>CM032890.1:1402116-2773313 GCA_019176425.1 Megalops atlanticus | reverse complement strand
TATTTTACATTTTCCAATTACACAAATATTTTGATACAATAGGTCTAGCTTAAATTAAAAAAAACACCATGAACACTCTCTGATTTGTATAATCCATGTACATTAAAAATTCTAAGTTCGGTCATGCCAATAACCAATAAAATATATTTAAGTCATCATTTAAACAGTATAGTGTTCCCTCTAAAGGATGTTAAACAATGAAGATATTTTTTCAGTGCTCATGTATACATGTTGGAGTGTGAACGTCACTCCACACCATCCAAGAGAGGACCTGTATCACTCTGAGCCAGCAAAGAGGGGACTCATGTCATTCTGTAGCATCCAAGTGTGGACCACATTATTAGGAGAAATCACAGCTGAAAGAATTGGTATAGTAAATGTAGCTGCAAGCAGCAATGACAGGGTACCACAGCTTCCACATAAGTATCCTCCATAGTTCTATGGTGATCACTCTTATTAGGAATATTAAAAACACTGAATCTAATAACTTGGGAAAACCAGTATAAAGAATCAAACAGAAATTACATTTATTCAAGACAGTAACATGGGTTAGATAATAATTTCCCTGTTGACTGAAATAACTCAATTCAAATTAAAACCAGTTCACCCACTGACAAGATTCAATACAAACCACTCTGAGTGGCCACGAAACTTCTAAATATGATGCAATTTCTAGCTAAGGCAGCTGGATAAACAAATTTATCAAATAACATGACATGCACAATTACATGCATTTACACTGACACCAGAGAGCTCTGGGGATGAATAAAAGTATATTTCTGTCTTTGGGGAACCCCTTTAGTTCACCATAGGTATTTCAAAAAATAAAATAAAATGACATGAATCACTTGACAATTGCTATTACAAAAGCCGCATTAACCAAGGTAGTGCAGTCTGGATTCAATGGATGTATCTAACATTGTTTTGTTAATCATTCACCGGAATGCTGGAATGCAAATTTGTGCCTTAACATTGTTCATCTGCATGAAACCATACTGTAACAGTTACTTTATGTTTGTTTTCATGTAAAACTCAGTTCCAATCTGTATTTCTTAACTGCCTAAACTAGTTACCCTTTTACTGTAATTTAGCCATGTGCTATTTTCTTAGCTAGCAGATACTTTCCCGCTAACCCTGTGGTACCCTAGTAATTAGATGTTGTAGTTTTTCTTTGTTAATTACTATGGTGTTTGTTCTTATTAAATGCCTTCATTCATGCAAAAGGCCATTCAATGTAGAATAACACAGGTTCTGTTGCTGTGAACATGGAAGAGATTTACAGAAATTTAAAAAACTGACAAAATAATATTTTTCTCTTTCAGTTAGCCTGCTAGCAATTGTGAATGAAAGCTTTTCTTGTAGAAAGTAGCTAAAACTTGTCACACTGCCTTTATACTAAACTTTTCTTACAGTAGATTGTTTTCTGTTCTGCTACATTGCTTCTTGTATCTACCTTGAAACCACCATGCTAACACCACATACAAAAGGAACTTTTTGCCCTCACACCCCTCCCCCAACTCTTCAAAAGAAGAATAAGTGGCATTGGAGGAGGTGTGATAAACTATAAAAGCCCTTTTCCCTTGACCTGTGAGGGCTCTGTGGTAGCATTTTAGTTAGGTTGAGATAAAGATAATTTACAAATTTTATATTTTTGAAGAATGCAATCAGCTTTTACAAAAATACTTATCTCTCTGCAAGGAAAAATGGTATTAGCAGGGTGTTTGTTTTCAAACACCCGGCTAATACCATTTTTCTCTTGCCAGTCTCCAAATCTAGTTTTTCAAGACACAAAAGTGGTGTATTCAAACATTTTCTTTTAACCATGTATGTATCATAATTCTCATCCCTAATAGATGATAAGCAACAACTAACATATTTAAGATAAAAATGTTCCTTTGTCACAATTTCAAATATCTATAAAAACTTTGTGTTCTCAGCAGCATAATCTGTGTTATTTTACACTGATTGCCCTTTTGTATGAAAGAAGGCATTTAATAAGAACAAACACCATAGTAAATAACTCTAATAATAACTAATAATAACTGAAAAGAACATCTACTGATGTACTGATTCTTTCAGCTAAAATGAAAAATTAGTCAACAATTTTTTTGATGGAATGATTGATTGGTTATCATTGGTCAACAATGACTGCTCATATTTAAGATTATATCAGACTACAGTACATCTTAACCAGCGTCACAGGGTGTGATTTCTCCTAGTATCAGCTGCCTTTGATACGGTCAACCACAACATTCTACTATCAGTACTGTCAGAAATGGGCATCTCGGGCAAAGCACTGTCTTGGTTTGAATCCTACCTCACTGGGCGCTCGTTTAACATGTCATGGCAAGGACAGACGTCCTCATCCCATCGCCTCCCTACAGGGGTACCCCAAGGCTCAGTGCTAGGGCCCCCTCCTCTTTTCAATATATACTACCTCTCTGGGCCCAGTTATCCGCTCGCATGGCTTCTCATATCACTGCTACGCAGACGACACCCAGCTATATCTGTCGTTCCCGCCTGATGACCCCACAATCTCGGCGCAGATCACGGATTGTCTTGCAGACATATCCCTATGGATGAAGGCTCGCCACCTTCAGCTAAACCTCTCTAAGACTGAACTCTTGGTCATCCCAGCCAAGCCATCCATACATCACAGCATCAATTTAAAACTTGCCTCAAATACCCTCAAACCTTCTAAGGTTGCAAGAAACCTGGTTTGATAACCAACTATCCTTCTCTGACCATGTTGCCTCAGTCTCTCGGTCGTGCTGCTTTGCACTTTACAATATCCGCAAAATCCGTCCCTACCTGACTCAATATGCTACCCAGTTTCTGGTACAGGCCTTGGTTATCTCCCGCCTCGACTATTGCAATGCCCTCCTAACTGGCCTCCCAGCGTGTGCAGTGAAACCACTACAAATGGTTCAGAACACGGCAGCCCGTCTGGTTTTCGATCAGCCCAAAAGGGCCCATGTCACCCCATTGCTCATTGAGCTCCACTGGCTACCCGTGGCTGCCCGTATCAAATTCAAGTCTCTCATGCTTGCCTACACAGTGACCTCTGGGTCTGCTCCGACATATTTGAGCTCAATCATACAGGCTTACGCTCCTTCTCGGCCGTTACGTTCCTCCCAGGAACGTCGGCTAGCATTGCCATCCCTACACACAAGGCAATCTCAGTCCAGACTATTCTCACATGTAGTTCCCCACTGGTGGAATGAGCTACCTTGTGCCATAAGAGCAGGGGCGTCCCTCTATATCTTCAAGAACCTCTTGAAGACCCAGCTCTTCCGAGAGCACCTCCTCACCTAAACACTTCTTACTATTCCAACATAATTCCATCTCTGCGCACTTTTTGCCTCGCACTTTTTTTTCTCCTGTAACTATTTTTGTCGTCACCTTTCACCTTGTTTACCTTTGTTTTCTACTTTCCTTGACTTACTTAGTTGAGTTTAGTTGTTTTAGATTGCACTTAAAGCTTATGCTAAGGTCTTCTACATTACTGTAGCTTGCTTGCTGTTCCTCACTTGTAAGTCGCTTTGGATAAAAGCGTCTGCCAAATGACCTAAATGTAAATGTAATGTGGTCCACACTTGGATGCTACAGAATGACATGAGTCCCCTCTTTGCTGGCACAAAGTGATACAGGTCCTCTCTTGGATGGTGTGGAGTGACGTTCACACTCCAGCATGTATACATGAGCACTGAAAAAATATCTTCATTGTTTAACCATCCTTTAGAGGGAATACTATATTATCAAATTTCTATAAATCCCTTCCTTCCATGTTCTCAATAACTGAATCTGTGTTATTCTACATTAAATGCCCTTTTGAATGAATGTATTTAATAAGAACTAACACCATATTAAATAATGGAAAAAAACTACAACATCTGATTAATATATTGATTCTTTCAGCTAAAAGGAAAAATTAGTCAACTAATAAAAAAAAAAAAACAAACAAAAAATGCTTTGTGTGTTACTAGACTACAATTTTCAGGTACGTTATAGTAGTGATATGGAATGAGAATCTGTGCTATATCATAAATATTGGCATGGTTATCATATGTTGTTAGGCAGGACACAAATCAGCCTTAAAAGTCTGTGTAGAAGTCTAATGTTAGAAGTATTATGAGTGGAATGCTTACAATGTTTTGATATCTAGGATGATTATACTTAGTGGAAGGCATGTCCATACTAAAATTATATATGAACATTCAATCACGGGCGCCTGCAGCTGTACGGCAGTATGCACAGTGCGTACCATGAGATTCCCGATTCGTGAGCGCTCCACGAGAGAGAGGGATGTGCTTTTCCGCCAAATATTACATGTAAAAGACGACACAATTGTGTCTGACAGAATTAAAGTATAGACCATTTCTGGATTGTTTGATTGTATTAGCGTGAGCATTTGTTAACATTTGGAATTTACTGTACTTTTTTCAATTTCTATTGAAATAGAAATTAGCTTGCTAACTTGGCGTATCAATTAGCTAACTAACTTGCAAGCTGAAGTTAGCTTGCTAGTCACCTGCAGCTAGCTTTCGGCACACTGAAAAAGTAGCTATAACCGGGAGAAGGTGTGTGAAGGAGTGTGAACTTCAAATTATTCATTAATCAGTCAGTGGCGTTTCTCTCTCTCAGCTCTCTCTCGATGTGTGTGTGCGCGCGTGCGTGGTCAGGTTTCTGTGCGTACCCTAAGATGAAATCCTGCAGGCACCCCTGCATTCAATATATAATTTACATGTGCAATTTACATTTGCAATTTTAAAACATGTCATTTACATTCAGTTTCTCAATTAATAAAGCCTGAAAAAATACAGTTGTTACAACTTATTTTACTGCTGCTATTGTGGGGAATTGACTAATACTTCAGCATTATTTTACATAATGGTCAACATGTCTGTGAAAAAGAGTATCTCCAAAATAAATATATAATAAAATTAGTGTATATCAATTAAAATATACCATAAAATACATATACTTATTTAATATATTCAAACAATGTATTTTATTTGTAATGTCATAAATTGTCTTTAGAGAGACACAGTCATTCAGTAGTTTGCCTGTTAAATGGTTCCCCTACAGTCTGAAAAACCTGCCTGGGATTCCAAGCCATTAACACCTATGGAGGAGTGTTAAAAAATGACGTGTGTTAGCGAGGCATTGAAATTCCAACTCCAGCCTACAGGGGCAGTGCTGAGTATGAATGTTAACACTCACACACATTTAGGTCCCCACTTGGCAATTATTAAAAAACTTCACCAAGGGGGTCTAGGCATCATTTAAACATGATTTAAAGCTTTGCTAAGTGGGGACCTGGAAAATGTCCCCTCTTGGTTTCCAGGTCCCCTCTAGGTGGATGTGTAACGACACCATGGTCCCCTGTTAGATAGGTAGACAAGTGCGCACACACACACACACACACTCACCGGAGCTGTGTGTGAGGGGGTTCTGCTCCTGAGACCACCGTGTCTCTCTGCTTAGTCGCAGATGCAGAAACTTTCTATACTCCATCGAGTTGATAACGTTGGCGTTATATGTTTACAGTTAAATCCCGCGAGTGGTGTCCAAGTCACTTCCCATGCATTGCACACTGAGCAACTGAACGAAATTGGCCTGTGTAGTTCGCTAGTTGAAAGCATTGATATTCGCGTTAGAAAGTAACTGCGTCACATACACTTTAAGCAATCCTCTCCAACAAATTGCTTGAGATTCAGCTGTAAAAGGCAAACGGCTTGTGGCATCTATTTGGCGCATTATCAATGTTAACTCATATAAACTTTAACCACGCATAGACTAGTTTCTCCCGTCATACTTAAACAGCTCTCCGGCGGAGCAACAGTCACACACACTTGCAGTAACCCAGCCCCTCACATACGCCGTAGCTGTGTGTGTGAGGGGGCTGCTTCTGAGACCACCTTACCTCCGCTTAGTCGCAGACGCCGACTGAAACTTTCTAAACACATCTGAATTGATAACGTTGACGTCATATGGTTATGATTTAATTCCACGAGTGGTTTCCACCGTGTAGAATCTAGCTCGTTAGATAGCCTGCAGTTGCAAGCAAGCACATTTAAACTGACCAGGCAGGCATTCACATTTTCACCCTAAAAGTTCAAGGCAACAATACAGCAAACTAACCAATGACCAATACAATTCTCTGAAGGATCAAAACTTAAGCCTTACCGTTCTCTCCCAGAAGTTGTGTTGTTTATTTGGTCAATGGCCACTCCAGCTGAAGTCTGCCAGTAGGCTGGTAACCTAGGCGTCCAGTGGGGGAGGGGAAAGCATGCGTTGCACGTGTTCTCCAGCAACACTGGGCTGTCTGCGGATATGCCCGTCTGTAATTAAGGCCCCGGAAAAAAATCGGCCCCACGCTCCTGGGTGTCAGCCGATGCCGATACCTTCAAAAAACCCTAATATTGGCCGAATATATCGGTCGACCTTTAATATGCACTATAAGTGCAGGTACTAAAGCAGTGAAGCTATGAGTGCTAGTGAATCTTTGAAGCTGTGAGTGCTAGAAAAACTGAGCACTAGTGAAATTGTGAGAACTAGTGAAGCTGTGAATGCTAAGGAAGCTGTGAGAACTAGTGACATTGTGAG
The DNA here is from genome assembly GCA_019176425.1 of Megalops atlanticus. Taxonomy (NCBI): domain Eukaryota; kingdom Metazoa; phylum Chordata; class Actinopteri; order Elopiformes; family Megalopidae; genus Megalops; species Megalops atlanticus. The sequence continues at coordinate 2,766,704 of CM032890.1, read as the reverse complement.
TGCTAGTGAAGCTGACTGCTGCTGCCTGGTGTCTGCATTAGCTAATGAGCAAGTGAGTAAAGCTATTCATGTGTCACTTATCACAGGATTAAATTAGTTACAATAAAATGTCACATAACAACTGACTCTGCATGCCAAATTCTGTGATTGAAGGGACCTTCATATTTCTATGAAATAAGAGAACATTAGACAAGATAGGTGTGACTCATGAGATATAATTCACAATAAATTACAGATAGACATACCACAGTACAAAATATATTTGCAAAAATATAATTAATATATTGACAATGTACATTCTATGCTGTGTCTGCCAACACATGTATTGCAATCCCTAGGCACTGTATGCAGTCATTAAACAGAGAAATCATGAGAGGTGTAAGCTACCTGTCATGAACCTGGTTTTAATTTCTTTGCGTGAATAAAGTGTGCCAATGCTGCATAAGGATTAGCATTTAAATTCTTTATTTGTTTAACTGCTGACATTGTGTCCAGTCTTTTTCATCAGAATGATTTAATGTAACCCAATGTTTTATAATTTACAATACATTTATTTACATTTACATTTATTCATTTGGCAGATGCTTTTATCCAAAGCGACGTACAAAAGTGCAAATAGTGGGCAAACAACAGGCACAAGAGCAAGATGTGTACAGGTCATACAATGCAGATAGTGCTGAAGCTGAACGCAAGGTCAGTGTCACGAACCAACTAATCTGAACTAGGATTACATATCAAATACAAAATTAAAATTATGGAAGTATTACATGTATTACAAGTATTACATGCAAATATTTTCAGCTCTGAGCCTCCACAGGAATGCTGCTCCACTAGAACAGTGACTATGGAATCTGTGCTCTGAAATACATCTGAGCTAGACCAAACAGCATACATAGTGTCACCGAACACATAAGTACTGTCAGTGACCTTCAGTACATTTACTATTCTAGCTACTATTTCAAAACCATAACATCTCAATCATTAAAATCTATTTGTAAAATAAAGTGTAAAATTCACCATTTTATGTGTCATTTTAAACAATTTTGCCATAGATCAGCATTTACAAAAAACCCTAAATAATACAAATTCCAAGAAACCCCAATAAATGTTGATGAGTACTGAAGATAAAGCTTTTAAAGAATTATCTGTCAAAACCCATCAAGAACAAAAATTTATTTCTGCCAAAAATAACTGTTAGACAAGAACAAATAAAAAAAGATTCTCTATGTGCACACTAAACAAAAATACTAATACTGTTTTGGTTCAAAAGATTTGATTCATATTCTCCAGGAGCTGTCCTACTGGAGCAGACAGCTTACTGTACCTCACACAGTGCAAAGTCACGATCAGTGAGCTCAAAGACCCGTTCTCACTGACCCTGGATCAGCTCACCTTGATTAATATACAGTCCCCTCCACAATTATTGGCACCCCTGGTAAAGATGAGTAAAAAGGGTTATAAGTTATAAGTTATAAGATAAGTTATATCAGTCTCACACTGAAAAAATGAGAAAAATCCAACCTTTAATTGAAGTAAATTTATTCAGCAAAAAAAAAAACCTCATCAAGAAATAATTATTTTTAACAAAATCACGTGTGCCACAATTATTGGCATCCCTAGAAATTCTTATAAACAAAATGTAACGGAAGCATTTTTCCATTTATATTTTACTCTTTACGTTCATCAGAGTGTCTTGGAACTTTCAAACCGTAATCCATGACTTCCTGTTCTACTGGGGTATAAATATAAGGTGACATGGAGGCCAAATTCCCTTAGTCATTCTTCAACATGGGAAAGATAAGAGAACACACAAATCAAATCAGAGAAGAGTGCGTTGACCTTCGTAAGTCAGGGAATGGCTATAAAAAAATAGCCACTCGCCTAAAAATGCCCATTTCTATCGTTAGGGCAATAATTAAAAAGTTCCAATCAACTGGAACTGTGACAAACTTGCCTGGACGAGGACCCAAGTTTATTTTGCCACTACGCACAGTGAGGAGGATTGTAAGAGAGGCAAAAAAATCCCCAAGGATCACTGTTGGAGAGTTACAGAAAAAAGTAGCATCTTGGGGTCACCAAGTCTCAAAAACTACCATCAGACGCCACCTCCATGCCAACAGATTATTTGGAAGGCATGGCAGAAAAAAGCCTTTCCTGTCATTTCACCACAAACGTAAGCGCCTGGAGTTTGCTAAACGCTACTGGGACTTTGACTGGAACCGTGTTCCAGTGTGCATCTAGTCGGCATTCGGCATCGGTCCAGGATCAGATAAGTGTATCGTTTCATTACTTGTAGATAGTTGTTGTTGTTTAGCTGTAGCTAACAGTTTGTGATTGTGTGACCAGCTAGTTTCGATCTTTTGTTGATTTGTTAATTTGTTAATTTGTTGATTTGTCACACCTGTGCTTAGATATAGCCAGCTGTGAATCGTTATTGCTTTGAACTAGGTACTTAGCACTCGCAGGTATTTAACTCTAGTCAGAGGCTGCCAGTATGGCAGCCTTGTTGCCAATCCGCTCACCACCTGCATTTCCTGTGCTGCTCTCTTTCTCTTTACTGACCTTACCACTCACTAAGCCATGTGCTTTCTCCCTATCCCTGTGCACTTCTCTTCTCCTCGCAGGCGATACAACCACCGCGGACGCAACCCGACCAACCTGCTCCATCCCACTCTGTCCTCTTTGGAGGTAGTCTCAGTGGCAGGCGGACTCTGGAACTGCCAGTCATCGGTCCAGAAAGCGGACTTCATCACCGCCTACGCTGAGACCAACTCCCTGCAGTTCCTGGCTCTCACTGTGACCTGGATTTCTCCTACCAACACTGCTACCCCTGCTGCCCTGTCTTCATCCTACTCCTTCACACACACACCACGGTCTTCAGGCAGAGGAGGGGGCACAGGTCTGCTAGTATCTCCATCCTGGAGATCTCCCTAGTACCCCTCCAGAGCCTCTCCATCACCTCTTTCAAATTCCACGCAGTAACTGTCTCTCATCCTGTCAAACTCACCATTGTCATTCTATATCACCCCCCAGGTCCACTCGGTCTCTTCATTGAGGAACTCGACACGCTCCTGAGCTCCCTCCTGGACAACCCGCTGATTCTCCTGGGCAACTTCAACGTCCAACCTGAGAGCTCCCCATCGGCTAGCGTGCTCTCGCTCCTGCACTCCTTCTCCCTCACCCTCTCCCCGTCTCCTGCGACCCGGGGAGAGGGTGAGGGAGAAGGAGAAGAAGGTGTCCAGCATCCGGGACTCCTTCACTCCTCCATCCACAGCCTCAACCACCGGAAAGGCACCCAGCCACCACCTGTTCTCCTTCTCTACACTCAGCGACTCAGAAGTTCTTCAACTCATCACATCCCACCGAGCTACAACCTGGTCCCTCGACCCCATTTCCTCCACCCTCCTCCAGTCTGTGTCCGGTGAGATCGCCCCGTATCTCTCCTCCTTCATCAACACATCTCTGACTACTGGCCTTGTTCCCACTGATCTTAAAAATGCTATGGTTACCCCCCTGCTAAAAAAACCCACTGCTGACCCATCTGACATGAACAATTACCATCCAGTATCCTCCTGCCATTTGTATCCAAATCCCTTGAACGTGCTGTACTTAATCAACTGTCTCCCTTTCTCCACAAGCACAACCTTCTGGATCCCCACCAGTCCGGGTTCAGACCCAGGCACTCAACCGAAACAGCACTCCTGGCGGTGACAGAGGCCCTCCACGCAGCCAGAGCCACCGACCTGTCTTCGGTCCTCATCCTCCTCGACCTCTCCGCTGCATTTGACACCGTCAACCACCAGCTGCTCTTTGCCAAGCTCTCGTAGTTTGACATCTCTGGGACTGACCTTTCTTGGTTCAGGTCCTACCTGACCGGTAGATCTTCCCAGGTCTATTGGAAAGGCTCCACCTCCACACCCACTCCCCTCATTACAGGTGTCCCCCAGGGCTCTGTATTGGGACCCCTCCTCTTCTCCATCTACACCAACTCTCTTGGTTCAGTCATTGACTCACATGGTTTCTCCTACCACTGCTATGCTGATGACACTCAATAAATTTTTTCTTTTCCTTCCTCCACCCCCCAGGTCAACGAAAAGATCTCTGCATGCCTGGCTGACATCTCCAGATGGATGGCCTCCAACCACCTCAAGCTTAACCTGGACAAGACTGATCTGCTGTTTATCCCGACCAGGACCTCTCTTCTTCAAGAGCTCTCGGTTACTGTTGACGGCACCACAGTAACTTCCTCCACTTCTGTGAAGAGCCTGAGCGTCACCCTCGACAACAGGCTAGACTTCACCGACTACATCTCCCAGACAACACTTTCCTGTCGGTTCCTCCTCTTCAGCATCAGGAGGATTCGCCCTTTTTTGACCACCTACTCCACCCAGCTGCTCGTCCAGGCCACTGTGCTCTCCCGCTTGGACTACTGCAACACCCTCCTCGCTGGCCTCCCAGCCTGCACCATTCAGCCGCTGCAGCTCATCCAAAACGCAGCTGCTAGGCTGTTCTACAATCTCCCTAAGTTCTCCCGCGTCACCCCCTTACTGAGATCCCTCCATTAGCTCCCAATTGCAGCCAGGATCCGCTTCAAAACCCTGACTCACCTTTTCTGCTGCAAGAAAGACTGCCCCGACCTACCTCCAGGACCTCATCCTACCCTACGCACCCGCTCATCAACTTCGCTCTGCTACATCCGGACGCCTCGCTCCACCCACCAACAGAACGAAAGGCCCATGCTCCTCTCAACGACACTTTTTCCATCGCCCCCAGTGGTGGAATGAACTCCTCACCCCCTGAGAACAACTCCTTCAATCCAACCCTTCAGACGTGCGCTGAAGACACACCTCTTCAGACTCTACCTGGACTGATACCTCTGCCACTTTGACCTTGTAACTTTGACGTTGTAAATCTGACTCCTGTCTTGTACTTGTTGCTCACTTACCTAGGTAGTATAGCGGTACTTTATTGTTCCTGTAATTGTATTTGAGATGCAATCCTAGTTCAGATTAGTTGGCTCGCGACACTGACCTTGCGCTCAGCTTCAGCACTATTTGCATTGTATGACCTGTATACATCTTGCTCTTGTGCCTGTTGTTTGCCCACTATTTGCACTTTTGTACGTCGCTTTGGATAAAAGCGTCTGCCAAATGAATAAATGTAATAAATGTGATGTGTTCTATGGTCAGATGAAACGAAAATTGAGCTTTTTGGCAATAAACACTCAAGGTGGGTTTGGTGTAAAAAGAAGGATGCTTATACCAAAAAGAACCTCATCCCCACTGTTAAGTATGGTGGAGGGTCTGTGATTTTGTGGGGCTGTTTTTCCTCCAAAGGCCCTGGGAACCTCGTTAAGGTACATGGCATCATGGACTCCATGAAATACCAGGATATTTTAAATCAAAACCTGGCTGCCTCTGCCAAGAAACTAAAAATGGGTCATCGTTGGATCTTCCAGCAGGACAATGATCCAAAACATATGTCCAGATCAACACAAAATGGTTTACTGAACACAAAACCAAGCTTCTGCCATGGTCATCTCAGTCCCCTGACCTAAACCCCATAGAAATCCTGTGGGGTGAGCTACAGAGGAGACTGCACAAGAGAGGACCTAGGACCCCGGATGATTTGGAGAGATTCTGTAAAGAGGAATGGTCTCAAATTCCCTGCTATGTATTCTCCAACCTTATAAGATGTTATAGGAGAAGACTCAGTGCTGTTTTATTGGCAAAGGGAGGTTGTACAATGTATTAAATGCAGGGGTGCCAATAATTGTGCCACATGTGGTTTTGTTAAAAATAATTATTTCTTGATGAGGTTTTTTTTTCGCTGAATAAATTTACTTCAATTAAAGGTAGGATTTTTCTCATTTTTTCAGTGTGAGACTGAGCTAATTCACCAAAAGGTGAATTTCTTATAACCCTTTTTACTCATCTTTACCAGGGGTGCCAATATTTGTGGAAGGGACTGTAGTTAAGCTGTCCTAGCACTGCATGTAGGTAGCAGAATACCGTGTTTCTGTCAAATAGCATGTTTCAACTATTAAAGGAAGAGTAATATTTCTGTATTTATTTAATGTTTTATCTTATCATTTATTAAGGGCTGCTCAGTAAAAGGCATTTATTGGTACAGTACATTGGTGGTAGCAGATTTCAGGAATGTACTCCAAGTGAGTATGAGATCACTGTATGAGATCACAACAAACCTACAGCCTTTGGCTTCTCTTATCTTCCAGCTTAAGGTGTAACACATACACATGCTTTAAGCCCCCGATAAAAAGAAAAGTGAACAGCAAGCCGCTCAGGTCATGTGTACTGTGAATCTGTGAAATATTAGGGGATTAATACGGGTATAAACCTGATACGATCCCAGTGAGCATGAACAAAATTCTCCTATTAATTTATGCTGATGGGGTTTCTTCCTTTGTTGGATCTTTTAACTGAAATTATGAATATTTTAAAGTGCCATCTTAAATTTAAAGAGGGATGTCAAAAGATACAACCTCCATGTATATGCAATGCTAAGATTGAGGCAGAATGATGGGAAACCATTAATATTTTCTTATATTGGTTCTTTTATGGCAATAATTACAATAACACACCATAAGTTTGACAATAGTAGTAGTATAAAAATGTATTTCTTATCCTCTTTGTTTTAGTGTCTGATTCTTTGCCATCTTTTCCTTGTGGAAAAATAGTAAAATGTAAGTTCATATGTGAAAAAAACAAGCATGCAGAGGTGAGAGCTTCTGTCTGTAAAAACAGGCTTTTCTCTTCCATTCCCTTCAAACAACTGTAAAGAGAATGTGATCTCTGCTCTTGTTTATAATGCTTTGCCCTTATATGAAAACACTTAATTATGCAACTGCAGATATCTTTACATTGGGCAGCTCACATGACATTTTACGTGCTGTCCATTTATACAGCTGAAGGAAAACAGATGAGAGGATAGGTCATTTCATTTACACTGGTGACATATTCAAAGGATGGAATAAACTACCTCATACACATCATTATGTTATGTTAAGGATAACAGGCAAATGTACACCTGTACTCAGGATTCATACTGACAGCATGATGATACCTGTGACAAGCACATATTGCCCGTCACATCTCCAAAAAAGGCCAGGGACACTTGTCCTCAGTAAGAACCTGCAACGTCATCTCAAACACCCCCCCAACACTGCACCTGTACTTTTCGCTCTGAGTTACCTGAACATGGTAGGCCCCTTCAAAAGCCCATGGTGCCACCCTGGGCTCCGCTGCTCCCCTACCCCCGTCTGCGAGAGAAGCTGCTTCAGCTTCGACTTCCAGCCATGCATCAGGTCCCTGCTCCCTTCATCGCATGAAGACCATGTCTGACCATTCCAGTGCTAATGCCTCCAGCTACATTCTGCATTCTCTCCTCACTTTGACCAGCACTTCGTCCCCCAGCCCAAGCCCGCTTTACCATGGCATGCTGTAATGGTAGTGAAGGCAAGGCCATGTGTCATGTTTAGACGCCTCTCTGTGAATTTCACGCTCTAACAGAGCTCCACTCAACTGTGGTGCTGTTAATTTTCCTGTAACATTTTTTTATTTTATTTTATGTCATGGGTGTCATTATAAATAGTTTCCTGTGAGTTCATTGAGATAATGGCTTCCTTTAAATTGAGGCATGATTAACATTTAACAAGCTAAGGCTGGCTAACTCTGGTGTTATCAGACTGCTGGTCACATGACCACTTGGTGGGGAGAGAGTGTTTGCTGAGGGATAGAGGTCAGGTGGGGTCATGTACAGTAAACCACAGAACACCTTAACAACCAATGGTTTAGCTTCTGTGACTTTTGTGATTTTTATTGCTTCTCAGCTGCGTTTTTACCACTGCACTCTAAGAGACACTAAGAGACTTTGTATCATGGTTAAGCACACACATCTTATCACCAGGGTCTTGGATTTTATGTGTCTGGTTCATTTATTTTTAATAATGATATTTCATGTCATTAAAGGTGTGCTGGTCTGTCTTATTAACTCCTATAGTAGCACTGTGTATTCACGCTCCTACAGCGTGCATGTGGTCTTCGTCAGACATTTGATTGAGTAATGTTCAAACCACCCATGGTCATGACTTTGCAGTTCCCAGCAGGTGGCACTTATTAGACAATGGCTGGCTACCTGACACATTCACAACTGGAAGAGATATGATGTGATCACTTTCTGATAATATGTTACATGGAGGTAACACACGATCCTAATACTTTACATTAGCCAACATGTATATATTTAAACAATCCTTTTAAAAATCATTGCTTTAACTCTTTAAAGCAGTCAATTTCAGAAGTCAGCAGGGTTCCACGCAGGCTCTTCCTATAGAGACCAAGTAACTGTGTTTTTTATCACAATTTGAAAGCATTGTCCTGCATGTATATCTAAACAACACTAAAAGATGTCACATCTGTTTAGTCACAGAGAATTATAATGGCAAGGGTGATAATGGCATACAGAGTGATGTAAAAATCACTTGGGCCACATTAAACACGTTCAGTTCTGATTTGAGTGTCCAAACATAGGTTGCATGGCTAGATATCTAATTTATTTCCACATATTGATGTGGCCTAAATTTTACCTGAAAAGATGTGACTGGCATAGGCGGAGTTTGACATTTACGCTTGGAGGGGGGGGACTGTCAGTACACAGTTCAACTATTGCATGGTGTGTTACGCATGTACATACAGTAGCAGAAGACAATAGTGCCAAGCTTGCCATAAAGCCAAACAACACAGCACATCAAATCAGTTTCTGACCACTTTGTACTATATCACACATAGGCTTACGCAGGGTATTTGTCTTTCACACATGAGTGCACACAACTGAAGCGCACTGGCAACCATAAAGTTAAAGTCTGTTAAAAGTGACATATCAATTTGTTTATATTGTACTGTTAGGCTTTCATTTTCCATGTACCCTTGTAAAACATTTAGTGTACACATGAACTCATTTCGTGTTAAATTGAAAACTATGAAATATGCATACTCACTCATATCCAACTTACAGCGCGCACACACGCACATGATTAGAAAATGCTCACCAACAGTGTCGCCTGTTTACATTTACATTTATTCATTTGGCAGACGCTTTTATCCAAAGCGACGTACAAAAGTGCAAATAGTGAGCAAACAACAGGCACAAGAGCAAGATGTGTACAGGACATACAATGCAAATAGTGCTGAAGCTGAGCGCAAGGTCAGTGACGCGAGCCAACTAATCTGAACTAGGATTGCATCTCAAATACAATTACAGGAAAAATAGAGTACCGCTATACCACCTAGGTAAGTGAGCAACAAGTACAAGATAGGAGTCAGATTCTCAACGTCAAAGTTACAAGGTCAAAGAGGCAGAGGTATCAGTCCAGGTAGAGTCTGAAGAGGTGTGTCTTCAGCGCACGTCTGAAGGGTTGGATTGAAGGAGTTGTTCTCAGGGGGTGGGAGTTCATTCCACCACTGGGGGGCGATGATGGAAAAGCGTTGTTGTGAGGAGCGTGGGCCTTTCGTTCTGTTGGTGGGTGGATGTAGCAGAGCGAAGTTGACGAGCGGATGCGTAGGGTAGGATGAGGTCCTGGAGGTAGGTACTGTTGTTACAGTAGGCTTGTAAAATATATATACCAATGAGCCAAAACATTATGACCACTCACAGGCGAACTGAATAACGTTGATCATCTCCAAACAAGGGCACATGTCAAGGTCTGGTGTTACGTCCTCAGACGTATGGCGTTCGTGTGTCTGCTCCCGCTCTCACGCTGTTCCGCCCTCCGTTCTTTTCTTTTCTTTTTCTGCAGATTGGCGCCCCGCTGCGATTGGGTGAGGAACGAGTGGGAAGATTTAAAAGGAATGAACCTCAGGATGGAGCGGCGCTTACCCTCTTGTCACTGCCCGTCCGTGAACTACTAGAGCGATACCTGGTGATGCGGGTTTGTGTGTGCACTCGCTGATAACTTTATAAATAGCTGTAAATACTTTGTGTTACCGTTTTAATATTTAGCCAGCGGGTAGTATGGGGTGGGTGCAATTTTCTGTGGTTTGTTTTTTTCTCCTGTTTTCAGATAGTTAGGGAGTCAGGGAAGAGACTGTATTTTGTTTTCTTATTTTCTTTGGTTAGGTAATTTATTCCCTTTCGCCTCAGCAAGTTTTGTTCTGTTTGTTATTTTGGCCTTGCCCACCCCTGAAGTTTGTGTTTAATAAAAGAACCCTGGCTTTATTTACGCCGTGTGTGTTCTGGACTGGACAAAAAAGGGAGGTGTCCACACATTTTATTTTATGTTACACCTCACCTTAGACGGGGTGGTAACACTGGGTAGATTAGATGGTAAGCGAATAATCAATTCTTGCAGTCAACATGTTGGATGCAGCAGAAATGGGCCGGAGTAAAGACCTGAGTGACTTTGACAAGGGCCAAATTGTTATGGCCAGACAACTGGGTCAGAGCATTTCTCTTTTGTGGGGTGCTCCCGGTCAGCAGTGGCAAGTACCTACCGACAGTGGTCCAATGAGGGACCAACCACAAACCGGCAACGGGGTGTTGGGTGTCCAAGGCTCATCGATGCGTGAGGGCAACGAAGGCTATCCCGTCTGGTCCGAACCGACAGAAGGTCTACTGTGGCACAAGTCACAGAAAATTTTAATGATGGTTACGGGAGGAATGTGTCACAACACACAGTGCATTGCACCCTGCTGCATATGGGGGTGCATAGCCGCAGACTGGTCAGAGTGCCCATGATGACCCTTGTCCACCGTTGAAAGCACCTACAAAGGGCACGCGAGTGTCAGAACTGGACCTTGGAGCTGTGGAAGAAGGTCGCCTGGTCCGATGAGTCCCGTTTTCTTTTAGATCACGTGGATGGCCGTGTACGTGTGCGCCGTTTACCTGGGGAACTGATGGCACCAGGATGCACTGTGGGAAGACGACAAGCCGGTGGAGGGAGCGTTATGCTCTGGGCAATGTTCTGCTGGGAAACCCTGGGTCCGACCATTCATGTGGACATCGATTTGACACGCACCTACATAAACATCGTTGCAGACCAGGTACACCTCTTCATGGCAATGGTATTTCCTGATGGCAGTGGCCTCTTTCAGCAGGAAAATGTGCCCTGCCACACTGCACACATTGCTCGGGAATGGTTTGAGGAACATGATGAAGTGTTCAAGGTGTTGCCCTGGCCTCCAAATTCTCCAGATCTCAATCCAATTGAGCATCTGTGGGATGTGCTGGAGCGACAAGTCCGATCCACGGTGGCTCCACCTCGCAACTTACAGGACTTGAAGGATCTGCTGCTAATGTTTTGGTGCCAGATACCACAGGACACCTTCAGGGGTCGTGCAGAGTCCATGCCTTGATGGACCGGCGCTGTTTTGGCGGCACACGGAGGACCAACAGCATATTAGGCAGGGGGTCATAATGTTTTGGCTCATCGGTGTATGAGGTTTATTTTATTGCATTAATTAAAATATTTTTTTTAGACTCAATGTAGTGACATATTTCAATGCCACTAGCCCCCAACTCTGCGTATGCAAACTGGGTCTCATATGAGGGAAAAAATCAAAATTGTGCCACTTTTACCTGAAGTCTGAATGTAGCCTGAGAAACTACTAACATGGTTAAGTTGCATGAAGATACATTATTTTCAGGGCTTAGAGAAATATATATAGATGCTCTTTAAGTTTCTTCCTCAAACTTCATTACAGTTGCTCCATGTGACTATGTCGTCTCTAAGGGGACATAAAGAGAAAAAAACTCAAGAGAACAGTGTAATAACTAAAGGGAACAAGATCCTTATCATGGGGAGCGACTTATGATCAAGATCTCACTCTCACACAGTATTAAGCTGCCCCTTCAGGATATATGGTTTTACTGTGTATATCCCTTTAGGAGCTCTGCACCTCTATAATTCAAACAGTTTAAACAAGCTGAAGAAGAGACCAGGCATGTGTCATTCCAGGCATATTAGATCAGTAATACACAGCTCCTATGGCTGTGTGAAAAAACAGTGCAGCTGACAAGACAGCCGTTCAAATGGAGCTGAAAGACAATTGAGGAGTACAATGTTAATTACAGTAGTTTATTACACCCACACGCCCAGTTGTTAAAGAGCAGCAAAGAGAGGAACTGGAAGAACACAGAACATACAGTGCCTTGGTGTTGTAAAAGACAAGTAGCTCCAGGGGAAAAAAAGAAACGGATCTCTATAAGAGCAATTACCCATTCAGTTTATATGGGACTTAGAGCTTTTCATGTTGATTATACTATCAACAGGGCCTTTGCTGAAAGTATTTTTTGCATATTGTGTAATTTTCTGTTATGGAAATTTGAGTTATAGTGCCAGAGATGCACTCAGTACAACAGCAGACAGGAGAAGAAAGATCCAGGAATTCAATAGGCATGTTTTTGAGAAATTAACAAAAGAAGTCTTTCAAAGCGCTCAGAGGTGAGAAAAGCTCAAAGAAAAAAAAGTCCAGAGCAGAAGAACTTCGTCCATAAAAAGCTCAGCATAAAAAAGCTCAGCAGTCAGGACTAGAATGACTCAAGACTTGGTGAGACAGAAGGAGCTAAAAGATGTAGGTGAGGGATAAGGCCTGCTTAGATCATTGTAGCATTTCCCCTGTAAGAGGGAGAAACTCACACTCACAGCATCACTCTAATGAATACTCTCCTCTCTCCTGACCCACAGAATCAGAGCTGCTATAAAGCCAGGTCTTAATAGTATTGAGCATCCCATCAATGAGCTTCATTAGTTGGAGAGATAGTGGCAGGAGCAGGCAGGTGCAGCTCCCACATCGACCACAGATGAAGAGAAGAACCCGAGCTGAAGAACACTGCCTTTCCTTATTTTCTGATTCACAGCCACCTGGCTGACATAATGTAAAAGTCACTCCTTGTTCCATAATGAACTGGTAGCTTTTTTGAAGTTTCACCATTAGACACTTCTCTCATTAGACCTTAACTGAAAAATTGTAACTAGAGATGCACGATAACTATCGGCACCGATAATTATAGGCCCGATATTGCAAAAAATTATGTCATTCAGATAACTCCGATAATAAAATTTTCGCCGATAAATAGAACGGATATAAGAAATCTAAATTCCTTGGACAATAATAATAATAATAATAATAATAATAATAATAATAATAATAATAATAATAAATGTTCATTTGAAAAATTGGAACTGTTCTTGTTTTTATTGTGATTACAACAGTAGTGATATCATTTATATTTGGTTAGGACAGAGGCAGAGCTATAATGTTAAATTCATCTTTGCTCACTACATCTTAGCCTTTCTTACACTCAAGTAGGGATGCACGACATAGCCATCGCGATGTATCGCACAGCTATTTTTAGCGCAATAACAGCTATCCCCGGTATGTGGAGTTAGGTTTTTTCCCGTATGTTTTTCAGTGGCTGCGGGTGAGCTGGAAACAGGGGAAGCGGAAACACTACCTTTAAATCTATCATTACTTTCAGCCTGTTCCCCTTTATCCTCCTTGATTAACAATAAAACAAATAATTCACAGAATAATTGACACCAATCGTAAATAAATGATTATGCTCGCAAAACAGCGCAGATTGTCTGTAGTTTGTATGCTTGCTAAAGCGACAACGTGAGATTGTATAATTAACAAGTATGGCATTTATCGATGTAAATTACGTTAAATGCTCATGACACATCACAGCTTTTGTGAGGTCTGTGTTCTAAACGTTATTGTTCATTGCACTCAACCTAACCTGAAAGTTTATTCTCAGTAATTTAAATCGATTTAACTAAATTTAGCTCCGTTTTGTAATTTGAATTGTTTAACACAAGAAAGCTATAATTTGAAACATTTAAGAGAAAGCTTTGGGATTACTTGCCACTTAATTATTCAAATTGCCATCCTTGTTATTTTGAGCATTTAACGTAATTTAAATCGATAAATGCCATCCTTGTTAATTATACAATCTCACGTTGTCGCTTTAGCAAGCATACAAACTACAGACAATCTGCGCTGTTTCGCGAGCATAATCATTTATTTACGATTGGTGTCAATTATTCTGTGAATTATTTGTTTTATTGTTAATCAAGGAGGATAAAGGGGAACAGGCTGAAAGTAATGATAGATTTAAAGGTAGTGTTTCCGCTTCCCCTGTTTCCAGCTCATCCGCAGCCACTGAAAAACATACGGGAAAAAACCTAACTCCACATACCGGGGATAGCTGTTATTGCGCTAAAAATAGCTGTGCGATACATCGCGATGGCTATGTCGTGCATCCCTACACTGAAGTGTGTATATAAACTACAAAAAATGTTATCGGTTATCGGTATCGGTATTGGTTATGAGAAGCAGGAATTTATCAGTTATCGATATCGGTTGTAAAAAACAGTTATCGTGCATCCCTAATTGTAACCTTGGGCCAGTGCACAAGTTAGATGTAGGCTACTCCACAAATATATTCCTATACTCCTGAACAATTTAGGGGGACAATCAATCTAATCAGCATAGTGTTTTATCCATCATTTTAAGTTTTTTTTTATTATTATTACATTACCGCCACTATTTCATTTTGAGAATCCAAAAAACAGAATATTATAAGCCAAATTTCAGTTGAGATATTGATTACTTTTCACAAAGCAGTGCAGATTTCCTATTGATCTGCTTTTGCTCATGGTGCAATCAGAATTCCACTGAATTGTGGATGTTCCACTCTCAGTCTTGGTTGCTATCTAAGCAACCGACATGGTATGTGAGTATATCAAACAGCCCTCATCAAAAGACAGATGTGCATTAATGTCAAATGAACATATCCAAGATTCAGATCTTCCATCCATGAAATTTAAGTCTAAAATTTAATCTGCTTTAATTACACACTTTGCCATATTGTATGACGTCACCCCCCAGCACCACCAAAAAAAAATCTTCTTAATGGAATGTAATATTTACCCAACAACAAAATGGGAGATGTTTCATGAGATTTTATAATAATAATATTGTTACATACACAACAGTAGCAGAAAACATTTTAGATAGTTACTTATACACTTTTTCAAGTACCTTCACGGAGATAAGCAAGAAAGACAGAAAGGACAAAAGCCACAAAGCAAGCGAGAAAGGCTTTTATTCTAGTACAGCGTTTCTCAAACCTCTCCTGGAGTACCACTTGTCCTGCATGTTTTAGATCTCTCCCTGCTGCAACACAGCTGATTCAAATGATCAGTTTGTTGTTAAGCAGCTTCAGGAGTTCATAACCAGTTGATCATTTGAATCAGCTGTGTCGGAGCAGGGAGAGATCTAAAACATGCAGGACAAGTGGTACTCCAGGAGAGGTTTGAGAAACGCCGTTCTAGTACTATGCCACTGATTCCCAGTCCTGCTCCTGGGGGCCCCCTGCTCTGCACATTTTCCATCTTTCCCTGCTCTACCTACCCACTCATCAGTGGCACTTTTGATTAGCTGAGCACACCTGATTTAATCAAGAGCATGTTAATCACACTAATCCGGTGTGTTTGGAGCAAGGATAGATAGAAGATATGCAGGACAGTGGGCCTCCAGGAGTAGAATTGAGAAACACTGGCCTATGCGGTCTCATTAGAAGACGCTCTGAAACATTTTCAATAATTTGCCGTTAGATGGCGACATCACCTCATATCTCTTAAACAGCATCGCATTTCACGACAGGTCGCGGAACGCCAGAAAACATTATGAAAAGTGGTTTTGAGGAATGACCACGACGTCTGATCACTTCTCCTCCATAAACCCACATTCTTTACGTCGTAGTCACATCAAATACGGAAGTGAACCGTGGTTGAAATGGTTATGACGTACGCTTCTTGGTAAAGTCTCAAGCACGGTCACCAGGAACATCTGTGTTTAGGGAAGTGATGTCATACGTTTTAAACCTCGGTGACGGCGGGCTGCACTTAGTTACCTAGCAAGTCAGTAACAAAGACAGTTTGTTTTTGCAATCGCATGTTTGTAGGTGAATAGCACATGGGTGTAATTATTTCTTTGTAGTTTTTTTTTTTGCTCCTTTAATTTTAACGTGTTTAGCCTGCATGTGAACAACACATAAGGTAGTTTGTTAGCAGCAGCTAGGTTAGCTAGTCAATCGGAGGCACTGAGGTTAGCTATCCCTAGCTAACAATTTCATGTTTCGTGTTGTGGATACCCTAGCTTGTTGCAAACGAGGAGATGCTAACGTTAGCCAGATATTTTCATTGCGAAAATAAACGGTGAAACTGTTGTGACAGTGGAAACTAGACTGGCTCGCTAGCTAACATCACATAGTTCGTTACAAATACTAGCAAGTTACCATAAACTTGCAAAACAGCTTCACTAACTGGTCGGTACCCAGGTAGCTTGCTACGTTGGAGCCACTGTGTGCGGGTCCAAATTTAGCTACTATTTAATTCGGCCAGCAAGCTAACTAGCTATAGCTAGCTCCCTTCGGGCAAGAGGGGCATGCATGTGTAGTGCTTGCTAGCATGCTATATTTGACGTTCCGCTTACGTCGCTTTGTAACATCAGCAGGCAGTGTCTAATTTTAGCATTTGCTTTATTGTGGGGATAAGCGGCTAGCAGCAAGCTAGCTATGTCATACTGGAGAAGTTAGCTAACGTTACCAAGTGGGGGAAGCAGATGATGGCTGTCTTGTGAACAAGCCATCATTAATAGTTTTTCGCTTTTTGTGAATTTCTTTGTTCATCATTGCTGTCGTTAGCCAGCTGTTGTTAACTATCTATTTTAACAACGTCCCATATTCAGTCGAAAAGGGATGCTGATTCGAGATATCACTTAGCACGTTGACGTTAAATATTCAGTCTAGGCCAGACAAGATTAGTTCAGACTTGTCTTTTAGTAGTTTATTGTATACCTAAAGAAGAAAATATAAGCACGCCTGATCAGCTAACCAAGAAATAAAAATGTGGTTTTACCATGCAGACCTTTGTCTCGGGCGCAGTGGAAACGAGCCAGCTAGCTTTCTAGTACTCTGTTTTACGGATACCATTAACGTTTCAGCCAGCTACTAGCATCGACCGGGTTTTATCCAAAATTGTAAGTTTTTTTTTTTTTTTAAACTAGCTATGGGTCTCATTTGCTATCGAACGAATGTGGCGTGGTATTCTGAGTAATGCACATGACAACCAATATAAAGCGCTCTGTCCTCTAATCGTATGTATTTTTGTCTCTTCAGCTGTTGGTCGGCATGGACCTCCGTACGATTATCCAGGATACGCTCTGTGAGTTCATCCAGTCGTACATTCCCAATGCAGACCTGAGGTAAGATTCTGCTCAGATCTCTCGTTTCCCCCTACGTACTGTAGCAGCTAACACTAGAAGTGTCACTGTAAACAGTAAACATGTTGGCTAAATGTTTGAAAACACAATGAACAAGTTAGTCATTACCCGATGCCAGCTGGTTTTTCCGAAGTTTTTTGGGGTAAGAGGTGTTTGATGTTTTGACTCCTTGTGAGTAGCACGCTGGATGAGGTGATCCTGTCTTACATCACTGGCGTGCTAGAGGACCTGGGATCTCAGGACAGCGTGGAGGAGAACTTCGACGTGGAGGTGTTTGTGGAAATGCTGGAAGCCCACATCCCCGGATTTGCTGAAATTGACAGGTATGATGACCATGGTTTTGGTGTGTACAGTTTTTTTATTTGAATGTTTTCACAAGCGTTTAAAATGATCTGTGTCAGTGTTTCTCGATCCTACTCCTGGAGGCCCACTGTCCTGCATATCTTCTATCCTTGCTCCAAACACACCTGATTACCATGCTCTTGATTAAATCAGGTGTGCTCAGCTAATCAAAAGTGCCACTGATGAGTTAGTCAGGTTGGTAGAGCAGGGAAAGATGGAAAAAGTGCAGAGCAGGGGGCCCCAGGAGCAGGATTGAGAATCAGTGATCTATGTCATGCATGAGCTTTTGCCAGAGGAAATAGCAGTTAGACTGACTGCCCTGAACATTTCTTTCTTCTCATGATCTGAGACAATGAAATGGTGGAGATACTTGCAATTCCCAAAGCCTCAGAGTTGACTTTTTTTTTGCAGTGTCAAAGTATGTGAGATGATGTTTAGTCTGGCCTCAAAGCTAGCCATTGCCCGAAACACAGGTAATGCGCAGTTCCTCCACGAACATATGCAAATTGTTTAAATTAAAACAATTTAAAAAATAGCAAATGTAGCATATTCTCATCTCTGCATTTTTTATTATTTTGTAATGTGTTTAAAATGTGTCATAGCTGCTGTACCATAACCATTAAGTTAATATCCATCACATACCAGGCAGACATGCACATTACAGTTTTAATGACCACAGTCATCATCACTGCATCCCTACTTTTATGCACTGCTGTTGTGTGCTATAGTGGCCATATGAGCAGCAGTGTTTGTTACAAGGTTGAAAATTGAATTAGGTGGATTAATATTAGTCTTTCAGGAGGCTAGTTTGGGTTTAAATATCTAACCTCATGATTGTGTATGTGGGTTAAAGAAAAAAGTCAGCCAAAGACTGCCACAGAGTCATTACTGAAGCATGGCGCTACCTCAGGCAGCGGGGCTGCTACGCGGGACCAGGATCCTTCCACGCAGCTAGGGGGTGCCACAGCAAAGGTAACGTCACCAGTCAAGGCATTAATGCTGACATGAAGAAGTGTGATTTTGCTTTACAGGCTGAGTAGAGATTGAGAGCAGTTAAAATCATTACAGAAACACAGACGTGAGCATTTAGCTGCATAATGCTTTTGGTTGTGTATGTGTCCAAAAGCAAACACACAAAGATAGCTGATATGGTTGATGTGAAATGACGTGAGGACTTCAGCATTGTGGAAAATGGCCTTGAATCTTTCTTGTGATGGCTGTGTGACAGGCAGTGATGGGTTGTGTTGAGTGTGCTGGCTTTTGTTCCCAGGAGGGTGTTAGTGAGGGGGAGGGCCAGGTGCAGCACCTCCTGGAGATGTTCCCAAAGTGCAGCGTGACAGAAGCACGGAGCGCCCTGTCCATTGCCAAGGGCGATATGGAAGAGGCCGTCCGGCTTATCATTGAGGGAGACGTGCAGCTCAGCCACATCCCGCCCCTCAAAGTGAGTAACCCCGCAGCTAGGCCCCATCTGATTGGCTGCAGCATTTACATTATAAATATAGTTGTCAAGCCAAGGACAGCGTGTGCACATAGGAAAGACAGCTTTAAATCATAGCCATAAGTATGAAAGAGCCAATAAGGTTTGTGGCAGCTACAAATGTTACACACTCTGTTTTACGTTGCCAAATTCAGAAGTTGAAAAATGGCTTTAGTATTTAACATAAAACATTCTTACACTTTAACATTTATTTTGCATAAAAGGACAATCATAGTTTTGCAAGTACCGCTTTCACGTGGGGCAACAGACTCCCCCTCTATGTAAAGGACTGAGAGAGATAATCCAGTTGGGGGAGGTCAAGCTCTGACTCTCAGACTCCCTAATAACAGAGGGATAAATCATTTGCTTGTAATGCGCTGTCAAGCAAACCATCTGTGTGGTCCATCCACTGGAAATCTAAAAGAGGATTGCACTTGTAATGGTTAAACCCTACTCCATGTTATAACGCTACCTGCTTAAAACCTGTCCCGTGTTGTAATGCTACCTGTAATGCTTAAACTCTGTGTGCTGCAGTGCTAACACAGCTTGTGTTAAATGTTTGCCTGTACACAGCTTGTTTTTGGTGTTCGCAGGTCAACCATGGAAAGGCCGTGTCTGCACAAGCAGACGAGAAGTTGAAGGCGAGTATTCTGGAGAAGTGAGTCAGAATTTCATTTGTTCACTGAGACAGGCCTGTTCTCCAGGCTGTCCTGCAAACCTCCTAGTAGACCATGCATCTTTGATAAAGCTGCTGCTTACAAGCACAACATAAAGAAAATGTCACTCAATGCAAAACCTAATTTGATAGTCAAAAGTACAATGAATGTGTCGTGATCTTACATTATTTTTTCTTTCAGATACATGTTAGTGGACAACGAAGAAGACAAGAAAATTCACAGGCCTGTGACACCAAAAGAGGTAAGCTGCATTGCCCGGGGGCATATTCCATCTGTTCCTCTAGGAATGTTCATGCACCACCTTTTTTCCAGAAATTGAACGGCATTATTTTATCTCTAAATGAAAGATAGAATGAGAATGTGCCCAGTGTTTTTTATGTATGTGTGTATGTAACGCTATGGCAAGCATGCTTGACTGATGTGACGCTGTCTATATTATGTTAGTGGTGATGTATGTGATGTTACATCACACTATGACAAACAGTGGTAATGAGTAGTAATGAGACTGAAGCTGCAGTGTCTCTCCTGTTTGCTTTAGGCTAGAGGTCGACCGATATGGATTTTTTATGGCCGATGCCGATACCGATGTTTAGCCATCAGCCTCAACCGATGACCGATATGTACTGCCAATTTTTTTGAGCCGATATTGTTTTTCTCTCCCTCTATTTGCATGATAGAAATGTCATAATAATAACAATCAGGGATACACAAGTCTCAATTGTAAAAAAAAAATAAGTTTATTGAACACACACACGTCTCAAAAAAATATACAGTAGAACAGTACACACATTTATAATATATAACACTTGAATAAACAATGTAACAATATACTGTACTACAATGATCAGCATATCATTATGACCACCTGCCTAATACTGTGTGTCCCCACCTTTTGCTGCCAAAACTGAATTCACCATTTATTCTTTCACCTTTCTATCAAAACCAGCATTAACAAATACAACAAATTTGGCCACTCTTAGCTCGGCTGTTGAATCAGACTACCCAGACCACCCTTCGCCACCCCCACATGCATTATTGAACCTTGGTTGTTTATGACCCTGTCACCAGCTGCCATATGGGGTTGGTTTTCTCAGCCATCAGGGGATTGCTTAAAAAAGAAGAAACAAAAACACATATTCAGTATATTTTGGTCTAGTGCATAATGGTAACAGTAGTGTACAAGGCCCAAAAGGCTTCCATCAATATCTCCAAAACAGCCCTGATAAATTGTTTGCTGGTAGATGCTACTATAAGTGAAATTAACATAATCTGGTTATCACCACAAAATGTAAAATAAAATCAGCTGTTAGGGTAATTAGGTTCATTGTCATCTTTAATGCTTAGTTTTAATCTTACATGTCGCCATTGTAAAAAAAAAAAAAAAAAAAAAAACGATCAACCATTTAAAACAGTCATTGAAATGCAATCTTTATTTGTATAAGAATGTCATAGTCATGGCAACTTGTTTCATCAGTATTCGGCGCATTATCAGCATTTACTCAAATTTTAACCACGCATAGTCTCGTTTCTCCCGTCATACTTCAAACAGCTCCCAGGCGGAGCAACAGTCACACACACAATTGGCCTGTGTAGTTCGCTAGTTGAAAGCATTGCTATTCGCGTTAGAAAGTAACTGTGTCACACACACACTTTAGGCAATGCTCTCCGACAAATTGAGAGTTGAGTTTCTGTTGTAAAGAGCAAACGACTTGTTGCATTTATTTTGCGCATTATCAATGTTAATATAAACTTTAACCACGCATAGTTTTTCCCATCATACTAATACAGTTCTCCGGCGGAGCAACAGTCGCGCACACACACACACACACACACACACACACACTCACCGGAGCTGTGTGTGAGGGGGTTCTGCTCCTGAGACCACCATGTCTCTCTGCTTAGTCGCAGATGCAGAAACTTTCTATACTCCATCGAGTTGATAACGTTGGCGTTATATGTTTACAGTTAAATCCCGCGAGTGGTGTCCAAGTCACTTCCCATGCATTGCACACTGAGCAACTGAACGAAATTGGCCTGTGTAGTTCGCTAGTTGAAAGCATTGATATTCGCGTTAGAAAGTAACTGCGTCACATACACTTTAAGCAATCCTCTCCAACAAATTGCTTGAGATTCAGCTGTAAAAGGCAAACGGCTTGTGGCATCTATTTGGCGCATTATCAATGTTAACTCATATAAACTTTAACCACGCATAGACTAGTTTCTCCCGTCATACTTAAACAGCTCTCCGGCGGAGCAACAGTCACACACACTTGCAGTAACCCAGCCCCTCACATACGCCGTAGCTGTGTGTGAGGGGGCTGCTTCTGAGACCACCTTACCTCCGCTTAGTCGCAGACGCCGACTGAAACTTTCTAAACACATCTGAATTGATAACGTTGACGTCATATGGTTATGATTTAATTCCAGGAGTGGTTTCCACCACTCCAGGCATTCACATTTTCACCCTAAAAGTTCAAGGCAACAATACAGCAAACTAACCAATGACCAATACAATTCTCTGAAGGATCAAAACTTAAGCCTTACCGTTCTCTCCCAGAAGTTGTGTTGTTTATTTGGTCAATGGCCACTCCAGCTGAAGTCTGCCAGCAGGCTGGTAACCTAGGCGTCCAGTGGGGGAGGGGAAAGCATGCGTTGCACGTGTTCTCCAGCAACACTGGGCTGTCTGCGGATATGCCCGTCTGTAATTAAGGCCCCGGAAAAAAAATCGGCCCCACGCTCCTGGGTGTCAGCCGATGCCGATACCTTCAAAAAACCCTAATATCGGCCGAATATATCGGCCGACCTTTACTTTAGGCACTCTCCTGTTTGTGTTAGGCAGTCTGTTCTCTCTCCTGTGTGCACTGGACAGTCTGTCCACTCTGCTTCTTCTGTTGGGCAGTTTGTCTACTCTCCTGCTTATATTGGGCAGGCCCCCAAGAAGCTGGTGCGCTACCATGGCAGCCAGGTGGTGACGACCAAAGGAGAACGATACCACCAGGTCAAGAAGGAGGAGACAGAGGACATGAAGAAGACCTACATCAGCTTGAAGCCTGCCCGCAAGTACCGCTTCCATTGACAGTGAGGTTCACAGCTGTTGTGGCCGTGGAAACATTTTGTTTTGTCTTAAGGTTTTATACATTTTTTTTCGTAGCCCAGGGATATAGAATGGTGTCGGTTGTTTTTGCTTGTTTGTTTGTCTGGCAAGAGTTTCAGTAATGTGCCATGGTTTTCAGTGGATATTTTTGATGCCATTACTTCCAATAGACTTCCATCTCAATGTCCACTTAACTGCTAAGATATGTGAATTAGCTACGGTTGCAGTTAGCATCAGATGGTAGCAATCACACTTTATTGTAACATTACCCTAATAATTGCACCAACTAGCATGATCTAAGAAACCCACTTTTGATTTAATTCAATCAGAATTGACATTAATGTGTTGATATTAATGGGGTGATAAAAGGAAGTAACTTATCACAGGAGAAATGCTGGCAGCACCTGCATATGTATGTAAATTCCGTTGAAGATTACTCATCATTTTAAATCAAGAAAATGTGTCACTTTGTAGTGTCTTTTAAGAGGAACTGACATCTGAAATATCCACTGAAAGTCTTTCATTAGAAGCATGTGACTGCTACATTCAAGCTCAGAAAGTCCAAAAAATATGGAAAGCATTGGAAATGCTGTGATGTCTGTTAAACCTGCTGATCAAGTAACAAATGTCCGGACTTTTTAAAAGGATTATGTGCTTCTGTATTGCTCCAATTACCCCTGTATATTGAAACTTTTGGTCTCATTCATTGCCTCTTCTGTCTTTTTACTAAGTAACGGAATTGGATTACATTTGCCCTTTTTACCAGTAAAGGGTTTTTTTTTGTTTTGTTTTGTTTTTTACAGTGCTGAAGTATAGATTTGTAGGTAATGCATAGCTAATTACACGTTACATTACATTGAGCCTGGAGCCTCAGTGAGGTGATGAGGACAGTTTAGGAGGTGTTGTATTTTTGATGGCATGTAAAACTAAGGTTGTGACAGGTCCAGATTCAGGTTCACAAAGCCGTTTGAGCTACAAATAAAAGTGATTTTCCCTGACCCAACTGAAACAGTAACTCAGTGGCAGTGTTGATTTTTTTTTTATCTGAAGATGGCAGTATACCTTGTCTCATCTTCATTTAAAACCATCTCAATGTACCTTTCTTGCACAACACTGTTAATTCTGTGGCTATTGGCATTAAAATGTTTTGTAAAGAAGCAAATGCATTTCCGAATGCATCACTCAAGGATTGTGGTTAGACAGAGTTTGGGTCTTAGCATAGTCATTAAAATGTCCCTTCCCACAAGAGCAGGGAAGGGTTAGAGTCCTGCTAAATTCCTAATCAGACTCATGCAATCTGACCATCTAATTATGCCAGAGTTTATTCACATCCCTGGAGGTGGATCAGGCGACCATAAATGACTTGAGAACATTGGTCGATGGGCATTTACTATGTGTGCAAGTCATTATTCCCACTATCCTCATCTCCGTGGATGATTCTTTATCCTCCAGTTGCTCACTTATTTGGCAATCCCCCCTATGGATTAATGTCAAAGTGCACATGGTATCTCATTGAATTAGCTCTTTATTTTAACAAATGGAATTGGGTGTCATCAAGATTGCACTACATTAGAGAACATGTTCATATACAAAACCATTTCCACCATTGTTGTGATATGTTGGCTTTCGGTGAAATTGATGCACTTGCAAGCTAACTAATAAACTGTTGCACAAAGAACTTCAGTCTGGACCGTAGTTGTAGAAGAGGCAAAAGATGTTTATTGATGATCTTCAGTACAGCAAGGCTTCGCAGTCTCAGATGTTACTAAGTCTCACACTTAAGAGTTTCACGCCTTACACACTCATCAACCTCTCACGGTCCAGTCCTCTCCGTTGGCAGTTGGAGGTAGAGAGATAGAGTGCGAAACTCTGCTTACAAAGAACATCTTATAGTATTCTAAGAGTGACATAAGCTGTTCAGAATGTTTAAGATTAACTGACCTTGCATCGTCTAGAGTCTGGCGCCTAATTGGAAAAACATTTCTTCCTAGGTTGATAGGAGGGCACACACTGACCCAACTCCTCTTGTCACAAACACAGACAAGAGAATGGAGTGGGAGAAAGGTCCCGCTAGGTATTGAGTCCCTATATCACCAAACCTTTAATATAAGAGTGTCAAAGATCTAAGGCATCTTGGTTATGATATATGCACTGAAATATAAAGTAAGTGACCTAGTACTGAACTACAGCTATATGAGTGCTCGAAATCATGGGCCTTTCCGTTGGTACGGCCTTGTACCACGTACACACAGTGTGTCTACATAGCAGCATCACTTGGAATGTAGGTCATAGGCCATAGCTCTGTGATCAGCCTAAAAACTACACAGAATACAATCATCATTGTCCCGGTGTCTACTAATTCTACTAAATTGATCAGTCTACTCATATAATGATCACTAAATAATCACCACTATTCTTCAGATATTAAAGGGCATGTTTCAGTTATATTAATTTGACTCATGTTTCAAATTTCAACAGAAATGCCACTAACAAAATTTGATTTTTTCCTGGTTTGAGTATTGGTATTTTATAAAGTACAGTTTGTGGGTTAGAGATTAATTAACTAACAACTAATTCACATGTATACATACTAAATACTGTCTATTTTTGTATACAGAGATCTAGATTTGAAAGGGTTTTGCTATAGCGTTATCAGTGACATTCATCAAAAGGCAAGGGAGTCAGATCTTTACCTGTGCCAAAAAGCATATATCAGTTTTCTAATGTTGTGTTTGTTCTGCATTCTTTATCTCATTAATATACTTTTTACATTTTCTTTGTATAAACAGAACAGCCTTGTATGAAAACATCTGCCCATGGTTAAAATGTACTGCATATATATGTGTATATCGTAATTTGTGATTTATTGCTTGTTGATTACATTTGGTTGTGTTCATCATCATTGTTTCACAAAGGCTAATTCATCAGGTAGATTTGAATATTTGGTGACTGATCTAGATTTTAAAGTATGTTTTGATGTGTTTGGATAAAAGGCTGTGTAGTTTTGAGTCAGATCTTTGTAAATTATAGTTTACCGCTGCATGCATCGGCTTCATACAGATGTTATTCTCTAAGTGTACCTTAAGCTCATGACAAAAGTTGCTGAAATACCAGGTATACTCATACATTTCTAAGTGACTGCTTGTGCAAAGAAACCATAAAATCCTAGCTGTAAAATCAGCTACTGGTCTTATTTTAACTGATTAACAGTCAGGCTTGTATGTGTAACAATATATATGCATGGAATTTGCTTTTGAAGCTTGCTGTATTTCTTCAGTATGTGAAGATGTGTGTATGTGTATCACATTCCTGGGTATTGCAACTGGAAATTTTGTTAGCATCTATCAGATGTACTGTAGAGTCTGCTGTTGTGCACATACGTTGTTTCCCCTCGAGCAATAGAACTATTGCAGCATTGCTATTTATAGTAAAGAATTATGAATTTTCCCTCATTTGTTAGTTTTGCTTCTCTTACTCTCTCCATAGTGTTGCATCTCTGATTCTCTTATTTGTATGTACATCTCCCCCACAGTTTAAATGAACTGATCCAAACTAATATCTATGTGTAAAACAAAACGTTAGGTTTTCTTTTTGTTTGAATTCATAGCCACTGCATTGCATGCTCACTGTTGTAAGTGTTAGGTATGTAGCTTGGCCTTCAAAGCAATAATTTTAGAGCATACAAACACTGAATTAAAATTCTGAGGCAGTGTCACTTCCCTTTATTAAATGAAAGTAAAAGTCCCAGTGGTAAGACTCAAGATAAGGGGGATGGAAAGTTCACTATTGGCTCCCACTCATTAGTACCATCCTGACTAGACGCTTATGAATCACACGGTAGGCCACATCACTGTAAAAGAGGTACCGCAGCCACTGTTAGCAAGCTTGTGTGCACTGTTAGCAAGCTCAGTGTTTTCCAGCACCCACAAGTGTGTTTGCACCACTAGTAATGCAAAGAAATTGTGAGTGCTGGGGAAGCATCACAACTAAAACAGGTGGGGGGCTAGAGAGCTAGTTTTAGGTATTTTACTGTGGCATGTTTCATAACTTACTCCTGTCCTGTCTAAAGTTCTCGTACTTGGTCAAAAATAATATTCTATATAGTATGAATAGTCATCTTTTTAAGTGGTATTTTATTGTGACTTTCTATGGAATTGAATGTGAGGTCAACCATGAAGAGTGATTTCTGACATCACAGCAAAGAGCACAAAATGCTTCAATGCCCTCTGACCCATTTGGCCACGCCCCTATGCCACAGCAAGGAGAACTTTTGACAATGCAGCTATCCACATTACATAGTAATGTAGTTGTATGCAGCAAATGTCAACAACACCTCAGATGTCAATCGCAGTTACATTAGCACAGTAACCGTAGCAAGAAAACTCAGCCTTATTTATGCCAATAGCTTAATCCAGTTGCAAAATAATGCATCCAAGTACATGTAATTAATACATGTGAAAGCATAAAGCAGTGAACATATATATATATATATATATATATATATATATATATATATATAATGTATATGGCTGATTAAACTGCTGAGGCAAGTAGATGTTTATTGGGTGCATGGAAGGGGCCCCAAGGAAAGCATATTGCCATTGACAGTGGGAACATTTACAGATTAATATTCCCAGATGAAACTTGGTCGATCACATACCACCATCACCACGATCTGAGGCAGTGGGTCTCAAATCTCACCAGTCCGTCACCTTCCTTGTGCTATAGGCGAGTTTCATCTACCTCTGTCCCCAACTTTCAGAGATATCCCACTCACAGTCAAGTACAGGGGAAATCCCCTAACTACAGATGTGTTTCTGAGACAAGCAGTTATGAAAAGCTATTATTCAGAAAGATATTACTGCGCTCAATGCCACTGCAACAGCCATGCGATTTGTCCCTGCTCATATCAGATACATGGTTTTCTGCATATCTGATGGTCTAAATTCTGTAGTTGTATTGACAGATATTGTCACAATCTATTCATACATTATTTATAACAAATATAAAGATTTATAGATTTAAGAATTTTTTACTTGGCTAGATGGCTACCTCAAAGATAAAATTAGTCTGCATCTTTGAGAATATTGCACACATCTTACCCTAACATTTACACTCAGTTTAACTGATTTCACCTTTTCACATGACTTTAGGAGTAGGTATCTAGGAGTGTGGAATAAGCCCCTCTAATATGAGTCCAGTAAATATCAGAATCAGACACATGCCATTCATGGAGCAGGGCTAGCTAGCAGTGATGCGCGGGTCGGGGTTTTTTAATACCCGCACCCACCCGACCCGTTATGAGAGCCAATCCGCATCCGCACCGCCCGACCTGCAAAAATATGCATTAATCAACCACCTGAACCCGACCCAACCCGCAAACCGCCAACTTCAGCCTGTATAGCGACGGCATACATATCATAGAGTAAGAGAGAACGTTTTCTTATTTAGTGAACGTTTCAAAAAGGACAGACACTCATGTAGACAACACGGTTTTGCGCGAGCCACCGTAGGCTACAGCAAAGTGAGCAGTGTTGCACTATTTCGTTTTTGGGCTGTTTGTCCAAACGTTAGCGTAATACATTGATTGCAAGGCATAGCCTATTGTATCTTAGCCTAATAGCGTCTGGGTCTAGGCTACTAAATAAACAGATGAATTGTTCCAAACGGTGTTCTTTTTTGTTGAATAGCAGCAAAACAAGTAACACTTGCCCTTGCCTCTGACCACTGTGAGAAAGTTTTCATCTTATTCAGCAATGACGTTTTGTGTAGAACAGGAGGAGCTAGGGGAAAGTAATAAAAGAGAAATGTACGCAGACCAAAGGGGGCTGGATTTGTGGGGTGTGAATGAATGCTTGGGGAGAGTGAATGTGTGAGTTGCTCCGCGCGGACCAGCCCCGGTTTACTGTATGTGATTGATCACCATATGCAATGAACCTAATTACATCAGACTCTTGAGAATTATATTTGTTCTTCATCGGGCACTGGAATTCACGTTCTGTAATTATTACAAAAGGTATGTATAAATTATATACCTTAGAATTGTTACAGTACAAGTGTGGAGGGAGCCTCCGGTCCGATTGGCCTAGACTGGGAGAGGTTCTCCACCACACAACAAAACGCTGTTGGCTATTATTTTGTTGAGTTTAGCAGTCATCTCTGTCAGTGGCGGAGCCAGAGGGGTGTGCAGGGTGGCCCTGGACACCCCTGATATCTGATTGGCCACCCCGGGTACCACCCTAAAATTTCATTCGCTATCAGTGGCAGTTTGATGCTTATTGACATCTCATTTCACCTCTTGTTGAAAGAAGCGTTTATTTTGACATCCAGCGGCGCCTTTTTCAAATCGAAGACGAGGAAGAGAGCTCACGCGAGCAACTGACACAACTATGGCAGACTTGTGTATCGAAAGCACCATTTTGAAGTAAGTTTTAAAGTTTAGCATCGGGTTTAGGTTTCCTGAACAACTTTTACGAAAGTTGAGTCGCTGTGTAGGTGCATATTGGCACTTTGGCTCAATAACAGACAGTTAATCAGATAAGAGAGATTGGTTCCCAGCTTAGCCTAACATGATGTTTACATCTGTGCTAGCAATACACACCACGCATATACAGTGCAGTGTCGTAAGTTACAGTATACAAGTGTTTAGCTAATGTGGGGTAACTAGTACAGCTGTCAGTGTTCAGCAAGTTAACATTTAGCAATTTGAAATCCATTAACTCAGTTAGAATTTCGTACCTGAACTCAAAGCAAACAATTGTTATCAATCTGATAACGTTACTCAAAAGATTACCACAATTTGCAGATAGCCTGTTTGCTGTCGTAAAGATGTAAGAAATTATAGCTACTTACTGCAGAGTAGGGCTAGCCATAATCTAACTAGTAGTAGTTGATTTTAAGGTACAGTTATGATAATGGGGATTTGTAATTAAGATTGAGATTGGACTAAAATGTGGGTAATTGGATGCTTAGATGTAACCATAGACTGTCTTATTTTTGCATAGGGTCAATTAAAACAATCATGAAAAGAAAGGGAGAGATATCAGACTTCTTTTTAAAGAAGAACAAACAGGCAGATCAGGGGCAAACAGACCCCAGCCCTTGCATCACCACCGGACCCCAGAGCAGCTCCCTGTCTGAGGCTAGTCAGAGTCAGTGTGGTCAGACTTCACAAGGACCCAGTCTACCACCACCAGGTCAGAGCATCTACCAGGCAGTCAGTCACATGCCCAGTTCAGAATTTAAGTTTAGCTTCAAGTAATGGGGGTGAAAGTAGCATTACAATTTTGTTGCATATGTGACGAACAGGACAACAAATAAGCTACATATGCAACAAAGCCTGTAAAATATATGTAAGCTTGAGTAACAAACAAAAATGCACTTAGTATATGTTAAATAGGGGTTGTTGTTGAGAAATTATATGTTTTTGAATAAAAACAACCTTGCAATAATTGTAGGGAGCATTGTTTAAGTTTGTAATATTGGTGGGCATCAAAATTATTTTTCTTTTTCAAGTCCATGTCTGCTTGATAATATTTTGTGCAGGCGTATCTTGTGTTTTCATTCAGACAGAAAAAACATATTGCTTGACTTGGGTGCATCAGAGAGGTCTGTACAAGTTGGTCATACCTGGTATGTCAAATTTCAGTGTGTTTTTTGTAAATTTACTTCCATAAATAAACTATGTCGCACACAAATGCTATCTTATCTCCTTGGTGCTTAAGCTTTATTTTCTGAAAATATTTTGGATGTTCAACACTTATAGACCCAGATTATATATTCATGAAAACAGTGTGACCCAAGTCTCTCCAGTATGTGAGTACAGTACTGTGTGTGTGTGTGTGTGTGTGTGTGTGTGTGTGTGTGTGTGTGTGTGTGTGTGTGTGTGTGTGTGTGTGTGTGTGTGAGAGAGAGAGAGAGAGAGAGAGAGAGCAATTGAGCTGTAGTTCGAGGTAGAGACACTGAATTCTAGTGAAGTAACCTTAGTGGACCACGCTACCTGCCACATTGAAGAACTCCGGGTTAAGTCAATTATCACTTCTTACCTCTAATCAGCAATCATAGGATTCATTCATGCTCCATAGATGCCAGGCTAGGGTTACACACTAATTTTCTGTCATGGTCTATGGACCCCCTGAAGTAGCCTTGGCCACCCCATGTATAAAACTCTAGTTCCGCCACTGCCCTCAGTGGTTAGAATCGTTCATAAATTCTATTATTTTGCGTCTTGTAGACCTACGTTTCAAGTGCTCCGATTCCCTAAATGGTGCGAGGACACTCAGGTTTAATACTGGCTTCACCACTGCTGTGAAATAAATGTATTACTTGATTTTGAAACAGTAGTGTTGTGTTGTTGTTATTTAGCCTTTCAGAGGCCGTTGCATGGTTAAAGCAATGAATTTCATAAACTCTTTCGCGCGTACGGTCACACCGGTGTGATTTGCCTTTTAGCGCGTATGCTAAAACCGGTGCGATTAGAACACTATGGATTGGAAAAATTCTAGCTAATTTTTAGCACGCAATGTTTCTGTAAGTTATTCATAAGTCGGAACGCTGCTTTGTCACTTTTTGACCCGACCCGCCCGAACCCGTGATGTTTTCTAGTAAGCTTACCCGAACCCGCCCGACCGCGGGTTAACCCGCGGAACCCACGGGGTATGGGTCGACCCGCGCATCACTACTAGCTAGACATCTAAAGGCAGGTGCCATATTATTTGAATATTTGTACTTTCCAGCATGACAGTGCTTTTGTACATGTTACCTTTTGTAAAAAGAGAAAGCCTTGTTCCTAAAAAATGAGAAGAAATTGCATCTTTGATTATGGTACAGAACTCATCAACCAATGAGGAGGCAGTAGTTCAGCAGGCAAAATCACTTTTTACAGAATGTCACCTCATATTATGAACCAAATTCTTTATTTTATTTATAGCCTGACCAGACTGCTGCAGCTACAATATTAATATTAAAACTTCACAGGGCCTTGTAAACTGTCTGAAATGCTAAACTGTTTGAATGAATTATGAATTATTACTAGCGTATACGGGCTCTGATATTACCAGACCGGAAATGCAATTTTATTAAAAACAATCACTGACGTGGTGTTTTTTCGGATGAGTTTTACCAATGGTAGCCTGTTTAGACGACGTACTGGCACGAGGCACCGTTCTTATCCAATCGGCAACTAGTTTCAGCTTTCTGTGAGGCGGTGCCAGGAAGTATTTGCGGGGACTGTATTAGTTGATTACCGCACAATAGGCTAGCACGCATCGAAATAGAGCATGGAAGCGAAACGTGTGAAGGTTGCCGCAGACACAAGCACAATAGAATGGTGGGTGAAAAATAAATGGCGATAGGCTTGGTTAGACGAAAACGGTAATGACGGACAAACGTTCGGCTTATGTTGTCACAAATTAAACGAGCCCGGGTCCTGCTTTGCACCATGTGTTCGAAAAAATAGTAAGGGACAAGCGGCAAAAGGCATTGCATCGGCATGATACAGATCCCTCACACAAAGCAGCTGTTCGGGCTCTTCGTTATACATCAACGTTGCCGGGAGCTGTGGCCACTGGAGCTGCTGCCGCTTCATCCATCCAAGACCGCGTATGCAATCATAAAGTCCGCGTTTGTACATTTATAGCGAAACATGACCACAGGATAGCGCTAGCGCTAGATGACCTGTGCAAAACATCACAGGACAGAACTGCACTCTCCCAACTTAGCGTGTCAAATACACAGGCCAGCTACCTATGCACTCACGGCATTGCCTGTCACATTAGGCTGTTTAGCGCACAGGCTGTCAAAAGCTAAACAGATGTTTTCACTGAACGTTGACGAATCCACAAACCGCAACATGAACAGAATTTTCAGTCTTGGTCCGATTCTATGATGTTGACTTGGACAAAGGTGTAACACAGCATCTTGGTACTCGACCAAATTTTGTTGAAGTGCGTCCTATTTTGTCCCCACCATCACCACCAAGGAAAAAAAAAACATTTCAGGCTCAGAAAATGTTGTTGCTTTAAGCCCTGTGTCCCTTTAAACGTAATGCGATGTCCGTCCTCGAAACCTGCCTTGGCGATTCTGCCAAGGCCAAGTTATTTCAGTAATTACAGACATGACAAGGACATTAAGTTTCTCACAATTTTTTTGTCATTCTAAGGCTTTTATTGGAGGTCTATTTGGCTGAACACTGAAGCCACACAAGAAGTTCACAATCAATGCACGTCACAGCAGGGTAATTCTTCAAAGCACCCGCGAAAGCCAAGGCTGTCAAATGACTCCTCGGCCTTGGAAAGAGAGGAATAAAGATCAACAGAATATCTTTCTATTTATATAATTACACTGACAAGTTGATTTTCAAAGGTATTTCCTCATACATGTGATGGCTGATGTAACAATACAGGCAGATTTCCTCTGAATATTTTTGCAGATTGCCACAGCAGTTAATATTGATGCAAGAGTATGAAAAGAGGAAAAACCTTGCACTTTGACAGGACTCAGTTCTGTTAAATACTAACTGCACAGTTAGGATAAGGAATAAATGATGAAGATAGTGGATGTCAGCTTTATCTCTGCCTTACATATATCATAGAGCACCATGGAGTGTCAACATGATTCTTCCTCTCTGTAAATGTCAACAAGCAGTGCTCAAGTGCTCCATCTTCAGTCATTACCATCATTAATGAGCAGGTAGCATTGCTGAGGAGAAAGCAAAAGAAGGGCAGGATAAACAAGCTCCTACATTTATTTCAGTAAACCCAGTTGTAGTTTCACATGCAACAATTTACATTTGTTCACACTGTCTCCAGAATAACATTACACTGCCACTGTCATGGCAACAACACCAGTTCCATGGTGACACATATCCACATATCCGTTTGTCTACCAATAGCGAGTGTTTTCCATACAAATGTGTTAAGTCTTCGCTTCCCAAGTTAGAATCAGTCCGAATATTCGGCACGGTAACAGACCCTCTCACACTAAGGCCTGCATCCTCTGACAAGGGAGGGGCTTCCACTGTTGCCATGGATCCATGTTTTAGGGTCCGTTCCATGGCCTTCGCCACACTGAAACAGGAGTCCTCCTGGTTCTGTGATCAGTAGTGTTTTGAAAACAACAGACAGGCTTGTGGATCATGGGTCTCCTGGTTCAGGATTGGCTACATCCGGAGTAATCAAAGGGCTTTATAAGACATGCATTTGCTCGGATGAGAATGATTACTTAACCACAGAGATGAGCTGGGCAATGTTCGATTTTCTGGTACCATTACTCAGTGGTATGCAGAATATTACAGTTCCACACAAAGCCGCCCTGGTGCTTGTCTGTTGGTCACTTTATGAAGCACACTTGCTAAAGGTCATGGGCATCTCTCCCATGAATTTCACGGAGTGAAAACATGCAATCAATGGCCAAACTGAGCTATACAGCTACTGATGTACATGAGGACACTGGTGTACATTGCAATCTAGCACTCTTCTATCACAGCCAATAGCACATGGTGCACAAAGCTGTAGTCACAAAGGGAGGCTAGTGTGACCTGCCTGGCTCATCCATCTAGTGCCATCAGTCTTACCTATGTTCTCAACAGCACTCAAGTATGCTGTAACTGCAAAGCATGCATTGCTTTTTCACCACAACCTGTTCATTTTTAGCATTACAGCAACAGAAGTAGAAAAAAAGCAATATTTTCTTCTTTGGCCTGATAACATATCCCATGCGTTTACATCACAGCTGCTAATTGTTAAAGGATCATTATTTTAAAGATCATTTACTGCATTAATAAGAAAGGCTGAATTATTCTGAATAGTAAGCAAACAGGAGAGACGATCAACTTGTAGCCTTCCAGTCATTGAGTTTTAGCTTTCGGGCTTGAAATGTCAACTAGAACCAGGTCAAGTCAGGTGAACTCTTGCTGAATATTTTAATTGTACAGAGAAACATTAAATATGCATTTGATTGTACACACCAATAGAAAGGCAATGGAGTATCTACCCATGAAACATATTTATTCTATACAGTCTTCATTCTGTCCGTTTTCATTTATATTAGAACTGAACAACAAAGCAAGAAAAATGGAGTCTTATGTAGCTCGTCTTTTTTCAGTTCAGATTACTCTGTACCATAATTACATTTCAATTAAAAAAAGAGCCACACCACATACAGTGATATAGGTAAGCCTCGTTAATGAATATAAAAAAATTAGAAAAATTCCAATAAACATATAGAACTTTACATATATAATCTAGAAATGTTCAGCAATCATTGAACTTGAATCTATGAGCTGCAGGCATTTACAACAAACATTCCTTCAGTGTTTGTAAAACAGACAGTATTTTTTGCAGATCAGTCCTACAAACCATGTCATAAAACATCAAACTGTAAAGCTGATATTGTCAAACCTTTTTTTCTGCCATCGTAACACCTGATTCTCGTCATGTATTTCTCACAACAAAATGGAAAAGGTATTCTTATCTCATCACGTTTTTAGCTAATTTCTGGGCTGTTCTGACACAGAGGCTGCGGATGCGCTTTAGACAGCTTAGAGCTTACTCCATGTGATGTTGTACCGTGCACTGTTGCCACACGTGTGGGAACGCGTGTTGATAGAAATGCCGATCTACAGAATCCAACAGACATCCAGAGACATTTCTCCTGAGGCCACCTTCATGATCCCAGGTACCTTAGCAGTCTTCTCTGCCTTCAGTTCTGTTGTAAAATGTTCCCGAGAAGACTCCTGGAAGCGTCTGCCCGAAAAATGAAATGACAAATAATGCGATGCAACATTTCCAAGGAAACAGAGTTTGTAGTTTCCTGTCCTGCACGCAGTGTGGTGACTGCGTGGAAGTGGATGACATCACTTCCTGTCTAGCTCCTTGTGCATGTGATTTGTCGT
Organism: Megalops atlanticus; assembly: GCA_019176425.1. Lineage (NCBI taxonomy): Eukaryota > Metazoa > Chordata > Actinopteri > Elopiformes > Megalopidae > Megalops > Megalops atlanticus. Next base: position 2,730,919 of record CM032890.1, on the reverse strand, counting down.
GTTGTTCTCCACCTCCTCTCTGACCGCCGTATTCCTAGCATGCATGGCCATTTCATTCTCAACTTCCTGGGCCATTCCCCAAATCACCATCCACTAGATTTAGCCCCTATTTAAAAAAAGCATCTCTTCAAGATCAGATCAATCTGACAGCTCCAGTGAATTTCACAGGAAAAGTCGACGATGACAATGGCTTGTGGACGATTGCAGCAGACTGGAAAACAGGCAAAGGTTGCTGAGATGTCAAAGTGTTGCCACATGATAGTCACTCCACGGTCTGTCTGTGCAACACAGACACAGACACAGACACAGACACAGACACAGACACAGACACACACACACACACACACACACACACACACACACACACACACACACACACACATACACACACACACAGCTTCTTTTTCCTCGGGGGCCCTAACTGAGGCCCTGATTGTAACGGCCCTTGATCATCATATTCAGCAGAGGCCCAACCTGAGAAACGGAGCAGAAAAACATGTTATTAATATGTTACAAAATCAGAATTAGCATTGTAAGAAACATATTGTTAATGCATTATAAAATCAGAATTAACATTGTAAGAAATAGGGGTTGATCTGTCATCGGTATATTTTTTTCTAAATTCCCGATAAAAAAAAAAAACAACTTTTAAAAGCAATGCGTGTACTATTCTCCTCTGTCAGAAAAAAATGCTATTGGCTAACATTCTTTCCACAAAATTCCCTCATTGGCCGAGACAGACAACGTTATCTGACCTTGAAAATCAAACGTTTTCCGCTGCTGGAAACATGGATCGAAGGTAAGAATCCAGTAAAATGGTCGTTTTGCTCAAACTATGCCGTTAACCAAATTGCACTAGGCTAATTGGACCTTTTTGAATCAGATAAGTAGTCTACGCTTAAGCTAAAAAAACAAGCTTGGAATATAAAAGAAATAAGGACTTGTAATAAGGACTAATTAGTGCACTTATGCTATAAGTTGCAACAGTTTGACACTGCACATTTAACAAATAGTAATGTATATTTATTCTTTCAAATGAAACATTCAAATAAATTTACCCTAAAGCACAGCCCTTCTGAATTACAGTCGTCATTTAAGCAACCGTTCACGAAATTAAACGTCAGGTCGCTTGAGGTTGCACTGTATGTCGGAACCTCGCAGCAAAGCTGAAAATACCCGTTTGGCACTTTGATGTTTCTTAATTTGGCCTCACCATCATCATCATGTCGAGTTTTTAAAATAAAAAATTTGCAGCACACAGTTTGCACGTCACAGTATTTTCACTAACTTTATCACAGTCTTTCCACACGGTATCCTACTTTTGTATGAGCTGTCCATTTTTCACATATATGACTTATGAGCAAATGGGCTCCTAGAATCTCCCCGCAGCTTCAGAAAAAGCATACAGCGCACAGGCTAGTTTTAAGGTTTGATATTTCATACCACATGATGAAAATGCAGCCTTAATGATGCATCAATTTGCTTTATTTCTTGCGCAATGATTGCCATCGTTCGTCCGATAATTGAATGCTTTTGAAATAGCGATAGGCGTCTGTTGTGTAGCCAAAATAAGATAACCATAAAGAAATTTACCCACAACATCAATATTACATTGCACATTTTATTTATTGCAATTTTTAGTTTTTTATCTTTGAGAAGGAATTTTCATTTGATTTGTACTTTCATAGTGGTGATGTATGACTAAGTAAAGAGGGTTTGTAATTAAGTACATGTTGTCACAGCCTATTTCTTTTCACACCGAGAAAAAAACGTGTTAAAAGCATTCAAATATCGGCCTGAAATATCAGTTATCATCCTCATCACAGATAATCATTATCGTATTGGCCCTGAAAAAACCATATCGGTCGACCCCTAGTAAGAAACATTATTAATGCATTATAAAATCAGAATTAGCACTGTAAGAAATATGTCATTAATCATAACGTCTGCTCATTCATTAAAAACAAACCCAGGTAATCACATTAAATTCACATTACACTCCACTCATTCACTAAAAACTAACCCAGAAAAATGATACACACTGCATGTTCCAAACTATGTAAAATAGCAGCTGTTAAAAATTATGCTAAGAAGCAAATCACCTGATTTTAAATCATCCTCAGAAAAAAAGACTGGCTGAGTGGCTAAATATACAAAAATGTCTTAGGAGGATTTACAGAGTTTGGGGAAGCTTCCAACACATTTCAATGGCTCATCACCTGTTTTTCCCTTTTTTGTATGTGTATATAAGCAATGTGATCCAAAACTTATAATGGATCAACCATTCCCTTATATACACATATCTATGTATCAATTCCTTTATAAAACAAGGGAGAGGAGGCATTAATAAGAAAACAAATTAGACGGGACTTTCAATTTTCAGGGGAATTTCCAATAAGCAAGTGTCACATGTCTGCTTCATTTCACTGTGAGTTCCCAGACGTTCCCAAACATTATTCTTAAGTCACATTCCAAGCTCCTGAGGAGTGAAGTGAATCATTCTTAAACTCTCTGCATCATTAAGAGTGTTCCCACCACTATTTCCTTAACTCCAAATGCAAGCTTGGAAGCCCGCTAAGCCCCCGTCACTTATTTAATCTCTGCATTGCCACACATTTCTCCTGAGCTACAGAGACCTCTTTCACTTGAACTGAAATAAATGTCCAATAGTACCGATTCTGTTGCCAGGAGAAAGACAAAGGAATAGGGATGGTTAGATAACTCTTAAAGAAGACTATGGTGATCTGTCTGATGCATTCAATGCTGTGCACTTTTGCAGACAAAATATCCTTGGGTTACAGACTTCTTTGTACATTGTTTGCTTCCAGCTGAAGACTGCTTTCCTGCCTTTTTACAGACACGCTGTGTCCCTGTGCTAACGAGGCAGAAGGTGAAGCCTCCCAGAGCTGGGCTGTAGCCTGAAATGACGGGACACCCAGACTGCCACTGAGACGTCTGTCAAGCACTCGCCTCGTCTTTACCTCATGTGGGTCCCCCAAAGCTTCTCCCAGCATCTTCTCTATGTTCCTCATGATGGCCACCTTCTGGTGTGCTTTCAGTGGGTACTCGATCCTTTTTGGAGTGGGAGCCCCCTGAGGGAAAAACGCAACCAGAATGCTTTCAAGAGCATGCACGTGTTATGTAATACTAATATTACAGACCATAACACAAAAAATTACCAAATTACTTACAAACAAAACTGTAATACTACTGGTGGCAAACAAGCACCAGGTAAGTGTTAAGAGTAGACAGGTACTCTGTCTTTACAATACAATACATTGTCAATACCAAAGCAATGATGCAATAGGTCAGAAAACAGAGTACATTTCACACTGATATAGTGCAATACAATTTAGGGTTGGGCGATGTCTACCGAATTGGCATGTGAAACATCGCCATGGACGATGACATGGGGGGGGCATAGCAGTTAGGGTTATTTGTTTTTCAGTTGAATTATATGAATTATATTTAAAGATCAATAAAATCCACTGTTAAAACAGACAAGTTTTTTTTAACCTTTTCACGCGTACGGTCACATCGGTGTGATTTGCCATTTAGCACGTATGCTAAAACCGGCGGTGCGATTAGAACACTAGATTGGGAAAATTCTAGCTAATTTTTTAGCTAGAAAACAGCAATTTAACGTTAAAAAATATAGCGAATGCTAACCGAAAACTATGAGAAGCTTAATAACGCTAATGAAAACATAAATCAGCAAGTTTCCTCTAGTCATTACAATATTAATAATTCATTGATTATATTTTTCCTAAACATGAAATATAGTTAAATGTGCAGGGTGAGACATGGTGAAAAAGGGTTAATAACAATATAACGATTAGGAATTATTTGTTTAAGACAGGTATAGCAGAGAACGGGAGAGTTTGCTCTGTAAGTAAGTTTTAATCCTCAGTTTTGCAATACAAATAAAGACTCACCCCCTGATTTACTGAGGTAGGTGCAAACCAGGTAGATTTAAAAATAACTTAATGTTTGCACCTAAATTAAAACATGGGCAGTATCGTGTGATTAAATAAGATGTTTTTCCTTTAAATCAGGCGCAAGGAGCTAATATAATAATTAGAATAAACCCATCCTTCATTTTTGCACTCTCTGGCTGACACTCGAAATACATATTCATCAGTCATCGGCGATGGACGATGCCATCGGTCCAACCCTAATACAATTTGATATTTTTTAAAGAAATGTAGAGTATGTGCTGAAGCATCACATGCCATTGAAATAACACTCAATGTTCAAAGATACCTAGGATTGTCACGAGTGCTTTCGTTTCATCCACATTGCTGTATTAGTATGGGTATAAATAATAAATCAATGACATGGATCGTTCGTCACATACAACATTGATACAGCTGTATCTGTGCTTTTGTATCAATGCATCAATATAAATCAGTGTACCATTACTCCTAGTCAGGAGCTGGGATAACTTTGTGAAGCTTTAACCCCACATTAACGACATGTTATATGTGATTCTGCTCATAAAATGTCTTCTTACCAGTTGATTTAGAGATTTTCCCACATGTAACTATGGCTTTCAATGGATTGTGTTATATGTATATATTAATACTCATTGCATCAGTAATGTTTCAATGTAATATACAGGAGCATATTAAGCATGTTAAGAAAAGCAACCAGTTTTAACAAAAGCAAATACATACCTTATACCAGAAGTTAACAGTGATAGTCACTCCCCCATTTAGCAAGGACTCAATGTGATGCCACCTACAACATTTGTAAAAGCAAGAATACCAGTTAGGACATGAACAGCAACTGCCTCGTGAGTGTCAACATCACTGCAGAAATTCACACAGGTGTGAAGGTCCCCTGCCATTCCCAGCTGTCATTGTGTCATATTTAAAATGAAGAGACTTTGCCCTTACAGGTAGGTTGTAGGCCCACCCTCCAACCACTAGGTGGCAGCAATTGCACCTCATAAGCTTTCCACCAGCACAAACTCTCAATATGGGAAAGAAAGCGGCGTTTAGGATCTGAGGAAATCAAGGCAACACCGTTAACCATTACAACCTACTTCTGGTTATGTTTTACAGCCCAGACCACTTAAAATCAGCATCCCTTCACAGCCAAAGCTCCAGGGGTTTTGGTTGAACATATACCTCTTCCACCCCTTCGTGCTAAAGCTGTCACGTAAAAAACTCAAACATGTACATTGAAGGGAAACACAAGAGCCTGTCCATTGGTGCCAGTGTCCAATGTAACATTTTTCCCCCACTGGCCCCCCGGCCAGTAGATCAGAGTTTTACTGGCCCCTTGTATATTTTTACTGCCCTGGAAAAAAAGAAGAAAAGACTAGAGGTTGTAAGCTACCTCAAATGCTTCCAAGCCCCAAAGGTGTAATGCAATATATATAACAATTAAACAAACTGATAAGAATTAACATCTTATTACTTGAAAAGTCTCTTCTAGTGCCACTGTGTGCTCTTCCAGATGTCAGATCCATACAAGTGCACACCCCTCTGAGGATATCAGTGGTTTTGGAGAGGAAGGGGTAATGGGAGAGGTCTGAGTAAAACATCTCCCTATGAGAGGCGTGTGGAAAAGAGTGAATCCTCTGACTGGGTGCTGTTACAATGGCCTCAAAGCAATGGTGAGACAGTAGTGCTGCTTTGCCTGGCATTCACTAGAGCAGACTGAAGCTGGTGCTACTGCTTCGCAATGTTTTCACTAGAGCAGACTGAAGCTGGTGGTGCTGTTTTGCCCTGCATTCACTGGAGCAGACTGAAGCTGGTGGTGCTGTTTTGCCCTGCATTCACTGGAGCAGACTGAAGCTGGTGGTGCTGTTTTGCCCTACATTCACTGGAGCAGACTGAAGCTGGTGGTGCTGTTTTGCCCTGCATTCACTGGAGCAGACTGAAGCTGCTGCTGCTTTGCCTTGTGTTCACAGGAACAGACTGAAGCTGGTGATTCTGCTTTTCCCTGTATTCACTAGAGCAGACTGAAACTGTTGCTGCTTTCCCCTGTATTCACTGGAGTAGACCAAAGCTGGTGGTGTTGCTTTGCCCTGTATTCACTGGTGCAGACTGAAGCTGTGGTTCTGCTTTGCTCTGTATTCACTGGAGGCTGCAGAAGGTTCTGTGGAGGACATGGATCCTCTTGTAGAGAGAACACATTCCCAAGGCTATGACAAGGTCTGTCTGCTAGCTTGTTTCACAAATCCTGATAAACCTTTGACAAGCAACCAACTACTATCTTTTAAAACTGATTTTAACCTGATTTTTACACCTGTAATCCATTGGGACTTTGATATCTCATGAATATAAAAATAAAGTGACAAGAAAAGGGAACGAAAGCAAGAAAGGGGACCTGAAACAATTGGCCTTCAACCATTCTGACTTTAAAAGCCTGATTAAATTGTACACCCTGTCATGGACACCCTGTCTAAATTCAAAGCAAAACAATGGCAGACATTTGAGACAGGCCATGTTCAGGAAAAAAGTCAATCGCTATTCAGTTACGGGTTGGTTCCACAGATTCAAAGGTCAAGTGTATGAAAGGTTGATATGGTAAAGTAGTTATGTTGTAATACTGTGCTGTTCCCAGGATGGTCTGGGCAGCCTATGTCTGAAGTTGACTGATTCTGAATGAAAGAATGAAAGCGGGGTGGACAGACAGCACAGGAACTTCAACCCATTGATGGGTGATATTCAATTTTATTACACTTTTTGTTAATCAAGGAGACACAGACTACCTTTGTTTTGGTTCCTTGTTTCTCTATTCACTCCACTTTATTTAACACCTCTCAGGAGATATTCTGGTGAGCAAGCACTGCAATCAGTAACTGACTTCAGTTACTTCTATATGAGGGAAAAACACGTCTTACCAGTACATTGGGATGTACAGCACATCTCCAGGGCCTACGACCGTCTCATATCCAACAACATTTTTGAAATTCGGAAACTTCTCATAGTCTGGGTTTTCAAAATCAACCTACAACGACAAAACATCCATACTTGCATTGTGTGGAATTTCATCTTATCTTTGAGCTACTACTTTTAGCACAGCAGAACCGTTAAATGCACGTACGCTGTATTATTAATCTGCACAGAAAACACACCATTTCACAGTTCGCTTCATTGCTTTAAGATAAATAGTAGAACGCCACCCAGGATTCAAACCGGCAACATTTTTCCTTTGAGACCAGTACCCTAAACACTACACCACACCCAAATGAATGGTCACTGTGTAGGCAAGTATAAGCCCTTTTGCCTAAGGTATTGAGCTTCAGCTGGCATAGCTTTTCTACTTACTGCTGCCAGCTGTGACAGGTGAGAAATGAAAGTGAGTTATTTTCCCAATTCATAAATGAAGCAGCAGTATGCAGCAGGAATTTTAATGTTATCCAATAAGAACTTTAATGTTATATAACCGTGTGGTGTAGTGGCAAGCAACAGGACTTGCAACCCTACTAAATATCCAGAAGTACACATGGATAACATGTAAAAACTAACCTAAACTATGTAAGTCGCTCTGGATAAGAGCATCTGATAAATGACAATAATGTAATGTTATGGAGTGTTTATTTCTTGCTCTCCCTGAATGTAAGGAGGTTCAGTCACAGTGACGGTAGATACTCCAACGAAGGCCTACATGACTTTGGCCTACACTAGCTAATGAAATAAGAGTGCTGCATGATAAAAGACAACAGAGACTCATGCAAGAGGCAGTGTCTGTCTGTTGGTCTCATCGGGCATCTCCCACAGCTGTAGCCTATGCACTGAGGGCCTTACCTGGCTCTGTCTGTCACACGGGTGGTGCACAGGAAAGGGGTAGAGGCACTCAAACTGATCTGGAGGAAACAGGATGCACCTCTTGTGTCCTTTGATTTGTGCAAAGAAGTTCTGCTGTTCATCATAATGGGCTGGAGTCACATTCCCTGCACAACAGGACCAAAGGAAAAGCAGTCAATTTTACCATTCTGCATAAGTGTGATGCCTAAGATTTTAGACACTGCCATTTATAATTTACTTCAAAGACTAAAATCCATCATTTAATTAACATTTCAATGAACGAGAATATCTAACATGTAATACACTATTGTCAAAGACATATAAATGCAATGTTGTATATGAACTGGTGACTCTATTAAGGCTAACAAAAGCATTTGACTAATAAGTTGCTTTCAGTAACCAGCTAACGGTAAACAGTGAACCAGCTTTTGGTTACCAGCTAATGGTGAGTTTGAAAATTGGGCTACCCATGATTTTCAACATGGGGCTGAGGGTGAATTTGAATATAGGGCTATGGGAAAGTTTGAATATTAGGCTGAGGGAGAATATCGGGACAATGATGAGTCTGAACATGGGGATGAGGGTGAGTCGGGCCACGAGCCGAATCTGGTGTGGCAGTACCTTCCATGCCTATAAGTAGCAGGTTGGATGTTAGCTGTCCCCAATTGCGTTTGGCTTGTTGCTTGTTGATCCAGTTCCAGTTGAAGCCAAGGAAATCCACAACAATCTTCCTCCCAACTGTGTCATTCAGTGTTTGCTGCAGGTACACCCTGAAACAATCCAAATAAACACATACAGCACAAATGCTCCACCCAACAATTCTGTCACATTTAGCATATCAGCTAAATTCAACTGCAATGCAATGCTGTGTAAAAGCACCATTTTAAGGGGCAGCTGTAACTGAACATGTTTGAAAATGTATACCAAACATAAGACAGGAATCACTCTATAGGCTACACCCTCACCAGCCTGACCTGACCTTGCTGATATGGACATGGGAGACACAACCAATGAAAATGTGGCTGCTGCACTGGACTAATCAGGGCTACACCTGTCCCACAATCTAAGCTGCCCCTGTTAACATGAAACCAGCAACAAAGCTAGATCAATCAGAGCCATTCATGGATTCAACCACATAGGAGCTTCATTCCAGCTTCATTTTATATGTCCACTCTGGGGCTCAATCCACCATCCACTGATGTGCTCACAGGAGGAATTTTCACATGCTATATCAGACAGCCATCCGCAGGAAAAAGCCGCTTTTCCAACAGAGTCGTATATTTCTCTGTATCTTTCTGAACTCAAACTCAATTCATGAATTGAGAAATCTTCACAGAAAATGATGGATGATTCACAATTCATGAATTGAATTTCAGCCCATTCCCTGAATTGACCGCACTGAAATGGCACTCTGGTATTATGTAACTGCAACACGTTTGACCCTCCTTATCTGAGACAGATGCAGAAGTCATTGACGGGACCTGGCATCCAGCAGAGACCACTAGGGGACATCTTCCCCTTGTAGTGTGTGGCTGTTCAAGCCAAAGCAAAGAGCATGGGAGGTCAAAGTAATCATTAGTACTGCAGGTGCTTAGTCATTCCCAGAAGCAGTTTCACTTTCTGACTTAGATTTCATATGCCTCGACACTTTCCACTGCCTGAAACAAACCTGCAGCGCAGCTGCCACCCACGGTGGCGCAATCCAGGCAGGCACAGTCCAGGTTTCCACAAATGTTTAAGTGAAAGCCATGGGCTTTTGCCAAATACAACTACCGACTTGCTGCCTCAAGAGATTAAATCCCTCCTCCTAGTTTTTTTTTTTGAACAAAACTGTGTTTTTATTTTCTTTTCTCTGGTTGCCTTGCCAGTCCTTGCTGAGTGGGTCCATGTCTCTTTTCTACTCTGACCCCCCCAGTGGTGGAATGAGCTCCCCACATCAGTTAGAACTGCCAAATCACTTCCAAATTATCTTCCAATGCAGACTGAAAACTCGTATGTTGTAACTGCATCTTGGTTCAACAAACATTGAAATTTAAATTCACGTTGGATCTTCAAACGCATTTGCTGTATTCACAAACCTCTTGCACCCGCTATGCCAACAGCAGACAAGACCAGCTGCTAAATAACCAAATGTAAAAATAAATGTACTTATAATCCAGAAGAACACAGCATATCATTTCCTGAGACACTGCATGAGATGTAGTTCTGTGCAGTATGATACATGCTGCAGTCCTGACCATAAATGATGGAGAAAAACAGTCTGAAGCAGATACCTTTCCTCTCCGCCCAACTCCTCTGTTTTCTTCATTTTGTCCACAAATTCCGAAAACTTCATCTCCATGCGTCTGGACTTGGGAACAAAGTTCTCAAAGTTGGCCATTTTCTTCTCGTCATAGTACAGGAACTTGTGGTTCTGGGCGATGTAGACAGAGAAATCACCACTTCCTATGTTCTCCTGCAGGTAGTTTATGTCCCATTTGAGAGCCGGGTACACCAGGTTGGTGTCTGTTAAAACCACTGGCTCCTGGTGGTAAAAAATAGAACAGGTTTATTTAGAGGAGAGTTAGAACAGAAGGGTTTCTGTTTACAAACCGCTAAACTCAACATAAATAGTTGAGCGTGGCCAGGTATTTACACCATGACAAACATGGCTGGATAAATGACACTCTCACCCTGTGACTAGGCTATTTCTACTGTTTTATATCTACTCTTTTATCTACTTTTTCATGCTTGCTGACCCAATTTGTACAAAGGGTTAAAAAGGCTAAATTCCACAGTGTGATAACTAGACCAATCAGCAGAATTTGATATACATATATATACATATATTTAATATACATACATTGCATATATTTAATATATGCACATATTCATCACATGCCTGCATTCAGTATTCATATATTCAGTATATTCAATGTGTATTTCAGTATGGTAAACAGCACCACAACCACTGAGTTTGACCCTGCTCATCATTTCACTGGTTGTGAATGATACCTGCCCACCTTTGCAGGTTTGTCTCATTGCCCCAGTAACATGACCTTGAACCTCCTGAATCACATCAGAAATATCATGCCTGAGCCAGTGCTGTACAACTGCATAGTTCCTGACATATTGACACCACAGGCTGAACGGAACGTGGCTGGCACGCCAGAGGCAACAATCAACTGTCCCTGAGCTCCAGAACCTGCGTCTCTCACAAGCCCCCACCTGGATTTGAATCAGACCCTGCAGTTTTTGCCATTGCAACATGACATGGCATGCAGGGTAAACATCTTAAGAGCTGTCTTAATTTACAGACTAGAAAAGGTAAATCTGAGGCGTTGTTATTTGTGTGAGCAGAGCCTTATTTGAACTTGGGTTTTGAACTAGCACCTTCCTGATTACAGATCCAGCTCTTGGTACAATTCATTCAGTCTGATGTACCAGTCAGGTAAGAGAGATTTCTGGGCTAAAATGGACCAGTTCCCAATAATTCACATTCTTCACTTTGACACATCAGTTAAATGAGTCGAACACCTGATGTAAAACAGGAAACAGAATAAGCAAAAACTGAAGCATTCTGTGTGCCATTTCAAACAGGGAGCACATATGGATTTTAATTACATTATTATACCTGAAACTGAAACAAACATGTATGACGCAGCCACTTCCTCCAAATATTCCCACAACCACTGAGCAGCCCATTGCTCTGAGGGTGTGCATGCGTGTGTGCATGTAAGTGTGCAGGTTAATCTTATCTGACATATCTTTTCAGTTTACTTTTAGGAGTACTATGCATGCAGTCTCATAGGAACTCTGCTCTTAAACCAAAATCTTAATTGCACCGCATTACATCGGACACATATGCTCACTCTGAAGGCGGACTGTGATTTGTGCATGAACATCTACTGGGAGGACCATAGTTAAATTATGCAAAATCCAGAACAATCTCTGCTTCCCCCTGGAGACTATTTGATAGTAGAAATTATGTATACTGTAGTTTAAAGGCAAAAGGGTAGATGTATGCAGTTTGACTAACGCCACCAAAAACTATTCTCCATTCTGGTACGAAATGAAAAATACAACAACGGATCATTATTTTGTATTATAGCATTATATTAAATATACTTGCCTGGACATTCTTATAGATAACTTAAAACGAGTTATTGTATATGGAGTATTTCGGTTGTTTTCAAACATTTCACTATCGTTGACATTGGAACGCCAGGTTCGTAAAGTTATGTCACATCAAAACCGCTCACACCTGTTTTGGTTAAGGCAGTTACTACAAGCGCCGCGAATAACTCAACATTTTGGCACGCGATCGCGCAGGCAGCGAGCTGTTCGATTGCTACGTGACAGAAGGAACGTAGGCTCCCCGAGCACGTGGGCTGCGGAAGCTCCGCACTGCGCTTTTGCTGCAATGGCACTTAGGGCTGCGAAACACCGCACCAAATTAATAACACTGCAAGACGGAAGTAAGCGCCCAGTGGCAAAAAAGGGGAAATAAGGCATTTTGTCTTTATTTAATGATGGCTTTTGCACAGCGAACACAGACCGAAGTAGGGGTTTGCTGACGGGTGGGCTCGGCATCATCTAGCTAGCCTTTACTTGCGTAAACTTCGTGACCATCCACTTGAGGCGTATTGAAAAATTTCTTTCTCATGAGTACCGAGATTCTGAGGCACTGCTGGTCTACCCGTGTGTAACTTGCTTTTCTACGGCATACAGTAGGCTCCACTAACGAGAGCTAGCTACGATGAGTTGTTTCATACCACATTACTGTGGCTGTGTAGCGAAAACACATCGCTGGTTGCTTCCATTTAAACATCGAAAACCAGGCGTTTTAAGGGACCTCACTGTCAGTGGATATAAACAAACAAGTTGGGGTGCCAACAGTTTTTAAATAGAGAATTAAAAAAAAGTTGCAGTTTTACCAATTTTGGCTACCAAAATATCTGTAACTGACGTGTTACTCCTAACCTTAATCTAATGAAACATGGAGTTAACGTTACTACATAAAATACTTGAATGACTAGCTGAAAGCATCATGTCAGAGTTGTGGGACAATTGTGCAGTACTAGCTAGATACTGAGGAATTGGGCATATCATTCAGGTTAGAGCAGTCCTCTGCTCCCACACAGAAAGGGACTTCCCCCCACCTGGCATTCAGACCCCTAAGCCTAACCCTCAAGTCGCAAGACTAGTGTCCAAACTTGTGTCCCTCATTAGCGCCCCAGTTTATACATCACGATTAAAAAGACTATTCTGTGTCTTCCTTTCAGCGTCGGCAAGCAACGGTGGCCTCAAGCAATAATTCACTTAACAGTCTGTATTGGCAATGCCATGTAGGATGTTTTGCGATTTTAGTATTTACCTTGTCCCGACAGTGACGTGTATTCTCTTAACTACAGCGTGATGCGTGCTAAACCTTTAATATGACTATGGCTAATTAGCATGCTAATTTACTGGGTAAAATAGTTAACCCCATGAACGGATGTAATCCTTTTCCATGACATCTACGGATTACCTCACAGGTGCATCTGTTGTCATTCTATCAATAATAGTGACGTTAGCGATACACTTTCCAAAGCAGTCAGGCGTTGGCATGCGTTAAGTGAATATGTGTGCGTCTCAAACACAGCTCTGTCGTGGAGCTCGTAAGATGCATTTTTGCATTCTTTTACCCTCCTAGTTAACGTCAGCAACATCACTCTTATCTGCAGTTGCCAAACTAAAGCTAGACATCATTTCTAAAGCTAGACATCACTATAGCTAGATGAACAATCCAAAAAATTGTAAGTCAAAACACAAATTAAAACCATTAACTCCCTTTGTCTGAGTATAGCCAACAAAACTACTCGGTTTGCTTACTAAAACCTTACTAGCAGCAATACCTAGAGTAAGGGGTAGTAAATCCGATTCCTGAATTAGCCTTGCTTGCTAGCTACATTGCAATCAACAGCCACTGAAGTTTGCTAGCGAGGTTAGCTGATGTTGGATACAACAAAACGGTTAACAAGGGGGGAAATACCTCATTGTCTATTAGCATCTCCGCTCTGGGGTCGGTGTGAGACAGTCTCGGTATAGGCCGGGTTTGGAAAGGGTACTTGCGGAGCTGAGACTCACTCCATCCCGAGCAGTGGAGCGCGGCGAAGGCGGCAGCGCCTTCGGCACTCGATGGATCAGCCTCCGCCACCACCGTCGCTGCTGCCATGCCTGCGTGCCGGAGATCGCTCTCGCCCTCTCTACAAGTTCGTTTTCCTTAACGATGTGACACCTTGCCCCCACGTTATGCTAAATGACGATGCAAAAAGGTGCGACCAGCACTACCGCACCAGCAAGTAACTGTAAACATATAACCGACAGGCAGTCAAGCCAAACAACGCAACTAAGAGGATATATAAGAAGTTTTGTTGGCAGTAGAAAAACTGGGACACCTAGTGCCTCGAAGGATCAACTACAAGTTAACCAAAGAGCGTTCGTGAGGATGTTCTGTGGTGCGAGGTTTTGCCTAATTAGTTATGTTGATAGAGCTATTTTATGATGTGTACATCCGCAGATGAAGAGCTTTGTGGGGTTAGAGGTTCACGTTGGCTTCATTTGCGTTGATAATGGCTTACAGGCTTTGCAAGTGAAGTGGCACTGTTAGTTAAAGGATCGTGGTCTTTTATGTATCTGCTACTACGTGAGTAAAGATATATCTACCAGTTCAAGAAGTTTCTAGTCTGGACTGAAGCAGTTTACAATGTGAAAACAGGGTTACCATATGGGCTATTTTATACAATGCAGTTACTGTGGTTTGACATAAGCAAAAGCCTGAGGGGAATCTGTCACAGCTACGGTGAGACCTCAGATAAGATATTGCTGTGCCATCACTTAGCACAGGAATTTTGAAAAGCATGTAAGAGTAGGGATGGATGTTTAATTCTTAGGGTACTTTTGATCAAGCATTGGACCTAGAAGAGCCATAGAACAAGTAGTTCCTTTTACAACCTTTGCAGGTACCAATAAAAGTGTAAAGGTTTTTGAACTTCTAATTACCCTAGTTAGTTCAGACTTATTTATTGAAAGCAAGTTTTCTGTGGAAACTCTTGGCCCAATTGTAGAGCTTTGGAGGCACAGCCGCTTCAATATTTTTTCTGTTATCAGCTCATACACGTTGTAGACTAAGATGGCGGCGCATGCACATTGCGAGGCCCAGTGTCTTACCACATTTCGCAAAATAGTGTTAATTTATCTGGTTGTTTCCTGCGTGTTCGTCCGATTCATCTATGCCAACTTCACACACAGCAAACAGACACTTTTGGACATTAACTATCGGTGCACCAACATTAGGGGTGCAACGGATCACAAAACTCACAGTTCAGATTGTACCGCGGTTTTTGAGTCACGGATCAGATCATTTTTCGGATCAGCAAAAAAAAAGGGGGAGACAAATATAACTTTGCTTTCCATTTATTACTTAAAGCAAGGTACTTTTGCTTTTGCGGTAGCCATGATTTCCATTGCGGCGTAGGAACCACCGGACTCATGAGTCCGTAATATTGCCACAGCTTTGAGCTTCGAGCACTTGCTCTGCTGCGCGCTTGTTCAGCTGTATCCGAAATCGCTCCTTATTCACTATATAGTGCATATATATACATTTTACACTTGATCGTTGGACTTAACTGCCAGCTAGCTACCTAATGTTAGTTTCAACTAATTTGAACAGATGAAGCTGGGTGCTAGTTCTTTCATTAAGTTAGCTAGTGATAGCTAGATAGGTAGCGGTATTATCTAGCTAGCAGGTTAATGTCAGTTGCAACTGGCTAGTCACTTAGCCAGCTAGCTGGCACAGTTAGACACAAAGATGTTCATACAAATGTTCGAATGAACTTGCAAACATAAAACTATATCCAGAAAATTATTAATTTATTGTATGACTGAATAGTTAGTGAGTGAACGAGTGAGCGATTTCGGACACAGCCTTCATCTTCGCAAAACTTTTGCTAAGTAAGTTTGCTGGTTTTTAAAATGGTGTTTGCATCTTTTCACTGCAACTCTGCATCGAGATTTAGGGAATTATTACTTTAAAAAGTAACAGTGGCAGTAAAACTGTATTTCACGCTATTATGGTTAAACTTTGCAATTAATCCGCGGTTCACATGCGTGCCGAACCGTGGGGCGTGATCCGTACGGATCAACTACGATCCATTGCACCACTAACCAACGTAGTTTTGGACTATCCATTCAACTTCAACAAACTTCCACCGGAGTTAGAAAGGACACCGCGGACCTGCGGACAACTCACACTGACCGGAAGTGTCCGACGCCGGCGTCGAGACCGTAAACAAAGACAGGGCTAAATCCACACCGGCCAGCGCTACCCAGCATCTTCCTCGCCAATGTACGGTCTCTGGCAAACAAGCTGGATGAACTACGGACTTGGACTCTCACACAGAGAAGGCTTATGGAGTGCAGCTTCATGTTTTTTATGGAAACATGGCTAAATGATGTCCCAAACAACGCGGTGGAACTGGAGGGGCGCACAGTCTTCAGGGCTGACAGAGCTGCAGCAGCGCCAGGTAAAAGTGGTTTATGCATCTATGTGAATAAATCATGGTGCGCCGACTCTACCGATGGAATACCTGGCTGTGTGCTCGGAGTCTGTGCAGTGCAGCTGGCCGGGGTCTTCACGGACATTTTTTATCTGTCTCTGGCCTAGGCACAAGTTTCAAGACTGCCACCATCGTGCCAGTGCCGAAGCACTCCACAGCTACGGCCCTGAATGACTTCTGCCCAGTTGCACTCACCCCCATCATTGCAAAATGCTTTGAGAGACTGGTCCTATCACATCTGAAATCCTGTCTGCCCACTACCCTGGACCCCCATCAGTTTGCCTACCGCACCAATAGGTCAACAGAGAACACCATCTCCATGGCACTCCACTCTGCCCTGACCCACCTGGACAGTCCCAACTCTTACGTCAGAATGCTGTTCATCAACTTCAGCTCAGCATTCAACACTGTGTTCCCCTCCAAGCTGATCTCCAAGCTTAGTCAGCTCGGTATTAGCACATCCCTCTGCAACTGGACTCTGGACTTTCTGACTAACAGACTCCAATCTGTTAAGTTAGACAACCTCTCCTCCTCCACTCTCACCCTGAACACTGGCGTGCCACAAGGCTGTGTGCTGAGCCCTCTCCTGTACTCCCTCTTCACCCACGACTGTGTTCCTGTGCATGGTTCTAACACCATAATCAAGTTTGCAGATGACACCACAGTGGTAGGCCTGATCAGAGGGGACGACAAGACGGCCTACAGGGACGAGGTCCAGCACCTGGCCACGTGGTGTGCCGACAACAACCTGGCCCTGAACACCCAGAAGACCAAGGAGATCATTGTGGACTTCAGGTGAGCTAGGAGCCACGCACACGCCCCCATCTACATCAATGGAGTTGTAGTGGAGCGTGTATCAAGCTTCAAATTCCTTGGCATCACTGACGATCTCACCTGGTCCCTGAACTCCTCCATTCTCATCAAAAAGGAGCAGCAGTGCCTTTACTTCCTGCGGAGCCTTAAGAAAGCTCACCTGTGTCCTAGGATACTGGTGGACTTTTCCCGCTGTACCATTGAGAGCATACTCACCAACTGCATCTCAGTGTGGTACGGCAATTGCTCCGCATCAGACCGCAAAGCACTCCAGCGGGTGGTGAAAACTGCCCAACGGATCACTGGCACCCAATTGCCCACCATTGAGAACATTTACAACAAACACTGCCTGGGCAGGGCGAAAAACATTATCAAGGTTGCATCCCACCCTAACCAGGGACTTTCCTCCCATCAGGCAGATGTTACAGGAGCCTCCGCTCCCGCACCAGCAGGCTCAGGAAGAGCTTTCTCCCTGTGTTGTGACTTATTTTAGTTAAAGACATGTTAAAATATGATATTTACAGTATTTATGGATGTTTATACAAGAAATTTAATAGTTATTGGAACGACATAAAAAATGCTGACAGGGTTAACATGTACATATAACCAACTGTACATATCCTGTCTATACTGTACATACAACCCCTATATGCACTCCCCTTTCCTACTCTGTCCACTCCACCTCTATGTATAACACACTTAATATATTATACATACATGATAATCTGTATATATGTTGCTCTTCCACTGTCAATACCACTGTACATACTGTAAGATATGCCTGCACTTATCTGTAAATAATACTATTCTTTTGCACTTCTGGTTAGATGCTAACTGCATTTCATTGGCTTTGTACCTGTACTCTGCACAATGACAATAAAGTTGAATCTAATCTAATCTAATTTAATATGATGCCTTGTGGAACAGGGTGTGGTACAGAAACAAATTCACCAATTGATTTTTGCAAGATAACTTACTACATGAGCAAGGCTTTGTAGTCTTTAAAACTCTTGGCAAAAACTTTTGGCAAAGCCAAAGTCATCTTTAATCTTGTGTGCTCTTTGTGTTTTTACATACATTTTAGGGTAAATCTAATGAAAAAAAGAATGTGATGAATCTTGGTTTCTTCCCAGGACTGTTGTACAGTGCTGGTTATTGAGCTGGAATATAGTAAACAAATGGGTTGGATAGAGCTGTTAGGCCCTGAAAAGCACAAATTAAAAAGTGAATGACAGTTTAAAGTCTGCTCAGTTCATGAGGAGTATATATCTAAAAGCAATAAAAGTAACAAGTATCAAATGATGTAGTGCTCATTGGATTCCACTTAATATAAATAATATGGTATGGCAAAGTAATTTACAATGTTACTATTACAATTGCAATTATTGTCACAGATTGAAAATGACACAAATTGGAATGAGCTGGGACTCAGAATTACATTAGCCTACAGTAGATGTAACATGCATATCACAATTTTATACGTTATCTATTTATACAGCTGGACATTTGGATAATGCTGAACGCAGTAAATACTGAGGCAATTGAGGTTAAGTACCTTGTCTAAGGGTACAACTTTAGTAGTCCACCTAGGAATTGACCTGGTAACCTTTGGGTTACCAGCTGTGCTCCTCACCACTACAACACACTGCTGCTCCTTACCACTACAACACACTACTGCTTCTTGCCACTATACCCCCTTGCTGCCCTGCTCCTTACCACTACACCACACCACTGCCCTGCTCCTTACTGCTACACTATACTGCTGGTCCTTACTGGCACACCACATTGCTCCCCTGCTGTTAACTAATACACCATACTGCTGCCCTGCTCCCTACCACTACATCATGGTGCTGCTCCTGGTAAGTCTCCTACACTGTACTGCTGCCCTGCTCCTTAGCACTACACCACAGTGCTGCTATTTACCACTACCCCACACTGCTACTCAATAACAAGACACCACACTTCTGCTCTTTACCACTACAACACACTTGTGCCCTCGTTCGTGCCACTACACCACACTGCTGTTCTGTTCCTTACTGCTATACCACACTGCTGCATTCATCCAATGACTGGAGTGCTACACATTAGTTCCCGCCTCCTCAAAATCTCACTGACATTATTGAGGCCAACAAAAACAAATCAAAATACCCCGTTGGCACAGTTGCTCAGTTTACCAATAATATCACTGTTACCAGCACACTTACCAGTAATCCTTATTCCTTTAAAAATCAGTGAAGAGGTTCCACAGGGGTGCCCATCGCTGTAGTCACTTTCAGCCTTTAAAAACTGATCTTGAATTCAAATCAAAATTTCACACTAAATGGTTGGGGTGTGGGGAAACTGATCTTAGATCTTTTTTTCCCTAGAGCCTTTGGTTGTACCTATCATCTGTTGGCCCAGAGGTTTATTTATGGTGTAAGTACTGTGGTGACCTGTTCATGACTGGTCTACACAGTATTTGTAATAATGGATTTGAAAAAGCTGGTTTGAGTCAGTGTATTATTATTATTATAATAGCTGGGCGCAGTGGCGTGCACCTGTACTCCAAGCTACTGGGAGGCTGAAATAGCAGCTGGGTGGTGCAGTGGCAACATACCTTTTTAGCACCTGGGAGACTGGTGTTTGCATCCCAGTTGCAGCCGCACCACCAGTAAGGGTCCTTAGGCAAGACCCCTAACGCTACACCTGCCTACCTCTACAATGAGAGCTACCAGAACAAGGAGAGTCATACTGGCTCGGACATCGCCCGGCTGAAAAAGGTCTGCACCAGATGCTGGGGAACCAGAGCAATCTGGTGATAAGTGGACTACTGGAACAAACCACTCATGGACGAGAGCAGAGAACCTGGACTTGATGGAGTGCTACGACAACAGCAAGCCCAACAAAAGAGGCTATATGCAGCGCATGTGGGAGCTATGGATGTGTAGAAGGCCAACATCCAAGCTAACTGCGAAACAACTGGTAACACAGTGCCTCAACATAGTCAAGGAGAAGCCACTCTCACAACTGGAGATTTATGGGCTGAAGACAACATGTGACGACCACCCCAACACACCTGTGCAGCAATATCAACCTTTATCTGAATGCCCAGCTTGGGACACCAAGCCAACCCTGCCCGAACCTTAACCACAGACCGTAGCTGCTGATATCAGAAGGAAGATCATGGACAAGCTAGCCACTGTCAAGCCCCGAACAAGACTACCTCACCTATCTTGCCTGCTTGGCAGCATGCTTACAGATGTCAACGCAGCACTACGTATGATCTCAACCACCACCATCACTGAAACCAATGACTTGGTATACGCCACAGCAACAGTGATCCTGGAGATGCTTGGCTACAAGATCAGCAAGGCAAATGACAGGCAGCTCCCGCCTTGGAGGATGAGGCTTGAAGCCAAGATAAAAACAGCACGGAAGGAGGTGAGTAATCTGGCTCAAATACAGACTGGTGTGAGGATCAAGGACAGAAGCTGGATCATGAAGAAATACAATGGGATGTCTACAACTGAGGCCCTGGAGACTGCTAAGCAAAGGCTCACATCATTGGCTGCCAGACTAAGGAGATGCACCAGAAAAGCAGAGGCCAGAAGGAAAAATGCCCTGTTCATCAGGGAACCATCCAAGGTGTACTCCCAGATGCAGGGCAGCAACTTCAGTGGGTCAGCTCCACCGAGAGCAGAAACTGAAACTGAGCAGTACTGGAAGAACATATGGGAGAAAGAGGCATCACATAACACCAATGCCCAATGGCTTGTACAACTACAAGCAGAGCATCACGCCTCCCAGAACAGGAACCAGTTACTATTACAATGAAGGACATCCAACAGCATGTCACCAGAATGAAGAACTGGACAGCACCCAGCCCTGACATGATCCACGCCTACTGGCTGAAGAACCTGACAGCACTGCATGAATGCCTAGCAGTACAAACGAACCAGCTACTGATAACAGGGTCCCACCCTGACTGGATGATGGAAGGCAGGATGGTACTAATCCTGAAAGACCTTATCAAGGGGACAGCACCATCAAACTACCGGCCTATAACCTGCCTTTGTACAACATGGAAGCCCCTGTCAGGGATCATAGCCTCCAAGTTGAGTGGACACCTGGGCCAATATATGGACATGGCTCCAAAGGGGATTGAGAACAACACCAGAGGCTCAAAACACCAGTTACTGGTGGACAGAGCAGTTACCCAAGACTCAAAGTCCAAACTCACCAACCTGAGCACAGCCTGGATCGACTACAAGAAAGCCTACGATTCAATGCCACATACATGGATCCTGGAAGCTGTACAAGGTCAACAGGACAATAAGGACCTTCACCAGGAACTCAATGGGACTGTGGAAAACAACAATAGAAGCCAACTCAACACCAATAGAACAAGTTGCCATCAAGTGTGGAATATACCAAGGTGATGCACTATCCCCGCTGCTGTTCTGCATAGGCCTGAGCCCCCTCAGCCAGATCATCAAAAAGAGCGGATATGGGTACAGGTTTAGAAATGGAACCACCATCAGCCACCTCCTCTACATGGATGACATCAAGCTATATGTCAAGAATGTGCGAGACATCGGCTCACTGACCCACCTCACGAGGATCTACAGCCAGGACATTGGGATGTCTTTCAGACTGGAGAAGTGTGGGCGTATGACAGTAAAGAGAGGGAAGATGATCAAGGCTGAAGGGGTGAAACTACCAGAAGGCCACATAGCAGACATACAGGAAAGCTACAAATATCTGGGGATTCCACAGTCACATGGGAACCACAATGAAGAAGTAAGGAGGACAGCAACAGCTAAGTACATTCAGAGAGTTAGACACGTCCTGAAAGAACAAGATCAAAGCCATCAACACCTACGCAGTACCGGTCATTAGATATCCAGCCGGTATAGTGGGCTGGCCAGCGGAGGAGATGAAAGGTGCTGATATCAAGACCCGGAAGCTCCTCACAATGCATGGAGGATTCCACCCAAAGTCAAGTACTCAGAGACTGTACACCAACCGGAAAGAAGGGGGTTCGGGCTTAGTGAGTGTCAAGGCCACTGTCCTGGATGAAGCACGAAGCATCCACAGGTACATCAGTGAAACAGCTCCCAAGGATGCTAAGAGAATATCTCTGGCAGCAGCAGATAGAGCCAGTGATGGATAAAGCCAAGATTGTGGAAGTGCCATGGCAAGACAACCCCCTCCATGGGATGTACCATCGGCAGATAGCGGAGGTGGCTGACATTCAGAAGTCCTACCAGTGGCTGGAAAAGGGTGCACTGAAGAATAGCACCGAGGCACTAATTATAGCAGCACAAGAGCAGGCACTCAGCACCAGGTCAATAGAAGCAGGGGCGTACCATATCCACCAGGACCCAAGGTACAGATTGTGCACATATGGCTGGGTGCAAAATGCAAGCAGGAACAGCATACACTGAGCAGCACAACCAAGTTGCCAGGATGGTGTACAGAAACATCTGCACTGAGTACGGATTAGAGCTTCCCAAGTCACACCTAAAAGGGTGGCTGTGATTGACAATGTTCAATGTGATCAATGTAGCATGTGCATGGAGGAATTGGGTGTGGTGTATGCAAGTTTAAAGTTGTTTCATCTGCCCTGTTCAGATGCATGTGTGAGTATGAATTTAAATTTGTGAAGTCTTCAGCAGTTCAGCAGCATTATTTAGTCAGGTGAGGCTTGGAAATTCCCAGTGTTGAGACAGGCATGGCAAACTTGCATATGGGATACAACACTAAAAATGCAATGATGTAAAGAATGCGCTTTGTTCAAGGGCTCAAACCTTTGCTTTGTAGGTCGACTCTCCCACCACCCGTAATTACACACCATCAACAAAATGTCATGTAGAAGGCAGAACTCTGCTGTTACTGATAAAATCTATCTGTCTTTCATGATGTAATTAAATGAAGGCACTCTGCTTGGTTTGTATGTGATATAGCTTCCCAGGTTGCAGTCGTAGCTGGCTGTACAGTATGGAGGACATGCTACCATTAGGAGTGGTACCGGCTATATGACAACATGAGAAATGCACAAGCTCCTCATATCAAAAGCTTTCAGGTAAATCAATACACAACTAGAAAAGTGCATTTCCTGAAGAAAATGCAGAGTGTGATTGCGACCCGGCAGCCAAAAAGTGCTAACGTATATGAGACATTGCTAGGATGCGGCCAAGTGGTTGCTAGGGTGTTGCTACGTGGTTACTAGGGCGTTGCTAGTTTGATAGTACGTGGTTGCTGGGGCGTTCTTGGGTGGTTGCCAGGGTGTTGCTAAGTGGTTGCTAGGATGTTGCTAGGTGGTTGCTAGGGCGTTGTTGGGTGGTTGACAGGGTGTTGCTAAGTGGTTGCTTGGTGACTGCTAGGGTGTTGCTAGGTGGTTGCTAGGGTAAACAATATGGTCGCTGGGGTAATGCTAAGGCATTGCTGGGTGGTTGCCAGGGTGTTGCTAAGTGGTTGCTAGGGTAAACAAAATGGTCACTGGGCGTTGCTAGGGCATTGCTGGGTGGTTGCCAAAGTGTTGCTAAGTGGTTGCTAAGGTGTTGCTAGGCGGTTGCTGGGGTGTTGCCAAGTGATTGCTAGACGGTTGCTAAGGTAAACAATATGGTTGCTAGGGACACACCCACCTTTGGTGAGTGTTTGGTCACATGACCCAAAGCAGAATATCAGGTCCCATGGCTATTGGTCAAATGCTGACTGAGTGGTAAGACTTTGAAAAATGAACTGAAGTGAATGGGAGGATGGGGGGATGAGTGAACGACAAAAAGATGAGTGCGGGTCAGTATGGGTTGGGTGGCATGACCTGAGGCAGCATATGTGGTACGGTGGCTATCGGGCCAAAGGTGACCGAGCAGTAAGACCTTAAAAATGTACTGAGGTGAATGGGAGGATGGAGGGATGAGTGAAAGACAAAAAGACGAGTGCGGGTCAAGATGGTCTTAGATGAGTGTTGGGTGAATTGTCCTGAGGCAACATGTGAGGTATGGTGGCTATGGGGTGAAAAGTGACCGAATGGGAAGGCGATGAAGTATGAGGGGGGTGATTTTGGAAATGAATGGGAGTCTATGGGAAAAAAGGGATGAATAAATGACAAAAACCGGAGAACAAGTGTGGGTACAGCCTAGCTGTATACAAGCAACCCGATCGGGGTCAGACCGGACGAGTGACAGTTGGTTTGGGGTGGAGAACCACTCCAAAATTCGGTGCAATAAGAAGAAAAAGAAAATGAAAAAGAAGAATAAAACTATCGGATAACAATAGTGTGCTTGCGATGCTAGGATGTGGCTAAGTGGTTGCTAGGGTGTTGCTGGGTGGTTGCTAAGGTATATAAGGTGGTTGCTAGGGTGTTGCTAGGTGTTTACTAGGCTTTTGTTAGGTGGTTGCTAAGGTATATAAGGTATATATGCTTCGCATCGCAATCACACTAACTATCAGATAACAATAGTGTGCTTGCAATGTGAAGCATCGCAATCACACTAACTATCGGATAACAATAGTGTGTTTGCAATGTGAAGCATCGCAATCACACTAACTATCGGATAACAATAGTGTGTTTGCTTCGCAATCACGCTATTAATGTAGTCACTTCAAAGGTATCCAACTGAAGAATCAGGCTTTTAAACTATTATTCCAAAAAGACTTTTGTTCTAGTGGCATTGTTTACTGGAATTCAAGCCAGTATGGCTGAAAAACTTTTGTTCTTGCAGCTTTGTTTTACAGCATTCAAGCCAGCATGGTCAGAAATCTTTTGTTCTTTAGCCTTTTTTTCCTTCCTATTTGTATTGATTAAAAAAAAACATGTAATGCTGCCCACATGGAGTAAACATGGAACGTTTGCTAGGCATGGTCCAATCTGGTGTGTAAAAAGCGCAGAGCCGCTTACAGCAATTATCCCCAAGCTTCCTTAGGAGGCCATTGCACAGTTGCTGCTTCTGCATTTTGAATAAAGAGCTGCTGTGCAGTGAGTGGTAGTGACAAACATTCATTCACACTTCCTTGCACAAATATGTGAGCCTCACTGAGGAAACAGTGCAAATGTGCTCTGTATTACTCAAATACAGTGTTCCATTCCTAGAAGCTTTGTGGGTATATTCTATGTGCTTTGGCTAAGCTCATTAAAATTTGACATCACAAATTTCATTTTGACAAATGTGCAAACATCCTACATGTGTATTGCATATGGCACACATGCAAAACCATCTCTCAGATCGATGCCTTTCAACTTTTTAACTACATCTTTAATTAATCAACATAATTTAATTAACTGAGAGCATATTAACATACGAATAAGGTGGCCTATTACTGTAACATAAATGATGTAAATATATTCTAAATGAAAAAAAGTCATTATTACTAAATACATAAATAAATGACATTAAGCTCTGTTGCTATGACTCACTGAGGGGCAAATGCACTGGACAGATGCTGTAGGTATAGATGTTGGCCAGCAGGTGTCACTAGCCAGCTGTGGAAGTGAGTGCTCAGGTTTTTTGGGCTTGCAGTTTTTGGGCTGCTCCCATTCACCCTCCACTAAATAAAGCAACTTTTGTGCAAGGGGGTGTTCACACAGACCAGGTTCCGAGTGGGAGATGTGTTGCATAATATGTGATATCAATCAAACCAGCCCTTGGAAGCTGCTGCTGTCATTACATTGCAGGTGACGTTGAATTCTGAGCTGGCGAAGAGGGACACCACGAGGCTACCACCAGCTGGTCCTGCTCTTTAGATGATCATCTAATCTGACTTGTCTAGACACGGGATCTCTATGCACTTTGTTTGGAACTGATGCATGCTCGAATACGCCTATCCTCTCAGCTACCATGGACACATCCTTCAGAAGGAGCCATTGTTTGCCTGTGTTACACTTGCTATATGACACATTTATACCCAGTGTATAAGATTTATGTTCTAAATTTGTAGGCTGAGATAAATATGATGAATTCTTTAGCTACTGGCTAACCCAGGGGACAGGTGATAGGCTGGATGTGGTGGGATGTGGTCAGTCATTACGCCACCTGCCTCTGTCTTCTGCCAGCAGAATCAGTTAGGAGGCTGAGGCATAGGGTGATTTGCAGTGATTGCGACACTAGCTTCCTTATCTTCACACAGCTAGTGTGCACACTGCCGCTAACAGCTCCAACAACTGGAGCTCAATATATTTACAATAAATTGGAGATTACTGTGGGAGATTGCCCCCAAGCTTCAGATATATCTAGCTAATAATTCATTATCTCTTACCATGAATGGCAGTATAGCATAGTAGTAACGAGCAAGGCTTGTAACCAACAGCTTCCTAATTCACTGCTGCTGTAACCTTGGGTGCTTAACCCAGAATTTACATCTGGATAAATGGATAACATGTAAAACTGTAACCTATGTAAGGCATTCTGGATGAGAATATCTTCTGAATGACTGTCATGTATGTTTTTATCTGGGCATGAACTGTGATTTACAGTTATTTCCAAAACCATATACATATCTGTGTTGTATGTGTGTGTGCATGTGCGTTTTTTTCTTGTGTCTTTTGGAGATGGAGATGATTCATGTCCTGAACTCTGTCCCTCGTTAGGTGTAACAGGTGATGTTGGGTAAGTGCTGATTTTGGCTGCAGCATTCCTACACTGTTCCAGAGAGCTCTGAGTGAACTTCGCACACACTTTAGAGATGAAATAGAGCCTGCTGTTTACAGTGCATTGCTCAAATGGTTCATTTCTGTTCACAGTAGACCTCTTTGCATGTTGATGCAATTTGTTAAAATCTGTGAATATTTAACAGAAAATCAATAAAACCCTTCAAGTTAAACTAAGGAATGTTTGTTCATATCAGTGCCATAATGGCATATCTATCTGATGTATTTTTTAAATATATGTGTCTCACTGACTAGCTGCCAGCATTAACCCCCCCCACACACACACACACACACACACACAAATACAGACATATGCACACAACATGTACACACACTGGATCTTCTTGTATTAAATACATTAAGCTGAGAGTTTAGGTCCTTTAGGAGAGTTTAGGTCCACACACACAATCCCATTGAGGTCAGCATCTGGTCAACAGTTCATATGTATCTGAAATCACTTTAGAGGTACACTTTCTTATGAAAAAAATGAATATGAATGTGAAAATGAACAAATAAATAAAATGTTGGAATTACAGCCTAAATCATCAGTATACCAAAATCCACACTGCTTTCAAATACAACATTATTTAAAAATACCAAAGCTTTACTTTGAATTTGGCTTCTCAGATTTATTAGATATAAAATTGTAGACAAATCTGGAGAGGATCAGACAGGATCTGGCAGAGAGGCCATGCCAGATTCATATCAGTTTGACACTGAGGGACCAAGCCAAACCTGCAATCATTTCCCAAGTTGGCTGTCTATTGCTGTCATTTTGTTTACCAGTGTTTGTTAATGTTTGCAGAGCAAACACGCTTCTCTGTTTCCAGGATCACTGGCTGCTGTATGGGGTCAGTCAGAATGAGTCCAATGAAAGGTACAAGATTGCTAACCATCAAATCTGTGTGGTTCCAGGTGCTGTACAATAATCAATTAATTATTGTTGGAAAATGTGTTCAACTTATATGAGTAATTTCAATGGACTACATCTGATCCAGTTGGGATAGGTACGAACAGGTGATTTAGAATGCCATTTATTTTGCCTGAGAGATGAGGAGATGCCATATTCCTGTTGAGAAGAAGCTTTCTGGTCATGACAAAGTGTTGAACTCCACTCACTCCCTCATGCCACTCTGATGTCACATCCTAATTGACCCTGTCCCCCTCTTGGTGTTGTGTTTTCAGAGTACCTAAGCTACAAATCTTATTAGTAAGGGCTTCATGGAACCATTGGATGTCATTTTCAAATTTCCCATGGTTTCCATCATCACTTCACAGTCTGAGCAACTTTCACCAGTATTGTTTTGAGAGAAGAAAAGCATGGATTTAAATTGAAATTGGTCAAAATAATACTTTTTAAGTGATGTTCACGGCTGTGGTATTTGCCAATGGCTATGCAGGGGAGAAATTATTTGTTTAAAAGGGAATGAACTGGACATACTGTAGAATACAGATACACCTTTTCACTCAATTATCATTCGATGGCTTCTTTCCACCTGTGTGATTTACAGGCAGTGGGAAGGAGCTGGGAAAGGTCGCAGGGTGCAATTTGACTCTCTGGCTTGCATGAGATTCATAAACGTCCTCTTCATAAGCCTCTAACTAATGCCCCCAGCGTAAATCGTATATGGTAAGCTCAGTGTTGTGCATGAACGCCTTAAAAGAGCGTGTTCATTGAACGTGCTCATTTTTTCGGTGAACGGTGAACTTGAACGTATCCGTTTGCAACTAAACAACGTGAACTTGAGCTCGTTCAGGTTTGCGCGAGATTCGGAATCCTTAGGTGTGTTAAAGTTACTGCTTGATGAATAAACACGGACGGCGTTATTCCATACTTGAGACGTTTTTATCAGTGCAACTCATCAGCTAGACAGCTCGACAGCTCGCAACCAACTGCCCATATCCCGCGTAACAATCACTGCATACACATAAAATAGTCCCTGGACAATACCCTTATATGAAAGGATACATGGTTGCATACAAAAAATAAAGCACAGTTTCACATTGTTTCCCTTTTGCGCACTGTGCATATTTTTTCATATCTGTAGTAAATTTTTGAATAAAAATATTTTATTCAATATTCCCAATCCTAATTCCTAATTCCCATTTCATGTGACAGAATTCCTATAGTATCATTTATTTTAAGTTCCTGCAAGGGCAGGATATGTGTAATTAGTTGTTGCTTTTGTTTGAAGGGTATTATGCATGGTTTTTGGTAGTTGAGTAGTGAGTTCTGAGTACATTGATGTACATATGCATGCAAATGAGAACACAAAGGAATTTCCTTTGTGATTTGAACTTTTTATTACTTTATTTGCTTTTGCACTTCCACTAGTAAAATGCATAACTTATGAATGTACAAGTATATGCAACCAGTGGCAAGTGGCAATGATTGGGGGCTGGGGATGGATGG
The DNA here is from genome assembly GCA_019176425.1 of Megalops atlanticus. NCBI lineage: Eukaryota > Metazoa > Chordata > Actinopteri > Elopiformes > Megalopidae > Megalops > Megalops atlanticus. Next base: position 2,701,723 of record CM032890.1, on the reverse strand, counting down.
GTAGGAGGAGGTTCTGCTGAAAAAGATAAGCTCAGAGCAGCTCATTTTAAAAAAATGGAAGAAATGAACTGGGACTGTGAACTTGTTCAAAATTCAGAATTGTGAACTATGAACGTGAACCTGTTCATTTTAATCTGTGTGAACTGAACTTTGAGCTAGCTCTTGTGAAGTGTGAATTTGCACAACACTGGTAAGCCTGGACTCCCGGGCCTGACCCCGCTTTAGCCAGGAGAGGGGGAAAGACAGAAGTTCAGGTCAAAGGTTACAGGTTGTGTCGATGTGCAGGGAAAGGTCTCAACTCCTGGACCCACTGTGCTTCCCCCCGCCAAGTGCCTGCCCAGTTGGGGAAAGCCTGCAGAGTTCATTCTGCCCGTTCTCTGAGCCAGGCAGCATGCTGTAACGTGTTGTTTGGCGCAAATGTGCATGGTGTTCGGGGAGGTGCTGGAAAGTAAACACCAAATGGCGGCCCTGCACTCTCGTTACACCTCCAGCAAAACCTCAGATTAAACCCTGAAAAGGTGCTCCTCAGAATTATAATTTAGCACGTCATTAGTCTGTCTGTTGAGATTAGCTTATAGCCAAAATTACACACTTTCATCCCTCCCCTTGGAAGCAGGTAGCTCTAGGCTAATGATGGCACAGAAGTCTCCAATGTATTTGGCGGTTTGCATTTCCAGCTGCTCCCAAAACCCTGCTGTCCTTCACCACCAAGATGGCGGGGTACCCCATGAAGGCCTCTACAGAGAACCCCACAGAGGGCTGTAGCTTGGGTACATGGAATACAGCTCAGCTTCCTTGCAATGAAGAACATGACAACCTTATTCTGAAGACTCCTGTAACACCTTTACTTATGGACATCTTGCAATTTTAGTCATGTTTGAGAGTCTATGCTGTTTTCTTGTGTGATGAGTACATGGATTTAGTACCTGTGAAAGGCGCATTTAAATGTAGTACATGTGAAAGAAGCATTTGAATATAGTACATGTGAAAGAAGCACTTAAATGTAGTACATATGAAAGGTACATTTAAATGTAGTACACAAGTGTTTAAATGTTGTACATGTGAAAGGAGCATTTAATGGTGACCCCGACAGCTCTGAACGTAGATGTGCCTCTGGATGCTGGTGACATGCTGAGGATTTCATTTAAAGGAGTGGAAATGGATGCTGCCAGCTTACCCACCTGTGTGTGGGTGAAGCTGATGACTATGTGACAGAGTACACACAGATATATTTTCTCTGAGGTAAACTCACTCAGGGTGTGTTTTGTGTGTCAGATGATGTGGTTACAGCACTGCCCTAGGGTGGGATGTTTAGTCTAATATAAATTGTTTGTAAGCTAATTATGCAGTTACAGTGTTTGTACAAATATGAAAGCAGGGCAACTTTTTATTAAAACCCTGCCCCAAACACAGACCTCATTTTCAGGTGCATTTCAGTTCTGCCTCTCAGATATAACTTTTATTATTAATATTTAGATTTTGTTCATTTACTTGACAAAGAAGAATATTTTATTTATCTTATAAACCATTTGATAAATTCAAAACATCCTCTAGCACAATACTAATACCCATTTGAGATAGGCTTGGCAGTTGTATTAATCACCAATAATTAATTTATAGTTTCATATTCAATCAGATATGATTATGACGTATACAAAAAACATATATGCATGCTAAAGATATCTTTTTGCTTTTCCGCCAAAGTTTTTCTTGTGCCCCCTTGAAACCAGCTTTGGAGTAGCTGAGGGCATGCATTCAAGAGAGGACACAGGAAACCAGTTCTAGTTTCAGATGTTATCGAATGTTATTTTGCTTTTGAGGAGTTTTTGACTTTTGAAAAATGTATGAGCAGTTTGCCAGAAGAATTTTGGGACAGCAGGAGAAGCTATGCCTGCACTGGTTGTCAAGAGCCAGTTCAACAGGGACATTTTGATGTAGATGGCCATTTTTTGTCATAAATAAGATGTCAGTGAAGTGCTTCCTTGTCACTGTGCCGAGGGGAGGGAGAGGTGTATGGGGGCTGCTTAGGGACACGCTGGCCCAGCTCAACGGTACTGCCCCCAACCGGTGTCACATTTGGAGGGCCTGTGGGGCTTTTTGTCCCCTTGTGTTACCGTGGGGTTGGCACTTTCGCAGGTGGGGTGGTTGCTGGCAAGTATTTGTTTATAAAACCCACTTGTTTGGGTACAATACTTGAACTAACTTCTATTCAGCGAACAGTGTGAATCCGTGCAAAGCTTTTTCCCAAAGTCCTTTTGAAGCTGACAACCTATTGAGGGAGGAGGAGAGGGGGGATTAGCTGCCTCCGCTGTGGTGCATTTCCGAGGAGGCTGATTAGCTCGCCATTCATTGTTAAATCGAGCAAAGGAAGGCCCAGGAGGACTGAAAGGGGCCAAATAGGTGGGCCAGGAATAAAGCAGCCACAGGAAGCCCAGGGTAGGCTACACCAAGTTTTCCCAACAGCTTTTTCTCTCTGTCCCTCTCTCCCCTGAGAAGGTGGTGTGAAAAAGGAGATTAGCATACACAATTAGAGGCAGGAGAGTTCGAGGGGGCGGCTCGGCGCAAAGGTTTTTACCCCTCCATTCCAACAAAGTTAATTAAACTAGTATTAAACAGTAAAGAAAGTTCCAGTTGCCGTGGCGTTGGGATTGCTTTGAGGATTACTACCAGTGGATAGAAAGGAGGCATTTGTCAAGGCGCAATTGAAAAGGGCCTGAAGGAAGGAAGACTGTGATTAAAGCTTTGCTCTTGTTGTAACATTGCCCAGGGGTTATCTGATACTGAAGTGAACAATGCAGAGAGAGCGAGGTTGGGCAGGGAGACCGTGGTATGGAGACTTCGACAAGTGCCATTAAGTGCCTCTGCTCTGTCTGGAATCCAATCAAAGCCATCAGATACATGTGCCAGGGGCGAGTTTGAGAATGTGCAGAACCATCCAGTTATTAAACCTGGGCTTGTATCTGCTACAGGTTACCATGATTCAAATTAGCCTTAGCGTTCTGCCTGATAACCTAGTCTCTAATGGATGAAAAGCTTCTTCAGTACTGCATTAAATACTTAAAATACATAAAATACTAAAAATTATTTGTTGGGAATTATAAATTGGGAACTAAACTATGGGGCTGTCCAATTCTGACACTTTGTGCTTTCCACCAATTTTCATTCATTTAAATGTGTCACTATTTTGAATTAAGTCAGTTTTCATTCTTCTCTGTGATAGCTGAAATTGTAATGTTGTGTAAATAACAAAGACATTTTTAAAATGATCTGCAAACACAGACTGATGCATTTCTCATTTCTCTGAATAAGAGGCATATATGATGTTGGCCATCAGATTCAGCCTCTGTTGAAACAGAGGGAAATTGATAAACTTCTGATTTGCATCACCACTGTAGATGAAGAAAGAGACCATTAAAGGGTTAAAGGTAACCATCCTTACAGATATTTCTTTACTTATATAGGTTCAGTAGGAAGGAATTCAAACAAAACCCAAAAAAGTAAAAAGCAAATGAACTCAGGAATAAACATGCAATAAATAAACAATTTACAAAGTGCTCAGTTTCTGTACAATTAAATACACTGCGAGATGATGCATGGAGACTGAATATTCTGCGTATGCTTTGTGAGGCCTCTTCTAAACTTCCCTCTTATGGTACAGTGATTTCTAAGATTCAATTATTCTGCTTTTGTGCAGAAACACAGAGTAAATACATTAATAAACGATCCATGCTGAAAGTCTTTTGATCTACACACCTCTGTCCTCAGTTTATAAGATGAAATAAGAGCACAATCTGCTTCTATTTAAAAAATAAAAATATGGGCCAGAGATTTGAAGTAAATGACCATGTTCTTGAATTTTATGTGTGTATATTATGAGCATGTATTTATGGTTCTTGCCAAGATGAAAACAACATTCTTTGAAGGCTGATTTACACTGTTAGTGAACATTTGCATGTATGTAGAAATACTATAGATTTATTTCAAGTGACTGTGGTACACATTCCTGCAAAGCACAGCTGCATGATGTACTGTATGAAGATTATCTAGTGTTACTGTTACTGTGTTCATATGACACTGCCAGACAAGACAAACAATTTAAGGGGACAAGGCCCCCAAGCTGGAGGTAACTTTACAGCAGGGTAGATCCAGGTAAAAATGCTGTAAAAACTGAAATGAAGGTGAAGATGGGTGTGGTGTGGGTGTGTGTACAGTCAGTTCTAGGATCTACACTGAAAATCCACCCTTTACAGAAGGCCAGTGCTGCCTCATAAATGCAAAAACATGAAAACAAATTGAATACTTAGGCCCAAACTCGTTTTCAATGCATCTCAGGGCAAATTAAGTCACTTCTGCAAAATCCTGCAAAAAAGAAAAAAGAAAACATACAAAAATATATGCATGTATATAATGTCAATTCTATGCAGTTCTAACATGCTTCTTATTCTCTCCTCATTTTCTACTATGGAAGCCCACAGGAATATCTATAGTCTTTATTTACAGTGGCCCAGCTGCAATGACACATGGCTCCACCTTCAGACAGGCCGTGGTGGCCAACCTTTTCCTGGGTTTGGCGTGTTTGGGGAGAGTGCTGCCTCAGTGTGTACAGGGTGGGCGTGTGGGGCAGGGAGGAGAGGGGCAGGCGGATAGCCAGGGGACCCTTCTTTCAGTTCCTCTTCTTCAGCCGAAGGCTCTTCCTGAGGGTGGTGCTGTCGCCCTTGCTGCGGCGGCCTTTCTTGACGCAGAAGTACTTGGTGACGGTCTTGCGGCACTGCTCACAGCGGACAGCACAGCACCAGTGGAACTTGCAATTGCAGCTGGACACCATCTCGGCCTTGCGCTCCTCCACGGCCAGGCCACACTCCCCACAGAGCCGCTTGCAGCTCCTCCGCTCCCACTTGCTCAGGTTCTTGCCTTTCTTGATGCACTCTCGGCCCTCAGTGCCTGGCAGCCCCAGGGTGCGATTCTCCACACAGTAGTCGGGCGAGTCCTCCAGGTGCACCAGCTCCTTCCGCGAGATGGAGCTGAAGGTGTCAGCAACAGCACCGCGGCTGGCCGCGCTGTTTCCTGCACCCCGCAGAAGGTCCACCTTCAGGGCCTTGTGGTACTTCTCCTTCAGGTAGTTGCCCACCTCACGGAACTCGGGCAGCTGCAGCCAGCAGGTCTGCGTGGTGCAGCTCCCCGACACGCCATGGCACTTGCACGTCCGTTGCATGGTACCCTTCACTGCCTGTGCACGAGAGAACATTACTGACAGAAACACCCCACCAAGCTCTGACAGGTGTGCACTAGCCACAGAAACATAATATGAATACACAGCTGTTTCTGAGCAACATATTAAAATCCTTGATTTGATTCCTTATTAACAACCATTCATCTCAAACTTTAACAGGTAAAGACAAGAAAATCACCTACAGGTGGAAGAATCATGCAAGCAATATGTGTTTCATTGTTATCATTCGGCCCATCCTGGTTTTGATCAAGGCTTTTTGGTTTTAAGGAATGCATTCCCAAAAGGGGATGCTTCCACATGCCACCCCTCCACTCCACAGAAAGGATGAATCAAGAGAAAGGGAAAAGGACAGAATCTGAGGGGGGTGAACCCATGGCCCGCCCTGGCCGCCCTGGCCCCTCTGCCCCCTGCGCGTTCCTCGACTTCATCCGAAATAAACAGCTGCTGTCTGAAAGGGGGCACTCCTTTGTTGCCGGGCCGCTCTCCGCAGAGGTGAGGGCGGAGTCAAGGTTTCACATTGGGAGTGATTGTCCCACACAGAGGAAAGGAGTATTTATTTAGCGTGTCCCATTGTCAATATGTTTTTTACTATAAGAACCAAACAGAAAGTCCTTTGAGGGGGAAGTTAAAAAGGCTTCTGTCGTATTTCTTATTCAGTTACAATGATGTTCCAGGTGCCATTGGAATCGCACAAAAAATCTGAGACTGGAACAGAGGAAGCAAAAACAAAGAGCACTCCACCCGCATGGCTGAGATCCCCACAGGCTTCTCAAGTGCAACAAAGACCAACATAAATGTAAGATCCTTATTGCAAGAATAAAACTAAACACTTATTTAAAACCCACATAATACCCAACCTTTCCGAATGTATGGCTCCCTGGGTCTTCTAATTAAGCTTGCACCACTGGTCTGAAGAGTCTCGAGTTGAGATCTTGTCATAAAAGACATTCAGAGGCAGTAAATAGCCCCTTCTGGTACAGTGCACACACTGTTACGAGGACGAGTGGCACCTTGCTCATAAGGCCGTGAATGGGACTCTTGGGTGGTATGCTTCATTTTGGGGCTGGAGGGAAGAAAAAAATAATAAAAAGGCACTTTGCTTTCAGTACCCCGTTGGTGGGCCATTGAAGGTTTATAATCTCAGGCCCCACCTCAAACTGGCTGACAGCCCCACGCCCAACCCACCCCAATCCTGAGAGGTAAGCCGTTATTTTCTCAAGATTCCGACACAACCTCTGTCTAATGGAATTCTGCGTCTGCCTCCCAGGGCTGGGCCTGCTCTGAGATGATTCGCTCAGACATACCTTTCGTCCCGCTTCATTGTTGTGCAGGTTCATAGCGGCCCGTGCATCCTGCCCTGTCTCCAAAGCATCAACAAACTGCTTGGAGATGGCCTCCCCGAAGCCCACATTGTCACTGCAGCCTCCCCACAGCCAGCCATGACCACCTGCAGGTGAACAGAATCATCTCCATTCTCACAGCAAATAGCAAGACTTCAGAAACAGCACTACTCTCATAGTGAACAGTACGATTCCATAAACATCCTCATTCTCACAGTAACCAGTATGACTCCAGAAACATCTCTATTCTTTCAGTGAACAGTAAGACTCCAGGAAGATCTCCACTTTCACAGTAAACAGTAAGACTGCAGAAACAGATCCATTCTTACAGTGAACAGTAAGACTCCTCACCCAGCAGACAAACTCTAAACAGGCCTGTAGGTCAGCTGAAAGGTTCTTACTATGACCAATAATCGAATGTAATGTGGACAGCTTTTATTTCAGTACACTTTCTAGTGCCTCGGTTAGGAAACCTCATTAAAGGACACCAGTAAACTTTCCTTTTAAAGTACACCCACAATGTTTTTGCAGTAGAATAGTGGATACAGCATGACTTTCCTCAGAACAGCATCTGAGTCTATGTTGCAGACGCTGCGTATTTTAACACTGCTCACACTGCACTCCAGTAATCTGCACGGATCCCTTTGTGTGCCTCTCACCCAGCTGTCCGTTCCTCGTGTCATCACACCCGCAGTTGTCGAAGTCCCCAAGGCTGCAGTTCCGGGTGAGGGTGTACATGACTCCGGCGGAGCTGATAGCATGGACAAACGCTGTCTCTCTATTGGCTGTAGACAGAGACACAATGTGAGAGTGGTGGGGGGGTGTGAACCGTCCTGTGTCAGTGAGCCCACGGAGCAGATGAGACAGCACTCTTTGGCTCCAAGGGCTCCTCCAGACAGAGCAAGAAGTTTGAGTGATTTTCCCCATTTAGGCACTGGAGTTTCATTTATTACATTCTCATTTGTATCTTGGATTGTTGTTTTGTGCATAGAAACTTGTGGGGTTGATCCACAGAGGATTTTTAAAATGCTTATTATTGGGGTTAAAAAAAGCATTATCTGGCTCATTCCATAATAAACACAGATATAACCCGTGATAGGCCATTCTACACTCTCGTCTGGTCACTTCTGAGATCATGGACTGTGTGTGACATTAACGTATTCCAGAAATCTGCATATTTAGCTCATGCAACTACAGTAGCCTGGCACTGACAGTGTCGTTGTGCGGGGGCAGGGGTCAAAGACCCGTAGCAGTAAGACTAAATAGTAGTAAGAATTCAATTCGGCCTCCACCACTGATGTGTGTACATGTTCAGCCGGTGGAAGCAGGCATCAGCCCAGCAGTCCCTTCATTCCTGTTTCTATGTGTTTGGTCCCTCACACTGAAGTTTGTCCTTAACTTTGCTAGCAGTTTAAGCTCATTACACACCACTGTTGAAATCAGTAAAAACAAATGTGGAAGGAACAATGAAAGGGGCACCGATCTTGTTTCTTGGTGCAGAGATAAGGACTACGTGCACTGTGGTTAGATTGAGCAGGGCCCCTCAAGTTTTACTGAGATGGAGCCCTTGGGAACAGCCTTGCTTCTCTGTGACTGTCGCCACTAGGAGATGGGGGGTCCTGCATGTGTTTGAGGGGGTGTTGGAGGGCCCATGGCCTGGCTCTCACCACTCCTCAGGCTGCTGTGGGTAGACAGCTGCAGCGCTCTCTCCGGGCAGTTCCAGCGGTCCCATGCAAACTGGTGCTTGCATTCCTCGATTCCACTCTGAGCACCAGCCGCCACACTGCTGGAGTAGATCAGATAAGCCTGCGATTCAGAGGAAACAAAAACGGCCTGGCAAATCAGCTGGGATGACCAAATGGGGGAAAATATACTTGTTTGACATAACCTTTTCATAAGCATGTATGTAGGTCACTCTGCATTAGAGTGTCTGTTTAATGACTAAAAGTGATGTAATTTAAATGTAACATGAAGCATTCCTTCATTAGACTCATTTACTATCAGATTAATAATTAATATTGAGGGCGATGGATTGCCTCCTGAACTGATTTTACCTAAAATGCAGTTGTGCACTTTTGTGAGCAACAGTTGCAAACAGAGAGGATAGACTCAAAAGTTCACCTCTATTTGTGTATTTAAATCTGAATTCTTAGATAGATAGATAGATAGATAGATAGATAGATAGATAGATAGATAGATAGATAGATAGATAGATAGATAGATAGATACTTTATTCATCCCCTTGGGGAAATTCAGGTGTCCAGTAGCTCACACGAGGTAGATCAGAGACAATACAAGCATTATTGCACAGACAATATAATACAATACAATACAATACAACACAAGCATTATTGCACATACAGTACAAACATTGTTGCACAGAGTCCAGCGGGTGAGGGTGGTAGGTATGGAGGGAGGGAGGGAGGGAGGGAGGGAGAGAGAGAGAGAACTGTTCCATCCTGCAGCGCAGCGAGGTGAGCCCTCCGCTGCAGCTGCTTCTCTGGCCTGCCAGGATGTTGTGGAGGGGGTGATTGTTATTGTCCAGGATGGCCTGCACCTTACTCCGTGTGCATCTCTCCACCACAGTCCCCAGTGAGTCCAACCTCCCATCAAGCGCTGAGCCAGCCTTTTTCACCAGCTTGTCCAGCCTCTTAGTGTCCTTGTTTTTCATGTTGCCTCCCCAGTAGACCGCAGCATAAAAGAGGACACTTGCCACTGCCGACTGATAAAACATGTGCAGCATTTTACTGCTGACGTCAAATGACCTAAGCTTCCTTAGGAAAAAGAGCCGGCTCTGCCCCTTCCGGTAGAGGGCATCTGTGTTCAAGCACCAGTAGAGAGTTCACTCTTATGAGTGAACATTGAGAGCATCATGCATTAGCCATCATGCTCTGTTATAAAAACCTTTTCTTTGCATAATGTTTAAAAAGTTGTTCTTTGTATCACATGTATGTATATGTGTAATGCTGTTTATGTCAGGTAACCACATAAAATAGATATATTTCATATAAAAAAAATTCACCTCCTGAATTTTAGACCCTATTCCTGTGTTGCCCATCTCATTTGTGAATGTAAAATGTCTGTCCATCAACAAAACAAATCAACTCCAGATGTCTTAAGTACTCTGTCACTAAAAGAATGGATATGAGGGGTTAGTATCTTGATTTGTGGCTTCTGTGGCTCTGTGACTCCTTACAGGGTTCAAAGTGCCATATCTTCTTGTGGCTCTCTCTCCCTCTCTTGAGACTCTGCCTTGCAACAGTCAGATTCATGATTGCCATTTTCTCAGTACTCATTCGGATTCATTGTCTTTGGAAACTGCATGGCTTTGGAAGCTGTGTGCAAATTAACTTTTAATGCGAAGAAATTACATTCTGTTTGGCCCATAAAAACATTGAGTGTTTTTCCTTGTTTATAATAATACCTTTCTTTCCCAGTGGCATGTATTCATGTGCTGTCTTATATCATCTTCTCATGGATTGCATTCTTCAGTTGCATTCATTTGCTTTCTCTTTGCTTGTTCATGGTACAACACTCCCAAAATATTCCAATTCACCAGGACTCCTGACACTTCCTGCTAAACGATGCCAACCTCACGCTTTCACTGCTAAATGTTGGCTCCTGTTGTTTATTGACATGAGCAGTGAGTGCATGAGGAGAAGAAAACCACGCCCCAACAAAAGATTTTTGAGAACGCTGTCAAAAGTTTATTCTCCATTCTTCCGTTTTGGCCCTTGCTCGTCTGTTATGTTTATCGTCACCGTGTGCACTGCGGGTTGCTTTCGGCATGGTGGACCCCTTTGTGGGGCGAGCCCCTGGATCATCAGTGATACATGCTAATATGTCTCAAGTGGGTTTGAAGAGATTGAATCGCAAGCCCTCCCACTGGTGTCTGGCTCACTAATGATGACCACCCACAGGAGCTGTGCCTCTACACTCATCTCTACACTTCTCACACACACACACATCTCACACACACTCATCTCCCACACACATCTCACACACACATTTTTCACATACACATCTCTCACACACATCTTAGTCACACAGACATTTCTCACACACACACACCTCACACACACACACACCTCTCACACACACACACCTCTCATACACATCTCACACAGACATCTCTCAGACATCTCATACACACACATCTCACACACACACCTCTCATACATATCTTGCACATACACATCTCACAAACCTTACACCCACACATCTCACCCACACACCCACACACACACACCTCTCTCTCACACACATCAGATTCACACAGACTTTTCTTATTCACACATTTTTCACACACACACACACACACACACCTCTCACATGCACATCTCACACACATCTCACACACACACACACAGACACACACACACCCTTCACATACGCATATCTCACACACACATCACAAAGCATATATCTCTTTCACACACATCTCTCTCACACACACATCTCACACACATCTTACTCACACATTTCTTATCCACAGACATTTCTTATCCACACACACCTCTCACATGCACATCTCACACACAGACATCTCTAACACACACACCTCTCACACACAGACATCTCTCACACCCATCTCACACACACATACACATACATCTCACATACATACCTCTCATACATATCTTGCACATACAGATCTCACAAACCTCACACACACAGACCTCTCTCACATATCTTGCACATACACATCTCACACACACACACACACATCTCTCACACAAGTCTTACTCACACACACATTTCTCACACACACTTATCTTTCATACACACCTACTTCACAACCATACACAACACACACACACACATCTCATTCGCACACACACCTCATACACACCTCTCACACATATCTTGCACATACACATCTCACAAACCTCACACACACACACACACACACACATCTCACCCACCCACACACACACACACATCCCTCACACACATCTTACTCAGACAGACATTTCTTATACACACACATTTCTCACACACACTCATCTTTCATACACACCTACTTCACAACCATACATAACACACACACATCTCATTCGCACACACATCTCATATACACCTCTCTCAGATACATATCTCACATACCTCCCACACACACACCTCTCACATGTATCTTGCACATACACACCTAACACATAAACCTCACACACACACAAATCTCTCTCTCTTTCTCTCTCTCTCTCTCACACACACACCTCATAGACACATCTTTAACATACATATCTCTCACACACACATCTCTCTCACCCACACATCTCACACACACACATCTCACACACTCATCTCTCGTATACACACTTCACAACCACACACACCACACACACTTCACTCACATCACAGACATCTCCCACACACATCTAACTCACATCACACACATCTCATTCACATGTACCTCACATATTGCTCATAAAACCTTCACATCTCATTCCTGTTTTGCACATATCTGAGCTTGGCCTCTCACTATCAAAGTAAAAAAACATACTTGTCATTTTCAAAGGACAGAAATCTTGTTTCCTGAATTTCAAAGGTGATAAGTCACATTCTAACATGTTAAAGTGATTGAAGTGTAGGATATTAGTAGTGCAACAGGAATGGGTTCTACAATCCTGCCAGGGTTTGTGGTCAAGACAGTGGACCTCTTTCCTTTGTGGACACAAGAATAACACAGAGAAACACTGCTGGAGTGGGCCTTTCTCCCACACTACAAGATCAGGGATAAAGGAAAGATCAAAAGGGAGCTGGCTTACCTTTGGGCCAGTCATCAGGAAATTATTCACTGACCTGGAAGACAGAGCAGCCCATTAACCAGGGAAACAACATGGCCTTCTGCAGGCCTGCACAGCCTACACCTCTTTTCTGCTGCGAATTAATTAGACCAGTCATAGAGCAGCCTCCTTCATGACACATTTTGTTCCCCTTGAGTGCTCCAAATGTAAAAGTTGCTGACCATCAATCAATGATTATCAATTAGCTACACCAAGACTGGCAGTTTTGGATAGATAGATAGATAGATAGATAGATAGATAGATAGATAGATAGATAAAATATAAAAAGGAACATACTCTATGTACATTCTACAAGCACTAGAACTTAGAATCCGTAAAATATAAAACGAATTGTTGGAATGAGAGCCACAGCGTACCGGTCCAACGAGCGGGCAATCACCTTGTTAGACGATCTCATCAACCACATGCGTGATGTTCACTGGACACAAATTATTATTCAACGTACAGGCCTTAATTTGAAAGTACCTATTGTAAAAACTATTTTAGTTCTTTTTATTTGTGATTGGAGAACATAGAGATTTCATAAGGATAATTTAGGAAGTAGTCCGAGAGAAAAATTATGCTATACGTTGTTCCATGTGCTATTTCATGGTGTCGTTATTTGATTATGGTTTATAATTCAATTACTATTTTATTTTAGTTTGACAAGAGCGGATGTCATTATTTTAAAAAATCGTAAAATTAACATTCTTGGCGCACCACGTCGTAATTCGTGACATTTAAAAATGTTACACTAATTATCGTTATTAACCCCAGCAGTGACAGAGAGCTAGCAGCATTAATATTTACAAAAGGACAACCGTGATAATAACAATTAACACAACATGATAATGTGCATCATTGCATATCAGTTAAAAATCATTATTGAAAACAGTTGATAAAGGCAAAGAACAAATGTTCATCCATTTTACGTTCATTTTAAACCAACATAGTTGCACATTCGTGGTTTTATATTGTAATTTCAAATTAAATTAATCTCTTTTTCCCCGGCGAATAAAGTCAGAACTGTCGAACTTACCAACTGCAGCACGACTTCATGTGGACCATCAGAATAAAAATGTAATAGCAGACCTCCAAATGCATAAACATCATGCACAAAACTGCCAGATCTCTGCGTTGCTGAGCTGAGGGTAGTCTTGCACGAGGATATATACCTACATGCGGAACTCATGCAGCAGCCAAGGAGGGGCTGGGGGGCTTCTGAAATGGACCCGCTCTCATCCCAACAAGAGATTATCTGCTTAATTAAAGATTTTCCCCTTCTTACTCTTCTGGCCAATCAGGGCTATTGTACTAAGGAGAGATGGAAATGATCAAAAGGGCACCCCGGGTTTCTAGAGGACAAATAGCGGGGAAGAGCTCCCTGCGTGTTAGTCCCTAAAGTAAATTCATAAGAAATCGGAATAGCAGCGCTGAGCTCCCGCGGCCTCCGCTTTAAAGCTCATTTGCGCAGCAGCTTGAGAGGGTTTCATACAGTAGAAGAGGATAATGGTTGGAGATTACTGGTTTTATCAGATGGAACGCAGCTCAAATGTTACTTAGACACCAAACAGATCAGTATTTGTTGACGTTTTAGCAAATTAACAAATCAGATTTAATCTTCAACCTTTAATTGAATTGAGAAAAAAATAACCACAACGATGCTTGAACTTCACTGATTAAAATCCATTATTTGAGGACCTTACCAAGCCCTCAATTGCATTTAAAAGAAATTTATTTTGGTTTGGGGACTTAAAGACGGGAACTGTTTGACCCTTTGTGATTTGGTTAAATCGTGTGTTCAAAATGTTGTGCATCGAGAGAGAACGGGGAAAAAATTAAAAATGATCGACTTAATGTATTTGAACATGGAACCTCTGTTATTTTTCAAAACGAACGTTTGATCCGGTATGCCTCGACGTAGTCTGAAGATGACCCTTGTTCATTTACCGAGACCAATTTCAGTCCCCGAGGTTCGACTGTTCAGGATCATCACAGGGAACACAAACACAATTCCTATAGGTCTTTTAAATCTTCAATCTGTTAAATTGATAGTAGATCACTAAAAATAACGAAAAAGAAATTTTCGAAAAACTAGGACACAATACACACGTGTACATAATGTGTATTTGTGGGTGAGATTTGAAATGTGGATGTTTTACTATTACATCAAATTAGTGAATTGAATTTAATTTGTTACTAAATAATTAAAGATGCGGTGAGTAGTATTGTGTTTCTAAAAGATGCATTGATTTTCTAATCATTTCCGTGGTGTCGCAGTTAGGCAAAACCTGGGTCATATTTCAATTTTATTATTTATTCATTTAAATTCCGATTTTGGCTAATCAGACTATCACCGCAGCAATTAATTGATGATTGCTGTAATATGTGTGTGTGTGTGTGTGTGTGTGTGTGTGTGTGTGTGTGTGTGTGTGTGTGTGTGTGTGTGTGTGTGTGCATATACAATTTTTTAAAAAATCTAAATGTTCTCATTTTCAATGGGGTCAGGTGAAAAATAAGTTGAAACATCAAATTATGTGGACGGTTACATAACAGATAGGCCTATTATTAGCTGTTTGCATATTTAATCCTGATAGGAGATAGCTGGCGTTGCTTGAATTGTTGCTTGTCTTTTCCCCCGAGACCCCTGTCTGACCTTTTAAGTCTTTACTGGCCCTCTTTTTTGACGTCTTGCATCTTCTTGTGTGCAAATCAGGATTAAGACAAAGTTATTTGGGTATTTGTGAAGTTATTGAATTAGGCTTTTTACAGAATGCTCTCGAAAGCGGGGTTTCTCAAATTCTTTTGCAATAAATCAGAACAACAACAACAAATAATAATATTAATAATACTAATACTAGTACTACTACTACTATTACTACTTAATAATAATAATAATAATAATAATAATAATAATAATAATAATAATAATAATAATAATAATAATAATAATAGTTGAGAATAGGCCTGATACTAGCAAATTCTGCGATATGATCATATTAAATCTGTCACAGATACAACGGGGGCGTCACTGGAGAGAGTTTGAAAACGAGATTAATACTTTAAATATTCGATAATGAAAATTTAGCATTGAATTTCAGTTTTTAATCATAAACGCCCTGGTGTAATTATTATTGACATTCCTCGATCTTACCTTTTTGATTAGCTTCTAGTATGCGAAGGAACATTATTGCATTGATTCCCTGAGAAATAGCCTTCGGCATTGCGCCTTTCATTAGCATGAAGTTCCAATACATTAGACATTTTGATTCAGACAGACCGCACACATTGAGCCTGCATTGTAAAACAGGCGTTTAGAACCTTTATGCTTAAATTGGGCACATTGACCATGAACGTTTACTGAAAATTCATCTGTTTAGATAATTGCTAAAAACCGCAAACCATCCGCGAATTATGTCTCTATCGGAAAACGACTTTTTCCGTTGGGACTGGCCTGTATGAAAACGACGACCAATAAGATTCGATTTCAAACCAAATCGAAGCCATATAATGGTTTGGTAGTAAAACAACTTTACATCTAATAGGATTGAAATGGGCGCATTATAATAGAAAGTAACCGATGGATTACAGTATCAATTTGTTTCACGCTTTTATCTCATTAAATGAATGTCAAGGTTCATAATATGCACTACGAGAGAGACAGACAGGAGAGAGAGGGAGACGCAGTTTAAATGAATTCACATGAGAATACGCGCTTCTGAATGACCTTCACTAGAATAAAAATACTACTGCTATAAGACACAAAAATTAATGTGAAAGCACGACGACAAAAGGGTCCTCATTTATTAGTTGTGCAGTTACTTTTTCTCAGTTTGGATTAAAGATCTTCATGTCCCCAGCTGGACATTCACCGCTGCAGATCGGGCAAAGCCCTTTGGATTCCAACCAAAGCGCCCCACCTGAGACTGAACACAGAACCTTCCGGTTCATCTCTGCATAAACCAGAAGTCATAACTGTAATTGAATATCACAGTATACATGGGACACACCGTATTCAAATTTACATCGATTGGCCACGGTAGTGCACTACCTCTGAACTGTGGAGTAGAGTGAAGGCTGAAGTCTCCATTACAAGCCGTGGGCTAAATTTTAGATTTCATAGGACATTTGAGGGAACGGCACACAGCGCCAGCGCCTGGACAAAGGTGTAGCAACAGCTGCACATTATAGCCTGTCCAGAAAACAAATCAGCAGCACTGAAAACGTGCTTCTTAGATTGGAAAGCTTCCCTCTGTTTCAGTTCGGCTTACCGTGTCTTAAATTAGATGCTCATGAGAAAATCAAGAGAGGGTTGTTGGTTGGCCAGGGTGGTATAAAAATCTGGATGACTGGTGCAGAACATGTAAAGTGTGCACTGTTTTTCAAAGCACTGTACTGTGACATTTCTGTCTACTGTAAGGAATCAGAAACACACAATCCAACAGTCAAGCAAACCAACACATTAAGGAACCAACATACAAACAAAACTACTAACCAATCAGATAAACCTATGGGAGGGAGGGGGTTAATGCAATCTTTGATTTTCATTATATTGGTGGTCATGGTGGGCTGCCTGGGGTAGAATTTTATAAAGTTCAGTGAGGCTTCTCTCCACAATTATATTTACTGATCCTATAATTTATCATCTTTAGGGATTGTGACAGAGCTGGCCAATGCTCTACCCATAAATTAACAGAAGGAGTATAACATGCCAAAAACTAACTTATTTAAAAACCAAACAAAGAAAACCAAAGAAACCAGCTCATGCACAAACAGCAGCAAGGACACAGTGAGCCTCTGCCTGTTCCCCAGCCACACCTGTATTTAGTCAGCCCTCAATCAGTCAGGTGTGGCTCATTATCCAATCAGCTGGTTCCCTTAAAAATTGCCAAAGGTGCACATAATTAACCAATTATTGACACACAATTGACAATGAGTGGCTCAATTAACAATTTACAACTAGCATTTAGTCCTTAGGGAGAAGTGGTGAAGGCTCTCCTTCACAGGGATCTTCCTTCATCTACATAGGGAAGGATATCATTTGAGTAGTTGTGATCAGTGTTACTGGTCATTTCATTTTCTTCTATAGTTTCAATTAGTTTTCCAGTTTCTATCAGGCTGTTTTGAACAACCTAAGCTAACTTGAGCTAAACACCAGTCACACCACCCCAAGCATACAGCATTACAGTTTTTCTCGTTTGCTTAAACACATTTGTCCACTGTGACGTTACATTTTCAAAACAATTAACACACAGGCTGAAACAGAAGCTGACTGGCCAAAATGACTAATTTTGTTTGCAAAATGCTCTAACACTCACAAAACATTAAAAAGCATGCAACAAAAGCAAATATTTCCCTCAAACAACTTGTGGTCAAATTAATATATTCTTTCAATCAATCATTACACAATGGACAACAAAATACAAAATATAGCTATCAATATGAACCGTTTCAACCTTAATTTGTGCTATATGCCTGTGCCATTTGTTGATACTTTACATAGTTATAATACGTGCCAAAAAAAGGCAAGCAAGTGTATCACAGCAAAAGAATTGTATTCTTGTCTCCCATTTTACTAGAGACAATAAACCCTGCTGCACTCTGTACCTGCACTTTTTACACTTTTTTGAGATGCCCTGTTGAAATACTGTAAAAAAAGAGACATTTTCTAAGAAAGTTTTCTTCATTCATTTTATTCTTGTGTGCAGGTCTTTCCGTGCCCATGAACTGTCGTTGACATGTAAGACCTACAGTAAGCACCTAGAATAGACAAATTCGGACATTCAATGTGGTACAGCTTTTGTACTGCATTCTTTCTTCACCAAAGAACCAATAAAGAATTTCACCCAAAATCAGAAATACTGAGAAACAAAAAAATTTATTGTGCTGCATCAGATTTTTTCCATACTTTTCAAACTCAGAAATGCTGAATACTGTAAATACTGTAAATAAAAACTGTAAATAAAAAACATAAAAGAAACCACAGGAAACTTATGGGTGGAAATAACCAAAAAACAAAATGAAGAGTTGAAATACTCAGAACTTCACATTTAGTCCATTCGTTCCTGATGATTAGGCCACAGGTTCTCATCAATATCGCCCCAGATGTTTTCCCTTGCAATGCACCGAGGGAAAAACCTCCTTGCATGGTGTATCCATCCCTGGGAGTCCGCTGCACCTACTACCAGACAACCAGCATTCATTGCCTCCAGGAGGGACATCTGGTCATATGGCCGGTGATCATATACCTTCCATCTCCAAGCAGAGAAGAATCCCTCAACTGGATTCAGAAAAGAGAGTATGCAGGGAGGAATTGCATCATCATACAGGGCTGTGCTGCAAACCATTCATTCAGAAGGCGAGAGCGGTGGAAGGCAACATTGTCCCAAATGATGACATACAGAGTCATGCCAGGCATCAACAGCCCTCTCTCATCGGGTGGAACCAGTCTTTTATTCAGTGCATCAAGAAATGTGATGAGGCGTTCTGTACTGTATGGGCCGATAGCTGGTATGCGGCAAAGGACACCATCATTGGAGATGGCAGCACACATGGTGATATTGGCGCCCCTCTGATCTGGCACTGTAACAGTGGCCCTCTGCCATCTGACATCAATGATGTTCCTTTCTGTGTCTCCTCACTTTAGAGAGGTTGAAGCCGGCTTCATCCACATAAATGAATATGTGATGTGCCCCTTCAGCTTCAAGCTCCATTATTCTCTAAGAAAAAAGCAAATTCATGAAGAAAATTATTCCAGTTGCATGTAACTGTATGGTATGACAAGGCTTTACAATAACAAATCCTTACCTGGACATACTGGAGTCCTGCCTCCTTCACGGTGTCAGAGTATCTTTGGAATTGAACTCTGTACAGCTGCTTCATTCCGACATGGTTTTGTGTAAGGACTCGATCAATAGTAGCCAAACTCACACTATTGATATTTCTAAATGCTCCCTGATCTGCAATTATTGCTGCCTGGATTTCATGCAGTCTGATTGCATTGTTTGCCACAACAATATCTACAATGGCAGCCACCTGTTCAGCACTAAAGGTCTTTCCTCTGCCACCAGTGTGTGGTAGTCTGTGGATTCTATAAAGTAAATGCAAAAAGCATGTCAAAATTGACATTATGACAGTCACATAAATGGGATTGATGAAACAACTGCATCACTGTAGACACAGTTTGTTCTGCCAACAGGGCAATATAGTAAAGCTGAAATACACAGTGGTATACAGTAACATTGTGACTTACCTATTCTCATTCCAAAAAACTCTGACAATAGATGCCACAGTGCTCCAACTCAGAATGGCTGGACACTTTGTCCAGCCTCTCTAAAGGACAAGCCATGATTGATGACATGGTCAATAATTGTTGCCAGAATTTCATTTGAAACTTGAGCTATTTTCTCCTCTTGCTGTGGCTCCTCCACCACGCATGCAAACTCCTCTTCCTCGGGTCCCTCTGCCATGGCCCCTTACTCTCATTACATGCCTTTGCCCTCTTTGATCCATGCTTGCAAATAGCAACACAGAGGTGACACCTTTTATAGATGGATAGGGACTGATTGCTGATTGAAGAGTTGTGCAAAGGAGTTTCACACTGGTGCATTAGAGATTCATATTTATGCAAGTAATTTCTTAGCAGCTGTGAACAGATGTTTTCCTTTTGTTTATCACAGTTAATCCAGTAGAGTTTTAGGTCTTTCTATGAGATCTGTGTTAACTGTTTTGAAAAAGGGTGTAAAACTGTGTGAAACCAATGAAAAAGTGTTAACACATTTGCAAGAGAAGACTTCTGTTGTGCTAAGAAGGAGATGATGAAGATCAAGTGGATCCCAGTTTCATTACGCATGTCTTAACAATTGAGAAAAACTGTAATAACATCACCATTTTAACAGCTATCATATCAGGGTAGCTAGACTGCCAATAAAGCTATTGTAATGGAAACTAAAAAACAAAACAAAACAATCCTAAATAAGCAATACAATTCCCATTAAAATGAAAGACATTTAATAGGAAAAGAAACATGATGTATGTTTTTTCATGTAATTGTTTATATTTGAACCCCAAAAATGTAATCCTAAACCTGAATACAAACCACTAAACACTAACACTAACCTTTTACCCTAATCCCTAATTATAAACGCTGACCCAAACCCTAAATAGCATCTAGGCAGGCCAAAAGAAATTGGATGACTTGTTCTACACTGTTCCAAACAGCCTTCACTAAAATGTCCTGGTCACTGCAAACTGCATCCTCAGCTGCAGATAGTGTCCACGACTGCCTTAATCTGGATCTGAAAACACAAAAGGACTGTGGTGTTGAAGGAGCTGCAACTCTACTTTCATCAATCCATCAAGGATGATAAAGAATAGGGGATGTAGAAGCCGACAGTATACAACACAGTTATATGAATATCCCATGAGAAATAAGTAAAATCTGTATTCAACAATGATACTTTACCATCATGTGACCTGGGCCACCTATCGTGCACACTCCTGGTTTACTTGAAATATGTAGGCAATCAGCGCATACACATTATTCAGGAAACCCATTGGCTCCTGAAGGACAGATCGGGTTTAGTGATGTCAAACCATACAACTAACCTCAGGAGGTTAGTTACTGGATTGGTTAAGACCATTTAGAAGAATAACAGGACAGAGGGAGGAACAACTGGACTGAGGATGTTTTATATTTAAATAGCCTCAGCTGAACATGTCCATGATGCAAAGCGTTCAAGACTAATATTAGAGTTTCTCAGGGTCTCTAATGCAGACTTAACACAGCCATGGAAGTGACCCCAGTGTTGATATAAGCGATACTTACTAGTGGTGGCAGTGGCCTTTGCTGACAAAGGATGTGGAATCCCAACAGTTCAAAAACCATCAATCAATGAAGCTGCAGTGGTGGATCTGAAAAGAAATGCGAAAAACTTATGAGCTGGTTTTAAAGTGAATACAGGTTTGTGTGAGATTGGCCACTATGGAAACTTGCCCCTACAGCTGCCAGCTCCCTGGTCACGTGCTCCATGTTCAACACATCCTCCATACTGGCTACGAGCTGGTCAAAGTAAGTTCCAAACTGACCAACATCCAGTCACATGATTATCACACAATCCTTACAAGAATAATCTTATATAAATGGTAAGTAAAACCAGACATCAGAGTAATCAACTAATGATTGTAGAAAATTTTACAAAAAGACCTTGTTCTGTTGTTATTCAGTGAGACAGGTTACCTGTTTGTGGAGAGCCACACAGCCCCCCAGAATCATGTTTGTGGTCACATGGAGATATATTTTTTTCGCTTGTCCATTGCCAGGATGATCTGTGAAAAATGTTAGGTATCAGATTTTAAACCTTTTAGGTTACCAGCTTGCCAATACCACTTTCTTTTTTTGTCTTTTAAAAAAGTGGTGTGTAATATTTACTCACATCAAATGCAGTACAAGCAGCTTTCATCTTGGTTGTGATGTCTGTTATTCCCATGGTCTCAAAATATAGCCTGTAAAAAGCATTTAAATGTGTTGAATGACCAGAGCATGTATAAATTAGAATAAAAATTAATGCACCATGCCACTGGCTACTGCCTTAGAGGCTAACCAGTAAAATATTCTAAAATATCCTTACGGATCTTCCCTGACAAAAACAACAGAAAATTGACATTGATATTTAAAATATATATTTATCCATTATTTGCTGTGTCATCGCTTATACTGTTTACCTGGAGGTTGTAATAACTGGTCAGGTTGGTGGTCTGTGTCCAGAAGTATGTTCCAGTTTGGGCCAGCTTTGACCCCACACACTAAATTCAGTTTAAAGAAACAGCCTAAGACCCATTCAAAATGACCATTCAAACTGATACGGAGAAATTCAAAGCTGAGAAACAATACACTGCAATCTATGGCTATGATAAAGCTTATGTTTCAGTAGGTTTATTAATGTAGAGAAATATCTGAGGGTCTTACCTGGATCCCAGTAGGCATCTGTTCCACACTGTGGTGCTGTGGGATGCCCTACAAACACAGGGAACCAGGAAAAGGTGGTAATGAGTGTGAAAAGCAGTCTGTTACTGCATGAAGCAAAGTTCTGTTATATTTATAGCAGTGGGGTACAGAGTAGAAACATCTCCTACCTCTGGGCTCAGGGTAGACTGCTCTACTGTGGAAAACAAAACCCTGTATGATTGACTTGTGCCACAGATTTTCATTGGTGTGATGATAAAAACATGAGAGGTACACATACAAACTCACTGCAACAGTACTGCTGTAAAACTACATCAGTCTAGAATCAGAAACAAGTGGGATTTAGCCTTGCTAAATACAAATCAAATATTGCAGATCTGCGTTCACTACACGTTATGTAGTTTCCAAGAATATTGTACTTGTAAAGAATCTGTTCTAGGAATAGGATGGAGTACCCGGACTCCACTGATTCCTGTCCTCCACAGTTGGGCCTGGAAGGACATGTAGGTTCTCTGTAGCCCTGCCGCCTGCAGAATAAAACACAAGTTTACATTTCCTGCAAAGTTGTTAATTGTACCTATTCATGTCTTTAATTAAAGGTCATTTCATTAAGAATAGTTTCTCTTGTCATCATACCTGGTGAAGCACAAGGTCACGATAGATGGGGTACTGCTGCAATACAGAGAGGACAGAGGCTTTTCAATTTTCTGCTGCACAAGTCAATATTTTTAGCTCCTTGTGTATCTCTGAGCATGCTGTAGATACACA
This sequence comes from Megalops atlanticus, assembly GCA_019176425.1. Taxonomy (NCBI): domain Eukaryota; kingdom Metazoa; phylum Chordata; class Actinopteri; order Elopiformes; family Megalopidae; genus Megalops; species Megalops atlanticus. Next base: position 2,678,635 of record CM032890.1, on the reverse strand, counting down.
GGATACAGCTTCCTTCTCCAATAGTTTGCACAATTTAAGAAATAAGTCTATTTACAGGAAAAGGGCTACTGAGACTTACCTTTTCTTAAAAATGTATAATCCTCAGTACAGCCTTGTGCTTCTCCTCGATCAGATCATTTATTTTCATTGTCAATTCTTTTTTTTCCAACTAGAAAAAAATGAAATGGAAATCAAAACAATTATATTAATTATGGTGCTATAATATAATAGGCAGCCACAAATGAAGCTGGTTAAATAACTTGAAACCACATTTCAGTGACCTGCACTTTTCTCCACATATAAAAGTGTTTGCATGGTATGATATCTCAACAATACAATTGGACAATATTTGGCAGAACTGAGTGTCAGAGTGTATTCTAAGTATAAAATTCTGAACCATTTTGTATCTGTTAATACAGCCAATACGGGCCAGGACTGACAGTTGGCCATACCTTAATTTGAAATTATGTTTGAAACTCCACCCTTCCCAGACTATCTACCATCATCATTTGCAAATGGGTCTACAAGAGAAAGCCTGTTATCCAAAATCAGTTGTCAATCAGTTGCTTTTCCAATAGCTCTATAAATGGATTTTGTCCTTGCTTTAGGACTTAATAAATTCCTACTAGCATTTACTGTAATGTTGTGCAGTAAATTTCTCTGCATAATACTGTCTTCGGTCCTCACAACCTAAACATAATTACACAGCTTCCAAGTGAAGACATAAAACAGCAGCAACAGAAGATGTTTCATAATTTGGTTGTTTACATTAACATTTGATGTACTGAGTAAATGTAACAGGTGATTTTCACAGAAAAAGAAGTGGGGGTGATAGGAGGACGAGGAAATAGAAGAGAAGAAGGAGGAGGAGAAGGAAGAAGAAACGTTGAAGGATATGAAAGCAGTCAGAGTAGCTGGTCATATGGGGCCACATGTATCAACGGTGCATACGCACTAAAATCGTGATGAGCACTTTTCTACACATAAAACAGTATTTATGAAAAGATACTTCCCGGGAAAACATGCGTACCTCTGCGCATGGTCTCGAGGTGGCGTACGCATAAAATTTGTAATTTGCAGATATGCGATTATACATGTTTACAGTTATGTATTTATGTGTTTCTACATTATTTATTTTATTATATACAGTATATATATAGACACACACACACACACAATATCAGCCAAAATGAGTTTGAAAATATCAGCACATCGGATATCAGCAGAAATCCAACATCGTGCATCCCTAGACTTTACTGTTGTGGGGCCCTATTGACTATCACTGTAACACTCCACTGTTATCAACCCTCAAATTAAAGATAGTTGCTGTTGGATGCTTGTGATATTGTCACCCTGTTGGAATTTGTGCCCATTCATTCTGTAGAGCATTTATGAGGTCAGGCACTGATGTTGGACGAGAAGGCCTGGCTCGCAATCTCCGTTCCAGTTCATCCCAAAGGTGCTCGATGGGGATGAGGTCAGGGCTCTGTGCGGGCCAGTCAAGTTCTTCCACACCGAACTCATCAAACCATGTCTTTATAGTCCTTGCTTTGTGCACTGGGGCACAGTCATGTTGGAATAGAAAAGGGCCTTCCCCAAACTGTTGCCACAAAGTTGGAAGCATAGCATTGTCCAAAATGTCTTGGTATGCTGAAGCATTAAGATTGCCCTTCACTGGAGATAAGGGGCCTAGCCCAAACCCTGAAAAACAGTACCATACCATTATCCCTCCTCCACCAAACTTCACAGTTGGCACAATGCAGTCAGGCAGGTAAGGTTCTCCCAGCATCCGCCATACCCAGACTCGCCCATCTGACTGCCAAACAGAGAAGCATGATTCGTCACTCCACAGAACACGTTTCCACTGCTCCACAGTCCAGTGTCCGTGTGCTTTACACCACTCCGTCCAGAGCTTGGCATTGGACTTGGTGATGTGAGGCTTGCATGCAGCTGCTCGGCCATGGAAACCCATTCCATGAAGCTCCCGCCGCACAGTTTTTGTGCTTACATTAATGCCAGTGGAAGCTCGGAACTCTTCAGCTATGGAATCAGCAGAGTGTTGGCAACTTTTACGCACCATGTGCCTTAGCAGTCATTGACCCCGCTCTGTGATTTTACGTGGTCTTCCGCTTCGTGGCTGAGTTGCTGTTGTTCCTAAACGCTTCCACTTTCTAATAATATCACTTACAGTTGACCGTGGAATATCCAGCAGGGATGAAATTTCACGAACCGTCTTATTGCAAAGGTGGCATCCTATCACAGTACCACGCTTGAAGTCACTGAGCTCTTCAGAACGACCCAATTTGTATCACAAATGTTTGCAAATGGAGACTGCATGGCTAGGTGCTTGATTTTATACACCTGTGGCAATGGTTCTGATTGAAACACCTGAATTCAATAATTAACAGGTGTGGTCAAATACTTTTGTCCATATAGTGTGCGTGTGTGTGTGTGTGTGTACATATATATATATATATATATATATATATATATATATATATATATATATATATATATATATATATATATATATATATATATAGATGCCTCGTAATTTAAAAATGGTCTCACTCCCCTCCAGAAGCAGAGAGAAGCTTATCTGTCTTATTATGATCGCTGTCTTATTTCCCATCGCATTCTCTCCTTATGGAGCCGCGATATTTATTTTGAATGAGCAGAGACACAATAAAGTTACAGACTTTATTCGCTGTTCAGTGTCGTTGTGTAAGTGTACAAACACAAAATTACGCCCTCTGTTCGAGTCCCAAAGCAAGAACTAGGCGATTGCGGGTTGTCTTATTTTCCATTGCTGTCTCTGCTTCCGGAGCCGCGTTATTTAAAAATTTTCTCACGTCCCCTCCAGAAGCAGAGAAAAGCTTAGCAGCACACAGCTAGGATCCTCCCAGGGTCAGAAACTTAGCTATATATTTTACCCCTCCTGGCATCACTGGTGCTTTACAAGCATTGCAAATAGCAATTTTGTTATCTGTTTCAGATATTTTGAAATACTTCCATACAGCTGACATGTTGAAGCTTGTTGCTGGCGCTCATAATAAACATTTTTTATGCAATACTGTACTTTTAAAATGCTGTATTTCAACGGACTTTCTGTACTCTATGTATTCTATCTTTTAACTTTAATTTTATTTTATTATGCGACTATGTATTCTAATTTCACTTAAATTTAATAAAATATTATTATTATTATTATTATTATTATTATTTTATTATTTAGCGTCATCGCGTGCGCATAGTTAACGCGCCACCTTATCGGCCAGGCACATCGGCAGACATTTTCATATCTGCCGATGGCGATAATTAAGTTTTTATCGGCCGACACCGATGTCGTGCCGATATCATCGTGCATCCCTAGTAAAGTCCATTACAAAGGGGAGTGGGGAGAGCCAGGTAGGAGGCCTTTGGAGAATGAGATGCCAGAAGGTAAGAGTGGAAGAGGCTCAGACTCCATTCTCCATGGTATATTCACCACAGGTAAAGGCAGGTAGCCTAAACGGCAGTGAGTGATGTGACATGGACAAACAAAAAACGATCCTTTCAGCGGCCTTGTGTCATCATATTCCTTTTATTTCTATATTGATCACAACGTAATTCTAGTAAAACATCTTTTCACAGTCAATGTTAACAAAACAAGAGCAGTCTGTGCTTTTATGTTGGCAGATATCGGCCACGTCACAAAAAAAACATAAGTGGTAATGCATAGACGACGCGAAGTGGTTTCAGATCGCCAATAACAACGATTAAATATCTTTAAAGAGACTGTCGCTGTGAACTGCCAGTTGTTTCCGGTTATGTAAACTCGCTGGCAGCCGTCATGTGTTTCAACACCTTAAAATGTTCACACATGCGTGGTACAAATCGGGCAGGAATACGTTGTGTGTCCGAGTGCACAAGCACGCGCATGTGCAGAACGGATCGGGCAGCAGGCACGGATCGGGTAATGACACGCTTTCGCACAGCACCCGAGGTGGCTACATCATACTGGTGTTGGAAGTGAAATTCCCCATTCATTTTAGTCATAGACATTTTTTAAAACGCACTTTCAAAGTAGTTCTAGTGATTCATGGCTTACCATCGATTTCCGGATTATGTGTATATTGTATACTGTGATCCCAACTTTCGACTTATATTGTTTATTTAAATAGTTTCGAGCTAAATTTTACGTAATCTCATTTTTTAGCTTATATGCTAGTACGACTATGGGCTAAAAACTACACGTCCCATGAAACCACGGAGCTTTCTCATTCCCGCTCTTCAGCCTTCCTAGTTAGAGTGTGGCTAATCATCGCTATTGGCTATCGCTATAGCAGCTAACTTGCAAGCTTGTCTTTAGCAGTTATCGCTATCAGCAATGGCAAGCTCATTGTTAGCAACAATATCTATCTATAGATATAGTTAGTAGCTATATCTTAGCCATATTCTCCTCTTATTTAATGATGAGACCCGACATTTTCAGTGGGGTGAAAACCATTATAAATCAGGGCATGTGGAGGACTGGTTAGCATAGCTAACCAGCTAGCTCGCTAGCAAAGTCAGGTTACCACATCATCACCCATCGAGCTTGCTGAGTGGACTGATATCTAGTCAGCCTTTGAGACATATCTAGTCAGAAACACCTTGATGTTTAAGCAAAAAGATAATTCTGCTTACACGTGTAGATTTGGGCACTCGAGTGAAAATGCACATTCAGTTAGCTACATTTGATAGATGTCTCTCTGATGGTGTGCTTGCAGAGATAACCTTCACAGTTTCTATAATGTAAAACTATGCCGTGGGGCATTTTGGAAACCTGAAAAATTTGCAGTAGTTCACATATGTACAGTGGCTGCATACCGGGACAAAGCACTGAACCATTCTATAACAATTAAGGTTGTTTATTAGCTAGCTAACTACCAACTATCTTCGTCTTCGCTACTGTATCTTCCACTAACAAACCTAGCTGGGTTCAGAGCCAATGGGTTTCTAAACCGAAGATCCCAGAATGCCCGGATGAGATGGTGGTATCTGATTTGTCAGGACATTCCCCCTGCATTGCTCTATTGGATATGTCATTCGAAAAGAGGACTACAAAACAAACTTCAAGTCTTAAATCTTAACATTTTCAGAAAATATCGAAACATTTGATGAGTCCAAATATATCCTCACACCAAACAGGTTAATTCAGGAAATTCCCAGCTCCTGAAATTAATCCAAACTTCAGTAAAAATGGATAGTGTGCAAAGCCCATTGCAATTTTCCATAGGGAATTTACGTCCGACACCAGCGAAGAACCAGTGATGACTTACCCACCTCGGTACTCTATGGAGTTCATGATTGTACTTACTTTGTGGCTTATTTGGTATGGCAAGCCGTTTTAACATTTAATAGCTAGACTGGATATGTATTGCAGATATCCGTAATTCAGTTCTTCCTAGTCAAAATGAACAATTCAGATATCCGCAATTACATTCTTCCTATCCACAATTGTCATTTCAGATATCCACAATGTCATTCTTCCTAGGACAAATGACATCACTTTTGCCATTCATGTGTATTGGGCTTTCAATTTCAGATATCCACAACATCATTCTTCCTATCCAGAATGAACATTCTGGATATCTGCAATAGAATTATTACTAGGAAAAACCCCCATTTCAGATATCTACAATCCAATTGTTACTAGTTATAACTGAAGTGAGCCATTTTAGCATTACATATACACATGTAGTTGAAGCAAGTGACCTAATATGGTAAAAGACTATATTTTGTTTTTTCTTAGTGTGGCAAATTGCTTAGTTAGCTAATATCTTTGTATAGGATGCTAATGCTAGGTTACATCAACATCTCGTTGATGTATGATTAACCAACTAACGTCATTTCAACTTGTAACAATAATTAGCCATTTGGCAAATTATAACTGAATATAATGTGACCTGGCTTAACATTACAATGTTAGAGGTCTAGCTGGTTTATATGAATAGTTGCAACACAGTCATTCATGTTTGCTGTTTAATTGTTAGCTATTTGAATCTGTACTGTATTGCTAATGTGCTGTACCATTTGTTTGTTTGCAGAACCACACACACGCTCATGTATCACACGAAATTCACACACTTACACACATACCCAGAACACATTCATTCCTTCAAATTTATTGAGAATAATAATAAAGGGGACATAAAGGAAAGCCTGCATTCTGATCGATGCCTTATGGTGATCACATCTTGAGTAGGCAGCAATAGATGCTCCCTGAAACAAATGGTCCTTCCAGCCGGATCCAGGGGATTTCTGTGGGAAATGGCTTCTGTCCCAACAATGAACAATCCAGTGAGACTAGAGGATGCACGTCCGAACAAACAGGCACATCCACCAGCATGGCTGGAAGACTATGAGGCATACATTCCACCACCAGATGCAAGCCATGCTGCACTCCACACCAATGTTAAGAAAGAGAGGTCTGGTTGGAGCAGAAGCAGATTTGCCGAGGTGATTCCCCTCACGCATCACCCTCCTCATCATCCAGGGCCCGGTGGAGTTCGGTCAAACTCCATTCAGATCCATTGCTGCAGCAGCTCCTGTGTATGACAACACACCATTACCACCCCAATGCACAGTGACCATTATGGATGCGTTGCAGCAGCTACAAGTGGATAATAGGACAGGGAAGTAATGGCCATGAAGTGCCAGATGGATAAGAGTGGTGCAACCTAACCTGGACCCAGCTTGCTGCCTGCGCCACCTGCATATCCACAAGAGATGAATCATGTGACGGCTGCACAGGTAGATGACTGGTTGCCACCTCGACCATCACGCTTGAGGACATGAATGCCTGAACGCCCCAGAGAGCCACCTCGTCTGCTGGCTGCACCAGACAGAGCGGCGCAAGTTGATGATTGGCCACTGCCACCCCCACCAGTAGCATATGAGGATGAACTTATGAGCCCCCACCAAGGAACCAGTTCCCACCTGCACAGAACCAGGATGTTGTGGAGGAGCTCTGCGCATGCCTGCAGACGCTCAAGGCGCGCCTGTCATTAGCTCCATCCTCTCCATACTATGATGAGCCATATGGGAGTATAACAGCACCAGTCACCCCCAGTCGAAATCTGCAAGATGGGTTGTGTGCTGGCGCTAACCCCTTCTTCCCTCTGCGTAGGCCCAGTCCCACTCAAGTACTCAGCAGCCAAGAGAGGACCTACAGGCACCCAGAGCCTTCTATTCCCAAGTTCACCTGTGATGACCTGAAGGAGTTTGCAAGACTGAGGATTGCCCTTGAGAACATCCTGCCTGCTGATGCAAGAGAGGTTCAAGTACCAGGTGTTGTGCAATCACCTGAAGTTTGAAGGGGCAGTCCTTATAGCAGACTCCTACAGTAATTCCATGCTCCCATACTTTGACACCATAGCCTCACTTAACAAGCACTACGGTCAGCCTCACCAACTCTCCCTGAGGTAGACTGCAGAGCTGATGGAAGAACCCACCATCTGACCTGGTGTCACAGTGGGGTTCAGGAAGTTTGTACTGAGGGTCAGAACACTTGTTGGGATGTTAGCACACCTGGGCAAAGAGGGCCACATTGAGCTGCAGTGTGGATCTCATGCAGCAAGGCTGACCAGGAAGCTCCCTCAAGATCTCTGTGCTGCCTTTCGACGGCACCTCTATTCCAGAAAGGATGGAGTCCCAATATTGATGGACTTCGCAGACTGGCTGGAGCACGAGCTGCAGATACAGGAAGGAGGAGATAGACTTGACAAGACAGAAGATGGCAAAGGGCAGCAAGCCAAAGACGGAGCGATGGAGAGAGAGTAAAACGAGAGGCAAGTCCATAACTGTGCTGCATGGCAAGATGTGCACCCTGAGCCAAGCCCCACTGCAGCGTCCACTCCTGAGGAGGCACAGGAGAGACCCAAAGCATACTGCTCTTACTGTAGTAACATCCAGCACATTCTGGACCAATGTTCCAACTTCAAGCAGTTGACAGACGACCAGAAGACAGCATAGGTGAAGGTGAACAACCACTGCTGGTGCTGTGGTCGCCGTCACCAGGCAGCTCAGTGTCGGCTGAAGGTCCCATGCAAGACATGCAAAGGGAAACAGCTTGAGGCACTGCGCAAGTTAAACCTTAGGGCCACCATGAATGAGAGGTCTACAGTGAATGCCACCACTGGAAAGGTGATCCCCTGCACTGATGTCCTGTACCTTGACCGGTGGGTGGGGTGCAACCAAGTGTTCCTCAAGGTCAGTAAAGTGATCCTGCGGAATGCTGAGAATATCCTGGAGACTTACACCATATTAGATGATGGGTCATAAAGAACCATTCTCCTTCAAAATGCTGCGCAGAAACTGAAGCTCCAGGGGAAGCCAGAGAACCTCACCCTGAGGACAGTGAGACAGGACCTGAGGACGCTACACAGCTCGTCCATGACTTTCACGATCTCCCCCGCCAGCCAGTCCAAGAGGGTGTTCCAGATCGAGAGAGCCTTCACTGCAGCACAGTTGGGCTTAGCTGAGCATACTTACCCAGTGGAGAAGCTCCAACAAAAATACAGGAACCTGCCCCTTCAGCCGTTCCAGAATGCTCAGCCACTTTTATTGATAGGCTCAGACTGCCCTCACTTGGTAACACCTGCCGAGCCAGTACGCCTAGGTCCTCCTAGTGGTCCAGCTGCTGTGAAGATGAGGCTTGGGTGGACATTGCAAGGGCCGGTAAAGTGGCTTCAGTGACAGAGTCACCCACGGCAGTGCATGTTCCTGTCCACAGTATCCCCTGCGGAGAGAGACCAAGAGGTTGCGGATCTGCTTTAAGTCAAGACAGTACGAGTCAAGGTTGAGGGAGTCCAGCAATACGCCACCCCGCTGCTGTGCATTAGTAACTTGCTAATACTGATGCTGCCACCTGAAGCAGTACTCCCTAGTCTGCTGGGATGGAGGAACGTCTTACCAAAGATCCAGTTAAAGCAGAGGCTTACCAGGCTGAAATCCAGAAGATGGAGAAGGTGGGGTATGCTAGTGAGGACAGTCAGGAGCAGGTGAGGAACTCAAAGGAGTCCTGGTTCATCCCGCACCACATGGTGACACACAATGGGAAGAACAGTAGTGTTTAATTGTTCTTTCCCCTGTAGAGACCACAACCTTAATGAGCTCCTGTTGTCAGGCCCAAACTTAGGGGCATCACTCCTGGGTGTCCTGCTGCGATTTAGGGAACACTCCACTGCTGTCAGTAGTCACATAAAGGGAATCTTTCATTAAGTGAGACTGCTACCTGAAGACCGATCCCGCTTATGCTTTCTCTGGTGTGATCTTCAGAGGGATTCAGAACCAAGAGCGTAAGAATGGCAGGTACTCCCTTTCGGGACCACTTGTTCCCCATGCTGCACCATCTATGCCCTTCAGAGGCACGTCCATGACCACAGTGAACCTGGAGAAGAGGTCCGCAACTCTATCGCGAAGCACTTCTAAATTGTTATGAAATATAATACAGGTTGTATGGAATACACTAGGTGTGATATTTACTATGGGCCAGAAAATGAGAAGTTACTAGGATCGACTACGGAGCCAGGATGCACCGAACAATACACCGGAATCAACACTCTGACACAATATCTCCTTTTTGAAAGAACAATGCTTCCTTTTAATCAAAAGTTTTAAAGAAGAATAAAAAATAAAACATTTATATAAAACACAATTATTACCCGGGTAATTGGAAAAATAAACAAAATTCCAATTTACCAATACATCTCTAGATTCAAGATTCAGTTAGATCCCAATTTCCTTCAGTCACTTTAGTCACAGATATGAACTCAGTCCTTGTGTCCAACACTTATCATTCAGAACTAGATGATAGCTCTGTTCGTATCACTGTGGAAGCGGCAATTGTTTGTCCTACTGCTCTGTAGAGTGAGTTGGTTGTGTGTTTGTACCAACAAAATCCTTGAGATCAATCATCTCCATGCAATTGAGTTTGTAGTTCCGCTCTGTTGGGTTGTAGCTTGCCATCTAACATCCAACAGTACCCAGGCTCAAACTCCAGGTAGGTCCAAAAAAACCTGACCTATATTGGGCAAGGTCAGAACTCACATTCAAGATTTTAATCTGGAATAGTGGACCACAAAATAAAAGCTGGAATATATCTTGTCAAATTATCTCATTGTACTCTATATTACCTAAAGGATAAACAATTAGAACTAATGAAACATTAGTAATTGTAAAATCCCACTACTGCAAGAACATAGTAGTCTCAAGTTTCAGAGAACCATGATTACTAAAATAACCTCTAACTCACAATTAAAAAGAATACCAAAATACTCCCTCCTCCACAAGGCAATTGGCATAAAATGGCTACACCAACACCAGAAGAAAAACACGTGCTTCATGCCCTGCGCCATGCAAAGGCGGCCAACAGTCACATGCACAAAATGTTTTAACAATTAGCAAAGATACCGTTTAGTGTGCTTAAATGGCACAGGTTAAGGTGCTTAAAACAACTCAAATAAGCATTCAGTGTGTAATGGATGTGCAAAGATTATATACATCAACTAAGTATATATGTTAGGGTGACCATACGTCCTCTTTTTCCCGGACATGTCCTCTTTTTGTGACCTAAAAAAATGCGTCCGGAAAAAGAGGACATGTCCGGGAAAAAGAGGACGTATGGTCACCCTAATTGACACAAAATTACGTTTCCACTTCGAAATAGCATAGCTAACACTTTTAGCATAACCGAATGGCATTCGCCTTTGTATTTGTTAGCATTAGCGGCTAGCGATCTCTAACTTCAGCGGTCAAAAGATATCTCACCAATGCGGATATTTCTTGGCAACCAGTAACGACAGGACCCTCTGGTCGTACTCACATGGGGTAGTTATGTTTAGAGAAGTTATTAGAACTGCTTTAGCTAGCTTTAATCAACTTTTATAGGTTTTTATCCAAGATTAATGGCTATCGCTCACCACAGTGGCCACTCCCTTTCCCGCCGTGGCTCCAATGGAAGTGAAACAGTCCGCGCACAGGTCCCGTCAGCTCACCAGATGGAAACCGACATGCAAAAATGCCCAAAACCAACCAGAAATCAACACCAATAAAGGAAAATAAAATTTTTCATACTGACAGGTTATTTTCTGTACATTTTTAATATGGTTGAACAGATTTTATGAACCTATGTAACACCTTTTCCTATTCATCTTCAATTATATATGCATAGATTGTTTAACCTGGGTTACACAAGCAGGGTTTATGTAGAAGACAAAACACATGCGGAGATTAACTACACACAGAAATGAAATGATTAACTAATTAAGGCGAGACACAAACAGGAAGACCTCTGGTGGAAATCTGGTGAAGCAGCAGACAAAAACCCCAGACAGGCTGTGTTGCAAGCATGCCTGCTGGCCGCTGAAACCCTGACAATGATGGGTAAGAACAGTTGAGTTTAATTGCTTTAAAATGCAGCAATTACACATTAAAATAGCCAACATACCTTGAGTTACAGTTGTATGATGATGTTAGAATTTCTGGTGCTAAAAAATATGGAAATGGAAAATGACTTGCTCAATTCAGAGTGTGTGCCAGCTTTGTTTTGAAGAGTCTAAAACAAACAAGATTATCCCATTTAAAGCCTTTTTAAAATCTACGAATCTCTGTTCAAAAACAGAAATCACACCAAAAGTATCTTCCACTTCTGCCTCACCTGTCAGGCCTGGAAGTGATGCACTGAGGCATGGTGGTGGAGGTGAAGGGGCTAACTGGAGATCTGCAGGAGTGTGGAGCCAGACAATGTTGGTTGTAGGACATGATCAATACTTAATTCATCTTACACACAACCCAATATACAAAAAGAACAAATTGCAATTCAACTGTCACTATAAGCAGGCTATTTCAATTAAACCACCTTGAATTTTACCGTTTTTTTAATTGATTCACTGTCAGACATGTTTCACTCCTTCTACCATGTACAGAATATTATGAGCAAGTGAAAACTGAGGCCTGTCAAAGACACTGCATAAAGTTAAAGTGATAACATGCAGAAATTAACATCCTGATATTTCACATCCTCGCGCAAGTGTCTATTTTGTCACCTCGTGATGTTTGAGGAAGGAGAGAAAGAAATTCAGGGGTTAACGTTACCTTGGCAGCACATGGTGATTTCAACTCAATTTTGAACAAAGTTTGCTTTTTCATTAAAATTATGCTAACAGGATCTCGTGTCATTGGTTTAAAATGCCCCAGTCCTACAGTAAAAGTGTGGCGATGATGTACGATCTTATGTTTCCTAATCTTACACTACACGGCACTGTATATTAATATTACACTACACTCTTGAAGGCACTGATGGGTGCAGAGGTTTTTGGGCACATCAGGTCCTATTCTACATCCTATATCCTATACTCTACATCCTATATCCTCTTCTATATTCTACATTCTATATCCTATATCTTACATTCCTATATCTTGTCATCTTGGCATCTGTAATTAAATTGGATTGATGGGGAGACACAAACCAGAGTTGTATTCTCTTCTCACACCAGATTAACACTTAGCCCTTTTTGAAATTGAATATGCCTTAATCTTTATTCTCTCAATTTAAATATGCTCTCTGCATTTCAAACATGCTCTCAGTCATTGATCTCAGAGTCATGAACATCATGCAACCTCTTTGTCTATTCCCACCCTAAAGATCTGTTCTTCAACACTGAGTGGTGAAATATGGAAGTTTTTGTTTTCACATTACACGGTTTCCCCAAAACATGAGTATGGTGTTTCTGCAGCCATCCATTTGATAATGTTTGAAGGTTTACCACAGAAACAACAGCCCAGTCAACAGTAATTTCACTTTTCCCAAAAAACAAAAAACCAAACCAAACAGGAACAAGTTTGGGCAAGGGTATAACTTTTTATTTGATTATGAAAAACATTCTGTGATGAGCTTGATGACACAACAGTAGGCTTCCCCTTTGTAGAAAAGATGCTTACTTGAAGGTAAATACAGTGCTTCAAACATTCCTTGGCAAAACTTTTTTAAATAAGGCATCCAGATTTAAACAGATCAGTGCTGTAAACAAACTGCACTGTAAAAAGGTAGACCAGAGTTTCATTATAGTCATAGTGTTATTCCTAAAATACTTCTTAAATGTTACTTATGAATTACAGTACACACGTTATAGAACAACAGTTCATTGAAGTCCCTGAAAACAAGATAGCAACAGCTCTTCCCGGTTATAGCAGAAGACAGGAAGTTATGGCCATTTTGGAGCTTAGTAAGTGCTTGTTGGTCCTTCATAAGTGCAGGTGGGTGCTCAGTCAGACCATTCCTTTATCAAGGATACAAAAGAAAATGCCAAGCCACTCCCCTCCCCCAAGCCCTCCCTTCCCTCACCCCTGTGAGTATTTCCAAGACTGGCAATTCAATCTAAATTTCAACTGCCACGGCCCTTGCAGCGGGCAAACACTGCCACTTCCTGTTCTGCAGTTTGGTACTCAACTCACATTTGCCTTGGTATGAGAAGGGCCAGGAACAGACGCAAGTCATAAGGCACTGGGTACATTTCCCGCCTCCTTTCCCCCAGATTGCTAAAGATGGCACAAAGGTGCTGTGATTCTCAACTCCTTATCACTGGGGCAACAGAAAAAAATCTTAATTTTAGAGGAGTACTAAATAGAAGATCTCCCTATTTTCCTCATGATGTTTCAATAGCAACACAGTAACAAAACAAAGAAAACTGAGTAAATGGAGATGAAAGTACCTAAAAAGGTTTTCAGAGAGAGTTGTATGGGCCAAATTCTACCTCCTCACCAGGCCTTCCTGGTCAGTGGCACAAAGGCCACAAATGCACAGCAAGAATAATCAGATCATTTTGGAAATGATATGCCGAAATGTCTCATTTGCCAAGAAAGACATGCAAAGAGCACCTCAGGAAATAAAACTTGAATCACTACACATGCTGTAATTAGCATATGTGTCACCAATGTCCTACGAAACAACACTGGTGACTGGAACAGTTTATCCTGTTTAGTGGTGAGCATGCTGCTGCGGACTACAGCAATGTTAAATAAGACTGCAGGAAGTCGCATACAAAGAGATCCTATGCCTGCTGATTTTTAACTGGATTTCCCAAGTATTCAAGTCTACTCAGTATTTATGGCAGTGGACTATTATTAAATCCTGACCTGTGATATCTGAACATCATGTCTCAAAGAAATAAAATTATACATGTTCAAAGCTCCTCAATACTTGCAGGTAATCAGTTAAACACAAAACAGAAAAAAACAAAAAACAGGTGCACAAATTAAAAAAAAAAAAAAACTAACTATATTAAAGCTGTTCTGTGGTTTGAGAAATCTGGCTTGCTGTAAGAGAAGCATCTGACAGGTTTGACCGGTCTTTGGCCAGAGTTGGTCCCAGAGAGCATTCTCCTGCCTCAAGCACAGACTGCATCCCTGGTTTGGCTACACAAACAGCTTTGGCTAATGGCCTGCTTCCCTAACCATCACACGCAAGTTCCATTGCTGCAGCTAAGGACGAATTAATAATAAAACATTACTGAGAGGATCCGGGGGCAGGGTAGGTGGTTCCTTTTAAAGCCAATATTAAATATGAGGAGGCCCCTCCTTGAGTCCATGTTTCTCGTATGAAGGACAGAAGTCACGACTGTGGCCACCAGGCAGAAGCACAGCCTAATGTTAGCGGAGAACATGGTCTGTTTTGGTACATCGGTTTTTGGAGCTTTGAAGCATGGTGGTAGTGGTTATGGTTGTGGGGGGGTGTTTAGCCGCTCCTGTGGCTGCCGTCCCCTGTGCGCTGGGCACGTGCCAGGATGAGCTCGCGAGACGCCTTCTTCCGGTCCCACGCCAGACCCAGGAAGCACATGAGGTCAATGAAGCAGGTGGTCAGGTTCAGCTTGCAGCCAAACTCACTGGTGGAGTAGTCGTATGGGAATGTGTGGTGGTAGTTGTGAAATCCTTCCCCTGAAATCAAAGGCAAACAGAGCTCTGGCAGGGGACAATCACATGGCACTGCAATCCTCAGCAAACACATCTGTGCTCATCAAGTAAATTCTTTAGGGTACTTTTAGGTACTTTTCTCAAAAGCTGACTTTGTTTCTAGGGCTTATATAATAATTATAATTATTCAGACAGATCTGAATTTAAAAAGTGCCCTTTTTGTAAACAGAAAAAAGATAACCAAATGTTTGTCCTAAGAAACGAATTCTCAAATCCAACCACTCTTAGAGTCACTCAACGATTCGAGTGAGACTGAAGTGGGATTTAACAGCACTGATACACGTATCGGCGTTGCCACGTACCAATGGCGCTAAAGGTGACAAACTTGTTCTCGCGTGGGTTGATGCTCTGGTCATAGGGGCGGTTCCCCCACATGTGGGCAGCACTGTTGACCAGCCAAGTGGCGTTCAGCACAATAGTGTAGCGCAGCAGGCCAGGGACAAAGTAGCCCACCCACAGAGACTCCCCCCACAGGTACCAGGGAACCAGCATGGGCACCAGGAAGCACATCACCAGCACAGACAATCTGTAGTACCTGCAGAGGGGGAGCACACAGCCCAGCACTCACACAGCAGTGACACATACTGCAGCATCTCCAAAACACGTATGTAACGTAATGTAATGTAACAAAAAGCTTAATGTGTGTTCATTAGTGATGTGATACAAATGCATGCTATGTGAACTGTATATGTGAATGTTTTGCTGTAGCATGCTTTGGAACTGGAAGGAGTCAGCAATAGTCTAGGTAATGAATATCTGAGGAAAAAAAAAAGAATTGGCAAACAGGATGCCCTGTCTTATAGGATTTACCAGTGGCACTGCTGGAGCAAACCCAGTTGGCACTCTGCTTTTTGGAGCAAGGTTTCCTCCTGACTCAGGGTTACCCCAGAGCATGCTGGGTGACAAAGAATTGTACTTTGAATGTGGGCTGATGGGAGCCTTGGCATAGCCATGAGCGCACCTGTCCGTCTGCCCAAACAAACCAGGGACATTCTGACACTGACAGTTTCACCATGGGCTGAAGTGGGGAAATTCAGTCCACTGATCATCTGCACCATTTATTACTTATGACTTAAATTTGGCTAAAATTAAACTAAAATCTGAGCAGAACAGACACTTAGGTTTTATTGAGTTGGCAAGGTTAGAGAAAATTTCAAACTATTTGCTCACAACTGCCAGTAGAGTGGTTTCCATGTATGGGATTTTAAACACTTTTAAAGGAAGTTCTCTATGCTACCCTTAGGCAACATTATTATTAAAGGCAACTAAAACAAAAGGTTCTATTGATAGGATGCCATGTCAAAAATTATGCACAGAAAAGTCACAAAAATCACCATTTCTAAAAAGAAAGGTACAATTTAAAATTTTGTAGTCTGAGTACACTGAATATAGGGCTTTTAACCAACATTTTTCAAAATTTTGGCAGTTTCATCAAATTATGAATTCATTGTTCGACTTCTTCTCTACTGTATAGGGAAGCTGTATAGCTCTATATGTAATCTTTAACACCAATGGCATGTTTTGCACATCGTTCCTTTGTTATGCATGTTTTGTTTTCTGACTTTTTACCTTAAAAACAATAAAAGAATGAATGGCAAATGCATTGAAGTTTATAAATTTTGGCATTTGCCAACACAGAAGAGTAAAGTCCCACAGGGTTAAACGGCGCTACCGTAAAATGGTGCATTGCCCAAAGCAAAAAGCTGACAGGGAGAGCGTGGTGCATAACCCGGGAAATGGCGCTCACTTTCTCTGGAACATGACGACTTTGTCTGCCTTCAGGTCATTGAGCTCCAGTCGGCGGCCCTTCTCAATCACGTCAGGGTGCTTACGCACCAGAAGCCAACCAATGTGGGCAAAGAAGAAGCCTCGAACGGCGTTGTGCGGGTCCGCATCAGTCTCCGAGTACTTGTGGTGGACCCTGTGATCGCGAGCCCACTCGAAGATGTCATTCTGGGGGAACATGGGGCAAGGAGGGGGAGAGTTACAGATGCTGCAGCTAACAGTGCTTCTTGTGGGAGGGAGAAATGAAACCCAGAACAAGCATGTAATTGGACGTTTCAAGAAGGGAACCATAAAGGTTCTCGAACTAGATGTATACCTAGGAGTATGCAACCAAACAATTCCCCTGCATATCATTCCCAGAATGTGGAACTTCAATGCAACCCTTATGCTCAATGTATGCTTTAGCATTAAAAGAAGTCTAATTTGAAAATGTCACCTTTTGATTGCTGTACCTTACAGTTACCGCCTCCTTCAGACACCTGGGGAGCACTCCTGAAGGCGTGTTATGTTCAGAATGGTACATGCTTTCCTGTTTAACAACGCAAGCTAAGTTTCCAAATCCGCCCTTAAGAGGCAGCTGAGGCCACACACCGCTTGATGTCATTAAAAGACAAATCATAGTGGGGCTGTACAGCCAGCTGTCATTGGTCAGTTTTAAGGCACTTTTACATAAGCCAGTTGAATGCCTTTGCCTTCTGATGCATCAGCTACACATAAAGGTGGGAGAAATTGGGTTTGCATTAAAACCCATTAATGGTAACCCATTAATTAATATACGAAGCATTCCTCCTTTACAACATAGAACTCCAAGATATATACAGCATACCTTATATTCTTTTATCTTGCACATAGCTTTATTATTTTCACTGGCCCTAATCTTTGGCAAATACAAATTTGAAGAAACTGACTGATCTGTCTAAAAATGTCAGAATGATTATGGACAGCAAGTAGATACTTATATTTTACTCCTCCCATTAACCCAACACTCCACTGCTAGCTTTCACGTTGTGCTCTGGTGGTCTGTTCCATTATCTTTTTTGCTGGCTCTAATGGAATGAAATCTGGAACACTGCCACTGCCAATGGTCCAAATTCGACATGTTCTCTTCACTGGGTTTATCAATGGCTCACAAACTTAACACTGCCACCTACTGGAGCACCACTGTAGCACTGTTTGTAAATCAGGTACAGGTTCAGTGGGTTAGTCCTGGAGTTCTGGGGAGTTACTCCCCTTGTAAAGTAGAAATATTCAAATACTGCAGCGGGCAATCAGGCACATGGAACATTGGAACCAACACTTTATTTTATACAGAGATTACCTGTTAGAGTGGAGTTTAGTAGTAAGCACAGCTGGTAACTCAAAGGATGCTGATCCCCAGTGGTGCACTGCTGTTGTACCCTTTGACAAGGTACCTAGCCTGATCTACCTCAGTATATATCCAGCTGTATAAATGGGTAATGTCAAAAATATGAGCTGTGGAAGTCACTCTGGATGCCTGGGAGGAGGCTTGCATTCAGGCGCTTACAGCTCACTCAGGCTCCATAATAGCTACAGTGCACATGTGACAAAAATTGATTCATCTAGTAGTATATCAAAACTGTCCTCAAATGTACCTGTGGAAGCAGGGGCAGAACTAAGTTAAGAAATGAATGAAGGTGACAAACATGCAGGGACAGTCCAAGAGCTGTGAGTTACCTGAAAGGCCATTGAATTCCCAACGGCAAGGAAGACACGCAGAGGCAGCGAAGCCTTGTAGGACCTGTGGCTCCAAAGCCGATGAGCCCCCGCCGTCACCCCCAGCGCACTTATGAGGAAGCACACCACAGCTGGGAAGACAGGGAGGGAACACGGTTAACGGCTGCATGCCAACCGCGTGCATAACTAGTTTCTGTTGGGGGGGGGACAGTGAGTGTATGTTTCTGCTCACATCCACTGCCCCCAATTACTCAATGCCTTTTTGTGCTCCATTGGACGAGGCTCAGGCCATGCCCGGCTAGGAACGCCACGCCACCGCCTCCCCAGACGCACAATAGCATGCCTATTACAGCAGCACTTGTTCATTGTTCCACCAACAGAATTATGCAGCTTCAGCCATTTCAGCCACGCAGGGGAAAAACATGCATTATTTTTATGAGATAAGCCTTTGGAAATCCAAGCCTGTCTCTCTCAGTAACAGTCAGTCTGTCTGAGATGAATTTCACCATTTGTTGTTAAAGTCTACCATTTATGTACTTAATAATCACTTCTTAAAAATATCCCACATGCAGTCATTACAATTAATGTATAGTTAGGTCGCTAGGGAACAATAAAAGCACACCATAGATCCTACAGGGTGCTTACAGCAAGCAGCTCCACAGATTTACTGAGTTAAGGTACAGGGGTGGAGGGAAATAATGACTTAAAACAAAATAACTTTCTTGACTCTTGAGTAAAAAAAAAAAAAAAAAAAAAAACAGGTATTCTACAGGGAAAATTGAGTGTGTGTTTTTCCAGCAATTCCCTCTTTTTCTTTCTGATAGGAATATAGAGATAGAGAGCCAGATGAATGCATGCAGTAAGGGATCAGGCGTTATTAATGTCCACTTTTTACCATGAAGGAAAGCACCTAAGAGGAGGGCACTACAGTGAAAACTTAACCAAGACATTCCAATGTCAGGATGGCATGGTTCAGTTCTAGAATGCACCACCAGCCTTTTTTTTCCCATTTAACCAAATGTACATAGTGTTTGGGGGTGTCACAGTGGATATCTTTTATCAGAACAATTTTTACAGCGCAAAGTTCTGAGGGTAAAAAAAATACGGAACAAAAATTCTTGCAGAGAATCATTATGCAAATTGGTTTCTTAATACAAAGTCATGCTGTCTGATTATTTCTGAAAATGACAAGGGATATGGCAAGGAAATGGAAATGTATTTTATCAAGGTGGAGCCAGGGAGCCTCACAGTTACAGAAATCAGGACAGTTACAGACATCGGGCAGATCCTACCTACTGCACTACCACACACACAAACACACAGACCAAACCACTCATGTTTTCACATTTCTCTCATGCTGTTCATCTGGAACCCTGCCTCTAATTCACCTTCTCTCACCTATAGTGTCCTGAATTTAACATTTAATCCATTTTCCCTGGATATCTATAGTGCGGTTTTTCCTTCATAAACAAGCATCTATTCTTGGTTTACAGAGAGAATGAACACAAAAGCTGCTTAATCTCATAGAACTGATTCACTAAATTGTACATAACAGAAATAGATAAAATCTCAAAACAATCTGTGAGCACAGCAGCTAACTTATGAGCCAATCACAATGTCAACTGTGGATATCCACAACCAACAGCTGACATGCAGAACTGAACTCTTGACATCTGGGAGTAAAATGGCTGACAGTGCAGCCAGTGGGCATATGAGTTTGTGTGTTGGGGGTGGGGGGGTGTTGAGGGGCTGTGGAGATCTGACATACTCTAACAAGGAACTGAGCTGCTTTCCAGAGTCAGTTACTCCCTGAGCACACCACGTCTGGGCTCCAAAAATTACATAGATGTGTGAGGAAATAACCAATAAGGACAAGGGACAGCAACAAATTATGTGGCTACATACGGTGTTTGATTTCATTACATACCTCTTGCCACTGTCTTCATTAGGATGAAACAGTAAATGAACATCTAATCCAGTCCTAGCCAGTTTGCTTGTTAGCATTTTTTACAGCATTCACAGCAGCTAGCTATTAGCTCACCAGTACTCCAACAACATCTGTTAAACCCCATTAGTTTACAGTGACTCCATATGAAGCCAGATAATTTCCATTCAAATCAACTGGTGAAGCAGGAGAGCTGCCTCACTACACGAGTAAGATTGCTAATGGCAGCATACATGACATGGTTATTCGTACATGAGAACTTGTGAGAGTACGATTTCCACACATCTAATGCATTAAATAAATAAATAAATAAATAGCTTTCATTTTGGCCTCCTCTCATAGAAATTACCCTGCAAGTAGCTTTAATAAGACATTTTACTGATAATCCCACAAACTTCATTAACGTGCTAACAAATGTCTAAACATAAAATTAACTTAATATCTAGCTATAATGACAGGATTATCCTATGTACAGTCTGACGCTTTTAATGAATGCCAAAGCCACTAACTTCCATGAGAGAACTTACTTGCAATATTCCTTTGCCAGACCGCTGTGATTGCTCATTGCTGTTGGGTAAGCAGTTCTCAGCTGAGCAGTACTGTGGTTTTTCGTGGCAGGGCAGCTTGCTTTTCCCTGCCCATTTGTTCACATATGTAAGCCCCATCATTCTACTCACTCTGCACAAAAGACTCACGCCTTGGCCTGAATATAAGATCCTCTATCCGTTGTAGTTATTCAAACACAGCTGCACCATGTAACTCCTGTTCAAAGTCTTTTCAGTGTGTGTTAACACGTTAACGGTAGTCTGAATAAATGAAAGGAAGTCTTTCAACATACTTGCAAATTATGGTTTTCTCCCATTTGTAGTCCAGCCCCCTGCATTTGTACACTGTAAGAGTTTGGGGGGAAAACGTTTCTACGTTTAAAATGTATGCGATGTCATGTATTTTGACTATTTGTGCTGAGCGTGTCCACAGTAACATGACTTCTCGATAGAGAGACAAGCCAGATCTCATGTTTTATATTAGCAGAGTAACCTGCGACTAAACTGGTTGACAAATGCTCCTCACATGCACTCGTTGCGCCAATTATTGTCTTGTGCCAGTTATCCAAAGTGTAGGTCTGAAAAGTATCGTCCAACCACTGGAAAGGCAGACCTAAGATGATCACCAGCTGTTCAGTGCCCTGCTATAAAAGTGAGTTGCAACTTCTTGCAAAATAAATCTAACAGCTAAAACGGTGACGTAGCGTTGTTTTTTAAGTTTGTTTAATGGTAAATAAAATTGCCTAGTAAGCCTTCCCATGACCTATATTTCGAGAGGTGGGCGGACACGATTTGCTATCAGACAGGCGCAAAATCTGGTGTGACATCATCCGACAATAAACAGCTCTTCACTGCAGGAATTAATACACGGACAGCTATTTTTACATTTATTCATTTGGCTATTCCCATCTAGCTCAAAGTACGCAGTCAACGACAGTACATCTTGAGAGGACATGTCAGTTTGGTCGTGCAAGAGAAAATATTACGATTTTATACTTACACCACCCCAAGGTCAGAACCGAGGCGGAGGGCAGAATGATGACTCCATACAGAGCTCCTATATGCAATAATGTCATTAACACAACGTTTATCCACACGATTTTCCTTGGCGGTTTGGGACCCTCTTTTTCTTTGTAAGTGTCATCGAAAACATCTTCCACGGTGGATGACACTCCCACCACCTCCCCGTTGCTTTGTCCGGAAGGGTTTGTCTTCGTCTCAGTCATTTTAGGCAACTCTAAAACAGCACATACCTTTTTGTTAGGTACAGTGACATTTAACAAATTGACCGTTCTATCCTGCCAGGAAGCGCCAGCCATGCATTCGCTCCCAATTCCTGCAGCTATAAAAAGGGGCGTGTTCCCCTTTCCCTTTTCCAGGCTGAAACAGAACAATACTTACTAACGTGCAGGGTGTATGTATATTCAGTTGAGTCTCAAAGCAAATAATGACGTTCCACTTACCGTATGGGATGCAAGTTATTTGCTTTTACAATGCAATAAGCAAAACTGAATATAACTGAGAAAGGGACACAGCTAAACAATGAAGGCTGTGTTACTCCTGGTGATGCCGTTTACCTAACCATCTGAATTAGTTTTGGAGACGACGTTATAAAGACTGCAATTGGTCGAACAGAACTTGCTACCACCTTTCTGTGAAACCCTCATTGGTCGCCTGCTATCTGCTGTTCACGTTTTACCATCGTTCATTCCACCCAGTTCCACGAGCTCACGGGTAAACGCATGGCAAAGTCACAGTCAAGTCACGTTAACGTTCTCGCATTGCATAACACTTATGTTTGCATAGTTAAAATTTGTTTGTTTCCTCATGTGTTTTTCTTTTTATTAGCTTGTCATTCATAACGATTGCTCAAGTAATTCACGCACACATAGATCAGGGTGTTTTTCCCTCTACAACGCCAAGGTAATGAGTCTGAAGAGATTCAAAATGCGCTACACCGCACAACAGCCTCGGCGGTTTAAAACGTTATATTTACTACAATTGACAAGTAGTAGGCTATGTACTGTAGTATGTACGCTAATTGCCCTAGCATTACGACTGCCATAAAGAAATTTAGGATGTTTCTGTACTTTACTGTTGTTACCGTTGTTGCTTACGTCACATTCATGTTAAAAATACAACGTTTTAAAGCGTTTTCACGAGAAAAATATATAATTGCCAGGACTTTAGATTTTGATCATGATCGTGCAGTTAAATGAAATAGACCCTGCATCGTGCTATGTTGATTATAGCATTTGCATGAGGGTACGTCAACAATATTTCATGGAAACTTAAAAGTGCCATGCACTACACTACACCCTCCAGTCAGCGGTACATGATTATAGATTATGCTTCTACTTATGAAATAAAAAAACTGAGCTAATTGATGTTTATGCGCCTCTAGCTGAATTCCCCAGAAATTTTATACTCTAAGCATTTGGCACGTTTTGTGCCTGCCAGTGCACATGTGGAACCGCCTCTCTACATCTGTTTTTCCCTTTTTCAGGGGCTTGAGCAGACAAAACCGGAAAACACTCGAAGTAAACACTGGTTCCCCAGTGATATGTTAGCAGAATTCCAACCCTGTGGCATTAACCCCTAACCCAATGCATGCCAAAATCTGGACATTTCTGCATTTTTGTATTAATCTCTGTGTCTGTCTTAATCTTTTACCTCTGCCACATCTGTCATCACACCCCAAATTGCGTAACACCACCCGTCACTACTCTCTATCTGCCAGTATCTACTCTTTCTATTGGTGCGTGATATTCTGGCCATATACTGTATAGTATCATGTTGAAACCACTATGTTGCTACATATTTCCTCTCATGGTGACTTGTACCTAAAACAATAGATGGCTCAATATTGCCATTAGTTTGTTTGCATTAAAGGTATATTGGCCATGTTCTAAGAGCTAAACTGACTTTCTCTCTAATTTTACAGACAGAATTGCCCTATTGGATTGGGCCAGATAAGAGTGTGTTTTGCTTGTGGATAGAAAAACAATACCCTCATCACATTCACCTTATAAAGAACAGATCAATAAAATGGTGTTTTAAATTTACTCGGTTAGGTGAAATGTGCTTTGGTTGAACTTTGACTAACTGGCTTGTACTTCCCACAAAACAATTACTGTAGCGAGCAGCACAAAACAGAGTCAAAGAAAAGGTGAAGAACAAATGTTTGAAATCCAACATAAATATGTATAAGGAAACAGACAGACAATTACACAACATTATTACACACTCCATAGTATTGTAACACAAACTGGTAATACAGCATCATAGTATCTAAGCTAGGTCAGCTAGCTTATTATTGTGAAAGTTGTTTACCTAGCAGGGTAATATACCACAACTCCTACATACACTCACTGAGCACTTTATTAGGAACACTATACTAATACTGGGTAGGGCCTCCCTTTGCTCTCAAAACAGCCTCAATTCTTCGTGGCATGGATTCCACAACATGTTGGAAACATTCTTTTGAGATTCTGGTCCATGTTGACATGACTGCATCACACAATTTCTGCAGATTTGTCAGCTGCACATTCATGTTGCGAATCTCCCATTCTACCACATCCCAAAGGTGTTCTATTGGATTCAGATCTGGTGACTGGGAAGGCCACTGAAGAAGATTGAACTCATTGTCATGTTCATGAAACCAGTTTGAGACGACTTTTGCTTTGTGACAGGGTGCATTATCATGCTGGAAATAGCCATTAGAAGAAATTGTGGCCATGAAGGGATGCACATGGTCCACAACAATACTCAAATAGGCTGTGGCATTGAATCGATGATTGATCAGTATTAACGGGCCCAAAGTGTGCCAAGAAAACATTCTCCACACCATTTCACCACCGCCACCAGCCTGGACTGTTGACACAAGGCAGGATGGGTCCATGGATTCATGCTGCTGGCGCCAAATTCTGACCCTACCATCTGTGTGCCTCACCAGAAATCAAGATTAATCAGACCAGGCTACGTTTTTCCAGTCTTCAACTGTCCAGTTTTGGTGAGCCTGTGCCCACTGCAGCCTCAGCTTTCTGTTCTTGGCTGACAGAAGTGGAACCCGATGTGGTCTTCTGCTGTTGTAGCCCATCCGCCTCAAGGTTCGACGTGTTGTGCATTCTGAGATGCTTTTCTGTTTACCACAATTGTACAGAGTGGTTATCTGAGTTACTGTAGCTTTTCTGTCAGCTTGAACCAGTCTGGCCATTCTCCGTTGACCTTTCTCATCCACAAGGCATTTCCGTCCACAGAACTGCCGCTCACTGGATGTTTTTTGTTTTTAGCACCATTCTGAGTAAACTCTAGATACTGTTGTGCGTGAATTGCACATAACCCTATTTATGGTTGGCATGCTAAGCAATGCCATTATTATGAATATGGGAAAAATGTAGGAAGCTGTTAACCTTTTTCCACCCTCTGTAACATCTTAAAACAGCAGCTTGAGCTGATTTAGCTGATTTCCTTTAGCTAATGTTGCAATCCAGGCCAGATTTATATATGCATCTGTTTGCACAGCTGTTCATTTCACTGAAGCAATTCTGGACCTTGCTCAGCATGCTCCAAAGTTTGGCTTTGTCAGGAGCTAAACTGTCCACCGTTTCCCATTACGATGTTGAAGACATGTGTCAGATTGGTACTTTTTCTGTAAATATATTAGACAGTAGGATTTTGTGATTAAAATAATGCAGATTTGTCTCATTTCGCTGATTGGTTTGAATATCAGTGGAGTTTGCTGCATGGCATTTTGCCCTATATTGTCCTGAGGATGGTGTGAAAATGCAGCACAGAAAGTCAGACACAATATGAGGATTCAAGAGACTTTTATTTATGGTATCATTGCATAGCTGCTTGCCTTATTCATGATGACAACAATCAAGGTTTCCACTGTGAACCTTGCAGCAATTCTGTTACCTGCTTTGGCTTCTTTTTTGTTGCTGAGGGCAAGCATGAATTTATGAGCAAGACTAGCATGCCAGCGCCATCTAGTGAAAAAACGTGACTATGTATCTGAGCTGGTGATAATGTGACCATAAACAATAGTATTAAACATTAATGAAACTTAGACATGTTCAAGAACATCTTTCATGTAAATCAAGCTGTTGCCACAAGTTATACTTCAGATTTAGAGGTTGAACATTTTTATATTAAATCCTTTTAGTACATCACCCTAAAATGAATGTCACATGCTGCACTGAAGCGTTTGACCCTGCAACAGTCACATGTATTTAAAAGCTTTCCAGCAGTTGCTATCTTTCAAACACCAGCACAAGCTCACAGTGTGTGGTGTGGGGAAACATGTCTACTGGGACCGCGATGGACGGGGCAAAAGGCTCTCCTATTAGCTTCTTCTGTTGGTCTGGGGGGCAGCAGAGCTCAAGGAAGTTCCTCATGGCCTCACCCTCCGGTTTGCAAGACACATAAATGAGCCGGTGGATGTTGGGGAGGTTCCGGAGGGCCCGCACCACGCGGTAGTGCAGCCCTGCTCGAGAAGGGTTAGCCACCACTGTCACGGCCTGCTCGGAGCTCAGCGAGGATATCAGCTGGGGCAGCACCACCTCAGCCTTCCCTGGCAGAAACTTGCAGTTCAGTGCGCCATTGACGGAGGCATTGTGCTGGGCGTCCCTCACGGCCTGCTCCACGACCTCAATGCCGATCACCCTCTCTGTGTGACCAGACATCGAGATTCCGATGGCTCCAATGCCACTGCACACATCCAGGAGCGTTCCACCCCAAGCCTCGCCACCCAGCTCCGCCACTGCCCCATACAGGACCTCCGCTGCTGCAGTGTTCACTTGGAAGAAGGCGTTGGCAGAGATCCGGAACTTAAAGCCTAGCACCTCCTCATAGATGTGTGGCGCACCGTACAGGAACTGGTAGGGAGAGCACTCACTGCTGCAGTGTGTCATGGAGCTCTCCTGAAAGTACAGGGAGTCCAGTTGGCAGGCTGTGCCAGGCCCCTGGGTGAAGTACTCCAGAAGGGCTGCTTTGTGGATGCTAATCTCCTCAGAGGTTAAGCTTTGGGGGTGGAAGTACACAATGGCCATGACATCTCCTGCCATATTAGTCCTCACCGTGATCTCCCGCCAGTGCCCACCCCTGTGGAAGAGGAGGCAGGGCTCCAGGGGTGAAATACGGATGAAGGCCTCATAGTGTCTTGCCACCAGCTTATGCCTCTCTGGCGTGTTCAGGAGGTGGTCTCCGTGGACGCAGACGATATCATGGGCCCTCCCGGTGCCCATGTACAACCCCACTGTCTTTGGGTTGCCATCCGCCCCCACGTTGACTGAGAAGGTAGACTTGTTGCGGTAGCCCTCCCTGACTGGTGATGGCCGTATGGGCAGCAGGGGGAACGGAGGATGCCTCCGCTGACACTCTGCTCTAAGGAGATCAGACATCTGGAGGAGAATCTTCCTCTGCTGGTCATACTTCAACTGAAGCTGTTCCTCGTAGCTCAGACGCCATAGTGGAGTCACTACATCAGACAATCTTTCTTCCCAGGACCTTACATCAGTCCCTGGTAGCTTTCTGAGTTTCCTTCTCTTTTTTTTCTCAGGAAATGGTCCTTCTGAGTTTCCAAGATCCTCAGTAGTCATCACATCCTTTGAGGCACTGCATAGATTAACGTGTCCTACAGCAAAAGCAGCTTTGCACTTCAAGTATGGGACTATTGGTCTTAATCGAAGTGTACACATACTGTAGCTAAAAGGGGAAAAGTTTTATCTGATATTACCTCACAGACAAACAACTTTTTCCGCAATAAATTACCAATTGACAGATAATCACGCTTCAGCTAAGCGCAACGTCTTTACAACCTTATTTGTCCTTCTCATGCAGCCAAAATGAACGGGTCCATTACAATGACGCATTATTTACGTTCCTGTCTTAAGTCAATTATTCTGACGCCATCGAAAAGCGCCTTACGGCATTTTGGTAGTTCCGCTGTCGGGATGGAATCAAACAGAGACGAAGCGGAGCGCTGCATTGAGATTGCGGTGACGGCGCTAAGAAATAACCAGCCAGAGAAAGCTCAGAGGTTTCTAGAAAAGGCATACAAACTATTTCCTTCGGATAAGGTAACAGGTAAGATGTAACCTCTTTGAAGCAAAACTAAACGACGCGATGTCAAACCCAGGATTTAGATCCTGCGTGACGGAGCGAAGGCCATCTCAGGGAGGTCCCATTGAAAACTGGGGCGGCAATTGCGCGTGCGCAAGCAATTCAGCAGCGTGGAGTTTCGGGTAGTTGTAGTCCCGTTTATGCAGACAGTGTACTGTTCGAGTAGCTGCAGTGTGTCAAATGCCAATATTTCGCGGTGTCCTGGGTAGGAAAGGTACCAGAATGTAAAGTAACCTCACTCTGCTGAGAGACTCAGCTCTGTGTCTGTAAGTTTGTGTGAACTTTAGCCGTACAATACTTCATCACCCAGTGTCAAAGTCACGGAAATGATTGGCGTTGCATTTTGGTACTTTGAGGTATTGGTAAGATTCTGGGCGATACTTGAGGTGAGAGTAGTGTCAGTTGTTTTAAAGATTCGGTGTTTTCCCTTCTGTTTTCTCTTTTTTCGTTGTGTTAATATCCGATAACTATACAGTGCCATTGATAAGTTAGCGCTGCATTTCAGATCTCATTGAAATACTCATTTACCTTGCATAAAATTGCAGTTACCGTGAACACTGGGTGAAACGAAATCTATTATTATCTTAGCTAGCTAGCTAGCTAGCTGGCTAACTAAGTACAACGTCCATTACTGTGAACAGAGTCATGTATATAATAAGTGTCATGGGAATGATTTAAGATCGACACGGTGATTAGTTATCACACGTCATCACATCTATTCTCCCAGTTAGACTGCTAGCTGCTGTTTTCACGGCCAGGTTGCTTAACTTTATCTGAGATAACGTTACTTAACGTTAGCTAGAGAGACTTTTGCAGTCTTGGAAACTAGGGACATGATTTAACCAGATACCCATAGCTGTCGTGCAGGTCATAGGTCGTCTAGAGACGACCATTGTAGACTAGCTAATTACAATCCTTTTTATTTTGGCGGTTGAAAAATGTTATATAACTAACGCTTGCATTCAAACTCCTGTCTCAGCTTGATAGCTGCCTAGCTCTGCTATTTTCACTTGGTTATGTTGAGGGTGGTGTAAATGATCTAAATCCTTGCGTTAAAATGCAAGTTATTGTAATGGTAACTAATGAAAAGCCGTGGAATATGAAAACAGGGCTAATTATAAAAGCACTAAGCAAAATATTAGACAAATAAAGTTGGAGTTAGCCAATAGTCTGGAGTCAATGGACATAACGGGAATTAAAAAGATGCCTCCCTGAATCATAGGATGGTCTTAAGATAAGGGGAAAAAAAGAAAAAAAAAACAGCTGAGAAACTGAGCATTCCTCCTCGCCTATTTACAACACCCTTATATTGTTTTATAGGCTACTCTTCTGGTTTTGAGAAGGTTTGACACCTTCCCATATGTCTTGTGTGCTGTGAGAATTTGAGGTACACATTTTGGTATCGATTTGAGCCTTCACTTGTCTGTTTCTAGAGCTGCTTGACTCAATAGCACAGAACGGTCAGGCGTCTGGCCGGAGTGAGCAGTCCAGCTCTAGCGATGGCCCCAGGCTGCGTAATCAGAGACAGACAGAGGAGACAACCCTGACAGCGGAGAAACCCACAGACATGGCAAAATCCTATACCTCGGAGCAGCTGGACGCCGTGAAGAGGTGCCGCCATTTCAGTGTAGCAGAATTAAGAATATACAAGATTGTGTCTCAGAGGGAACAAGTATGTGTGTGTCACAAGGTTCCCAATGTCATTTCCTTGCATGTTGGCCAGCTTCATTCCTTTTTTATGTTGTTGCCTGCATTCAGTTCTTTTGTCAGCTTTTGCCCCCATGTCACTCCCCTGATTATGTCTGTCCTGCTCATCATTTACAGTAAGCAAAGTTTCTCAGAATAGCTCAACTATCATACAGAAACAAAATACATAGTTTTGTTTTCATTTGCTTTCTGGTTTCTCTCTGTTGCCTCGTGTTCCTTACAGAATAAAACAGTGTAAAGACTATTATGAGATTCTTGGAGTCGGCAAGGATGCCTCCGAGGACGACTTGAAAAGGGCATACAGGAAACTGGCGCTGAAGTTCCACCCTGATAAAAACCATGCTCCTGGTGCCACAGAGGCATTTAAAGGTGAAAATTAAAGTCACAGCTGAACTGGCACATTTGCGTGTGAGGACAGTGCAGACTCAAACACCACAAATTCCAATCATGTCTCAGTCGCCCCCCCCCCCCACCTCCAAACAGCAGTAAAAGCTTAGTGGAGAATCTGATAGTGCTTTCAAAGATGGTACTAATGATGTGGTGCCTGTGCAGCTACTCGCCTGTCTCTGTTGAATGCACTTTTTCTAAGTGGCTCTAGATAGGAGGGTCTGTCAAACAAATACAGGTAAATGTGGGTGTCAGTAGTCCTTTTTAGGGTAGGTTCAGCTGACCCTCTTCACTGTTCATCTTTCTTCCAACTGTCAGACCAGTTATGTGTCATGTGATAGTTTAATTTCTCTTCATGCTTTGTTTTTTGCAACAGCCATTGGAAATGCGTATGCCGTTCTCAGCAACATAGAGAAGCGGCAGCAGTACGACCAGTTTGGTGAGGAAAAAGTACATTCATCTAGACCTGGGCACTCGCACGGCCACTTTGAGGCAGATATCTCCCCTGAAGACCTGTTCAACATGTTTTTTGGAGGTGGCTTCCCATCAAGTGGGTCCCTCTCTCACTCTTTCTCCCTTTCTCCCTCTAGCTCGCTCGTTCTCTTGCTCTCTCTCTTTCTCACTCTCACACTGTATCTCACTCACTGTCTCTCTCAAACTCTCTCCCTCACATTTGCCCTGGCTCTCCGTCTTTCTCACTTTCAGGCTCTGTCTTGCTCCATCTCTCTTGCTGTCTCTCATGCTCACTGTTTCTCTCTCTCACTCTCACACTCTGTCTCTCATTCTGTCTTGCCCACATTTTCTCTTATATTTTCATTCTCTCTCTCCCCCCTTAATTTGAATGTTGATTTTAAATGAGTGTTGGTAGTTAAAGTGTGGGGGCCAGGAGCCTTCCCATGAGTGGTGGAGTAATGAATTTTTTGTTTGTGAGCTGCAGTTTCCTTTCCCCTCTGCGCACTTCTGCTCAACTGTCTCCGTGATCTCTATAGTTTCTCCTGCATCTCATTGTAAAACCTGACAGACAGGCTGGCAGACCAGTCAGATCATAGTGATCATGCCTGCTCAGCACAACACTAACTAATAGAAGAGTCAACAGTCAAAAATTACAGCAAAGCAAGGTTTTGTAACACAGTGGTAATCAACATGTAGTTTATGAAGAGGTCTTTTCGTATTTGTATTTGGGAAACTGGTTTATTAAGAGGCTTTGTCTTATTTGTATTAAGGAAACTGCGACACCATGGTTTAAACTGCTTGGACACTTTATAATTCTTCTCATTGCTGGCAGAAACTAGTGCTTTACTCAAAACAGCATGAAATGGTAGTGTTTTCCAGCTGCTGAATACAGAATGGATTCTAGAGATCCCCCAGGTGAATGAAACTCCCCGTTCTTGTGTTTCTGCCCTCCAAGGTAACGTGCACGTGTACAGTAATGGGAGAATGCGCTACCCCTACAACCAGAGAGCGGAGCGCCGAGACCAGCAGGGGGATGTAAGTACAAAGCTCAAGCCTCGTGAGCAGTAAACTTCCCTGTCCCAGCTGCATCCCCTCCATGACCAGTCCGTTTTCAGGCCTCTAAGGTGAAAGTAACTGGAGTTAAGCACACATCGCAGATGTAAGCTATCCCATGGGTCTGGCTTAAATAAAATGCCTGGCATGGAGGGTTGTTTTTCCTTGACTGTGAGAGCAGCACCTGGCGAGGAAGGAGGAATCAGACCGGAACTGCTCGTCTGTTTTTGGTAGCGCTCTCTGTGCCACTCTTGCCCAGACCGGCATTCGTCACCATTGACATGTAACTATACAGCTGCTGCAGTTCTCCTTCAGTCTTCCTCTGTGCTCTCACAACTTAATTCTGCATTCTAGTTCTTTTCATTCTGAATTTTAATGTATATTAAGTGTTGTTCCTTTTGATTAAGTGTGTTTATGCCTTATGTTTATCGATTCAGCTTTTTGGCCACAGATGTTCGGTGAGTAGGGATTGCACATAAAGGACTTTTATAGCTGCCAAGATTAACAAGGCAGAACTCTTTATGTGTTAGTTCTGTGCTTACTGGCCTGCTGTGACAAAGCATTATGTGAGGTCACCGAGCGTCTGTGTTCTCTGCGTAGGATGTTAAATGTGTTAAGTCACTGTCTGAGTGTCTGCCTTTCTCTGCACAGGAGCTTAAGTGTGTGAGGTCACTAATTGTCTGCCATCTCTGCACAGGAGCTTAAATGTGTGAGGACACTGTCTGAGTATCTGCCTTCTCTGTGCAGGGTGGACTGGCACTCTTTGTCCAGCTGATGCCCATCCTCATCCTCATCATCGTCTCGGCTCTCAGTCAGATGATGGTGTCCAGCCCCCCCTACAGCCTCAGCATAAGGCCGTGAGTGTGTCCCCCCCCTTCTCCCACACCCTTCTCTCCCACTCTCACTTCCTCTCTTTCCCTCTCACTCCCTCTCTCTCCCTCTCACCCACTTCCTCCCTCTCTCTCCCTTTTACCCACTCTGACTTCCTCTCACCCACTCTCTTACTCTCACTGTCTCTCTTCCCCTCTTACCCCCTCTGGTCCATGCTTACCCCCCCTCCCCTGGGTGTAATAGGAGGACTATAGGCAGCTGACTGTATAGCAGTGAAATCCATTTGTATCTTATTGTGGGGATTGCATCCTCTTCTGTGGAGTTGTACACATTCCTCCCCAAACTGCATAATCAGTTAAGGCCCCTTGTTCTCTTTTGTAATCCAACAAAGGAAAATGGGTAGGTCAAAAAAAGATCACTCATCTGTGAAGTGTTGGCCCTGTCCTATGTAAGTGGTTTCCTATATTCCTATAGTCAGTAGACATTTTACCACCCATTCAATATGAGATCTAATTTTGTAAATAAGGTTTCACTTCACAGCTTAACTGTGGTGGCTGCCATGTAGTGTAATTTAATGAAGGTTACCTTGTTCTAGAGAGGCTGTTACTGTTCACTTGTAACAGCAGTTTGTCAGATTCACTGGGGTTGCAAGGTCACCTCAGTACCTGAAGTGTTAAATGCACTAGCATTCAGATACTGTGGGTAAATCAGGAAGGGCTCTTTATTCTGAATTGCTGTATTCTTACATTATTTTGCACAAATTTGAAGGGTACATACTGCATAGCTGTCCAGATATGTTTGACATTTCTATGTTACTGTACCCTTTGTATGGTTGTGCAAACAGTGGCTGAGCATCCTGCATGCTGCAGCTGGTGATCAAAGGTTTCATCTGTTCCCCCCTCTTCGCAGGTCTGCGGGACACACACAGAAGAGGCTGACAGGAACACTGAAGGTACCTTACTACGTGGGGGAGCGCTTCTCTGAGGAGTACACAGGGGCGAACCTGAGAAACGTGGAAAGGAGCGTGGAGGACGACTACATCTCCAACCTCCGGAACAACTGTTGGAAGGAGAAGCAGCAGAGTAAGGCTGAGCACAGCACAGTGCCATGAACCTGTTTTTGGAATATGGGACAGCATAATACAGTGTAATCATGTTCAACACACAACAACCTGACTAGCCGCCTGTGTGTATTGTCTACTCAGACTTCACTGAAGGTAGCCCTGAGACAATCAGGGTGTAAATGTTTACACATTTCAGTGATTACGTCTTTATCTTGGATTTTGTCAGGGGGACTGAGAGAGTCTGTGACGGTTTTAGCCGTGCAGGTAAAATATACAAAAAAAGTACAAAAACCAAATTGTTTATTTCCAAAACAAATCAAAAACAAGTTATTCACAGCCACAGCAAATAATCTGCTCCATAAAACTCCATAACCCCCTGGCTAATTAAGGCAGGTGTGGCTCATTACTCAGGTGTGGCTCGTTAGCCAATGGCTAGCTACCAAACACAGACAATCACAACCACAGATAATGACAGTTAGCCTGTCTGAAAATAAGTATATTGAATTGGATCTGTAGATCTTGTAGATTTGAATTTGTGATTTAGAAAAGGATCCTCCCTTACACGGAAACATAAAACAATATAAAACACAGTTCTCACACATTACTAAAACATTGCATTAGTTGTTGGGGACAGTCATTCCTGGACAAATGCTTTGTAGGTAGAGGCACCAATGGCTGTTCAGGCTTGATCCCATGAAATGCCTGTAAACGTCATTCATTTTAAAATGCCTTGTCATTTTCCAGAAACTGAGATTTGTTTCATGCAAAAATGAATTTTATATGACAATTTTAAGCTAAACTGCAGTACTAATACTGGTATCATTTTTGTAATATTGCTGTGTAAGATTAATGAATACAAATTTTAAGTAAGCTGTTTTGCTTTTATCAACTTTTATCTTGCAATTGCCATTTTGTTTGAGATTTAGAGTCATTCACTTCAGTGTAGTTGGGTAGAGTGCGTTCTAAACCACTTTGTCCTGTCTTACAGAAGAGGGCTTGCTATATTGAGCTGAATATTTTAAATGTCTTGTTTTTGTCTTACAGAGGAGGGCTTGCTGTATCGGGCACGGTATTTCGGAGACAGCGAGCTGTACCAAAGGGCACAGAAGATGGGCACGCCCAGCTGCACCAGGCTGTCCGAAGTCCAGGTCCTGCTCCATGGTTAAAGAGAGAGAGGTGTGTGGCTAAGACCCGGGCTTGCTCTGCAAAGTGGTCTTTAAATCTGTGCTACATACTGCACATTCTAGATAAAGTAATAATAGTTCAAACCTCCTGTTTCTTTAAATTTTTATACATGTCATAGAGAAAATGGTATCCTGTGAAATAAACATGCATACGGCCTCTGTTTTTTTGCTGAAATGTTTTTTACAGCCTCTCCTGTAAAGGGAAGAGCATGAGAGAGGTTTCAACATGGATAAACGTGTAACAACTGAAAATTGATCATTGTGGCTTTCAATTTTTAGGTTTAATGCCTCTTTTTTTGTCTTTCCATAGGTTGTTTCACGGTTGCTAAGAAGATGTATTATAATGATGAAAACTGTACACATAAGTCCTTGTTCAAACCTTCTTTACCCTGGAGTGTAAAACAGCAAAAAAAAATCAGGCACAGCAGAGTCTGGCTCTGCCCTGTCTGAGAAGCAGCCCAGAACGGTGGAACACTGAACCCAAGTGGATTCAGGAGCTTCCTGTGGGCACCTTCCTGCCCAGGAAATGGACAAGGCCCACACTAATCCCCCAGGACCTTCCAACGCCAGAGAAATCAGAGGGTCCTGGAAAGAAATCAGACAGTGATTTGAATATAATTTGTCTGTCCTCCAAAGTCTGTGAATGCTACTAATATGAAGCTTTTAGTATGTTCCAAACTTTTATTTTTCATCTGTTGATAAACTTAAAAGATGTGGTTTGCCTTCCCTCAGTTAAGTGAGCCAATTAAAGGTTTGTTGTTTTTATAGTTCATATATGTATATATGTTGTACTTTTCACTTGCAGGAACTAGAGTAAATTATAAAGCTTCCTTCTTTTATTATGGAAAAAATCACGCCGTGCTTGTTGTATTCTAAACAATCAAAGCTCACAAATTAGTATTTAAGAAAATTGCATCAGTTGCAAAATCTGTATTTATTAAAAACTAGGTGATGTGAAGATGGTGTTTTATCTGGGCTGTTTCTGTGAGGAAGCTTTAAAGGCAAAGCCGTGGCTTCAGTAAGGGGATGGGCGGGGTCAAGATTGAGATGTAGTGTGTTGCAGTATAATTTGCATCTGGGAGCTGAAATACCAATACTGACTATGGTCTGGCACCTAAACATTGCACTGGAGACTCACCATTTCCACTGCTTGAGAAATACCAGCAAATGGGGAAATTTGCAACTACTCTATCACTAGGGTAGGGCAGTAGTGTGGTGAAGCAGTAAGGAGCAGGGCAGCAGTGTGGTGTAGTGGTAAAAAGTCTCTTGTTAGTTCCCTTTTTGGTTACTGCTGTAATTGCCAACAGCAGATATAAATAAATATAAACAGATATAAAGCAGCTGTACAAATGGAGAAAATGTATGACATGTAAAGCTATGTGAGTCACCCTGGATCAGCATGTCTGCTAAACTAACAAAATGTCTATAGTGGACATGCATGCAAAGGAAGATTTGTCTCCAGCACAAAAAAGGATTTGAGGTGAGAATGCAGTAAACAAATGAATACATTTATTTACATAAAGCAGTAAACATGTAAAAGTAAGAGTGTGGATATTGGCGTGATTATAAGAAGTGCTGCCTGGTGCTGCTAAATGAAACCGACAATGGCAGTTCCCTGAATGGAGGGAGTCTCCCATGCTCACCTGTACTCAGGCATAGCCAACCACTTTGACAGGTATCCGTTTAACGTGTGAGTGAGACCGCATTGTAGAGTAGCAGCTCGGGGTGTCCAGCTGCTCCGAAATCCAGCACAGATGGATACAGCTCCATTTGTCATTGTTGTCAACAGTAACACTTGAGAACAGATCTGCCACATCTGTGATAACATTACACATTGTGATAAACCCTAATTGTACTCCAGAGGAAACTTTCTGGGGGGCGGGGATGTTGCATAATTGCATGAATCCACAATTCTCTGTTGCTTTACCTTTGGCGGTATGGGCAAGATTTTTCTCAGTGTAACTAGCTTGCTAGTTTGCTATTGGCTAGAAAAGGTACTTTATGGTCCTGTGGGAAAAAAAAACACTGCATAAACTCCAAAGTCCACTCTTGGGGCAGGGGCATGATCGAGACAGAATGGGAAAGTAGCGGGCTGGTAGCCGCTGTTTGTGGTACAGGATTTGAGGGTGTTTTGGGCATGTTACAGGTGATCCACTGCACGGTTTTGGTGTGTATTCAGCACAGGTTTTTCCTGTATGCCTGTGTTTGTTGTTGTAAAATTGACATTGTATCATTATTTGTTACCCCTCAAGTCATGCTTTTTAGTCAGTCATCGCAAGCAGTATATGATCTGCTTAAATTTTAAACTTCCTTTATACTTGATACAGAGTGTAATTAATATTAATCTCATACAACACTGATGCTGTTCATTCTGTATTTCTTCAGAGGCCAAATCTGATGAATGGCAGAAACAAGACCCTGAGACTCAAATCCAAAGCGAAGCTGTTTGTTGTCTTTAAAGAAATGTTTCTTTTCTGATTAATAAAGGTACATTTTTCTTTCAAGGTGCTCCATTGAGTTGGAATGCTACTTTTCTTCAACCAGAGGCACCGAGCATCACAGAGGTTTGGAGTAGGGTGTAACGGGGGTCCAGATTGGCTAGTTGCGTAAATCGACTTTGTACAATTTCCGGTTTGAGGATGGTGAGCATAAGCATTTCCGCTTTCCGATGCCGGGCAGTTAGCAGATAACAAAATGACTTTCTACACGCAATGTCTTCAAGATCTTCCATAAGTAACAACGATATTCACCGCATCATTCAAGCTGCGACATCAGCACCAAGGAGTAAGCGAGAGAAGGGCTTCAAGATGTACGTCTCCAGTTACATCGATAATTATGAAGGTAAGTTAACTTACTAGCCTAGCAGCTACCTAACGTAAACAGCCACAGAGGATTAGCTATCTTGCTAACCAGCTAACTTTGTTATCTAATGTTGGATAATTTGACCACAATTTGACTAGTATGACCCAGTTTTAAGTGTGTTGATGATAACGTGATATTGTGCCCAGCATCAAATAAAGATCAACGAACAGGGAGAGTGAGCGTCCGAGGTACCTGCCATAGGTCTATGAGGAAATATGAGAAACCTCACAACCTCAGAGTAGGATGGAAGACAGTTCAGTTGTTCATCAGTTCAAAGCCAGTTCTGTTCCAGTTATGTTCTGGGGATTTGATGTGGCTAGGATAGGTTCTGTAACTCTATAACATTAACGTCTGGAGTAGGTAACATAAACGTTACCTGCCTTGTAGGTAGCATTCAAATATCTAGCCTTCATGAAAACTCCAGAAACTGGTTGTGGTGGCTGTTGTTCTTTGCTGTATGTTCAGTTTCATGTATCTGCATGCTGTTCAGTATTCACTGTTGTACAAACTATATTTGAACATAGGTTTGAGTAAATTAAGACAACAACGTTATAGACTACTCAGACTTATTTTAATTTCCTTGCATTACAATGTTCCAAAAAGAGAACAGAAATAGACTATTTTTGTTCTCTTTTTGTGATGACATTGATAACTTGATAAGGTTAAGCCTACTACCATGATTACTCAAAACAATCTGATCAGCTTTCTCATTTTTCTTTTTCTGTGTAATATGTAAGCTGATGTGTTAGTGTCAGCTACATGATTGTAACATGACAACAGCTTTTTTTTTAAGATTGTCCTTGAGGACTACGCCCCTGTGCAGATGAGTAATGCTAAGTGTTCATGTGTGGCTGGAAGAGCACTGTGCAACCATAGTGTTGCACTGCTGTCCCAGACCACGCACTACTCTCAGCTGAACATCACTGCTGTTCCCCCAGTCCTAAGTTGTACAGTGACAGAGCAATGCTGGCACAAGCCAAGAATTATGGTAAGTCTGTGAGCTCTATAAAACCACATTTAAGCAAGGATTTGCTATGTGTTTTTACAGTATATCTTTGTCAGACAGAGCTGAATTAGTATGTGTGCACCCAATAGTTTTTTAAAGACCACTTCAATTAATTTTATTATTAATAGGGTGTGAAGCCAGGTCGGGTAAGTGACATGGTTGTGATGTCTACCAAGCCAAAGCAGAGGACTGTTGCTAATGGTGTAAGGTAATTACATTGTTATTTTATAACCTGTTATACAAAACTGTGATTGTCTTTCAGCGCAAAATTATTTTCTGATTTTAATTATGAAATGAAATTCCACACAGGAGCACACTTTACAAAGTAGTGTGGGGGGAGCTGCCTGATCCTGATGTCCTTAAAGTGGCTGAGGCTTATAAGGACATTTCAGCAGACATTGCACCACTCATCACCACCATGGCAATCAGTGCTGATGTCCCACTGGTTGACTCAGCGTTTGGGAAAGTTCAGGAAGGCAGTCCCATCTCTGACCAGCACCCAGTGCCTGTGAGTCGGATTATCTTATTCCACCCAGGTGCCCCTCCACCACCACCTCTACCTCTAGATGGTTACAGTTTAGAACCTACAAGCTGCCAGTTTGTGTGCAGTCTCCAACAGCAGCTACATCTGCAATCACTATACTAATTTGGATATGGCCAGGAAAATAGAGGTTGCTACAAGGGAGCAGAGTGTCTCTGTAGAGAGTCAGGAAGAATAGGATCACATCTTCCCACTTCAGGGAGATTTGCCATGTCCGCAGTCAGAGTTCAGCAGAACACCTTGCTGAGCGAATAAGAAAGGGTGTGGCTCAAACAGCATTGATGGAGAGGGGCCTGGCATTGGAGCCTGTTTCATTCAGGAGTATTGTCAGGTAAAGAACACCAATTACTGGCCTTGTGGCTTTGTGATCCACCCGGATGCTCCCTGGTTAGAGTCATCTCCTGACGGGGTTGTGTTTGACCCAACCGAAAATCCACCCTTTGGCCTGCTGGAGATCAAATGCCAAAAGCTATGTTGACTGTAAATACCTGAAATTGCAAAGTGACACCATGAAATTGAAACAGCAGCACAGCTACTACTGGCAGGTCCAAGGCCAGCTCCTGATTACAGGAATGGAGTGGTGTGACTTTGTAGTGTTTGCAGAAGAGGACATGGTAATCCAGAGGATCTACAAAGATACAGAAATTGCTGCAGTCATTAGGGAGAAGGGAGATTACTTCTTTTATTACTTTTACATGGCAGTTTGTTTGAAAATTTGAAGTCCGTGTTGGGTAACAAAAAGACTCAACTCTGTCAACTGTTAAAAAAAAAACAAAAGTTATAACAAAGAGATGTTTGTAAATCTGCAATTAACATCCACTAATCACTGTTTTATATTTGTTTCCTACCCTTGCTCCAGGCTCCCGCTTTCCAGTCCTGCTACCTCGCTGCCCTGCCTATCAAGCCAAGGACTGCACATTCTAGGATACATTTTATAATTACTCTGTTGTTAATTACTACTGTCTATCAAACTCAAATGTCTTAAAGTGCATTGTACAACTTTAAGTCTTCTCTCTAATTCTGCCCAGTGCTGGCCAGAAGCAGATGGGCTCCCCCTCTGAGCTGGGTTCTGCTCAAGGTTTCTTCCTGTTAATTAGGGAGTTTTTCCTTGCCGCTGTTGCCTTAGGCTTGCTCTCAGGGGGTCTCAGGCCTGGGAACAATGTAAAGTTGCTTTGTGACAACTTATGTTGTAAAAAGCGCTATACAAGTAAAATTGACCTGAATTGAAATCTGCCAAAAATCTTTCATGTGGCCTGTGGTAATTAAATTTCTTAAAACATCACCTAATGTGATTCAGCCCCATTGCCTTCTTCAGTGTATTTAAAGAGTTCAGGATCGATTGGAAACCGATGAAAGCTAATCTCCAAGTTGTACCTCGACGAATTTGAACATTGAGGCACACAACAATGTAGAGACGTTTTCTTCTCATGCCATTGATATGTTAATCGTTTCTCCTTAATCTTAAAAACACTCATTATCACTATTGCTATCCATGTCTTTTCGCAATTCTCCTCACAACTACTACAACAAACTACAACTGGAAACAGAAATGCACACCACACAGAACCCGGAAGTTAAGAGACGCCCTCTTGTGCACCGGGCAAATTCAGTGCAAACATGAAGCCCAGGAGCCGTTGATGGAATTGCTAAAGCAGCCTCTTTGACCACTCGACTCAGACTGGCTCCCACACTGCCAGCTCCTGCAAGGAAGCATGGTTTAGCACAG
This sequence comes from Megalops atlanticus, assembly GCA_019176425.1. Taxonomy (NCBI): domain Eukaryota; kingdom Metazoa; phylum Chordata; class Actinopteri; order Elopiformes; family Megalopidae; genus Megalops; species Megalops atlanticus. The sequence continues at coordinate 2,637,733 of CM032890.1, read as the reverse complement.
ATGGAAGTAGGCTCGGACAGGTGGAAGCAGGTGGAGTTTGACCCGAAAATCTGTCATTCTGAGTTGTCTTCCCAATGCTGCTCTGAACCCCATGGTGTTTTTACAGTAAACCACAACACAGCACAAATTCCAGTCACCCTTAAGTAGTGGATGCAAACATGTATGCATTTTATTTCTTTAATGGATCATTTCAACCTAAGAAAAACCCTTTGTTTACTCTTTTTTGTATTATTATTACACTAATATCCCATCTCACTTCAGAATCTTTTGAATTCTGGAACTGGAAAATCACCTTTGAAATGCTCATAGATGGGTAACACCGAAGAGCATCATGCAGATCACAAACCCACCTGGAGCCTGCTTTCACAGTTGAGTCAGTTTCAATTAATAATAATAAAAAATTTTTTTCCTTTTTTCTTTACTTGATAGTGTTAATGATCATCATTGGCAAACACAACTGATCAAAGAGTCTGGAAAGGAAGAATGCTGTCTGACTTTTCCTACAGGTTTATAGATTGCTGAATCATTGAATAGCTGCTGTATTTCAGAGAGTTGTGGTTCTTTCTGCATGGTAAACAGGGCTCGCTGCTCCTGCATTGCATTGAGAGGAAGTGTCATTAGGCGAGTGTTCATGAACCAGTAATCATAGTAACACCATGCTTCACAAGAAACGGCCTCCTCTCAGCGATCTTTGGTGGCCGACAGAATACTAATCATTACACGTGACAGCCTTGCAAAAATTTGCATAAAAGAATGTGGGTTATTAGTTTTATTTAACAAAGCTTTTAGAAGTTAATTCATACATAAAGCATGTTGCCAAGTTGCCTGTAAGTTCTTTTAGTGCTTGAATTGTACAATAAATGGTGGCACACTTGTTGCAGAAGAATGAATGTGAAAAACGTTATGTAAAAAGGGACCTTGTAATAGGTTACATTACTATTTCTGCAAGAGGCTAATTCATCCAATCAGTATTCTGCTTTGCAATGATCAGACAGTTATGTGTTATGCTAACATCAAAATGTTGTTCAGAATTCCTTTGGCATTAACATACATCCCCTTTTTCAACGTTGAGCAAATGTGGATGTGAATATATAATATCTAAATATATTTTTCATTTTTATTTTTTTGTTTGGCCACTGCCCTTATGGACCGAAACTTTCACAGATTACGTCACCCTCTCATTTAGTCAAATCATGAAGCGATGAAGTCGTGTACGTTGTCTCCTTGTGGTAAACGTTTGGGGAACTCAGTGTTGGCGTAATATGGCAGTCAATGGTATCCTTCGCTCCCATTGGTAGTCGCCTCAATCCTGTCGCCTCAAAATTTAGATTAGTTCAACTCGGAACCCTCCCACTTCGCGTCGCCAACCGTCATTTCGCCTGACATCGCTTCAAGACGCCTAATCTCATTAACATTCCATGGTCGTTCGTCGCTTGTCTCTTCCAGTGTGTACGGGGCTTTACCCTTTCCGATGATACTAGTTTCTCTGCGACAAAGCGTTGTCGAGTAATCCGGTTTTGAAATCACTGCAAATTTCTCCTATATAGGGCTGATATTATATCCCACTTTGTATGAAAAATAAACACAAAATAATGTATTTGGTTTTCATTGCAATGATTCAAACGTTGTGGTCAAAAGACGTGCGCAGGTTTTCATAAAATAAAATACATTCTTAATCCAATGATTCTATTTAAATATTTGAATTTTTTCAAATATTTATTTACTATCCACACCCCCCACCCCCCTCCCATTTTGAAACCTAAATGTTGGTACTTCGTACACTGAATATAAATAATCTGATCAGTGGGTGTTTATCTGGGTAGTGTAAGCCATTCTGACATTTAAGGTTCTTTAAAGTGGACTGAGTGGAAAACATATTGCAAAATGATCCGTGACAACACGAAATAACAACATAATAATTAGGCTTATGTTATATTTCATGGAAATCATAGCCTACAAGCTGGAGAAATCAAATCAGAGTTGTCTATACACGTTACTGGCTCCATCTCAATCAATATAGTATTATCACAAAATCGCAACTCAGAATCTCCAACTACCTCAAACACTGGCAACAACCCATGTATTCGAGAGAAATAGTCGAAACTGCGCCAAACGTGAAACTTTTCTTGAAGCTGCGGTTAAACGAGGCTTCGAACGTCACTGGTGACGTCATTTCGCTAAAACAATACAAGCCTCGATACGGAGCTCCGATTGGACGTGGTTCATGTTTTTGACACAAGCTTCGGAGGCACGGTTTCAAGGGTAACATCACTAGATATTGGCCAGCAGATTACAATCGAGAAAAAAAAGAAAGTAACGAGAAATTTTCATCGGTGCGCCAAAGCAGGATCACGAGGGGAATATCTAGAAGAAACTTTCTCTGCTGTTATTGGAGGGAGCGGGAGCAGCTAGCTAACGGGAAGCCACCTGGGTGCGAGAGGGCGCCGTAGTTTTTGCACCAGCGATTGGGGAGTGGAAGCTATTTCGCGGTAGCGCCGTTTCGCCAGGTTGTTTGCCCTGCCCTGCCATGCAGCAACATTCTCCAGCGTCTGGTTCCTGACCCGATGACATCAGATAAGTGACCATTGGACAAGAGGTGAAATAGGAATGTATGTTTTTTAGTTGGTTATGATTAGGGTGACCAGATGCAAACAGACCGAATGTGGGACAGTTACCAACGCTGAGAGGTAACCTAAAACTTTGATATAATGTCTGTCTAACTGAATAATAAACATTTGTATTCTGCCTTTCGGCTCATAAACACCTATACTTTCTCCTCTAGACCTCTAGACAATTCCACAACACACCAGTTAGGCCTAGGCCATAAAATATACAGGCTACAGCTTTTGCTATATGAAAGATATGATGAGCACAGTGCTGTTTGTCATCCCAAAGGCACACTAATTTTGCAACATAACATGTCTTTATTGATAGACATAATAAGACATCCAACATGCATTGGCCATTACAGGCCCATCAAAGGCAACTGTCCTTAAGCAAAGCTGCAGGCATCATGCAGCTGAAGTCTTTCAAGTTATACTCCTGACCAAATCCAACTACAACATAAATAAGGCACAAAATAAAATCTTATATAAAATAAAACTAAATAAGACCTAGCATTGGGGCAAAGAATCCACATAAAAATAGGCAACTTATGATGGGCTGTGAAAAAAAATCAGACTGCACAAAGCTTACTGTTGTGGAGAAACACTGTATGTTGAAGCACTACTACTGAAATACTTAATGTGATGTGATTCTCTGTGATTCTAAGCAAGGGGTTAATCTGAGACAGTCTTGGGAGGCCAGTGCAGGATAGTGTGCGACCTTGAAGGAGGCACACTGCCAGAACAGCACATTGAGTTATTTAACCCTTTTTTTAAAAAATCATACAGGCCTGGGCCTGGAAATAATGGTATTTTCCAGAAATGCATATTTTAGAGGTAGATACAATGATAATTACATACTTTTATATTTTTTAAAAAATCATTCAAGGGCAGACTTGGAAATAATGGGAATTCCAGACGTATTATTTTAAAAATAACATACAATAACTGACTATGGGGTTTATGGGACTTTCCAGATTTGGGAAATGTAGCAGTTCAAAAGATAATGGTGTATCAACTGGGGATGGTGTGATATTGAAGGGGGAGCCTGGGAGGAGTTGGAAGTTAGGCTCCAGTCTAGGAGGAGTTGGGAAAACAGCATAAAAGAAGGATGCAGGCCAGGGGGTAGTCGGAGTGAGTGGGGAAGTGCTTGTGAACACTGCTACACCTGTTGCTATCCGCGGACCAACCCGGTTTATTGTATGTGACTGATCACCATATGCAATAAACGAACAACCATAGTTACATCAGACTCTGTGGACTTATTATTTTCTGGAAAGCATCAAAGTGTGGAGGAAGACCCTCGGTTCATCTGGCCCGGACCAGGGGGATATCCGCCACATTACAGTATCTTCACTATTCAAATTACATCCACATATATATATTTTAGTAAAGTGGGTTTTGACCAGAGACACTGAAGTTATTACTGAACAACAGAGGACTTTAGCAGTGTATCGTTCTGTTTAAGTTTAAACAAATACTTGTTTTTGTGTGTGAATAGGCTGTCTGTTATGTTCTGTATTGAAGTGCATGGATCACATGTTTATTATTGAAACACTGTGCACACTGGTGCAGGGGTGGGTTGCTCTTTGAGAAGTGATGTTAATTGAAATAGGATCGATGTTACGGGTGGAACACTGTTATGTGATAACTGAAAGTTACGGAGACAAGAGCTTTTGTGTATTGTAAGTATTGTGTCGTAGGCTAACTTGATTTTTGTTACCTTCATTGTTCAACATTTTTTAAAAGAAGTTTCTTATTTTGGTAAATAAATCAACTCACTTGCTTGTTACGAGTTATACACGTCTGAGCAGTAGTTCTGGAGTAGGGGCGTCTCACCTGTGCTGTAGGAATCTAGTGAGGTGGGGACCAGGGGCGCCTGCAGGATTTCATCTTAGGGTACGCACAGAAACCTCACCACGCACGCACGCACGCGCGCACACACACACACATCGAGAGAGAGCTGAGAGAGAAACGTCACTGACTGATTAATGAATAATTAAATCTGGCCTACCTATTTGAAGTTCAGTCTCCTTCTCGTCGAATTGTTTGAGCACTTCCTCAAAGATCTTTGATCACATAGCCTAATTGAAGAGCGTTTAGCCGGAGCAGAAATATTTCGGGACATTCTAAAACGCTTAACGTGGCTTAATGTTCCAAAACTGTGATCAAAGATCACCAAATTTCTCTCGGACATCTCTTGTCAGAAACACTTCCTTCTGTCACGTTAGGCCTTTTCACTTTAAGCGTTTTAGAATGTCCCGAAATATGAAGTGGACTCGCACATGATCTGTGAATATCAGTAAACACTCAGAGGTGGTCACCATGTCATGCCCTGTACTTAATAAATTCGGTGTATCACAGTTTGTTGTTTGTTTTATAGCTATTTTTTCAGTGTGCTGAAAGCTAGCTGCAGTTGACTAGCAAGCTAACTTTAGCTTGCAAGTTAGTTAGCTAATTGATACACCAAGTTAGCAAACTAATTTCTACTTCGATAGAAATGGAAAAAGCACAATAAATTCCAAATGTTAATAAATGCTCACGCTATTACGATCATACAATCCAAAAATGGTCTATACTTTAATTCTGTCAGACACAATTGTGTCGTCTTTTACATGTAATATTTGGTCTATTTACATTATATAGGACGTTAGCTTGGTACCTAATATTAGGCTACCCATTGTGTATATTAGCCCCGTTTGTGTACTGCCGCGTAGCTAAAATGGTGACAGTAGAGTGGGCTGTGGGCGTTCATTTTTCGCCTTAAGAATATGATAGGTATGCCTTTTTCCAGGTTACGCCTTTACCAACAAAGCGATTGGTCGTTTGGTGTAAAAGCGGGACTTCCCTTAATGCAACCGCCACATTGAGCGCAATGGCCAATGCCATTCATATTTCAACGCGTGGTCTGTCTCCTCCTTTTTAATGTGTCCGACACATCTCTCTCTCTCTCTCTGGCTGCATCCGAATACTCATACTTCCATACTATATAGTACGCAAAAAGCAGTACGTCACAATCCGTAGGGTGTCCGAATACTTAGTAGGCATTTAATAGTAGTCGAACGGTACCCGGATGACCGACTACATCCGAAGTATGCGAACGTACTACACTACGCTATCCCATAAGTCAGCTGGAGCCCGAATAACCTACAATTTTCAATTTCAAATTTCAATTCCAAAGAGCTTTATTGGCATGACAAATGTACACATACACATCTCTCTCTCTCGTGGAGCGCTCACAAATCGGGAATCTCATGGTACGCACTGTGCGTACAGCCGTACTGCTGCAGGCGCCCATGTCTTGAAGTAAGTTCTCTTTTTCATTATTTTAAGCTAATATTGATCGCTAGCTAGCTATCTTTCATAGTTTGGCTGCACTGGATTAGCTATTCAGTTAGCAGGTAGGCTAGTAGGTAGAGTATTAAAGCTAACTAGTAACGAGTAGATACAGTGACAAAACAAGTAAAATTTCACATGTTCAAAACCGTGATTACTCCAACAGGTTTACACTACTCATATTATACATTAAATTGGTAAGCTACTTCTTTCTCACTCACAATGTATTTAGGGTGGCTTGTGCCTTTTCTAACTCATGTTTTCGTGTAATGTACAGTTTTTGAATGAACATTTACAATTCTGAAGAAACTGCGATGAAATGCCCATAGACTTAACATGGGGGTGCCAAAATGTTATCCACAACAATGCTAACTGAACATTCTAAAAATAACCATTCAGAACCTTTGTCGGATGAACATTCTTTAAAAAACCGTTAAAAACGTACTTCTGATTCCATCTTGCTCTTTGGAGGACCTGTCATTATTATTATGTCAAAATTATACTGGTACACGTCCTTACAAAACTTTCATAAAATGCTTTAAATGTTTTTTTTTTCATGTTATGAAAAATGTGTCATGTATAATGCATAATTTCATGTCATGAAATGTTATCATAATTAAAAAATCTAGACTGTATTTTATGTATTGGAGTAAAAAAAATCACTCAAGTTTAGCTATTTAGATTTTGACATAGTTCATGAGAATCACCCAACCAGTATATGCCACATTCACACTTTTAGTTACATACTTTTAAAAATTAAAAACAGTGTTCAGAAAGTAATCCAAATGTGACAGGTGCTAAGCTAACCTGCATTAGTAGGGGTTCTGTTCAGCACCCTGTAGTTCTGGAAGGTTGTAGCAAAAGGATCTTGGTCCCTGTCCCCCGTGCATGCGTGCGTGCGTGCACACGTGTGTGCGTGCGTTACTTAGCTTACAGCGCAAACCTAATGATAACGAGCCCCAGAAATATCAGGCACAGTGACGACCTGGGGAGTTTAAATTACAAAAACTAAAATGCTCTGGAACCTCTTCAGTGTTGTCCCCAGTTCAAGATGCTTCTTCAGGTTAGAGGTTGTCTCTTTTGAAGCGGATAGCAGTTTGGTTGCTGGCAAACACAGCTTGCATTGTACTATTATGTTGCGAGTCTGCGACCTTTGCCAAATTTGAAAGTAAAATAGTACCGGTATTTCCATGACATAAACGCGTTGTGCTGGTTGTTTTCTGTCTCACTCTCCATTCTACTGTCTTGTGAGTCAGGCAGGCTACACGGTTTCTTCTTCTTCTTTTTTTTCATGAGGGGCATATGGGAGATACACCCCGGAGTTGCCTATCATTGGATAGATTTTCCAACTGAATAAACATTAAATGAAAAAAATCCAATGTAATCCCATCAGTAATCTAAATATTTTTAAAATGTAACTGTAATTTGATTATCATCAGTTTAAATGGTAACTGTAACGGAATACAGTTACTCATATTTTGTATTTTAAATACGTAATGCCGTTACATGTATTCCATTACTCCCCAACCTTGCTGATAAGAATCAGAATTCATCTTTAATGGCCACACGACTGAGGTCGGTGGAATTTGCTTTCGGTAGCTACAGCATGGTGGGTGAGCTCAATTCAACAGTGTCAGTAACATCAAACATAGGCAGATATCAATATCACATTAGACATCCAACATCCCATTAGACATTAGAGACACTGACTAGCATGGCAGACAATGTTCACAGATACACAGCAGTGTAACAGCCAGATTCTGATAAATGTGATATTACCGCAATGCCTCCCTTTTGTTGTGAGTTGAGAGTTGCGCACACAGTGCCGTCATACAAAGGTGACCAACGTCCCCAAGAGAGAACGCTCTTCAGTAACAAGTAGGTGTAGGTTGTGCTGTCTGCATGTTCCACAGTTCCACATGTATGATTAGTGAACATAGCGCCGTGGAGACCTGGCATTGTATGGTCCATGTTAAGCACTGTAGAATAATGTATCACCGTGGAAATCTCAGTTCGTTGTCTGTCGACTCTCTGAGCTAGTCGGCTATCCCAGGGCTCCTGCTGACTAGCCACATGCTGTTGGTTCTCTCTCTACCTACACCGCCACGTTACAATTTGTGCCAGAACATCATTCTCTGGACCTCGCTTCAGCACCCTAACCAGGAGTACGAACCGGATTGTACTGCTTTCTGCATTTCTCCATCGGGGAAGTTGCCATAAGTGGATGTTTTGCAGTTTTCCCGGACGTGACCGAAGCTAACTTCGCCTAGAACTAACCATGGCTGTGCACATATTTGGAGTGGTGGAACACACTCTAGCTGTGTGTCCGCAGCGTCGGACGTGTGTAAGCCTGCTTTGCATTACCTTCCTGCTTACTGAAAGGCACCAAGCAATACCAAGAAACTGCAAGTAAAATTCCACATTCGATCGGGATTAAAGGACCTTTCAAAAATGTCTTCTCTGTGGGATTGAGTGACTCCAGGTTTCGTTTTTGCCATGGATTGTGGACTATTCCACTCTAATGTGAACTGACTGGAATGAGTGAGTAACAGACTGTGTGGTTGCATTATACAGCTTGCTGGCATTGGTAAATTTTGCTGTTTCCTCTCTGTTATATCTGAAGCTAGCTAGCTAGCAACGTAGTCTGTGTGATTGCTGTTAAAGATATGGGTGGTTGACATGACGCCTGATTTTACTGTAATCAAATAAAAATATCTATTAAGATGTGTTTTTCCTCTGAAAAACTTAGGTCAGTAATGCAAAATAGAATGTTTTATATAACTGTTTTACTTTTAGATGAAAGATGTGTTTTGTTTTGTTTTTATTTTAAGGTAAACATGCAAAAGGTCCTGTGGTGTGACAGTAATATAAATGAAGTAAGAAATATAAACATTTATAAAATAAATCAGTAACACCTGGAACTGTTTATAAAGGCTTTTGGCATTGTTTTATACATATTTACTTTACCAATGTAAGGTTTTAAAATGCACAAGACTCTTACAATAATAATCACAGTAAATACAATTTTGTAATGGAAATGCTGTCCTGCGGCGTGACATGGAAGATCAGGTTTTTTAAATGGGAGTTTCATGGACAACAATAGGGGTCCTTTTGTCAAGCGTTAACCTGAAGTTCCCCACATATTTGACTGTGATGTGAAGGTTGGAAGGTGAGCGTCAATCTCTTATTAATTTAACAAATTATATACTTTCTGTCAAACGATTAACGTGTCCATTTTTGTTCGTCCTGTGGTGTGACGGCTCTACTTTGAGAAAATTAAAATATTTATTTTCAAAAATCACTTAATTCTATACATACTGTACATATGCAGAGTATTAATGATGGTTTGTAGAAAGGGATCCTTAAACTTTGAATACAACTGATCTATACTTAAAATTATTATTATTTTTTTTAATTTTACTGTAGTGTGATGTCACACCGCAGGACAATTTATGCCTGGGGCTGTGAGAAATGCTTGTAAAATTTTTTTTTTGTTAAAAAAAAATACTGTTTCACCTCCATTTGTCAAGTACCCATACACGTAACAAAAAAAAGGAAAGAGGGGAAAGTCATTGCATCTGTTTATCTGTTAAAGTTTGTATTGTTTTCACTGTGATTATTGTGCCTTACAGTAGTAGGACTTTTCATTATGTTTTCCCCCTCATATATCATTACGTTTTCGGATGTAATTTTCTGTTTTCGCTGTATGTGAAAATCATATATACACACAGTGCTGAGTGTTGTTTGTAAGAGCCAATATTATTTAGCTGTAGTGTGTTAAGTAATATTTTCTTCTGCTCCTGAAAGACACCGTAGTGCAAAGTTTAAGGTGTATTTATGATTTAAAGTGTCAATGCATAATGGCATCCCATCCAGATGTGCAGGCTGACGAGTTTGACCTTGACTCTGACATAGACATTGAATCTCTCCCAAGACTCACTGTTCCTCAACATACAACGTTAGGCTTTGAACTACAGGTGCAGGACTTACACGCGGAGGTTGAAAGACTGCGGGAATGTCTACAGGACTCCCTGGACCTGCAGCGCAACATGCTCAAACACTGGGATCAGCTTAATAAGAGAGACATTAATATTCCTGCAGCTCAACAATCAACCCCGTTTCCCATGGCCACTTCAACTCCATATGCACCTGCTGTGACCACGGCGGAACCCACACCCCTGGATACAAAACCTCACTCTGGAGCTTAGGCAGGACACCCGGCCTCTTTCCTGAAGCTCCATTCACTCGAACTTAGCAACACATCTAGGATGATCGCTGCCGTATTACATCATGCAAAGCTGGAACCCCCTGTGTTTGCGGGCGATACCAAAGTACACCCTGAGGACTGGTTACAGGCTGTCAACATTTACAGATCCTCCCTGACCCTAATTGACGTACAGATACTGAATGAACTGCCACATTTCCTTGCAAAGGAGCCAAGCAAATGGTTTAAAGTGCTCAGTTCATATGTGGTCACATGGACACAATTCTGCCAGCTTTTCAGAACGGTTTTTCTGCCTTCTGACAACCAAGAACGTATCCTGAGAAGCATTTGTGGCCCATATGCTGATTGAAATTATCAAATTAAAGAGCCCACCACCAGAGCAGGAACAAATTGAACTGATATGTAAGCACCCTCTGGAGAAATACAGAGTTGCACTGTGTGGCACGCCTGTCTCTTCAGTGATGGACTTGTTGCAGAGAGCTCACAAGCTCCATGCAGTCCTTGGACCGGGTGGCCACCGGACTTCTCCAGTGCATTTCAGAGGAAACCAGAATAATAGGCCCCACTGTTTCAACGCTGCATCTCATATGACGTTACCCCTCACCCAATCACTGGCGAGGCCTGCTCCCACCTCACCAGTACCTGTGACTCCAGACATAGGTGAGCAAATGGCTGAAACAGACAGTGTGTCAACAGACACCCCACTACTCGCCAAGCAGACGAGAAACTTCGGGGGGGAGGACATTTCGTCAAGGCAATCCTCCCTCCAGGCGCTAGTTGAGCCTCGCCCACAGGCGCCCCCTCACAAGAGCTACATGCTCTAGGCCATGTTGAGGACACTTATTCTCAGGCTCACTGGAACACACCACTGAGAACCAGAGTGAACTTTTACTCTGTGTCAGTGGATGCCACTCTTGATACAGGTGCTTCACTGTCAGCTGTACGAGCAGACCTCATCCGAGTGAATGGCACCTATCCAAATGAAACTCGTCCGTGGGAGGGTCCACCTGTGAACCTTGCCGACAAGGCTCCCTGAACCCGACAGTGTCACATGGCTACCAATCGGCTTCATGAACAAGCATGAATATATAACATTCACAATTTTTCATCCCCTTTCATTCTAGGAATGGACTTTATGACTACAGCCTCACAATCTATCCACGTCTCCTCCAGAACCATATTCATGGATGACACCCCTTGTCCCATGGCGGATGAGAATGAGGACTGTGCAGTTGAACCTTTCATCGAAGGAGAAGCCATCAACACCCTGCAATCCACTCTCTTAGCAAAAGTCGCTGAGGTGAGCCTTGAGGAGGGAGAGAAAGTGGCCATGTTCAGTCTCCTCTCCCGGTTTGACAACATTTTTGATGGTCATCTTGGACACAATTCCCTGACTGAACATGTAATCAATACAGGAGATGCAAAACCTATCAATCTTCCGCCTTATCACACGTCTCCAACAAAAAAGCGTCTCATCAAAGGGCATGTACAGCAGATGTTGCAGGACGGAATCATTGAGCCATGCACTGGTCCGTGGGCTGCCCCTGTTGTAATGGTAAACAGGTCTGGTGCTGACCCAAGGTTCTGTGTGGACTTTAGAGGTTTGAACCAGGTCGCACAAAAAGATCCCCTTGCCACCTGTTAACAAGTCCCTTGACTTTCTGGCAAGGGGGCAGTTCATCACAATGCTAGACTTGGCTCGTGGATACTGGCAGGTGGCAGTTGCAGAGGAATCCAGGCCAAAAACAGCCTTCATATCACATTGTGGCCTCTTCCAGTTCCGTGTACTCCCCTTTGGGCTCTACAATGCACCAGTGACGTTCCAGAGACTCATGAACACTGTCCTCGCTGCTCTTGTCTACAAAACATGTGCGGTGTATCTGGATGACGTTGTTGCTTCCCCCACCTTTGAGCAACACCTGGCTTATCTGGAGGAGGTGCTCAAAAGACTCAATGCCGCTGGTCTGTTTCTGAAGCTCAAGAAATGTCAGTTCTGCCTGAGTGAGCTCACTTTCCTCGGCTACCGCATCACGCCCTTGGGCATAAAACCTGATCCAGACAAGGTCAAAAACAGCCTTAGGTGACCGATGTCCCATCCTAACCCCTCCGGCCAACTAGCCTGTTGGTCTCTCCGACTTCAAGATTTCGACTTCACCATAGTGCACAAGCCTGGCATGCACAACAAGGTCCCTGATGCCCTATCCCGCAACCCCCTACCCCCGTCCTGTGACACTCCGACAGATCTCCTGCCAGAGTATGCTGTCATTGGCAGTTTGGATCTCCGCGCTCTGCCCCTAGTGCTGTTGACAGATCGTTCACATGTGAAACAGCTACAGCTGGATGACCCAGTCACAGGCCAGCTCCTCAGAGATCTTGAGATGGACCCACAGGCTGACACAGGTGAAAACAACCCCCCGCAGTATGTTGTTCACGACAGTCTGCTGACCCGAGAACCAGATGTGGTTTGCATCCATTGAAGGAACTCAAACTCTATGCCCCCACATCACTCAGGGGCACCTTCCTCAACTACTATCATGACCACCCCATTGCAGGTCATCTTGGTGTTTCAAAGACACTAGCAAGGTTGCGGTTCAGGTTTTTTTGGCCCAAAATGGCAGCAGACGTCAAGCGGTATGTCACTTCCTGTTCAGTCTGTCAGCTCACCAAGCCAATCCAAAGGAAACTGGCTGGGCTCATGGTTCCTATCTTGCCTCAGGAGTAGGTCAAGAGTAGTAGAGTACACAGGAGTGGATTTCGTTGGGCCACTGCCCCACACTGCGTCTGGAAACGCCTACTTGTTGCTCTTTGTTGACTATTTCTCCAAGTGGATTGAAGTGTGTGCTGCCAGGGAAGCGACTGCGCTTGTCAGTGAAGTATTTGCCAGACGACCTCATCTCTGACAGGGGTTCGCCCTTTGTGAGTGAGCTGTTTGAGCATGTCATTTGGACCCTTGGATCTGTGCACAGGCTCACCACTGCATACCACCCTCAAACCAACGTGACAGAACGTGTGAACTGGACAATGAAGACTGCCATATGTGCCTATGTTGGAGACAAACACACATCATGAGAGATTTCTCCCCCAGATCTGCTTTGCGCTACGTACTGCCCCCCATGAGAGCACAGGACTCAGCCCTTCCATGATGCTGTATGGGCATGAGTTGGAAACCCCCCTCGACCTCATAACACAACCTTCCTGTGAGGGCCTGGATGAGCCCGGTGTGCCATACCCAGAGACTCTTAGGGCCTCCCTCCAGGAAGCCCACGACCATGCCAGAGCAGCGCTTGACCACAGTCACAACAGACAAAAACACTACTATGACTTGAGATATTGTCATGCTACCTATGTTGTTGGTGACCTTGTTAGAGTACAGTCCCACCCTAGGTCTGATGCACAGTCTAACTTCGCAGCTAAACTAGCACCCCTGTTCACAGGCCGACTCCGTGTCAGTCGGAAGCTGGGGGATGTCAACTACAGGCTGACTCAGCCAGACACTGGTGTGGATGCGGGAGTCTTTCATGTAGGGAATTTGCAACCTTTCCACACTTGGGGCTCACTTTCCTCTGGCAGGCGTACAGTCCCCGTGACTGCAGGACAAAGTGATCCTGAGGCCTTGGACAATGATGTACCCATCGCCCAGACCAACATCCACACTGACCTCCCTGCTGCAGACCCCCTGACCCCCCTGTGCCTCCAGATTGGCCTGAATTCTTCGTGGTATGGATTCAACAAGGTGCTGGAAACATTCCTTAGAGATTCTGCTCCATGCTGACATGATAGCATCACGCAGTTCACGCAATTCATGCTGCGAATGTCCCATTCCACCACATCCCAAAGGTGCTCTATGGGATTGAGATCTAGTGACTGTGAAGGCTACTGGAGTACACTGAACTCATTGTCATGTTCCTAGAACCAGTTTGAGATGACGTGTGCTTTGTTGCATGGCACGTTATCCTGCTGGAAGTATCCATTATAAGATGGGTAGACCATGGTCATAAAGGGATGCACATGGTCAGCAAAAATACTCAGGTATGCTGTGGCATTTAAACAATGCTCAATTGGTATTAAGGTGCCTAATGTGTGCGAAGAAAATGTTCCCCACACCACTTCCAGCCTGAACCGTTGACACAAGGCAGAATGGATCCATGGATTCATGTTGTTTACGCAAAATTCTGACCCTACCATCTGTATGTTGCAGCAGAAATCGAGATTCGTCAGACCAGGCGATGTTTTTCCAATCGTCTACCATCCAGTTTTGGAGAGCCTGTGCCCACTGTAGCCTCAGTTTCCTGTTCTTAGCTGACAGGAGTGGTACCCGGAGGGATCTTCTGCTGCTGTGGCCCATCCACCTCAATATTTGATGTGTTGTATGTTCAGAAATGCTTTTCTGCATAGCCCTGTTGTAACATGTAATTATTTGTTACTGTTCTTCCTGTCAGCTTGGACCAGTCTGGCCATTCTCCTCTGACCTCTGTCATTAACAAGGCGTTTTTGCCCACAGAACTGCTGCTTGCTGGATGTTTTTTGTTTTTCGCACCATTCTCTATACACTCTAGAGACTGTTGTGCGTGAAAATCCCAGGAGATCAGAAGTTTCTTAGATACTCAAACTACCCTGTCTGGCACCAACAATCATCCCACGGTCAAAGTCACTTCAGCCAGATTTCCTACCCATTCTGATGTTTGGTCTGAACAACAACTGAACCTCTTGACTATGTCTTCGTGATTTCATGCATTGAGTGCTGCCAAAATTAGGGTTAGGGTCCTCTGTTCAAGGGGACGCAAGATGTGGAAAAGAAGCGGGAAAAGCGGGGAAATTTATGGGAGATGAGGAATGGCTATCCGCCATTTCCCCGTACAGCCACAAGATCAAACACTGGGACCGCCTCAGAGACGTGAGTTCGCTGTGCAAATCGTTATAGAGCAATAGAGCCATTCAGCAGAAGGAAAGGACAGTACAACAGAAAAGTAATTAGGCCTACTCCGTATCACTTCAATTTGATCATATTCATGGAAAAATGTTAGTTGTTGGCGAAAGTGTAACAAGTCACAGAGCCGTACAATATTTGTCTTAAGTATCCTAAATATATTGTGACTACATGAATGAAAGTTATATTTATGAAATTGATATATCTATCTATCTACATATATATATATATATATATATATATATATATATATATATATATGAGAATAAAAAACAAATTATATCCATTGAGTTTTTTATGAGGTACAAAACTAGAAGCATAATGTGTGGTCTGCATCATAAATGAGTGGTGCCATGTCTAAAATAAATATGGTGTTAAAACTGCGATGAAACTTTGTCTTAGAAAATGTGATGCAAATGTGAGATACACATGATTACATTGTAAAGTATCCATTTATGTGTAAAATATGTGTGCTTGGCTGTTTTGAGCTGACGTAAACAGCATGATGAAACATAAAAGGTGTTGGTAAAATCTAACGTGGCCAGGTAGTTAAAAGCCTCTTGTGTATGCTGACATGACCTGGACAGAGATCGTCACAGCTGCGGGGCCCTCTGTATCTGTATGTAGCTGTGTATCCCTGCACATCTGACCATAAGTCTAACCCTTAGCATGAATGTTAAACTCACCTGCAGAAGAAGATTGTATTGCTGTGCACTCAAAGCTGCATCGGTCACAGCTAATTAAAGAAAACTATTTTCATGCAGTGGGCATTGTGATTGTTCTCTCTGTGGAAAATAATTACACCAAGGTTGACGGCCCTCCTCCCACATGTGAGTGTGCTCCTCTCCTAGTGTAATTATCCGATAGTTTTATTAGTGTGCTTGCAATGTGAAGCAGTGCAAGCAAACTATTGTTATTCTTTAGTTTTATTCTTTTTAGTGAATAGACTCCCATTCATTTCCAAAATCACCCCCCTCACCCTTCATGGCCTTCCCACTCGCTCACTTTTCACCCCAGAGCCACCATATCTCACATGTTGCCTCGGGACAAATCACCCAACACTCATCCAAGACCGTCTCGACCCGCACTCGTCTTTTTGTCATTTTTTTAATGAGTTTTTTTACTCGTTTATTCATCCCTCCATCCTGCCTTTGACTTCAATTCATTTTTCAAAGTCTTACCCACTCGGTCACCATTTGACCAATAGCCATGGGACCTGATATGCTGCTTTGGGTCATGTGACCCAACACTCACCAAAGGTGGGTGTGTCCCTAGCAACCATATTGTTTACACTAGCAACCGCCTAGCAACCACTTAGGAACACCCTAGCAACCGCCTAGCAACACCCTAGCAACCACCTAGCAACCACTTAGCAACGCCCTTGCAACGCCCAGTGACCATATTGTTCACCCTAGCAACCAACTAGCAACCACTTAGCAACACCCTGGCAACCACCCAGCAACGCCCAAGCCACGCCCGGCGACCATATTGTTTACCCTAGCAACTGCCTAGCAACACCCTAGCAACCAACTAGCAACCACTTAGTAACACCCTAGCAACCGCCTAGCAACACCCTAGCAACCACGTAGCAACCACTTAGCAACACCCTTGCAACGCCCAGCGACCATGTTGTTCACCCTAGCAACCGCATAGCAACACCCTGGCAACCAACTAGCAATCACTTAGCAACACTTTGGCAACCACCCAGCAACGCCCTAGCAACCACTTAGCCACATCCTGGTGATCGTCTCATATACGTTACCATGTTTTCGCTGCCAGGTTGCAAGCACACTGCATTTTCTTCAGGAAATGCACTTTTCTAGTTCTTTTTCTTCTTCTTTTTCGTATTCCACCAAATTTGGGGACACTTCTCCTCCCACAGTTTTTGAGATATCCACCACAAACCAACTGTCACTCGTCCGGTCTGACCCCGATCGGGTTGCTTGTATACAGCTAAGCTGTACCCGCACTCGTTCTCCGGTTTTTGTCGTTTTTTCATCCCTTTTTTCCCATAGAATCCCATTCATTTTCAAAATCACCCCCCTCACCCTTCCTGGCCTTCCCACTCTCCCACTTTTCACCCCAGAGCCACCATACCTCACATGTTGCCTCGGGACAAATCACCTAACACTCATCCAAGACCGTTTTGACCCGCACTTGTCTTTTTGTCATTTTTTAATGAGTTTTTTTACTCATTTATTCATCCCTCCATCCTGCCATTGACTTCAATTCATTTTTCAAAGTCTTACCACTCAATCACCTTTCGGCCTACAGTCACAGTACCTCACATGCTGCCTCAGGTCATACCACCAAACACTCATTGAAAGCCATACTGACCTGCACTCGTCTTTTTGTCGTTCACTTATCCCTCCATCCTCCCATTGACTTCAATTCATTTTTCAAAGTCTTACCACTCAGTCACCTTTGGCCTGACAAACACCGTACCACATATGCTGCTTCAGGTCATGCCACCCAACACTCATTGAAAGCCATACTGACCCGCACTCGTCTTTTTGTCGCTCACTCATCTCTCCATCCTCCCATTCACCTCAGTTCATTTTTAAGGTCATACTTCTCGGTCACCTTTGGCCCAACAGCCACCGTACCACATATTCTGCCTCGGGACAAATCACCCAACACTCATCCAAGACCGTTTTGACCCTCACTCATCTTTTTGTCGTTCACTCATCCCTCCATCCTGCCATTGACTTCAATTCTTTTTTCAAAGTTTTACCACTCGGTCACATTTGGCCAGACAACCACCATACCAAATTTGCTGGCTCAGGTCAAATCACCCAACACTCACTGAAAGCCATACTGACCCACACTCGTCTTTTTGTCATTCACTCATCCTTCCATCCTCCCATTGACTTCAAGTCATTTTTCAAAGTCGTACCACTTGGTCACCATTTGACCAATAGCTACGGGACCTCATATGCTGCTTTGGTTCATGTGACCCAACACTCACCAAATGTGGGTGTGTCCCTAGCAACCATATTGTTTACCCTTGCAACTGCCTAGCATCCACTTAGCAACACCCTAACAACCGCCTAGCAACACCTTCGCAACCACTTAGAAACACTTCGGCAACCACCCAGCAACGCCCTAGCAACACCCAGTGACCTTATTGTTTACCCTGGCAACCACCCAGCAACGCCCTAGCAATGCCCCAGGAACCATATTGTTTACCCTAGCAACCACCTACTAACACACTAGCGACCACCCAGCAACATCCTAGCAACCACTTAGCCACATCGTAGCAATCGTCTCATATATGTTAGCATGTTTTCGCTGCTGGGTCGCAATCACAGTCTGCATTTTCTTCAGGAAATGCTCTTTTCTAGTTATTACTATTACTCCACATCAGGACATTATTACTCCATATCAGGGCATTGCTGCAATTTGGGACTGATAAATTTTGCAATTCTGCACTTTAAGACTGAAATTTCACTGAACAATTGCTACTTCTAATTGAACAATTTGCTGCTATGACTACTACTATCTGTTTATCTTTTCGATTTTTTTTTCGAAGTCTTATTCCTTTCCTCATTCTCTGCTCATTTCATACTTATATATTTGTTTACTTATTTTTATCTCTAATGGTGTTTTATCGTGTGCTTCGTCTTGATTTTATTATAGCTTCTTCTTGATTTTATTATTATTATTGCTATTACAGAACCTGAGTACCTCATTTCGTTCCCTGTCATGTACAACATGTCCTAGAATGACAATAAAGCATCCTTATCCTCATCCTTATCCTTATATTATCTGACCTTAGCCTACCCAGTTCAAATGAATATTGCATTGGTGGGATACGAAAGCCAACATTTGAATACACCTAACAACAACAAAAAAAACTTAAGTACACACATACCTGCTGCAACATTAACTTATCTATAGGGCACATGTGCAACCTCTTGATCTCTAACATCTTTTCCTCCCTACTTAACATCAAAACAAACACTAGTAGGATGTAACAGACAGGGCTGCCAACTCTCACGCATTGAGCGTGAGACTCACGCAATTGACTCAGATCTCACACTCTCACGCCACACATGCCTTTTCTCACGCTAACTTTTCGTCTTCCCTTCCTCCGATGTAAAATTTGTGATTTTTAAGCGAAGGAACAGCAGTGCATGCAACAACAAATCATTGCAATGTGCGTTCCGGTGGAGCCGCCAATCACAATGATTTTGTGGTCGCGCAACTAACCGCTGAGCATGAGTGGAGCAAGGCTGGAGGAACAAATACATGAAGAAGGTAAGTGCAGTGGTCATTTGTCTAATTTTATGAATTCGTCGGGTGTTACTCAGGATCTGTCCATGTAAAGTTGTAGAGCTGGCCTATGTAGAGCAAGGTTAGCAAGCACTTATTTACATCGTTTTATGCTTAAAAACATGATAAACCATACGGTACCAGACAAACACCTGGACATGCCTGGACCTGGACAGTAGTTAACGTTAGCTGCTAATTGCTGTTTTCTAAAGAAGACCACGGCTGTGAACGACAGCTCAGCTCAGATGATCTTATTTATATTAGGATTGCCAAAATAACGTGTTAATTTCGATTAATTAATTATAGAAAAAAATAATGCGTCAAAAAATTAACGATTAATATTACTCTATGATGCCCCTTGACCCCATACGTCACTGTGCATTTAAGCATTTATCATACGCAACTGCAGGCTAGCTAGGTTCTTTTATATCATACACGAAACGTATCCACATTTGCGCTGTTGGTAAATGCGAATTAAGTTCGCATGGGTGTAATCAACGATTGCATCGGAATACCTGTAAAGTGGAGTGATACACGTGTAGTTAAAAGTGCCAGTGCTGTTATACTGAGTATCAGCACTCATGGAATGCCTCTTGTCCAGTAAAATTACTTGGTCAGAACTAACTGTTGTATAAAGTACAATTTGAACGTAAAATGCTTCTCACGGCAAATATTGATATATGCGATTAATTTAGATTAATTCATTACAAAGCATGTAATTAATTAGATTAATTTTTAATCACTTGACAGCCCTAATTTATATATAATATATTCATTTTCATGCTTCAAGTGGGAGCCATCCCAAATCAATGATCAAGGCTGCAAAATCAGCCACCAGCATTTAGAACAGAGCACATTAGAATTTGTGAACCTGTTTCTGTTCAACTTGCTGGTTGTGGGTTTCAGGGTTTTAGTGGGTTTTAGGACAGTCGACCTCAAAAAGAAATGTGAATTGAACTTTCCATGTTGTCAATAGGCTACATTTAAGGAAATACTGTCCAGTTGTCAGTCAAGTTTTTTTATCATTATTTTATTTTTTAAATGGCTAAGCACATCACTGTATAAAAATAAAAATAATTTGTCGTCCCCCCGGGAACAAATCTCACTCCAAGCTGAACTCAAAAGTTGGCAGCCCTGGTAACAGAGCTCCCCAGACTCTATATTGTGTAAAAACGTCTTTCAGGGATAGTAACTAATCAGTGTACATTGCCAACCTTAATGTTTCTTTTCCAGTCTTTACACTGCAGCCTATGGTATTAATGTACAATTAACATCACCCCTCCTCTACTCTCCAGGGGTAACTATTGACAAAGGAGGAGTGTGCCACTAAACGTAGGACGAATAATAAGCTCTCATTTATAGGCTTGTCCCTAATCAACAATAGCGAAATTAGTGCATTCACGAAATGTAATAACCAAAACATCAGTGGGTCAGTTGTTTCCTTAGACACAACCCTACCTGAACGATAAAATCTGCTTCCAGCAATAAATTCTACAGATGCTAGGCATGAGGAGTATGCCATCATCTAAGGCAAGATAATTTCAATCATATACACAAAAAGTGTTTTCAATATCTCCCCCCATTTTGACTGCTTCATCTTAATACCAGCAAACATAATTTAGCAAAATAACACATTCCGCTGAATTCCAACATCAGAAATGTTATCAACTTAAACTTTATATAGGCACAGTCCGTAACTGCACTGGTGCTGTCCATTAACCTCCTTTGTGTGATATTTCAGCTGCATGACCATCATAAGCGAAAACTGTTAACTTAATTCTAAATTACATTGCATTTGTCCATTATGTCTTGTCTTTTGCATCTCCTCGACATAACCTCCGTGCTTCTGCTATGGTTTTGAAAAGCTGGACCTTGTTATCGTGTGTGATGTGCAACACCACAGGGAAAAGCATCCTGTAGGGAATCCCCAGTGCTCGGAATGACTTCTTTACCTCCAGACACTCACGTCGCCTTTTTTCCACCGCAGGTGAGAAATCCTCAAAGAAGTGTATGCGGTTCCCGGAAACAGTGACATCACCCATGTTTTGTGCCCTTTGTACAACCAGCTGTTTGTCCGCGTAGTTGTGAAGACAAATGTAGACAATCCTCGGTCTCTCTGACTCCATCCACAGTTGTGCAGGACTGCGATGGCATCTGTCCATCTTAATCTGGTCGTTTTTCCGCTGTGAGATTCAGGATTTTTGGTAGCCATGTCTTGCACCCTCTGTGCGTTGACGATCTTTATGTTGATGCGTCTGGACCTGTTCTCCTGGTCCTCTAGCCTGTTGATAGCCCCACTCAGCCACGCCTCGGCATGCTCAAGTTTAGCTAGCAGCTGAGACACATGTCTTCTGTGTTGGAGATTCTTTGTTCTGCGTCTTCCACCCTTCTCTTGACAAGTTTTACATTTTCGTACACCAAGCTCACTGATTTGGCTATCTGTTTGCGTTTTATATCCAAGCTGGACCTGAGTTTGGCAAACTTATCTTAGTTACCAGGCTATCTATTTCCTTGCCTTCCACCATTTTGTCAGGTCCGCTGGTCTCTGGTTCCGACTGAGTTTTTCAACATTTGGGTCGCAAAACCTGTCTGTTTTCAGATGTTTTTGCCCAAATTTCACGCAATGACATTACTCCTTTGGTCGTGCTGTTTCGGCAGTATTAGACTATCTCTGAAATGTTTGAAAACGTATTTAGTCCGGGAGCTTGGTTCTGGTGCTCCTACTCTATCCGCATCACGTGGCCCTCTCCACCGGACTGAATCTAATTTAATGTAATGTAATGTAATGTAATGTATATAACAGGGAAGAAATGAGATTATAGGTTGCTAAGGTGTTTGCCAAGCTAATAATGTAATGTAATTCCAGTGGTGGACCGCACCCTCTAGAAAGTCCATCCTTTTCTCCTTTCTGATGGAGTGTTTGATGACCTCTTCATGTAATTTGTTGTCCCGTTTTAACCCTTTCACACGTAACTTATTCTTTATGCCATGTAGCGTGCGTGCTACTTTACATGGTTCGTTATGTTTTCATTAGTGTTATTAAGCTTCTCACAGTTTTAAGTTACCATTTGCTATATGTTTTAATGTTAAATCGCTGTTTCCTCAAAGCTAAAATTAGCTAGAATTTTTCCAATCTAGTGTTCTAATCACACCGGTTTTAGCGTACGTGCTAAACGGCAAATCACACCAGTGTGACTGTACGTGCGAAAGGGTTAACCGTACAAGGAGCTCCTTTTCTATTGCCAGAATGCCTTGTGAATCCGTTGCCTTGTTGCTGGAGTCCCAGCTTTGGTTTTGGTCTCCCCCTGTTAACAATTTCAAGCTTCTCAGCGAAATTTCTCAGAGTAAATGGTACACTTAACAAACTACTGACAAAGTCAGTTTCTGTTGCCGTCTCTACAACATCTCCATCAGCCATTTTTTCAATTACGGTAACCTGCTAGCTAACGACTTCACTTTAGTCTGCACAAGCCTCTGATTGGTCAATAAAAACATGATCACAGGGTCCGCTACAGAATATCCAGCATACCCCATCCCCACACAAGACATTTTGATTGGTTGGTTTTGCTGTCACTCTTGACTTTACTGGCACTGTATTGTACAACAAGGGTACTCTGTTGGGCTTAAAGAATCCCCTGTGCTGAATGAGATCAACAAGACACTGCTATATTATCATCAGGCCATCAGGTGTCGCTGTTAGCCTTCACAGTTCATTCAAACAGTTTATGCAAAAATGTAAAAAATAGAATTAGAAATATAAAAAATAACTTAGAGAAGTAATACAGTTCACGATTTTTGTACTTTTGTTTTATTTATTAGACGCATGCATTGATGTATCCAATCCAGTAGAGTATTCAGAGAATACCCTGAAGGCCCTGATGGGCCACCACTGTGTAATTCTAATATGAAGTAAGGAAGGCAGACAGAGCAGCGTGTGATATTCATTGGTTCCCTTGAGTCATGTGGATCATGTGATATCAGCCAGCATTTTCTTTCTGCCACTTGTCAGCAGAGCTGTATTAGAACAGAGACAATTTCTTTAGAGAGCTGTCTATGGAGAGCTTCTGTGGAGAGCTACTATGGAGGGCTGCTGTAGAGAGCTGCTATAGGGGCTGCTATGGAGAGCTACTATGGAGAGCTGCTATGGAGGGCTGCTGTGGAGGGCTGCCATTGGTGTGTAACAGCATGCCTACCCATTGTCCCCACATGCAGCAGCCTCCTCCAGGGCCATCTGCACAGAACTGCGGCCAATTGGCAGCCAGCTGGTTCAAGCCGCCCCAAGCCCTTCTGCTCAGGGAATGCCTCTCCTATGACACTTCTATGACACCTCCCCTGTGACACCAGCATCAGGGCACCCCAAGATGCCACAACACTTACCATACAGACCACACACACACCTACAGCCTAAAGACCAGAGGTTCCACAAAGTTTGATTAAGGAGGACTGCTGGGCAGCCTTTAACAGTAAGTGAATGCATTTAGGTTTTCTACAGCTCCTTGTGTAGGTTTGTCTCAGGTCAAGTGTGCGCTCACATAGGACATATTCTCCTGGACAAATGCTGCCAGTGTGAGGGACCCTCTTACCTACCTCCTACAGGAATTTTTCACACTGAGTGAGTCTTTACAATACTGTATGCTGGCCCCACACCACGTGTTCCTTTGAGACCCCTTTGGCCTGTCTTTGGGCTACTGGCTTTTTGATTGTGAATTGTAAGCACGATCAATGGCTTGATGCTCTGGTGAAGGTCGCTGCCTTGTATTCGGTAGTGCTGGAATATAATCCGGCCGATCCAAGCAATCTACCAAAGCAATAAATACATTTCCTTCACATAACGATCCACCATGTGTGGAAGTATACCTCAAAAACACACCCATCTGAGCTCTGTTACTCCAGATTTTATCATGGCAAGACTGAATGAATAATTAGTCAGTATAAGTGCTATGTGAAAGCATTCACTAGGACATTAGCAACTATTTAAGGAGGACATTAACTGTTTTGCTATCTACTAGAGGGGGATCATTGTTGGATGGAGTTCTGATAACTTCAATGTCTGCCATTTAATTTGCTTGTGAACCTTAATGGGGAAGTCCAGAGAAATTAAACACACAGTTAAATCCACCAGTTCGTAACGTTTCCATGGGAGCTCAAAAAGGAATCATTTAATCAGGTCTGAATAATTCATGATGTAACAAATTCTGCCTTGACCTTACGCTAAATGTAAGATTAAAGGCTTGTGATTTCGCCCCTTAAATTAAAGGCTTTTCCTTCAGTTTCACTCCGGAATCCCCCCAGACTCTAGCACTGCTTTCAGAGTGACTGGGCGAAATCACAGCTGATAGACTGACTGTCTAGCACACTCTCTATGATAAGATTCCATGATGAACTGTCTGCTCAGCCTGATGCTTTGGCAGCCATGTCATGGATTTGCACCTGTGACATTCCAGACACCGTATCATCAGCAAGTCACACTTAGCTGGGACTGATCACAGGAGCAGTGATGGAGGCAGCCACTCCATGAACATAGGGCTGTGCGATACGACCAAAATGTCATATCCCGTTATAGGTCATTTCATGTCCTGATAACGATACCTATCACGATATAGCATATTTTCTGTAAATTCAATGAATAAATAGTTTATATAAAATGACCACATGGAAAGGCCTATTTCTTATTACATTTTGAATTATATACTCAACAAATAAAAGGCACTTACTCATATTTGATTATTTTTCTCCTTTTATTTAGAACCTTGTGCAAATTTTCAATTAACCCTTTCGTGCGTATGGTCACACCGGTGTGATTAGCTGTTTAGCGTGTATGCTAAAACCGGTGCGATTAAAACATGAGATTGGAAAAATTCTAGCTAATTTTAGCTTTGTGGAAACAGCTATTTAACATTAAAAAATATAGCAAATGCTAACTGAAAACTATGAGAAGCTTAATAACGCTAATGAAAACATAACGAACCATGTAACTTAACACGCGTGCTACATAGCATAAAAATAAGTAACATGCGAAAGGGTACAGCATGTAAAAAGTATAAAGTATTAATGTATAAAATATAAAAAGGTAAATAGAAAACACTTTTCAACTATAGTTCTGTGCCACGTTCACTCTCCTCCATGTTTGTTTGTGTTGCATTCATGCAAATTTCCTGCCTGCATCTGTGCCGAGTGGAAGAACGCAAAGCATCATCCAAATGAAAAAAATTTTGCCGTAAAGTGTGTGATTTGCAACACAACGAAATAAATGATAGCGCATAATATGAAACGACAGACGTTTTTCTATCGTCACACGATATATATCATCATATCGCACAGCCCTACATGAACATACTCCATTTCCCACCATGCCATTCTGTTGGAGCATGATGGAAGTTGCTGTCACCACAACATGATCACTGATGGTCCAAGAACCAAGCAACAAATATGGTTGAAAACAAGCACCTCCTACTCTGAGCCAAGAGCTTGTGTGACAGATCTCAGTCAAAGCTCATTTTGATGTCATCTTGTTATGCATTTTGTTTAACTGGTATGCTTATCTTCTCCCTCCACCCCCCAGGTCAACGAAAATATCTCTGCATGCATCTCTGCATGGCTGACATCCCCAAATGGATGGCCTCCAACCACCTAAAGCTGAACCTGGACAAGACCGATCTTCGGCACCACAGTAACTTCTTCTACATCTGTGAAGAGGCTGGGTGTCACCCTTGACAACAGACTGGACTTCAACAACTACATCTTGCAGACAACACGCTCCTGTCGATTTCTTCTCTTCAACATCAGGAGGAGCCGCCCTTTCCTGACCACCTACTCCACCCTGCTGCTTGTCCAGGCCACCGTGCTCTCCTGCCTGGACTACTGCAACACCCTCCTTGCAGGAGTCCCCGCCTGCACCATTCAGCCACTGCAGCTCATCCAAAACGCAGCCGCTAGGCTGATCTACAACCTCCCAAAGTTCTTCTGCATCACCCCTTTACGGAGATCCCTCCACTGGCTCCCGGTTGCAGCCAGGATCCGCTTCAAAACCCTGTCCCTCACCTTTTCTGCTACAAAAAAGTCCACCCCGACCCACCTCCAGGACCTCATCCTACCCTACACACCCGCTCGACAACTTTGCTCTGCTACATCTGGACGCCTCGCTCCTCCCAACAGAACGAAAGGTCCACGCTCTGTCTCAGTGTAGCTCTGTCTCGCTACACTGAGCACTATCTGCATTGTTTGATCTGTACACATCTTGCTCTTGTGCCTGTTGTTTTCCCACTGTTTGCACTTTTGTATGTTGCTTTGGATAAATGTGCCTGCTAAATGAATAAATGTAAATGCTTATAACTGTTGAGATATTGAATTAGCTCCTCGCAATGCAATCATAGTCATCATAGGCATGGTTTTCCTTCACATTCTGAGGGAGCATCATCTCCCTAAAACAGACATTATAGGCCACCATAGCCCCTCCCTAAGCATCAAGTGACAATGCCCTCCCACACACAGGTTTTTAAATTCATAAATTCACAGCCATGATACTGCTCCCTGCAGTCAAATGAAAACCCTGAGTGACAGCAAGAGACGAGGGGCCTAACAGCCAAAGTCTGCGCACTCACTGACAGCATTCTGCACTAGGTGTGTTCATGTGACCAGGAGCAGCCTCTCCATTTTCCTGCCACCTTCCTGTTGCTCTGTGTCACTCACTAGGAGGGTCTCTCCCAGCATGCTTTATGGTCTTAAAAAACGACTGCTTAGAAACCTACTCTAATCCATCCCTTCAAGAAAGCTTTTTGATTTGTCACAATTTTGCCACCATTAAATCATGTAATGATATGTAGATCCAGAATCTATTTGTCTGAAAATACCAGGCATATAGCTTACAACTAGCTGGTTTTCCATGGCTGTTTTGCTTTACACATATCCTATCCTCGAGGCCTGTTCACAGAATCATATCAGAATCATTACATCCTGTCCTGAAAGAAAACTGTAATTTCTGTCATTTGAAACAGTTGTGTAATTGATTATCAGACTGACTTGTTGAAAAAGAAGCAGATCAACTGGAACAGAAGCAGTTTTATAGCTGCTACTCTTTGTCAGTTTCACAATGTGTCTGGATGAAGCTCTGAAAGTTCTGTTGTCATCAGCATGCACTAGATAAGCAATGGTGACCACAACGGATGAGACAGCTCCCAACTGCACCAACAAGGAGATCACGGCTCGAAAAGTTCTTGAAATGCTCCCAGGTAGCAGTCAGGCTGAGGAGTCATTTCTGAGCAGCATTAAAAATTTAGTGGTGGCACAGCAGGTTCAGGCTGGGAAGGAAAGTCCCGAGTGAAGAATTTCACTGCTAATGAACCTGTTTCAGGTAGCGCCTACACCTAGTAGCATCCCTGGCTGATTGATGGTCGTAGTCTTAAACTGATGGTTTATAAAGACTTGCTTTATTAACAATATGTTCTTCACAAACACACTGTAAGAGCTAAAGGAACAAAATATCATTTAACATTTACTATAACACACCTATTTTACTATACATTATTGTACAAATTAAAGAAAGTACTGAATACATTATAAATTGCTACAGTCATACACAATGAGTTTGCTTAGAACAGTAATTCAAATTAAACTACACCACTATTTGTTTTTAACGGGGCATAAAAAGCTAAAAACAGAAAACAATTTAGCGGTATCATAGTTCAAGGTACAAAACATACACTTCACTCAAAATGGCCAAAATCTAACACAAATCTACTAACGTTCTGCCCCTATCAGCCAGGTGCTAAACAATATAAAATACACCCTAGTACTTTCGTGAGACCTCCAACACTTTGACGGTATTATTCTCGTCCACTGGTATTTTGCAAAACTTTTTCCGTTTATCCACTTCCTTTTTGCTTTATTTTTTTATTCACCTCGATACTTCCGGCTCCACACAACAACTGCGCATGAGCATCAGACAGTATAATCGAATTTCAAAATAAAAGCGCATTTTAGGAAATAAGACGCTACCATAAACAAATACGCATGAACACAAAAAAGGCACTTATCAATAATAATAATATAACTGAACTAGAAAAGTGCATTTCCTGAAGAAAATGCAGAGTGCGATTGCAATCCGGCAGCGAAAACGTGGTAACATATATGAGACGATCGCTAGGAAGTGGCTAAGAGGTTGCTAGCCTGTTGCTAGGTGGTTGCTAGGATGTTGCTAAGTGGTTTCTAGGTTGTTGCTGGATGGTTGCTAGGCTGTCGCTAAGTGGTTGCCAGGACGTTAGTAGGTCGCTAGGTGGTTGCTAAGGTATATTAAGTGGTTGCTAGGGTGTTGCTAAGTGGTTACTAGGGCGTTGCTAGATGGTTACTAAGGTATATGATTTGGTTGCTAGGACGTTGTTGGGTGGTTGCCAGGGTGTTGCTAAATGGTTGCTAGGGTAAACAATATGGTCGATGGGGCATTGCTAGGGTGTTGCTGGGTGGTTGCCAAAGTGTTGCTAAGTGGTTGCTAGGCGGTTGCTAGAATGTTGCTAGGCTGTTACTTAGTGGTTGCTAGCCAGTTGTGAGGGTAAACAATATGGGAACACACCCACTTTTGGTGAGTGTTGGGTCATATGACCCAAAGCAGCATATCAGGTCCCGTGGCTATTGGTCAAATGGTCACTGAGTGGTAAGACTTGAACTGAAGTGAATGGCAGGATGGAGGGATGAGTGAACGACAAAAAGACGAGTGCGGGTCAGTATGACTTTCAATGAGTGTTGGGTGATTTGACCTGAGGCAGCATATGTAGTAAGGTTGCTGTTGGGCCAAAGGTGACCAAGCGGTAAGACTTTGAAAAATGAATTGAAGTCAATGGCAGGATGGAGGAATGAATAAATGAGTAAAAAACTGATTAAAAAAATGACAAGAAGACAAGTGCGGGTCAAGATGGTCTTGGATGAGTGTTGGGTGATTTGCCCCGAGGCAACGTGTGAGGTTTGGTGGCTATGGGGTGAAAAGTGACCAAGTGGGAAGGCCATGAAGTGTGAGGGGGGGTGATTTTGAAAATGAATGGGATTCTATGGAAAAAAAGGGACAAAAAAAGACAAAAACCGGAGAACAAGTGCGGGTACGGCTTAGCTGTATACAAGCACACCGATCAGGATCAGACCAGACGGGTTACAGTTGGTTTGGGGTGGATATCTCGAAAACTGCGGGAGGAGAAGCAGGACAAAATTTGGTGGAATAAGAAGAAAAAGAAAAAGAAAATGAAGAAGTAGAAAAGTGCATTTCCTGAAGAAAATGCTGAATGTGATTGCAACCCGGCAGCGAAAATGTGCTAATGTATATGAGATGATCTCTAGGATGTGGTTAAGTGGTTGCTAGGGTGTTGCTAAGTGGTTGCTAGGGCATTACTAGGTGGTTGCTAGGCTGTTGCTAGGTGGTTGCTAAGGTATATAAGGTGGTTCCATGAGTCTGTCATCACCACAACATTGGGGAAAATGTCCGCTATCAAGAGTAATGAGGATTTAAGGGCACTGTGGAACTGTGTTCTAGACCAGTGTTTCTCAACCCTGCTCCTCGCGGCATCCTGTCCTGCGTAGCTTCTATCTATCCTTGCTGCTTGATTAAATCAGGTGTGCTCAGCTAATAATATGTGCTACTGGTGAGTTCAGTCCAGGTAGGTAGAACAAGAATAGATAGAAGATATGCAGGACAGGGTGCCGCGAGGAGCAGGGTTGAGAAAACACTGTTCTAGACAGGCAGATAGCCGAATTGAACTCCCGATTTAAAGAGGACACTTATGGAATCATGCGAGCTTCAGCTTCCTTCTTACCGGGATCCGCCACTTTTGGCATGAAAGAACTGTTGAATGTGCCATGCAATTTGTATGGGATTGCAATCAGTGATGATTAATTCACTGTTTTCACCCAACACATCAGAGGCAAAATTGGTAGAGAGAACTTCCCTTCACTAATTGAAGTACGGCTGTAATCATAGATGTTTTTTTTTTAATTTAAATTTTTTCTTGAATTTTATATTGAGTTTTATAAAAACAACAAAAACAAAAAAAGAAACAAAAACAGGCAGGAAACCAAACAGATATTGATATTAAATTACATTACATTACATTGATATACAATAATGTAAGAGAGGCAGTTATTTGGTTACAATAATGTGGTGGGCATTAGTACATGGCAACAGTTACAGATGTACTGTACCAACACATCAGAGTCTTGTCAGTGTTAGGTTGCTTCTTCCGGACATATACCCACTAAAGCTGTCCCATTGTTCTTTAACCGCATCATTTTTCCAGTTCAGTCTTCCCAACATCTTTTCACATGCAACAGTTTCCATCATTTGTTCCCTCCACATTTTCAGTGTAGGAGTTTGAGGCTCTTTCCAACATCTGAGAATCAACTGAGCGCAGGTTAAGTCAGTTGTTAATACTCTAACTGCAAATTTACTCAACTGTGGCACTGCAGTTTCGTCCCCAAGGAGACACAACTTTGGTGATCTGGGCAGTTAACATTCTAACCATTCACCCATATGGTCCAGAACATTCCTCCATAAAGGAGAAACCATGGAACATTCCCATAATGTGTGCATGTATGTACCTTGTTCTGTTTTACATTTCCATCATAAACTGTCTTTAATTAGACCCATTTTATTGAGTCTTGTTGGGGTGTAATAATATCTATGTAGTATTTTATATTGAATAAATTTGCCCCATTGTTGGAAAGAATCCTCTCCCATGTTTCATCATCAAATGTACAACCCAGATCTTTTTCCCATATCATCCTAAGGTTTTTACAACCATTGTTAATTACCCAAGGACACAATTTATGGAACATTCTTGGTAGTTGTAAATAGCACTCTATTGGGTTTTTTTCTTGATGGGACTGAACTTGTAAATATTTCCAAAGATGGCCATGTCCCTCTAGAGTAAATTTCCTTCATTCTGTTATAAGAAAGGAAATTGCCCTCTTCAAATAGGTCGTTTAGTATTCTGATACCTTGTCTTAACCACTGAGCCCAATAAATTGTCTGTTTACCTATTTTTATTTTGGGATTGTACCATATAGATGCATATTTGGGAGATCTGACATTTTTTATTTACTTCTTGTTTATGCTAGAGCCTCAATAGGTTTAAAAGGGGAGGTAAGTTCCTGTTCAATCAGGATCCAATCCGATTTAGAATTGGTTCCATCCCAGTGTCTGGCAAGCTTAGCCATTTCAAAAGAAACACTGTAATATTTTATGTTTGGTAATGATAGGCTTCCTCCCTTCTTTGGCTGACAAAGATTATCTGTATGAATTCTAGGCTTTCTTCCATCCCAAAGAAAGTGTTTTATCATATTGTTATATCTTAGTAGTAGTTGTTGTGGAATACATATTGGTATCATTCCAGTTAGGTAATTTATCTGTGGGACTATGACCATCTTTATTGTGTTCACTTTCCCCCATAACATCAAGCGTAACTTACTCCAATTATCCAGATTAACTCTAATCTTATTTAATAGTATTTCCATATTAGTGGTAATAATTTCTCCTATATCTGGGTTCAGTTCTATCCCCAAATATTTCATACCTTTTGAAAACCACACAAAATTAAATGCAGATAGATAGTAGGTTAGGGCAACATGTTTGAGACACTGGCATAGCTTCTGATTTGTGCCAATTAATGCTGTAACCAGATACTTTGGAATATGTTTCAGTAACTTCTAACAGCACTAATATAGAGTTGACAGGATCTTGACTCAGTACCAAAATGTCATCAGAATAAAGAAATAGTTTGTGTTCCATGCCGCCTCCAATAACTGCTGAAATTCTGGATATATTAAAAGAATGGAGACATTATCCCATTAGTGAAAACTGTAGTCCTGGGGCATGAATATAGAACTTTTATCCATGTACAAAAACGATCACCAAACTCAAATTTTGACACTGCAGCAAATAAGAAAGCCCATTCTACCATCAAATGCTTTTCGGGCATCGAGTGGTATGGCTGACATAGGGCATGGGTTAGTTCTATTCATCCACAATAGATGTAGTAGTCTCCTCATCTTATCGGTTGATGACCTATTTTTTATAAACCCCACCTGATCTTTATGAATGATTTGTGGTAAAACCTTATTTAGCCTCAATGCTAATATCTTGGAAAGTATTTTACAATCAACATTTATTAAGCTTATAGGTCTATAGTTAGCTGGGTCTGTTAGATTTTTGTCTTTTTTTAGTATAAGTGATATTATAGCTTTCTTAAAACTTTCTGGGAGTGATCCATAGTGCAATGCTTCTTGAAAAACTTCAGTCAGTGTTAGACACAGTATATCTATATATTTCCGATAATATTCTGCTGGGAAGCCATCTGCACCAGGTGACCTCCCAGTTTTCATACACATAATAGCAGTTCTTACCTCGGTCTCTGTTATAGGGGCATCCAGATTATCTTTTTCCTTTTGGGAAAGTGTTGGTAGCTTCACTTTCTGGAAAAAAGTGTTCAGTTCTTCAGGGCTAATCGTACACGTAGATGTATACAAGTCTTGATAAAAGTTTTTGAAAACTGTATTAATCTCTTTAGATGATGTAATTAGTTTATCATAGTTTCTGATGTGATAACGTTATTTGCATCCTGGTGTTTGAGCTGTCTTGCCAATAATCTTCCAGTCTTCACACTATTTTCATAAAAATTGGATTTGAGTCTAAATAATGCATATTTGAGTCTAAATAATGCATATTCTGCCTTTTTATTATACATTTTGTGCAATTCAAATTTTAGTTGACAGATTTTCCTAAATTTATCCTCCGCGTATTGTTGTACCAGTTGTTTCTCCATCTTAACGATTTCCTTTTCCAATAGTTGGACTTTCTCTGTGCTTTCTTTTTTCTTCCATGAACTGTAAGCGATACATTTTCCCCTAATAAATGCTTTGAGTGTGTCCCAGACGGTAGCTAGCCTTTCTGTTGTCCCGATATTTAAGTCTAAAAATGATTTAGTGTCCTCCCTTAGTCTTGTAACAAATTGTTCGTCTTGTAAGATACTTGTGTTCAATCTCCATCTTCCCCCATTTCGTTTTTCAGCATTTAGATCTATGTGTAGTTCCACCAGTGCGTGATCTGTTATTGCTATTACCCCTATATTGCAATATGTGACCAGAAATAAAAAAAAATCTATTCATGAATAAATTCTGTGGGAGTGAGAGTAGAATGTATATTCCCTTACCCTAGGATTTATCAGTCTCCAAATATCTACTAAACCTATTTCCTCTTTGAGAGTATTTACTGCTGTTCTGTCTCTGCGGTTTAGACCTGTATTAGTTTTACTCCGGTCTAGGTAGTCATCCAGAGTCTGATTGAAATCTCCCCCAGAATAATCTGTCCATCTATATTTCCCAGCATTTTGTTGATGACATGAAAAAAGTTTGGTTCCTCTTTCTTTGGACCATAAATATTACAAAGTATGACTATGACTCCGTTAATAAGTGCCTCTACGCATATGATGTGTCCAACATTATCTTTAAGTTGTTGTAACAATACAAAATTGAGTTTCTTGTTAACAAGAATTAGAGTTAACAACTCCTCATGTCTTACTAGATATTGAATTATGAAATACATTCCCAACCCAGTCACATTTCAATTTTAGAGCTTCCTCTTCATTTCTGAAATGTGTTTCTTGTATAAGTGCAACATCTGTGTTTTTAAATTTAAGTGAGGATTTTTTTCCATTTAACTGGCGTGCTGCAGCCATTTATGTTCCACAACACTATATTAATATATCCATTGCCCATTATTGTAGAGTGTATACTTGCGCATCTGTGGTTTAATTATTGTACCATTTCTTAACTCAGTATAACACATCAGTGCCATGTTCCTGCCATTATAAACATAAGAACAAGAGATAAACCAGTTTTCCTGAAAAAATAACTTGTCAATAAAAAATTAAAAACAACAAAAACTCAAAGTACACTGCTTTTAAAATGAACAGGGCAGTATAGGGTGCCTCTCTGGCTTAAGTTTATTAATTCTGGTCCGTGTGAATCCTATGAGCGGCTACCTCCACTCGCTCCGTCAGCTGTCCGGTTTTGACAGCACCCCAACATCCCCGTCCCCCCTGTACCTTTCAAAGTAAAAGCTCCACTCTCCTCGATATGCATATCAGTCGATCAGTCACTCATTCTCTGTTGTTTGAATATTCTTCCAAATGAAATCTCCAGCCCCTTTTGGGTCAGTAAAGCTCCATCGCTTCCCCTTCCATGTAAACCTGAGGTTGGCTGGGTGTGCCAGCGTGTGATTCACCTGGGGCTCCCATATGGTTTTCATTAGCGGTGAGAACAGTCTCCGCTGGTCTGAACGCACCTTGGTCATATCTTCGTAGATAGAAAGGGTACAGTCCTCCCACCATATTCCCCTCTGTTTTTTCACAGCTGTCAGAACTTTCTGTCAGGCTGTGTAATGTAAAAATTTCGCCAATATCATATGTCGTGGCTAGTTGTCATCTGGACGTGGTCCCTGACTTCTGTGACTCTTTTCAATCTGGTACTCATTCCCCATTAGCCCTAGACCATCTGACAGTATTTTCTTGATGTAGTCATTCATTGCACTCCCTGCTTCCTTTTCTTCTTTTAATCCAGTCAGCCTAATGTTTTTTCGTCTGTTTCGGTATCCTGGTCTTCAACTCGGCTCCAAACTCGGCTCTACTGTATTGGTTTTTTAATTTGTGGTTGTATTCCTGTCAGTGCACTAATGAGGGTTATGTAACATTTGTTATTATCGTCAGCCCTGTTATGTTCCAAGGCTAGCTAGCCATTCATCTGGCTGGCTCCTAGATAGGCCTATTGTGATCTCTCTTAGTAGGTGATGTATTTGGTGACACTTTGGTCACACTGTACATAACTATTGTACAGTGGTCAGTATGACTGAATGTGTGAGCTCCCTCTAGCAGTGCTCTTTACGTAGGACACCACAACAATGACAGTCGTGGCTGTATTATTGTTGCGGTCACCACATTGTAAATATCTAAGCCTGTTGAAGAAAATATGCAGTGATGAGCTTCACTCAGGCCTACCCAGATTTTTCCAGGCCTACCCATCAGCCACTTTCTGTATTTGCCACTGCTCCTAAATGTATTAAATGCAATTCAGAAATTGGCACGTATGCACATGTGTTTTGGAAATGTGCAAAGATACAAAAGTTTTCGAGAGAAGTGAAGGATGAGGTGGTTAACTTGATTGGATATGACTTGGAGCTATCACCTCTTCAGTGTATTTTGGCAGCTAAAGTGGACAGTGCAAGGAACAACCACAACCCTAAATTGATTGGAATACTGTTATATATAGCGAGAAAGACTATTCTCAAATTTTGGATTTCTAAGGACATCCCTGCACTGGACAATTGGTATAAAGAGGTACTGAGAATACTCCCTCTGGAAAAACTGACCTACACCCTTCATGACAATGTCGAGGGATTTATTAAGATATGGCAACCAGTCTTGGACACAGTGGACCCCTCTGGACTGGACTTCGTTCTACCTAATTAACAACATTGGAACTGACTACAGTATACCCTAGTAATTTGAATGTAATTATGTCAGCCTGGTGGTGTGTGTGTGTTTGCGTGTGTGTTTCTGTTTTGTTCTGTCTTGTATCATGTTTGTGCTGCTGTTTTTGTGTTCTGTTAAGGTACAGTAGTTCAAAAACTATGGAAAAAAGTGGTTCTGTACATATTCAGAACTGGAAGTATATGTAATTGTTGCCAGAACTCCAGTAAAAAAAAAAACAAATTGTGTTCAATCCACAGACATTCTTTTCCAGAGTAACTTCCAGCCCAAGAGAACATTAGTGTAGCCATTCATGTTAAATGTCAGTGTCAGACCAGGCTAACGATGCTCCCAGACCTGTGAGTGTGAACACAATACCATTCAAGCACTAATACAAGTGACTTTATGCTAACCTGAAACTAGACAGCCTAGAAACTAAGGGCAACCAAGTACACACACTGCTATACATCACAGTCACTGGATCACAGTATCTTTGAAACACTGCAATATTACATGTAAAATATGCAGCAAGTCAGAGCCGGCCCTGACCAGTTTGGTGCCCTAGGCAAGATTTTAACTGGTGCCCCTTGCATCACAGCCAATTCCACCACCACAGTTAATTGTGGTTTTAAACTATTCTTTATGGTCAGAACATGACAAGCACTTGCCAAACACAAATCTGAGGTAGAACGTTCAAAAAAATTATAATGATAAAATCTTTTTTTCAACATCAAAATATGCATGAGTAAAATTAAGTAAAATCCTTTTTCCGTCCTCTTTCCTCAACTATCTTAATAGAAAAATTAAGTGCTGCAGTATGATACAGCACACATGTAAGATGACTCAGACTGCAAAGTTTAAAAGTGTTTTAAAGGATAATGTTAATAAATAAAACAATAAATAGACAAAGAAATCTTAATTCTGGTCAGCATGCCAAACCCTTTGTACACACGGTTTGAAAGATTTTGTAAGTGTTTTAGCTCAAAATGTAAACAAACCAAATAGACAAAAGAAAAATCTCGACTGTGGTCAGTATCTTCTGTACAAGTTTTAAACAAGCAAAGCCATTACCCTACAAGTTACGGGCAAGAAAGACAGTCTGTCTACAGTCTCAGGTTTTAAAGCTGGCCTGTGACAGCTGATATGCTTCTTGAATCCCTCATTTTCGATAGTGCTAATGGGAAGCATGTCTTTTGCAATGCAATATGCAATTGCATTTGTGATGTCTTTGTGTCTTTTCGTTTTTTTGTCGTAAGGCACGGTGCTGGAAAATGCTGATACGATCGTTTGCTGCTGGGTAGTCGCTAGGGCTGGTAAGATTCACCGATTCGCATCGGTGTACCTCCATAACCCGATTTAAAAAGTGTGCACCGGATACAATTTGGGATGAACTCGGGATGCATCGTTTCTAACATCTTTGCATCGGTAAAATCCGATTTATTTATGTATAATTATTGGTAGAGGCCCTATGCCTTTATTATTTAGAAATGTGACCAATAATTTGTGACCACTAATTTTATATTTAGATTGATTCTTCCTCTCTAAACTGTTTCTCAAGCGCGCTTTCTCATCTCCACTGCTGTCAATGGCCAATTCTCGTCAAGTTTCTCTGCCATGTCTCGCGCGAGTTGGAGGCGCGTCCGGGCGAGTCACAGATTATTATGGAGGAGGAAGAGCTACACGTTCCACCGAATTGCTACACATCAAATGTTTGGCGATACTTCGGATTTTTCAAGAGAGACGGACAATGTGACAAGACGCAAATATGCCTTGCCGCTATAAAGAAACAGCATAAATGAGATGCTTACTGAATTGCAGTACTAGAGAAACAAATATGTGAAGTAAAATGGCACTTTTTTAGTTAATTTATGATTTTTTGTCTGCTTAAGAAGAACCAAAGAAATAAAATCAAACTATCTGTTCCATACTGAATTGCATAGCGTTATATTCTTTTGCATCGCATCATATCGCGTTGAATCGCATTGTGTTGAATCAAATCGTGTCGAATCGCACTGCATCGCAATAGGGGTGAATCGTATCGTATCGCATTAGTAGTTGCTTTATATGTATATGTAATGTATTGGATCGTTGGCAATGCATCGAGATGTGTATCGCATCGGCCTCAGTGATGGAGATGCACATCCCTAGTAGTCGCACTGGGTACTGGCCTGGTGCTTGTGGAGAATCCACTAACAACACTCGTTTGGGACTGTAATTTCTGCATGTTCTAACGGGTGATATTGTTTCAAATGATGAAACAGGTTTGTGGTGTTGCCTGTCTTTGATGGCACGTGTCTTCGGCACAGTCTGCATTGTCTTGTATGCCAGCACCAAGGTTTTGAACTTTTTTTTTTTTTTAAATTTTTGTACATGCAGTTACATCGGAAACAACAAGAAGAAAAAGGGAAAGAAAAAAGAAAAAATGAGAGAGAGAGAAACATAATAATAATAATAATAATAATAAATACATCATTCTTTCAATATACATATATATAGGTTGAGAGACAAAACATAACAGAATGACAAGACATGATGGGGTAGGACGTGCACTGGGCTGGAGGGAAAGACTGCACACTGTGTTTACATGTAGATTTTGAGGAGAAAAGTATATAAAAGAAGAAAAGATATATAAAGATTGAGAAGAGGGATAATGTTAAGGGTCATTCGTGGGGAGAGGAATCAGCGTTGGAGGTATTGTAGAAAGGGGGACCAGGTGTCTTCATAGGATTTAATGTTGTTTTTCTGAGATGCGGTGAGTTTTTCTAGATTTGAATGGTCTATTAGTAGATTGAGCCACTGAGCTATGGATATCTTGGTTCTGTCTTTCCAGTTCAGTAATATGGTTTTTTTGGCGATGGTTAGCGATATTAATATAAATGATTCGAGATGTTTGGGTATGTGTAGTGTAGAGACGTCACCAAGTAACGCTATGATAGGACATAAGGGGATGCTGAGGCTGAGGATCTCAGATAGCCTGCTCATGACCTCCGACCAAAGGTCTTGGACATGTGGGCAGAGCCAGAGTGCATGGAAGTAATCATCTGTTGAGGTTGAACAATATGAGCATGTATTACTTTGGCTGAAGCCCATGCGGTGAAGTTTGTGGATGGTAATGTGGGTTCTGTGAAGGACTTTATACTGTATTAGCTGAGTTTTGGAATTACAAGTCATAAAGAATGTGTTATTGCATTTTTTTTGCCATTTAATATCCGTTGGTGTGATTTTTAAGTCTGTCGTCCACTTGTCTATAGGAATTGATATTGTGCTGTCTGCAGATGCTAGGAGTTTGTATATTTGGGATAACATTTTTTGAGGTTTGAGTGATTGTAATTTTAAATAGAGGCGTGGGCTGTGATTGCTAAAGTTCCTAGTGTTGATGGTTTTTTAATGATTTCTTTTAATTGAATGTACTGAAAGTAGCTGTGGTTCGAATGTTATATTTTTTTGGATGTGGTCGAAGGTCATGAGCACGCCATCATCGAATAACTGTCCCAGGCTGGTTACTCCTCTCTCATTCCAAGTTGAGAAGAAAAAGGGTTTGTTATTGATTAACAACATGGGATTATGCCATAATGGGGTATGGGTAGATAGTGAGAAACTGTAATGGAGAATTTCATTTGATTTCCACCAAGCGGTTAGAGTGGTGCTGATAGTGTTGTTGTTTTTGTAGCAGGTGTGATTTTTTATGGATTTATCTATAAATTGGAGATTGTTAATGTTCAATTCTTGGGCTAATCTGTTCTCAATATCTAGCCATGGTGGATTGGTGTTATTTGTCCAGTGACGGATGTACAGTAATTGTTGAGAGAGGAAATAATAGAAGAAATTTGGGGCTCCAAGACCTCCGTGTTGTTTGGGTTTTTGGAGGGTAGATAGTTTAATTCATGGTTTTTTGTTTTCCAGTAGAATCTTGTAACGGCACTATTGAGAGAGGAGAACCAGCCGTGGGGTGGGGTGACAGGGGTCATAGCAAAGAGGTAGTTTATTTTTGGGAGGACATTCATTTTGACAGTTGAGATTTGGCCAATTAGAGATAGTGGTAATTTATTCCATCTTTCCAAATTGTCTTTTATTTCTTGTAGTAGGGGGGTGAAGTTTAGTTTAAATAATTCATTTAAGTTTGGAGATATGTGGATTCCCAGGTATGTAATAGATTTTGCGATATGTTTGAAGAGGGGAGTTCCAGCTTCAGCATCCCCGTTGAGTTTGGTCAGAGGCAGAATCTCTGACTTTGTCCAGTTGATGGAATAGCCAGACACCCTACTGTAATCACTGATCAGATTATGGACTGCTGGAAGTGAGGATGAGGGGTTTGTAATGTATAGCAGGATGTCGTCGGCATACAGACTGATTTTATGGTGGTGTGAGTTTGATTTGATGCCTGAGATACTGTCACTTTGCCTGATGGAAGCAGCCAGAGGTTCAATGAAAAGTGCAAACAGTAGTGGGGATAATGGGCACCCTTGTCTGGTGCCTCTTTGTAATTGAAATTGTTTGTATATAAGTCCATTGGTTATAACAGACGCAGTGGGTGAATTGTATAGTGTTTTAATCCAGTTGGTGAAATATGGCTGGAATCCAAAGTGGTTAAGGGAGGTGAAGAGAAAAGACCAATCTACCCTGTCAAACGCCTTTTCGGCATCAAGGGTTGCTATGATGAATGGTGGGTTGTTTGAGGGGGTGCTGTTTTTATAAAAATTGATCAGGTTGAATAACCTTCGTGTGTTTTCTGAGGAATGCATCCCCTTAATGAAGCCGGTTTGATCTATGTGTATTAATGATGAAATTACAGATTCCAGTCTGACTGATAGAGCCTTGCTAATAATTTTTGTGTCTGTGTTGATTAATGATATGGGGCGATAGTTGGAGCATTGAGTGGGGTCCTTATTTGGTTTTGGGATGAGTGTGATATAGGCGGTGTTCATATGGTGGGGAATAGTGGTATCTTGGTGAATTTCTGATATCACTTTGAAGAACAGAGGTGAAAGGAGATGCCAAAACTGTTTATAAAATTCTGCTGGGTAGCCATCTGGTCCAGGTGATTTATTGTTAGGCATGAGATGAAGTGCTCTGGTGATTTCTTCTGGGGAGAGGGGTACCTCTAGATTCTCTGCTTGGGTCTGAGTTAGTTTAGGTAGGGAGACATTCCTCAGAAAACTTTCAGCGTCTTTAGATGAGGTGTTATGGTCTGAGGTGTAGAGATTTGAGTAGAAGGATCTAAAAGGGTCATTAATTATGGAGGGATTTTGAGTTATGTTTCTGGATGAGTCTATGATTGAGGTAATGATAGATTTCTCTGTTTGTTGCTTTAACTGATTTGCTAATAGTTTACCTGTTTTATTTCCAAATTCAAAGTGTTGCTGTCGGAGTTTGAGGAGGATACCTTCAGTTTTCTTGTTCAGTATGTTGTTTAGCTCATGTTTTGTTTTCAGGAGTTCCTTCATTACTAAGTCAGTTGGCGTGTGGGAGGCCAGCAGGTCCAATCTCTTCACCTCTCACCTCAAGGTTTTGAACTTGATGGGAGCAGTAACAGGAAACCAGTGAAGTGAGGTGAGGAGGGGTGTGACAGGTTCTGGATTAGGCAGGAAGACAAGTAAGGAGGCAGTTACAGTAGTCCAGGTGAGAGAGGACCAGGACCTGAACTAGGAGCTGTGTAGAATACAGTAGAGGTGGATCCCTTGGATGTTTGTACAAAAAGAATCTGCACACAGACTCACTGCTGCAACCTCAGAATACAAGGACATTGGGTTGTCAAACATTACCCCAAGGCCTCTGACAAAAGGAGTACTATTGGTAAAGCTTGGTGAAGCTTGTCTAGGCTGAGGGAGAGATCTTGGTTAAAGGCACAACTGCAACAGCCTATGGAAGACTCAAACCTGCAGCTTTTCTGTAACAAGCGCTCTTGCCTAACCTTGGTGCTATACTGCTGCCCAACAGATTCAGCCTGCTTATAACTGAAAAAGCTGTTTGAATGCAGAACAGATTAATGCCCTGTTAAATAGATACATATACTGTCCAGTAGAGCTGTTTCTATTAACAAAATGTTAAAACTGAGATATAAAATGATTACCTATTTTCATACGACCATATCTACTGCAACCTGCATAATTTTGATTTAACATATTACCTGTTTATGTGGCTAGATGTGTAAAAAAAGCAACCTCGTAATATAATACAACAATAGTGTGCCAACGGGGAATCAGATTTGCAACCTGCAAGTCATAAACCCAGTTTTACGCCACACATTTATGCATTGGTTTTTAAATGCTCAAAATAACAAGGATGGCAATTTGAATAATTAAGTGGCAAAGCTTTCTCTTAAATGTTTCAAATTATAGCTTTCTTGTGTTAAACAATTCAAATTACAAAACGGAGCTAAATTTAGTTAAATCGATTTAAATTACTGAGAATAAACTTTCAGGTTAGGTTGAGTGCAATAAACAATAACGCTTAGAACACAGACCTCCCAAAAGCTGTGATGTGTCATGAGCATTTAACGTAATTTAAATCGATAAATGTCATCCTTGTTAATTATACAATCTCACGTTGTCGCTTTCGCAAGCACACAAACTACAGACAATCTGCGCTGTTTCACGAGCATAATCATTTATTAGAGTGCATGAAAATGCACTCTATTGTTATCCGAATTTTTCTTATTAGAGTGCATGAAAATGCACTCTATTGTTATCCGAATTTTTCTTATTCTTCTTTTTCTTCTTCTAGCCAGTTTTGTGTGTTTAATACAGCTTCAACCGTTTAACGTAGAAACTTCATTCAAACTGTGTTGCGTAGGTCTTACAAAGGACACTTATGGTATGTATTTTTTATTTTTGTAACATTTATACTTTTTAAACTATTAATTAAAAACTATCAAAATTTCCCCCATAGACTTAACATTGGCCTTTATGACATCACAATAGAGCCATTAAGCAATTAGAATCTTGTGGCAGCTGTTCTGACCACCTACATCTGTTTGATGTAGGCCTATATACTTTTATCTATGTAAAATTAGACTGTTTGCATTTTCATGCACTCGTAATTCCCTGGAATTACATTCTCTAGTTAGAGTGCATGAAAATGCACTCTATTGTTATCCGAATTTTTCTTATTCTTCTTTTTCTTCTTCTAACCAATTTTGTGCGTTTAATACAGCTTCAACCATTTAACATAGAAACTTCATTCAAACTGTGTTGCGTAGGTCTTACAAAGGACACTTATGCTATGTATTTTTTATTTTTGTAACATTTATACTTTTTAAACTATTAATTAAAAACTATCAAAATTTTCCCCATAGACTTAACATTGGCCTTTATGACATCACAATAGAGCCATTAAGCAATTAGAATCTTGTGGCAGCTGTTCTGACCACTTACATCTGTTTGATGTAGGCCTATATATTTTTATCTATGTAAAATTAGACTGTTTGCATTTTCATGCACTCGTAATTCCCTGGAATTACATTCTCTAGTTTACGATTGTTGTCAATTATTCTGTGAATTATTTGTTTTATTGTTAATCAAGGAGGATAAAGGGGAACAGGCTGAAAGTAATGATAGATTTAAAGGTAGTGTTTCCGCTTCCCCTGTTTC
This sequence comes from Megalops atlanticus, assembly GCA_019176425.1. Lineage (NCBI taxonomy): Eukaryota > Metazoa > Chordata > Actinopteri > Elopiformes > Megalopidae > Megalops > Megalops atlanticus. The sequence goes on along the minus strand of CM032890.1, from coordinate 2,594,282 downwards.
CAGCTCACCCGCAGCCACTGAAAAACATACGGGGAAAAAACCTAACGCCACATACCAGGGATAGCTGTTATTGTGCTAAAAATAGCTGTGCGATATATCGCGATGGCTATATCGTGCATCCCTACACTGAAGTGTGTATATAAACTATAAAAAATGTTATCGGTATCGGTGTTGGTTATGAGAAGCAGGAATTTATCGGTTATCGATATCGGTTGTAAAAAACAGTTATCGTGCATCCCTACTTTTATGAAAAACGCTTATTAATGTTGTAAAACTCTACAGCCACAACTGTATTTCTGGCACTCCTAAGGCCATTGTTGTGGAGAAATACTGTATGTTTAAGCACTATTATTAATATGCGGTAATTCTGTGTGTGAGGCCGGTGTAAGACAAGGGGTCATTCTGGGTTATAGGCATTTGAAAACTATTGCGGGACAGTTGGTCTTAGAGCATGTGACCTTGGAAAAGGAACACTGACTTCAGCATTAGCCCTCCCTGGAAATTGCCCCAGAATTATTTGTGCACTATGCGGCTGACTCATAGCAACGTCATCTTCTCCTATTGGTTTATGATTCTCGCTTGTTGTATCTTTTAGATGCCATCTTCTCCTATTGGTTTATGATTCTCGCTTGTTGTATCTTTTAGATGCCACCTTCTCCAATTTACATGACTCTCGCTTGATGCATCTTTTAAATGCCATCTTCTCCTATTGGCTTACGGTCTTCGCTTCTTGTATCTTTTTCTCTGGATTCACAGTCAGGCTGCCTTCTCCTATTGTTTTACAGTCACATAGCTGCCGCTTATTGTATCTTCTTCCTCTGATGCATAGTCATGCCACCTTTGCTTATTGTATCTTTTCCCTCAGAAATAGCCTAGTGGCGTGTCAGCACATCTTAGCCTCCTTTAGACATATGCATCCCATTTTTAAGTTTATATTACCATTTAGGAGTCACACATTTAAAGAATAAGAGCTGGTAGTCTGCATTGGTCTAGCTGACATCTAATATGTTGTGAATTATATGCAGGTGTTATAGCTACCCATCATAACACTGCTGAGCTAGCGCCCCCCCGGTGGGTTGAATACTTCTTTGTTCTGCATGGCCTTCCTCATACAGGTAGGCCTTACTTTGTAGCTTATGTGTAGCATATGGTGCACAATGGCAACCTGTTGTGCATCATGTGCTCTTGCGACTACGTGCCTTCCCACAGTCAACTGCACAGCAGGTCTTACTTTGTAGCTCATGGCATATAGATATCTGTGTGCCTTCTTGCAGTCAACAGCGCCATCGTCAGGCCAACACAAGTTATTTAACTCTCCTTTTTAAAAGTCATCCAGCCAAGGCTTGGAAATAATGGTATTTTCCAGACATGCTTATTTTAGAGGTAGATGCAATGATAACCAGATACTTTTATATTTTAAAAAATCATTTAAGGGTAGACTTGGAAATAATGGGAAATTCCAGACGTATTATGTTAAAAAATAAAATATAATAACTGACTATGGGGTTTATGGGATTTTTCCAGGTTCGGGAAATGTAACAGCTTGTAAGATAATGGTGTATCAGCTGGGATGGTGTGATATTGAAGGTGGAGCCTGGGAGGAGTTGGAAATTAGGCTCCAGTCTAGGAGGAGTTAGGGAAAAAGCATAAAGGTAGGACGCAGGTCAGGGGGGGTTAGAATGAGTGGGGAAGTGCTTGTGAATACATGTACATCTGTTGCTCCGCAGACCAACCTGGTTTATTGTATGTGACTGATCACCATATGCAATAAACAAAAACCATAGTTGCATCAGACTCTGTGGACTTATTATTTTCTGGAAAGTGTTAAAGTGTGGAGGAGGACCCTCGGTTCATCTGGCCCGGACCAGAGGGATATCCGCCACACCATATGTATCAATCTTTGTGTACAACTTGCCGTAGAACCATGCGTACGCACAATCTCACAATTTGTGTACGGAGGTTTTTCGTCAGAGTTATCAAACACCACGTACACCTAATTGTCTTCATAAATCTGAGCGTAAATCAAATCAGCCTGAGATTATGTGCACATGAATGCGCTTAAGGTCCACTCCCACAATTGTTCTTATATGGACCGAGACATGCCTTTAATTTGTCGAATTAGCATATTAAAGATCCCAGGTAAATCTGAGTGGATCAATGGCAGGACGTAAGAAAAGAAATTATTGGAACACGGAGATAGAGGTGATGGTTGATGAGATGGGGAGGAGAAAAATGTCCTTTTTGGAGGCCAGAGCAGCGGCATTTCAAATCGACGGAAAAATGCGGAGCGGCTCAAAGTGGTGACTGCTATGAATGCAGTTTCACCAGAGGTGCGTATGGTGGAGGAGAAGAAAAAGAAGTGGTCGGATTTTAAACCTAAGTGTCCTCACACCATTTAGGGAATCGGAGCACTCGGAACATAGGTCAAAATAGAATTTATGAACGATTGTAACCACTGCGAGATGGCTGCTAAAATCAACAAAATAACAGCCAACAGTGTGAGGGTCATGAAGTAAAAAAAAACAAAGATAATCAGATCATCTTGTCTGTCTTTCTGCTCATGCCATGCAGCTCTCTCGCTCTTTCTCTCTCTCTCTCTCTCGTTGACCGAAACTTTACTTCTCTGTGTCATTTCCAACGAGGATTCCAACGTTTCCAATATTTTTGTTGTTTGTGCTATTTTTCTATAGGGTACATAAAACTGGGGAGGGGGCAGAAAATACAAGAGGGGAAAAGTCCCCTCTTGCCCCCTCGTGGCGCCAGGTGTGGACACACTGGTCCTGGGTGCGCTTAATCTTTTTTGGCCCCTCTTTTCATACTGGCTTCACCACTGCTGTGAAATAAATGTATTATTTGATTTTGAAACAGTAGTTTTGTGTTGTTATTTAGCCTTTCAGAGGCTATTGCATGGTTAAATAAATGAAATTCATTAAACCTACCACCAGACCAATTTTAGGTGGTGACCTGGCAATCTGCCCCAAATCTTCCTATTTCTTATAATGGCCATGACGCACAAACACATGGAAAAGGTAAGGTAGGAAATTGTTCGCATCTAGTCAAAACGTCACTATATTGCCACCCACAGGATGAAAAAATGCAGAAATAGGCAATAGCAGGATGATAATCTACTGTTTTACTATATAAAAGATTTGCCCCCTCGTCATTTTTAACTGCCCCCTCAGTCACTTCATCCTGGCGCCGGGACCTGGCGTGATAACACTTATCAATGATTGACACAAGACCCACTTACTTGATACCGTTAGTTCCTCTTCGTGTCGCCAATCTGCAAATTACAAATTTTATGTGTACGCCACCTCCAGACCATGCGCAGAGATTCGCATGTTTTCCCGGGAAGTATCTTTTCATAAATACCGTTTTATGCTTAGAAAAGTACTCGGCACGATTTTTGTGCGTATGCACTGATACATGTGGCCCTTGGTGCTTACTCCAGGTTTTTATGGTGATATATTTCACATCACAACATAAGGCAAACAGGACCACTGAACAGACAGGTTTAAAGTTCTGAGAAAGTGTTTTTATTTACGGTATGAACTCACAAAATGACCAAGAATTTACTGGGGACACATGATAAGGAAAGGCCATTGAAATATTAGGGTATTGAATTGAAATATATTATGTGTGATAATATTAAATGCAGTCAATAAAAATGAGCATTCTGTTTACGCAGTGATAAAGCATTGTTTTAAACAGGAAGTGGGGGTTTGTATCAGTTTATAAATCTGTCTTGTGCCTGTGTTACAGGTCCCAGGGGGTTGGGGTCCCTTGAACAGGTAATAATTGTGGATAGCCTGTTAGAAACAGGGGAAGAGAGAGAAATAACAAGGAGGGAGAGTGTTGGCTGTATTCTTCAGTTCTGCTTGTCAGCATCTGAAGCAATACGGCAGCTTTCTATGCTACCTAGCGCAAACTCCCTCTCAGACAGCTCCCCCCTGAGGTGAAAACTAGAGCAGCATTCATTTGCAATTATTGGTAGAATCAAACAACAATATTCAAGGAAATAAGTAAATTAATTCAGGATATCACAAAATTGTGACCATACATTTAGTGGGTGTCACAGTTGCTCTTGTGTGATGTCTTCCTTGGGCTGAGGAATGGGAAGCCATAGAAGTCTGAGAGACAGATGTTTCCTGCTTTAATCAGGGCAGTTCATGTCTCCATTGGGTAGAGACAAGTGTGGCAATTAGATTAGATTAGATTAGATTCAACTTTATTGTCATTAAACATGTAACAAGTAAAAGGCAACGAAATGCAGTTAGCATCTAACCAGAAGTGCAATAAGCAGCAAGTGCAGAGAATATTTACAGTTATATGTATGAACAGTATAAGGTCACTGCTATGAACATTTTGTACAGATGGGTATATACAATGTGATATGTACATTATGAGGTCAGTAATTATGGACAAATTTACAGATAGATACATACAGTTGATATATACAGTGAATTAATATATACTATGATATTTACAGTTGTATAATATATAAAGTGGTTCTGGATTAAAGGGGCAATGAGATGTGCGTAGTGGTGTAGGGGGAGTCAGCGGGGGACAGAATTCAATAAGGAGACAGCTGTGGGGAAAAAGCTGTTCCTGAATCTGCTGGTCTTGGACTGGAGGCTCCTGAAGCGCCTCCCAGAAGGCAGGAGGACAAACAGTTTGTGAGCTGGGTGAGCAGAGTCCTTGATGATGCCTCGGGCTTGACGTAGACAGTGTATCCTCTGTATGTCCTCAATGGCCAGAAGCGGAGACCCTGTGATGCGTTGGGCAGTCTTCACCACCCGCTGCAAAGCCTTGTGGTCTGAAACCGAGCAGTTCCCATACCAGACTGTGTTACAGCTGGTCAAGATGCTCTCGATGGCACAGTGATATAAGTTCACCAGGATTGCTGAAGAGAGATGGTTTTTCTTCAGTGTCCTCAGGAAGAAGAGGCGCTGGTGAGCCTTCTTGACCAGGCTGGAGGTGTTGGTGGTCCAGGACAGGTCCTCCGAAATGTGGATCCCCAGGAACTTGAAGCTAGAGACACGTTCGACAGCCATCCCGTTAATGTGGATGGGGTCAAGCGTGCCTCCTTTCTTCCTCCTGAAGTCCACAATGAGCTCCTTTGTCTTTTTTGTGTTAAGGAGCAGGTTATTGTCAGCACACCATGCTGCCAGGTGCTTTACCTCCTCCCTGTAGGCTGTCTCATTGTTGTCACTGATGAGGCCGATCACTGTGGTGTCATCTGCGAACTTGATGATGGTGTTGAAACCATGTACAGGCCTGCAGTCATGGGTGAAGAGGGAGTAGAGGAACGGGCTCAGCACACAGCCCTGTGATACGCCAGTGTTCAGTGTGATGGTGGAGGAGCAAGTGTTGTCTGACTTAACATGCTGAGGTCTATTGGTCAGGAAGTTCAAGATCCAGTTGCAGAGAGATGTGTTGATGCCTAGAGCTTGAAGTTTGGTGGTTAACTTGGACGGGATGACGGTGTTGAATGCTGAGCTAAAGTCCACGAACAGCATTCTTGCATATGAGTTGTTATTCTCCAGATGCGTGAGGACAGAGTGCAATGCTGTGGAGACGGCATCCTCCGTGCTCCGATTCCTGTGGTAGGCAAACTGGTGGGGGTCCAGTGTGGATGGGAGACAGGTCTTTAGGTGTGCCAGGACCAGTCGCTCAAAGCACTTCATAACGCATAACACTTCATAAGCACTTCATAATGGGCGTGAGCGCTACAGGGCGGTAGTCATTCAGGCACATTGGGGTAGACTGTTTAGGCACTGGCACAATGGAGGTGGTCTTGAAGCATGTCGGCACAGCTGCCTGGTTGAGGGACAGGTTGAAAATGTCCGTAAAAACCGCGGCCAGCTGTCCAGCACATGTCCTGAGCACGCGTCCAGGGATGCCGTCAGGGCCAGCAGCCTTGCGTGCGTTGATCCGGCTCAGTGCTGCATAGACTTCTGTGGTGGAGAGTGTGAGGGGCTGGTGGTCTGCAGGGAGTCTGATCTTAAAAGCTGTCTCCTGGTTTTCCCGGTCGAAGCGAGCATAGAAGTCATTTAGCTCGTTGAGGAAGGAGACATCAGTGGTTGTTGGGGTGGCGTTGCTGGGCTTGTAGTCACTGATGGCCTGGATGCCCTGCCACATACGTTGGGGGTTGGAGGTGGTGAGGTGTTCCTCGACCCTTAACTTGTAACAGTGCTTGGCCTTCTTGATGCCCCTCCTCAGGTTGGCCCTGGATAAACTGTAGGCTTGAGCATCACCTGATCTGAAGGCGGCGTTGCGGGCCTTCAGCAGGAGCCGGACCTCCTTGTTCATCCACGGCTTCTGATTTGGGTATGTGGTGATCTGTTTCTGGGTAGTGATGCTGTCAATGGTGGTATTAATATAATCCAGCACAGAGGAGGTATAGATGTCAATGTCCGTGTGAAAGTCCCAGGTAGCCCGGGAAGCAAATATTCTCCAGTCCGTGCATTGAAACCTGTCCTGTAGTACAGAGTCTGTCCCTTCAGGCCACACTTTGATGGTTCTCACTGATGGCTTCACACGTTGGATGAGTGGTGAGTACTTGGGGGTGAGAAACAAAGAAAGGTGGTCTGACTGTCCTAGGTGGGGGAGGGGAGTAGCTTTGTATGCTCCAGCTATGTTTGTGTAAACATGGTCCAAAGTTTTGCTTCCTCTGGTGTGACAGGAAACATGCTGGTAAAATTTAGGCAGCACTGCCTTCAAGTTGGAGTGATTAAAATCACCCGCAACGATAAAAGCAGTCTCCGGATGCGCAGTCTGTTGTTAGCTAATAGCTGCATGCAGTTCTTTCATAGCGAGCCTTGCATTAGTATCCGGGGGGATATAAGTAGTGGTTATTATTGTGGAAGTAAACTCCCTCGGCAGATAAAAAGGTCTACACTTAACCAGTAGAAATTCCAGGTTAGCCGAGCAGTGTCTCTCAGTGATGACAGAGTTTGTACACCAAGCTTTGTTTACATAAATGCACAGTCCTCCGCCTCTGGTTTTACCGGAGTCATCTGCCGTTCTATCTGCACGGAGAACGTAGCGACCAGCTAGCTCAATAGCGCTGTCGGGTATGCAGCTGTTTAACCAAGTTTCTGTAAGAATCATGATGTTACAATCCGTAAGTCTCTTACTGTTGGTGATGCAAAGTCGTAACTCTTCCATCTTGTTCACCAGTGACCGCACATTAGCGAGGAAAATGCTGGGTAAAGAGAGCCGGTGTGGTGTTAGCTTTAGCTTAGCTCTTAGTCCTCCTTGCTTCCCTCGCCTTTGTTTACAGTCTCGTTGCCATCTGCGAGCACTTCCGCCCGGCCGGGTGGAGTGCGTAGCCTCCGGTGTTTTGGAGATCTCAGGGATGAGTCGAAGATTGGTGATACAGCTGTTGGTGTGGCGTAGACCGATGTCTAAAAGTTCCTGTCGGGTGTACGATGTTAAAGTAAGGCTGTCCTGTACGAACAGCAGATTCTGGGGAGACGCTGAGCCTCGCGTTGTGCACGCGCAGGCATCTCGATCTTGATCTCAATTCCAGGAAAAATGGAATTGCCAAAAACCCTCTTCTGTCCTGGATAATATCCAATTCACTTTAAGGAATTACCAGATATTATACCAGAAAGATGAATAATTAAAACAAGTGAGATCATAATCAAAACAATTAGTAGATACATTTACATTTATTTATTTGGCAGACGCTTTTATCCAAAGCGACTTACATAGGTTACCGTTCCTTACAATGTTATCCATTTATACAGCTAGATATTTACTGAGGCAATTGTGGGTTAAGTACCTTGCCCAAGGGTACAGCAGCAGCGTCCCCAGCGGGGATCGAACCGGTAACCTTTCGGCTACAAGTCCTGCTCCTTAACCACTATGCTACACTGCCGCCCCACCCATGGTTTCTCATTCTGAAGCACCAACTGCCTACAACATCATTGCATTCTGAAAACATTTTGATTTATATAAAACAGCTAACCACTGCTATGACTGCTTTTGGGTAATGCTACCCTGACTAACACCCCAGTTCAGTCTAACCACAGCTTACTCTGAGTATACATTTAACAGCATTTCATTTGGCTTCTTCACACCGTTTTGAACTGGGCAGTTTGAAATTTTGGAAATTTGTTTTGGAGGAAACTAAAGTGATGGTTGCTGAACTTCTCTTAAAGCATGTTGAAGTGAAGTCATTCAGATAAACACAAGGAGATACAACATCCCCTTTCTAACAGCAACTCAAAATGTTTCATCATTCAGGACTGTCACTAGGTCCCATCTCAGAATTCTGGCATCAAAGATGTTAAATGGGACTGTAGCATATTTCAAATGTGCGTGTCACTGGTTAGCCAACCTAGACACTGAACTGCTCCGACCACTGTCAGCCCACCACAACACTAGACCAGTTAGGTAGCAAAAAACAAACTATTTACAAGTTGGGGTTAAAACTGACAGCACACCCTGGAGTCACCCCCTTTGCCTACTCTTCCCACTGTAAGCCCCAGCAAAACTGTAGCCCCTCCCCCCAAAGGATAGCACCCCCCACAGGTAAGTGTACACACTCCTGATCCACAGCACAGTGATCCCCTCACACCTTCACACTCTGGCAGAAAGCAAACACTGCCATTTTCCCCTCACAAGCTGCAGTTGGCACCTCCCTCTAGCCAGGGTGAGCCTGTCCCGCCATGGGGCTAACCAGGTAGGGGTCGCAGGCTGCCACCGGGAGCACTCACACATACACACTTTTACAGAACAGGTGTTGCTGCTGATCACCTTCCCAAGCAGCAACGCCAAGGGGGGGAACAAAAAGGAAAAAGGATTCCCCCAAAAACACCCTCGTGTCCCATAAAACGGAGTCCTTTGCTGTCCGGACGCCAGGCTCCACGTAGTCGTGCTGCCGGGTGGAATTGCGCTGCCTCTCCAATCCGATCCTTCGCCGCGCTCTGCAACTCCGAACGCGAAGAGCAAACTGAGAAGCCAGCGGAGCCACCCCTGGTCACATACACACACACGCCTTGTGCAGGACGAAATAACACACTTTCCTTACGGGAAGCAGGGCGGACGCTCCTGCTATTTGCGCCAATCGACCAGCCAGGCAGCAGCTTCTCTGCGGCGGGTCTGCATTGAGCAATCTTCCTTTTCCCCGGCCCTCTGCTCTGGCGACGCTCCGCCCTGCTGAGGTCCCGCACGAACACAAACACGCAAACAGAAACCGAACAAAAGAAGAAAACCCTGAAAACAAATACAAAGAAAAAGAAAAAACAAAAAAAAAAATAAGCCACTTAATAAACGCCAAGACAGAGCGCTTCCCCACGTACTCCTGCTGCTTTCTCCGGGCGGCTGTGTTCTTTTCACCCCGACTTGCTGCCTTTTATGAAGCAGCAAAGCTCCCCTACACGCCCTGCTCACAGGTGCCCGGCATTACTCGCTCGTTATTCCATTATTGAATAAATGCTGTGCCACGCCCACATGCAACTCCCCGGGCTGCCCAAACCACCGCCCGACATACGCAATGCAGGAGGCCTCATATTTTGATGCTTCTGGGATCTCAGTCTCATTCAGACTGGCACTGTGACCCTCTAAGTGGATTTGCATGACCTCATTTAAGAACACTCATTCACCTGGAGTACAGAGAATTCTGTGGTGGGTGTTTTAATCACATTAAAACAAAATCACACAAAGCTGTGAGCAATGCGGTCTGACGCCAAGCTGTATAAGAGGTTATAACTTCCGTTTAACTCAAAGATCATTACCAACAGGAAATGGAAATGGAGTAGACTAAATATGTATGCTGTCTGCAAATGAAAATTGAATTGAGGATCAAATGTCAGAATTTTCGTATCACAACTCCAAGCCATTGCCATAAAAGCCATATCCTTATCACAGGGGGGTGGCATTGATTTCCCCAGTGGAGCAGTAGAAACTGTCAGAGAAGAAGTGCTCTTTCAAGAGGAGCATTTCTGCTTCAGATATTACATTTGCCATCCATTGCAGAAATCTCAAATCCTCCACAGGATTGTTGAATCTCTGCTGATTTCTGAAGAAACACTGTTGCAGGATTCCTGGTGGGAAATGCTTGAACCATGCAGCAGGTGATTCTTAGTTCATGATAAATGAACCGTCCTCCCTCACTGGTCATTGGAGTGTTTCCTTAACCCCTTCACACTAACACTGACATCAGAGATTGTAACATTTATGATGTAACTGCATTTCCCAAGAGTGGCTGTCAATGTTTCATTATCATTACATTATCATTATTTTGATATAGATCAATGTAGATCTGATGTACCAATCTTCATTAAATATGATTTAGGAAAAGAATGCTAGCATGAAGATGGACAGGATATGATGCAATGTATATATGTATACATCTACATTGCTACCTATATCCAACTGGAAGTACATGTGACATGGAGCCTGGTTATCAATTACTCCTCAGGATGACTATATTCAAACATAGTATGAAACTCAAGGCTCAGATGAAAGTAAGTTGAAAGACATCAGATCTTAGTCACATGTTTCCTGTCTCTCTGGTTGGTCCATTCTTTCACAGTTTCCTTGATGCCAGTGTTAAGGGTGGTTTTTGTAAAATTTTTGTAAAAATGTTTTTGTAAAAAACATTCTTTATTTGGTTAATTTCATTTTGATATCACATGTCAATCATATGGAGGTACTAATGTACTACTGACCTGCTGAAGGTTCATTTATTGTTTCATAAATTATGTTTATTCATTTTTAAGTGTAGAGATTTTTCCATCATACTGCTCTACAACCCCAATTCCAAAAAAGTTGAGACGGTAAATGAAATGCAAATAAAAACAGAAAGCAGTAATTTGTAAATTTACTTTGACTTGTATTCAAACAAAAACAGTATAAAGACAAGGTATTTCATGTTTTACCAAATCAACTTCATTGTTTTTTGAAGATACACGTTTATTCTGAAATTTATGCCTGCAACACGTTCCAAAAAAGTTGGGACAGGGGCAATTTAGGACTAATGTTACAGGTGTGCACAAGAGGTAAGCCAGGAGGCAAACAGTGCTATAAGATCTTGTTGTCTAGGGGGTAAAGAAAAGTCTCCTGGAAACCTCCCATGCCACTCTAACATTCACTGCACGCCCCCCTCAACTGCCCCACAGTTGAATTATCCTGGGCTTGAAATGGCAGCCAATAAAGATAAAGGTGCTTACCGGGTCAGGACACCTCACTGCCCACCATACGATCTCTCTCGCGTCCCCGGCCAGCTCCAGCATGCAGTCTTCAACTTCAACCGGGCCAGCTCAGTCTGTGTTTCCTCTGTTTGTTCAGTGTTTGAGGTCGTTTTCTGAAAGTTAGCTGCGTTCCTCCTTCTGTTAGGGCACGGACCATCAATGCCCCTCGTGGTAGGTCTCCAGGTCGCGGTGAGTCCCCGGCTCGTGGGTTTCAGAGCTTTGTGTGCTCAGGTGAGACGCTCAAGCAGTGCTGGCAACTCGCAGGCCCCCAAGGCGGCCATGACCAACCATCTTTAAGCTTCCCGGCATTCACTCACTCCGCCCCCCTTCCCATGAGACCCAACCAAACACTTAAAGTCATTGTAAAGGTGCACCTGTACCTTTATCTCAAGCCCAAGGATAATTACTGTTATGAGGATCTCTTTCTGCAGCTAACCACTAAATATATATTTATGGATCTTTATGATCTTTATTTTATATCTTTATGATCTAATTTCATCCTAGACTTAAGGATGTGATCCTGAATGTGCACACAGGATCCCGGCAACGACTGTGGCCGTAATAATGATGTGACAAGTTGAAATAACAAGGTGATGTGAAGCAGGTGATGTTAAACAGGTGAGGCAATCATGTTATAGTATATAAGGAGCCTCCAAGAAAAGCCTAGTCCTTCAAGAGCAAGGATGGGTTGAGGCTTGCCAATTTGCCAACAGATGCGTCAGCGAATAATCCAGCACTTTGAAAACAACGTTCCCCAAAGACAAATTGGTAGGATTTTGGGCATTTCACCCTCTACAGTGCACAATATAATTAAAAGGTTCAAGGAATCCGGTCAAATCTCAGTGCGTAAAGGGCAAGGCCGAAAACCACTTCTGAATGTGTGTGATCTCCGATCCCTCAGACGTCACTGTCTTAAAAATTGTCATGTGTCTGTAATGGATATCATGACATGGGCTTGGGAATACTTTTGTCAGTCAACACCATTCACCACTGCATCTACAGATGCAAGTTAAGGCTTTACTATGCAAAGCAGAAGCCATACATCAACACTGTCCAGAAGCACCGCCGACTTCTCTGGGCTCGGTCTCATCTGAGACGGACAGTAGCACAGTGGAAGCGTGTTTTGTGGTCCGACGAGTCAACATTTCAAATAGTTTTTGGACAAAACTTTGTGCTCTCTGGGCCATAGAGAAAAGGACCATCCAAGCTGTTATCAGCATCAGGTCCAAAAGCCAGTGTCTGTCATGGTATGGGGGTGTGTCAGTGCCCATGGCATGGGTAACTTGCACATCTGTGAGGGCACCATTAATGCAGAAAGATATATACAAATTTTGGAGCAACATATGCTACCAGATGCTGTCTTCTCCAGGGATGTCCCTGCATTTTCCAGCAGGACAACACCAAACCACATTCTGCCTGGATTACAAGTGCATGGCTGTGTAAACAGAGAGTGCCGGTGCTAGATTGGTCTGCCTGCGGTCCTGACCTGTCTCCGATTGAGAATGTGTGGCGCATTATGAAGCGCAAAATACGGCAACAAAGGCCCCGTACAATTGTGCAGCTGAAGACTTACATAATGGAAGAATGGGGGAAAATCCCGCTTGCTAAACTTAACCAGCTGGTGTCTTCAGTGCTCAAACGCTTAATAAGTGTTATTAAAAGAAATGTTGGTGTTACACAGTGGTAAACACTCGACTGTCCCAACTTTTTGGAGTGTGTTGCAGTCATTAGATTTGAAATGAGTGTATATTTTCAAAAACCAATTAAATTCACAAGGTAAAAAAAATGTGTTGTAGTGTTTTCAGTATAGTACAGGGTGAATAGAATTTACAAATCACTCCTTTTTGTTTTTATTAGTATTTTCCAAACTGTCCCACCTTTTTTGGAATTGGGGTTGTACTTACGACTCAATTAAACCACAGATAAGGAAGGATTAGTAAATTACTATTAATATCTGTAACTCCCATAGCTATGAACTATTCCACTGAAGTACTCTGACTGTAAAAGATGTGATTTTTTTTTTTGCTTATGTCTGTTTCAAACAACTCAGTTTTATGAAATCATCTTGGAGGGCTTCCGCAATTAAACAAAGAGATTTGCTCCCTCTAAACCAACAGGAAGTCATTCAGATGAATTTTAGAAAGACGAATTTTACCTCCACAGATCTCCTGTATTCACAGTGGATCTTGGGTGAAACACACTCCACGCCAGCCACCTCATGGGCATTTAGTGCCTTTTGTCTAAAGTCAGAAAAAGCTGGGGAAAAAGCTGACCTCTTTCTGCCAGGAATAGGAATGAGCAGCTTGGCCAGAGTCCACTCATGTCACCCTGCTCAGGCACCCTGCAATTTATCAGGCACCTGCAAGTTGTTTGGATGATGTCAGCAGAGTTGTGCCTGTCCTCCAATGACAGCCTGCTCTTCTGTAGTGCACCATGTAACTTTCAGTGTGAAAAATAGCCATTGGGTACATGTGAGTGTGTTCATCTCAGCCCAGTGCTCCTGCATGAATGCAGAGGTTGTCACAGTGCGATGAGCCTAGTATACAATTTCCAGTTCCAAATTAGTGTTTCATAAAGGGGAAAAAGCATTAAAAAGTCAGCAGAATAGATGAATACTCACTGGAAGCCCTACTCCTCAGGGCTTGCTTTGTTTGATCCAACACAATCAGGTTAAGTTTTTTCAGGTCTTATATCAAACTCTGGATCTTGGTATGCTGAGAAGGGCTTATTCCATTAGCACAGGCCTCAGCAGGTAATGGCTTCCTCATTTGCCACAGTCATCTATTCTGCCCCACTCTGGCCCTACCCCTGCCTGCTCAATAGGTGTGAGATACAGGAGTGTGATTAGCACTACCAGGAATACTTGCTGAATAGATTCAACATCTGGTATGCATCTGAAAGGGTTTCACTCACAGCGACGAGAGTGACAGCAGTATTCATTGTAATAACACAAAGTGACAGTGTTCATCAGACCCTACTGATCTGCTCTGCTTTATGAATTAATCAGACAGAGGAAAAAGGGAGCTATTGAAAGATTTATCATGCTCCAGCTACACAATGAGTGTGACATTTCTCTCTCACAGGTAAGCGGTGACAATAAAACATGAGGCCTTATTAGCATACACAGCAAATACTAAAGCACTCAAATACCATTGCAAAGAATCTTCCACTGAAGTACAAAGAGTGATGAGAAGGATCATGTCTGAGCAAGGTGTTGTGGGAATTGGAGTGCCTCAGGGTCTGGTGTTAGGGCCCCTCCTATATTTACTTAAATGAGGTTGATAAGAACATTAGTGGTACAGTAAATAAATAAAACTTCTAAAATGTGAAGCGGTGGTGATTCTAGACTTTTTTGACTGGGGTGGCCCAAGTGGAGCACTGATTCATTCAAGGGGGGCATGAGGATAAGGCAACATCCACAATAACAGAAATAGGCACATAACGAATATTGATAATGCCCCCCATACACTAAAAGCACTGCAAGATGTGAAATTAGCACAAATACAATACAGGAGCTAAACCATAAACTAACCATGTGAACATCATATTCAGAGGATGAAACTGCAAAGAAGGACAAACACCATGTTCTCACGTCATCTTTTTTATCTGAAGAAATTCAAATACAGATTAACAAACACATGGCTAGGGATGGGACGCTCGATATTGACGTTTCAACGCCTTATCGAGCTTCCGAAGCAAAGACGTTTCGAAACACTGCTCCGAGATGTGGTTCAAAACGCCCATGTCCGAGACCATGGCTAGGTGAAGCTTCGGTGCGTTTCACCGCTATTTCGACAGGTTGCATACCCGCCGCTCCTACGTTTGATTATCATTGACAGTGTCTGGAACAAACCTGATCACACACCTGTCTCAACCGCAAACTCCCAGAATGCTTAAAAGTCACATCCCAACTTCGAGGGTTTTTGTGAGAGGAGCGATTTAATGAGTGATAGTTAGGCTAGATATAAGGTTAGTGATACATATTGATTGATAGGTTACATTAAGATGGAGAATCCACGTAAGAGATCCCGATCTCTGGGGTCTCTGGGGTTTCCACTTGCTCACAGATGTTAATAAACACAACACCACATAAAAAAAGAAATATTTACTGAAACACACTGTTCATTACAGTTCCAATTTGCTGTCTCTGACAATCTGAAAGCTTTTGTTTGTTTGTTGTAATGGTGATTTCTCCGAAATATGTATTGATCATATGTATTGATAGCCTGGCATAACCCACCAGAATAATACGTAGTTTAGAATTTATCAACGCTTGTCTGAGTCGTTGTTTCACAGAATAGCATTATCAAGATGTGACGATGGCAAAAGTGGCCAGTAGGTGTCACCGTGGAGATGGGTGTCGGATTGTTTCGAAACCTCGAAACAATTTCCGGCACAATTGCTTCGAACGTTTCAGTGTTTCACAAAGCCTCGCTTTGCCCACCACTACACATGGCAACTAAATAATGAAAAGATCCTACTCCTACAAGGCTTTTTTTTTACCTGGTGAGCTTTGTAGTTCATTATCAAGCTAGCTGACGTTAGCTAGCTAACGTTAGCTAGTTAGCTACCTCGCTAGATGGGCAGATAGCAAGAGTAATAGTGTTGTAAACTAACTCACATGCTAACAACCAATTACACATTTAGAACGGCTGTTTCTTGGCTATATCAAAACGTGTAGCCTACTTACATTTTTGAAGCCAGTCACTCCCGGTTCCCGCGCTGATTTGAACCACCGAGTACATCAAAAAAGTCCCGTCTTTGACCTGGTTGATGGCCAATCATAGACTAGGATTTTTGGGTGGCACCCGGGGTGGCCAATCAAATCTCCAGGGTGGCCTGTGCCCCTCGAAGCCCCCCCTCTGGCCCTGCCCCTGAAGTGAAGATGGACTTCAGATATTTTAATTTATGTTTGTCTTTAACTTTGCATTGGTAAAACATTACAATACAGACGTTTAACAGACACTCTTATCCTGTCAGGGTTTCAGAGACCGCTTCCTACAAGAACAAGCAGGCATCCTTGTAATAGCCTGTCTGGTCCTGTGCCTGCTGCTTCCCCGAACTACCACCAGAGGGCCTATCTTCCTGTTTGTGCCTTGCCTAATCTAGTTAATCGTTTTCGTCTGTCTGACGTTAGTCTCTCAATGTGTTTGGTGCTCTATATAAACCCTGCCTGTTGCTTGGTTCCCTGCTCAACCTTGATATGTGCTGCCTTGTGTATGTTCCTATGCCCAAAGCTTGGTGTTTTTGAGTCACCAGTAAAATTACCTTGTTTCTTCACAACCCACCCGTGCTACTGTGTGGCCTCTGCTATTGGAGTTAACCTGCTCACCTATTACATATCCAGAGCATCTTACACAGGTTACAGTTTTTACATGTTATCCATTTCTACAGCTGGATATTTACTGAGGCAATTACATAAGGGATAACGGCCGCCGAGGTGTCTCGCTACACGGAATTAATGGACAAGGTGGAGGCAAAGAACTCCACAACGCGAAGCGGGACACATCGAAGGCCGTTATCCCGCTTATCCCCAGGCTGCCATATTTAGGTATTTTTGTGTACAAAGGAAACATAAGGAGTAATCTACAAAAAAGTAATCTACAAAAAGTTTTGTGGTTTGTGGAGCTAGTTGTTCAAGTAGCCTTCAAGTAAGCTAAAGCGTAGCCTACGGTAGGCCGCACTAGTTTGCTTGGTTGTTGTGGTTACCATTCATAGTTTTTGCCAAAGGCTAGTGTTACTTAAGGCGGGCATACACTGTGCGATTTTTGGTCCGATTTTGACCCGATTTCTGAGTCGTACGACTTTTTTGAGTCGGGCCGAATTTCAGCTTTGTCGTGCGTCTTTAATCGTGCAGTGTACAGGGGCTCACGAGAGGCGATTAACGTCTCACGACCGGCAATCGGATGATCGGATGAATTTCTAACATGTTTGAAATTTGAATCGCCCCTCGGGCGGGTATCGCACAGTTTAAGCAGAGATACGATCAGATTCCCATACATTCAGTGTTTTTTCCTCACTGCGCCTGCGCGAAATTGTTAAAGGTGATCGAAAATATGGCGGCGATACGCAAAGACTACATACGACCGAGAATGGCAGTCAGATGTGAACTTTAACACAACAGGAAAGAAAAAGAAAAGAGGTAGAATTGTAGCTATCAAGTTAGCTGCTTACCTCCAGTTCCCGCTGTAAAACAGATAAACCATATTGTCCACGTCTTCCGAGCCACCTGCGTACCCATACCCGACGGCGTTTCTTTTTAGGACTCTCGGCAGCCAGAATGGCACATAGGGCAAGGGCAGCGCGTTTCTCCTTGGAGAGCATTTTGACAGCACAAACTGACTTTTTATTTGAAATAGCCACACATTTCGGGGTTCGACGTGAGCACGTGAAGTCGTGTAGTGGGAGCAGTGAGTCGCAGCTCGACCATCACACCGTACAGTGTGAGCACATAAATCGTGAGCTTTGACTTGACATCGCATGCGATTTACTCGTACAGTGTGAGTTGGTGTTTAACAAAAACATTACCACAATCGCACAGTGTATGCCCGCCTTTAGTTTGCACAAGAAACAATGTAGCCTAGCATATCGCTTAGCTTTGATCTTCCTAAAACACACGAAGATACACGCATTGTTTTAAGTTATTCAGTTATTTGAAGTTAAATTCTACATTTCCGTTTATGGTGAAATTTGATAAGGTAATAGGGAGTTCGTATTTTTTAGATATTTTAGTTGAGGGTTCGCTGTAAACGGCGTGGCATTGTTGACGGGAAGAACATCCTTGCTCAGTCGCTGGAACCAACGATGTAGCCGGAGCACTGGCTGTCAGGATGTTGCTCCAGACTCTCCTGTCATCAGTACTTGGTGTCCAGTAACTCCGAAGGCTGGCTTCGCAACGGTGCCTCGTTACTGCCATAATCTGGCGACTTTCAAGGCCAGCCTCGGAAAGCCGATTGACAGCAGTGCTTAAGGAGTGGTTGGTGTACGGAGGAAGGCCCACCTAAGGTAAAAAGAAGCTTTGAAAAAATAGGCTATGCTGCAATCTAGCCTTTTAAAATGTGCATCTATGATTATCAGATATCAGCGTTCTTACCTCTTCGCAGATCTTTGTCAGCATGCTGCCCAGGTAATGGACACCCATGGGCTCCCTTGTGTACCACACCTCGCTTGTGTCCAGTGTGCTTTGTGGTACATGCTTCGGGTGCAGGTAGAAGGACTTCGCATCTGCTGGACATTTTGAAATGTATTTTTTGAAGCTCCGCATCGGACATAGTGGATCGCCTGGGACGGAGTACATAAATCCCCGCAGGTGCTCTCTCTGAGGATCGCACGGATCCTTGTGATTTTTGGTTTCGGGGTTGTAGGAGAAGGTGACGTACTCATGACCATTTTCATCAACTTTGATGACAAATGACTTCAGAGTGAGCTCCCTGTTGCCCTCTCTCCCTCGACGGGCCATGGAGAGCTAGGTATCAAACCAGACCTTGCGAACCAGGCCTCTGGCTGTGTCTGACGAAAGCGTTTGAGATTTGCGCAGCATCTGGAGGTGTTGGTCTGGGATGCGGGGATGATGGACGCTGGTGTCTTTGCCTTGTTTTCTGTATTTTTTTAACACCGATATGAAAACAGCGTTACTAGATGAAAACTCTTTGTCGGTAATGACAATATACGGCACGAACCTGTTAATGCCATACCCGTAAAGCCATATAGCCTAACTGGCGACGCTATAATCCTCGCCTTTTGAAGTTTGGACAGATGCATAAAATTGTCTGAGTACTTCATTAAGTTTCTGTGCACCAATGTCCTGTTGTTCTCCGTTTTGTTTTAAAAAGTCCTTCAGTGTGTTCAATGCCCAATTTGTATTTCGTTTGGTGTTTTTTTCGTGCACCTCCTGCTCTATAGTCGTAACTTCTTCTTGTCAGTTTTTTGTGTCTTTTCGGTGTATCTTCACCAAATGTCTCCGCAAATCACTGTTCAAATGTTTTGTTACCTAGCACATTAAAGTTTATAACAAAATCCTCCATTTTTGCAAATGTTTCTTTGCTAAGATTATCGATAGGTTTTTGTCGGCTGTCAATCAACTGTGAATCAACCGTCAATCAGTACGGTTGTTATAGTTACCATTCAAAAGAGCATTGATATGGAACGGTGATTAAACTTTTGTTTACTAGATCTACTTCTTAGCTGTCCTGCTATACGGAATTAACGGACACCTGGCAGCCAATCAGAAAATAGTATTTCTTGTCTCGGGGGATAAGAGTTAAGTACCTAGCCCAAGGACATACCAGCAGTGCCCCAGTAGGGAATTGAACCAGTAACCTTTCAGTTATGAGCCCTGCTCCTTACCACTATGCTAGTGCTGTTTAGATCAGTGTTTCTCAACCCTGCTCCTCATGGCACCCTGTCCTGCATAGCTTCTATCTATCCTTGCTGCTTGATTAAATCAGGTGTGCTCAGCTAATAAAATGTGCCACTGATGAGTTCAGTCAGGTAGGTAGAGCAAGGACAGACAAAATATGCAGGACAGGGTGCCGTGAGGAGCAGGGTTGAGAAACACTGGTCTAGATTGATCTTGACATTGATCTTGACTAATTGTTACCAGGTATCCTGAAACAGCATTTGTTAACCTGAGAAAGTTCAAATGAAAGCCCATTGCTAATCAAGCATGGATGAAGGTCTAAACTTAAAATGCTACACTAAATCTCTCCCATGATCTGTAAGAAGCTGCTCAACTAGTTACGTCTGTTTCCTAGACAGCGCTAGTTTCTCACAGCACTGTGGCTGTCTGTGTGATCTTATTTGGTCTGCATTTGCAAAATACACACCTGTATCACTGACTGGATTTATTCAATGGGATCTCTGAATAGAGGATTCACTCCAAGCTTGAAGAAATTCCATCTCAAACATGCAGCTCACGGTTTGCATGATCCAAAACATACATGACAACATTTCATTGTTGTTTGCTGCAGATTTGTTGTGGAAAAGGTGGGCCAATTTGTATCTGTGGTATCATAGGCTTTCTTTAGCCCTTTTCAGGACATCCTTCATGGATCTTCTCATTGAAAGGCATCCCAAATACATAAGAGTTGCAGCTGTATTGAACCTGATGTAATGTAACAGAATGTCTCCTTTAACATGTTGCTGTTACATAGTGATGTAATTTGCTCTGGAGAAGAGTACCTGCTAAATGCCAATAATGTAATGTAATATAACATAGCTACCTTAATCAAGCTTTGGCTTTAAATAGCCACCTTCAAATCAGATCACAGTGCCAGTAGCCCAAAGGGCACAGTATGAAACCCATTTGCCAATGCCTGGATTCACACAGATCACAACTGCTTTCCAGGTTTCAGACAGCACCATAAATACAGATAGACACAAACTTGAGCATTTCATTGACATGTAAGTCAATACATAGCTGACTTGCAAATAACCTTCAGCAAACACGTACAAATCCACAGCCACTGAATTGACTTCACAAAATTACATCCGTTCACTGTATATCTGAGTATATGTTGTGTCAGTGAGCCAGACGGACTGTATTGAGCACCACTGCAGTACAGCAACATTGTGGGTATGAATTTGTGGATTTGTATACTCTTTGTAATTTCCCTCTGACTCGTTGCTTTGAATGTGTTTGTTTGTGCAAGAGATACGGCATCCCCCTGCAGTGTTACCAAAGTCGCTTTTAAAATGAATTGCTTTGGTGGGAGGGTAAGTCTCTGATTGCACTCCCTTTGCATACACACTGCAATGATGCTAGATTAGTGACCTCTATACTGCACTGATGCTGGGATCAGTGACCTCTACAATGCACTTATGCTGAGATCAATGATATCTGTTTTTATGCTGACATCAGTGACATCTATGCTAATTCTGAGATCAGTGAGAGGAATGTCTGCTTCAATCAGAGAGGCACAGAGGTCAGGAGTCTCTGGAAGTTTAGGGAGGTAAAGTGATTACATGTACAAGATGAATCACCACCCCATCACTTTATCTCACTGGAGTATGCTCCTCGCACTGTGTGTGTGCACGCATGCTCAGATAGGCATGGATGTGGGTGTATGTGTGTGTGTTTGTGTGTAGGTAGGTGTGCAGATTTGTGTGTTTTCATGTATGTATGTGTATGTGCAGGTGTGTATGGATATATGTGTGTTTGTTGTGTATTTGTGTTTATTTGTTTGCCTGACGCCACTCAGCCAGTGGCGTCGTGCCAATCAATTTAGGTGGGCACGTGCCCACCCAATATTTTGTAAAAATGTATTAATAATTATTCAATCAATCAATAATCTGCCTACATCGTTAAGCCTGCACAGCTCAGCTACCAGCTAGAGCTCGTTTGTCAGTTTGTAGTTTTGCCTGTACCAATTACACTGTCCGTCAGTGCTTGCTAGCTAGCCAGCAACACAACACAGCCTTTTCCATCTCCATGTCACGTATTTTGAACACAACTAGCAAACTATTTTCTGGTTGATGTTGACTAGCTAGCTAGCTATCTAGCTAAATGTTACACATACGCATATATTAATGTTCTTGAAGTGAAGGAAGCAAGTTTGGCAGTGTATTTTTTTATGTCTTGTGTGTGGTTTTGAACATGCCTGAAAATGGTACCCACCCACAAATTTGGTTTGCATGACACCCCTGCTGTCAGCATTGATGTAAACAGCGTAAATGGCGGTAATTTCCCTCCCTGGACACAGTGACAATGACAGCGGGCTGTTCACTTGTTCCCCATCATTGTGAGTCTTCCCCTCTCTCTGAGGAAATCCATGAGATGGCCGTCTAGCAGCCACAGGTCCCTCCCCCCTGACAGCTGTCGGCTGAGCTGAGGTGGTGAAAAGCCATTAATGCCTCCGCAGCACTGGTCCATCAGTGTATATTAGCTCAGCGCTGCAACCTGCTGGCAGAGTGACGAGGAGAGAGGTGTAATGGACAGATTAGGGCTAGGGCCAAGAAGACACCCTCAGGACAGCGGGTTAACGATGTTAGGTAGCGGCAACACTGGGAAATGATCCTTTGTCTGGCATTGATCCAACCCTGCTCATGTCACAATAGTCTGCCAAACCTTGCACATGCAAGCTGGGATGGTTACTGAATGAACGCATGGCTGTTTTCATTTGAAGTCTGCATTCATAAATGCTCTGTGTTTCCTGTGGCTTTTCCCTGTTCTTTCATTCTCTCTGACTGCATCCGTGGCGAGAGTCTGATCTTTGCTTGCTTTTCAGCCCTCCATTACAGCAGTTCTCCTTTAAGTCACTGAAACAAAGATCCGGAGAGGAGACAGATGATTCTCATGTACTGATCGGACACAAGGCTGGATTATGGACCGGGCCAGTGGGGCCAGTGCCCCGGGGCCTCGGACTGCCAGGGGGCCTCTAAGCCTCAGGCCATGTGCGGTGCATGGCCCAAGACTTCCAAAGGAATTTGAACGCCAGGGCCCTCAGTGCGCACAGCGCAAGCTGACCATTCGGCCCCTGGGTGCTTATAGCGTGAGCTAACCACTAGGGCCCCCCAGACCCCTCAGTGCTTACAATGTGAGGGCCCCCAGACCCGTTGGTGTTTAAAACGTAAGCTGACCACTAGGGCCCCTGGGCCGCTCAGGCTTACAGTGTGAGGGCCCCCAGGCCCTTTGGCGTTTAAAGAGTGAGCTGACCACTATGGCCCCTAGGCCCCTGGGGCTTAAAGCGTGATCTGACCACTAGGGCCCCTGGGCCCCTCAGCACCTACAGTGTGAGGGTCCCTGAGCCCCTCCACGCTTAAAGCATGAGCTGACCACTAGGGTCCCCGGGCCCCGCAGTGGGGGGGTGGCTCCAAAAGACATGTGCCCAGGGGCCTCACGGGACCATGATCAGGCCCTGATCGGACAAAGAATGCAGTTTTCACTTTGAACCAAGTTCAGTCTCCGCCAGCTGATATAACACCATGCTAATAATTAAGATATCTGTATTTGTAGTTTTGGACAGATGAGAAGGTATTTCATCTTATCTAGAACATGTGTCTTAGCAGTTCTGTTACATAACGCCCTAAAGAAATTTCCCTCAACAGACCATCGCACTCCTACTAAAGCTGAAGGTGAGGGGAGATCTGAGTCACGCAGTTCCATATTCCTCCTTGTATAGCAAACTTATTCTGACTTCATTCTTATCCCAATGACATTCAACTGCTCTCTCAGCATGGAACCTCTGACTTTGGGCAGGAGCTAAACCTGTTTGTTAATTGGCTGTTTGAGAAGAGGCATATTTTCCTGTAGTCTGTCAGCTACAGTGGCACACAGCTACCCCCCGTATGAGGGACCCCAAAGATGGGTGAAGCACCAGTGAGCGGGGCACCCTGGGATGGGAGAAGTACAGTGGGGGAATGCACGAGGGACGCCTCTGTGCGTGAAGTGCATGGGCGCGCTTCCCGAAGGGGAGGGCAGTGTGGTGGAGACCTGTCACTACGGTTGAGTATGTGCTCTGACTGCTATACCAATGAGCCTGGCTCTTTGGCGTTGTGGTCAAGCTGCAGGATTGGTACCCCGTAGACCCTGGTTTGAGGCCGGGTGGGGTGACTGCTCTCTCCCTTCGCTACATATAGAATTTAATATTAACATGACAGCTATATGAATCAGTCAAATATGTAGTATTTAATATAATGCATCCATGAAGGGCTGTATGGATAGATCTAACAGATAGGATTTAATTCTAACATAAGGGTTGTGTGGATCAGTCAAACAGTCAAACCCTTTTGAGTCACCAGTTATCCAGCCCAATCGGATTCTTACAAGGAGTAGATTGTGATAACTTTATACGCCCATGTATTTGTCAGTCTCAAAGACTTTTCCCATCATCAATGCCTTTAAGCAAAGTACACTGTGAAGGACTGTGTGAAACAGATGGTGATGCATAT
Source organism: Megalops atlanticus (assembly GCA_019176425.1). Taxonomy (NCBI): domain Eukaryota; kingdom Metazoa; phylum Chordata; class Actinopteri; order Elopiformes; family Megalopidae; genus Megalops; species Megalops atlanticus. The sequence goes on along the minus strand of CM032890.1, from coordinate 2,570,190 downwards.
TCAGGAGATCCTTTGAGAGGCATGAGAAGCAGTTGTCAAGTTCGAGTATGTTGGAAAACTGTGAGACATTGAAGTGTACCAGATTTTTCTGTCATCAGAACCCCTTTGCCTGGCTGAGTTAGAGACACTCCAGGTCCAAGAAGTGGCCAAAAGAAGCCAGGTGAGTCATTGATCAATGGGTCAGGTGGGCTTGGATGGGCGGGGCAGGGGTGTGTAACAGCAGGGCGAGGCAGGGCAGGGCTGTGGTAGCAGGGAGGGAGTTGGGGGGCAGGGTGTAGGTATATATGACACCAAGCCTCTGGCAAAAGCCTGTGCTGGAGGAAATTCATTAATAGAGGATAAGCACAAGGCCCAGATTAGCTGCTAATCAGGTGTGGGGATTGGTAGCAGGGGAGATCCAAAAACTTGGCTCCACACCACCAAGGGATCCCCAAGGCTGCGGCACCACTATATTATGGGTAGTGTGGACAAAGGCACCACACTCGGCCTGTTACTAGCATGGTGCTGCCTTTGTACAGTATGTGTAGTGTGGACAAGGGCACCATACTGCGCCCGTTACCTGTATGCTGCTGCCTCTGTGCTTTCACAGCTTCACTTGCCTGTCTTTTTGGCTCTTGAAGCATTACATTAAAAATCCTGGTAACAGGACACCATAAGCTACCAAGCAGATGGTGCAGTGAGTCTTGTGTTGAGGGGAGTGGTGTGAGTGAATATTTAAAAAGTTATGTGTGCTGGCTGTCAGGAACATTCATCCCCAGCTGCGACGAGGATGGCTGCTACAAGAAGCTGCAGTGTGACCCGAACGGAAGGGAGTGCTGGTGCTCCACCCCAAATGGTGTGGAGATCCAGGGCTCCCGAATCCATAGCAACCCCGACTGCAGTAAGACAGTGTCCCACCATCCAAGTGCACATGCACACAAAAGCACTGACACAAGCCCCTTCTGCTGGATGGCTCCTGGCAAAATTAAGGGAGTGCTAGTCTGATATGCTAGTTTTGCTCGCTGGTGTATAGCGATTTCATTCACATACTAAAAAGCCACTTGTGTCTCAGGAAAAAATTAAAGAGGCATTTGTAGATAAATCACAGATGGCCGTCTGAGAAGCATCACTGAGAGTAGAGTCCATTCACTCTGGAATATTTGAATGAAAAGAGGAAAAAGGTTGGAAATATTCACTGTAAGGCCTTTTTTAGTTACACTCTTAAGGCTCCTATTATACATTATTGAAAAGTACAAAGGATAACAGGTTATTGCATTCACTGGTAAGGTTAACACATGACTGTCAAGTTTGTAGCAGCTTTGCAGTCCCATAACCTGTTGGCATTCAAAACAAGAAACTGTATGGTAAATTGCATGCTGGGAGTTGAAAGAATACACTGTGAAGCCCACTGTTGAGAATGTATCCCTCCTCTCTTGTGTTATCTAGATGAGTTGGCAGGATACTCTGGTGATTTGGGCAGTGGGGTAGAATGGGAAGATGAGGAAGAGAAAGGAGTGGATGAGAATATGGAGGACGAGGAGGATGAAGAGGACAGACACAGGAGAGGCAGACGATGGGGGGTACATCTGGTAGGGTGAAATGGGAGGAGCGTGAACTGACACATCATCCCATATGCCGATTCCATGCTTTGCATTCAATGCATCCTAGAACATGAAGGATTAAAGGACACCTTTAACCCATCCTGAACCACAGCACTGACTGCAGGGGCGTGGCATAAATACCTGTGAAGCTTTATCCTATTGTATTTGCAAGAGCTTTTTTCTTAAGTATTCTTTAGCAACAAAAGCCATTGACTCACCAAAGCATTGGATTTGGTATGTTGAAAAAATTAAAAAAGTTTAAAACATACATGTAAGGAGAAGAAGACTTTGTTGTGCCATATGCTTCAGGTCATCAATGATCTCAAACGTTTTGTGACAGTTGAATTCTTACACAAGGCCAGTTAGCAGAGCTCTCTCACTGCAAAGTAGGCCAATTATATAACGTTATCTTGACACCAATAAATCTGTTCTAAGAGCCAGCATGCCATCAGAGCTCATTCCCTGAGGCAAAGGTTTCAAAAATATGGGTCAGAAGCCAATGGGTCCCATTGGCTTCTGACCCATATTTTTGAAACCTTTGCCTCAGGGTACCGGATCTATCAAACAGTTTAACATAAATTTGACTTAAACTGCAACAAAGGTGAAAAAATTTGGTACTCACTACTGAAACACCAGAATGGACAGTTCCCCAGACCTGTGTGGAACTTTTATGGACAGTGAATGTACAGAGATAGCTGGCTAGCATTATATGTAAAGAGTCAGTACCTAGAGAGATAATAAAATAGTAAAAAAGTAAAAACAAAAATAGTACAATTAAAAATAGTAAAATATGTTTTAGTCAAACATGTGATCATTCATGAGTTGGTAAATTGTTTTCAAAGCCACTCACAAACATAGCTCCAAATTAGGACAGACCCCTTTCTTCAGCAGTCCAACATATAAGACATGATCTGCAAGGGAGATCACAAAAACAAAGCAGGACCTGTTCAAGAGAGGGTATACATATACAGGAAGTAACAGTGTTTTCTACTTAAGCTTTTTAAGATCACATAGGTCAGTAAAATGCTTGTTAAAAATACAGTTTTGGTGTTATTTAAAATGGGGGTGCATCTTTCCTGCATGGGATCCACATGTAAAAATGTGTGTACACATTTGAGGATACATTAATTCTTTAATAAATCAAATCAAATGGTGCATTGTGTGGCTTGTGTGTTTTTAGTAGATGCTCGCCCCTGTGGAGTCATTTTTATCATATTTATCCTGTGACTTTGAGGCGTTTCCCCGCCTCAGAATCAAACATCAAAAGTGTGGCCTATTTACGTCAAAGTGAGAATGTAGTTGGTTACATCTTGAAAACAAATTAGAACCAGGAAGTACAATTATCAAACTGGCACTCAAAAATAATTACCATGAGTGAGATTATTTTACTTTTTAATTCAGTTAAGGACATTGACTCCATGGCAACATTGTAGCTGTCACAGCATCAGCAATTTGCACATTCGGATAATTAAAGCTGGATAATTAAACTCCTGCTATCTACATTTAATAAAGATTTGTTAAAAAAAAAATACAGGGCACTAAAAAAAACATTCTGTTGAAGAACTTCAGCATCAAACCAGTTTTTAGCTGGGCGTGCTAAAAACTATGTAAGGGTAGATTTTATCTTGACGTGCTGTATGTGGGAGTAGTTTTTAACTAGCCCGCTGTGTCTGGGAATAGTTTTTACCTAGCCATGATGTATTTGGAAGTAGTTTTCTTGACTGTGCTGTATTTGGCCTCTTTGTAAATATTCTTTCTAGTGTACGGACCATAATGTAGTGACGACCACAAGTAACATAGTTATGAACATCAGCACCAGAAATGCTCTTTTCAAGCATGGTAAGGAACACAGTTCTCTTTATCTAGAAACATACCACATATTCAGAATAACCCACTTGTTATTTGTAGGCATTAATGTGGCAGGTTGAATGCTTTAAAAGGGACCATTTACATTGAAGAACCTGCACACACATCACACACGTCTGCGACTGTAGGTACAGACAGAAATGTATTTGAAACACTAAGCTCTTCTTTTAGGTGCTTTTTCACATGATTTATTACAACAAAATATCAATACATAAGAAGACCCAGTATGCAAATCTGTTGCTTTTAGATGGTTTAGGTACATCATTATGTCCTTGTTTAATAATTGCCTGAAAGTATACAGCAGAACGCTGGGATACTTGACTGCACACAATCTGAAAATTTGACTTAGTGTTTGCCAAAGCAGTGATAAGATCTCTGCAGATGGCAACACTAGGGGGCGCCTCACATGACAAGGAAGAAAAATAAACAGTTCACACTGGTGAGAGGCACACAGCACACTGCAACATGCAGGTTCTGGCAAAGCTGACTGCACAGCACAGATCTGCTTAATATTCATTTCAATGGTCTACTTGAATGCAAAATTAAATATGCACCCATGCACATGCAGTTTCTATGACACTGTGAGTCAAACAGAGCAGGCCATGTGTGCTAGACTGTTGGATTTTCGCTCCATTTGATACTGATCTTTGCTTCCCTGACAATGTATCAACTAAATATGGTTTTAAAATCCTGGTTTGCATTTTTAACACACATTCATTAAACCATGTAATTACAGAGCAGGAAATATGTTTTAAAACAATAAAAGCACACTTCCGCAGTTTGTATTATTTCGATTGTGATTTACTAATTAGAACAATATGCAACAAAGAGAATATACTGTTTCTAACCCTTCAAGCACAGGTTTTCCTGCTGCGTTTCCCATCTGTGGTGGTAGGGGCTTCAGTTCTGACAGATATGAGAAGTAAGGTATCCAGGTGTTAGGTTGCATCCACCACACAGGTGCTCAGTCTTGCTGAGTCGTGTGCATCCTGGTGTTGGGTCAGCAGTGGTGTGGCTTGCAGTTCACAGCTTGCACTGTGGCACCTCCTTCAGCATGGACTGCAGTTGCCACACCCTCCTCACCTCATCACCTGCAGTGTCTAGCTCCTGGAACACGGCAGGGTTCCCCGTCATGCTGAAGTGCTGTAGCAGGGGTTCTAGTAAGGTGAACGGGACACTGAAGTTCAGGTGTGGGTATGTCACCCCGGTAACAACATCCCGCGTATTGCTTGCCACAAGACCTGGACATCGGAAGGAAGAGAACAAATCTGACATACAGACTCCAATCTCTGCCAGGAGCTCAAGGTCTCAAGTCTGAATTTTAGCTGATTGAAGAAAAACGGCATCATTTCATGCATTGAGATGACTAATGTCAAAGCCTCTGTAAACATCATGTCCACTAAAACATTCAAATGCTTATATTAGGCATTCTCACTTACCACACTTAAGGGATTCCACTTGACATGACAGACAGATTCTACCTAGACATGTCTCAGAGCCTCAGAAACACAAAGCTGACCAGTGCCCAGAGGAGTCTAGCACCCAGATGAGTAATGCTCTATGCCTGTGTCAGCCACAATGGCGAAACCAATGTGCTGCTTAGGGAGTCACAGGTTTATGATTGATGATATGACAGGTTGCAGTGGTGAGCCACGTGTGCAGATTCTTTTTGTACAACACCCCAAAGGATCCACCCCTACCTCACTATGTATTCAGTGCAGCTCCTAGTGGAGGCCCTTGTCCTCTCATGCCTGGACTACTGTAACTCCCGCTTTGCTCGTCTTCCTGCCTGTGAAATCAAACCCCTACAGCTAATCCAGAATGCAGGTGCATAACATGTCTACAGTCTCCCTAAACATAGTCAAGTCACTCTCCCCTTCCCTTCACTTCGTTGGCTTCCTGTTATCGCTCACATCAAGTTCAAAACCTTTGTGCTGGCCTACAAGACAGTGAATGGGACAGCCCCCTCATACTTATGATTGGTCTTCAAACTCTATTCCGTTAACATCATTATGCTCTGCAACTATGGGGCAACTGACTGTCCCACCCTGAGGGGGTTGCTCCTCTCAGACACAATCCCTGTCTGTACTGGTGCCCCAGTGGTGGAATGAACTCTCCACAGAGGTTAGGCCATCTTCCAATGCAGACTGAAGACCCACCTCTTTAGGCGGCATCTCAGTTCCACCTCAAACCCCACCCCCTAACGCCTGATACCTCTGGTATTTGATGTTTATTTTACAGATAGTATTATGATGTATTTTGGATTCTGTGTTCTATTCACAGATGTGTCATAGTATACTTGGCTTGCATTGCCTAGTCAGATTGCACAAGTTAACTCACAAGTCACTAGTCCAGGAGTTGCTCATTAAACTTGAATGGATACACTTATGTTCTATTGTGCTGGTGATGAAATGTGACTTTCTTCGTTTTAAGGGGTTCAAAGAGGCTACTGCCGGCATCTAGCAGCGGAGATGTTGCTGAATTCAAATAAGGGCCACAGTGTGTTTCTATGGCCAAATACAGGTGGCACTTTAGTTGAAATATAAAAAAAAAAAAAACATTTCTATGCCTGCGCATAGATAAATACACCCAGGTGTAATATTCAGGCCAACATAACAATGCACACAGAAGCCTCTTAAACATTCAACACAAAAGCAGAGCAAAGATAAAACATTACATCCAGACACACCACGAGTCTCTTCCCAGCACATTCACCAATTAAAAACAGGCTGAAGTGCCACTCAAGGTGAATATCAACTATATGAGCATGTCTTTTCAGGCTACAATGGCAACGACACACATACTAAATTGTGTGCTATTTCTTCTTAAAGCTATGTGAATGTCGTTTTCATAGGTCCACAGCTGTCACCCATTGGTGAAATGTGGTAGTGTGGATTCAGGCATTGAGAAGCTTAAATAAACATAGGAAAAATATAACAAAGAACCAACAGACTGCAGGAATCAGAATGATTTATCAAACTGACAGCACAAGGTAAACTAATGCCAGGCTGCTGCAGGTCCACATAAAACCACTGTTTGATTTATTCTCTAGTTAGTTAGTTAAATGCAAGCATAACTGTGAAATCATACTATGATAAACTGATGGAATATATGTTGATTCACTCAGAAACACATGGATAAGTGTCTTTGCCTTCTGTGTAATACATTCACCCTAGACCAATCAGTGCAAGATGTTTAAGACTACATATCTCCCATTAACAAAACTATATACATCTTATACTTGTTAACTGTTCAATAGATTATAACTGTTGGTGTAAGTTTTCAGCCCTACACAGCACTGAAGATCCCCCTGACTTACCTGTATATTTATATCTATCGACTTGAAATGAACACAAATAAAATGTTTTAGGCAGGACTTGGGGTCTAAAGACTGCAGCTTTGATTACCTGTATTTCTGGAACTGATGGTAACTTGGATTTTGTACTGTCAGTATATCTTCCAAAGGCAAATATCAGATGGCAATTATGTTGACATGGACTGAGTAACAGACAAGTCCAGGAATGTAAATTATATATATATATAATGTACAGTGTTTGCTCCAAGGTCAAATGGCAACGTTCCAGTAATAAAACAGCCAGTATGCATCAAACTGTCAGAAAATCGTGTTACCTAGCAGTTCTCCTGTGTACACTCGCACTACAGCGCCCCCGCTGGCTCCTGCCTGCACTGCACATGTGGTCTGCAGCATCACTGGCTGTGAGCGACAGCGAACGGTGTGGGAGAGGACCCCTGAAGTGACCAACGGCCCACAGCTATGACCAAACGCTCCGTAGCTGATGACGTACACGTCTTCCCCTGCACACAGACGGCAACAAGCGCAATATTTAAACAAGCAAGCTGGGTGAAAAAAACTCATTTTTGGTCTTTTCTTTCTTTCAATTGCAACAACCTTTTTGGTGAGGTTACATTTTCGAGGTTTTCTGTAATATATAATATAAACAAAGGAGCATTTTACTTGTTTTGGGTGAAATCCGATGAAAAACTGTAGGTATTAATTCACAGATGCGTTTAGACAGAAACTACAGACACTTGCTGAACTTTTGCCAAATGGCAAATTGACATTTGCCGTTGTGTTTTTGCCCAAATATTTCAATTAGACTTGTTTAATAGGAGCTACAGCACATACAGTCTGTAGCGCTCTTAATGGTTTATGAGATCGAGCTCACCTTGTTTGAAAGCGGATCCTAAAGTTGGCACCACAATACCAGGAAGCTGCTCATTCAGCAGCACCACTGCTATATCATAGGGTGAGGACATCTTGGTGGAATACAGCACTTCGCCCATCACCGCCAGAAACCTGAGGAGACAGACCAACAGTCAAACACCTCTTCTAATCTGAAGCTTGTTCGCACGTGCATGTTCTTTTGAAATACTCACGTGTGATCCATGCATTTTATGACTAAATTGAGCTCAATTCCTAAAAATAAATGCATTAAGAAACTCAATTATGGCGATATTCTTACAGGTTTGACCTGTGGGACATTATTTATATTTTTATATATATATACACCGATGAGCCAAAACATTATGACCACCTGCCTAATATGCTGTTGGTCTTCCGTGTGCCACCAAAACAGTGCCAACCTGCTGAGGCATGGACTCTACAAGACCCCTGACGGTGTCCTGTGGTATCTGGCACCAAAACATTAGCAGAAGATCCTTCAAGTCCTGTAAGTTGCAAGGTGGAGTTGCTGTGGATCAGACTTGTCGCACCAGCACATCCCACAGATGCTCAATCGGATTGAGATCTGGAGAATTTGGAGGCCAGAGCAACACCTTGAACACTTCATCATGTTCCTCAAACCATTCCCGAACAATGTGTGCAGTGTGGCAGGGTGCATTTTCCTGCTGAAAGAGGCCACTGCCGTCAGGGAATACCATTGCCATGAAGGGGTGTACCTGGTCTGCAACGATGTTTAGGTAGGTGGCACGTGTCAAATTGACGTCCACATGAATGACCAGACCCAGGGTTTCCCAGCAGAACATTGCCCAGAGCATCACACTCCCTCCACCAGCTTGTCGTCGTCCCACAAGGCATCCTGGTGCCATCAGTTCCCCAGGTAAATGGTGCACACGTACACGGCCATCCATGTGATCCAAAAGAAAACGGGACTCATCGGACCAGGCGACCTTCTTCCACTGCTCCAAGGTCCAGTTCCGCTGCTCGCATGCCCATTGTAGGCGCTTTCGATGGTGGAGAGCGGTCATCATGGGCACTCTGACAGGTCTGCAGCTGCAGGGTGCAATGCACTGTGTATTGTGACACATTCCTCCCGTAACCATCATTAAAATTTTCTGTGACTTGTGCCACAGTAGACCTTCTGTCGGTTCGGACCAGACGGGATAGCCTTCGTTGCCCTAGCGCATCAATGAGCCTTGGGCACCCAACACCCTGTCGCCAGTTTGTGGTTTGTCCCTCCTCTGACCACTGTCGGTAGGTACTCACCACTGCTGGCCAGGAGCACCCCACTAGTCTTGCCGTTTCAAAATCCAATCCAAAACCCAATCGCCTGGCCATAACAATTTGGCCCTTGTCAAAGTCGCTCAGGTCTTTATTCCTGCCCATTTCTCCTGCATCCAACATGTTGACTACGAGAACTGATTGTTTGCTTACCATCTAATCTACCCAGACCCTTATTTGGTTCACCTGTGAGTGGTCATAATGTTTTGGCTCATTGTGTGTGTGTGTGTGTGTGTGTGTGTGTGTGTGTGTGTGTGTGTGTGTGTGTGTGTGTATATATATATATATATATATATATACACACACCCACATTATATAATATATATATATATATGAGAGAGAGAGGTCATGTTAGAAACCAGTGGTGTAAACTTGTTGTCATACACATGTTGAAGTTTGAGTTTGTGACATACCTGTCATCGGTCTTGAACCTCACTGTCAGCCTGGATTTTCCATTCACAACATGTCTGCAGGTCAGCATCAGTTGAGAGTCCATCAGAACTCCAGAACCCCAGGACTGGCCGCTGTCGACCAGGGCCACCATTGGATAATTTTGCATAGCCGTACACTGGCCTTTATGAGGTACACCTTCTGTTGAATCCATGTGCAATGGGGCGCAGAGTTCCTTGAGCGGGTGATGGAGATTCACAACCATTGCTATGTTCCTCAGAATTAAGTGAAAGGAGCACACTAGAGTCAGCCCTATCCATTCGCCTGATTTCCAGCACAACGGGGACACGATTAAGCCTACGAGGTGGGCATGGTCTCCTCTCGTAACATAGAGACCTCCACCCTCTGTGCCGGGCAAACAGCGTGCGTCTGTGAGAATGACCGCGTGGTCTTCTCCGGCCAAGTTGCTTATTATTCCTTTACTAACAGTGCTCATGAAAAGGTCAGGACAGAACGAGCCAAAAGGGGAGCCGCATGCAAAAACCACACACCCCTTTTCCAAACTTGAGCTGGGAATCCAAGGTGTGGTTCTGCCGTGTTCAGATTTCGCCAACCCCGGAACCCTCAGTACAGCAAACCAACTTAAAAAAACAGCGTCTTTCTTCAGCTCGGAGTCATCCTCGCCACAGTAGAAGCTCCACTTATCCGTCTCCTTAAACACCGTCCGGAACGCCGACTGAAACTCCCGACAGTTAACCAGCATGACCAACTCTGCTTTAAAATTCGATACTTTGCGCTTGGCCTCAACAGCAACAGAGCGCGGATTGGTTACAAGACGTCGCACTGAACACTCTATATAAACTTGGAGCTTGTTACTGATGCTGTGTGGTGACAAGAAATGGGGGTCCGAGGAAATGGAGTGATGACAAATGAGAAACCGAGAAAACACAAGACCGCTGCAAAGCACTATCCCGGCACGGTCATTGACAATTGCTCCGCTGCAACTCAGTCTCTCTGTCTGACGACTAGCCGTTTCCCCGTATTTGGATCCTTTACTTCCATCAATGTGTTTTTGTACATTTTCACAAACCGTGACCACACAACATGCTTCCGCCGTGGACTGCATGTTAACAAGCTAACCAGGTGAAGAATTATGGCGCCATAGTTGTAGCAAATCAGCGAATTTACAGAGTTCAGCGTGCGGACATTATAGCTAGCAAACACTTCAACTGAAACGACGCACGCTTTTAGGGATTTTAGTATTTGGTAAGTCAAGGTTAGCTAGTTATAGCTAGATAACTGATTTTACGACAGAGGATCAAAGTTTAACGACAACAAATCATTAAACAACAGACAATATCTTGCCAAACAAATTAGACGTTTAAACAGATTAAAATCCAACTTTTTCCAATTTAAACGTGTTTCAAAGGTACCATCTTCGTAGGCTGTATAGTTATTTTTTCCTGTTACTAGAACCGCACGCCCTCCCCAGTACACGTCACGCCATGCCATTGGCATTGTGGTGGAGAGAGGGGTGATACTGCTGTTTCTTGTGTCTTTATGATTGGCTACTGACAATGTATTTGCGGGACCATGTCAGCACGATGGTATTTCATTGGATATGATTTCGGTAGTTTAAGGTAATTGGACACTGATCCGGTCAGCTGATTGTCAAGTACTATACAATGCAGGTCCAATGAGAAGTACAGATGTAAGCTTTTCGACATGTAGCAAGCGCTTGAAGGTCGATCTCGAAATTGAGCAATAGACCAGAACAATCATCCGGAAACTTTTATGCCGCGGCGTGGTCACCGTTACCTCCCCTTCTTGGGGGAAAAAAACAAGCCTTTGAATTTGAATGGCGGCTAATGGAGTTCGCAGGTGCTTGACAAGGAAATACATGAGAATTTAAAAAACGATAAAAGTATAGTTGCAATGACATATCAGGAGAGTTTAATTAGTACTTTGGCGGCTGATGACAGGTGCCGGTATTTAGATAAACTTCGCGGTATTGGTGGTCAGTAGTGATGGTGAAGCTTTCCAGCAAGATGTGTTGAAAAGTGGTTCATTTCTCGAGGCTTTGAATGAACTCTAGGGACACCTGCTGGTCAATGGAAATACGATACGGGAAAAATTCTTGGCACGGTGAAAGCGCCGATATGTGCGCCAGCCTGTGGGTTAACAAAGGCCTGATGCATTAACATGCATAGGCCAACACATGAAAGTCATGTCAAATAAAGAAATAGTTAATTTTAAGGATTTATGATGTGTTATTTTGTAAATTTAATCATAGTTACAATCTGCATCAGCTCTGCGTCCATCTCCACAGCCTTTACTCTTGTTTGAATTACCCATGAACTCCTCATTGCAAATATGGAACACATATCATAAGAAAGAGCGGAACCGGAGCTTTGTAATGATGGTAATCATATATTTTTACATACCGAAGTAATCACGTTATGAAGACAGAACGAACTTCTACAAAGTAATATCTTTACTAATTTCTTCACCCATTTTCATACTCCTGCTTCTCGGTTGAATAAGTCACGAAGTCCCTAACGCTTCACAACGTACCACAAATCAAAATAAACAGCAGACCTTACCCTTTCCGATGATACTAGTTTCTCTGTGCGGCAAAGTGTTGTCGAGTAATCAGGTTTTGAAATCACAGCAAATTTCTCCAACATAGGGCTGATATTACATCCCACTTTGTATGAAAAAACAAACACAAAATAATGTATTTGCTCTTCATTGCAATGATTCAAACGTTGTGGTCAAAAGACGTGCGCAGGTTTTCATAAAATAAAGTACATTCTTCATCCAATGATTCAGATTATTTACATTAGGGACTAAGCACATTTTTTTTCAAATATTTATTTACTATCCACAACCCCCATTTTGAAACCTAAATGTTGGTATTTCGCACACTGAATATAAATCTGATCTGATCAGTGAGTGTTTATCTGGGTAGTGTAAGCCATTCTGACATTTAAGGTTCCTAAAAGTGGACTGAGTGGAAAACATGTTGCAAAATGATCCGTGACAACCCGACATAACAACATAATAATTAGGTTTATGTTATATTTCATGGAAATCATAGCCTACAAGCTGGAGAAATCGAATCAGAGTTGTCTACACGTTGCTGGCTCCATCTCAATCAATATAGTATTATCACAAAATCGCAACTCAGAATCTCCAACTACCTCAAACACTGACAACAACCCATGCATTCGAGAGAAATAGTCGAAACTTTGCGCCAAACGTGAAACTATTCTTGAAGCAGCAGTTAAACGATGCTTCGAACGTCACTGGTGACGTCATTTCGCCAAAACAAGACAAGCCTCGATACTGAGCTCCGACTGGACGTGGTTCATGTTTTTGACACAAGCTTCGGAGCCTCGGTTTCAAGGGTAGCATCACTAGTGGTCAGTGTCCTTTTAGCCAAACGGTGCTATCGGGGTCCCATAGGTTTCCCTTGGGGTCCTCTCTCCGAATAGCCTGAAGCCATAAAATCCGTCTTTCGCCCTCCGTTTCCCTACTCAGTAGCAAGGAGAAACGAATGTGTGGGTGTGTTTTACTGTTGATGGTGCAGAACACAACACAGCAACTTTTAGGCATGGTAACAACCTCTATCTCCTATTTGCCGCCAGTCAATTTTACCGCTTTGTTTCCCCCCAAAACGGGGCGTGTCCGCCAAAACTGACGTCACGTTGCTCAGGTCCATACGGACATAGGGGTCAGTGTGTTTGTGTGCCTAATACTTTTGTCTAAGAAATCTGAATGTACTTAGCGTAAAAACTGCGCCATCTTGGGAAACATATTACTCATGTCTACTTCAACACATCAAATTACTCATGTCTACTTCAACACATCAAATAAATGTAAATTACATTTACATTTTTTCATTTAGCAGACGCTTTTGTGTATTAAGTTATTTTTGTGTCTTTTTAACGCAAGCATAAGTTTTGAGAGCAAATTTCAAAAATGAGAGCAAATTTCAAAAAGTCAAAAAGTTTGGCTTGCGAGTCAAAACGTTTTACGAGTCAAAACGTTTTGCTTGCAAATTGAACTGGACGTAATGGGCGGGATCTACGCTGATGGATGAGAGAAGTGTTTCTATTGGTGGGTTTGACTTGGATCGACAGCATGGCTACACCCATAGATATAGAAACGTAGATACCTCACTGGCCGCTGCTGTATATCACCGCAATGCGTCTGCGTGGTCTCCATATTGGAGTGGTCAAGATCAATGTGGATAGAGTGTAGAGCAGCGTTTCTCAAACCTCTCCTGGAGTACCACTTGTCCTGCATGTTTTAGATCTCTCCCTGCTCCAACACAGCTGATTCAAATGATCAGTTTGTTGTTAAGCAGCTTCAGGAGTTCATAACGAGTTGAGTTAATGGATAACAGACTGTAAACTACGCAAGTTGCTCAGAATAGGAGCATCTGTGATTTACAAAAATCCCCACAGCAAAAACAGTTGTTCAGTGATGAATAAACAATGTTGGAATAAGGATAAATTATGACAGCACAGGATTCAGACAAACATCAGATTTATACATCATTCTAGTATTACAAACAGGCAAGTACACTTTAATCACTTAATCTGCAAAAATGACAAATCTTTTAGTGGAACACTCAAAACATACACGGCAACCTTCAGCTTAAATGCCTTTAATAATCAATGCATACGACTGCCCTCAAGGGCAAGATGTACATTTTCCTTCAGTTCAGGGAGACAGACTGTAACAAATAAGTGCATTCATTTTACATTATCTACAAGACAGCAACACAGTATGACTGCAATATTGCTTACGTCAATGGCATTTCATAAGTACTCTCATATTCTGTTATTAGCAGCCGACAGTCAAAAAATACTTCTCGTACCAAGTCTAAAATGGATTCATCAGTTAACTGTGATTTCTGTAGACAATGTACACTTCAGTACCTACAATGACATGTACAGTACATACATAATATTGCCCCATCCCATTACCACAAACTCTTAGAATTATAAAACATTTTCTTGTTACCTTTAGTGTTCCAGGACATTCTTTGCTGAACTAAATGCATTCCAGTTCAATTGAAAACACACTGTAAACACATAACTGTAGTTTAAAATCAGAGCTCTAAGATGGCTGGTGTTGACCAGTCACCACAGTCCCATCAAATGGTGAAAAAAAGCCATCTTAATTTGGCTTTAGAGGGAAAAAAATCAGCCTTAAATAGAAGTTGACAATTGTCTGTGTGTTTTCTGAATCGACCAGACACATTAAGCCTCACACTCCTTTCCCTAGATAGTGTCTGAGGCAGCAAGTTTCATTAGAAAAGACCTACCATACAGCCTTATTTATTTATTATTTAGGATGGAGGTAGGATGGGGTTGAGGGGCATGTTACTGTGGTCTGCCCCACAAATCATAAGTAGCTCAACAGTCACAACCTTAATAGTATGTATTGCTGCTTCTTTCTCCTGTTCAGTGTATTGATGTGGCTTCATTCTTTTACTGGTACATGAGCAGCTGAGCTCGAGGCCATCACTCCATTATCATTTAGCACATTTTACTGAAGTCAACAGAACTGTTCACAACTCCACATCATCTGAAGCATGACAAATCTAAAGCTACCTTTAGGTCTAAACATGTGTCTTTGGCAAGGTTTGTAAAAGGCAACAGCAGGACAGGCAGATCACTCTGAAGATACTTCCCACTTCTTTGCAAACTGATGATGTTCCTTCAGAAAACCAATTCTCCATAACACTGAAACTAAGACGATGCATTGTTTACCACATTGATTAAAAGGTTGAATGCACATGGACATGTGTCACTATTCACCAATTGCCATTGTCAGTTCAATTGTTACTTCAAAATGCACACTGCAGTGGTTTAGAGTGGCTCAAAGCTGATTATGGTAGTTGGACAGAATAACATAAAGCTTAAAATGGGCTTAGAATGGTATGTTTAGTGATTGTCACTTACCCCATTTTTACTTTATGTAATCTAATACTCTAATGTTCAAATGTGTACCATTAGAATGGCAAACTGGTCAATGGTTCTTAGGGATTACCACCTGTGTACCTCAGTGACAGGATAATTTTTGTAAATCTTATTTTCTTGACATTATACACACCTGGATATACTTTGAAAAATAAATATGATTTCAATGCAAATGAATGGCTTGGGTTACTCTGACAAAAGGTTGACGTTACTGTTATGCAATGGCAAACTATGAAACTATGTTAGTGGGGTGCCTCTGCCAATCTAGGGTTTTGTTTCATAACTTTAAGCATCAAACATGTTAAATCACACCAACACCAAACACTGTTTAAAAGGAAGGCAAACATTTCGGAGCAGAGCTGAAACGTTTACCACCAGGGCACTCACATCACTTCAAGCTGGTTAAATACAGTACGTTGTAGCTTCCAAAGCGGTGGGCAGCCTTTTCCCTTTTCAGGTACAGAGTCAGTAAGAAATGGGGGACCGTCCCAGTCTCCCTGTGGTAAACCTTCAGTGACCTGGCCACGCTCAGCAGGTTCAGTCGATGTACTGCGCGAGCCAGCGGAATCCATCCCCGTACCCCTGTTTTTTCAACACGCTGCACATGAACACCTCCATGGGCCTCAGATTCAGATCCTTCAGTGACACGTTCCCCTGGGGAGAGGACAGGGATGTGAGCGGACATGAGGAACCAGCCTCCCCATGCACCTCAGCAGGTGCTTATCAACAGCCAAACTATCTTCAGTGGCAAATCAAAACAAGTCTCTGCTACTTCACTGAACCTATTCACACTGTGATATTGAAGCACTGACCATTACAACCGCTTTGAACAGAACAGGACAGCAGTGGGGTATTGTGGTAAGGACTAGGGCTTGTAAACTAAAGATTTTTGGTTCAATTCCCCAGTGGGGCACTGCTGTTGAACCGGTGGGAAAGGTGCATAACCCAGCAGCATAAATGAATAGGACATAAAAATGATAAATTATGGAGTTCTCTCTGGAATTGGGTGTCCATGTAGTAAATGTAATGTAATGTAACTAATGTAACTATATTAATTACAATTCAAAACATTCAAGAATGTATTGTTATAGCGACTGCAATTATTTCCACATAAAACCAGTTCAAAATTATTTTCAATTGATTTCTTTCATGTCATGACTAGGGCTGCAGCGGTATAGAAATTTCCTTACAGCGGTATTCGAAGAATGCCACTTTGCGGTTTGCGGTAATACCGCAACCAAACCCCTCTGTATTTAATTATTCATTCATTTGATGCTACTTGTCCCTTAAAACAGTAGAAATAATGTTTGCGATGTTAACTGTTATTTTTTAAGACAAAAATCCATCGACTGAGTTCTAGGCCATCGCCTAGGCTAACTGTACTAGCTTATTCATGGTGTGCATTTCAAACACCATATAAATGCTAAATATTTGGATGATTAACTTAAACCTAAAGAAATAGTTATCACACACATTTAACCCTTTCGCACGGAACTTATTTTATGCTATGTAACGTGTGCGTTTGCCTACGTTATATGGTTCGTTATGTTTTCATTAGCGTTATTAAGCTTCTCATAGTTTTCACCGCTGCATTTGCTATATTTTTTAATGTTAAATCACTGTTTCCTCAAACCTAAAATTAGCTAGAATTTTTCCAATCTCATGTTCTAATCGCACCGGTGTTTGCAAATGCGCTAAACGGCTAATCACACCGGTGTGACCATACCCACAAAAGGGTTAAAAGCATCTTACGTGAGTTTTGTTACGCATTATAATTAATAAACATGGATGTAGACAGGGGTTATCATACACTGAATGTTCTCAGTGTTGACAGTTGTCAACACTTCACTAGTTTTCAACACCAGACTCGCAAACCGTTTCTCCTCAGTGTCAGTCCTCTCGATTGATTTGATTGGTCAGTCGACCAGAAGGTTACAATGACGTGATGCGCTTGATAAATGTTATGTGTACGCTCAGTGCAGAGGTCTGGGCGTTTTAGAATCATTTTCTCATTTTTGTGTAGAGATATAAAAAAAAAAACAAAAAAAAAAAAAAAAAACGTGTGTACCGTGGACGTGATCCTTTTCAAAACTGATGAGTTTTTGAAAATATCTGGATACGTGTAGACAAGGCTACAGACCAAGCCAAAAGATACATGAGGATGGCGGCACTCTCAGATAAGGGGGGAAAAAAAAGCTGTTGACGGTAATGGCGGTGACGGGTTCAACACTGCGGTACACCTCCTAATACTACAGTATGGCGGTGATGCGGTTATTGTTGCAGCCCTAGTCATGACAATATCCTCAGCCTTCACTGTAGAGAATTAGGGATGCTAATCTATTAATGTTGATCACCTACATTTGTTACTACACAAGCTGTCTTAAATGTTATGCACTTTGTCATATTTTTATATAGTTCATCTACAATAAGCATAAATTAGTAACATTTTGTGAGCTTGTAAAACTAATTTATGAAATGTAGAGAATTAAAAATACAAGTAAAAAAAAAAAAAACAAAAAAAAATTCTGACCTTTCCAGTCGTGTGACCGTGAAGGCCGAACATCGCCCTGAGCGCATCCTCACTGATGGCTTCTGGCCGGTCGATCTTATTCCCCAAAACCAGGATTGGCACGGTGGAGATTGTCTCATCAGTCAACAGCGCCTTCATACGAGTGATGTAACCCATTAGCAATTTTTGTAATCTTTACCTTACAGCTGAACATACCAGAGAAGTTGGCACAAATTAATGTTCATGGGGTGTACATTATTGTGTAATTGTGCATGTGTACACATAATTAATTAAAATTCATGGCAGTAACTTTGTTAACAAAAAAACTTTCAAGACTTCAGATTCAGCTCTTTCTCTTATTGTATGCCTTTTTTTATGCTTCTCATGTGTGAAGCTGTCCCACTGTTGTTTGATACAACATAAACTCTGCAACTGTGGAAATATCAATGGTAAGAGAAGTAGGTGTGTATAGACCTTACATCAAGCTCAACTTTAGATTCAGCAAGGCGTTCATGATCAGCACAGTCTACAAGGAAAACTATTCCGTTTATAGCTGGCAGGTAGTTTTTCCAAACCCTTCTCGCTGTAAGAGAAGAAACACGTACATTGGTATGGTACACTTGCATACAGTTGTGTATTTCAGGGCCACTTGGGGTACAGTCACTCCAGCTAGCTGGCCCAAGAAGCCTAGCTTTAATATCAAAACCAGTCCTCTTTCTACCTGTGATAAATACCATTTGAGATTAGCGCCTATCAATCATGTGTGTACAATCTACAGCACATAGGCTACCTTTAATGCAGCAACACAGCAGCATCCTAGATCCTGCAGAACCCACTGGTTCCCTCTACAGGGCATAAACTCACCACACACTGCCCCTGTGGTGTAGGACTGGGGTGAAGTTAACTATATTTCCCATGTACCCCACAGTGAAGTCAAACGGGTCAAAAGCTGTTACCATGGTTTTTGGTATGTTAAATATAACTTATCAGCATTGACATATCTTTATGAGATGAGTTTATATGGTGGAGACATATTCAACAATAAAGTATCTGATTATTTGTAATTAAGCAACAAGCTGGGGATTGTATAAAGCCCCTCTTTAGATGCACCGCAACTATTCCTTTTAGAGGGTGAAATCCAGCCAAAGAGCAGGGAAGGCCATGGAAATAGTGTATGGGCTGTCCAAAGGAGAGCTACTAACCCTGCATAGAACAGCATCCTCACACCATATGAACAGGTGTCTAAGATGCTTACCAATGTCCTGCCATGCATGCTAATTGGATTTGCAAACCAAACACACTGTATTATATAGTCACAGGGCAGACGAGTAGACTACTGTAATGAAGATTTTTCAAATGACCTCTTCACTGCAATTTTCACCTTGTGCATGACCACCAAGGTCAAAGGTCGTGAACGTCATCCCAGCGATCGTCAGCTCCTCGGATGCTGAAAAACAAATGAACAGAGAGATTTGTTTAGGGCAGACTGTCAGATGGAGAGTGTTCATGCCTACACAATTGCGTAATCTGCAAAATATTTTGATTATTTTATGAGCCACTGATTAAACGTTCTGTCAAAACTTACAACTTGATGAGGTAAAGCACATCTAATTTACATCTGTGACAGAAAGAGCAATTATGTAGCTCCACAGAAGCTGTGGAGAAGATTTTCTTTACCTGTCTGTGACAGATTTGACAGCCTGCCTGCATGATGCAGGGTCTGCACTAACTCAGTCAAGAAAAGGCAAAGAATCTCGCAAGAGTGTGTTCTCTTAAAAAAACTGTTCTCAAGGGCATGAATATATCTATGTTCTCAAGAGGAGGTTTGTTTGTTAAAGTTTTTAATGTTTTTGAAAAGACAACTTCACTTTTTCAGAAGTGGATTTGCCAGACCTGTCACTGACAGAAGGAGATGGCATTTTTACAAAATTTGGAGGTTAACCCTCAGTCCAGAAAATAACACTTATAAATAACACAAAAAATGAATTTATAGATTTTTTTTTTCTCATCTTTTCTCTTACCCTATCTAAGCACCACAATGACAAATGTTATGCTTTTAACGTGACTAATTAAGTTCAACTTCTATCAAGGTCTTTACAGCATATTTAACTGCTTCCCTTTAATAACCTAGCAACTAGCGCCATGATAAAGTTGTGCACACAGAGTGGTATAAAACTGAACTCTCAACCCTTTTACCTTCTGAACATGTAGAAATGTCAGCTATCAGCTGTTCTGCATTGTTCCTTCAGACACAGAAAAGGTGTGCTGCTTACTTGGGTGCAGTGTGGGGACATGCTGCCCAAGTCTGTCGTCTTTAAGCATGTGCAGTAGCGTGGTTTTCCCAGCATTGTCCAACCCCAGGAACACCAGCTTCCCAGATTTCTTATATAAACCTGAGAAGAGAAGGAAAAATACAACATACAGTCAAAAAAGTGCATTTTATTCAACTCAACCATTATGTGCTTTGCCTTTAAGAATAGCAACAGAATTTGAGTGTTAATGTTTGTTTTTTGCATTTTTTTTGGTGTTTTCACAAACCATGGAACTCATAATGTGGTATAACAAATGAAACATCAAATTTACTCATTGCTATTATTTAGATTGACTGGCATACAGCAATATCAGAAAATAACATTTTACATTACAAATTACAGTACTGAATAAAAGTAGCGCAGGAGAGGTCATTAGTCATCCGTGAAAACTACAATATCGTTTATTGATCAGCATTTCCAAATCATACATTTAACACCTAGGAATATTTTAACTCATTATGGTTACAAAAGCAATACAAATAAAGGCTGCAATATTCCCAGTATTATACTACAAAACTTGAAAATAACCCACCTCTGAAGTTCTTTTTTGAGCGTCAAGTAAGTATTTGAAAAAGAGAATAAAGGTGAAATACGTTACCTAAAAACTGGAGCACGCTGCTAAATCCCCTATAGATCCATTCAAATATAAATGACATCTCTGTTCCAACCTGAAACGAGAGATTTTAACAGGCTTTGCGATACACTTTGATTTGTAAGGTCTCAGTGTATGGAAGGTCCCATGCCAAATGCAAATTGACCAAATACACTGTCTGAGAGTTACCTAGTTATTAACTTGATAGTGTTATTGACTAAAGTAACCTAAATTGCAAACAGCCCATTTTTGTAAAACGTCTTTTTTTTTCCTCGGATTTTTGAGAATCCGGGGATGTTAGGAAAAAATACAAAACATTTTCAAAGCACCTGTCTCCGCCCGAATGGACGATTTGCTCGAATAGTTAGTCCTCCCTCGCGAGCTAGCTAGAAATCTATAGTTTGCCGATAGTTCGTAGCTTTAAGTCTACCTTAAGTCGAAACTGGCAACAGATGACATACGACAGCGCCCTGCCATGCAATTCACGCTCAGCTGTCAGATTTGACCGCGTGAGATAGCCAACATGACAGTGACGTAAAAGACATATGCATACACGTTCACTAGCTAACTTGCGAGGGTACACAGACTTAAACGAGTATCTCCTTCAAATGAATCAGCTAGCTTCCATTAGTTATAAAAAGACAGCACAACGTTTCACGTCAGATTGATTTCTTTCTGTCAACAGATTAAGCTCTGTAGCATAACGTGAAGGCCTAAATAGCAAGAAGCGAGTTAATTAGCCACACGCGGATGTAAGTAAAGATCAGGACTAGACCCAATCAACGAGCGAGCCGGTCTCTTAGATGATCAACTAGTTTGATTCGTTTCAGTGGTTACATGACTTTGCCATATTACCGGCCTGCAAGAACAAGACTTAAAATACGTCTCTCAGAAAAAAGAACTGTCATGGAACCTAATGCATAAAATGTTGCTAACTACGTGCTGTTTTCACGTTACCTCAGCGTGTTACTGTTCCTTCGCCGATCTGTTTTCGGAACTTACAGCTACTGAAGACCCAAAGCAGGCAAACGCCGGAACTGCGTAGTAGTAGTTGTGATACTCTTCCGAGTATTTTTCCCTGTGTCCGCAGCGAGTTGGCACTAGGCCACAAAGTGAAATATGCTAGGGCCTTTGTGGTCACCATGCTTGTCTGCAAGGTCGTGTTTTCGGCGCTTCGGTAGAATGTTTGACATTATCAAACATAAAAATTCCGCCATTAATATCGTTTGCTAATGTATGATCACATGCACCATATTTAGACAGTACACTCAGGACAAAACTTGTAAATTCCAGAGATGATATAGTTGGCTGTAAATGCATAGCGATATGAACTCGATAAAATATCATAATCAACGACTATATATATATATATATATATATATATATATATATATATATATATATATATATATATATATATATATATATATACACACATACATATAAAACCAAGGAAACGATTAGTTAGTTTTTTTTTGGGAATACACACAAGGACAAAAAGTACTGATGTACATCTTTGAAAAGTAGCTGTTTGGATTGTTGATCTATATGTGTGTATTACATTATATATATATATATATATATATATATATATATAATGTAATACACACACACATATAGATCAACAATCTAAACAACTACTTTTCAAAGATGTACATCAGTACTTTTTTGTCCTTGTGTGTATTCCCAAAAAAAAAAAAAAAAACTAAATTGTTTCCTTGGTTATCCAAACATTGGTTATCCAAACATTAGAAATTTTGGGAAATTATGTGAAGTAAACATTTCAAATAAGCGGCTCGGTCTGTTAACAAAAAGATTTTATTAAAGCACATTAAGACCACTGCCTACCACACCCAAGCTTTTCCCCAGATTATATCCAGAACAGAACATTTTTAAATAAACTGAAATTACATTTTCCTTGTCATGATTTCTGTCGATTACTCTCTTCTAATGTATGATCAGCCTGAAAAGAGAAATATTTGTAACTATAGCCTGTAGTAATGTCTGATGTGTAATCATCTGAAATTACACTAAAGTACACTTTCTAAACAGGGTGTCATAGTCCTGGTCCATCCTCGAATGATTCATCTTGGATCAATTCTTCTCATAGTAGAACCATTTGTCAACTGGAAATGAAAACAGCAGTTTATACAATTCAGTACAAATTGAAGTAAATTTTTTTTTAATCCTTAAAAAGAATACAGCACACATGTGAAATCACTCTTTCTTGCCACCTTTAGAATCATGAGTGTGTCATTTGTATTTTTACAGAAAAGCATCTAGCCTGCAGTCACACGTAAAACAGCCATCACAAACCTGATGATGGGATAGGATCCTCACTTCCACAAGGACATGTCTACAAAATCAACAATCAAAGTCAAATATTATTTCACACAAAAATGAGTAGCAAGGGGCAAAATGATATCACTTACACTCAAACACACATCCGTGCGCGCGCACGCACACACACACACACACACACACACACACACACACACACACACACACACACAAACAAATATGGAACAGCAGCTCAGGTTTTAGCAATATGATTCATCAAATGCCTGCACAAGGCTTGACATCTTGATTTATCCCCATACATTATCACCCCATTACTCAACCGTGAAAGCAAAATACTTGCCCCATCAACCACGGCTTTTGCCTCATCATTGGTGCAGCAGAATGGACTGTCTCCGGTTGACACACATGTGTTTTTGCTTAATTGGGGAAAAAAGTAAAGTTAATTTAGCAAGAGAAAACAAAGTCTTCAAAATGCAGTTAAATATCAACCTAAGGCTCTCTGAACTAAATTGGCAAACCAAGCAACATTCTGTTTGGTTTGCATCTAATACACTAGTTTTTCCATCTCATTTCTGACCCCTTTAATACTGGTTTTACTATAATTCCATAAAATTGGTCATCATTTTGAATTATAGCAATTATTTTGTGATACTGTTTTATAATATTGTACACAATGCCTTTCATATGAATGGTCAGTGACATGGATAAACTTTTTTTGTAATATGGACTATCTTGACCATCAAAACTGAATAGAAATGAGATCTTGATTCTGAGATGCACACATATTGACTATTTTCCCTCACCAGTTCAGCCCTCCAGCACTGGTCTCTTGAGAGATAAGTGCCTTCCAAAAGCCATGGGTGCTCTTAATCGTTTCAATGGCAAAGTCCTATAAAGCAAGAATAGTTGCATCTTTGAGGTACTTCAAACAAACAAAAAGGAGAAAATTTCCCACTAATGTGCATTTCTTCCATTATGTTTGCCTAGTGGAGCCAGTGGCTCAAGAAACAAAATGAGCAAGGATCAAACCAGGCTTTTGTCAATGAAAGCCACATTTCTGAATTTGTACATGAAATTGCATTCCGCTAAATCCATACTAAATGGATTTGCACACAACACCTTTAAAACCAATGAACTGCAGCCTGAACTGTAAATGTTGCTACAGCTCCAGACTCAATCAGCTGCTAATTTGAAAATGAAACAAATGAGGTTCTTACCACTGGGAGAGTGGGAAAGTGACAGATAAACATGCCTTCATCCGAAACAGAAAGTGACTTTTTTTCCCCAAATATTAACCCTCAATCCCAGCAGATAGAGACAACGCACTGCAGGAGTCAAATTTCCTCACAGACGTGACTGTGTGGTCAGTGTTGCATTTAATCTGGGAATTTTGCTCTGGCATTATTACTATGTGTCGACTTAATACAAAACGCATCTGTGTGCAGGTGGACAATAAGGCTCATGTCTCATGTTAGATCCGCATTACCATGACTGCAACTGTTTCCAGACATCAGTGCATAAAAATTGTGGCAAACTGACTTGCAACTGTCAATGGTACGTGCAAGTAAATCACAAATACGGCACCTCCCACAACTTGCCTTGTGTGTCACTGAAGGGAATGAAATATTAACTTTATGTCACTCTGGCAGCTTTCCAAAGCAAATTGAGGTGCTGCATTACTCTTTTACAGTCCTGCATTCCATGATGCAGTCACTACAGGTCCTGAACAAAGGAAAACAAAGGAAGCAAAACTAAGAAAGGTCCATACCTTGTCTTTGAACTCCTCATTGAAGGCAAACTGGTTTTCCGGTTTTCCATCTGGCACCTTGTACTTTCTAAACCAGTCTACTGTGGCCTCCAGGTAGCCCGGCTTGAGTCTCCTGACATCATCAATATCTGAAGTTAAAACAGAGTAATGTGGCAGATGTCAGCATGACAGGTTCAGCCCTCCCCTCTGCTGACTGTTAGAGAGAGAACAGTTCCGTACTGTTGAACTTCTTCGCTTCGGGGTCTTCCACATTGATCGCGACCACTTTCCAATCTGTTTCACCCTCATCGATCATTGCCAGGATTCCCAAGACCTTCACCTTTATAACCTCTCCACGTGAACACACCTCAAAGTTGAGGAAAAAAAGCTGACTTACACACCCATTCAACATTTTCATGTAACATGGAAATTGAAGGTAATTATGTAAATTACCTTGAACAGATTTTCAAACAAAAGGAACACTCCGGCATTCATCTCTATTTCAACTTGTGAATAAAGTTCACGTGTCTCCCCTCAAATGTACTCTGAGCTTCATAAAAAGGATATGTAAATGCCACTATCTTTAGCATTACCACAAAGTTGCTTGATGTTGTAAATTGTCCACCTGAAGTACTCAGAATGAAGCAATACCTTACTGCCAATGTCACACACATCAATGGGATCATTGTCACCACAGCATCCAGTATCTCTATCTTTGTGTCCTGGGTCCTCCCACGTCTATCAAACAAGGAAAAACAGATTTAGTTAAGTGATTCATACTTTCTTTAAGGCTGAGTCTTTTAATTCAGTTAATGGGATAGTCCACCCAAGAATAAGTTATAGATGCTGTTCCTGAGTTATATATAAATTTTGACATGTCCTTCCGTTGACTTTGGTTCCATTCTGTTGGAACAGTGATCTGTTGGTGATTAGTGATTTCTTGGATGACGTATGCTACCTGGTCTACCAAAATCAGCCCAAGTACAATAATTTTTTAGCATCCAGCAGGGGCACTCTACAGTCTTCCCTATTCACTAATGCATATTAAAGGGCACATTGTGGTGTAAAGTTTGCTGCAGTGGTAAGGAAAAGGAATTGTAACCCTTTGCCAGTGTAATTCCCAGTGAGGCCACTGCTGCTGAACCCTTGGAGAGGGTAATTAAGCAGATCTACCTCTGTAAATGTCCAGCTGTATGAATGGATAACATGTAAAAACTAAGCTCTGCAAGTCACTGTGGATATCAGCAATCAACCCTCAACTGTTTACTTTTCAGAAGTGCCTCTTTAAAGATGCTGATGCATTACATCATAAAAAAAAATAAATAAAAATAATACAAGCCTGTAAAAAAGTGTTTTATTGTGTGTTGTTTTAGTCATTTGAAGCTAGTGTGTATACAATATTAGTACTGCTGCTGGAGTTTAACATTAAAAGCTCTAAAAGAGTGGATCGATGAAGACACAGCAACTTGCCTGAGGGATTGCTCCATAGTTCCAGATGTAGCCTTTGTGCGGAAAAACATTGGCCACATAACGTAAATTTCCCTTTTTCACATCTTGTTTGATAGGGTTCAAAGGGTCTTTTGTGGCAATCTGCAGAAAAGACATCTTCATAAAATTGTTTCTTTCAAAGTCTCCTAAATGAACCATATTTACAAAAGACGATAAACTGCGTGTGTTAAATGGCATTTATGAGGAAATGCTGGAGTAGTGACGATACACACAATTTTAAAACCAAAATTGTGACAAGAATTCTACACATCTTCCAAAGACTGCAAGTCAAGACTAAATCCAGAGCACTTGTATACATTAGCTTGGTTATAATTACATCTCACTCACATGTGCTTCGGCTTTCTTGCACACACCTCACTCACACATGCATAAGCTTTGTTACACACACCTCACTCACATACATGTTAGCTTTCTTACACACACCTCACTCGTACATGAGTTAGCTTTATGTCGTTGAGAAGCTTGGGGAGGTTAAAGGGTGACTCTGGGGTCTAGGCATGTGGGAAAGCACACACATGCAGTTGGCTGTTAATTACCTCATTTTCATTATTGTGATTAATAATGTGTTTGTATAAATGCTGCTTGGCAAAGAGAATCTGTTTTTGTGAATATTAAGAAGTGTTTGTCTCCATTGCTACATGGGGTTTGCTAACCATCAACCTGCTCATGCTTATTCTTTGCTTATTTCTTTGTGGTGCTACTACAGAGAAATATCTTTTATTTGATGGTGGAGCTTGGATCACTGGGGTTGAAAAACTGTCTCCTACAATAAGTGACACTGCTCTGGCAGGCAGGCTCAGACAGGAGAGGAGACAAAGGCTGACTCTGAGCACGCCTTCCATGATAGCCCATTACAAGTCACCCCAAACCCATTGTCTCTCCAGAGGTGGCTGCACCTAGCAGAAGTCCCATTTTCTTTAGGGTTTATGTTCATAGCACATTAGTCTGTATATTCAGTTACAATGTGCTGCACCAGCTAGGTAAAGTATAGGTGGGACTGTGACATAGGTGGAGACATAAAACAAGCAGTGAGTTCTGTTCTACATTATGAAACTGAAGTACAGGATATAACCACAGCATTCATATAGTCTTTACCAATTCAAGGGCATAACAGCCAGGTTTTAAACACACCATCTGTCCAGCCTCAAAAAGACTGTCTTGTCATAATTCTTAATAAATTCTCAACTGTGGATTGCAGGTAGCTCTGCTGAAATGATCCCAGTGTGGCAAACCTAGCAACCTAACCAGGTCATGTTTTTAGGATAGTTTTTCTAGGAAAAAAGTAAATACCAACTGAAGGCCCTCTGTAATGATGCAAATTAAGAGTATATTTTAATAGGATCTCTTGCCCTTATTCTCATGTCTAGAGTTCTGAATTTGAAGAATGTATACCAGGCCATAAAATACAGCTATGTTAGTCTTTCTCTTTCCTGGAGAGACACGGCAGTTTATGTGGTATGGTGTGGTATATATGCACAGGACAGTGCTGGATGAAAACACTTCCATGAGGCCATGGCATTCCCTCCCCCCTTTTGTTTCGTATGCACCATCTTCATTTCCAGACGTCATACCTCCATCTTTGCATTTGTCCATCTCGGTACTTCAACAACCATGTTGAAGATATTCTGTGGAGAAGAAAAGTCACAAAATGATATTTCATGTAAATGAATTCAACAACCAGCATACTAAACAAGCCGCTTATTAACATTTCACTGGCTACACACACACACACACACGTTTCTTTGGGTTAGATTATTTTATTAACTTTATTTCTTTAACGAACACTCGTATATCCCATTGGCACACTGCACCGACTTCCAATCACAATATTGCTTTGCTGACAGCAATAATAGCCATAAACCAGCCAATCTAAAAGATGGAATAGTTATTTCTGTTTTGAGAATCCACTGAGGCAGTGCAGCCAACTGAAACCTGACACTGCCGGCACTGGTGTTGCAGTACCTTTATGATGCGCAAACAGGTTTTCACAACTGAACCTCTCTCTTTTTGTATACTGAGAAGTTTCTCAGTCACATTTCTGAATTTTCTGCAAGAGTGTTTTCATTAACCATTGTAAACAAACAATCACTGGATTACAATTGCCTGCCTACCCAGTAAATTATATAGTCTTAACTGATTTTTGCTGTTTATCTCTCAAAAATGTATAGTCCTTGCTCTCTACAAATTAGTTCCATGCATTTACAAAACTGCCTTGAACTTACAAATCTTAACCTATGGATGAGAAATTATCTGTTGCTGGGCAAAAGACCACCCAACCGGTGTAAAAATCCTTTATTGCATTTAATGAGATAACAGCTCATCCAACAGAACAAGTTAAAAAACCATTAGCTGTTTCAATAGACTGCGACCTCATAGTCCCTCCTCTAAAACGCACAACATGGGGAACACGTAGGGCACACTGACACTGGTTTTCAGTAAGTAAATTTAAGTAAAAGCAGAACAGATCTGTGTAAAGATGAACACATAATATACCTTCACAATCATAAATTTCTCAGTTTTCAATTTGCCCTCACCTCCACAGAACATGACGCAGTACATGCAATTTAAGAACTAAACAATTTAATTCAACTATCTTTATTTCAGGTGGTTTCAATATTTCAATGGTTGAGTTTACTTGTAGTATACATTGCAAATCATGAGTCAAATCCAGCTGCACTGATGTTGCCAGTTCGGATGTGTGGCGTAATGTATTCTAAGAGGACCCAAAAGTTGCGTGTTTGCCAGTTGATTCGCCAGTAGGACACCGTTTTGTACCGTTTGGCAAACCTGAATTGTTTCGGTAAATATCAAAATTGTAAGCCATGTACGCTGCTCTGGGGAACAGCGTCAACCACACAAACGCAAGGTAACGGGACGCAAACCATTCAAGTTAGCCTTCCTATGGATTCGACAAACCGCAATTTCCATTCCTTGCATGGTGCATAGACTCACTATCTGACGAAACACAGGCAGTTACCAACAGTTGGCACAACATAGCTGCAGCAACCAGGGGGCGTGCATCATCCGGGGGGCTTGCCGGCTTCCTTTAAAAATGTTCAGTAACGGGTTCAATATGGAGATTCGCTCAGACTAAAGTGTTCACACCGAACCACACAGTGTGTCGAAAGAAAATCACTAGCTAACTACGTAGCTGGCCTTTTCTACAAGCATCTAGACATGGCACTCTCGGGTGGAAAACTACCTTTCGCTCCTACAACTGAATAAATGAAATTCGGTAATATAACAAGATCCCGTCGCAACTGGAAGTCATACAAAGGCTCGTCTGAGAAATACATTGCCGCCTTATGTTAACGGTGTTAAATCCGAGGATAAACTGTCTGGCACGAGAAATTTCAATAATGCGTTTATACGATGCGTCGGATAAAAACAATCACTAACATGACGATGTTCATCATGTTTCTGGTATTCAAAGACTGCTGAATAGGAGTTTAATTCAAGCCTGCTGGAGAGAGAGAAACAGACGCCGCACTCAACAGAACGCAATACATCTTACTTGTGTTCAACAGAAACAGTAAATATCTGCAAGTACCTAAAGCAAAAATGTGTTTATATGATTCTGAGCTTCAGGAGGCTGACAACAAATTTGATTTCAGCAACAGTGAATCACGGTAATCGATATTTTATCAACCCTAAGATACTGATGGCTTTAGTGTGGTTACCCCTTGTTAATCTCAATGCTCAACGATATCCCACAGCATTATTACTAAGAGTTACAACTGTCACTTCCCCACTGCGCATCCGAGCGCAGCTCCGACCTGCGTCCAGTCTCTTCCCCTGGATGTCGGTTACGAGAGGAAATTGCAAAACTTATGTCATCACAATAAATCGTATTTCACAGTAACTCTGAATTTGGGGTCAACTAGTATAAGGCAGGATGTTGAAGGTCATTCCTAATGCAAGTTATTTCGCAAATTTATATTAAAATTTGCGGTTACAGACATTTCAAACACAAACAACCTAATTCAAAGAACTTAAGAGACAGATGTCAGCTATTCAATGTCAGCTATTCAAATGCTAACCTATGCAAATCAAAATTCACTTTACCTGAGCCTCATCAGCATACATTGGTATGTCATGGAATGGGGAAATGTACTTTCCTTCTGAGTTTCCTGTAGGTTAGAAACAGAATTAAGTCTCACGACAGAGACATTTTACCCCAGCAAGTGACAGTTTTTTTTATATGACAGTCCAATGCAAAAGATGGTCTGGAAGACATTTGCTTCCTGCAATCGTTATTCCTGAACTTGAGTTCAACACCAAATGTTAGATTATATAAAACATTGCAATGTTTATTTAAACATACACAAAGTTGCAAATCTAGTTTTCCCAAGGGAACGATCATAAGTGATATGATATAATAACCCGCACGACCCCACTGACGTCATCTCGAAGCAATGTGGCAGTTCAAAATCGAACGTTCTAAACCACTGGACGCATTGCTGTGGATGCGCACCCTTTTTCGATACGACTGTAGTGAGAAACATATGACACACATGGCTACAATTTATTTTGAAAATTAGCTTGCTGCTGACTACTAAATGACCCATTTGACAAAATATGTGGCGATAACCAGCTACCAAAAATTGAGACTAACCGTGTTTATTATGTAGATGTGAAAAGGAAGTCAGTTAACGAATTACAGTGCGTTAGGTACATTACTTATAAGGAAATAGAAAACGACTGCTAGCCAGATAGTTAGCCTGCCTGAGTGGATTTAGTGAGTTGATGAATGAAAGCAAGTCTAAGCTAACGTTAGCCAAGTTAATAGAGTAGCTACCCTAGACACATAGCTTGGATAGTAAACAAACTAGCAAAATATTTCAAGTAAAAACTACCTTCAGTGCATGGAAGATGGGAATATAGCTACCTACCTATAACGTTACGAAACAGAAAGTTAGCCAGCTGGCCATAGCCATCTTTACACATATGGATGAAAAGCGCCCGCATGAGCTAGCTGGCTGGTTGAATGGAATGAATCACTTCGTCACGAAAGCAGGCTTTAGCTTACTAACTATCTAACGTCTGACCGGCAAGTGTGCAGGATCACACGTAACTTACTGAAAAATACTCTGTAATTTTGCGTGTTGGGGTTTCCTCTTTCCTCGATGGTGAAACTCATGTTTATGATCTTCTTAGTTTAGTGTCGCACAGCGTCGAGAAGTCCTGTTTCAAGCGTTATCTGTAGGTATCGTTTAAAGTATGAGTAGAAGCTGCGCAAACCCTCTCCAAGCAAATTCTACGTAGCGTACTATGAAGTAAGCGACACGTCAAGTCCCCGGAAGTCACACCCCTTCCTGTTACAATCCGATAAAATGAATAAATTACGTTTATTTAAATTATGTCTCTTTTCTTGGTCGGTAAGATTTTGTTGAGTGTTTTCTTTCGAAAAGTCAAAAATGCTGATTTAAGAAATTTAAGAAAAACACTGTTTGGGTGCATGACGCAACAAACTAACTAAATCGTGGTTATTTTCGTTCATGTTCTGAGATTGGACATCTTCATGAGAAAACCACCTGCCGGTGAATTTCATTAAACTCTCAGGCCCTGTCCACACGTACACGGGTATTTTTAAAAACGTAGCTTTTTCTATGCGTTTTGGCCTTTCGTCCACACGCAAACGGCGTTTTAGGTCACTGAAAACGGATCTTTTGAAAAAAGCCTTCCAGGGTGAAGATTTTCAGAAACTCCGTTTTCAGTGTTCACGTGTAGACAGGGGAAACGGAGTTTTTGGCTTGTGACGTTAGAGTGTGCGCCGTAAAACTTTTTTTTCAGGCTTCTGATTGGCCAACATGGCTTTACGGTTAGGGTTTTATCTTCGCCTGTTGGTTTAGCATGCACTTGACAGCGTGTTTGCGTTTTCGTGTGGACGGAGATTTTTTTAAGAACGAAAGGAGGAAAATCCCCGTTTTCAAAAATACCCGTGTACGTGTGGACATGGCCTCAGATTAATTTACAAGATTCTCAGTTGGAGTACCTGGATTCCAGTTCAGGGAAGCAGCAGTAATTTACGAAGGAGCAGGTACTTGTATGAGCCCTTATTGTGGATGCTTATGTCTCATTTTTTTCATTTGAGAATATGTTTGCTTCTGGTGTTTTTTAATAAATTGGGATTAATTAACAAAAATGTAATGATGAGAAAAG
Source organism: Megalops atlanticus (assembly GCA_019176425.1). NCBI lineage: Eukaryota > Metazoa > Chordata > Actinopteri > Elopiformes > Megalopidae > Megalops > Megalops atlanticus. The sequence goes on along the minus strand of CM032890.1, from coordinate 2,537,744 downwards.
TTCATTCAGTGTAACTGGACTTAACACTGTCCCTACAGTTTTAAACACTGGTCTCCACCAGAATTGACTGTATTACTCTCTTTGCAGCCATGGGGTAATTGACTGTCCCTTCTCAATGGGCTGCTCCTCTCAGCCACAATGACTGTTAGTAGGCTTACTGGTCCACCAGTGGTGGAATGAAATTCCTACAGGGGTCATGACATCAGAATTACTAGCCATTTTCCAACACAGATTGAAGAACTACCTCTTCAGACTGCATCCTGGTTCCAACTCAATCCCCACCCCCTAACACCTGATACTTGTATTATTTGCCGATTATTTTACATGTATGTAGTAATTTGTTATGGATACTGTGCTTTAGTGACTGTGATGTATAGCAGTGTGTGTAGCTGGTTTCCCTTAGTTTATAGGCTGTCTAGTTTCAGATTAGCACAAGTTAACTGGTGGTAGTGCTTGAATTGTGTTGCACTTATATTTACTGGTCTGGGATTGTTGTTAGCCTGGTCTGACTCATTCGCTCATTAAAACTGAATGCATACACTTCTGTTCTGTTGTGCTGGAAGTTGCTCTGGATACGAGTGTCTGCTAAATGAATGTAATATAATGTACATATCAGTAATATCATACTTATTTTAAACACAACAATGAAATTGAAATTAATAGGTTATAAACATTCAATGGGATTATTTCCAATGTAATGTCACATTGATACAACAGAATTACAAGCACCCTCATGATAAAAATGTTATATGGTGCATGTTGGTACATAACAGTTATACAAGTGACATGAAGTTTTAGCTGGAGGAATGATTCTGCACTTCTGTTGCACTTACCACTAAAACTCTGGGACACTCTTCTGAATACTTTGGTTCTCTTATATTGCCTAGACAGGGTCAAATTTAGGCCATTTACTCCTTATGTGTGGAAAATACATTTTTCTAGTAGACACTCAAACCCCAAACATGGTTCTATGTCTCTGCATGACCACACCCATGTGGGAAATACTCTTCCTTATCCAACTTCAGACAAAGACAATAGAGACAAATAAGCATAACTCACATCTACGTCTGTGCTTCCAGGCTTTGTTTAATGTTTCGCAGCAGAAACACTGCTGTACTTTCATAGTTAACAGCTTTAAACTTATTCTGATCAAGTGTATCATGAGAATGTTCAGAATATGTGTTTAAAAAATCCAAACCTCCAGTTCATAATTTTGTGCAGTGTCTCAGGTATATCTGGTTGAGCCTCTGTGCTCTTCCTGTATTGTGTTTTCCAGTGATGGATTGTGTAATATGTTTTTTAAAAGTTAACATCTCATTAATGGTTTTAAGGCCAGACATACTTGTATTGTGGAAGCCAGAATGCAAATCTGATGGCAGTGTTTGTAATGTATCTTGTGTGTGTGTGTGTGCGTGTTGGGGAAGTAGGGGCACCACTGGCATTGATCCTGCCTGACATTATATTCAAACAAAGGTCTCATGTGGATTTGCACACTGTCAATACTATACTAGCAGGGATCACTGACAGTGTTGGATTGATTTTATTGATACGATTTTCGTCAGGTAACTAAATAACTAGCTAGTTGGCTGATACAGCACTACATACAAGAAATGTGTTTTACTTTGATTTGATTAGGAAAGCCTTCGTTTTGTAATCGGACTGGGTAGGTGGGACTGTTTTTTTTTTGGCGTGTTGACCACATTGGTGATCGTGACCATAGGCATCGCTAGCCTCCGTTGCATTAGGCGGCAGCAACACAAATTGTTGAAGCTTAGAAAAAGAAAGATGGTATGTGACGTCATTTCCGCAGTGGTTGTGTTGTGCTTCCTGCCCTGGTGGAGGGAGGGGACCGTGCGGACGGCTGGGAGGACAAGCGGAGCGAGAAGAGAGAATTGGGGAGCGAAATCAGAAAGAAGGAGAAGGTCCGCTTTCCATCTTCCCTCGGGATAACCGTCGTATATTTAATCCAATCAACAGCCGAATCAAGAGAAATGTCGACCGGTCGCCAACACAGTGAAAGCCGGGCCATACCGACCAGAACGGTGCTAATCAACGACACAACGCAGCTACCTCACGATTACTGCACGACTCCTGGAGGTACTCTGTTCTCTACCACTCCAGGAGGTAATCATAACCACCAGTACTTTGGCATTTATTTTCTTATTTGTGTGTAATAACAACTTCATTATCTGCCTTTATAAAACACAATAAATAAAGTGTTGAAAACAAAAGCAAGGCGTTAGACCGCCCCTGTGCTAGTACGTAGGCAGCTATCATAGGTCCTGCTGCAGCGCAGTTAAGAATGACGTGATGGCTGGAGAACAAGCTTGCCAGCCAGCTACAGCAAAAATACAGAGCCACAGCTTTGCGCAATAATAATCAGAATGATTACTACTTTTTAAGAAGGAATAGTTTATGCCCTTCAGATTACAATACTGCCGATAGGAAGCTAGTTGAAACCCGGAAAGTGCCTACGCAACTGCCTAGGTAGTATATGCCTATGTTGTTATATCATCTTGTTTCATCGGGATGTTTTCATAACGACAACTCAATTGGATAGAACCACTAGTTATCTACTACCAACCTAAAAGGTCTCTTGCGGGTTCTTTTCACTCACGATTGCATACAAATCTAAGTTGTCATTAAATCCTTTAAATCTGGCTACATTTAAATTTAGCCCTTGTTGAACGTAGCTAGGTGGTTGTCATATGAAAATTAAAGCTGAAGAACTTGCTCCCCTCTCCATAAACGAAATAGATAAATGAAATAGTTGAACGCTGAATGGTTTGTGTCGATGTCCCATCTTGCTCATTATCCACCTGTCTGTAGCAATTAACAGTATATTGCGGTGCAATTAAATTTGGGTCCAGTGTATAAAATATATATTTTTTCCCTCCTCAGACTTACTTGTGCTTTCTATACGTAAAAGCCTGGCTGTAGGTACTTTTGATGTGGTCACACAAATTCAGGTGGTCTGTGTTTTTAAAATGCTTGTTGACTTGATGAATTGTGAAAGAATATGGCATTCATTTCAAGCTCAGATAAGACACATAGTAATGGCGATGGTGAGGATAAGCGTTCACAGTCGCCGCGGTTTCACATTCAGTTCACTGGTGTGACCAATGTAGCTGTATAGCTGAGTTAGTGTGATTTTCTTCATGGTCTAATACAGCTTGTTATACTTTGTTTTGCTAAGGCGGTCGCTTGTGGAGTAGCAATTTTATATTTACTGCAGTTAAATAAAGAATACTGCAGTTAACCAATTTTCGAACATACTGCATATGGGCTGTATATTAGATTTTTGTACTGTATAGAGATGTCTGTCTGGCTGTTTGTACTATGGTTGGTTACATGAGCAGCTGTACTAGCGTGGCCATTCCTAAGGTAGTCAGTAGTTGTGTAGTGAACAGGTATGGAAACGTGCAACTCCTCAAAGAAGAAAATAATTAGTAATGGCAATTAAAGTATTTTTCTCCTTCCTGAGTTTCATGCTTTTCTTTGCCAGTAAACGTATCTTGTTAATGTCCTCCCTACATCAGTGGGGTGATGGGTATCAGAAATAAACCTCTTCATTGCAGGCACTCGGATTATCTATGATCGCAAGTTCCTGCTAGACCGGCGCAATTCCCCCATTGCCCAGACTCCCCCAGCCCACCTCCCTGTCATCCCAGGGGTTACCAACCACAGCACTGTCAAAGAAAACAAGAAGAACGAAGCCAACAATGTGAACAACCATGATGGCAAACCAGGAGCGGGTAAGTCCGATGGGTCTAGTTCTGTCTGACATGCACCTGAGCAGCAGCATGTAAACACAGGTCTTTCCAGGACAAGCTCACCAAGTCATCTGCACTTCACTCTCACATTTTGTGTGAACAATTCACAACATCATTTTCTTATTGGTGTTTATGGGCATGCTGATTTCAGAAGTGATAGTATTCCCCCCCCCACACCCGCTCGTGTTGTGGTTTTGAGAAAATATAAACCAAAGGTGAAAGATTGGGCTTCAGTTAAATAACTTTGGGCTCAGTAACTATAATATCATGTGTCATGTATCACAATGTGTAACCCACCCATGGCCCAGTTTGATCCTTCTGCTAAATTGTACCCATATGCCTGTGACCTGGGCACACATTGAAAAACGCTCAGTACAAAGGTGACATCTGCCATTATTAGTTGTTATGAGGGCAAATGCTTTACACTAACTGAATGTAAAGATGAATGCACAGGAATCAGTCATAGGCTTGGATGGTCACTATAATCCTTAATTCAGATGACATTCTGTTGGTCAGGTGCTACAACTGAAGTCTGAAAGGTGTTGAAGTTAGTGTATCATCACCAATGATGCATACATCAAAGCGATGTAATCTCCCAAAGCTGTTCAGGCAATAAACTTTATTTGATGTGACAATATGGGCACAAAGGGGGGCTCAGACTCCCTCAGAATGGCTACCAATCCTCCAGAGGGGAAATAATCTGTTTTTGAGCAGTGCTATTAAACATAAACCTTCACAAGGCCTTTAAGTAGATGACTGTTCCTGTGTATAAAATGGCTGTTTAAATATCTGTAGAGCTACAGAAAAAAATGGATGCTCCATCTAGTGGTAAAACAGTGATGCTGCAGCTGTGGCTGAAACCAGGGAGAGATGGACCCTGTAGTTTCCTGGTTTGCTTTTTTCTTTGGCAGCCTAAATCCTCAGAAATGGCTGAAATTGTTTCCCATGATGGTGTCTAATGTCGTTTGCAGCATTAGCCATGTGAGCTGCAAGAATAACTTGTTGCTTAGACATTCTGTATTGAGTTAAATGAAGCCCCCTACAGAGATAACAGAGATTGCATGTAAAAATATGGTTTTGTTTTTACTCAATTTAAGGTGAGGACGCACAGTTCGAGATGGACATCTAGCGCAGAAGAGCTACAGTGAAGAAGCTGGAATCACCTGGTATCTGTGTGACTGTGGCTTGGCTTTTAGAAACCAATATTGTTAGCCCTTACAGCCTACGCTCTTTCTTTAGCTGCTGGGTGCAGAGCACACCATGGGATTACCGGTATGGCTGACACGGCACTGAAAACCTGAAAAATAACAACCAGGCTGTACCTTTTTGTTAAATCGGTTACTGTGTCTCTCCCCCTTGAAATCACAGTTGTCGTCAGCGAATCCTGCACAACTAGAAGAAAAGGATTGGGACTGAAACCTTCACCAAAAAAAAAATTAAAGAAGTTATAGACCAGGATCAAAGCAATAATCTAAGTTTTTTGGTATCTCTGGTTTTTAACCTGCACCTTTTAGTAAAACTGGCCACAGCACCACTCTATTTTGGAAATACCCTAATTGGTCCACTTAGAAGTGCTCTTCTTTATGGAGCAAAATTGAGCCTAGCTGAATCCTGTTTCAAAAAGCATCTTATTGGTTATGTCTGAAAGGCCTTGCTCAATGGTTTGTGTATAAATCCTGGCATTATGTGTTCAGTGCACATGCTTTTACTTGAATTGTCTAGTTTGCTTGTCCAGGTAGAATTTTTTTGCACAGTGTTTGATTGAATTTTACAGCTTAAGAGTAAGAATAACCATGGTGAGAAGACAGTTAAAGATCTTACCTGCTTTGTAGACCACAAGGTGTCCAGCAAAGTTAATGAGGGAATCCTGTTTCATAAACTTGCCTTTATTTTAAACACAGAGCAGGGAATCCCGTGGTAATTCCTAAGATTATCATTTCTGTCAGTCATTAATGCAAGCTAGATGTGATTTTTTTTTGTTTTGTTTTTTGAAAAGTAAATGATTTCACATTAGCAAGTTTTTTTTGGCAGTATCACTGGTGACAGTTGGATACAGAAAGACCTAGTAGTTCTGCCAACAAACATACATTTTTAATTGTTCAGAAAAGATAATTGGCTACAAAAAATGTCATTACTTTGCATTTTTGTATAAGAAGCAGTCCAATGTAACAGGGAGTAATGTTTATCTGTTCCTTAAAGGATGTAGACTTTGTGTCAAATGTTCATTTTGACATTAAACAAACATCAGTTGCGGACCATTATGCAGACTACATATGTAACAGTTGTGAATGTTTCTCTAAATGTAAATATTAACAATGACCCTTTCTTTCTACCTCCAATGGGAGCATTTAAAAAAAAAATCCACATAAGTCATCAAGAAAGATGCACAAAAACATCTAAAGTGGTAAGAATGTACTTAATGATAAATTGTTCACAGGCTTAGTTGCGTCTTGAAGAGTGCAGTGTGGCATGAAAAGAACATGAGTGACTTTTTTGAAGCTGACCTCCAAACAGCTATTAAAGAGAGTGGCGATGTGAGCTGGTCTTGGGATGTGCCTGCATGCACAGACAGACACATAGGTCAGCTAAAATAGCACGCTTGTTTATGAACTTATTTTACACAGATGGCAACAGCCTTTCCAAAGCCCTGTTCCTTGCTGATTCAGTGGAAGGTAGGAAAGCATTGAAAAGTCAGGTTGTTCTTATCCATATTTTAATATATTTTAATTTTTTTTCTTTATTTCCTTAAGAAGAAACCCATGTCGCAAATTTACTTTTATTACACCAGCTTACTGTTACAAAATTTTAATTTCAAATTGGAACCCTCTCTCCAAATATATATATATATATATATATATATACATATATATATATATGTGTGTGTGTGTGTAATTTTATTTTTCAGGTGTAAAGACCAATGTAAAATCCAGAGTTGAGAATGCACAAAAAAAATGGAATCCTCAAGTGTAACTTACTGTGAGAGTCAAAATGCAGGATGCTTAATCAGGACGGGTTATCCTGGTCGTGGAGCGCCATGAGTCTTTCTGGCTTTTAGCTCCATTCAGGCTCTTTAGTGGCTTAATTTGGGTAATGTTGTAATGCTAAAGTCAAAGCAGGTGATTTGGTCTGAATGGGAGCTCGAGCACATAGCCATATGCAGTCATTTAGTAGGTCCTCAAATAATGTAATTACAGACAGCAATGGATCAAAGTGCATTAACACCCGAGAGCCTCTGGAGCCATGGTTACCTAGTCCTGGTCTTCTACCCTTCGCCTTCACCAGCCTTTTACACATTTTCCAACATTTTCTATGTTCAACATGGCACACATATTTATTAAACCATAGATCTCAGAGGTCAATGCAACGAGTCCAAACCCCCTGTGTTGTTAAGCAATTTGCACAGTGGCCTGAGGGAATAACATAGCACCTTATGTGGAGAAGAAGGAGGTGTTATATGCATTGCCAACGTGAACTGAAGACATTTAGGACGTATCTCTGAGACCTATAGCATATATGAAATTCTACCAGAGGGACCTCCATGCCTGCATCTAACTCATAACTCATTCAGTTCCTCATTTTTTTTTTGTTTTGTTTTCCTTTTTTGCTTCCTTGTTGCATGAAGCCAGTGTGCCCATGCCTTACATTTTCAGGTCAACTGAAAGGCCACAACTGATACAAACAGTTTCTTATCGAGGTTAACCAAAACAGTCTTTTGCCCAAATGGCATCATTTATATTGTCAAAAGGTTTATTCATCAGTTCATTCTGAGATTAAATTCACTCCACAGCTGTGCTTACCTGAGAAAATTGCTACATTAGTGAGAAACACTGTTGGTATGTGTTTTTTCTGCTACTGAAGATTGTTCATTGTTTTAAAAGTGTATGCTTGTCAGTATCTTTTTTATTACTTGGATGTAATTGGTAATGACAAATTCTTAAAGCAAACTTTAACAGCAGCCTGTTTTTTGGTTAATTTTTTTTGTTTCTTTTTTTTAATGATTTAAGGTTAACAAGCACCTTAATGGCAAAGCTGCAGAATGTATTTAATGCTGAGATGACATTCTGTACACTGAGTGACAGATTTTACCCCTTTGAACGCATACTTTATGGTTTATCAAACAGTTGGCTTTCTGAAGCACACTTCAGATTCAGACGGAAACTAGCCAGTGACTCCTTCTTTACACTGTGTAGCAAATGAGATTTGAAACCCGACTTCATTTGATTTAATGTTTCTAAAAAACACTTGTAACTAAAGCAGTGTATCTTTAAGGTAATATCAATGCCAGTGGACACTGTTACAGCAAGATGAATAAAATTCCTTAATAAAAAGGATATTACAAACTATTAGCTTGGTGCAGTTTGCGTTGTCAGCTCTGTCTCTTTTACTGACTGTTGCTATGATGTGCAGTTGACCTGATGAATGTCTGCAGTATTTTGTATTCTGTGGTATTTCAGTGCATGTAGTGTTACATGTGTTCAGTATTTAAACGTCAGTTGCTTTGGCCTTTCAATTCAACAGAGGTACCGCAGAGGAGCATATTTTAAAGTGTTTTAAATAATTATGAAAGGTAAGTGCATATATTAAAGAACAAGGACTGCTTACCTGGGAAAAAACTGAAATTGTTCATTTTATTTTGTTGAAAACAATCTCCAAATAATGAATTCAACAGAGAGGCTCATAGCTTTATTTAGAATATGTGCACATACACACATTGGTATTATTCCTTGAGCAGCAACCATTCATCAAATTTCCATTCTTCCAATTCCATTGGCTATGGTCTATCTGCCTTATCCCTTTTCAGACAATGGTGTTTCACCACTGTAATGTATACATTCAAAAAATGGGAATATTTCACAGAGCTCAGCTCACACACAGAGTGTGACTTCTGCCCAGGGTTAAGATCATTAAAATTCATATTCAAATGAGAACAAAGAAGGGTCAGCACTGAGGTTGTTTCCATGACTACTCTGTTGTGAGAAGCATTCCCAAACTTCTCAGCTTCTGAAGAAATGTCTAATCAACATCAGTTCAGCAGAATAAATTCAAGAGGCAGCCCTTCACCATGACTGATGTTGTTCTCAACATTGTCATCATTATTAAATGAATAACATAAATGCCTATGACATTATTGTTTGCATATTTCTGTTTGGAACTCAAAACTGCTATGCAAACTGTTTATGAATTTGTATGAGTCGGAAAGAGCTCAAACCCTTGGTAGTGACATTGGCTGTATGGGGTTCTCACCATATAGCAATACTGGATTCCTTGAATATTGAATTTACTAGCATAGCATAGTGGACATAGCATGTCTGTAGTAAGTTGTGGGAAATGGTTAAATTGTGGTAAACTGATGAGGAGCACAGTACTGGATGGAAGTGGATTAAAGTTAAATTTCATACCAACACTAGGAAGCATTTTTTTTTACATTGAAAGAGTTATAACTGCTTAGAATAGCTAGCCAGGATTTGAAGTAGATTGTTCAGCACCAGATGTTAGTGCTAGATACACTACAGAGTGCAGACAGAATGAAGAATGCAGCCAAGCTGGCCAGCCTGTCCTTGTCATCAAACCTCTTATGTTCATATGTAATCATATTTTATGTGTTTCTCAGCTGTTAGTGAAGAAATTAATAGAATGCTCTGGATTTTTTGATGATGCAACCTTAATCTCACACATAAAGCCAAAAGATGCACTCAGTGACCACTTTATTAGGTACACCTCTCTAGTACTGGGTAGGACCCCCCTTTGCCCCCAGAACAGCCTGAATTCTTCATGGCATGGATTCAACAAGGTGCTGGAAACATTCCTTAGAGATTCTGCTCCATGCTGACCTGATAGCATCATGCAGTTGCTGCAGATTTGTCGACTGCACATTCATGCTGCGAATGTCCTGTTCCACCACATCTCTATTGGATTGAGATCTGGTGACTGTGGAGGCCATTGAAGTACACTGAACTCATTGTCATGCTCCTGGAACCAGTTTGAGATGATGTGTACTTTGTGGCATGGTGCATTATCCTGCTGGAAGTAGCCATTAGAACAGTGTTTCTCAACCCTACTCCTGGCGGCACCCTGTCCTGCATATCTTCTATCTATCCTTGCTGCTTGATTAAATCAGGTGTGCTCAGCTAATAAAATGTGCCACTGATGAGTTCAGTCAGCTAGGTAGAGCAAGGATAGATAGAAGATATGCAAGACAGGGTGCCGCCAGGAGTAGGGTTGAGAAACACTGCATTAGAAGATGGGTAGACCGTGGTCATAAAGGGATGCACATAGTCAGCAACAATACTCAGGTAGGCTGTTGCATTTAAACAATGCTCAATTGGTATTAAGGTGCCTAATGTGTGCTAAGAAAATGTTCCCCACACCATTACCCCACCACCTCCAGCCTGAACCATTGATATAATGCAGTATGGATCCACGGATTCATGTTTTTTACGCCAAATTCTGACCCTACCATCTGTATGTTGCAGCAGAAATCGAGATTCGTCAGACCAGGCGATGTTTTTCCAGTTGTCTACCGTCCAGTTTTGGAGAGCCTGTGCCTAATGTAGCCTCAGTTTCCTATTCTTAGCTGACAGGAGTGGTACCCAGAGGGGTCTTCTGCTGCTGTAGCCCATCCACCTCAATGTTCGACATGTTGTATGTTCAGAAATGCTTTTCTGCATAGCACTGTTGTAACGTGTGGTTATTTGGGTTACTGTCACCTTCCTGTCAGCTTGGACCAGTCTGGCCATTCTGCTGACCTCTGTCATGAACAAGATGTTTTCTCCCACAGAACTTCCGCTCGCTGGATGTTTTTTGTTTTTCGCACCACTCTCTGCACACTCTAGAGACTGTTGTGTGTGAAAATCGAAGGAGATCAGCAGTTTCTGAGATGCTTAAACTACCCCATCTGGCACCAACAATCATCCCATGGTCAAAGTCACTTAAATCAGATTTCCTACCCATTCTGTTGTTTGGTCTGAACAGCAACTGAACCTCTTGACTATGTCTTCATGATTTTATACATTGAGTTGCAGCCAGATGATTGGCTGATTAGATATTTGCATCAACGAGCAGGTGTACAGGTGTACCTAATAAAGTGGTCACTGACTGTATATAGACAATAGTAATCACACAGCAGAAAATTATATAATGTAATCCTGGAATGTCCGGTTCTTGGCACACAGTTGGCTCGCCAGATAGGACAGCGAGGTAGCTGAACTGGAATTTGGGATGTGGTGCTTGAGCAACAGCTCCAGGCAGGAATCTGGAGCAGGGACAGGAAACAAAATGAAAACAGTGATTAGTGGATGTTAAAGAGTGGCAGGAATGAAAAACATAAAGGCAAGGGAGGAGCAGAGGGGGAAAAGAGATGCCTGTGTGCAATAAGGAAAAATCCTGGCAGATAAGCACTATGGCAGCGTACCTAGGGTAGGAGAGGCAAGGGGCCAGCATGATCATGAGGGCCACCCCAACACAGTCAACACCAGACCACAGCCGGATCAGCCGAACACAGAGTCACCAGGCCATGCTGTAGTGACAGCAATGACCACTTAGTCTGCCAGAGACTCTACGATCCAGGCCAGCACCAAACTGTAGTATTTTGAAATCAATGCATTATTTCATAGGTAGTCAATGGAGAGAGGCTAGTACTGGGGTAATGTGCTCAGAGCATTTTGTTCTAGTTAGAATACGAGCAGCTGCATTTGGAACTAACTGAAGGGGCTTTAGGGAGGCATATGCACATCCCAACAAGAGGGCAATGCAATAGTTCAATGTGGATTCTGACAGAATTTTCCTGATTTTGGCTATATTCCTCAGATGAAAACAAGCAGTCCTGGAAGTGTTTTTTGTATGTGTTTCAAAAGAGAGCTCAGGATCAATAGTGACACCAAGGTCTTTGATGGTTGCACTTGAGGCCAGTGAGACACCTTCAAGATTTAATGTAATATTAGTGAGTTTAGCCAACTTTGGGCCAATAACCAATATTTCTGTTTTGTCCGAATTTAGAAGGAGGAAATTATGGGCAATCCATGTCTTTATGTCTTTGAGGCAGGCTTCCATGTTTGATATTTTCAAGGAGACATGTATAACTGTGGATCATCTGCGTAGCAGTGGAAATTAATGCCATGTTTACAGATGATATTGCCAAGAGGCAACATGTATAAAGAAGAGAGCAAAGGTCCAAGCACGGATCCTTGTGGTATTCAATGTCTTACTCTGGAACGGTTGGAAGACTCATCATTAATAAAGACAAAGTGATGTCGCTCTGACAGATAAGACCTGAACCAGGATAGTGCCTTCCCACTTATGCCAATCAGTTTTTCAAGTTGGTCTAAGAGAATAAGATGATCGATAGTAATGAAGGCTGCACTTGGGTCTAGGAGCACAAGTAGGGAGAGACAGCCATTGTCAGAGGAGAGAAGTAGGTCATTAAGCACTTTTAGGAGGTCTAAACCCAGACTGAAAGACTTCCAGAATATTATTGGACTGTAAAAAGGAGCAAAGTTGCTTTGTTACCACTTTTTCTAAGATTTTTGAAAGGAATGGGAGATTTGAGATGGGCCTGTAGTTCGCCAGGTCGTTTGGGTCTAGACTGAGCTTCTTCAGAATAGGCTTGATGACTGCTAATTTGAAGAACTGAGGTACATGTCCAGGGAGGCATTGATAAGATTTAACAATGGTGCGCCAATTTCAGGTAGCAGCTGTTTTAAGAATCTCGTCAGAATGGGGTCTAACAGGAAGGTGGCATTTTTAGAAGAATTAATTAGGGAGAAGAAGTCACTAAATTCAATGGGTGTGAAAGAGTCTAGGCATGTGGCTGGCCTAGTAGACATATCTACATTATCTGACCAGAGACTGGACAGGCCAGGCTGGAGGCAGAAGTAGAGGAAAGTTTGTGAAAGTGTCTCATATCTTTACGATGGACAGAACTAAACAAATACCTGGGATTGTCCTCATTTTTCTCTATTAGGGTAGAAAGGTACACAGCTGTGAGGGCATGCTTGTAGTGTAGAAGACTTTCTTTCCACACCAGGAGAAAGACCTGGAATTTGGTGGAACGCCATTTTCTTTCAAGCTTTTTTGATAGCATGTGTCTGGGATTTTCTACTTTTTAAGGGGTGCAACGCATCCAGGGTATTACGGAGTGTGGACTCAATGTTTTCCCTGTGGACTCAATGTTATTCTAGGGTTCGAGCATAAGTTTAAATAGTCTTTTATCCAAAGCGACTTACAAGTGAGGTACAATACAAGACAAGTAAGAAACCATACAGTATCAACAATATTAGAAGTACTGCATGACAAAATTCCAAAGGTTGGCCAGGCAAGGTACAAACTAGCAGGTAAAACTAACGAGTGCATTAAACCATTACAATTTTTTTATTTTTATAGTTTAGTTTAGTCGGAGATACAGATCCAGTGTATAGTTGCAGCAATGTGTTGGTTTATCCACAAATTGAGAGAATCCAATGGAGTTCATAATGGACAAATATGCTGTTCTAAATGTATCATATTTATAATCCATGTGAATGTTGAAATTGCCTACTATCACAACCTTTCCTGTGTTGATGACCAGGTTGGACAGAGAGTGTGCAAATTCGGATAAGGAAACAGTATAGGGCCAGGTTGTCAGGACTGCAGCTTCTTAGCTGGGTTTTGTTTTTTGTTTTCCCTGTCCATGTGCTTTTGTTTTTCCCTGTGTTCCAGCCCTGCCCTGCTCTCCGCCCTGTCTCCGCCCACCTTGTTACCTGGCCGTCCCCACCTGCCTGCCTGCTCACCTGCATCCCATCTCCTCATCAGCCTCGCCCTATTTATTCCCTGCTTGTTTCTTGTCTCGTTGCCAGTTTGTCTCAGTTTATCTGTTTCGCTACCAGCGCTTTTCTCAGTCTTGCTTGTATTCTGCCTGCCCGTTTTGATCTTGCCTGTTTTTCTCGACCTCGTTTTTGGATTTTGTCTTTGTACCTTTGCCGTGTCTACCTGGTTTTTGATCTTGCCTGTTTTTCTCGACCTCGTTTTTGGATTCTGTCTTTGTACCTTTGCCGTGTCTACCTGGTTTTTGATATTGCCTGTTTTTTGACTCTGTCTTCTGGATTTCCCCTCTTTTCGGCATTAAATCATCGTTTGCCATTCTCCGCTGTCTGCGCCTGAGTCCCTGCCTGAGCCCCCCCGTGACACAGGTGGCCTGTAAACTATTACAAGGGTAAACAGCTGAAATGCAGTCTTGTCAGGATGTGCAAAGCTAAGTACTAGCAATTCAAATGAATTAAAGTTATAGCCAGATTTAAAAGTGGCACAGAGTTTAGAGCTATGTACAGCAGTAACACCACCACCTCTACCAGTTGATCGAGGGACATGGTAGTTACTGTAACTGGGAGGGGTTGACTCATTTAAAGCAATAAATTCATTCATTCCTAATCAGTTCTTTAAACCGCAGATTGTCTGTAGTTTGTGTGCTTGCGAAAGCTACAACGTGAGATTGTTTAATTAACAAGGATAGCATTCATCGATTTAACTTACGTTAAATGCTCATGACACATCACGGCTTTTGTGAGGTCTGTGTTCTAAACGTTATTGTTCATTGCACTCAACCTAACATAAAAGTTCATTCTCAGTAATTTAAATCGATTTAACTAAATAAGAACTTTATTGTCCATTAAATTTACATAAAATGGAAATTTGTCTTTGGCAATCTGGCAACAAAGTAAAAACAGAAATACATACATACATAAAATACACTTTTAGCAACAACAGTACATGGGCTATAGGGGGGTTATTTTATGTCTCTGTTCAGAATGGTCACAGCAAAGGGCACAAATGACTTTTTGTACCCCATCTTCCTGGCTAATGGGACCTTGAGTCTCCTGCCAGATGGCAACAGCTGGAATGATGAGTGAAGGGGGTGGGTGGGGTCATTACAGATCTGGGTTGCCGTCTTGGTTATGGACCGATTGTATAGGTTCTGGAGTTGCAGTTGGTTGATCAATGATCTTACCGGCCTGGTTGACCACCTGGGTTAACTTGTTCCTGTGCTTAACTGAGAGGTTCCCATACCAGGACACGATGTTAAAGGGGAGGACACTCTCAATGAGCGACCTGTAGACCATAGGGTGTGTTTGCTGGCATTGAAGCTCTTCAGTTTCCTGAGGAGAGAGAGCCGCTGCCTTGCTTTTTTATAAGTGTAGTCTGCGTTGATCTCAAAGGTGAGTTTATTGTCAATGATTGTTCCTAGATATTTAAAGTCAGTGACCTGTTCCACTTCCTGTCCTTTCATGATGACTGGCTTGAAGACGGGCCTTATGCTGCCTGCTCCCATCCTCCCTCCAAGACACAGCTCCTTGGTCTTACTGACATTGAGGTCAAGGAAGCTGTCATCAAACCAGGTGGCAAGGTGGTCGATATGCTGAGAGTAGGAGGGGCTGGTGACATCCTGCAGGCAGGCAACCAGGGCCATGTCATCAGCGTACTTTATGAGTGAGATGTCATTGCTGTTATATTTTATCTCATTTGTGTATATGGAGAATAGAAGGGGAGATAAAACACACCCTTGTGGGACACCGGTGTTCAGGACAAGGCAATTGGAGAAGGTGTTATTGATGCAGACACGTTGGGGCCTCTCTCTCAGGAACTCTCTGATCCACCGAACAAGGCTGCTACTGACATTCAGGTCACACAGGCGTTTCAGGAGAAGATGGGGCTGGACCGTGTTAAAAGCAGAGGAGAAATCCATGAAAAGTACACGGACATATGTATTTGCCTTGTCTAGATGACCATACACTTTATCCAGAAGAGTGAGAGTGGCATCCTCCACACCTCGGCTGGCTCGGTAGGCGAACTGCATGGGGTACATGAGCTTAGCTATTTGCGATGTAAGTTCCTTGCTCACAATACGCTCCATGCATTTTGTAAAGTAGTTAATTCTAAAAACTTGATTTAAGAGCTAGGTCGCTGATTTGGGGGACTTTAGAATCGCCACAGGGCATCCGGTCAGGGATGAAGTTATGAATGCTTCTTATGAATTCCAATACACCAACCACACACTCCTTTAGCTTAATGTTGTTTATAGATGTGGTTTCTGACAAAGACAAATACAATGACAATACAAGAGAAGACAACAGACATCAATAAATCTTAAATAACAATCTTATTCTAGGTTCAGCTGTAACATGAGTTGTGTACAATAGCATGAATTGTACTGATATAGTAACAACGAGACAATGAGAGATGATCTCTGCTTAAAACTCTTTTAACAAATAATCCCATGAATGAACCGTTACTTTGTGGGGGTTGTCTAGCACTCCCAAGGGACTCTAATGAACTTCTAACATTAGCGAGTTTAGCGAACATGCTAATATGCTAGTATGTTAGCGCATTAATAGGTAAACATACATATAGCGAGGGTAGTTAGCAAGTTAGCAACATCCAAAACTATTTCGTTTACAACACGTAATACGGAGGTACTTACAGGTGACATTTCACGCACTCCAGACAACACAGAAAGCCCCCAAAGATAGAAATAAACTTTAACTACTTAATCTAGAATAAGAAATAAACGATGTCCGCTGCTGCCCAATTTGCTGACTCACACCACTCTGCCGCTCCGTATGTCCGCTGCTGAACCGAAGGCACGTAAACAGTAATTGGCCACAAGGGGGAGGGGGGACCCTGTGACTGATACAGAGTGCAACAGGAGAACAAGAAAAAGGCACCAACAAGTAAAAGATAAATATATACAATAAACTATTGAAACTCAGGGCCTTTTCCACAGCCGCCCCCAAATTTACTAGGAAATTTGTAATTAAGAAAAGGCCAAATGAATAAATTAACAAAGGCCTAATGGTGATGTAGTGTATGTGTGGTGGGCAAGCCAGCAGAATCAGTCTGGAAGGGCAGGGAGTCTTATCAATCGGGCCACAGGGCGAGTGTAGCTCTGATCCTTCACCTTCACCTCAGCGGTCCTGATCTTGCCATCAGCTCCTGGGACCACATGGGTGACCTGTCCTACTGGCCACAGGGCACGGGGCAACTGCGGGTCAACTATCATCACAGTGGTTCCAATTTGCAGATCTTCTGTGTCATTCTGCCACTTCTGGCGAATCTGTAATCCAGGTAGGTAGAAACGGATAAAATGCTTCCAGAAGTGATCGGCCAGAACTTGAGCATGTCGCCACCTCCGTCGACTTAACAGCTCCGTGTCCGAGTACTCCACTTGTGGTAGAAAGGGATTGGGCCGCCCCATGAGTAAGGTGTTAGGCGTGACTGGGTCAGGGTCAGCGATGTCTGATGAGAGGTACCCAAGAGGTTTGGAATTGAGTATTCCTTCGGCCTCTACAAGCAATGTCCTAAGGACCTCCTCTGTTACAACTTGGGCACCAAGTGTGACATTAAGGGCTGACTTGAGAGGTCTTATTTCCCTTTCCCAGCACCCACCAAAATGAGGTGCGTTTGGTGGGTTGAACACAAACTCGATCTGATGGCTGGCTAGCTGTTCCTTGAGTTGAGGGTGAAGGGCTGAGAAGGCTTCCTTGAGCTCACGTTCTCCGCCTCGGAAATTTGTCCCTTGATCCGAAAGGATTTCAAAGGGCTTTCCACGGCGAACAATGAATCGCCTCAGCGCCATCAGAAACGAGTCAGCATCTATATTAGCAAGTAGATCCACATGTATGGCCCGAGTAGTCATACACTTGAAGATGACTCCCCATCTCTTTTCACTTCTTTGACCAATTTTGATGGGGTACGGTCCAAAGCAGTCAACTCCGGTGGAATAAAATGGCGGCTTAAACAGTCGGAGCCGAGTCAGAGGTAGATCTGCCATCCTAGGTACTGCAGGCCTCCCTCTCCATTTCTTACACGCTGCACATCCACGCTGATGTCTACGAATAGCCTCTCGACCTCGGAGGACCCAATACTTTCTTCTCACTTCAGCGAAAACCCTCTCTGGACCCGGGTGATTTAGCCGCTCATCGTAATCCTGAATAATCAGCCGAGTGATTGGATGGTGGGAGTCAAGGACTATGGGATGGACAGCATCCTGCGTTAGGTCGCTGGAGCGTCGGAGCCGGCCTCCTACACGAATGAGCTGAGTGGCACTATCATACTCTGGGGCAAGAGTATGCAAGTGACTACTGCCTGATGACCTAATTTCAGCTGAACAGTCTCCTTCGGGAAACTCTCTTGCTGAGCTTTACGAAGAATGGCCATCTCTGTTCCTCGGTAGTCGGATGCCTCATGGTCTTGCTTGGATCTGGTGACGACCTTAGGGCTGCGGTAAGGAAGAATATCTAGCTGCCACAGCCGTTCGACGTGACTGTGCAGCTCTGCCGAGTTAGATGTTGTGGTGAGGAAGTAACACTGCTGGGCTGTGCTTCTAGACTTTGCTGCCTGTGTGGGGCCTTGGAGAGTCCAGCCTAGGCGTGTTTTGACTGCAGCTGGACTTCCTGGAGGTCCTAGGCGAACCGGCTCCATGGGCGTGATTAGGTGTGGAAGGTCAGATCCTATAAGCAGAACTGGACGAACTGTGTTGATTGGTTGCAGCGGAAGACCTTGGAGGTGTCTGTATCTCTGCTGGAGGGCGCTGACTGGCTGTGTGTGTTCAGTTAGAGCTAAGGATTTGGCAGTGAAGGCTCCCTCAATCCAAAAGCTCCGTGTGGGCTGAGACACTGGGGAAATGGCAAAGGATACAGATGCACCATGTATGGTTCGCACATCCTTCCGCACAGTGTGTAGTACAAGCTCCTCCGACTCACCTTCTAAGCAGAGCTGACAGGCCGCACTGTGAAGGAGAATGGTTCTTTCTGACCCGTCATCCAACACTGCATAAGCCTCCATGCTTCGCTCACCTGCTCTCAGCAGCACCTTTACAATCTTTAGCAGAACCTTCCGCTGGCCTAAGGGCTGACCAACATAGAGGGTCTCTCCAACAGAATTCGCCAAACAGGAGCTGGCATTGTTATCACTGTCCTGCTGCTTAGTCTTCTCAGGTGGCCTAGTATTCAGCTCATGGAGGATCAGCAAGTGCCGACGATCACATGCTTTGCAGGTCGCCTTTAGAGTGCACTTAGCAGCCCTATGATTGCGGCCACAGCGCCAACAGCGGTTATTGTCTTTTATCCATTTCTCCTTTAACTCCTTGGTAAGCTGTTGGAAGTTCAGGCAACCATTCAAGAAGTGGTTGGAGTTGTCGCAGTATGGACAATATACCTTTGTTTTCTCCTTCCCCGAGGAGTCACTAGGCTGTGGAGTCTCCTCACTTCGCTTAGTGCTGACTGGTTTCCCGTCTTCAATAAGGAGGGAGTTCGTCTTTGTTGTTGAACATTTGTCCTTCAACTGCTCCCTTCTCTTTCCTTCAGCCCTCTTTGATGCCGCCTGCCTAGCAGTATCCTCATGAACCTGCATCTCAAACTCTAACCATTCAGAAAGATCCAAAAGTGTTGGGATTGGGACTCTACAAGGGTGCACATTCCTCCGGAAGCTGCTTCTTAGGTCATAGGGGAGTTTACTAATCAAATGAGAGACATGTGATCCACACCGTAGCTCAATTGTTCCCTTCCTCCCCAACTGCTTGAGCATGCTGACCAGAGAGCGTACGCGCAGAACAAACATCCGAAAGGCCTTCACGTCACCACTTTCCACACTAGGTCCATCCATCAGTTCGGCTATTCTGGCTAAAGCCAGCTGATGTGGCTGCCCGTACTGCTTATATAGGGCCTCCATTGTGTCTGTGAATGAGCGGCGAGAATTGCTGTATGAATCAGCAAGGAGCTGAGCTTCCTCCAATTTTAGGTGCTCTGTGAGGACCTGAAACTTAAATCTCTCTGTCGCGTCAGCAAGGCTGTTCCAAGGCTGTTCTTAACCGGGAGAACTCTCTGGGGTCTGGACGCACAAAGTCAGGAATGGTTGGGGTAGGTCCTCTGTAGGTACTCTCATAATTCACTCTTGTTGGAGAGCTCAGTTCCTGTCTAGGAATACTATACTCTTGTGGGTGAGACTCCCGTCTAACCAAGCTGGAGTCCCTGTCTCTCAATCGAGCAGGCTTGAAGGGAGTAAACTTGTAGCCTGACCAGTTACTAGGAATAGCCTGAGACTCATCACTTTCTTCTGATGCAGCAGAATACGACTCGGCATACTCTTCTTTGAAGGATCTTGAAGTGACTGATCGCCTTGGAGCTGCGACTGGAGGTTTGATGGTGTTCCGTGGCATCTCTCCCTGTTCCGAGTATTTTTCATTCTCAGCTCTATACTCTGACTCCAGCTGTCATACACGCTGCTTGCTAGCTAGGCTCGAAGACCTACCTCTAGGCATAGGTGTAGGTGGGTCGGTTGCTTTCTCTCCCATGCTAGTTCTCTGATGTGCACTGACTCTCGGTTTCGGAGTAGGAGTTTGGGCTGGTGGTGAATCATACTCCTCTCGCTTAGGAACTTTCAGCTGCTCTGCATACCTGCTAACCATGAGCTGTTCCATCTTACGCTCTATGTCTCTGAATGCCTTCATTACTTCCGGTAACTGATAGGCACTATGACGTAGCTCCTCTATTTCTTTCCTCATCTGATCCTCGCGTCTGTACAGGTTGTCCCTGTCCTCCACAAGTCGTTGGATGGCGTGGCGATGTTGCTCATTTTCCATATGTAGAGCTGCATTCTCTCGCTCTACCTCAGTACAAGGGCTCCACGGATCCGTCAGTGTCCAAGAGCTCGATGGCTGGCGGAAGGGCTCCCTAGGGACTGGTAAGTCTTCACGCTCCGACTCACTATCTTTGCGTTGAGGAGTGTGTGGTCTGGTGGTTGAAGCATGCTCTCTTCTGATATTACTGGAGAGGTCGTAGTCCACGAGATAGCTTGGGGGATGAACCTTTCTTCTACGGCGGACTAGGGGCAATCCCTCATTCTCCAGCTGGCTGTTGTCATGACTGGAGAACATCTTCACTGTGGTAATTCTCCTATCCGGCTCAAAGGACCAGTTTGTAAAGTAGTTAATTCTAAAAACTTGATTTAAGAGCTAGGTCGCTGATTTGGGGGACTTTAGAATCGCCACAGGGCATCCGGTCAGGGATGAAGTTATGAATGCTTCTTATGAATTCCAATACACCAACCACACACTCCTTTAGCTTAATGTTGTTTATAGATGTGGTTTCTGACAAAGACAAATACAATGACAATACAAGAGAAGACAACAGACATCAATAAATCTTAAATAACAATCTTATTCTAGGTTCAGCTGTAACATGAGTTGTGTACAATAGCATGAATTGTACTGATATAGTAACAACGAGACAATGAGAGATGATCTCTGCTTAAAACTCTTTTAACAAATAATCCCACGAATGAACCGTTACTTTGTGGGGGTTGTCTAGCACTCCCAAGGGACTCTAATGAACTTCTAACATTAGCGAGTTTAGCGAACATGCTAATATGCTAGTATGCTAGCGCATTAATAGGTAAACATACATATAGCGAGGGTAGTTAGCAAGTTAGCAACATCCAAAACTATTTCGTTTACAACACGTAATACGGAGGTACTTACAGGTGACATTTCAAGCACTCCAGACAACACAGAAAGCCGCAAAGATAGAAATAAACTTTAACTACTTAATCTAGAATAAGAAATAAACGATGTCCGCTGCTGCCCAATTTGCTGACTCACACCACTCTGCCGCTCCGTATGTCCGCTGCTGAACCGAAGGCACGTAAACAGTAATTGGCCACAAGGGGGAGGGGGAACCCTGTGACTGATACAGAGTGCAACAGGAGAACAAGAAAAAGGCACCAACAAGTAAAAGATAAATATATACAATAAACCATTGAAACTCAGGGCCTTTTCCACACATTTGCTTAATAGAGGTGTGAGGGCAATGGGTCTAAAGTCATTAAGTGATTTTACGTGCGCTGTTTTAGGCACTGGGATAATGGTTGCCATTTTCCAGGCCTGGGGGACAAAACTAGTGTTGAGGAACATCTGGAATAGCTGGGTGAAGACGGGTCCCAGTTGGGTGGCACATTCTTTCAAGACCCTTCCCTTGAGCCCATCTGGTCCGGGAGCTTTGTGGGGATTGAGTCGCTGAGGGATCGAAATGACTTCTTTTTCCTTTAGTATCATAGGGGCAGGTGTCATTCCTACACAGACGGAGTCACATTCGTCACTGAAATCATGTTTATCAAATCTAGAATAAAACATATTCAGATCATTTGAAAGGAGAACAGGGTCATCACATTGTGAGGATACTTTGTGTTTCCTTCCCATCATTGTGTTCAATCCCCTCCAAGCATCTCTTATATTGCCATTCCTCAGTTTCTCCTCAACCCTGTCTTTGTAGTCCGTTTTTGCTTTTTTAACCATACTTCTTATTTCCTTCTCCAGATCTCTCACTTTTTGCAGGTTTCCCTCCAGAAAAGCTATTTTCTTCTGATTTAAATGATATTTTAGTCCTTTATTGACCCATGGCTTGTTATTTGGGTAGATTCTGACATTTTTTGTTTTAATGAATCAACACAGAAGTTGAGATAACTGGTGATAGTGTAGGTTATTAGTTCAGAGTTATTACAGGAGACCTGGTCACTGAAGAATAAGTTCCAATCAGTAGCATCAAAACAACCCCTCAGCTCTTCAACTGAGTCATTTGTCCAGGCCTGGATGTGTTTAACAGCAGGTTTCTCCCTTTTTAGTTTCTGGCGGTACTTTGGCAAAAGATGGATGACGTTATGATCAGACAGTCCTAGTGGGGGGCGGCATCTGGACACATAGGCGCCCTCCACATTTCCAAAGCACTGGTCCAGAATCTTATTAATTCTCGTTGGACAGGTCACATATTGCTCCAAATTTGGCAGATGGGTGGAAATGACACATCTGTTAAAATCACCCAATAAGAGGATCGGATCATCAGCAGAGTTACGTTGCGCTTTATTGTAACTGTCAACTATGCGCTCAGCTGCTAGTGCATAATCTGGGCCAGGCACGTATACCAAAATGACTGTAATTTGCCCAAACTCGCGGGGCAAGTAGTGCGGTCTAAAAGAAACAGTCATAATCTCATGATGAATGGAACAAGCAGTTTCACGTACCGTGTAGTTGGTTGCCCATCTGGTGTTTATAAACATGCATAATCCGCCTCCGATGCTCCGATTTAGCTCCGTTTTGCAATTTGAATATTTTAACACAAGAAAGCTATAATGTGAAACATTTAAGAGAAAGCTTTAGGATTACTTGCCACTTACTTATTCAAATTGCCATCCTTGTTACTTAAACAATCTAGGGAAGTAAAGTTGGTTGGATATTGGACATTCACTACACATTAGCGTTCGATTTTAAGGGACCATCATCAAACTACCGATTTTTATGTTTCTATATTTTTTATTATACACAAAATTCAATAGCTTCCCATCCATATGTGATAGAGATCTAAAACCAAGGGTATTTTGAAGAACATTCAATATGGCTCTTACTACACCCAATGGATTTTGAAAAACATAAGCATTCATATTTTAGTGAATTTTTATTATGCATTAAATTCAATAGCTTCCCATCCATATGTGATAGAGATCTGAAACCAAGGGTATTTTGAGGAAACATTCAATATGGCTCTTACTACACCCAATGGATTTTGACAAACATAAGCATTTATATTTTTAGTGAATTTTTACTATGCATAATATTCAATAGCTTCCCATCCATATGTGATAGAGATCTGAAACCAAGTGAATTTTAGGGGAAATGATAAAAGGCCTAGTCTTAACTGAAACCCCTTGTTGGGAGAATGATAGGCCAGATAAAACTGTATTACTTAAAGCCTCATTCTGTATGCATACTTCAGGCAAACTGAATTGGTTTTTAATCATGTTTGTTGCTATTTTAACTGTACATATATATTATGACAGATCAGATTTAATGACTATGATGGAGCCATTGGCTTTGTCCAGATAGGTGGGAACCACTGGAAATTTGTGGTAAGTTGTGATGGTTACTGTGTGGACATTTTAAGTTGGTATAAAATTTATGTAAAGAGACCTGAGTCAAGATTAGTATCTGACAATTAGAAATATTTGGGTGTAGGCAGAAATTGTGCCACAGCTGGTGATACCCATTTTCTCATGCTGAATTGTGTACATAATCTTACTTTGTATTGGTCTCATATACTTGTGCATGAAAACGGCCAAAAGAGAGAATCATTCTATCCAGCAGAAGTAACAGCTTACACATATCTACTGAGTGGCCCACCAACGGGCCCAAGGTGACCATTCTGTGAATATTCTGTGCCTGATTGCACAGGACATTGCTGCGGGGGCTGAAGGCCATCTTGGTCTCCTCCCTACATAGTGTTCCTGGTCAGAATGTGTAAGTGTAGAGAAAACAACATCTGCAACCCAAGAAAAAGAAAGTCCTTTTCTGTACTTAACTCTACAGTATATGTTTGGAATTCACCAATCAGATGCAGGCTACGCCTATTCAGAATCTCTGCAGAAATGTCTATGCTTGAAAAGTAACAGCTGCGTTCATCCTTCCTGTTTCTGTACATAGTTGATCTGCTGAGGCATGACTCCCTTACAGCTGTTCGAATAAAGCTTTTTATTTGTCAAAGAAATCTCTCTCCGACCATGTGCCTGTTTTTCCACAGTTGGCACACTCATACTGTTTTTTAATGGCACTCTTTGTATCACTAGTATTAGAGCAGAGGAGGTATGGAAAAGGTACAGCTACATTTCAGTGTATTTTAACAGGACCAGTGATCCAAAAGCAATTTATTATTTTTTAATTATATCTGAAACATTTAACAGGGTCCTCCTCTTTGATGCATTTTAGTGAAAGCTTTACCAAACTCTTTTAAAACCACTTGCATGTTTATTTCCCTCTTTTTAAATCTGCAACTGTTCAAGTGTCACCTGCAAAAGTTCATTTTCCATTTGCCTGCCTTTTACACACATTGAGTGTGTACACATGGAACTGAGTGAAGAGTTCAGAGGGTATTTTTTTGTCTGACTGAGGAAAAGGTGATGTAGCTTTTTTTTGGTGATAACAGCTTTTGCATTGTTAATTGTAGGGGTGACCCCAAATCGACTATTCGACGATTCGACGAGCCTGATTCCACTGCCAATCTCACAGTCCAATCGTCGCAAAATGTGGTTATGAAACAAGGATCATTCCATTCCGGCTATATGGGGAAGCCAAATGTCTGAATTTACATAGAATTGCTTGGTTTCTCCCAATAAATCATGATATATAGCCTATTTTGGTATAAATATCAGCCTATTAATAATACTGTTAATACAAATTGGAAAATAACTCATGTGCTTTTAATCAATTTCCTTAGTGTGCGTGAATAAATCACCATGGTAGAGTAAGTTGCTATCCAATTTTGCGGGACCATCGCAGCAGCATCTTGGCTGGGCTTTAAATCTTTTTAGCTACCTAATAGCTCACAATGTCTGGGAAAAAAAAACTTAAAAGTGTGTGAGCATTTTGAACAAGTCAAAGATGATCCAAAAAAAAGTCAAATGCAAAGTTGTGTCAACCAATGGCGGCTGGTGAGCTGGAAACAGGGGAAGCCCGAACACTACCTTTAAATCTATCATTACTTTCAACCTGTTCCCCTTTATCCTCTTTGATTAACAATAAAACAAATAATTCACAGAATAATCGACACCAATCGCGTAAATACAGTAAATTATTATGCTCGCAAAACAGCGCAGATTGTCTGTAGTTTGTGTGCTTGCAAAAGGTACAGCGTGAGATTGTTTAATTAACAAGAATGGCATTTATCGATTTAAATTACCTTAAATACTTATGACACATGACAGCTTTTGTGAGGTCTGTGTTCTAAACGTTATTGTTCATTGCACTAACATAACTGTTTAAAAGGCCATCCCTTTTACCCCCTTTGTTAACGGTTTATTCCAATTTGCAGTTGGTACGGCCCGTCTCATAATTGTTTTGGATGACGTAAGCCAGACTTGTGGTGTAAGGCTGAGTTGCAAGTTTTGAGTTGTTCTGTGTTCGTTAATTTTCCTTTGGTGTGCGTACATTTAAAGTGAGTATCGCCATAATGTTTTCAGTTTAATATTATTTATGATGTGCTTTCGGTATTGTCTGTTTAGTTTGTTCGCTCCGCGAACGTTGTTCTAAGTCAAGCATGTTTTGTTTTCCCCTGTAGTTACCATTGATAACTACCTCATGCCTAAGCCTAGCCAGCTAAATCTTTGTTCCGTATTTAATATGTTGAATCTTGTAAATATTAGAGTTTAAGTCTGTATTTCGACGGAGCAATAACATATACTGTCGTTAGTTCGTTTAGTGTGCTATAAAAGTCTTCGTGTTCCTGTGTATTTATAATTATCCGTTCTTGTTATTTATCCTGTGGTGCTATGTAGTGTTAGAGAGCCATCTTGTGGCTAAAATGAGTAATAGCACCTGTATAGTTGTATAATTCGCTTTGTATATGCTTATTTCATGTCAGTTTACTAATGTTCACTATTGTTTATGTTTGTTTATTGTTTCTCATAGAAAAGCACACCCGTTCACATCCTTACTATTTTATTGTACTTCAATGTACAGAAGCTCCCTGTAACGAAGAGTTGTGGCAACCCTTCAATAAAAGGATTAACATTATACTTGGACTAGTGATTCTGACCGATCAGCTGCGGTGGGCTAGTTCTTCCGAACCCGGCACCTCAGTAAGAATTGGAGTAGCCACAGTCAGCCATTCCTTCAGTTCACTAACCTAAAAGTTTATTCTCAGTAATTTAAATCGATTTAACTAAATTTAGCTCCGTTTGGTAATTTGAATTTTGTAACACAAGAAAGCTATAATGTGAAACATTTAAGAGAAAGCTTTGGGATTACTTGCATCTTAATTATTAAAATTGCCATCCTTGTTAATTAAACAATCTCATGCTGTAGCTTTCGCAAGCAAACAAACATTAACGTTGACGTTGTTCTGCACTTCATGGCATTAAAATGTTCATTTTATGTTAATGTTAAGGAATCGCTTAACTAATAATGTTTATTCCATATTGCCTTTAATTTATAGCTTGTAGGGATTCACCTTAACTTCAAAATTTAAAACTCCAAGGCATGTGTTAGCCCCTTTGTTATTTAAACCTATATTTTGTTATGGTGATTTTTAATATGCCACTTTGTTTGATGTTTGATATGCCGACACTTGACAGTGGCCTCGTTTCAGTTTTGGTCGTTTCATTATCAAGCTGTTTTTGTGTGCGACAAGTTGTTTAATTGGGTGTTTCAGCTCTTTTGTCTGGTGTGGAAAAAATGGAAGCCAATGTCGCAAATGAGAATATGGATCAATGAGCAAAAAAAAAAAAAAAAACATGATTCGAGGATCAGTCGACGATAGGCAAGACTTGACGAATCAGATTCGACTATGTAAATTCTTAGTCTGGGACAACCCTAGTTAATTGTATTACAGTATCTTAATGCAGTGAAAAAAATCATTTTTGTCCTGGATCCATTGGGAGAACATAAAGACAGTGACTCAGAGGATGCCAGACAAAAATTCAGGTAAAGGTTAGGAACGGTCTCTATACAAAATACCAAATAATTCTACCAAGACTGAATATACAAAATTGACTCATTATTGTGCATTCAGTCGTTTCCCCTAAAATTCACTTGGTTTCAAATCTGTATATAGTATGGATGGGAACCTATTGAATTTTGTGAATAATAAAATTTTCTTAAAAATATAAATGTTAATTTTTGTCAATATCCCTTTGGTTTCAGATCTCTATCTCATATGGATGGGAAGCTATTGAATATTGTGCATAGTAAAAATTCACTAAAAATATAAATGCTCATGTTTGTCAAAATCCATTGGGTGTAGTAAGAGCCATATTGAATGTTCTTCAAAATACCCGTGGTTTCAGATCTTTATCTCATATGGATGGGAAGCTGTTGAATTTTGTGGATAATGGAAATTCCTTAAAAATATCAATGTATATTTTTGTCAAAATCCTTTTGGTGTAGTAAGAACAACACTGAGTGCTTTTTAAAATATTCCTGGTTTAAAATCTCTATGTCATATGGATGGGAAGCTATTGCATCTTGTGTATAATAAAAAATCCTTAATGATATACATTCTTCTTTTTTCAAAATTCATTAGCTGTTGTATTAGCCATATTGTGTTCTTAAAAATACACCCATTAAGAATGAACTTCGATTGAGATGAATATTATCCGTAATACATGTATGCCCAATATTATTGCCAGCCCAATTTAAATGAGCAGCATGATAGTCCCTAAAATTGATAAATTCTAAACTACGTATTATTCTGGTGGGTCATGGCAGGCTATCAATACATATTTCGGAGAAATCACCATTACAACAAACAAACAAAAGCTTTCAGATTGTCCGAGACAGCAAATTGGAACTGTAATGAACAGTGTGTTTCAATAAATATTTCTTTTTATGTTGTGTTGTGTTTATTAACATCTGTGAAGCTATTTCAATTGCTTGGTATTTCAGTTTCATGTGTAAGAAATGACATTCAGGAATTTAGGAAATCATACACCTCCCTTCATTTGAGGTTTCCAAGTGGAAATGATCCCACATCAGAGATCGGGATCTCTTACGTGGATTCTCCATCTTAATCTAGCCTATCAATCAATATGTATCAGTAACCTTATATCTAGCCTAACTATCACTCACTAAATCGCACTGTCAATCGCTATATGTCGCTGTCTCTCAAAATTTCTCTCCTCCTCAGGGATGCAAACAAGTAAGAGGTAAAGAAGGTGAGAAGTTTGCATGGATAGAGAAAACCTGCCACAACTAGGGGTCCCAGGGCATGGACCCCCACCCCCTGAGAAAAATTTGAAAGATATTCTCTTTACGTGCCCATTTCTAGTTATTACAAGTATATTGGCAGCTGCATGAAAACTAATTCTAATAGCCATTATAGGGTAAAACAACCCTACATAAAACCTATGAAAGGAATCAATAGATGAGGGAGCTGAATGCATCAACAAGACAGAAACAAGATGACAACAAGAAAAAAAAGTATATTGGAAATCAGCTTCTTTATTCACTCTTCCACAGGCATATGATTGGTAAAATTCATAAAAAGTATAATAATAATAATATAAAAAATAGAGGAGAGGCAGAAGAGTTAGTTTATAAAAGTTCAAACATGTATTATCCATTTGTTTATTGGTAATATTTTTATGACTTGAGCTATATTTTTCCTCAAACAAGCCATAAACATAGCTAGGTTGTCAATTTCAACCCAGTCATAAAAGCGAACTCTCTAGCTAACATAGGTGCCCGTATAAAATAGGCTACCGGGTTTGCACATATACTGCGGGATACGGGAAATGTAGTGTAATACGGGTGTAGCAGCCCTTGGATCCAGAGAGTCTCAACTGATGCGTCAGGTTTCTTTATTTAAGTTCATCACAGCAACTTTAATCCGTATCTTCAACTCGCCATACAGCACCGTGAAAACTATATCAAAACATGCAAAAGACAAACTTCACAACCCTGATCCACCGTCAAACTCACTATATGAAAATAACAACAACAAAGTTTACATTGCACAACAATAAAATAGTTCACACGCTTCCATGGTTATACATTTTATAAAATAAATAAATGTCATACCTCGCTGCGCTCACCAAGGAATGCAATCCAAAAACACGATAATCCTTTCTTCCGTTATTAAACGTGCGTCAATTCCACTCAGTTTTACAAAGTGCAAACGCCACTTAGAAATAATGTAGGCTCAAACAAATCAGCGTCTACCAGCCACCCCCGCCAGCCAACTTTAAAGCTCATCTCACCTGATGCAAAACTACGGTGTCACCAGAAGGACAATTTTCAATGTTACAGGTGTATAGGATTTCCAATCGAAGTACACACACACACGAATCACAAAGACATTCAAATTACAAACATTTGTTAATAAATTACAGAATAAATTACACAAATATTTTATCCCATAACCCAACCCATACCTATTCCATAATAAACAGCAGAAATGCAAAATGGTCCCTTACAACGGGGTTTCCCCAAATAGAAACAAAAACAAATATAATATAAATTAACGACCTATAAATAGTAAATTAAGCTGTAAATCATCCGAAAATGATGACCAGATGATGCAAATAGCAAGCTAGCTCGCATGCACAGTGGTTCTGTGGCACGTCTGCTTTATTGCGTAAAACGGCAAAACGTTTCGTCGTAGCTGGATGGCTCAGGTAGTCTGGCAAACTAGACTCCACAGTCATCAAGGTTAGCGGTTTCTTCTGCGGCTAGCTAGCATTACATTTACATTTTACATTTATTCATTTAGCAGACGCTTTTATCCAAAGCGACGTACAAAAGTGCATATAGTGGGCAAACAGGCACAAGAACAAGATGTGTACAGGTCATACAATGCAGATAGTGCTGAGGTTGAGCGCAAGGTCGGTGTCGCGAGCCAACTAATCTGATCTAGGATTACATATATCAAATATAATCACAGGGACAATAAAGTACCGCCATACTACCTAGGCGAGAACGTGCACGATACAAGGTGAGAGAGCTACAAGTACAAGCCAGGAGTCAAGATTTACAAGGTCATGGCATTAACCTGTAAGGTATCTCAGAAGGCAATAGAAGAAGTTGTGTTTGGAATATCCTTTGAAGTTTGCAAGCGTCACACGAGACTTATTCCCACATCCCCGTCTTCATCAAACGAGCGCAGTATTGACACTACGCGTTCACACTAAGCTTCACAGGCACCAAACAAATTGCATCTTAAAATAATTGAAAGGATAAAACCCTAAATGATAATATTGCCTATTATAATATTAATATATTATTCAATGGTGTATTCTCCGACTCATTTTTCGGTAGGAGAATCATTACTAGTAGGCTCTATTATTAACATGTTGCCGAAGGCAGTGACTATCAAGTCACCTGCCTTCCGAACGGAACGCACATGCCTTTTTTTGCCTTCTCTGATTGGCTAGTACTCGTTACCTTCGCGTAAGAAAATCAGGGTCAGAGCCAATCAGAGGCAGGGTAGGGGCGGGTCTTCGCAGAATGCGGGTGGGAAAAAAATGCAGTCCGCGGAGAAGGTAAACAAGTGTTTCTGAACTACTGCTGTTAACGGTCAAACCCCCAAAAAAACATTTCTCCTCGGATCTGCACGAATCTCGTAGGTGACCTGTTTTGATCTCAAAACGGCGAATTTCGCCGAAAGGTGAGGAGTTTGCATCTCTGCCTCCCACAAAAACCCTCGAAGTTGGGATGTGACTTTTAAGCATTCTGGGAGTTTGTGGTTGAGACAGATGTGTGATCAGGTTTGTTCCAGACACTGTCAATGATAATCAAACGTAGGAGCGCCGGGTATGCAACCAGTCGAAACAGGGGTGAAACGCACCGAAGCTTCACTTAGCCATGGTCACATGACATGGGCGTTTTGAACCACATCTCGGAGCAGTGTTTCGAAACGTCTTTGCTTCGGAAGCTCGATACAGCGTCGAAACGTCAGTATCGAGCGTCCCATCCCTACTGATGTGTTTATTCCTCCGTAACGCTAGCATTAATTTCGGTCTAGCACTGTGTACACACGCCAGAATCGCTAAACAATTTAACTCTGACAACACATATGAAGATAGTTTATTAATCTCGAAAATAAAGTATACGAATAATTGATATAGGCAATTTATATCATATGCATTCTTACAATTATATTTCGAAATAAGACAGTTCAGATGTATGTATCTATATTTCTGAGATAATTATATACTGTTGATAGATAGTATATTAGGATTGCCTGTCCACATTTGTTGTTTTTTTACTCGCCATCGCGTGTAGTACTTTTATTTTGACGTTTCGTGCGTTACCCGGAAGCAGAAGATGTTTGCTATCGACACTGGTAGCGAGCTTCAAACCACGTTACAAAACGCAAATATGTTGGATTGTGTAAGTGTCCTCAACTTACACCCACAGGGGGCTATTATGAAAACATACAAGGCTATTTTTTCTGTCGAAACCACTGGTCTGTTAAAAGTCCGTGCTTGAAGAGTGCAGTCGTACGGTTCCAGGGTAAGATGGCTGCCATAGCTTTAATTCAAGGCGCCAGCAGAGGTATTGGGCTTGAGTTTTGCAGACATCTCTTGTTGAAAAAAAGCCAAGTTACAGTAGTTGCAACATGCAGATATCCAGAAAATGCCGTGGACCTCATGGGTTTAGCCGCGCAGAATTCTGCAAGGATAACAGTGTTCAAAATGGATGTCAATCGAGAAGCTGACATTAAGGACACTGCCGAAATCGTTGAAAAGACATTTGGAAAAGTCGACTTGGTTATAAACTCTTCAGCGATGCTCCATCCATCCGGAAAAGGTGAAACAAGCCTCAAGGATGTGTCAGCACAGGTACCTACTTGAATTTATTCACAGATCGTATTTACAGATCGTGTCATGTGAAAATGACAAATTACCGGATAGTTATAGCCAAAGGTAACGTTTCTATTAATTTTTGCAATTGTGTGTTTTTAGATTAGTCAACTAGCACGTGTATACAGAGCTCAGATCTACGGAACTCCCTTGTTAGTTAACGTTAGTTACAGATCTTAACGATAGATTTTCATCTCTTTTCTCTTTCCAGGGAATTATTTCCACTCTGACAACAAACACCGTGGGTCCTTTGGTGATGGCGAAGTATTTTGCCCCGTTGTTGCTGAAGGGAAGTGGTGGGTTTGGCCAGCAACCTCCCGAGAAAGCCAAGCAACACAGTGGAATCATAGTGAACATGACAGCAAAAGTTGGATCAATAGGTGACAATGGTATGCAGGTTGCTATATTAAAGTTTGTATGTTTTAAGTGTCTTCAGTTTTCAACAGTACACCAACACCAACAGGACGCTCCACGCTCCCTCACAAATGGAGTAGTTAGCTGCCTATTTCTGTCTTCATAACAGATCATAACAGTAGCGGCTCTTCCAAGTAGCCTGATAGTGTGATTTAATGCGGCTGATGTGTGGTTTATGCAAAAAATGTATGAATAACTTGCCTAAATCAACTAATGAATAGGTTCCATGGTTGCAGAACCATTCGGTATACCTGATAATCCAAAGAGAACATATGTTATATACTGTTTTGAAAATGATCGCTGTATGTCTCTTCCGTGCAACAGCTAGGCCTAAATTTTTACTTACCCACATTAATAATGAAATATGGATGTCTTCTGCCAGTTTGTTTCAGTTCTTTGTAGAACTGAATATCTAAGATCTTGCATCATTAGTGTTTTTTTGCTGGTTTATAGTTAATACACATAGGAGTAATTCACACTTGGTACAGCTAATGGAATGAAAGGTCATTGTATGAGTGGGTTGATAGTGAGTGTAGCATGGGAATGTACTGATGTAAGAGCTCTACAGGCATGAGGTTTGATTTTATGCCTTATGCAATAAGCACTGTACATGTCTGATTTTTGGTATGTAAGAACTTTTGGACAAAGGAACTTAATAAAATTTCATTGTGTTGCCCCAGGCAATTAATCCACAATTTTATTTTATCTACAAGGATGTATTAATCAAAGTAGAAAGGTTGAAGAATGTTGGGAAAAAATGTCTTTTAATATGTGGTCTGAGTATGTGTTGCAGATAAGAGCATGATTCTGATTTTCTCTCTCTGCATCTTCAGCTCTAGGAGGCTGGTACAGCTACCGGATGTCAAAAGCAGCGTTGAACATGGCTACCAGAAATCTGTCCATTGAGCTGGGAAGAGGCAGACCCAAGGTGGTGTGTGTGTCCCTGCATCCGGGAACAGTCAATACAGATCTGTCCAGACCTTATCACAGAAACATTCCCGAGAACAAGCTCTTCAGCACAGAATATTGTGTTCAGTGTCTTATGAAAATAATAGACAACCTCAGCATGGAGAAAACTGGAAAGGCCTTTGCTTGGGATGGCTCTGAGTTACCATGGTAACACATTCCTGAGCAGCGTATTCTCACTAGTGCTGTCATGTCTTCATTGGCATACCTGGCTAAACATAGCTGTTTATTCCTCCTGGATAAATGTGCTGCATTTTGAATGCAGTGTGAATATAATGGATATTAATACACATTGGGCCGTATTCTCCCATGCGCGTAAGTAAAAAAGGCACGCAGCTACGCACTTTTCAGCCTACGCGTATTCTCCCCTTGACTTATTTCTATGATTTGCGCGCCATGCAGGCAGTTACGCGCTTCAGGCAGAGCAACCTCAAAATCTGGGTGTTTCTTATGTAAACACCATTTACGCGTATTCTGCCCTTGACTTATGCACTTTTCAGCTACGTGCTTCTGAGGGATGTAGTAAGTTGAGCGCCACTACATGGCGAAACACCATATTGCCTTTTAAGTCGGCAGTAGCCCTACTTTTAACATTATTATACATGTACAAATAAAGTTAAAAATGTATGATATTTGTGTGTCATTATTTTTAAACTACAGTAACATTTCTTGTAACCCTATATTATATTGTTAAACAGAAAAAAAAACATTTTACATCACATGGTGTTTTGAACAAGCTTGGTAAATAATTAGTTCAATTAGGACAGTGTTTCTCAACCCTGCTCCTCGAGGCACCCTGTCCTGCATATCTATCCTTGCTCTACCTACCTGACTGAATTCATCAGTGGCACATTTTATTAGCTGAGCACACCTGATTTAATCAAGCAGCAAGGATAGCTAGAAGCTATGCAGGACAGGGTGCCGCGAGGATCAGGGTTGAGAAACACTGAATAAGGATAAAACAGAACTATCAATTAAGATGAGTATAAATAGCAGAGCGTTACCCATTCATTAATCAATTTAGCTAATAGTACTATGGAAGAGTCATGATTAGTGATTACTAATGAATTTTTAATAATAGGCTACTCAGCATGAGTTCAACCGTGGACGTTGCACCTTTTCCTCAATAGTGCGTTTTCATAACCCTTTCGCGCGTAGGGTCACACCGGTGTGATTAGCCGTTTAGCGCTATGCTAAAACCGGTGCGGTTAGAAAACTAGATTTGAAAAATTCTAGCTAATTTTAGCTTTGATGAAAGAGCCATTTAACATTAAAAAATATAGCACATCTGAACTGAAAACTATGAGAAGCTTAATAACGCTAATGAAAACATAATGAACCATGTAATGTAACGTGCACTACATAGCATAAAAAATAAGCTGATGGAGAGAACTGAAGGAGTGACCCAGAAGCATAGGAGATGCCACCTCTCAAGCTTCTCTTCAGCTTTTTTCCTCTCTCATTGAAGTTTAGAAGTGGGTCTGTTGGAACCAAACCCATGCTGTACTTGTTGACAGTGTTTCAGTATTTGTCCAATTACAAGTATTAGCTGAATTGAGTATTGCCGTTCATACAAAAGGAAGAATTAATTATATAATTTTACAAAGCATGCAAATAGCTAATTTCGCAATTTTCTTCTGTTTCATAATGTCTGACTGGGGATTTGATTTCATGGTTGTTGTTTTAACCTGTTTGAAATTTTAAACTCCAATTTAAAAATGCTGTTTTTGAAATGATTAACAAATACATACTGGTGTTCAACAGCAGTTTTTTCCATTTCCGACATGCTCATAACTACAGTATTATTTGTGATCAAATGGCTCATTGTATTTTTGTGGGTGCACACTGTGCTAGGCTGTCTGCCACACCAAAACCGCCTCTGGTGTTATGCTAAAACCATTTTCTTTCCTGCATGAGGTGGAAACTATTCTGGGTTTTCAGGTTCACGCGTACGGTCACACCGGTGTGATTAGCCGTTTAGCGCGTATGCTAAAACCGGTGCGATTAGAAAACTGATTGGAAAAGTTCTAGCTAATTTTAGCTTTGATGAAACAGCCATTTAACATTTAAAAATACAGCAAATGCTAACTGAAAACTATGAGAAGCTTAATAACGCTAATGAAAACATAACGAACCATGTAAGGTAAGACATGTTAAATAGCATAAAAAATAAATTACGTGCGAAAGGGTTAATGAATCTCCACATGTCAAACATGTCTTTATACATAGGCCCAGCACATGTGTCGTTTGGTATGTTTACTTTATTTTTGGGTTTATGTCCTACATAGAAACAGATGCTTTCCTTTGAGGCGATTCGTAATATAGCTCGCCCTTTGCATTTATTTTCAAAATCAGAGTATGGTTTATGGTTTGAATGGATTTCAATGACATTCACATGGTAAATGCGTAAGTCCACGTTCCACATTTTCCCGACAGCCAAAATAAACGAGGTTGTGACTCAGTCTACTTCTATTTTAATAAATCACGCCTCTTTCATGAGCCCGCCTTCATTCTGAAGTTAAGCGCTGTGGGCGTGATCGGAGCACGTAGGGGAGAATACGTGTAACTGAAATGCGCGTAACTGGAGGCGCGCAAAAAGGACTTGCGCGGAGAATACCCCCCTTCAAGTCTTTGTGGGAATTGCCTATGGGCTTGAATTTAGGGAATTAAGAGAAGGGAATTCAGGCAGTTGTAGGTGAATATTAAGTTGGGAATTATATTTTTACATATTAGACTTAAATAGGAATTGAAAGGAATTTAATTGAATTATTTAATATAATTCACTGTAACTCATATTGAGTAATGAAAGCCGGACTTTACAATGATATACCATAGTTGTACTGGGGTGGTGCTTCAGTTGGGGGCGGGGCTGGGGATTGGAGGTGGAGAAGTTTGGCAACTTTGGTAATGGAACCAGTGTACAATTATCTTGTTTTATTGCCAAGTGTAGGGTTCCACTCAGACATTGGCAATGGCAGAAGTGCCCAAGCGGTGAAGGATAGCACGTAGTCTTACTGTTGTTGATTCGCAAACAGGATGAATTTAGTATTATTCAACTTTTAATATTTCTGAGTCCAATAAATGCTATTTGATCAGATGTCTCTCCCATAATAGTTATTATAAAATGTTACAGCATGCAGATGAGGGACTATAGCCTCTTATCTCATGTATGGACATGTCCTTGGCCTGTGCTTGGCCTACAAATAATGCAATTATGTATTTTGTGACAGTAGTAGTATGTAGCAGAGTGACTACAGAACTGCAGTAGTTAAGATTAACAAGGAATGCTGAGTTCATAACCAAAAAATTTATGAGCCAAAAATGTAATTGGACAGTGAACATGAAAAATCCAAACACCATTATGTACCAACATAGAACTGATGAGACAATTATATACATGTACAGTTATACACAATTATATACATGTATCTCCCCAAACTATTCCCATTTTCCCTTATATACCAAACATCAAAGAAACACCCAAAATCAACAAGGAAATAGCCAGACCAGAGCCTGGGGGAATGATGTTGTGCTATGACAAGGATAGATTGGGCACTGGGGAGTATGTAATGATCAGGTAAGTTCGATGCCCCACTGTTCACCCTTGAATGGTGTGCTGAGATCTCTGTTTATGACCCATTGTACCAAAACACTAATGATACCAGTTGCTCATGAAATCAGCTTTGCAATGACACCACACATGACTATGCTGTGAATGAAGATGATCTCATTTTTACATTTTTTAAAAATATTATAGTTGAGTAGGACAGCATTTTGAGACATGAGAAATTCCTTTAGGGTGTAGTGTTTCAGGTGCTCAGGTGAGAGTGGAAGAGTTGTGTCTTCAGATGTTTCTTGAAGACAGAGAGAGACTGGACAGAACGGATGAAGTGTGGGAGTTTGTTCCACCATCTGGGGACAACTGCGGAGAAGTTCTAGATAGTGATTTTGTGCCGTGATGCGACAGGACCACCAGACCCTGTTCAGTAGCAGAGCGTAGGGGTCGGGATGGAACATAGGGTTGCAGTAGCAAGTTCAGGTAGATAGGTGCAGTCTTGTTGGTTGCCGTGCATGCAAGCATCAAGGCCTTGAACATGATGCGGGCTGCTACAGGGAGCCAGTAGAGCGAGAACAAGAGAGGTGTAACATGAGCCCTTTTTGGTTGGTTGAAAATCAGACGTGCAGCTACAATCTGTATCAACTACAGAGGCTTAATAGTGCATGTTGATAGGCCAGCCAAGAGAGCATTGCAGTAGTCCAGTTTTGAGATGACCAGAGCCTAGACAAGGAGCTGTACAGCATACTCAGATAGGTAGGGCCTGATTTTCCTGATGTTATGCAGCGCAAATCTGCATGATCTGGCAGTTGACGCAATGCAGTCAGTAAATTTTAGTCCTTGTAGACCTGGATGGAGTTAGTGTTGTTGAGCCAAGCTGTACGGTGATGTCGTGCTGGATCTCTTTGGTATGGATCCTTCAATACTAACAAATAGAAACAGTGTATAAATTTCTAATGATTGGATATATTTTCACCTTGTTGGAGTTGTAACTCAATCAAATTGGTTGAAGTAAACAAGTAAATAACACAAAAATTCAATTCAAATCATTCAATCAAAAAAAAACATTTTGTAATTGAAACATCCTCATCCTATGATCTCCACTATGATTAGTACCATATGACAGATGCTTTGTGTGAGATTATAAATTTGAGATTTGTTACATGCAGCTGTATACGTGCAGCCTGTCTGTCATTTGAACGTTGTCTTCTGTTGACCTTACTGATAAATGATGAGCTCTGCGCTCTTTGAGCAGGAATAATTTGATTTTGAAATAACTGGCTTAGTGATAGGGGCAGGAGATTTCATGACTGCTGTGATAACTATTATGTCTGGCCGATACACAATATATTGAGTGCCTTTCCTAGAGGGCACAGGAATGTTTGAAATCAAGAACTAAGCATTAGTGAGGCGCGGGTCAACCCATAGCCCATAACACACACGCACGCACCGGAGGGTGCAGGTCCTCCTATGCCCTGGCTGTCAATAATCTGCATTACCGAACTATAAAGCAGAGGTGGGAAGTAATGAAGTACAAATACTTTACTGTACTGAAGTAGAGTTCTCAGGTATCTGTACTTTGAGTATTTTTCTGACAACTTTTTCCTTTTACCCCCTACATTTTAACACAAATATCTGTACTTTATACTTACATTTTCAAAACAAGCTCGTTACTTTAGTTTTAATGCATCTGAGGGGAATTATCGGTTATTTTTTTCTTTTGCATCATTGCGCGCCTTCCCAAAATCAAGACCGATTTCAACCTAAATGGATGGGACAATAACACAAAGAAAAGACGATCCCTTGGTGTATCCATCAGTGCATATCACGCACGACAGATGTAACAAGACGAAAGAGACAAGGGAGACTCGACGGCGGAGAAAAGGCGTCTATTGACTGTGATGTCCGTGACAGGGAGAACTAGTAGCGACATGGATGAAAGTGAACCAGACAACATTGCCGACGGAGCAGATTCAGAGGAGCAAGACATTCCCCATCCATGGCCTTATTTAAGAGTTGTTAAAAGTTCACCGTTAAGATGTGAAGGATGCATCGTTTGTGTGTGTGTGTGTGTGTGAGAGAGAGACAGAGTTCATGTCTTTAATGAAGGGTTAGGCTACTTGTTATGTTGCTATTCAACAATAAAGAACACCGTTTGGAACAATTCGTCTGTTTATTTAGTAGCCTAGACCCAGACGATATTAGGCTAAGATACAATAGGCTATGCCTTGCAATCAATGTATTATGCTAACGTTTGGGCAAACAGCCCAAAAACGAAATAGTGCAACACTGCTCACTTTGCTGTAGCCTACGGTGGCTCGTGCAAAACCTTGTTGCCTACACGAGTGTCTGTCAGGCACGGACAAGGACTCAGTCGCAGACCACGGCGCTTGATTTCGAAGGGTTTATTACAAACCGGCAGGCAGACTCGAAAACACGAAACGGGCAGGGTCAAAACCAGAGAGACAGTCCGAAGGGAAAATCCAGGATCAGGCAGGGTCGGAAACCAGTCGGGCAGAATCTCAGGCAACAGGACAAGGCGGCAGGCAAGACACAGGTCGGGGCACAAGCAAAAGTCAAAAACACGAAAAACAATCAGGCAGAAATCAGACGCGGGAACGAGACAGGTAAACACACTGCAACGAGTTAACAACGAGACAAGAACAGGCAGGGCATTATAAAGGGCAGAGAAGATGAGGCGATGGGAAACAGGTGAGCTAGCAGGCAGGTGGCGGCGATGCAATAACGAGGCAGGCGGGGACAGGGCGGGGAACGGGGCAGGGCTAGAACACAAGGAAAACAAAAGCACATGGACAGGGGAAGAACACAAACACACAGCTAGGGGGGCGGAGTACTGACAGTCTGTCCTTTTTGAAACGTGCACTAAATAAGAAAACGTTATCTCTTACTCTATGATATGGAAGCCACCACTATACATTTTGCCTGACAAACAACCTCACTATATAAAATACGGATAAAGCAGAGTCTACTGTGGAACAGCGAATGGGTTGAAAAATCGATTTCATAACGGAAGATGAGGTTTCTGAGGTTTTTTTTTTTGGTATATTCTGAAATGTGATATTTATTCAAAGAGTACCAATTTACTCTTCACCTCCTGCATTTTTATTCATCAGCCCAATCCACTTTGCAAATACGCCTTGAGCAACATTAATTAAGTGGAAAAAACAGATTTGTTCAGTTGAGGTAGAGCATTGACTCTTGGGGTGTGTGACGGGACGGCGAGTGGCAAACAGGTGACGACAACAGAGATTGGGGTGAACGAAGACAAGACGTTTAATTGTGCTATATAACAACAAACAAACAAACAAAAAAACTATTTACAGTAATAAACAAATAACACTGGGCAATTATTCCCAGGTGCCTCCTTCTTTCACTGGCTCAGAGTCTATGCTCTCTTACAGCCTTCTCCTCTCAAATGCCAGAACTTGGGTGCTTAAATAGCCTGAGCCCCACCCTGGACTAACCCATTACCTGGGTCAAAATATTAAAATCAATTTACAGGAATAAAGTGACAAAATTATAACAACAATTCATCCCACTTCTGACACCATTTGTAGCGAAGGGCGAGAACAGTCACCCCACCCGGCCTTGAACCCGGGTGCCCGGTGTGTGAGCCGTATGAGGGACCCCCAGGTTAGGTTGACCCTGGTGTGAGGGACCCCAGACATGGGTGAAGCACAGTGTGAGGGACCCCAGAGATGGGTGAAGCACGAGTGAGTGGGGCACCCTGGGATGGGAGAAGTACGGCAGGGGAATGCGTGAGGGATGCCTTGGTGCGTGAAGCGCATGGGTGTGCTTCCCGAAGGGGAGGGCAGTGTGACAGAGTGCCGTCACTACGGTTGAGTATGTGCTTTGACTGCCATACCAACGAGCCTGGCTCTTTGGCGTCGCGGTCAAAGTCACGTTTGGGAGCCCGTAGACCCAGGCTCAAGGCCGGGTGGGGTGACTGTTCTCGCCCTTCGCTGCCGGGTGGGGTGACTGTTCTCGCCCTTCGCTACAGGGTGGAATCCTGTACAGGACAGACAGGTTTTAAGACAAACCTGACTATGACTACCATCCTGTGGGTGCATTTGGAATTGTGTGTGCTTTGTTCTGTTATAACTGAACTGAAAATGTAATTTTATGTTGCATTCATATTCAGGATGAATGACAAATTAATCTTTAAAGGAAGAGTAAGTCTACACCATTAAACACAGTATACTGAATTATAATTCATATAGTTCATTTTCCATATAATTCATATTCCATCTGGAGCTAGCATCTGCTCTTGAACAATCAGTGTACAGTTTTCTCAGGTGTGTACAAAAGCGTGCCATCTGCTGTTTCCAAGTGGACCACGTCCACTGGTCCTTTAGTACATTAATAGTGCGCTCCAATGCCGAACAAGTGCACATATGTTTTTCTATGCAACTTTCCAAGGTGTCATCCCTCATGTCTTTCTAGTAGGGATGGTGGTGTTGCAGTCATTTATGAATTTACCCTTTCTGTAATACCTAAACTTTGGAATAAGTTCTCCTCTTTTAATATTCCCATTGTGAGTTTTAGTCAACATGTATTGACCTACTTGTGTTTATAGTGTTTTTCTTTCTAAATTTATGGATTTTTTATCTAACATGGCAATTTCAGCATGTACAATGCATTCAGAAAGTATTCAGACCCCTTCACTTTTTCACATTTTGTTATGTTGCAGCCTTATGCTAATATCATTTAAACTCGTTTTTTCCCTCATCAGTCTACACTCAATACCCTATAATGACAAAGTGAAAACAAAGTGATAGAAATTTTTGCAAATGTCTATCCTGAATGTAGTCAACACATCTTTATCAACAGGATGTGTTCCAAAATCACTGAAAACAGCTGTATCATCTGAAGAAAAAGCTAAACCTCATCCATAGAAATCTAATATTGATACTGATGATCTGAAGAATTACAGGCCCATCTCAAATCTTCCTTCTCTATCCAAATTCTTGAGAAAGCTGTGATTGCTTTCTTGAAACTGCATGATATGTTTGAACCACTCCAGTCAGGTTTCAGATCTCTTCATAGCACTGAAATGGCACTGTAAATGATTGTAAATGATTTACTAACCTCTTCCCACTGTAGTTCTGTTTCTATTCTTGTACCCCTTTAATAAGTAATGCCTTATCATCATCATGTATCAACTGCTGACCATGGAATTTTACCGAACAGACTTGAAAAACCTGTTGGTCTTCATGGACAGGTTCTCTCTTGGTTTTAATGATATCTATCAGAGAGATATCAATTTGTCATATTACTTATTATTAGACACAGGAAAAAAGACACCAGAGAAAGCAATGGAAGAGGGCAACATCAGAAGAGAAACGGGATCAACATCCTCCAGGAAGACATAAAAGAGTGCCTAGGAAAACTACAGCGGGTGGAAAATCTCAAAGCCCGACGAAAGAAGAAAGGACAAGAACTTCTTTTTACAAGGATCCATTTAGATTTGTGAAGGGACTTTTCACAAAAGAAAAGAATGGATCACTAAAAACATCAAAGCAGAAACTGGAGGAACACCTGAAAAAGACCCACACAGACGATCAAAGGCACGAGGAGCGAGTCTTACCTTCAGGCATGCCACCAATGTCTCAATTGCGCTACCCATTTGACATCAGCCCCCCAAATTGAGTGAGCTTGAAAAAGCTGTAAGGAAGGCAAGAACATCTTCTGCTCCAGGCCCCAGTGGTGTACCATATCGCCTGTACAAAAACACTCCAGACGTGCTAATGTTCTTGTGGAAACGAATGAAGATCACTTGGAAGGCACAAAACATCACAAAAGCATGGCGTAGGGCAAGGGGAGTGTTAATTCCGAAAGAAAAGAATTCCACCAACATCGATCAATTCCGGCAGATCAACTTGCTAAATGGTGAAGGCAAGCTTTTCTTTAGCATTGTTGCACAAAGGTTGACAACCTACCTACAACAAAACAACATGATAGACACATTGGTATGAAAAGCAGGCATACCAGGGTATGCTCACCGACCAGAAAACTAACCGACCAGAAATTTCACATTGAAGGTACACCCATTCGAACAGTGTCAGAGCTTCCTGTCAAGAGCCTGGGACGTTGGTACAACTCAAGCCTCAAGGATGCTGAGCAGAGTAAACATCTAGGAGAAGAAACCATTAATAGCTTGGCCAACATTGATAAGACCCTCCTTCCCAGAAAGCTAAAACTGTGGTGCCTCCAGTTTGGCTTGCTCCCACGACTGATGTGGACTCTGACAGTCTACGATCTTTCCATCACAAAGGTAGAAAAACTGGAAAGGACAGTCAGTCGGTATGTGGAGAAATGGCTTGGACTCCCACGCTGCATCAGTAGTATTGGCTTGTACGGGAAGACCACTCAGTCTGGTGGAGGAATACAAATGTACTAAGGCAAGGTTAGTAATGACACTAACTGAATCCACTGATGCAGCATCAAGAGCAGTGACACCCTGTTTGCCATCAGGAAGAAAGTGGATTCCATCTGAGGTGGTAGAGAGTGCAAAATCTGCTCTCAGACACAGAGACATCGTAGGATGTGTGCAGTATGGAACAGCTGGCTTTGGAATTGGCACAACAACACCCTCATGGCATAAAGCAACACCTGAGCTGAGAAGAAAGCTGGTGGTGGAGGAGGTGAGGCAGCAAGAGGAGGCAGCACGCCGTGCCAATGCAGTATCACAGGCCAAACAATGGCAATGGACAAGATGGGGGAGTCTGGAACAATAGAAATTCACATGGAGGGATATCTGGGAGATGGAAGGGAACAGACTGAGTTTTATCATTAGAGCCACCTTTGATGTTCTCCCCACTCCCAAGAATCTCAACCAGTGGATGGGAGAAGATCCATCATGCCCCCTCTGCAAAACTCCAGCAACACTTAAACACATCCTGAGTGCATGCCCAACCAGCCTCATCCAAGGGCGCTTCACTTGGAGACACAACCAAGTCCTTTGGCGGCTAGCCTCCATTTTGGAAGAAAGGTGGACCACCACCAATGCCTTACCCCCCCTGTCAGCCATCCCAAATACACACTGTGGCATTCATATCAGCTGGGCAACATACCAACAGCCCACCAACAACAAGGGGGCCAAGCCTGCTGCACCCACCAGAGATCCTCCCCACCAAGCTCAGACCAGACTTGATCCTGTGGTCCAGCTCTTGCAGGCTCTTATATATTGTCGAACTGACTGTGCCATGGGAGGATGCAGTTGAGGAAGTGTATGAATGCAAGAAGCTCAGGTACACAGACCTTGCAGAGGAGGCAAGACAAAAGGGCTGGAAAACGCACGTGTTCCCAGTTGAAGTGGGCTGCAGGGGGTTTGTAGCTATTTCCAGCACCAGGCTACTGAAACAAATGGGAGCCCGAGGACACACCCTATGGCAGGCTATCAGACACCTTTCCGAAGGCAGAGAGAAGCAGTAACTGGCTATGGCTTAAAAGAAAGGATAACATCTGGGCTGTATGACCGACAGAAAAGGGGTAAAAGCAGAGGGGGGTGACCTGTGGCTGCAAGGTTCATCGTTGAGCCCTCTGGAGATGCCGTGGGCCCATCAACGAAACATCAAGGAAAGAGGGTGCCCACCTGATGACCCCAATGACATTTTTACCCCTGATCCCCCCACTCAACACCTCAAGACTGCCAATTACTCAGGGATTTTAACATCTAGTCCTATCTGCTTGACAGACACAGAACAATCTCACCAATCTAAGGTTAAATTGTTTTCCACAAGGCTCGGATGTGGGATCTCTACTCTTCTGGTTATCTATGCTACCTCTTGGAATATGGCTACATGCATTCTATTTAGAACAAAAAA
The DNA here is from genome assembly GCA_019176425.1 of Megalops atlanticus. Lineage (NCBI taxonomy): Eukaryota > Metazoa > Chordata > Actinopteri > Elopiformes > Megalopidae > Megalops > Megalops atlanticus. The sequence continues at coordinate 2,492,826 of CM032890.1, read as the reverse complement.
ATCTGAGCATATCCATCCTGTATTAGAGTCTCTTCAGTGGCTTCTTGTCAAGTACCAGGCTAATTTCAAGGTACTTCTCTTAGTCTTCAAAGCTCTGTATGATCTTGTATCTCACAGAACTGCTCCATCCTTATCAGCCCACACAACATGCTAGCTACTTGGTACTTCCTAACATATCAGCCGGTTCAGCAGGTGGTACAGCCTTCTCCTACAGAGCCCCCCTCTTGTGGGATAATCTACCCAAGCATGTTCAGGAGTCATGCTTGCTCTCAATATTTAAGTCTAGGCTAAAAACCCATCTATTTAGTCTGTGTTAGCATTAACTCTAGTCTATATGCAGAGTTGGAAAAGAGTTGGTTGGCTTACTATGATGTGATGGGTTGATTTTAGTGCTCTTTTATGACTTTGCACATTATCTGCTTCTATGCTAATAGTTATGCTGCTATAGCTTACAACTAGCAAACGTTCTTGTCCATGTTGCTGCCTCTCTGCTTGTCTTTTATTCCTCTTAAAAACTGTGAGAACTGGCTCTAAGTGGTACATGTATACTCCCATCCAATCACCATTCAAGGTTGTCTGCTTTGAGACTTCTGCCTGCCCCCAGATCTGAGGCCTGAATCAGCTGTACTGCTAAGACATCTAGTTGTTGGCATGCCATTAGCATGTTCAACATCCACAAGCCATTGGGCCACCAATGAACAAGAGATGCCCATGTACCCAGCTGGCAACCACACCCAAAATGAGTAACAGACTGTTAATTCATTTCTGAAGATTTGCATAAACCTCATTCTGTATGTGTGTATTATTTTTTTTTAGTATTGAAATATTTTCCAGGAGTTTTACTCAATCACATCTTTGCAAGGAGGTATAATTTTCTGATTTTCCCAAATTGGCCCATGGGTTTTGCTGTTTTTGATTCCCTTCTGGAAGAAAAAAAAAAAAACTTTGTACAGCAGGTGTTCGCCAACCTTGGCTGTAAAATGTACTATATATAATTGTATTAAATGTAACAATAAATGTAATTGTTGTGTGTGTGAGATGCATTGTCATCAGCTAGGGTTTCAGCACGTAACTGTATAAAAGAGAATAGCACTGATGAAGGTCACTTGACTGAAACTGTTGTTAATTTGCATCTTACCCTCTGCATTCAGGCGCTTTATGTGCATTCATCTTACTTCTTTTGGTGGGATTTTTTTAGTCCCAGATAATAACGGTGTGCAGGTTTACTTTGGTATCTTAGTTTGTTTCCCTAAACTGATGCACCCATGGTAAGCTCTGTGTTCAGTGTTTCCTGTTGTACAATTTTATCAGAATGGCAGAAAAACATCCTGTGGCTCAAACATGCTTACTTGCATATGTGGTAGGAGTGAAATACATAAGGTTTACCATGCCATATAAGATGTCCCATCTTGTTGAATATCTGAACACTGTTTAACCTGCTGGTTATTTCCGTAATGTTCCTCACTTATTAGACTGCTAATTATTTTCCACATGTTATTCATTCATTAACCTGGTAGTTATTTCCCATATGCTCCTCACTCACAAACCTGCTGGTTGTTTTCCATATGCTCCTCACTCATTAACCTGCTAGTAAATTTCCACATGCTCCTCACTTATTAACTTGTTGGTTATTTGCCACATGTTGCTCACTCATTAACTTCCTGGTTATTTTCCACATGCTCCTCAGTCATTAAACTGTTGTTTTTTGAACATGTTGCTCACTCATTAACCTAAAATATTCTTTGCACCCCCAACAAAATGGGCTGTCTCATGCACTGTATCTCATGTGCTGTAAATGAATGTCATTTCTACTCTACCAAGGATGTTAATGAACCTCACTGGTCTGTCAAATTATTTACTGTCTATGTCTGCATCATGCAGGAGAATGCAGGGTTCATGTATTAAAGCTGAGTAGGAATGTATTCTGTGATCTTTCAGTGTCTTTATGGTGCTGCCTTGTTGCATGGAGGTCAAGCAGCATTGTACATGACTATCAAAGCCCACAGAGAAAGCGCCGAGTCCCCTTAATGGCCCCTTCTTTTCCACCACACTCTCTTTCCTGTCCCTGCCGTCTCATTGTCCTCTGGTGGTGCTTAGTCTCCCTCTAATATGTAGACAATTTGTATCTATCAGTGAGAGGTGAATACATGTTTTTGGGTCATACACATGAACTTGTGGGTGCATGTAATAATATGGAAGGGGAAAGAAGACAGAGACATGGGGCCATGTTGAGGTAGACAAAGAAATATGTGTTGATTCAAAGCTGCTGTATAGAGTAAAACTTCATTTATTGTGCTGTTGCTTTTCCATCTGGTAGAAAAAATAATAAAATGGCCATGACACAAAATTTAAGTGATGTGCATGTTTGTATCAACACGTTATATTATGAATTTAATTGTTTAAAAGTTAAAATGCTGTGATTGTACTTTTAATTTCTCACCTTTTATTGTGTTCAAGAAAGTACTATATAGTCATAGGATACTGTGTAGAATTTCAGGAAATGCAATGAAAAATTCCTAAATTTTCTGGGGTAGGACCCCCAGACTCCCTGCCAAATTTATGTCCCCACCACTTTCCAAATCAAACCTACACCCTTGGCAGTAACAAGCTCACAATAATGTCATAATTTATACAATGATAAAAGTAATATGCTCATAATTTAAATGGTAATAATGGTAATTATGTCATCATTAAGATAATAATAAGGATAACAGTTATAATTTAGCATGCTCTCCTTCTCTGCAAGGATCCAATCAAACACATGGATGCCAAAAGGAAGACAGGAAAAATGAAACATTTTTATTGTTAAAAATATGTCTTTGAAGCATAAAACCTTGTATGCTCTAGCCATATTGTGTAGGAACAGTTAATACTTCAACATGCAATTCCCATGTCAATATATCTTAAGAACTTTTTAAAATATGGATGGCTATTTCTTAGATATCAGTGATACATGATTGCAAAGGGCACAGAGTAATATTTATATTGCATGCATCATTAGTAGGTGGGGAGCTATTTCTTGTGGGAAAAATTGGAATACACAAATTCTAGGAATGATCTTTTGAGATGTGACATGATTGGTACATTTTATACCTGAATAAATGTATTTCTTGAAATGCCAGGTTTTGAGGAAACATTTACAAAATGAACTACATACGTTTACACAATGACAGCTTATAAGCTGTGAGGATATTTGAACGTTATGGAACAATTTATTAACCTGTATTATAAAACGTACCTGCAGTATGTGTAGCAGTAAGAAAAGCCCTGTTAAAGGGAAGAAAGAACCCTAAAATATATAAAAGTTATTGTCTTGAATGCGACTGCTCAGAGAGGTCAAAGGCTCCTCTAAAAATTAAGCTTGTTTCCTGCATGTACATTTTTTTCCTGAAACATCCTTCAGGGACATTAACTAAGGACCGTATGATGACCAGTGGACCCTAGCTAAGACAACCAATAATACCTTTTGATGAATACTACCTCTATCATTTAACCCCCCAGGGTCTTGTACATGCATAGTGAATTCAGGTGACCTCTGGATGTTGGTAAATGAGAATAATTTTCCTGGAGAGTGATCTTTGTTTATTTCTTCTGTGTGCATTATTGACGGTAGGTGCGAATTTTGGAGATACGCCAGTTTAAAAATACATCTTTTTTAAACGTGGAAGTGAAGTCATGAATTTGTGTGTGTGAGATACAGGATATTTCATGTCATATAATATTTAATCTTGAATGTCTATAGACACCACCCCATTTCATTTTTTTCCTGTACTGTATTTTAACTGCTCTATTTGAGTGTAGAACGCACGAGACCACCTGTGGGTATTTAAACTGTGGGAACGCGCTGTGTTCTTCAGTTGGCGGTTGACATGAACTGAAGTAAAAAATCAGCCGACCCACAAATATTTGTTTATTCATTCTTTCAGGTGGGTAGATATCACCACTCGTACATTGTATTATTAACGTACGTCGTCTGGGTAGTGAAACTGTTACTGTCATGTAGCTTGTTGTTATTACTGTATCAGTCTATAGCAGAATCGTTAAAATGTTACCGATATGTGTACGGTAGCTTGCTAGCCACTAGCTTGCCATTTACGTTGTCAAACCTTGGATCAAAACGAGTTGGAGTGAGTCAGATGTAACGTTTGCCTGGCTCCACGGATACCAATTCAATGACAATAATCCAATAACAGACTGTTTTTATGTTATATGCTGTGTAGTTTGATTATTTATGTTTCCCGTAACTGTAATAGAATGTTAACAGTTTAGCCAGAGATCGAACGGCTGACTAGCCGCTTTAGTTTATCGTTGCCAGGGCAACCGGGCAGCTCACTAGCTGTGAGACGTCACACATAAACAGAGAGCATGCCTGAGATAATGAAGCCTAGTTGGGTGCGACTGAGAATAAATGGGAATACAGTGACTGTTTCACACTTGCAATGACTTGTACAAATTGTAGATAATCTAATGTTACAGAATAATAACTTTGCCTTTATATAGAATTGATAATTTTCCAATGGCCTATTGTCATATAGAACTGTATTTCATCTTTATTGTGATTCCATTAGCCTATGGATTTTAAATGGAAATATCTGTTGTATTCTGTGAGAGATTTTAATACTTTTATGATTCTGATACAAGGTTGATACTGTTACACTGTCATTTGTATTGTGTTCTTCAGTTGGCGGTTGACATGAACTGAAGTAAAAAATCAGCCGACCCACAAATATTTGTTTATTCATTCTTTCAGAATCCACCTATTAAAAATATGTCACCTGTGGAGTCACCTCACACTCCATATGCGTAACATGTGCATTGGGTTTGCTGTCTCCCTCTTCCCCTCCCTTCAAACACGGAAGTGAAATACTCCCACTGTTCTCACCAGAGCAACGTGACATCAGCTTGAAATAGTTTTCACGGACACGCCCCGATTTGGGGGAAAACAAAGCGGTAAAATTGACTGTCGGCAAATAGAAGATAGAGGTTGTCACCAAGCCTAAAAGTTGCTCTGTTGTGTCCTGCACCATCAACAGTAAAGAAGACAGATAGACTCCTCTATCTGTCATAGTTGCGCATCACAGTAGTGCTGAGCCAACGGCCCCCCTCTCGCGGGGTTCAATTCTTCTTTGTCTTGCTCTCGCGGCCCATCTCTTGGGCAGTGTCCAGACGGGGCCTGGTTTTCAGACTAGAAGGCCTTACTTTGTAGCTAATGGTACACAATGGCATCAGTTCTGCGTCATGAGATCTTGCTGCTACGTGCCTTCCCACAGTCTCCTGCAGGGCAGGTCTTACTTTGTGGCTTATGGTACATAGATATCTGTTTGCCTTCTTACAGTCTACAGCGCCACTGTCAGGCTAGCATGTTGAGTTATTCAACCCTTTGTTTTTAAAAATCATCCAGAAATAAGAATATATTATGACGAGAACAGGCCATTCAGCCCAACTAGGCTCGCCATTTCAATTAAAGAGAATCCAAAACTGCATCAAGTCTAGACTTGAACACAGCAATGGTCTCAGTGTCAACTACATGCCCTGGCAACCTATTCCATGTATTGATAACTCTTTGTGTAAAATAATACTTCCTTATGTCAGTGCAGAACTTACTCCTCACTAGTTTCCATTTATGTCCCCTTGTTCTACAGGCTGAACTTACCCTAAAACTATTATAGTTAACCTTATTGAGACCTTTTATGAATTTAAAAACCTCTATTAGATCACCCCTAAGTCTCCTCTTGCTAAGTCTAAATAGCTGAAGTAACTTGAGTCTTTCCTCATAGCTTTTATATTTCATGCCAGGAACTAATTTAGTTGCCCTTCTTTGAACTTTTTCAAGAGCCTCAATATCTTTTTTATAGTGCGGTGCCCAGAACTGCACACAATATTCCAAGTGAGGTCTGACTAAAGCATTGTATAATTTCAATATAACCTCTTTAGATTTATAATCAATACATTTGGCTATATATCCCAACATCCTGTTGGCCTTTTTTACAGCTACAGCACACTGCCTAGATCCTGTTAAGCTTGGGTCAACTATTACTCCCAAGTCTTTTTCAAATTGAGCACATTCTAGTTTTTTTCCCCCCATGTAGTCTTGTCTAAGGTTTTTATTTCCCATATGCAAGACTTTACATTTACTGAAACTGAATGTCATCTGCCAGGTATCTGCCCACTTTTGGATGATGTTTAGGTCTTCCTGTATTACCTCAGTTGATTCTATACTGTTGGCTAGACCCCCTAGTTTTGTATCATCTGCAAATTTTACTATTTTACTGCTAACCTCTGCATCAAGATCATTTATGTATATAAGGAATAGCAAAGGCCCCAACACCGATCCCTGCAGGACTCCACTTTGTACAGGACCCTGCTCTGAGACAATACCTCCCACAGTTACAATCTGCTTTCTATTAGACAACCAACTTCGAACCCACTCAGTGATAGCTCCTGTAATTCCTGCAGATTTCATTTTCACCATGAGCCTCTCATGTGGTACTTTGTCAAATGCCTTTTGAAAGTCCAAACAGATAATATCAAAAGCTTGTTTTGAGTCTAAACACACTGTAGCCTCCTCAAAAGTCCAGGAGGTTTGTTAAGCATGACCTCCCTCTGCGAAAACCATGCTGGCTATCATTTAAGATACCATTTTGTTCAAGGTATATTTCCAAATTATCCCTAATGATGGATTGCAGTAATTTACGTGTGATACAAGTTAAGCTGATGGGCCTATAATTTCCTGGATCAGCCCGGTCACCTTTCTTGTAGATAGGTACTACACTGCCATGTTTCCAGTCATCTGGTATTTCTCCAGTTTTGAGAGATTGTTTAAAAATAACTGCCACAGGCTTATAAACCACTTCCGCTAGTTCCCTGAGAACTCTTGGATATATTCCATCGGGGCCTGCTGCCTTATTTGTTTGAAGTTTTTGGGAGTTTATCTAGTACTTCTGCATCATTTAACTCAATTTCCTCCATGAGACTCTCAGAATTGAATGCACCTGAGGGCATATGTGAACACATCACTAGTGGAACTCTCCACAAAGTAACGATTTAGGGTATCAGCAATAGCTTTGTTATCATAAACCATACCTCCATCCTTATTTTTTATACCTCTTATCTCATCTTTACCTATCCTTTTACGACTGTAGTATTGAAAAAAGCGTTTAGAGTTGCTCTTTGCATCTAGTGCAATCTGTCTTTCAAAACGCCTTTTAGCTTCCCTTATTTTTTTCTTAACTTGAGCTTGCATATTACTGTATTCAATCTTATTACTCTCTGAGCTGTCCAACTTGTATTTTCTAAATAGTTTCCTTTTTTGTTTCAAACTGTCCCATTATGCCTTATTCATCCACTGTGGATGCTTCTTTTTCAGCTTTCCCTTTCTCACTTGCAGAATGAATTTATGCTGTACATCCAGAATAATTGTTTTAAATATGCTCCACATTTCTTTCACAGTTTTGCCATCCAGAAGAGGTACCCAGTTTATATTCCTTGTATAGTCACGCATGTTAATAAAGTCAGCTCGTCTAAAGTTAAAAACTCTAGCATTGGAGAATGCAGACTTAACTTGACAAAAAACTTCAAATGTAATTGCACTATGGTCACTTGTTCTGAGTCGCTCCCCTACCTCAGTACTGCAAATTCTATCAGGATTATTACACAAAACCAGATCAAAAATTGTGTACTCTCTTGTAGGTTGAGTAACATACTGTATCAAAAAGCAGTCATTTACAACATCTAAAAACTCCTCCTCACATTTCCTTGACTTGACACAGCTTCCCAATTAATTGAAGGGTAATTGAAGTCCCGCATTACTACTGTGTCCCCCTCCTGACATGCTGGCTTAATATTATCAAAGAGTGTACTGTTAACACTGCTGTCTGAGGCTGGTGGCCTATAACATACTCTGACATTCAGACCCTTTACATTTTCCTCCAATATTTTAATCCATATGTCTTCACCAACTCCAAGGGGCTCCATTCCCGGAATTTCCTGAATATTAAGATTATCCTTTACATAGAGAGCTACACCCCCTCCTCTTCTATTGGTTCTATTGATCTTTTCTTAGCAGCTTGTATCCCTCTACGTTATACTCATCCCCATCCCCTGCACCAAGCCACGTCTCTGTGATCCCAACAACATCATAATTACTATTACTCATAACAGTTTCTAGTTCCAAAGTTTTATTTTTTATGTTTCTAGCATTTAAACAGAGAAATTTCAGGGTACTGTGTGTGCATTTCCTGTCTTTCCTTTCACTCCCAGCTGTTCAAAACCACTTCTATTACAGTGCTGCTCTGACTGATTTGCAATCATGGTTCCTTCACCACTAATAAAATACTTAACCATGGTGTGTTCTATTCCAGCAGTCTATCCCTACCCATTTCACTGTATAACCTCCCCGCCCCCCCCTCCAAAAGGAGTCCCAATGCCCCATAAAGCCTCCATAAAGACATGGTTTGATGAGTTTGGTGTGGAGGAACTCCAGTGGCCTGCACAGAGCCCAGACCTCTACCCCACTGAACAACTTTGGAATGAATTAGAACACCAATTGTGAGCCAGGCCTTCTCGTCCAACATCAGTGCCTGACCTCACAAATGCCCTTTTGGCTGAATGGACACAAATTCCCACAGACACACTCTAAAATCTTGTGGAAAGCCTTCCTAGAAGAGTGGAGGCTGTTATAGCTGCAAAGGAGGGGGGGGGGGATTTGTTATTGACTCTTTACCTTCGAATAAAACTTATTTCAATGATTTCTAAATATGTTTTTAAAATAAACAATCATTTTTAATAAAAACCTATTGTTGTTAGCTTATTTGGAACAGGGGTGTGCTTAAAGCAGGGGTGGGCAATTCCGGTCCTGGAGGGCCAGTGTCCTGCTGGTTTTTGTTTTCATCTCTTAGTTACCTGTTGATTTTCACCTTGAAAACAGGTGTGCTTGCTCTTCAGCCAATCAGAGATTGTATTTAGTTGGTCAACAAGAAAAACAGCAGGACCATGGCCCTCCAGGACTGGAGTTGCCCACCCCTGGCTTAAAGGGTACAAAATGTACCCATTAAGCACAGCCAGATTTTTTTTATTTTAAAGTACAAAAGCATTAAAATTAAGTTAAATATTATTGTATGAGAAATTAATATTTCATTTTAACATCACTTCTCCTATTGAAAGCAATGTCTTGTGCTCTGAAAATGTCTCAATGTAGATTTTGGTGAGCTTAATAGATACGTTTACCCTGGGAGCCAAAGCCACTTTCTGCCACCAGCCCCTGTGTGACGACACGGAAGTATTGGGCGAGTGCGAGACTTCAGGAAACAAGCATATGGTTGTTGTTTACTTTACTTCCCCTAAAATGTAACTTGTAACGTATTTCGTCAGATTACGCAACATAAGTAACGTAATCTAAATACTTTGGATTACTTTTTTTTTTAAAGAATATTCATCTGACTAAGCTTCTGAACTGTTATTTTTAGAATGTTCAGACTGTGTTCACACATAGTGTCTTTTTTGATGGAAAAACGCTGGCCAGAGCATTTTTTCAAGTAAAAAAAAACGCTGGCAGCGTTTATTCCAAAAAGCAGTTGAGAGCGTCTTTTGTTGCCATAACAACAGCAGCATGTACATTGTTAGTGATCCAGCTGGCTATACATTGTTACAGAGCTAACGTTAGCTAACAGGCTAGTTTTGCTAACGACAAGCAGTAAACACACTTTCCAGAAACTCCTAGGATCTGTCCAATTTGACTCCAAACGGCATCTTTATGATGAATGTTATGATACAGTCTGTCATGTTGTACAGTTCACTGCGTTCAGACACTAGCACAATTAACTTCTCCACCGCTACCTTCTCCATTTTTGGTGGTTGTTATGGGAAACGACAGGTGTCACTACTCCGCTTGTGATTGGTGAGCTGTCAAAAAAGTGCTTGACGTATGGCGTTTTTTTCTGAAAAGTTGAACTTTTTTCAACTGGAAAAAAAAAACGTCTTGAGCTGCAGAAAAAAAAAACCGCCGGCGATTATGGCAAGCTGTTTTAACATTTAATAGCTAGCCTGGATATGTATTGCTAATATCCGTAATTCAATTCTTCCTAGTCAAAATGAACATTTCAGATAGGCACAATGACATTCTTCCTATCCACAATTATCATTTCAGATAGGCACAACGTAATTCTTCCTAAGACAAATGACGCCACTTTCGCCATTCATTTGTATTGGGCTTTCAATTTCAGATGTCCACAACGTCATTCTTCCTATCCAGAATGAACATTCTAGATGTCCGCAATAGAATTCTTTCTAGGAAAAACTCCAATTTCAGACATCTACAATCCAATTGTTACTAGTCATAATCTTAATTTCAGACATCCAAAATGGAAAAACCATTTGAATATCCAAAAATACATTTTGACTAGTAAAAATGTCATTACGGATTTGTACAACTGCAATTTTACTAGGACAAATACAATTGTGGACCTCTGTATTAATATTGTGGATTTCCATAATTGCAATTCTTCCTATCCAGAATGCAGTTTTAGATGTCTGAAATTGTAATTGACGTAGAATGAACGTAACTGTGACTTTTGACGCAGTGTTTTGAAGTGTAGGCCTATATAGTGCATAGGCTTATATACAGCCTACATTTTACACTTGATCGTTGGACTTAACTACCAGCTAGCTAGCTGACATTAGTTTCATCTAATTTGAACAGATGAGGCTGGGTGCTAGTTCTTTCAGTAAGTTAGCTAGTGATAGCTAGATAGGTAGCGGTATTATCTACCTAGCAGGTTAATGTCAGTTGCAACTAGCTAGTCACTTAGCTAGCTAGCTAGTCACGTAGCTAGCTAGCTGGCACAGTTAGACACAAAGATGTTCATACAAATGTTCGAATAAATTTGCAAACATAAAACTATATCCAGAAAATTATTTATTTATTGTATGACTGTGAACAGTGAGTGAGTGAAGTCTTCGCTTCTGCTAAGTAAGGTTGCTGATTTTTAAAATGGCGCTTGTATCTTTTCGCTGCAACTCTATAAAACTGTATTTCACACTATTATGGTTAAACTTTGCAATTCATCCGCAGTTCACATGCGTGCCGAACCGTGTGGAGATCCGTACGGATGACAGATCAACTACGGTCCCTTACACCAGTTATGACTACTGTAAGGAAAATGCAATACCCGATTCATTGTTCTTGGATGGTCGCCTAATGCAATAAAACCAACTTAACTTAGATTCTAAGGGATACAATTGGCATCACCTTTTGACGACGGTCTGGTTACCTTCCACACCACACCCTTTGTTCCTTAGAATGCGGGAAACAGGGGTGTTAACACCTGAGGCCTGGTCAGAGAGCAGGCTATGGTTATTCGTATTTGTGTGTGTATGTGTATGTGTATTCAAGTCTGACACTGTATGAGGTGTGAGGCCTCTGTCTCTTCCTGTGAGCGAGATCTAAGGAAGAGACTTTGTGGAGCCTCTAACACCATGCAGTGCCCATTTGTTTCTCTACTGTCCAATCATGGACAGGAACCTGCATTTTATTTCAGGATTTTATTTCAGGTTTGAGGTATAAAGGCTTGTACTCACACACCACCATTTTGTAATTGCCCTGCCTTGCTTTTACCCGGTATGTTTCATACTGTAACTGAATACTATTCATTGCTTTGTTAATAAATTGCTTTAAACCTAAACTTTGGAATTACAAGTTGAGCTTCACAAGAAGAAAATCCCTACACTACTAACAATTGGATTGTAGATATCTGAAATGGGAGTTTTTCCTAGTAAGAATTCTATTGCACACATCCAGAATGTTCATTCTGGATAGGAAGAATGACGTTGTGGACATCTGAAATTGAGAGCCCAATACAAATGAATGGCAAAAGTGGCGTCATTTGTCCTAGGAAGAATGACATTGTGCCTATCTGAAAAGACAATTGTGGATAGGAAGAATGTCATTGTGCCTATCTGAAATGTTCATTTTGACTAGGAAGAATTGAATTACGGATATTAGCAATACATATCCAGGCTAGCTATTAAATGTTAAAATGGCCACTCGTACTTTTTAAGGATTTTTAAATTTAGTTTTGACTAGTACAATCAAAGTTGTAGATCTTGAAATACAATTTCTACTAGTAAGAATGTTATTGTGGATCTCTTTAATTCTCATTCTGACTAGTGAGAATTTTGACTAGGAGAAATGCTATTATGGATGTCTAAACTGTAATTACAGATAGGAGTGTGGCTCGATTAAATGTTAAAACGGCTTGCCATAGGCGATGATGTAAAAAAAAACGCTCAGGAAGTTTATGAAAGCACTGTCTACTTCATAGGATTATTATGTAAAACAGACCCAGACAGCTTCAAAAAAGACGCTATGTGTGAACACAGCCTCATTTAGCATTGTTGTGGCTAACATTTTGTCACCCCCGTGTTAAGTCTATGGGCATTTCATCGCAGGTTCTTCAGAATTGTAAATGTTAATTCAAAAACTGTGCATTACACGAAAACATGAGTTACAAAAGGCACGAGCCACCCTTAATACATTGTGAGTGAGAAAGGAGTAGCTTAAGAATTTAATGTATAATATGCGTAGTGTAAAATTGTTGGAGTAATGGCAGCTTTGAACATGTGAAATTTCACTTGTTTTGTCACTGTATCTACTCCTTAGCTAGTTAGCTTTAATACTATACCTACTAGCCTACTAGCTAGCTGAATAGCTAATCCAGTGCAGCCAAACTATGTAAGATAGCTAGCTAGCGATCAATATTAGCTTAAATGATGAAAAAGAACTTACTTCAAGATGCTTCTTCAGGTTAGAGGTTGACTCTTTTTAAGCGGATAGCAGTTTGGTTGCTGGCAACACAGCTTGCATTGTACTGTTATGTTGTGACCTTTGCCATATTTGAAAGTAAAATGGTCCTGGTATTTCCATGACATAAACGCGTTGCGCTGATTGCTTTCTGTCTCACTCTCCATTCTACCGTCTTGTGAGTCAGGCAGGCTGCGCGTTTTTTTCTTCTTCTTTTTTTGAGGGGCATATGGGAGATATGCCCCGGAGTTGCCTATCATTGGATAGATTTTCCAACTGCATAAACATTAAATGAAAAAAAAAAAACTTCCAAAAAGAAACTTCCCGGATTGCTCTGATCTATAGACGAATCCTATGGAGGAAAAAAATGACATAAGCATACATAAATAAATAAATACATTTTGGTAATGAAAAAGGCTATTTCTGTATTTCTACACTTATTTGTTTTTTATTTATGAATTTTTACATTTATTTATTTATTTCTACATTCATTTATTTATGCATTTCTACATGTATTTATGTATTTATTTTTGTACTTCTACATTTATTTATTTATTTATTTATGTTTTTCTACATTTCTCCATTTATTTATTTCTGTATTTGTGTCCGTATGTTAATTGAGTGGATGGTCTGTGGATCAGTCTGAAGCGGGATTGGTCAGCTGGGCGAACCAGACAGAAGCAAACGATTCCTATCAAATCTACATTACACAAGCTGGTTAGCTAACCTTGGTATTAATTCCACGCAATGGCTCGTACAAAACTTTCCATCAATAACACAGGGCTACATTAAAACTAACTGTCGACAACTCGGTTTATCTAAGCGGCTAGTAGCGAGCTAAAGGCAAACCTACCGTATAGAGCAGGGCTGTCAAACTCATTTTAGTTCAGGGGCCACATACAGCCCAATTTGATCTCAAGCGGGCCGGACCAGTAAAATAATAGCATAATAACCTATAAATAATGACAACTCCAAATTTTTCTCTTTGTTTTAGTGCAAAAAAGTAAAATTACATTATGAAAATGTTTACATTTAACGAACTATCCTTTCACAAAAAATATGAATAACCTGAACAACCATGAACAACCTGAAATTTCTTAAGAAAAATAAGTGCAATTTTAACATTATGCCTCAGCTTATCATTTACACATGTGCATTACAACTTACAGATCACAGTGGATCTACAAAGGCACAAAACATTTAGTAACAGGCATCTGGAACTGAAAAATACAGTATTTAACTTTATGATCAAAACAACTTGTCAAGACTCACTGTTTGCTCCTGAAACATGGCATCTTTTAGCCTTCACAAGTGCATCAATATCAGGCGCCAAATCCTGAGTAGCAGCCAATTTCAGAATGTCATTTAAGTGCTTGTGTGTAAGCCATGAGCGCAGCTTTGTTTTATTGATGTTCATTACTGAGAAAACCTGTTCACAGAGGTAGGTAGTCCCAAACATGCACAAAATTTTTGCAGCCAGGGCTGTTAATTTGGGGTACCCTGGCAAGAGATACTGATAAAATGTGTCCAAGCCCTCTGAGGCAAATTTGTCCTTCAAATCTGAATCACACTGCAAGTCAATTATTTCAAGTTGGATGTGGATGGGCAGATCAGAAGCCTTTACTGTGAATGGCGAGCGAAAAACTGTGAATTCTGTCTCAAGTTCACCAAAGACCTGAAACCGTTGCTCAAACTCGCGCAGCAGTCCCGTAATCTTGTCTTTGTACCGTTTCATGTCGGCATTAACTCTGGTCGCGCGCACATCTCTTAGACAAGGAAAATGAGCAGGGTCACCATTTGACAGCTGTGTCTCCCACAAAGTCAGCTTCAACTTGAATGCGCGTATGCTGTCATAATACTGTGTGACAACTTTTTTGCGGCCTTGCAACATTTTGTTCAGATTATTCAAGTGGTCTGTAATATCCACCATAAATGCAAGGTCCTGCAGCCATTCTGGGGATTGGAATTCCATCACTGGTTTGCCTTTTTTCTCCATGAACTGTCCAATTTCCTCTCGTAGATCATAGAAACGCTTCAGCACGGCACCTCGGCTTAACCACCTTACTTCGGTGTGGTACGGCAGGCCATAGGTAACGTCTTTATCACTGAGAAGGCTGTCAAACTGACGGTGATTCAGACCTCTGGCTCGGATGAAATTAACAGTTCGGACAACCACCTCCATGACGTGATCCATTTTTAATGACTTGCAACACAATGCCTCCTGGTGCAAAATACAGTGAAAAGTCCAAAAACCATGTCCTCCATTTGCAGCCTGTACTTTCTCTCTCAATTTTGTCACAACACCTGCTTTTTTCCCAATCATTGACGGTGCACCATTTGTAGCCAGGCTGACAGCACGGGCCCAGTCCACTCCGGCCCTGTCCTGCACTCCAACGAGAGAGCTGAAAATGTCATCTGCTGTTGTGGTGTCCGTCATAGGCACCAACTCAAGGAACTCCTCTGTGACGGTCAAAATCTCATCAACACCACGAATGAATATGACCAGTTGAGCAACATCTGTAATGTCAGTGCTCTCATCAATTGCAACTGAAAATGCAACAAATGACTTGACTTTTTGCTTCATTTAGCTGTCCAAATCTGCCGAAAGATCTGAAATCCTATCTGCCACAGTGTTTCTTGTCAGGCTAATGTTAGCAAAAGCCTGTCGCTTGTCAGGGCACACAATTTCTGCAGCTTTTAGCATGCATGTTTTCACGAACTCACCCTCACAATATGGCTTTGATGCTAAAGCAATTTCGCTTGCAATAAGGTAGCTGACTTTCACTGCTGCATCACTGACCTCTCGGCTACGGGTAAAAACAGACTGCTGTTTCCTCAGACCTGCTAACAATTCATTTATCTTCTCTGTTCTTAGTTGTCCTTGCAAGCTGTTGTATTTTTTGCCATGATGAGTCTCATAGTGGCGCCGAATATTATATTCCTTGAGCACTGAAACTTGCTGCATACACACCAAGCACATAGGTTTCCCATTCACCTCTGTGAATAAATAGGAAGTGGTCCATGTTTCTTGGAAAACTCATTCTGTGTCCACTTTTCTTCTTTTTGACATAGACATTTTGGGTAATGAAGGTGCCACAGAAGGTAATTTTGACAGCAAAAGAGTATGTAGAATAGATCTTAATAACGATAAGGCAAAATTGGCATTTATCGAACCACCGACCTCCAGAAATTTATTACCGGCAGCTTCAGCATGAACAGTTTGCTTGATTGATAGTGTTGTGTTCTTCTCCTCTTTCGGTTAAGCAGGCGAGGCGCATCAATCGCGCATTGCTGCCATCTGCTGTTTATTCCTGGGTCTCAGTGTTGTATTATGTCCGCTACTCTTACTAAAACAGTGCGACCCCAGTGGACAAATTAGGAATAGCAGTTTCTTCTGTCTTCTGTGTAATTTTTGCACTTCGCAAATTCATCCCGCGGGCCGGATTGGACCCTTTGGCGGGCCGGTTTTGGCCCGCGGGCCGTATGTTTGACACCCCTGGTATAGAGGGTATGCACTGACGTCACTTTCTCACCCCAATACACCCCCTCAGTCGGACTGAGTGGTAAAACATGCTGCAACATGGCTGCCTTTCGTAGGGGAAACTGCGAAGCTGGGAGTAAAGCAAACGATTATCTGCCTAAATTAAAGGCAGTTGGACTCGACAGTGATGCTTACAACTTACCAAAGAACCAGTGGTCCATGGACATTGACATGTGGCCAGGAATCGGGGTTTCCTGACATTTATATGTACCTGATTTCGACCCCGGGGAAATACACAAAGCAAAGCCTGAAGGCAGGGGCGCCTGCAGGATTTCATCTTAGGGTATGCACAGAAACCTGACCATGCACGCACGCGCGCACACACACGTCGAGAGAGCTGAGAGAGAAACGTCACTGACTGATTAATGAATAATTAAATCTGGTCTACCTATTTGAAGTTCAGTCTCCTTC
Organism: Megalops atlanticus; assembly: GCA_019176425.1. Taxonomy (NCBI): domain Eukaryota; kingdom Metazoa; phylum Chordata; class Actinopteri; order Elopiformes; family Megalopidae; genus Megalops; species Megalops atlanticus. The sequence goes on along the minus strand of CM032890.1, from coordinate 2,476,078 downwards.
TCATCGAATTGTTTGAGCACTTCCTCACAGATCGTTGATCACATAGCCTAACTGAAGAGCTTCAGCCGGAGCAGAAATATTTCGGGACATTCTAAAACGCTTAACGTGGCTTAATGTTCCAAAACTGCGATCAAAGGATATGTTTACACCGCAGGTCGTAATGCCCAGTTCTGATTTTTTGCCTATATCCGATTTTTTTGACCGTATGTTTACATCTACTTTCAAAAGTGACCCATATCCGATACGCGTGTTTACACTTGCCTAATACTTGAAACGACCCGCATGCGTAAAAGAGGGTTTGGTTACCAAAATCAAGCACTGTACACCGTGCGAAAATGGACGCGACCAATATAGGCCTGATGTTAGCTCTACGAAGCATGAGGGGTCCACAAAACATTGGCTATATTCTGCGTAGAAGGAAAAAAAAGGCTGTTATTGCAATTATTGCTGCTACAGCTATTAAAAGAGAAGTTTAGGTGCGGGAGAGGACTAGGGACTGGTGGGAACGAGTTGTCGCGGGCTTTGACCAAGACCAGTGGCTCACTAACTTCAGGATGGGTAAACAAACGTTCAACATGTTGTGCGAACGGTTATCACCAAGCCTCTCCTACGAGGATACGGTTTTTCGTCGGGCCATCCCAGTGCAGATGTGCGTTGGGGTTGCACTGTGGTGGCTTGCGACAGGAGTGGGCTATGGCACACTTGCGCATCTGTTTGGTATAAGCAGCGCCACAACATGATGAGCTGCAAAGCATCATCCAAGGGTTCAAAACCCGCCGGGGTTTCCCGCAGTGCGCTGGGGCCATTGATGGGAGCCATATACTGATCATCGCTCCACCCGAGAACCACACGGATTATTTTAATAGGAAGGGATGGCATTCCATGATTTTGCAAGCTGTTGTGGACCACCGATTTTGGTAAGGACAAATGTGATTTATTTGTATGACTAAATAAAAAGTAACTTGCACAGGCTACATGTGAAATTGTGTATTATCATCATTGTAATTTAACTGCATAACTAATGTCAGGCTATACCATTACTGTGATGCCTTGGTCAACATGGCACTTTTATAAGGGGTGTAAATGAATGTTTTCGGTGCCTTGTCCTTGAAATAAAAATGTTGCATTGTCCCTCAACAGTTTCACAAACATCAATGTAGGATGGCCTGGAAGTGTCCACGATTCCAGAGTTCTTCGGAACTCTGATATTTATGATAAGGCAGAAAGAGGAGTCCTCTTTCCCAAGGTGAGTGCAGTCATTGTCAATGTGTATTTAAAACATAAAACTCAACTCTTTCCCTCCTTATTAATGGGTATTCATTCACTATATTGTAACTATCAAGTCAATAACATGACTTATCAATCATTATCATATTCACATTTCAGTAATGATAAATGCTATTAGGATTTCAGATCATGTCATTGAAATAACACGGGTCATTGTTAACATGCTACTGTATAACCGTGAAAACCTTAACCTGGATTTGCATTCTCATGCTATGATCAGTAGTTCTCTTCTGTATCATGGGTTTATTTGTATGCTTTCTGATATTTTCAAGAACTCAGATCACAGAGGAGATCCAAGGCACACAGGTGCCCATCATGCTGCTGGGGGATCCAGCTTACCCTCTTCGGTCATGGCTCATGAAGGGGTACCCTGATACTGGCAATCTGACTGAAGACCAACGCTACTTCAACCAGAGGTTAAGCAGGGCAAGAATGTCAGTGGAGTGTGCATTTGGCCGATTAAAGGGTAGATGGAGGTGTTTGGCCAAACGCCTTGATGTTGATATAGCACTGGTACCTACCATTATTGTTACATGCTGTACTCTGCATAATATATGTGAAAAGCACAATGAGGCATACATTGAGGATCTCCCTGCAGCTGGCCCTCCTGAAGTGCCAGGTGAGGTACCCATTGGGTGCTCCAGACACCCAACCATTAAGAGTTAGGGAGGCACTGACCCAGCATTTTGCTGAACAGCTGTGAAATGTATGAAATGCTACTATAGGCTAAAATGTACCAGTTCTGGCAAACATACATGCCTATACAGTTACTTTTATGTTTAAAGAGTATGTAGGATATCCGATGAAATTTTGAATAGCGCGATGTTACACACTTTTTTTTTTTTTTTGCAATTGTGGTATACAATCCCAAACAATCCCACTGAAAGTACCTTATTTGTGTGATTGATAATAAAGTCAAGACCACATTCTTCTTGCTATGTATTTATTTGAACTGTATTCAGATGAAGACTGAATGTTTTAAAGAAGGAGTTAAAAAAGAAAACACAAGTGCATTCAAGTAACAAGAGGTTAAAACTAACATAACTCCTCCTGAGATAGCTCAAATGCACACCTTAACTTCAGGTAGCTCTAACGCACACCTTAACCTGAGATAGCTCAAACGCAGGCCACACCTTCCAGTAATCAGTCCGAAACAGTCTTTTAAAACAGAACTTTAGATTGACTCAATATTTATAAAAACAAAACTGGGATAGTGGTTATATTGCCTATCCCAACCTTGAAGTTGTACATTATAATATTAACAACTGAGAAAAACTACAGGCCATTCTGAGCCCTAAACTGAATTGAAAGTGATTAATCCTGAACAATATTGTGTGAGGGAGAGGGGCTGGGGGCCAGGGTTGAATGCTGCTGGGGGCTTGACTTTGGCTGGGCAGGAATGATAGGCTGAGAGTGGATGAGGCCCTGGTAAGAGGGTGATAATAATGGAGGGTGTGAATAGTTAGAGGACCCTGCAGAAGCATAATCTTGGTACAAAGGAGGAATGGGGTTTGCTTCATTTTGGTGATGAATTGGACGTGGGTGATTCTTGTGAAAAGGTGTAGTTTGGGCATGATCTGGGTAGAACAGAGCAATGCGTGTGTGATCCGGGTGAAGAGTTGGAGTGTGGGTATAATCTGGATGGAAGGGAGCAGGGCGTGTGGGGTCTTGGTTAAAGCGTGGAGTATGGGTATGATAAGGGTGGAAAGGTGGATTTTGGGCATGATCAGGGTGAAAGGGGGCAAGGCCTGTGTGATCTTGAACAAACTGACAAGGGTGGACTTGATCTGGGTATGACCTCGGGACTGGAGGAAACTGCCTTCCAGCAAGGAACTGGGTAATGAGGGTCATCATACGCAACTCGTGGGCATGCTGGGCAGCCTGCAGTTTCAGCTGCAGCTCTGTATCATCAGTCTGGGCCAGAGTACTGCTAATCTTCTGGGCAAAGAGCTTCCTGCGTGTTGTAGATAAACCTGTAGAAAAACAAAATTTATGCATTAAGGAATTTGTTTATGATAACTACTACATTTGTTGATGGGTTATTTTATTGCATTTGCTTATGGATTTATGTAATGTGCTATTCTGTTAGTTTTGCCATCTTGTTCTACTAGGTTTGTGACAATACCTTGAATGACTGAAAATAATTATTTGTAAAGAGGACACATTTCCTGAAGTACAATGACTGGTAAAACATAAAAATGTAGCAGTCCCACTTTCCTTCTGGCGTGTGTCAGGTGTTGGTGTTGTTGGCCTTGAAGTTGCCCCCTTGGCTGTCACACTGGAAGGAGAGGTGGTTTTCTCACTTGAGAGGGTTGTGTCACTGTGTGAAGTCTCTGGTGTTTCAGGAAGCTCATCTGGATAAAAGCAATGTGGTTTCGTCACATAAAACAAGTAACCAACTACGACAAGAACATCAGAGAGCTACACTAATAAATAAGGCCAAATTTCTAGTAATGTAGGTTAATATATGTAATATATATGCATGCCTTATTGGACTGGCATAGAACATTATTTGTAGGTTATTATTAACGTAAGCGTTAACACAACTAGAAATGGTCATTTGCGTTAGGTTGTAATGATGTGAATGATGGAGATCTAGCCTCGACACCATAAAGTCTTGTTTCAAACAAATGCTATTGATCTTATCATATCACTTTTTCGTATCTGGCGATAAACCAACACGTTAGCAATAAAAATTCTTGCTTACCAGTAACATCACACTCGGTGTCGTCTTCCCCATCTACTGACGCATCTTCACGGGAACTGTCAAGTATTTCAGGCGGTCGGCAGCTAGGTTTGTCCCCCAAAATGACCTCCATTTGATCATAGAAGGGGAAGGTGATGCGCCCATTCCCACTCTTACTATTGTGGTCTTTGACCTCCTTGTATTTTGATTTTAGAGCTTTTATTTTCCGTTGGCATTGCAGCCAAGAGCGTCAGAATCCCTGTTTCGCCATTTCGGTAGAAATGTCTTCAAAAACGCTTTTGTTTCGGTACAGACCTTTTATTTTGGCCTGTACCAATTCCTCTCCCCACAGGCTTAGGAGTGCAGACACCTCTGCCGTGGACCACTGTCCCGCACTTTCCTCCTCCATCGTGCCTCCACTATGTTTACCACGTGCATCCATAGACAGTCAATGCGTGTATCTGATAACAGGCCTACGTCATTACACAGCAAAAAAGTACAAGATTGTCGTGGTTTAATGACGTACGAAACGCAATGCTAGAGAATATCCGATCTGGCTGTTTAGACGACAGTCACATTGACACATAACTGATTCATATCTGATTTATTTCCACACATGGAGGAGGCCTGAATCTGATCTGAAAATATCCAATCCCATGTGCTTTTTTCCTGTTTACACGTTCTGAACTGTGTCACATGTGAGCAAAATATCGGAATTGGGTCACTTTACACTGACGGTGTAAACGTGGTCAAAGATCACCAAATTTCTCTCGGACATCTCTTGTCAGAAACACTTCCTCCTGTCAAAAAATCAAAGAGAAGTTTGGTGATCATTGATCGCTGTTTTGGAACATTAAGCCACGTTAAGCCTTTTCACTTTAAGCGTTTTAGAATGTCCCGAAATATGAAGTGGACTCGCACATGATCTGTGAATATCAGTAAACACTCAGAGGTGGTCACCATGTCATGCCTGGTACTTAATAAAGTCTGTGCATCACAGTTTGTTGTTTGTTTTATAGCTACTTTTTCAGTGTGCTGAAAGCTAGCTGCAGGTGACTAGCAAGCTAACTTTAGCTTGCAAGTTAGTTAGCTAATTGATACGCCAAGTTAGCAAACTAATTTCTACTTCGATAGAAATTGAAAAAGCACAATAAATTCCAAATGTTAATAAATGCTCACGCTATTACGATCATACAATCCAAAAATGGTCTATACTTTAATTCTGTCAGACACAATTGTGTTGTCTTTTACATGTAATATTTGGTCTATTTACATTATATAGGACGTTAGCTTGGTACCTAATATTAGGCTACCCATTGTGTATATTAGCCCCGTTTGTGTGCTGCCGCGTAGCTAAAATGGTGACAGTAGAGTGGGCTGTGGGCGTTCATTTTTCACCTTAAGAATATGATAGGTCTGCCTTTTTCCAGGTTACGCCTTTACCAACAAAGCAATTGGCCATTTGGTGTAAAAGCGGGACTTCCCTTAATGCAACCGCTACATTGAGCGTTACGTCCAATGCCATTCGTATTTCAACGAGTGGTCTGTCTTCTCCTTTTTAATGTCTCTGACACCTCTCTCTCTCTCTCTCTCTCAATTTTCAATTTCAAATTTCAATTCCAAAGAGCTTTATTGGCATGACAAATGTACACATACACATCTCTCTCTCTCATGGAGCGCTCACAAATCGGGAATCTCATGGTACGCACTGTGCATACAGCCATACAGCTCAGGCGCCCGTGCCTGAAGGCATACAAAAGTCGGGACATTCTAAAACGCTTAACGTGGCTTAATATTCCAAAACTGCGATCAATGATCACCAAATTTCTCTCGGACATCTCTTGTCAAAAACACTTCCTCCTGTCAAAAAATCAAAACCGAAATCCTAGGAGTATGGTCGTATCTCACGTTAAGTGTTTTCCTCTCCATTGACACCCATTATAAGGAAAAAGCTTAACGTGGCTTAATGTCCCAAAACAGCGATCAATGATCACCAAATTTGTCTGACATCTCACATGTCATAAACACTATCTCCTATCAAAAAAGCAAAACTCTCCATTGATGTCCATTATAAGGAAAACACTTCATAACTTAATTTTCCAAACAGCGGTCACCTAACAAAAAAGCAAAACTGAGAGATAAAGATTCCTTTACTTCATTGCACAGAGTGCAACAAAATTGTGTAGCAATCCTGGCAGTGCACATGACACATTACACATAACAAACAGCAATTAAGAAAAATACAAGAGTTCAAGCTAATTTAAGAGAATATATATATATATAGGCAATAAGATATAGAACAATAAGATATAAAATAATAATATGATAAACTTCTAGCAGCAGCAGACATATTGCACATTGGGATATTGCACGTTTATTGTAATTGCAGTGGCCCCATGTTCAAAGTAGTGAAATTTGGAGTATATGCATACAAGGTGCTGTTCAGATGTGAACATATATGCAGTGTACAGTGTATAATGTAAACTGCACGTATTAAGTACTGAGGTGAGGTAGGTCCCAAACAGTCAGTGTCAGTGTTTGGCAGTGTTCAGTTCTCGTATGGCTCTGGGGTAGAAGCTGTTCCTAAGTCTGTTTGTCCGTGATATGATGGACCTGAAGCGTCTACCAGAGGGCAGCAGGTCAAACAGATGATGTCCAGGGTAGGATGGGTCTTTCAGAATGTTGGCTGCTCTACTGAGGCAGCGAGAGCTGAATAAGTCCTCTAAAGAGGACAGTGAGCAACCGATGACCTTCTGGGCGGTGTTGATGACCCTCTGAAGGGCTCTCCTGTCTGCTGCTGAGCAGCTGGCATACCACGCAGAAATACAGTATGTCAGAACACTCTCGATGGAGCAGCGGTAGTAGGACACCAGCAGTTTCTCCTGCAGGTTGTTCTTCCTGAGGATCCTCAGGAAGTAGAGGACAGCGCTGAACGTAACTTCGGCCTAACTACCATATTCCTTGGATTTTAGTTTTGCTTTTTTGATAGGAGATGGTGTTTATGACATGTGAGATGTCAGACAAATGTGGTGATCATTGGACACTATTTTGGAACATTAAGCCACCTTAAGCCTTTTCACATTAAGCATTTTACAATGTCCGCAAAAGCCTTGACGCTTGGGTGTACTTCAAGGCGGGATTTGTTGGCGAAATTAAAGTGATGAGGACACCAATGGATATTCTGGTTGTATGTGGTTTGTACAAATATTTTTATTTTATTACAACTTTTATTTGGAAAACTGTAAGCTACACGTTCCGGTGCCTGGATTCCAGTTGTTTCTGCAAATTGCAGCGATCCATTTGCTTCTGTTTACTTTAGCTTTCGGCAGTCTGTAAAAAAATAGCTCCGATTTCTTGTTGATGTTTGTGCAGTCAATCGCACAACAGCTCTTTCCCATTTTAGATCAGTTTTTTGTGTTTTCACGGCATTCAAGCTGAACGGTAATGCTGCTACTCAGTAAGTCTTTCTGCCACGCAGTGGGTGGAACCCGCAGTGACTCCGCCTACTGTGACGTCATGCGCATAACCCCAGTGAAGTCAAGGCAGTAGCAGTAGATCCAATCGCCCCCGCTATAAGTAATCCTGCTTTATACTGAGGTATAGGACCACCCACTCAATTAACATACGGACACATAAATAAATAAATGTGGAAATATAGAAATACAGAAATAAATAAATGTAGAAATGCAGAAAAACAGAAATAAATAAATAAATAAAATGTGGAAATGCATAAATTAATAAATGTAGAAATGCATAAATAAATGAATAAATGTAGACATAAATAAATAATAGATAAATAAATAAATGTAGAAATACAGAAATAAATAAATAAATGTAGAAATGCATAAATAAAAAATAAATAAATGCAGAAATACAGAAATAGCCTTTTTCATTACCAAAATGTATTTATTTCTCATTTTTTTTATTTCTGCATTTATTTATTTATTTATTTATTTATGCTTATGTCATTTTTTGTCCTCCATAGAATCCGGTGACCGATTTGTGGGGGCCGCCATCTTGCGGCACCGCCATTACTGTGGTGGCAAGTCTGTCTGCTGCTGCCTGCTGACAGCGGCTGACACTGACAGCAGCATAGCTAATTGGATTGACAACGTTAGGCAGTGGCCCCCAGTATTGATGAAGGTACCTTATCAGGATGGCGATCTTAACGTTATTCAAATTTTACATATAAGCTAGACATCGGTTACGACAATAGCCAGAAATAGAGAAAAAACGGACCACTTGACCATCCACCACATTTCAAGTGTAAATAATATACTGTACTACTGTACTAGCTAGCGAGCATCATCATTCACAAGTTGCATTTAACCATTACAGACCAGTTACATTAGTAAAAAAAAAGGCCTATTCAAGATTATTTCATTAATTGCCTGGCTTGTGACGTGCAATAAAATGCCAGACTACAGATCATTCACAGAAGGTCAAACTACAGATCACTCATAGAAGGTCAAAATTACCTGAGCTCCAGATGGGTTGGCCAAATATTGCACACTCTACCAGACGATGAACGAATCATTCTAAAAGGACCTGTCCGATACTCACAGTCCATTAACAACTATCATAATGTTGAATTAACTCTGCAGAGGAAGGATGGCAAAGTTGTAGGTTTGAACTGTCTAAATGTATAAATTATGTTTCTATAGCCAGAATTCAAGGAGATATGGCTGTGTAAAAAACATACTGTTCAAAACCGGGAGTAAAATATCTTTCCTATTCTGTGTTAGCATAGCAGCTATGCACACCGGTGCCTGATTGGTTGTTCGGTAACATTCCAAAACAAACTGTTACTCGACACCAGCTGACTTTGGCTTTGTTGCAACAGTTTAAATATTAACTGTTAAACTAGTCAAAGTGACGGCATACCAGTAAAGACTGAACAAAGGCTCATAATTAATGCTCCACACAGGAATATAAGATCATCTGGAATGTTGCCAAGCAACCAAAATTCAAACCCAACTGTCACTTGACACTAGCTATCTCTGATTGGCTCTGTTGAACCAATTTAAATATCAAATGTTAATCTGGGTAGAGCGAGGGGATACCAAAGTCCAAATAAAGGCTCATAACTCAAAAACCATACATCACAGCACTGAACCGACAACGTGGTTAGAATTTATTAACTTTATGCATGTACATCCAGAATTCACATAGATACGGCTGCTTAAAAATCTATTTTCAAATGCAGAAGTGAAATACTCCCGCTCTTCTCGCCTATAGTTTTTGAAGGGGGGTAAATTTAGCGATTTGTTTTTTAAACTGTCATCACTCAACCCAAGACATGGTTAGAATCTGCACAAGGTATCCTCTGTTTTGACGTATAATTTATGCCTGTAGAGCCGCAATTCACAAAGACATGGCTGTTTAAAAACACATTTTTCAAATGCGGAAATAGAGTCCTGAATTTCTGTACATTGGGCTTGCCGTCTCCCCCTCCCCATCCCTCTCAAAGAAGTGACTTCACACTAGCTGTCTCTGATTGGCTCTGTTGAAAATATGTAAATGTTGGAATGCGAGCAGGAATGTCAACGTTTAACTTAGAGCGGAGAGTGAACTCTATGACTATTTCGGCTTACAATTCAAAAACAGCACTGAACCGAAGACATTGTGAGAATCTGCACAAGTGTACCTCTATTTGGATGTATACAGATTAACATCAATATGTGTAGAGCCAGAATTCACAGAGATACGGCAATTTAAAAAGTTTGTAACAGAAGAGTGCGGGCCTTCGTCTTCGGCCTTTCCTCCTCTTTCTGTGTCTGCCGCTGTGAGCTCCCTTTCACAAAAGAATGTGTAGACATGACTTAGAGTGCACTTTTTATCGTTAAAACTATAAAACTATAAATTTTATTTAAGTACAAGCACACCGATGATGAATGGTCGATTTGGCATTGGATTGGTGTCTGTGGTGTGTACGGTTTAGGCTGCATTAAAGCTAGAAAAATAAATAAATAAATAAATAGAGCTGCAAGCAGCAATGAAGGGGCTAAGCACGACAGGGCCACCAGGTAGACAACTAATCAGAACAACCCCTGAACAAGGCACCAGTACATCACAGGGTGAACAGACACATTGACACCCACTCTTACACTCACACCTATGGACAATATAGCATGTCCAATTGACATTACCGGAATGTGTTTGGACTGTGGTAGAAAACCACAATACCCAGAGGAAACCCACATGAACACAGGGACAACATGCAAACTCAACACAGAGACACCCTGAACTTGAAACCTTCTTATTGCTAGGCAGTAGTGCTAAACACTTGCACTACCATGCCGCCCCCCTGCATATATGTCCATGCTTATACATAGGCAGTGTCATAAAATGCAGTGTGACTCCTTGGGACATTGCAACAAGGAGTTCAATCATATTGGCATATTTGAAAAAATCCAAAATTGAGGGAAAAAAATTGGCATACATACAGTATTGGCTGAATAAAACATGTCCCTGATTATGAAAGGACCCGTATTTTTCAACACCTGTTTTTGATAACAGACTTTTTGGAGATCAAATCTTATTTTTTAAAGAAATCATTTAATTTTATATCAATTTAATAAAACACACTGAATAAAACAAGGTATAGTGTTATATTTTCTACATCTTTTAGATGAAATTGCCACATTTAAATAAAAATAAAACGTAATCACATTTTCAAATGAATAAGTTATTTGAATAAAAATAAAAATAAAATATAGCTGCAAGCAGCAATACAGGGGCCAAGCACAATGAAGGAATCAGAAGAAGAAAGAATTATGATTTTAGGCCAAAAGATATGTTAAAATATAGGTATAAGTTATATGCAATATGTGTTATAGTGTCACCTAGTGGTCAAATGACACTAAAACACTTGGGTACCCTCAGGGCATAGTCGCAAACACAGGCACCAAATTTGGTGTCAGTACACAAAGGCATTGCGTAGATATGGCCTCACTACCTGTTTGGCATCTTCGCTGTTGACTTTGTTAGTGCATTACTAGTGAATGCTTTCCATTAACGAAAAATCATGGATAACTTTTGTGTGGCATGCTCTCAATATGCTCAGACTCAATTTTCGTGAAGATTGGAGAAAATTTGTGGGAGGAGTAGCGCAAAGACGGTTTTCATTATAACTCAAAATGGCGGACAACCAAATATGGTGGAAATGAAAATTTTACGTCTGTTCAACTTGATATGACCCAAAGAATCAAAAGAAAAAAGAATCATGATTCTAAGCTAAATACATAAAAGGTTATGAGCAGAAATTCAATTGTTTTAGCTATAGCGCCACCTCGGGGTGAAATGACACAAAACTTCTTGGACTCTCTCAGGACTGTCTAGGAAGTCCATATACCAAGCTTGGAGTGAAGACACAAAAGCATTGCTGAGATATGACCTCACTTCCTGTTTGGTGTCTTCACTGTCAAACTCATTTGCATGTTACGTGCGAACGCTTTGGAATATCTAAAACATTTGGATAAATTTTGTTAAGCATGGTCTCAAGGTGATATGTACCAAATTTGGAAAAGATTGGACAGAATTTGTAGGAGGAGTAGCAAAAAAACTTTTGGTAAAATTTAAAATGGTGGAAAATCCAATATGGCAGATTTTGACGGCAATGGGTGCGTTGGACTTGGCTTGACCTAAGGAATCTATTTTGAAAAAATTCTGACAGTGTCAGGAGTTATGGCCAAAAATGTTAGCTGAACTTTGACCTGATGGTGGCGCTAAAGGGCTTGATTTGCTGGTGAGTGGACAGCTGGGACTGTCTTCTATGAGTGTCCCAAATTTCATAAAAATCCAGCAGGGGGTTCTATGGGCTGCCATAGACTCCCATTGCAGAAAGTATAATAATAGTGAAGAATTCTAACAATTACAATAGGTGCCTAGCATCTTTGGTGCTTTGCCCCTAATAATAAACCAAACAAGAACAGTAGTGTGCTTGCCCTAATTATTCATATCCATGAGCATGTACAAACAAGAATCCTTGATTCAACATTCTGTTGTCTAGGTATTCATAAGAAGCTTGTAGAACTTTTTTATTTTATACCATAGAGCTGCAAATTTCAGGAATTTGGGCAAATTTTGGGTCACTGAGTGCCACAAGTGAAGAAATTGTTACAAAAGTATTCCTATCAAACTTATCGTGGCAGTTTCCACTACAGTGTCCATTATCAAAAAGGTAAATGTAATGTGAGGTCATAAAGGCAACACGAACAAAAACTGCAGATTATTTCTTCCCTCAAGAAACTCCGATTTCTTTTCTCTTGCATGAATCTGTTCTCCGTGATTGCATAGAAGAAACCCTTCAGTATACATAACACCAAAAGAAGCAGTACAGATTTGTTAAACAATGTGAGTTGTGAGAACCAGATTTATACAACCAGTATTTGGTTCCAATCGCAAATATAGATGCATGTGGAAAACTGAAAATAGGCAAATTATGAGATTATGAAATGCACCCCACCAATTCTTGTTTCTGCAGTAAAATAGCTTTCTACACAGTACAACATGTAGTTGATTATTCACAAGTCAAATCCCATTTTGCAAGGAAAAGCAGACTTACTACAATTTGCATTCTTTCTCTCTACATGTATGCTGGATTTATACCAAAACTATATCAAAATTCCATGTAAATCCACACCAGCTAGAAAATAAAAAGTGTGGCGCATGTGTGTTCGTGAGATTACAGCTTAAAACCGGTAAATTCAGAATAGGAGGAAAAAAATAAGCTTTGAAAGATATAAAATATCATGGGTATGATATTTAGACTCACATAACAATAGAAATTCAGTGTCTGCATACATGGTTTTATTTTCTCACCCCTGTGTCACAGAAAAATGAAAATGATTATATTACATAAAAAGATGCTTATCCAAAGTAGCAGTGAGAGGCACTTTTTCCCTCAGAAGAACTATCTCAGAGCCAAAAATGAATAGTGGAGATAATAATAAACAAAAAAGTTCCATTATGTCATTAATACTTGAGTATTCTCAGCATGAGAGGAGAGTGCCCCGATCACCCTTATGTATTAGCAGCTTCTGCAGTTCAGCTGTGCTTTTCAGAACCGGGGGTTAGGGGTAAGGTGACAACTGCTCTTTTCACCAAACTTTAATTCCTGTCACTTACAGCTGTTTGGTTTGTGCCCTGTCTTTCCTGCTACGTTTGTTCATGTCTGTATTTCAGAACCTGGTAATAAAAAAGGCAAGCTGGCTCTGCATGCCCATTATCTGCAGCATCTGGTTGTGGGGCAGGAAGATGATGACACATCTGTGATAAAAAGTATACACGTCCAATTACTAACTGTAGATGCATTTCACATTTTTGCTTTGTGCACAGAGGAATCTGGTACCAATTTAGCAGTTATGAACTCAAGTCAGACTGTACACTGTTACAATCTGAGTAAAAACAGAAGCAGACTTAAGACAGTGTTGTACTTACTGTTTGTCAGTTCTTCACCAGATCTTTTACGAGATTGGTCACCTCTGCAACACAAACAAGAAGAGAAGGCCAAACTACCAGATGAAGACACTTCACAGACAGTTTTATGCAGACAGACTGGGGGCACCTGACTGACCAGTGGGTGGTCACTAATGAGCTACAGCACGGACAAACCTCTGGCTGACCCACCCTCCCCTATAACCCCTGGCGGAATGAGGCACACACATGTCCCTCTGATCAGATCAATTAGTACAAAGACATGCTGATGTCAAGTGGCCATTACTGTGGTACCTGATATTCTGTAAATGCTGCTGCTGCTCTTGTAATATGTATGTATTAGTGCTGTATGGCTCATTCTTTCTGAACACATCACTGAGTCATGTGAATTGACTCCAAAATCTGTATAAATCAGACCCTTGCAACAGCAGTACAACTAAATATTCAGGCTCATCTCCAATGCAATTTAAAGGACAAGCATGGTTTTAGAGCCCAATCAGTTGTCTTGTGATCAAGCCAGTCAGCCAAATTAGCAGTTTTATTACACAATTAGGCACAAGCCAGCTAGACTGTTAGTGTTTTTATTCCAATGTCAACGACAATTGGAAACACCCCAAACTTTGGCCAAGAGCTTGTCTATAGATGAGTCCAGCGACCGATTTATAATAATATACGGTACTAACGTCACTGTACTAGCTAGCTAGCATAATCATTCACAAGTTGCATTTAACCATTACAGACCAGTTACATTAGTAAAAAAAAATTAATTTATGTTTTTTTATAGGTATTCAAGATTATTTCATTAATTGCCTGGCTTGTGATGTGCAATAAAATGCGAACTACAGATCACTCACAGAAGGTCAAAATTACCTGAGCTCCAGATGGGTTGGCCAAATATTGCACACTCTACCAGATGATGAACAAATCATTTTAAAAGGACCTGTCTGATACTCACAATCCATTAACAACTATCATAATGTTGAATTAACTCTGCAGAGGAAGGATTGTAAAGTTGTAGGTGTGAACTGTGACTGTATGGCCAACAGAGGGAAGTGCTTTAGTCATACAGTTGGAGCAGCTCAGGACAGCACAGGTTCTTCCCGATTTATTTGACATCGTTGTCAAAAGTTGAAGGTAAAAGGTAAAAAATTAGAAAATTGTACCCTTCTGAGGATAGCCTGTATTCACACACGCGCATATTGTAGGGAGACGCCACCGCAGTAATGGCGACTTGTCTACTTCCGGTACTTCGCCGGATTCGTCTATACACACTCCAACCTGAGCCAGCTTGGCAACACACCTTTGCCTAATCAGTCACCCCATGATCACAGTCAATTATCTTATTTGTGAGAATGGTTATAGAAACACATAATGAATTTCAACTGAATTAGCAGGCAGGCAACAACACCAAATGGCTGCAAATTCAGGCAAATTCATTATGATCACTCAGGGATTCAGGACTGTTTACAGCTCAAAATTGTATCTGTTTTCACACTGCCAATGTAAATCTTGTCTCTTATGTTATAATTCTATGTAATCCAAACTTTTGCTATCTACTATAATTTTAGTATTGATGGAAATAACAGCATATTTCTGCTATATAATGATTTTGTAAAAATGAGACAAATTTGCACCTGTTCGTTGATATGCAACTCACCAAATGACTGAAGTCATTTTGATTATTTAACAGAATTGGACTTGGAAACATAAGAACAGGAGGTATACTGGGCTTCCACATCATGAGAAAGAGGAAATGTCATATATGGGAGGAATGCATTATTCATGTGGATTTTGGGTGGGACAGCAGGAGCCCATTTCATTTAGTGAGCCAACAAAACTTTAGTTTATTTGCGTCTGGGGTTGTTTTTCAGAGGTTTCTTCCAACACCAGGTTAATCTGTTCCTTGCAAAGCTATTTCTCTATGTATGTTTTACTTAATTATGTTAAATTGCAAATACTTTTATACCCAAAGTCCTCCCAGGCATGGAGGTACTTTGGACCCACCTGGCAAAGCCATTCTGGACAAGGTCCATTTGAAGCTTCTGGTCCTGAGCAGCATAATCTGGGAGTTGAGACTCCCGGACTGGTGGGTGAATTTGGGGAATGAAGTTGGAAAACAGTGCTGGAGCTAAGTGGACCCAGTCTGCAAGTGAACATGAAGCAGCATCATATTTCCATGCCCAGGAAAAGGATTTGACCCACAATACACTGGCTGGTGGCTAGAACATTGGTTGGTGTGATCAATGGCTGGTGGCTAGAACACTGACTGGTGTGATCACTGGCTGGTGGCGTGAACACCAGCTGGTGTGAACAGGGTGGTGTGCGGTTTTGGTATTTTACCACCATTGTTGTGTAAAGAGGATCAAATGAAATTGTAGCACAAAGCATTTGGTTGATCTTTAATTTCAACATTTATGAGTTCGTATTTTTACCAGGTTGTTAGTTGTATTAAAATTTTAAGTTTATATGTGCACACTGATACATTTAATCCTCTCAAGCTTTATAGGTACACGCATTCCAGCTTAGCAGTGCTTACCTGGTCGAAGCGTGTAGAGGCCTTTCACTATGCTCGCCATTGTTGATGGTGTGATTTGAAAAGGTGTGGAATGGGCTTTTAGAAGGAGAGCTGGAAAAATAGTGGTACACAAAATGACAAAATTTCTTACATGGTTTGGTACTGCTGCATGACATAATCTTCATACAAGGTTAGGTACAGTTGTATGATATACAAATAATATCAAGTTGCAGCCAGATACTAACACATAGCTGTCTTCTTACTTTGATTCCATTATATTGGAAAATAGTTGTTTTTAACTGTAAAAATACTGCTGAGAAAAAAATATTAATATTTTAAATCTCAATTTCAAGTAGAACAGAAGTGGTACTGTGCTCAAAAACACACAGGAAAATCGAAAGTAGGCGGCAAATTCTGTTGAAAGGCCAGTTTTGCATTGCAGTGTGGGCTTGGAACAACACTCTGGAGTTAACGGTGTATTTTACATACTGGTAACACATGCAGCGAAACACTAACAGTTAATGTTATAGTAAAAATAATGTGTGTGTGTGTGTGTGTGTGTGTACAGATCCTGATGGTGCTGTGTGTGTGTGTGTTTGGGTATAGTCCTATGCATATGCTGGAATAGTCCTATGTTGTTAGGGGGTCGACAAAAAAGTGACACATGTATATAAACATTGTAAGTGACTGACAAAAAAGGCAGTGTAGTTTTTTGGGTATAGTCCTATGCATATGCTGGAAAAGTCCTATGTTGTTAGGGGGTCGACAAAAAAGTGACACGTGTATATAAACATTGTAAGTGACTGACAAAAAAGGCAGTGCAGTTTTTTGGGCATAGTCCTATGCATATGCTGGAATAGTCCTATGTTGTTAGGGGGTCGACAAAAAAGTGACACGTGTATATAAACATTGTAAGTGACTGACAAAAAAGGCAGTGTAGTTTTTTGGGAGGTTGTCAGCCAAAAGTTACAAGCTTAGGCCCTAAGTCTAACTCAACTTTGAAAATGAGTAACAAAATCAGTGAGAGAAGAAAGACACATACAGTATGTGGAAAAAACTAATGGCAAATATTATACTTACGCATTAATGTGTTCACATGTTTTTCTGCAACATGATCTGTAAACAGTGTGGTGAGATCATCTCTCAGGTCTCGGTTTAGTTTCGTTTCAATGTAAAACTTGTTCTACAAGTGAAAATGACAAACAAACTCAACCATACAGATCTGTCTCTGTGCATTAAGCAAGTCTGAAATTATCATTATTTATTTATTTATTTCAAAGACACTCTATTTAGAGCAACTAACATGGCCTTATATCACAGCAAGGCATGGTACTAATAAGCAATAATACTACTAATAGGTGCATAACAGCCAGAATCACAGTGAGCAGGTGTCAAGCTGAATACTGTGGCAAATTAAAGGCCTCACCATAAAAACACAGTGCCAAAATAAAACCACCACAAAAAACATAATACCAAAATAATAGCATAAAAACACAGTGCTTACCAATTGCATTTACAAACAAAATATGTCCATCACAATAATTTTACCACAGAGCCTAACAGTGATCTATAAGAGCAGCATTGCCTTCAATCACACTACCATACTCAGAGTGACTGAGAACAAACTGAAAAACCTGAATTAGAGTAAAGCCAGCCAAACATAGGTAATCTCAAAGGGAACTGGTAGTTTTGATTCAAGTCCACATGGTTCCAACCAACATATATAAACTTGAAGCCCTGGACATGTTGAGAGCCACTGGGTAGAACCAGATGGAGTGGGACCGGCTTGGTTCCATGGATTACTACAGACACAGGTCTGGCCCAATCTGCACCGCTGAGAGTTGGTGCTGATTAAGACTTCAGGGCAAAGCTTCACATGGAAGACAGACAGGCTTATGCTGTCCTTAGGGTAGAGGTTATATAACCAACAATCTCTGCAATCTTCCCTCCACTCATCTGGTGAAATGGGCAGCCTCTTAAGAGGACCCCCACAATCAGTTACAGTTCCCCCATCACCCCAAAAAGTGAAAGGGGTGATTCACACCTCAGTGTCCAGTTCTTTTCAATTAGAGGTGCCATGCACCTCTATGAAGTCACCTGCCTGCTTCAAAAGGGGGCCATTGGCCTCCAGGGACAGGGAGCACAGCAGGTCCCCCTCCTACACTCCCAGCATCCACTGGGAGAAGCAGAGGTTATGGCTGTTAATAGAGTAACTAAAATTTATGGACTTGTAAAACATGACAAAATGATTACCTGTAGGGCACAGGGTTTTGGGGATTTCAAGGCTACTAAGACTACTCTTAAGGGTGACATATATATGCACATTACCAACCACCCTGCTAGCTAAGCATGCAAAAAAGGGACATCTAACAGGTACATTACTTACCATATAAATGAATATTGGCACTATGCTTTCAAGGGCTGCCATATAGTGGGTGAGAGCAGAGTTAAACTTCTCAATGAAAGTGTCAGGTGAACTTCCCTAATGAAAAATGGAAAACTGCATTCTTAGTTCACGGTTGTTCAAACATTTGTATGTAATGCTCAGATGACAATACTGAGTCTGTATTTAAATACGAATATGCTCAGAACTGATTCAAATTCTAATAAAAACCATAAAATAAAACACAGTAATAAAAAAGAAAACATGCGGAAAACAGAAACACAAGCATGATATAAAACTAGGTTACTAAATAAAAGCAAATGTGGGCAAAAAAGATAAGCTAATTATTAGGCTACATTTCAGCAATCTTAGAAATTCAAGACAGAACAACCTTCCAACACTGACTTATATTCGTAAAAATCCTCATATTAATGAGGGATAAGAAAAACACATATTTCACCTCAGACTCTTAGAACCTTTAGAGAAGCCACAGTCTATGCATGTTTGGCACTACACAAAAACTGAATGCAAATAACATGGAAAGTAAACCAAAATGTAATTATGCTTTATAGCCATTGTTGATTAACAAATGATATGTATAAATATATAAAATGGTATACATTAATAAATCAGATAAGCAGTTGCAAAGCTTTTGCTCTGCATTACAGATCTCCATAATTAGGGAAGTGATTTATGACTGTGTCATACTTGATTTTGAGATATGTTCCCAAATTGCAACTCGGGTATGTACTAAGGAATTTGCTATTTCTCTCAAATTGAAAAAGAAGCTTAATTTATGCGGGTCTTAAGCAAACCACAAAAATGACCTGTCTAACCTTTGGCTGTAAAGGTTTAACCAGTTAGCCCATAAATCTTCATCTTCATTTTTTCCCCACTGTAAATTTATAACCTTGTACTTGCTTTCAGTAACTGGATTTATCTAGAAACAAGAACACTTCTCATAATCAAGTTCCCTGAAGATGTATGAATTAATGCAATATGTAATACATATGCATGCATGTATCCTATTACACTTGAAAAAGAGAGATTCATGTGGAGTGTGACGTACTTGGTCTACACAAATTGACCTTGCCCATAACTCATCTCATACTTGATACCAGGTGAGAATTTATCTTGTAGTGACCTTACCTGTAACTCATGTGAAACTTGTTCAAGGTGAGTAGTTATCTTGCGTTTTAAGTCACTGTACATCAGCTCTGAGTGCTGCTGACACACACACTTATAAACACAGCTGGAAAGTGAAATCAGACAGAAATACAGAGTAAATACCTCCTGCATATATACTGTATTCCCACTTCACATTTGCCTTGTAACCATGTAATTATATATGCATGCCTTATACATATTACTTAAAAAAAAAACTTATTACATACTCATTCATTAATGAAACCCCACCAACATTCCTAGAAGCTTTGTTACATTTGTGCAGAGACATTTGAAAACGCAAAATACTGATCAGGCTTCTAGTCCTTCGCCTATAGCCCTAGCTGTGTGGGGTTTAACACTGAGTGTATGGGGTTTTAACATGCAGGGGGTTTTTAATATGTACGTGGGGTTGTACATGAGTGTGGTAAACTGAATGCAGGTTTGCAACGTGAGTGTAGGGTTGAATGTTGGGCTGTAATATTAGTGTGGTGCTGTAACATGAATGTTGGGTTGTGAGTGTTGAGCAGTAACATGACTGTGTGGTTCACTGCATGAACAAAAACAGTTATGCACTTCAAGTTATGCATTTTGTAGCTCCGAGGTTTCAGCAAAAAGAATACAGTTTACTTCCAAAATATGTACCAATAAAAAAAGAAAAGCATTCACCTATATATTTGCTCGTATGAGATTGGGATGTAGTCCACTTGGCTCTGTGTCAGCAGTTGGTCAATGGCTCTTTCCAGTTTTGGCCAGTATGTGCTTTTATAATCCTCGGTAGTCATCACATTCATCACTGGATCAGATATGAAGGAATAAACAGATACAAGATACAAGATAAGAACTGGGAGCCAACACTCGCAACTTTAAAGAGATATTAACAATGAAGAATCATTTACCACTAAAACTTAGATCTGACATATTTTCACATTGAAACTTACAGTAAATACAAGTTTAACAAGAAAAAACACAGCGTTCACATAATAGCGACACTTAAATATAATGGTCATAAAAGTATCCTTGAGTGTACAACAGCATCTAGTATGCAACATTATAGTAACTGCAATAAATTGGTCTCACTTCACAAATTTTTTTAAAAATGCAAAAAACTATGACAGGTACAGATCTCAGAATTGCTTAAATGACTAAGAACACCAGCTAATTTGAAATCCTTTTAGTAATACCTAAAGGAAGCAATTGCATGCCATTACATTACAGTCAATGGTAAGTTCATGAGCCCTACTGTTGCCACAGCATGTGACTTTCCCCTCCACCAGCACCACTGCCTCCATGCACCTTCCCCCTCCACCAGACCTCCTGCTTCCATGCACCTTCCCCCTCCACCAGCCCCACTGCTTCCATGCACCTTCCCCCTCCACCAGACCTACTGCTTCCACGTGACTTTCCCCTCCACCAGCACCACTGCTTCCATGCACCTTCCCCCTCCACCAGCCCCACTGCTTCCATGCACCTTCCCCCTCCACAAGACCTACTGCTTCCACGTGACTTTCCCCTCCACCAGACCTACTGCAGAGCCCCTGAAACACAGGCTGTGAATAAGTGGCCACCTTCATCCTTATATTTACATTTAGTAATTTAACAGACGCCCTTATCTAGAACTTCCAAAGCTTCGCCATTGCAACCTTACTACAACAAAACGTTTGCATAGGCCTTGTAACGTAGCTAATATCTGTCACTAAAATGGGACGAAATCGTAAAGATCTATGTGAACGATAGTACTGACGTTCAAATGAAAAGCAAATGTAAGCGATTTTTTGATAAGTCGAATGCAGTTTAAACATTTTGTTTACGTGACTGCGTTGAAACCACAGTCACCGCGTCCTATCGCTTAACCAAAAAATCACATCCTGTCTGTTCATCCACAGCGATCGATCAAGAAGGCCAATGTAATGCAATTGTCTCAGAAGAAACGAAAATTTGCCACACTTCTAAAACAGACCCCTGTTTATGATTTGCTCATAGCGCAAAAATAACGCCGGCCAGCAACACACTGTGTTGTGATCTTAAACGCGACGGGATATTGCTGTCTGGCTTGATAGACAAGATAAGCAGCTAGCTAGATCTTGTTAGCAATTTGCAGCAGCTAGTCATGTACAGAGTGCTACCGACACTCCAGCTAGCTTGCTATCAATATTCTAAACTGTTAGGTATAGACAAATAACCGCATTAGGTAGCTAGGGAGCGATGTGATAAACTTACAGAACTTGGGAGCTGAGTTATTGATGTTTGGAGTGTGTTTCCCTGCGCTTGAAGCTGCAGCTTTTTCGGGTTCGCTGGCCCAGCTGCTTGATTCAGCGGAATAACTGTACACACATTCCTGTTTTTGAAGAGCTCCAGCTGAGTCACTCGGTTGAGCGCTAAGTTCGGGGCAGCGAGGAAGTAGTTCGGGCTCATTTGAAAGATCATCCTCGGGGTACATGTAGGTCTTTGCACCGTTTCCACAGTTATTGTTATGGTTGTGATCGTCGGTAATGTCAAAGCGGTCTTCTTCCATGATCTCCTCCATCCTTACGAGTAGTTAGCTTTTAAGGAGTTATTATAAAGAAATCTGGCGATGTCACTTTAGAGAAGTTTCTTTATTCTCAATCTGTCACATCTCCCTGGGTTTTCCTTCCGACCTGTCAGTGAACATTACCGCATTCTTCCTCCTGGCCTTTGCGACACTTTGCAGCAGCTATTCTAATCCTATTTCGCTACTGGGAAGTGTAGTCCCTCGGATAAAATCAGTCGTTCGGTGTGGCATTTTGGAGTAATCAATCCAAATGTAGAGGCGTTCGTGCCGTATCCCGGCTTCGCCTGCAAACCAGACTGACTCATAGGCTGTATTCGAAACCGCATACTATACTACCAGTGTATACTGATTTTGACCAAATGTAGTATGTAGCATACAGTATGCGAACGAAATTAAATTTCCAGTACGCCAAAGATACCCGGATGACGTACTGATTTGAAAAAATATCGCCAGTATGCATCAGACTAGTCTACCTCGCCTACTATATCCCATAAGGAAGTGCGGCTGTGGACGTCACAGGTAAAACGCTGAAAAACTCGGCAGACGATGAGACGGCTGTAACGTTGGAGGACCGCGCTCAGAATATAAGCATTTATATATTTATATAAGCATATATTTATTTGTATATATTTATAATATATTCTTAATTTATGTATTCACTTATAATTGATTGACTTGATTATGATCCTTTGTAATTCCATTACATGTAATTGACTGAAATCTAAAACTGTATGACATGTGTAATTAAACTATCAATTGTTTCTCACAGAAAATCTTTTTATTCATAAAAAACATTTTTATTCATAATTATTAGTGAATTTTCACTTAGCCTACATTTTTACCTTATTACTTACCGAACGACATATAGCCTAACAGGTGTAACACGTCAATACTTTTCACTTCTGAGAATGCTAGTGGCGTCTAACTGGAAAATACCACAAGGAAATCTGGACGTTTCTAAACTCGCAATGATTTCACGCGACAATGTAACATACTATAAATGTAATCATTAATGGTCGCATACTGGGTACTACACTGAAAAATAGCATGCAGTACACAGTATATACTTGTGTAGTACGCAGTACACAGTATGCAGTAGGCGGTTTCGAATACAATCGTTAGTATTTATTTGTAGCAGCGACAGTTGTAGGCCTGTTGTTATTAATGCATCTGATAGAAATGATTGTTGTGCAGTAATGGCATGTAACGATAATGGTTCCACTACCCCTTGAAAAAAGGTTTTTATTTCAGTTATTTGATGTTAATGTATATCTATCAATAATAAGTCTTCTTACTGGCTGGCGTTGGCATCTGGGGGGGATCACAACCGTAAACTCTACCTATGGTACGGTTGCCATGGCAGTGGTAGGTCACATTTGATCAAACATCAAATAATTGTTAAGGCTAAGTGACCAAATTATACTACTACGTAATATTTATGTCTATCTATGTACAGTGTAATATGTATTTACAAATGGCGTGTATTCTTTCTTTATTTATTTATTTATTTATTTATTTAATGTTTTAATTATTCGGTAGAGCAAAGTTATTGCCAGTGTTATCAACCAACATAGCTTATAGCAACCAGGAATTAGCCAGTGTAATGACTGTCAGACCAGCCATGAAGCAGGCAATCACACAGGTTAACTAAGGTAGTGAGGTTTCCATCTAATGTTTTCTAATGTTAGTTAGCTAAATGAAGAAAGCAAACTAGCCAGAATCATATCAAAGTCTGATCATTTATAAACAGTGAGGTATAATTATCATGTAAGATACGATGATGACAGGTGCTTGGAAAGTATACGTTGATCTGGTAGGGGGAGGGATCTTGTGGGAACTGTTCACTGATCCTATAGGGAAAGGGACGCGTGGGAAGTGCTGTCTGGTCCTATAGGGAAAAGGGCATGTGGGAAGTGATGGCTGAATCTGTAGGTAAAGGGGCACGTGGGAAGTGCATAGTTATCAGAAAGATTGTCAGTCATAATCTTCTCCTGATGCTAGCCAACGTTAGCAGGTTCATAAAAACATTTTGAAATTGTAACATTACTGTAGCAAGGTTTTTCACCTACACCGATTAGTTCATCAAAAGTTCATCAAAATATTTTATTAGTTAAAATATTATTACCTTTTAAAAATAAAATGTCCATTAATGTTTATAAATGTAATAGATTTTATTTCTAGTAGTGTTTTCAATGCCTTTATGCAGTGTTTTAATGCTGTCTTCTGGCAGTAGTGGAAATTGTAGTTGATTGTCAAGGTCACGCTCTCTTAGGCCTCTTTGACTTAACCGATGGCATGTTAATATTGTGCTCCACACAATATTACGATGGTGCAATATTAAGAATGGCGCTGTAGAGCATAGATGTAACCCAAGTGAGCACCTGCACTATTTGTCTGTTTATCCATTTATTTATCCACATAAGTGATTAAAGGCGAAATTTCTGGAGGTTCGTGGGTATGAAACTAACCTAGAAAATTACTTTTCCAACACAACCGCTACTGAGCCCAGGAAGACCAAAAATTCAACTAAAACTGTCACAGAGGAGATGTTGAAACCTAGCACGGGGGCTAACACTAGTCTCACAGGGTCAGGACCAAATTTTCTGCAAGCAGTTGAGAAAATGACAGAGAATGTCACCAATATGACAGACACCAAGATAAGTGCTGTTCTAGAAGCAAGTTGTGACCAAACAAGCCAAATACAATCAATGGCCCAGCATATTGGCGAAGCGGAAGAGAGGATTGCAGCAGTGGAGTCGGTAGCCGAATCGGCCGAGGCTAAAACGGCAGCCTTAGAGAAGCCAGTGCGTGAGTTAGTGGACAAGTTGGACAATTTAGAAAACTGAGACCGCAGATGTAATGTGCGGACAGTGGGTCTGCTGGAGGATATCGAGGGCTCTGATCTACTAAAGTTTTTTGAAACATGGATCCCTGAATATCTTAAGATCTCCACCAAATCTGGATGCGTTAAACTGGGTAGAGCTCATCGTTCCCTGGAACAAAACTGGGACCAAATCAACACCCAAGATCTGTGATTGCAAAATTTCACAACTCCGCTGACAAACAACGGGTCATGGCCACAGCCTGTCGACTCGAATCTGATTCTACAGGCAATGTACCCAGGATCTCCTTCTTCAACAACTACTGCAGCGATGGTAAACAAGAGGAAGGCGTTTGATGAGGTGAAAGGAAGGCTTAAAGAAAGGAAGATGGATTATGCCCTGCTGTATTCTGCAACACTGAGAGTGATAATTGATGGAAAAGCTAAAAGTAGGGGTGACCCCGAATAGTCGGCTATTCGATGATTCGATCTAAGGAGCCTGATTCGACTGCCAATCTCACGGTCGAATTGTCACAAAATGTGGTTATGAAACAAGGATCATTCCATTCCGGCTATATGGGGGTGCTGAATGTCTGATTTTACATAGAATTGCTTGGTTTCTCCCAATAAATCATGATATATAGCCTATTTTGGTATAAATATCAGCCTATTAATAATACTGGTAATAAAAATTGGAAAATAACTCATGTGCTTTTAATCAATCTCCTTAGTGTGCGTGAATAAATCACCATGGTAGACTAAGTTGCACTATCCAATTTTGCGGGACCATCGCAGCAGCATCTTGGCTGGGCTTTAAATCTTTTTAGCTACCTAATAGTTCACAATGTCTGGGAAAAAAAACTTCAAGAGTGTGGGAGCATTTTGAACAAGTCAAAGATGATCCAAAAAAAGTCAAATGCAAGTTGTGTCAACCAGTGGCGGCTGGTGAGCTGGAAAGAGGGGAAGCCCGAACACTACCTTTAAATCTATCATTACTTTCAACCTGTTCCCCTTTATCCTCTTTGATTAACAATAAAACAAATAATTCACAGAATAATCGTCACCAATCGCGTAAATAGAGTAAATTATTATGCTCGTGAAACAGCGCAGATTGTCTGTAGTTTGTGTGCTTGCGAAAGGTACAGCGTGAGATTGTTTAATTAACAAGGATGGCATATCAATTTAAATTATGTTAAATGCTCATGGCACATCACAGCTTTTATGACATCTGTGTTCTAAACGTTATTGTTTATTGCACTCAACCTAACCTAAAAGTTTATTCTTAGTAATTTAAATCGATTTAACTAAAATTAGCTCCGTTTTGGAATTTGAATTTTGTAACACAAGAAAGCTATAATGTGAAACATGTAAGAGAAAGCTTTGGGATTACTTGCATCTTAATTATTAAAATTGCCATCCTTGTTAATTAAACAATCTCATGCTGTAGCTTTCGCAAGCACACAAACATTAACGTTGACATTGTTCTGCACTTCATGGCATTAAAATGTTCATTTTATGTTAATGTTAAGGAATTGTTTAACTAATAATGTTTATTCCATATTGCCTTTAATTTATAGCTTGTAGGTATTCACCTTAACTTCAAAATTTAAAAATCCAAGGCATGTGTTAGCCCCTTTGTTATTTAAACCTATATTTTGTTATGGTGATTTTTTATATGCCACTTTGATATGCCGACACTTGACAGTGGCCTTGTTTCAGTTTTGGTCGTTTCATTATCAAGCTGTTTCTGTGTGTGACAAATTGTTTAATTGGGTGTTTCAGCTCAGCTCTTTTGTCTGGAAGCCAATGTCGCAAATGAGAATATGGATCAATGAGCAAAAAAAAAAACAAAACAAACATGATTCGACGATCAGTCGACTATAGACAAGACTTGATGATTCAGATTCAACTATGTAAATTCTTAGTTGGGGACACCCCTAGCTAAAAGAATGGAAACCCCAGAGGAAGCATCAGCATTTATTGACTCTCTGAAATGAACTGTTAGAGACACGCTGCTACCAGCACTTCTGGGTCCATTAATATGACTGTAAAACCAGTAAACTGAGTTAGCCTAGCTGGACTACCTAGCTAGCTATTATAGCTAAATTGCTGAAGAGGTAAGAATTGAATTAGCCATCATATTTCGCCTGAAGTTATAGTGTCCATTTTGTGGGTATGTAGCTCACTAAGGTCAGGCTTTACTTGTGGTTTTTGTTAAATAGCCTATGTGTGTATACAAGAGGAGTTTAAGGCAGTATAGCCTCTCCATTATGTTCGTCTCATTTTTCATATCTGAAGCACTTGAGGCTACAGGGGATGGGATCTTGGCAAAGAAGGGAATCTCCTTTAGGTTATGATATGGGGATAAACCCAGAGGTTCTTAAGTTTTGGCATTTGTGTTTGTATTTTTGTGTTTGTTAAACGTGTTTTTCTTTGGTATCAGCTCAGTTTGTTTAGTTAAAGCGATACTGCACGTGATGTCCCAGGGTGATGGAAACTTTGCTCATTATCGAATCAGGTTCATATGGACCATGACAGGTTAGGATATTATGGCAAGTACCCAACTAAAATTGTACGTGGAATATTAGGGGGTCCAAGTCCTATTAAGAGGAAAAAAGTTATCTCGTTTCTTAGAAAAGAAAACATTGACATTGCCTTTTTGCAAGAAACACATTTAGACAATGCGGAGCATTTAAAGTTGCAGCAAGGTGGCTATGGACAGGTGTTTTTTCATCCTTCTCCTCTAGGAGTAGGGGAGTGGCAATATTACTTAGAAAAAACCTGCCATTCAAATTGCAAACTTATGTAAATGATAAATGTGGCCGTTATGTCATGATCAAAGGTGTCTTTCAGGGACAAGAAATATCTATACTGAATACAGGGTTCCTATACAGTATGGAAAAGTATGGAATTTGATTTCAGTAATTTCCAGGTCTGGATAAGTAAGGAAAAAAGAAAAGAGAGTATGGAAAACTATTTGTGTTTCCAGACTATTGCCCCTATTCTGTTTTCTAAAATATAAAATCCAGAATTTCTAAAAATGGACTATCTTGTAAATGGACTATCTTTTCTGCATAAGGAAACCATACAGCTGCGTTCACTGTCGTTTCCATGGACGCAGTGAATAAACAAGGCTGCACAGACACCGTGAAAATTAAATTATTTAACTTTTTTCAACTCATTTTCGGGTCTTATTTATAACAGAGACTAAAAAATATTATTCAATATGTTGAGGGAAAATAATTCGAGTATAGGTAGCACCGGTTAGTTTACTTCCTCTTTGGGCGGAGATGTTTGACAGTGGAACGTCATCCAATTATTTGGCAACATAATAGCATAGGCTACATAGTCAGAATGTAACATACATGTTAACAGTTGGATTTTAAAACCACTTATTTAGATAATAAACATCTAGCTATTTGTACTCAGATGTCAAATATGTCAAAATCTACTGAGAAGTCTGGAAAGTTGAGTCTGGAAAAGTATGAAAAAAGTATGAAATGTAAAATGTGTAGGAACTCTGTGAATATCTACTATCCTCCAGTGCATCCACCGGAGTTTCTCACAAAAGTTTTTGTAGAATTTTCAGGGATGAATACTGAAAATACTATTGTAGAAGTTGACTTTAATTGTATTTTGAACCCTGTTGTGGACAGGCTTCCCCTTAGCTCAGCATCACTCTCCCCTCAAGCCAAGTCTTTAAATGCAATATGTAGTGATTTGGGTTTTGTAGATATCTGGAGATTTTTTCATCCCTTGGGAAAGGAATTTACTTTCTACTTGGCTCCCCATAGATGTCACACGAGAATAGACTATATTTTTGTGTCTACGGCCTCATTGGATTCTGTACTAAGTAGCTCTATTGGGAGTATAATTATATCTGATCATGCCAGTGTCACTTTACACGTAAAACTAGGGCAAAAAAAGGGCACCTCTAGTGAAACAAGATATTGGAGACTAAATACATCAATTTTAAAAGACTGCACATTTTCATCCTACTTCAAAACTGAATTTCAGTCCCTTCTCTCAATTAATCAACCATCTACAGATAACCCCTCCCTTTTATGGGAAACAGGCAAGGCTTATGCTAGGGGACTAATTATATCATTCTCCACCATTAAGAGAAGGCTGAAACTGCAGAAGCAATCAGAATTAGACAAGGACCTGGCAATTAAAGAGAAGGCATATCTTGAGGCTCCCACCCCCTTGTTACTTAAGGAGATGTCTGCTAACAGATCCACTTTAGACACTCTTTTGACACAAGATGCTGAGAAAAAAGTAGGATTTCTTAGGCAAAAGTACTACGAGCATGGAGAAATACTTAGCTTATCTTTCTAGAAAGAGAACAGAATCCCAGTATATCACATCAGTTACAGAATCAGATGGAAATAACTTTTAAAAAGTTCTACATTAACCTTTATGCCTCCAAACAAACAAGGGATGCATCACAATTAATGCAGAAGTTCTTCTCTGACATAAATTTACCAATTATAATAGATGAGCAAAGGTCCCTTCTGAATACCCCTATCTCGCCAGAAGAGGTGTTGAAAGCCATAAAAGTGTTGCAGTGTGGGAAAGCCCCAGGCCCTGATGGATTTTGCAGTGAATTCTATAAGGAGTTTCACGACTTGCTTTTAGGCCCATTACTTGCAATGTTTAATGATGCACTCTTGGGCAAGGGCCTCCCTCAGTCTTTACAGGAAGCAAATATTTCTGTAATTCCTAAAAAGGGGAAGCCCCCCGAATCTTGCTCATCATACAGACCGATAGCTGTGGACCGTAAACTATTGTCTAAAATACTGGCCGTCCGTCTGGAGGATATATTGCCCTCAATTATTAAAAGCGATCAGACAGTTTCATTAAAGGATGCAACTCATGCAACAATTCAGACGTTTTCTTAGCATCACACAGGTATTTCAGCATAGAGGTGAAGATGGTTTAGTTCTCTCCCTAGATGCTGAAAAAGCATTTGACCGTATAGACTGGTCATACTTATTTTTTGTTCTGAATCAGTTTGGTTTGGGTGATACTTTCATAAACTGGATTAAAATACTGTACGATGCCACACATGCTGCAGTACTGACTAACAGTCTTCGTTCAGAAAGCTTTTCCACACACAGAAGCGCCAGGCAGGGTTGCCCATTATCTCCCCTCCTCTTCGCAATTGCCATAGAGCCATTAGCTGAGGCTATAAGATCAGCAGGGGACGTGCAGTGTCTTGTGATTGGTGAGGCCCAGCATAAAATAAGCCTGTATGAAGATGATGTTCGGATATTTCTGTCCTCTCCTGAGACGTCAGTTCCACCTCTTATTGATATAATTAATCGCTTTGGTTCTTTTTCTGGATACAAGATTAACCTGACTAAATCGGAAGCCATGCCGCTTGGGAGTCTGAGATCTATACCTAATATTTCACCCCCCTTCCCTTTCAAATGGTCTCCAACTGGCTTAACATATTTGGGGATTTTTGTGACCCCTAAGTTTTGTCAGACATATAGAGCATATTTTACACCTTTATTTGAAAAAATAAAACAAGATCTTGAACACTGTAGCTCCCTCCCAGTCTCTTGGCTAGGCTGTATATCTTTAGTTAAGATGAATGTACTCCCCAGACTACTCTATCCTATACAGATGATTCCTGTTATATTTTCAAGTAAAGTGATAAAGATTCTGAATGGATGGTTGAGCACTTTTATTTGGAGCAAAAGATGGCCCAGACTTAAAATGACCATTCTGCAATTACCTGAAAATAAAGGGGGTTTGGGTCTGCCTAATATTAGAATGTACCAACTGTGTGCACACTTGTGGTATATCTTTGACTGGATAAGAGACGATATCCCTTCAATCTGGGTAGACATTGAGACATCCTTGTCAAAATATGCATTGCAAAATTTGTTATTTTTTAAAAACCCTAGATCTGTCAGGAAGGATTGCCGCAACCCCATCACACTCAACACACTGAGGGCATGGCAGTTCATCAGACGATTGGAAGGCAGATCCAAGTTAACCTCCTCTTTCACCCCAATCTTGAATAACCCTGATTTCTTGCCGGGGATGACAGACACTGGATTCAAACAATGTGGGCATTGTCAGGCTTAAGGACCTGTTCTTTGAGGACAAAGTTATGTCATTTCAGCAAGTGGTAGACAAATATAAAATCACTAAATCACATTTTTTCAAATTTCTACAAATAAGGCACTACATCATGAATAACACTACTCTAAAAGATAACCTTGCAAAATCCCCAATGGAGAGAATGCTTTTTCAGACATTTGGGAAGGTGTCAATTAGTTTGTTGTATGTGAGGTGTCAGGCAGGGGTGGACTGGCAACAAAAAGCAGCCCGGGAATTTGCTGTCAAGAGGCCCCAATTTGATACACCAAATTTGAACTGACACAACATGTGTCGATCAACGAATCATTAATTTAAAAAAAAAAAAAAAAACACAATCTGTTCGTTTGTATTGTTTGTGTTAGGCTAATATGTAAAACGATGAAACTAATTTCCCAAGGTTTTCCTCCCCATGTTTGTGTGTACAGAAAGCAAAAATTCAAAGCTGAATTAATGTAATGATCACCTGACACCTAATTTGACTTAATAGCCTGCTTTTATTATCAGAACTATTTAAAACATTGCAAAACAGTCAACAGTGTTTAAACACAGAACTAAATTAGAACCAGCAGACTCTATCCACAGGAGTACACTATATTCACACTACATATGTATTATGCAACATACTTGCCATTCATTCTATTTCTTGTAATGCAACAATAAATAACTTGAATGAAGTAGTCCAACCTGATCATCTGAATGATGTATTGTGCTCTAATTTACTTCACAGTAACACAATAACATTCAATAGTGCACCGCTAATTGGATCTGTGCTGGTTCCTGCTCCCTCCTTCTCCATCCTTTCCCTTTCTTGTTCAGAGCCATGTTCACCTGTTTGTTAGATTGTAAAGTAAGTATTTAACAAATCATTTTTATTGCTGGGCTGGCTATCAGATATTATATGCCTCATAGGCTATAATGCGAAAAAGAAGTGATGACTAGTCTAGAAGAAAATGATCAAATTTACATGTTTATTTTACCCATTTACAGTCGAACATTAACACTTAAGAGAAATTTAGCGTAAACTTCTCTAAACGTTTGTGCACTGAGTCTGACTGGTTAAACCTTAAACTCTTTCTATCCATGTTATGGCAACGAGTGCTAGATACTTGTAATGAGTGCTAGATACTTTCACATGGGTGAAAGATCTCCGGCCCCACGCCG
The DNA here is from genome assembly GCA_019176425.1 of Megalops atlanticus. Lineage (NCBI taxonomy): Eukaryota > Metazoa > Chordata > Actinopteri > Elopiformes > Megalopidae > Megalops > Megalops atlanticus. The sequence continues at coordinate 2,443,976 of CM032890.1, read as the reverse complement.
GAAATCCAGCGTGCAGAGATTTTAGATCAAGCAATAATTTATTACTAGCGTATGCGGTCTCTGATATTACCAGACCGGAACGCAATTTTATTAAAAACGATCACTGACGTGGTGTTTTTCCGGATGAGTTTTAACCGATGGTAGCCTGTTTAGGCGACGTACTGGCACGAGAGCACTGTTCTTATCCAATCGCCAACTAGTTTCACCTTTCTGTGAGGTGGTGCCAGGAAGTATTTGTGGGGACTGTATCAGTTGATTACTGCGCAACAGGCTAGTGTAATGGCATAAGAAAATGGGGCATGAAAAAATATATGATTCAATTAATATCTGGTTATATCACTGTATTTTCATTTGGTTTCTAACCGATAATATAATTTATTACTTTGGTCTAACTAAAATGGGTGATTGATTATACTGGTCTCACAGTCTGCCTATAGGAAGAGCGTATCGCCTGTTTCTCATTCGTTACAACATTGAAGTGAGAGCAACGTGTCGTGTCTTGCTCTTAAATTTCTATTTTCCCCCTTTGCAGGTAAGACTAATGTTAAAAGCACTTCGGTTACCATCATTCTGTTTTGTTTATTATAAGGTACCTGTTGATACTAATACGTTGTAAGAGCAACGGTAAACTTTTTGTTTTATGTGTGCACGAACTTGTTAATTGCTAGAATGTTCGGCTAGTTGGTATCACGCAGAGCGAGCAAAATGGCGTCCGTGCCCAGTAGGCTACTGTTTAGCAAGAGAAAATGTGCGCAAGCTGTATTCTTTTGTGTTACAGAAAATGCGAGAATGTTGATGTATTAATGTTAAGAATGCAACTGTTGTGAATTGTTTATATGTGTAGTTCATGTTAATGAAAGTTATACGTGCTTAAAAGCAAGAAAATGAATACGGAGTGTGGTGGATCCAATCCCTGTCAGATCCGGGTGAGCGGAGAGCCGCCCTCCACACATGTATCACTTTCCCAAAAATAACAAAAGAGTTCCGCAGAGTCTGATGTAATTAGGTTTACTGCATATGGTTCAATCACATACAGTAAACCGGGCTGGTCCGCGCGGAGCAAAGCAGTCACACCCTCTTTGAGACCATGGTCTGAAGTGCTCTCTGAATCCCCCTGCTTTTATACTTTTCTCCAGCCCTTCCCATTACGGGACTTACCTACCAACTCCTCCTATTAGGTCCTCCCGTATTTTACGTTTTCTAAGATTTTGAGGTCTTTCCACGATTATTTCTCATCTTCCTCGGTTTTTCTAGGGAGTTTCCACCAATATTTTCAAGCCAGGCTGAGTTAACTTTTTTAAAATACCTGGCACTCCCAGGGCTTGGCTTCGAATTATCCCAGACTTTCAAGGCTGATACCACCTGTCCTGCGATAACCTTAAGCAGAGCGCGTGAACTAAAATAACCCCCTAAGCAGTATGCATGATCTAATGCTTGGCGTGCACGTAAGATAATATGGAATTTCCCACCGCAGGAGAAAACGCGGATTTAAAGTAAAATGTCTGAGTTTAAGAAAATGATCCGGGTAAAACATTTACCTGCTTATATTCGATATTTAAGCTACAGGGATGTTTGAGTTCATATGTTATAAGTTTAAATAGTAAAAAAGGAAATTATTTGCAAGAACTGTGTGTAGAGAGAGTTAAAAATAATTCCTCATTGTGGTTTGTGGAAAATGTTAAAATTTTCACAAAATTTGTGTAGCTACTTTGGTTATCTTGAATGAGCTGTGAAGGAAATGCTTTTATACTTTTGATACTGTAAAATTTAAGTAATTTTTCTAATGACTCTGGTGTACCATTTATCCCTGAAGTTATGTTGTTTCTGTGTAAACACACATTCATTCATTACAACATTGAATTGAGATTAGCATGTCATGTCTTTGCTCTTGAATTTATATTTTCCCCCTTTTCAGGGGCGTAATACTATCATGTGTTCAAATAGATGGAGCATGGAAGCAAAACTTGTGAAGGTTGGAGCAGACACAAGCACAATAGAATGGGGGGTGAAAAATAAATGGCGATAGGCATGGTTAGATGAAAACGGTAATGACGGACAAACGTTCGGCGTATGTTGTCACAAATTAAATGAGCCCGGGAGCCGCTTTGCACCGTGTGTTAGAAAAAAATACAGTATGGGACAGGCGGCAAAAGGTATTGTCTCGGCATGATACAGATCCCTCACACAAAGCAGCTGTTCAGGCTCTTTGTTATACGTCAACGTTGCCGGGAGCTGTGGCCACTGTAGCTGCTGCCGCTTCATCCATCCAAGACCGCGTGTGCAATCAAAGTCCGCACTTACAGCAGAACATGACTTGTCTTTCAGGATAGCACCAGCGCTAGTTGACCTATGCAAAACATCACAAGACGGAACTGCACTCCTCAAACTTAGCGTGTCAAATACCAGCCACTCACAACATTGCCTACACCCCCCAGCCCAAAAAAAAGAAAAAAAAACATTTCAGGCTCAGAAAATTTTTATGCTTTAAACCCTGCTTTCAGTTGTGATGGCAACTGCTACCTGCTATTACGGATTGCACCAGCCGTGCCGCTGAAGAAAAAAAGACCGGCCCTCACAAGACCGGCTCACTGGGAAAATTCCCAAACTTCCCAATGGCCAGTCACACACAGAACAACAGGAGAATATGGGAAAAAGAATTGTCCTCTACATGTCTGGAGATGTGCCAAAACAAATTTAATTTGTAATTGGGCTGAAGCAATCCAGTTGAAGATAATACATAGGTTACATATTTCCCCTAATTGCAGACATGCTTTCAGTTCATCATTTTCACCTCTATGCCTTAAATGTAACACTGAAATTGGTACATTAACTCACTGCTTATGGTCATGTCATAGGTTACAGAGGTACTAGTACAACATACTTTGTGAAATGCAGAAGGTCCTGGGTAGAGTTAGAGTTAGATCCTTTATCACTGTTATTGGGCCTACCCAGTAGACATGTTGGGGCAATTGCTCTGTCAGATAGCTTAGCTGCGCTTTAGAACCGTACTGCTTAAAACGGAAGTATCACGAGTTTAACGCGCAGCTATGTGTTAAGCTAAACGTGATTGCTGTGTAACAATAATGCACCGGTTCAGCTGATTCGCAGTTAAACTGTCTGGAAACCGGAAGTTGGAGATCTACCCCGAACCAGAGCCCATCTATATAGATATTCTCTGCCAGAACGAAGAGTTTACAAGAATGCCACTTAATGACATAATTTTGGGTGAGTCGGATCCTCGATGTAATATAAATATTATACACTATTGTAATTGTTGGCTAATATATTGGCTTATATATTTCTTACACAATTGCAATAAATAAATAAGACCCTTCCTGGATCCTGTCGTCATTGAAGTGTCTGAAAGGGAACTAAAGTTACGACTTTATTGTAACTCTATTTATAAGCATTTTGGTCTGGATCGTGTTTGAATTATCATTACTCAGGGACGTGCACAGACATTTGTTTTGGATAAGAGTGGCCGTGAAATAAATGTGTTTGATCGCTAAATTGTTTGTTTTTATATATTATATATATATAATATATATGGGTCAACTCCAAAATAGCAACTCCAAAATGCTTGTGGTTTTCAGGAGTATGCGGCTCTGAACTTTCTTCTTCTTCTGTGTGATTGTGTCTTTCTTCCCTGAGAGAAGGCGACTATTTTCATCTCTACCGAGAAATGCAATAACCTGGGTTTTCCTCTCTAAAGCCATTTTCTTCAACCCTCCTGGCTGTTTGTTTTTCCCCTCAGATTGCATTTTAATTTGCTTGACCTTTGCATGACTTTTTGTTCTGATTGTTTCAGTTTCATTTTCAGCTGGAGAATTTTCCTCTTTAGTTCTTGCTTTTCATTTTGCAGTCGCTTGCAATGCTTTGACACCTTTTTCACTTTCTCTGGAGTAGAGGAAGCAAGTGGTTGCTCCAGTGATTGAGGTCCAGGGGGCTGCTCTTTAGGAGTTGTGGACTCAGATGGTTGCTCCAGCTCTGGAGGTGGGGGTTCAACTTGTACATGTACAGGTTGCGCAGGGGGCTGCTCAAGAGTTTCCTTCAGATACTGGAGTTAAGTTCAACACCGCATTCATCTGTTTTATTCTTTCACGGCGCTTCCTCTGATTTAATCTCCATTGTTCCCTCTTTTTTTTCAGCATAAACTTTTTTCAGTGTATGGATTGGTGGATGATCTGGATTGCCATCCTTCTTTCTTCTGATAGCTAAATAATAATAATAATAATAATAAATAATAATAAAGTTACACAGAATAGTATTTGCATTAGTAAACTGTAATTAGTCAGTTAATAGTAGACTATGCAATGTGTGTGTGATATTACATTAACGTATATTCCATCAGTGCAGGACAGTGCAATGACACCTCATGTTCAACAGCAACTTAATGTTAAGAGTTATCCACCTAACTTTGTATCCTATTGTATTCTATTCTGTTACAGACAGCAAAACAATACCTTGCTCTTCTTACTAGTCCTTCCTCCCTAGCATATGGATCTGCATTTATCTTTTGTTGGTGCCGTGCGGCCCGCTCCTTATTAGACAGTGGCATCTATAGTATACAGATAATGTGCCTTGAAATATACCAAAATGCCATAAAATGAGCATATCAAGTATTAATGCAACAAATAAATAGGAATTGAATGATTAAATGTTTTAAACTAGTGACAAAATAGAATTGAAACGCAACCGTCATTCAGCATAACGGATGGCATTGTGGTATAACACTGGAGGATATGTTGTGCTGAAGGACATAAGCGTTATACTGAAGGACGGATCTCAAACAGAAACATATTTAACAGGCAGTTCCTTGGCCACCTATATAAAGATATGACCTTGACCTATAAACATTATCATTAATTATCATGTTTAATACAGATTTTTTCAAAAGAATAATATTAAAAGTATGTTTTCTGTGTTGTACTGAAGGACATACCCTTTTGTTACAAAGGTTACTAGAGGGTGAAAAAGTAAAATTATTGAATATTTCAGAGAGATTTACTCACCTTACCACATGGACAGAAGGTCTTCAGAGGGTCCTTTTTCTGATGTCACACACTGTCACATGATCAGCATCATGTGATGTGCTTTAAAATGGCTTTTTACCATTGTTATACTGAAGGACATTGAAGAAGTGCAAAAGTCAGGACAGAAGTTATTCAGGTTTTTAAATATTTTTTAGATAAAATATGTTGCCCACTATTCTATATATTGTTGCAAACACTTACACAATGATGCCATGAGTATTACTTTATATTTTAGAATGATTTTTTTATATTTTAAAAACATTGCCATTGAAATTTTAATCGGGACAGTTACACTGAAGGACATTTTGACAATTTAGAGCTCAATAACTCCCTTAATATTTTGATTCACAAATATTTCTGGGTGAGAAGAAGGGTAAGGGCTGAGTGATTTAATACCATATTCACACATATTTATTCTTTTTTTTTTTTTTAATTAATGGCCTTCGGACACTAAATTTACACATCTTGTCTTTGACCCGTATATTTCTGTACCACACTTTTTTTCTGATAACTGTGTTATTGATGTAAAAAATAAGATGAAAGCCACACGACGTCTTTGCAAAGAAGATGGCAGAAGTACTCACACGACAATGAAGTCCTCCTTCAAATGCAGGCTGCACAACACACACATGAAATGAATATGATGTCATTCCTTGCGCAAATGATGACACCAAAACCCCAGCCATTTCAGAATGTGCCACCTCCTTCATTCCCAAACAACCAACACTTTCCACCAGGGCCACAGCACTATCAGCATTTCCAGCCAACCCAGGGCCCTTTACAGCATAATCTAATCCATTTTAATTCTCAGCCATGGTCTCACCAAGGATGGTAAATGTGCCCGCAATAACACCAATCTTTCTTGAGGGATCTTGAAGATGCCCCCTCCCTCCAACTGATGGTGACTGATGACTGTTCTAACCAGAGAGAAAGTGCAATTTTATGTTACCATTGAATGTGAATGTTGTTTGAGTTTAGAAACCAAAGTTTGAGTTATTTAAAGGTAATGGATCAGCAATGTTCAATAACTGATTTCACGCTGTCTTCAAGGTCTCAGTTTTTAAAGACACAGATAGTTTTTTATTAAAGTTCCCTTTTTGAATATTGAAGAGGACATTGACAAGGCTTTTTTTTATGTTGGAATAAAGAACATAATTCATTTAATAAAGGGTTGAAAGTTTAAAATGTGATGTCTTCTGTCTGGTAGTACAGTAGCAATTGTAAATGGAACATAGGAATCTGGAGAAGGTAAACGTGAAAGGAGTGTTTGTCGAAAATAGCATGTGAGGGCTTCCCTCACTCTCTCTGGCCCAGCATAATTGCCACTGTTGACTGCCTCCTCTGGCTGTGGTGTGTAAATCTCCTGCGTGTACTGTGGATCTTCATATGCCTCGGCCTGAACTTCACAAATATTGTGAAGCACACAGCATGCACTGATTACTGTTGGAACATTAACAATGTCCACATCCAGTCTCTTGTTCAGGCAACACCAGCCACCCTTCAGCCTCCCAAACACACACTCAATAGTCATTCTCGCTCTGCTCAGCCTGTAGTTGAAGAGCCGCTGGTGTTCTGTTAGGTTGCCTGTGTCTGTGTACCCCTTCATGATCCAGCTCCGCAAAGGGTAGGCTGGATCCCCAAAGAGCATAATTGGCACCTGTGATCCACACATGACTTCTGTGTTCTGAGAAGATTGAGAACATAATATAGACCTATTGGCATTAATATGGGTTAATATAAGTTACATTGACATAAACAAGATGTTCATTAAAACAAATAAAAAATGACTTACGGGCGGAAAAAGGACTCCCCTCTCAGCCCTTGCATAGATATCAGAGTTCCGCAACTCTGCAGTCATGAACACTGCCTGGCCATCCGACATTGATGTCCAATAACCTGATGCAATAAACCATTATTATTAGCTTATGATAATACATCTCATTTGTGTTAACACCTTGACTAATTAATTAGTCTAGGCATTGATTAAAGACAATTAAGGAGAGCACATAAAATACTTAACACTACCTTCAAAACGCAGGACATTTACACTATTACACATTGGGAAATATTGTAGGAAATAACATTTTTACCCATACTGATGGTCAACGATGGCTTGCAGGATAACAGAATGCCACCCTTTCCGATTAAAATAGTCACTGTGGCTGTCTGATTGGAATATGGCTTCCATCAGTTGCCCCCCTGCACTGAGGAAAGCCCTACCATGCTTGGAAGCCACGAATGACCTCCTCCAGGTGATGTCCCACTGGGAGTCTGATATATTCATGCAGTAGAGAAACTAGGGCCCTACAGACCTTGTGCACAATAATGCACACTGTAGAATTTCCAACCCCAAAAGATGCACCAGGGTTCGATACCTGGAGCCAGTAGCAAGCCACCATTATGCAATGGCAACTCTTTTTTCGACAGATACCGGCCGCCGAAGGTGCGTGTCTTGACGGGCAAGGCGGGGTTGCAGAAGGTTGCAAAGCATCCTAAATGTTTTGCCTCCTTTGTTTTGCTGACATTTAGAGAGAGGATGTTGTCGCAGCACCACGCAGCTAGGTCTCTGACTTCCTCTCTGTAGGCTGTCTCATCATCATCGGAGATGAGGCCTATGATGGTGGTGTCCTCAGCAAACTTCACGATGATGTTTTGCCTCACCACACAGTGGTGTGTAAATAGGGAGTATAGCAGGGGGCTGAGCACACACCCCTGTGGAGCCCCTATACTGAGGGTGAGAGTGGAGGATGTGAGGTTGCCTATTCTTACCACTTGGGGCCTTTCTGTTAGAAAGTCCTTGATCCAGTTGCACAGGTGGTTGTCCAACCTGAGAACCTGTAGTTTTGTGATGAGCTTGGTAAGGATGATGGTATTAAAAACTGAGCTGTAGTCAATGAGTAGCATTCTCACGTAGGCGTTCCTTTTCTCCAGGTGGCTCAGGGCATTGTGCAATGCCAAGGCAATGGAGTCATCCGTAGATCTATTGCTGTGGTAAGCGGACTGAAGGGGGTCCACAGAGATAGGTAGAGAGGAGCATACCGTATGTGTATATTCACTATCCGCTCAAAGCACTTCATGATGATGGAGGTAAGTGCTACTGGGCGGTAGTCATTCAGGCAGGGAGTAGTGGGTTTTTTGGGGACCAGAACAATGGTGGTCTTCTTGAAGCAAGAGGGTACATTTACATTTACATTTATTCATTTGGCAGATGCTTTTATCCAAAGCGACTTATAAGTGAGGTACAATACAACACAAGCGAAAAACCATACAGAGTCAACAATATTAGAAGTACTGCATGACAAAGTTCCAAAGGTTGGCCAGGCGAGGTAGTAACTAGCAGGTAAAGCTAGCGAGTGTGTTAAGCCATTACAACCAAACCATTACAACCACCTTTACGTTTAAACCATTGCAACCAAACCATTACATCAAATCAATACGTTACACTATTACAGCCACACCATTACACCAAATCAATATGTTAGACTATTACAGCCAAACCATTACATTTTTTTTAATAATATAGTTTAATAGGAGATAGGAGGGAGGTGTTTCAGGTGCTCAGGTGAGAGCAGAAGAGCTGTATCTTCAGATGTTTCTCAGCAGAACGGATGAAGTGTGGAAGTTCATTCCACCACCGGTGGATGATGGCTGAGAAAGTCCTGGATAGTGATTTAACACCACGGTGCAACGGGACTACCAGGCGCCGTTCGGTGGCAGAATGTAGCAGTCGGGAGGCAGGGGCATCATGCAAACCAAATTTGTGGGTGGGCACCATTTTCAGACATGTTCCAAACCACACACAAGACATAAAAAATACACATACGCATATATTAATGTTCTTGAAACTTTACGTAACTACGTATAGGACCTTTTACATTGATCTCTTGCAAGCCTGTCTGTGGGAAATATGAAATCTGGATCCTTATCTACTGGGAAAAACAAACAAAAATAATTTTTAGACTTAATTGTACTAGCACAAAGATTTAATTTGCTGATGCACTGATGCTTCAGGAGCATCTTCTGTTTGGTCCAAATCTGCCTTGTCCTGTCCTGCCCTGTCATGTTTTAATCCATAAAACACCTCTAACTTTGCTTTATTCTACCAATGGAAGTAATACAATAATATAAAGTAAACACTGACAGGATGATGGTCATACATTCAACAATAGCAACAAGTGGGTTAACTACAGTCAAGATATGTGTAGCGGAGTGACAAGGAGGTTGTCAGTGATACAGTTATGTGTCAGGATGACGTCCAGCTGGTTTCCCGCTTTGTGAGTCCCTGGAGTGACGACACGTTTCAGGTCAAAAGAGGCCAGAAGAGTGAGAAGGTTTGCAGCTTGAGGTTTGTCCAGGTGGATGTTCAGGTCACTGAAGATCACAAGAGGGCTTCCGTCTTCAGGGAAAGAGGACAGTAACACGTCCAGCTCTTCCATGAAGTTACCCAGCTGACTTGGAGGATGGTAAATGACAACAAAATACATTTTGACAGGTTCAGTAACAGTGATGGCATGGTATTCAAAGGAGGTACTGTTGCGCAGAGAAGTGAGAGGAGTGAATTTCTACGTGTTGGAAATCAGCAGACCTGTTCCACCACCCCACCCATTTGAGCGAGGAGTGTGGGAGAAGGCGAAGTCAGTGGAGAGCGCCTGGAGTTGCTGTATTCTCCGGACAGATTCAGGTCTCGGTCAGAGCCAAGAGTTGGAGGGAGGACTGGGCGGCAAAGGTGGGGATGACGTCAGCTTTGTTGACCGTGGACTGGCAGTTCCAGAGGCAGCAGGGAGAAGCCTCAGGTTGTCTGGATTGTGTTTCTTCCTGTGAATAACACGAGAACTGCCTTTGTTTAGAACAACTGGGATGTACTGAAAACACATATTTCTGACTGATGGCAAGTATAAATGTGAGAAAGAAAGGTTTTGTGGGAAAGGGTATCATGGACAGGCCCAGGGAGAAATTGAAGATGTCCATGAATACCTCTCCTAGTTGGCTGGCACATGCCCTCAGTACACAGCCATGGATGCCATCAGGTCCAGCTGCTTTCCTGGAGTTGACCCTTTTGAAGGACCTGCTCACATCTACAGGATATTACTTTCATCTTGACTGTCTGTGAGATTCTCACTTGCACCTGACATTACTGATCTTCCTCAATGACCAAAGTCTTTTATTCTTGTAAAGTGCTCCAAAGTGATATGCCTTTCTTTTCACCCAATCTACAAAAATGTGTATCTGTACAAACATTTCAGAAGTATGTGTGTGTGATTGCATTTCACATGTGTCTATATGAGCATTTCACATGGATGTGTGTGAGTTTTCAGTAGTATGGATGCGTGTGTGAAAGTGTGAATGCATACGTGTTTCATATGTGTATGTGTAACAAAGGTCTGAAATATTTCCTAAACGGCCCCTCAGGCAGCATGAGTCTGCTTCTGGCAATTGCTGTTTGTCTCAGGCGTAGTGCCGTGCCACACATCAGTCAACACTCCCTGCGGTTTTCTTCTGATATTCTCCCTCTAAAATAACACGTAACCTAAAATTACGATTTTATTCTCGTAATATTACGACTTTTTCTCATAATATTGTGACTATACTCTCGTAATATTATGACTTTATTCTCGAAATCTCAGAATTTTGTTTCCTCAATGTGGCCCTAATACTCCGTCATATACATGACATAAACGCGCTGCGCTGATTGCTTTCTGTCTCACCCTACGTTCACACCGGGAGCGACAAAAGCGTCAAAGCGCCCGGATGTCATTCATTTTCTATGTGAGCCAGCGTCTCTGGGTGGCGAGCAGCGGCATGACTGTTGGCGGCGCGTCTTGGGCGGCGAGAGCGTCAGAATAAAGTTGAAGTCTGGGCAACTTTATGGTAATGAGCAATGACGCGGTTCAGCGGCAACCAATCGGAATTTAGAAGTGCTCCACTCTAGAGAATTCTAGAGAACACAACCGTGTAAACTTTTGTTCCCGCCAAACATTACTTCCCAAGCACAATGGAGGAGAGGCTGATAATTAATGTAGGCTACACACAAATTAACGTTAATGTTAATCAAAGACCAAGACTAGTAAACGTGTCCTATATACAGCATGTTGAAATTTGACTTAGCACTTAGCAACAACACAAAAGTCACACCACACAAATGGCTTTTAATCAGTTTATTTCGTTAGTTTATTTTGTTACAAACATGTGATTATAATTGTTCATTTTTTTCCTTCATCGATCGATTTCTTACCTTCATATTTAAAAGATTTCACGAAGTTAACTTATAGCCTACCCTACTTGTGGTCAGTCGGCACAAACGACACGTTTGTTTGCTTTGAGGCCCCTTTAAATAACGTTTGCAAGACCAAGCATTTCGAACGAACTTGTAGCCGCCCATTTAATCTACGTCAGACCATCCACTTCTTCGACGGCGTTGCTGGCAAGGCAGCCAGAGCGAATTTGGACGTTCTCGCCGCTTCCGGTGTGAACGTACAGTCACTCTCCATTCTACTGCGTGCTTTTTTCTTTTTTTTTCATGAGGGGCATATGGGAGATACACCCCGGAGTTGCCCATCATTGGATAGATTTTCCAACTGAATAAACATTAAATGAAAAAAAAAGAAATTAAATGAAAAAAAATCCAATGTAATCCCTTCAGTAATCTAAATATTTTTAAAATGTAACTGTAATTTGATTACCATCAATTTAAATGGTAACTGTAAGGGAATACAGTTACTCATATTTTGTATCTTAAATACGTAACGCTGTTACATGTATTCCGTTACTCCCCAACCCTGTTAACGGTCATCTTGTCAAAGACTGAAACAAAGATTGAAAGGTTATCACAAAAACAGATTTTATTCAATAGTAGTGTTCAAGAGTAGTATTTCTATCCTCTCTTTATTATGCATTTCTCATCTCCACAGACAGCATGTTGAAATACAACTCTAAGAATGTTGTCATCAAAGGCACTACAACTAAAGTGTACAGGCAAAGCACACTACCCACATAAAATCTACATGTGTGACATACACTGATTAAGGTACAGTATTGTGTATGCACTGTAACACCTGATATGTTCTATACATTTGGGCAGCACTGTTGCCTCACAGCAAGAAGGTCCTGGGTTCGAATCCTAGCTGTCCCAAGTCCTTTCTGTGTGGAGTTTGCATTTTCTCCCCGTGCTTGCTTGGGTTTTCGCCGGGCGCTCTGGTTTCCTCCCACCATCAAAGACATGTATGTTAGTGTAACAGGATGGATGGCATTCCTGTTCGGTCTATTTAGGTGCATTGCTCTGCTTCTCAGCCATTCCGCAATTGCCAGCCAATCATTATACGTGGGTACCCTATATAAGGAAAGGTAACTGTTCAGGTCCACGCCTGACGTCAAGTGCACGCCCCGTTTCCTGCTTACCTGATTTTCACCTTGGTCACAGGTATTGGAGCTTTTATCTGCGTTTCTCTGCTTCCTTTGTTTATCCTTTTCTGCTGTTGTTTACATTGGCTACTTATGATTTTGTAGATCCTCTTATGGTGGATCCTCTCCCCTTGAAATTACCTTCTCGCAGGTCATTGCTGGTATGTGCACCTATTTTCCTTGCGATGTAATCTTATGTTGCATGTCGTAAATGAGTGTTTTGTTATAGGTAACCGTGGCTAGTAGCCGAGTTGGCGCCATAGGCTCTCCCCTTCCCTGAGCAAATAGACGCCGCCTGATCGGTATGTAGCCTATTATGGTGCTAGTTTTAATCTTTTTGTAATCATCCTTGCTTTTAACTTGATGTTTTATCATGTATCACAGGGACCGTAGGCCTGGGTTGGTACTTAGCAACTCGACTGGGGAACTACAAGTGCTACGGTGGCTCCCGCTGCAAGAACGCTGCTGCTTTGCCTACAGCTAGCTTCCATAGATGGCTTTGCCTACAGCTAGCTTCTATAGCTGGCTTCGCTTTTAGCTGCTGGTGTCTCGATTATGTTCGCTTGAACGTGTCTCCCCTTTGCTGTGTTAGTTGCCTCCTACCTCTGTTAGTCTGTCGTAGTTGCATGTATGTGAAGGTGCGTTGCGAGTGGGGTTTATTTTTATTTAGCTCCTAATTTGTAATTTTCTTTTTTTTTTCTTGTATTTTATTTCATCACTGGCAGGAGGCCATTTTACTACAGCTGCTGAGAGCCAGTGTTATTGTTTCAGCCTTTGGCCTATGCCAGTTCATTTGGTTTTCTTTTCATTTTGTGTTGCACCACTGGCAGGAGGCCTTTTCTATAGCTGCTGATAACCAGTGTTTATTGTTTCAGCATTTGGTCAACTGCAGTTAAGGTGTGTTGGTGGTTTTGTTTGTTTGTTTGGATGTGTTGCCCCACTAAATTTATGTATTCTTTCTCTGTTTTCCAGAAGCTGAGAGCCTAAAGTGGGGGGGCTGGTTTCTTCTGGTGGTGGTATCCCCCTTTCCTGTGTGCCATCTTCACTTGTACATCGTTAGTTTTGACCCTTCACCATTGTGTGTGGATGTGTGGGCACGTGTGATTTGGGGTGGCTCTTCCTTGGGATACCTCCCTTCCCCTAGCTAGCCTGCCTCCCCGCTGGTAAACCTCAGCTCTCGGTACTACCCTTGTTCTTCGTGATTTGTGTGGATGGTATAACTGAAGGCTCTTTTTTTATCATTGCTTATTTTTTTCTTGTTGTTAATAAAAGATCATTAATGAATGGAACCACGTCTCCCGCTTATTAGTATACGAACCTGAGTGCCTTTTGGGTTAATGGTACTGATTTGAGGTAAATATTTCCTTGGGTGAAACTCCCAGGGTGGTGTAGTCGGATCCTTTACACGGGTTAGTGCCCTACAATACAACCACTTGCCACATTAGGGTTAATACTCCTGTCAGTGCCCTTGTCAGTGCACTGGCAAAAAGAACTGGAGTTGGTCCCTGGGCACTGCACTGCGGCTGCTCACTGTGTGTGTGTGTGTGTGTGTGTGTGTGTGTGTGTGTGTGTGTGTGTGTGTGTGTGTGTGTGTGTGTGTGTGGCAGATGAGAAAATGTTTTTATTTACATATCTGATAGTCTGTATTTGCTGTATTTAATTTCACAAGGAAATCCTTCACTCCTCCATTTACATGTGTTAATTCCTCTGTTTTACGGTTATAGGGAGTACCTGTGATTGTTAGTGGTGGGCAAAGCGAGGCTTTGTGAAACACTGACGTTCAAAGCAATTGTGCTGGAAATTGTTTCGAGGTTTCGAAACAATCCGACACCCATCTCCACGGTGACACCTACTGGCCACTTTTGCGACCGTCACATCTTGATAATGCTATTCTGTGAAACGACTCAGACCAGCGTTGATCAATTCTAAACTATTAGTATAGTATTAGTATTATTCTGGTGGGTTATGCCAGGCTATCAATACATATGATCATTACATATTTCGGAGAAATCACCATGCAACAAACAAAAAGCTTTCAGATTGTCAGAGACAGCAAATTGGAACTGTAATGAACAGTGTGTTTCAATAAATATTTCTTTTTTGTGTTGTGTTTATTAACATCTGTGAGGCTATTTCAATTGCTTGGTATTTCAGTTTCATGTGTAAGACATGACATTCAGGAATTTAGGAAATCATACACCTCCCTTCATTTGGGGTTTCCAAGTGGAAATGATCCCACACCAGAGATCGGGATCTCTTACGTGGATTCTCCATCTTAATCTAGCCTATCAATCAATATGTATCACTAACCTTATATCTAGCCTAACTATCACTCAGTTGGGATGTGACTTTTAAGCATTCTGGGAGTTTGCAGTTGAGACAGATGTGTGATCAGGTTTGTTCCAGACACTGTCAATGATAATCAAACGTAGGAGCGGCGGGTATGCAACCCGTCGAAACGGGTGAAACGCACCGAAGCTTCACTTAGCCATGGTCACGTGACATGGGCATTTTGAACCACATCTCGGAGCAGTGTTTCGAAACGTATGCGCTTCGGAAGCTCGATACAGCGTCGACACGTCTGTATCGAGCGTCACATCCCTAGTGATTGTAAATTGTCCCAACGCATGACCCGTAAGTCTAGTGACGTAACTTGCGTAGCTTTCCTCAGTCTGCATTGAACTTGACAGAGAGGTCCGTGTTATAGCACGCTGATGAATATAAAGATTAGAAACCTGTATGATGATTTACGTGTGTGAAAATGATTACTGTTACATACTATCAGTACAGCGATGTAAACTACGTAATTTTTGGTGATGTATTTCATCTTAAAAACAAGGTTTTGTAGAGCTGATTAGCCGGCTAGCTTTCGCTATGTTACTGCTAGCTAGCGATCTCCATTTAAGCATGTAACGTGCTTCCCATTCGTTATTTCCTTTTCTACATGTTTAGGTATATAGATGAGGAAGCGTATCGCTCTTTGCTTTGCTCTTATAATTGCAATTACCAGGGGCGCCGTAAGGGGGGAGTTAGGACGATTCCAAGGGCCCAGCACTGACAGGGGGCCCTCATAGAACACTATTATTATTATAGGTTTGGGGGGCCCAATATTATATTCTTTCATAGGGCCCAAAATTTCTAGCGGCACCCCTGGTAATTACACGCAGGTATGTACTCCCATAACCATGTTCTCTTAAACGTGTGGTTGCATTAATCTTGTGTAAGACTAACAGTAGCGTGTATGTAACTTAAAATGGCAGACAATATTTTCTATTGTATTTCTTTTGCTAAAGCTAACTGTAGCATGTATATTATCCAAAATGGCATTCTACTATTGCTATTCATTGGAAGCCACATTTTAACAAGTGAGCTACTGTAAAGTGAATATGTGTTAATTAATGTAATATATATGTATCTTATTAATATAGATACACCCAATTTATTCACTTATTGTACATGCCATTAGGGCTTATTTTTGTATGTATAAAATACTTGAGAAATGGTATTATTCAGGACAATATTATATATCTAATGTATGCAATATGTATATCCAGAAGAATATTATATACTTATATTATCATTCATTGTCATAAATTTGCTTCAGCCTGCATTGAACGTGACTGAGAGAGGTATATAGATGAGGAAGCATACCACTCTTTGCTTTGTTCTTAGAATTGTAATTACACAAAGAGAGAGAATACACACAGCTGGCTACAATCCTGGTGTCCAGTGGTTTTATTTGGGGACATCGCACACAACACAACGCAGGCGGCTGGAGCGCGGCGAGACTGAGCCGCTACATGTGCTCACTGCTCCTCGTGTGCGTGTACTCCTCGAGTGCTCCTAGTGGGTGTGTGCTCACTGCTCAATGAGTACAGGATGGGTAAAATGCAGAGGACAAAATTCCCCATGGCGATCAGTAAAGTATCTGATGATTATTCTGGTTAATCAAACATGTGGGAAACTGATTCCTTAAATTTTTTTGAGGTAAACACACTTAATTGACTTAAGCAGTACTTTAAGTCTATTTCATTTAAATGTTTGTCTTGTACTTAATGTAACACCAGTTAAATTAATAATTGATTATATACTCAATGTATTGAAAGGAGGGGGGGGGGGCATTATGGAGGATCATACTATGCACTTCACCTGTTATCCACAAGAGGGCAATCATAGAGACTTAACAGTGGACCTGTTCTTAATGTCTGTGCTGCAAACAGTACCCAAATAACTGTCCACAGTCAGCACACGACCTCTACTTGGAATCCATTGACTGAAGCTCAGTAACCTACAGGAAAAAAAAAACAATAAATTAGTGTGCACACAACTCAAGCCATTTTTGATAGTTTTGACTCAGGATTGTGTCTGGTCAATCATTTAGTTCCTTGACTACATTACATTACATCATTACATCATTTAGCAGACACTCTTAACCAGAGTGACTTCGAAATAAGTGCATCACTATGCTAAGAGTAGTTATCGAGAAGCATCACAAGAGGGCAGTAAGATACTGAGTTAAGTCCTAAACTAGTGTAGAAAATAGGGATAGGTGTCCTTCTCTACACTCAATGATTCAGAAGTTCTTCAACTCATCACAACCCACCGAGCTACAACCTGCCCTCTCGACCCCATTCCTTCCACCCTTCTCCAGTCTGTATCCTGAGAGATCGCCCCATATCTCTCCTCCATCATCAACTCATCTCTAACTACTGGCATTGTTCCCACAGATCTTAAAAATGCTCTGGTTACCCCCCTGCTAAAAAAACCTACCTCTGACCCATCTGACTTTAACAATTACCATCCAGTATCCCTCCTGTCATTTGTATCCAAATCCCTTGAATGCACTGTACTTAACCAACTGTCTCCCTTTCTCCACAAGTACAACCTCCTGGATCCCCACCAGTCCAGGTTCAGAGCCAGACACTCAACTGAAACGGCACTCCTGGCAGTGCAAAACTCTCCTGTCGATTCCTTCTCTTCAACATGAGGAGGATCCGCCCTTTCCTGTCCACCTACTCCACCCAGCTGCTTGTCCAGGCCACCGTGCTCTCCCGCCTGGACTATTGCAATGCCCTTCTTGCAGGCCTCCCAGCTTGCACCATTCAACCACTGCAGCTCATCCAAAACGCAGCTGCTAGGCTGATCTACAACCTCCCAAAGATCTCCCACGTCACCCCTTTACTGAGATCCCTCCACTGGCTCCCGGTTGCAGCCAGGATCTGCTTCAAAACCCTGACCCTCACCTTTTCTGCTGCAAAAAAGTCCGCCCCGACCTACCTCCAGGACCTCATCCTACCCCTACACACCCGCTCGACAACTTCACTCTGCTACATCCGGATGCCTCGCTCCTCCCACCAACAGAACCGAAGATGGGCTTTGATGGGCTTTGTGACACTGCTCTTGACTTAAGATAAACACAAACATCCTGGCATAGCCATGCATGCACATCTGAGATACTGGGCACCTGAAACATGAGCCCCTATGTGATCACACACAGTTCACTGGAGATTCTCAGGTCTTTGTCACGTAGCATCTACATGGGCTCCTGTCGTCCAATCAGATTGCGTGACGATTAGAGGCGCAAGTTTTCTACCAGTGACCGAACTGTGTGTCCATGTGGACTATAGCATTTGAAGTGGCTCTATATAAGTGCAGCAAAAGCAAAAGGGACCCCTCCTTGCTCTGGGAGGGGGGGGTCCTTTCCCCCGAAACAGATGCACTTAACTTTTCTGAAATCGGCAAGCTCTCTGAAAGAGGAATACTCCTCTGCCGATGCCTCCTGAAATCAAACCAATGCATCCTGAACCCACCGCCAATGCATTGTGAGCTCATCTTCAACTCCTGATGGCTAAGTTCTTTGCAGTATACCCCATTGTGAATCCACAACCGGCTCTGAGAGCAAGTCCCTTGACACTGAACGACGCAACCTTAGAGACCAAAATGCCCCAATGCGAAGTTGGAGGCTGTCGGGAAAGACACCTACCTCACTGACTGTGAAGATGACTGTGTCTCTTCGTCGTTCCTGTGTCGACAACATTTGTACCTGGCAAGGACCCTAGAAGACCTAACTAAATAGCTCGATGAGCATTATTGTTTAATACTGCCATAATTTGTTGCTTAGCTGATTTGATCTTGTACAAGACGTGATTAGACATATCCGCGACTCGTACAATAATTTTTCCCCATTACAATTGCCATCACTTCATGATCTCCTGTAGTTTGACTTAGCTGTTGATAACCACTCCAAAACACACAAATCCTTATCACGTTTCCCCTTTTTCTGTTGTCCTGTCTCACAGTAACCTTCTCACAATTGATTCATACATCCATTTTCTGTTGTTTAGATATTCTAGTTTATTCCATTTCATCAGCGTTTGTCTGCGTTGTGTTAATAAACTTGTTTTATTAGTTACATTGTCGTCTCATCTGAATTTTGTATAGACAAACCAGGCTCTAATAGGCTTAAAAGACCTCATTTTATTAATTATTATGTTCATTGAGGAATGTTAACTATCCTTGCCAAATGGCCAGTGCCTCTGTGGGGATAGGCATGTCCCCTACATAATGGTGCCCCATGTGAGGAAGACTAACATCCCCTACACATGTATGCTGGGACATAGACTATCAGTCTTGTCAATGTTCCGTTTGAGCTGTTGCTTGTTCATCCAGCCCAAGATGTCAGTAAGACATGCTGATACTTGGAGTGATGTCCATCTTGGGAGGGAAGGAAATGAACAGTTGTGTATCATCCGTATATGAATGATACAACAGGCCATGTGCTGTTATGACCTCTCCAAGTGTTCTGGTGTAGAGAGAACTGGCGTGGTCCCAGCACTGATCCTTGTGGAAGGCCTGTCTTCAGGAACCGGGGGCGAGGAGGTGGAGCCCTGCCAGGTGACTTGTTAGGAGCGACCTCTGAGGTAGGAGGAGAACCATTCCAAGCCCGTTCCAGTGATTCCCAGAGCCGTACAAGTTTGCACTTAAATTTACACTTAAACATAACACTCTCAATGCTGTGTAAGGTATCATTTCAGTGTAAGATCAAACATACATTGAACTACTGTGCATCCTCCATCCTCAGTTTGAGCCTAATTAGGCTGATCAAGCATGTGAAAAACATACAAATGAAAGATACGACTGGTCACAGAAATATGGTATTAACAGTACTTTGGCAAATTTATATAAAATTACAGAAAATATAAAACCCACATGCACACATGCCTTACCACTTCAACATAACCACATGGTCCAACTTACCCTGAGACTGGGGTATTCTTTCCATTTTCCATGCAGAGATAGGCAGAAAGCTAACAATGATGCCTGGGCAAAATCCAAGTACAAAGAAAACATAGGACTCAATAGGTTTGGTTTAAAGAAAATAAATTTTCCTTTCCTTTCCTTTCCAAGAGTTCTCTCTCTCATCTTTTACACCCAGATGTGATCATATAGAATTAAAAACAGAGCTAAACACAATATACAGCTTTACCACCCATTTTACCACTAACCTGTTTTTCTATAATTATACATACACATATATATATATATATATATGTATATATATATATATATATATATATATATATATATATATATATATATATATATATATATATATATATATATATATATATTGTCGGGGAAGTGAGGATTTAATAAAAATTCAATGGTCTGAACCCAGCGGTCTTAGGAATTAACACCCTTGTTTATCGTCCGGCACTCTGAATACCGAACACAAATGACGCCAATTACTAAAACTCCTCACTTAACCAACATGTAAAATAATAATAAAAATGATTTAATTTAATAATTATTATCAAAGATATTAACTATCAATTAAATCACCGAATTCGTTGATAGGAGATGAGCAGTCTGGTGGATCAACCTTTGCCAGAAATATAGAGCCACAACTGGGGTAAATTAAAAAGGTTTATTAAGCAGTTACACTAAGACAAGACAAAATTCAAAGTCTGAGCTACAGACCTGGTCCACTACCATAACAGACACTAAATTACATACAGACATTAACAAAACAAGAACATGGATGGATCACAGAATGGTGAATGAATGCGTGCAGAGAAAATTACCCAAGCCAATTGTTTACCTCCTCCAAGGAAGAACACAGGAACCACTCACGATAGCGGCAAAACTCCCAAAAAAGAATGCAAAAAGTTGCAGGATAAACTGAGCCACGGACTGGATGACTGAACGGATGACTGAGCGTAGGCAAGGAACTGAGCTGTGGCAAAAATTGATCAACGACAAAAGACTGAGCCAAAGCGAAACTGAGCCCAGAGGCCTGTTCTAGGCCTGACTTAAGAAGAAGCTCTCTCCACCTCCCTGACCCACGCATGATTAATTTTATGGTTGGGGAGTGCCTGGAAGTTTCTCCAGGACTTAATTTTGTCCTTTCGATCCAAACATCTGGAAATACCAGATATATTTTCAAGACTCTCATCTTTGCATTCAGCTCTTCATGAGCATCGCAATGACACCAAACATTAATAGGCATGGGTTGAGAGGAGAGAGTTAGCTGGGAGGAACTGGTAAAATGGTGGTTTTGCTGCTATATTGAGAAATACATGTGTTATCACACAACATTGGGTTTTCCACATTTTTCATGACATGAGAGTACAATTACTGTAGGGTACAAAAGGGTAAATGATCCGAACGTATAGGTACACACAAAGAAACACACACACACACACACACACTGATTGTGCTCAGGAAGGGGAGAAGGGGGAGAGAAGGCAACCCCCTGCAGCTGTGGTCTACCAGGATGTTACACCTTAAGCAACTTAGATTGGCTAAAAAGGCAGAGTTCTTTGTAAGATTATATTAGAAGTATTTGGCGCCTAAACCTCTTTCAGATTACCAAACATGACTGTAGCCACCGTTTAGCCAAGGATTCTACATCCGAGGGGCAGATTCATGCTACCAATAAACAAAGCGGGCGTATCACGCCCTACTTCCACTTTTATCTGGTAAAATAATGTGAATCCAAACAGTCAATCATTATGGTTGAGGTTTTAAGTATCTGACTAGGTTTTAGGTGACTTCTTGCAATCTTAAAGTGATGGCTGCTTATTTTAAGTAGGTATGTGATCTGTGGTCACTGATTTTGGGGTATTTATGGTGGTAGACCATTTGCCCTCTTGCCTGCTATGTGTGTGTATTTGTTGACTTATCTTATCTGTGCTTGATCTGGTCCCGAGTAGGGAAAGGAATCCTAGAAAAGCCAGACCAGGGCAAATAGCCATAAAATGCATGGTACTCTTATTGGATTTTTACTGGCAAAAACTGGCTTATAACAAACTACGGTAATCCAGGTTACTAAGTAAAGTATGTTTAACAATCACATTAAAAAACCAAAGGCTCATTTCAAACAACAGCAATATAAAAGCACTTTTGTCCCACACAGGTGATGGTCCAATTTATGAAAATCATTGCAATAGAATAGCTGAAGTTCCAGTGTCCAAATAATTTAGGAGTGGCTGCCATACCTTATAGAAGTGATCTGTTTTGCAGTGAGTTACACGTTAGGTATTCTAGTCGTATTAATTCCATGAGTATTCTTTGCCAGCCCTTCATAGAGGGGGGATTGTCACTAGTCCACTGCAAGAGGATGTTTTTCCTTGCAGCAAAGGTCATAATGGTGTATAACCTTCTGGTGCTTGTAGTAGTTATGGGGCAATTGCTCTGTCATTAGCTTAGCTGTGGTTTAGAGTTTAACATGGTTTTAAATGCACAGGTTGGGGCTCCCGAGTGGCTCAGTCGGTAAAAGCACTCGTTCCGAGTGTAGACTGAACGCTACGGCCCGGGTTCGATCCCGGCCGTGTCACTAGCCGACAGTGACCGGGAGCTCACAGGCGGAGCACATTGGCTTTGTTCCGCCGGGGATAGGGGTGGGTACGTCGGCAGGGGCTTCGGTCCCATTAGCAACAGTGACCCCTGCTGGTCGAGCGGGCGCCTGTGGTCCACGTGCCAAAAAGCTGCATATGAAATATCTTCCTCCGACTCATCTCTGTACTAGCTTGGCTTGTGGACCGCAGAGCGAAAAGAAGCAGCGGCTAACATCACGTGTCTAGGAGGAGGGCACGTGCTTGTCTACGCTCTCCCGGATTGACAGTGGGGGTTGTGCAATGGGACCGAACATCGATGGCTAATTGGGCATTCCAAATTCGGGAATGGAAAAATGAAAAAAAAAAAAATGCGCATGTTGCGGAAGAAGTCACGTGGCTTCTTAAACCCTATTGCTGTGTCATCAGTACCTGTGGTTTAACCTACTGCTGTGGTTTAGCCTGACCTCAGCTGCTGTTTTCAAGAAATTTCGTATCAGCCACTAGAGGTCACTTTTTGTGCGTATTTGCTTAAACCTGACACAGGTGGTTTAAGGAGAGACTAAACCATCTCATTTGCAGAATGAGACCTACATCACATCCTACACACAAACTGTAGTAATATTTTGCTAATGTCTGCCCCCATGTAGGCCTATGTCATCACCAGGGTTGGGAGGGTTACTTTTAATATGTATTCCACTACAGATTACAGAATATTTGCCCTAACATGTAATTTTTAACCTATTCTGTTTACTTTACTTAGCTTGAGTAATATCTAAATACTTTGGATTACTTTCTGAACACTGTTTTTAGAACGGTTATTTTTAGAATGTTCACTTAGCATTGTTGGCACCCCCATGTTAAGTCTGGGCATTTCGTCGCAGGTTCTTCAGAATTGTAAATGTTAATTCAAAAACTGTGCATTACACGAAAACATGAGTTACAAAAGGCACAAGCCACCCTAAATACATTGTGAGTGAGAAAGGAGTAGCTTAATTTAATGTAGCTATAATATGCATAGTGTAAAATTGTTGGAGTAATCGCAGTTTTTAACATGTGAAATTTCACTTGTTTTGTCACTGTATCTACTCCTTAGCTAGTTAGCTTTAATACTATACCTACTAGCCTACTAGCTAGCTGAATAGCTAATCCAGTGCAGCCAAACTATGTAAAATAGCTAGCTAGCAATCAATATTAGCTGAAATAATGAAAAAGAGAACTTACTTCAAAATGCTTCTTCAGGTTAGAGGTTGACTCTTTTGAAGTGGATAGCAGTTTGGTTGCTGGCAAACACAGCTTGTATTGTACTGTTATGTTGCGACCTTTGCCAAATTTGAAAGTAAAATGGTCCTGGTATTTCCATGACATAAACGTGTTGCGCTGGTTGCTTTCTGTCTCACTCTCCATTCTACTGTCTTGTGAGTCAGGCAGGCTGCACGCTTCTTTCTTCTTTTTTTGAGGGGCATATGGGAGATACACCCCGGAGTTGCCCATCATTGGATAGATTTTCCAACTGAATAAACATTAAATGAAAAAAAAAAGTGAAATTAAATGAAAAAAATCCAATGTAATCCCTTCAGTAATCTAAATATTATTAAAATGTAACTAATTTGATTATCATCAATTTAAATGGTAACTGTAACGGAATACAGTTACTCATATTTTGTATTTTAAATACATAACGGCGTTACATGTATTCCGTTACTCCCCAACCCTGGTCGTCACTTTGACTGTGTGAAAGGCACAAAAAAAAAAATTGTAGGCTGTTTTTTTCTAATCACAAAGAAAGACAGACAAAACAAGCTTTATCTAAATAGTGCATTCTTTATTCATCACCAGGATTTTTGTGCTGTGCACCATCAATTTTCAACAAAAAGAAATATATATATCTCAGTGCTGGGCGGTATGACCAAAAATTTGTATCACAGTATTTTTTTAAGATTCTGGCAGTTTCACGGTATATCACGTTTTTATTTTTTTGCATGACTGGGCCTTTATATAGGTCTGTGGCTTAATCTACTGTCAGGAGTACATTGAATATAAAAACATTTTAATTTCATCATGTATATA
The DNA here is from genome assembly GCA_019176425.1 of Megalops atlanticus. Taxonomy (NCBI): domain Eukaryota; kingdom Metazoa; phylum Chordata; class Actinopteri; order Elopiformes; family Megalopidae; genus Megalops; species Megalops atlanticus. Next base: position 2,419,639 of record CM032890.1, on the reverse strand, counting down.
ATGAAGGCTTTGATTACAATAGGGTTTGCTTGGCCCCACAAAATGACACAATATATGAAGGAATCAGTATGCATGAAGCAGTTGCAGAATGTAACAATTTTTATTGTGCAAACTGCAACGTAATAAAAAACAGAACTTAAAAAATAGATATGCCAACAACTTTAACATTGCTTCCTTTTCAAAACACAATATTTTAAGATAGTTCTATAAACTATAACTGCAGCCACAGCTCCTGGGCACAAGTTCTTCTGGTGCATCTCCGGTCTCACTTTCTTCATCCTCCATCTCTGTTTTCTGTTCTTTAATTTACCGTAGCGACGGAGACTCTCCCAGCTGTTAACAGACTGTTATGCTACCTGGCTAGCTAGGGAGCTGTACCCAGTATGCGGTTCGCGGTGTAATTTTGTAAACGTACAATTATTAGTGTTACACAGTGGCGACGGGTGAGCTACAAACAGTTGAAACAGAAACACTACCTTTAAATCTATCATAAAGGGGAACAGGTTGAAAGTTATCTTCCTTGATTAACAATAAAACAAATAATTCACAGAATAATCAACACCAATCGCGTAATTAGAATAAATGATTATGCGTGCGAAACACCACAGATTGTCTTAAATTTGTGTGCTATTGTGAAAGCTACAGCATGAGATAAACTTTTAGGTTAGGTTGAGTACAATGAACAATAACGTTTAGAACACAGACCTCACAAAAGCTGTGATGTGTCATGAGCATTTAACGTAATTTAAGGGTGCATTCACACTAGAGCTTTGGGTGCAGACCCGAGTCCGCTTGAGCCATTGGTTCGGTTTGTTTTGTTGATGTGAACGCTGTTTGCCGAACGCGGGTGCGCACGAGGGACCGTACCCGAGTCCTCCAGAAAACAGGGGAGTGGGGTAGCCTACGGCTCACCTGAACTCCAGTGCGGTTCGCATTTGGTGTGAAAGCTATCCGATCTAATACCAAGAAATAAACGCTATTGATGACGTGTAATTTATTTGCTTGTTGCATCTAAAAACTATTCGGGAAATAATTGCAGGTAGCCACACTGGTCGCTCACCTTAAGGGTATGCATGTATGCTCTGCAAGCAAAGCTGCAAATTCTTTCGCATTGCCGCCTGTCTCCGCAAAAACCTTCTTATCCGAGCAGCTCGCATCACTCTCAGACAGTGGGACGCATTTATGGCATAGTGAAAATGCCGAATATGGTTATTTTGGTGCTGACACCATATTAACAAAAAGATGAATAAGAAAACTAGTGTGGATTTCCATTTTGCCTACCTTTTGCGTCATTGCCTAGCAACATAGGTAAATAAAAGATGCACACTCCTTGCGTGTTGATGACATAAATGGACCAGGGTTCGTAACCAAAAAAATGTAATGTGAAAGGAGACCAGCGGGGGCAGGGGGAAGGGGGAATAATCGCACTCGAGTTCGGACCAACAAAAACGACCAAGTGTGAAAACAGCCTAAGTTGTGGGTAATTAACTGCTGTGTTATAAAGTTATAACCGTTAGTGAGAAGGGTATGCAGTTAATTGGGGTCCCCTCTCAATACACTTTGCACAGTGCTCTGTAGCGCTTCCAGCCGCAAACAATACAATTTGCTGCCTATTGAAGCGTTACAGCTGTTGTTTCAGCTATGCTACGGTATGGCGGTATATTAAAAATTCATACCGCACGGGAAATTAAAACCAGTATACCGGATGAACCGGTATACCACCCAGCACTTATATGTGTGTGTGTGTGTGTGTGTGTGTGTGTGTGTGTGTATATATATATATATATATATATATATATGGGTCAAAGACGAGACGTGTAAATTGTGTCCGAAGGCCATTAATTTAGAATAAAAAGATAAATATGTGTGAATATGGTATTAAATCACTCAGCCCTTACACAAATATTTCTGGGTGAGAAGAAGGGTATCAAAATATTAAATTAAGGAAGTTATTGAGCTCTAAATTGTCAATGTCCTTCAGTGTAACTGTCCCGATTAAAATTCCAATGGCAATGTTTTTAAAATATAAAAAATCATTCTAAAATATAAAGTAATACTCATGGCATCATTGTGTAAGTGTTTGCAACAATATATAGAATAGTGGGCAACATATTTTATCTAAAAAATATTTAAAAACCTGAATAACTTCTGTCCTGACTTTTGCACTTCTTCAATGTCCTTCAGTATAACAATGGTAAAAAGCCATTTTAAAGCACATCACATGATGCTGATCATGTGACAGTGTGTGACATCAGAAAAAGGACCCTCTGAAGACCTTCTGTCCATGTGGTAAGGTGAGTAAATCTCTCTGAAATATTCAATAATTTTACTTTTTCACCCTCTAGTAACCTTTGTAACAAAAGGGTATGTCCTTCAGTACAACACAGAAAACATACTTTTAATATTATTCTTTTGAAAAAATCTGTATTAAACATGATAATTAATGATAATGTTTATAGGTCAAGGTCATATCTTTATATAGGTGGCCAAGGAACTGCCTGTTAAATATGTTTCTGTTTGAGATCCGTCCTTCAGTATAACGCTTATGTCCTTCAGCACAACATATCCTCCAGTGTTATACCACAATGCCATCCGTTATGCTGAATGACGGTTGCGTTTCAATTCTATTTTGTCACTAGTTTAAAACATTTAATCATTCAATTCCTATTTATTTGTTGCATTAATACTTGATATGCTCATTTTATGGCATTTTGGTATATTTCAAGGCACATTATCTGTATACTATAGATGCCACTGTCTAATAAGGAGCGGGCCGCACGGCACCAACAAAAGATAAATGCAGATCCATATGCTAGGGAGGAAGGACTAGTAAGAAGAGCAAGGTATTGTTTTGCTGTCTGTAACAGAATAGAATACAATAGGATACAAAGTTAGGTGGATAACTCTTAACATTAAGTTGCTGTTGAACATGAGGTGTCATTGCACTGTCCTGCACTGATGGAATATACGTTAATGTAATATCACACACACATTGCATAGTCTACTATTAACTGACTAATTACAGTTTACTAATGCAAATACTATTCTGTGTAACTTTATTATTATTTATTATTATTATTATTATTATTTAGCTATCAGAAGAAAGAAGGATGGCAATCCAGATCATCCACCAATCCATACACTGAAAAAAGTTTATGCTGAAAAAAAGAGGGAAGAATGGAGATTAAATCAGAGGAAGCGCCGTGAAAGAATAAAACAGATGAATGCGGTGTTGAACTTAACTCCAGTATCTGAAGGAAACTCTTGAGCAGCCCCCTGTGCAACCTGTACATGTACAAGTTGAACCCCCACCTCCAGAGCTGGAGCAACCATCTGAGTCCACAACTCCTAAAGAGCAGCCCCCTGGACCTCAATCACTGGAGCAACCACTTGCTTCCTCTACTCCAGAGAAAGTGAAAAAGGTGTCAAAGCATTGCAAGCGACTGCAAAATGAAAAGCAAGAACTAAAGAGGAAAATTCTCCAGCTGAAAATGAAACTGAAACAATCAGAACAAAAAGTCATGCAAAGGTCAAGCAAATTAAAATGCAATCTGAGGGGAAAAACAAACAGCCAGGAGGGTTGAAGAAAATGGCTTTAGAGAGGAAAACCCAGGTTATTGCATTTCTCGGTAGAGATGAAAATAGTCGCCTTCTCTCAGGGAAGAAAGACACAATCACACAGAAGAAGAAGAAAGTTCAGAGCCGCATACTCCTGAAATCTCTTAAAGAACTCCATGCAGACTATAATTCAGAGATAGGCGGGACCTCTTCTCTGTCATATAGACAGTTTTTGCGACTACGGCCATTTCACATCACAGAGCCAAAGGCACATGACCGCAACACATGTGCATGTCTCGGTCATGAGAATGTGAAACTTCTCATTAACAGGTTGCACCAAAATGGGTTGCTGAAAACCACAAGCATTTTGGAGTTGCTATCTTCCATTGTGTGTGATGATAAGAACAAGAAATGCATGTACCGTCTCTGTGCAAAGTGTTGTTATGATGAAATAGAATCATTACTATGGTTAGTAAAGGAGTCACATTCAACATTTTTGGCCATCTTAATATGTGTCATTCAGAATAACAAAATAATGTCATACAGTATAACAGCAGCATTTTATATTAAAATACACTAAGTACTAACTGTACTAACTGTTTTGTTGACTCATGCAGACAAAAACAATTCTAAAAGGATGAAGGGAAAGATATTTTGAACATTTTTGCATTTTTTTCAGTGCAAGGCAGTAAATGTTTGTAAAACACCTTCAACAAATTTAGTTGTACCCATGACACATGAAATATGTGGTAATAAAAATAAAATAATGTCATTTATTCAGGTTAGTCATATTTCTGCCCATCCAAACATTTATATATAACCATGTCATTATAATGATCCCTGTCATATCTATGCAGAATTTGTATACAAATTCTGCATAGATATGACAGTTAAAATATATTCATGGGATGCATTATAATACAGTAAGATTATTCACTAAGGAAATGTTCGTCTTGTCATAAGGAGCTTGACATTGATAGTGGAAATGCTATTGCAATAAGTGCAGCACGTCTTTACTATTAATGCTTTCATACAGCCCATTACGTTCTGCTGATGTTTCAGAGGAGGCTGTGGATCCTGATGTGCTTGAGGATGCAGACCCGGGAACAGGGCTCAGAGTCCTTGCTGGTGGGACCACATCAATGTGCAAAGGTTCACCTAGTGGAACAAAGAATGCTTTCAGTCAACAATGAAAGAATAAACCATTATAAATAGTTCTGAAACATGAGGAGCCATTTAATAATATTCAAAGGGTTGGGTCTTGTAAGATTTATGCTTAGTGCTTAAAGGATTAAAAATATGTTCCCAGTAACATTGAAAATGATTTGTCACTGCTTTGTTATCATTAATATCAATGTCAATTGACAGTTGTCAATGTTATGCCAATGAAGTGGTTATTAGGTTCTAGTGCATACATGTCAGCTATTTGTTGTAGCCTACAAATGTAATGTGTCCAAATAATTGCAAATAAACTCAATATTATCTACTTTAATTTAACAGTGTCCCCAATTAGTTAAAATTAAACGTTAGCTTAAGGTAGGTATACACAGACAATTAGGTCCTGTGTACATTGGTCCTTGAAGTTAGCTAGGTAGCGTAGGGATTTAAGCCAGAATACTAGTGATGAAATGGCGATGATGCCCTAATGTCAGAGGCTGTATTTGCCTATTGCTCAGTAATGACTTTTGGTGTAGTGTTTCAGCCCCATGTTAACAACTATTAATTTGTAGCCTATGTATCTAGTTATAGTTAGCACAAATACTTCTCTCACCTGTATCCTCTGCATTGGCGTTGGCGGAAGTATTGCTAGCAATACTAATATCATCCTTGGCCAGCAGTGTTTCTTCTTCAGCCGCCAAGCTGTCCATCACCACCAAAGGATGAACGCTTGGCTTATGGCCGAGAATGTTGTTAAGGTGATCATAAAAGGGGCATGTAGTTCTGCTGGCCCCACTTCTGTTGTTCCCATCATTAACGTCTTTATATTTTGTTTTGAGGTTTTTTATTTTTCTCTGGCACTGTAGCCACGACCTGTGGAAGCCTTTCTCTCTCATTTTTCGCACAATATCTTCATAAATGTTTTTATTTCTGTAGGTGCCTTCCAGGTTAGCCTGCACTGATGCATCGCCCCACAGTGCCAGTAGGCAGACCGCCTCGTCACTGGCCCATGGGGAAGACGACAATTCTGTCGAACACATGTCAGTTGCAGCTCTGACTACGACCTACAACCGCTCATCAATGGCTTCCTCCACCACCAAACTAGCATGTTTCCTGTACGTGTGATGTACACGTGAACTTTATGTGGCGTCAAAAGTCACAGACGTAAAAAAAACACCTGAAATCTGATCAGAGCAGTCAGACCTAAACGGATTTGCAAAAATGCAATTTGAATAGGATTTCAAACCACATACGAATGTGGCCTGAAACGGATTTGTAAAAATCGGATCTTGTGATTTTTGGCCGTTCAGACTTGCTACATATAATCGGATAAATTGGATTTGGACTGACAGTGTGAACATAGCTTAAGACTCCTCAACAGCCAATATTCACCCCACTAACAACTCACCGCAGCCTACTCTGCCCACTGCTGCTACTTTACCGAGCCACTTCAATACTGGTCCCACTACATGTTAACCGGTGCTGTATCATGTATATGCTGCACACTGCTGATTGTACTGTATTATACTGTACTGTTCAGCTATTTTTTTTAGCTTTTTGCACGTTTATTTAATTTTTTATAATTTACTACCTTGCACTCAATGCCTTCTATGTCGTGTTGTCACTAGTCTTCAATGTTACATGTTAGCAGGGCCTACCTCAAGAATTTTAATGCTCAGTTACCCTGTGTGATCTGTGCAAATGACAAAAGACTTTGAGCTAAGTACCTTGCCCAAGGGTATAGCAGCAGTGCCCCAGCGGGGAATCAAACTGGCAACCTTTCAGTTACACATCCTGGCCCTTAACCACTATGCTACACTGCCACCCACACATTTTACAGTCTCTCCTCAAACTCTGATAATCTCTTTGTCATCTCATAGTGTGCCACTCAACCAGCTGCAGTAATAACATTGGTGAAAACTCATCACCAGAAAACTGTCATGTCTAAGATTAAGATTAAGACTATTTTATAGACATGGAAGCAAATTAACTGGTTATAAGGCAGCTAACGGTTGCAATAGGTAATGATGACACATGCTTCATGGTTAAAAAGAACAACTGCTCTGCAGTAGATGTTCTTGCAAAACAATGTAGACTGCACATCTGGGCCTCCAAATCAACCCTAACTAACTCCACTAAATAACTGTTAGTGCACTTTTTTGTCAGGCTTTCAGGTAGAAGGACCCAGCCGCAGACCAGAATGCCAAACCAGGTGTTTATTTGACAACAATCCAATAATCAGTAGTAATAAAACAGTCCGAGTCAAAACCAGAAAATCCACAGGCAGAAATCCAAAAACACAAGGCAAGTTCAAAATCCAAAAATACAGGCAGAAAGTCAAAAACCAGAGCAAGCAGATTCAAACAGATGGGAACAAAACAGACAAATACACTGAGACAAACTGGCAGAAAAACAAAGAAGATAGAGGGGTATATATACACAGGCTGGTGATGGGTTAATAGGGAACAGGTGTGCAGGATGGGCTTCAGGTGGTGGGTGTGGCAGAAGGGCAGATAGGCGGGACGGGAGGTGGGACGATTGGCTGTAAACAAAAACAAAAGCACATGCATGCAAAAAACAAACAAAAGACACACCCACACTGACAGACAGGAAGACAGAAACACAATACAAGCAGGACATCATGTGGAAGTACTGACACTTTTTATATTCATCAACCTAACCAATCTACAGGGAAAATGGTTATGACGAGTAGGACCATAAATAATACAGTTTACACTATGTAAGTGGCATTCAGTTCACTTATCTATTTGCTTTTTCCAAAGGCAAAAATGCATTACATAGTAACAGCAGTAGTTGAATCAGATGGCCTTGCAATCGTCAGTGTTATTCATATTGCAATATACATTTCATATAATGTCACATAAGAGTAGGATCGCAGTTTATTGGGACGACACACATGTACTTGGCAAGCTGAATGTCTTCATTCTGGGCATGACATTCCATGCTGTTGCTGTAATCTCATATCTATTTCAGAGCACTTATCTGTAACAGCATCTATGTGAGGCCTGTGTTCACAAATATAGCATTGCATTTTCATTTGCAAGAAAATGGCACTTTTCTCATTTAGCTCATAACTGTGTGACTATTTAGTCATATTTGAGGAAACAATATGTATTTACTTGTTTCCATAAATGTATACAGGCATAAAGATTTAAGGATGTACATGTAAACATGTAAACATGTACAATGGACCACTATTTTCCACGTTATGTCATGGTACATATTATTCCAGTTATAATACACCATGGCACTATTTAATGATAGATTAATTCTAACTGAACGTTATAACGTTCTATTCCTCAAATGAAGCAGTATCTAATAACAAACACTCATCACGGAGATCATAGGACTGTCACTGCAAAATGACTTAAACTGTTTTAGCTCTAAGTTAGCCATTATTTCAGTAATTTTCCTTAGCAGAATTTATATTCATCAGTTAGTCCTCAGTGCAACCAGGCCTGTCCTCTGTCCCATGGCTCCCTGTGGCCTCCTTCTGATTCTATAAACAGAGGGCTTGACAGATTGAAATAGGTGCTTCATGGGGGCAGACTCCCTTCACAGAGGCCATCTCCTGTCCAATCAGGTAGAACGCTTCTTAGGCACATGGTCAGACTACCCCAAAATAACCTGGGTCCAGCATGCTGACAAATGCTGCCCAAGCTGCTGCTGCCATACGTCCCTTAGACTCAAAGGTTACCTATCAACAGGAGGAAAAGGAAACCTGGGCTTTAGCTTCACTCCCCTCTTTCCCTCAAGGCCCGGAGCTTCGGAAGCATTGTCTCTAACCTTTGTTGCTCATTGTGGACTGCTAATTCTGGACGGGTACTTCTTGGTTTATCAGAAGGTAAAATGCCCTGCTACAGAAGTTCACAGCCTCCTTTTGCAGGTTGCTTGGATTCAAAGAACTGAAGTAGCATTGATTTATCAAACATGCAGCCAATTGGAAGTTTGCATGAAATTAAATGCTTGTTTATATAGCTATTATTATCCCTTTGACAGATGCCAGCAGTGAAAGCAGAACACTTGTGCTGAGTTTATTTAGATGAGGAAAATTCCTGTTGAGGTCTGTGTCTGTTACACCATACATAACAGAGGAGGGGTGCAATGTGTTCCTACTGGAGAGTGATTTCCTGCTGCTATTTCCCTAACAGACAGTACCGAACAGAAGCATATGAATCTGGCATTGTTTAATTTTACTTATTGTGGGGGAACAAATACCTTCAGAAGGTAAATGATGAGATGGATTGCTTATTTTTCTTTTTCTTGTAAAATGACTCCCCTTACTATATTTAGCTGTGGCTTGGGGCTTGGAGGTGGTGCGTGCAGGATTAATGTACGCAGCAGCTGCAGTAACAGGTTTGTTGGAGAGCCAGTGCTGGCTTTCTAACTGCTGTGATTTGAGTGTCAGTAGCATCTGTGTGTGCTATCCCATTTCTGTATTCAGTAACGACCCTAAGCCACTAAGCAAAGCACATCTCAAATCTGCATATGTAAGAGAATATCTTTTTTTAAACATAATAAGTGTTCGTAAATTAAAATAAGTTTTAAACTTTGCTTAGGGACCGAATCAGTGTAAGTAATTAAAGAATGTAGTTTCCCTAAACAGATGAATACTGTGAACAGCTCTATGCAAAAATGGGGATATGGAGTGATTTGTGATATGCAAGTTTATTGAATGATAGCATTGTTTTTTAATATCCCAAATGTTTTTTGGGATATTGAAGAAGGGGAAGAATACCTGGTTAATTACAGTTTTAGGGGCTGTGATGTTTGTGTCCTGTGCAACACAACATTGTTGAAGTAAAAAAAAATCACTGCTATTAAGGGACCATATTTAAGTGACTTTCTCAGTAATGGCAAAGTCACCAAGAATATATTTAACTGAAAATAATTCAGCCCTAATCTCCTCCCTTCAAGACTTGTCCCACTCATTGACCTACAATAACTGCTTGGACAAATATAACCCTGAACCTTTGAACATATGGACTTGTATACTCTTTGGTAGAATACATATTTTTGTCAATAAATCAAAAGGCACTGAATGCTATTAGCACTTTAGAAATTGTACTTTAATTTCCTGCAGGATGCAAGAGAAAAACTTGGAACCAGCATCATTATCTCAGCTGTTAAGAGAGAGCTACCTAGCTGAGACAAGACCTCACCACAAGCACAGTGAGATGAGCCACATGGATACCTCACCGTGTCACTTGGTGTATGGGACTCATGCCGGAAAGTCAGAAGACATTGGAGGAAAAGATGATTTCCCAGACCTCTCTGCCTTTCTAAGTCAAGAGGAATTGCACAAAAGTGTCAGCCTGGCACGGCAAGCCATTGGACAAGGTCCACAAGAAGAAAGAGAGGAGGAAAACCGCCACAGTGTACAAACTGTTGCCCTTAACCCTATATCTGAAAAAAAGAAGTTCCCACTGTCTCAACCATTACCATCAGACAGGCAAACATCTCAGCCTGTCCCCAAGGAAAATGTTATCAGGAGCAGCAGAAGTCCAAAGGAGCCTTGTCGAGATTTTCAAAGACCAATCAGAAACACCCCATATGGACCTGAGACTCAGTCCAAGAAGGAATTCCTTAACAAGGCAGCTGATTTCATAGAAGAACTGTCTTCTCTTTTTAAAGCAAACAGCTCCAAGAGGATACGGCCAAGGGCTTGCAAAGCTCACAGGAGCAGATACCAAGCAAAAACTCAGTCAGACAGTGCAGTTTTTGCTCTCAGCACAGATGACAGGGAAAGACCCATTCCATCCTATCCAAATCAGCAGGATGTACAAAGCGATGATGGTTTGGAGGCAGCAGAGTTGTGTGTAGAAAAGGACAGTGTTGCTATAGAGGGCTGTGACCCAGGAGTGGTAGAAGGCTGTGCTTCACAACCAGAGCAGCTTGAAAAGCCTGTGATGGAGCCACCACGCTTCATTCAAAAACTGAAAAGCAGAGAGGTCCCAGAGGGCAGCAAAGTGCAGCTCGACTGCATCGTGAGAGGATTTCCTGTCCCAGAAGTTAGGTAAGATCAAAGAGAATGGTTTGGTCATACTGTGTCAGTTTTTTCTTTTGCTGTAATCCTTTAGTGGTAGCTGCATTTACCTTACTTTGAGACATTTCAAACAAAGCAATGTGGGAAAAATGAAGAAAGACAGCAATCACAATTTAGTTACAATGAAATCAGTGGCTCATCTTTATTGCATATTTCAATGTTTAGAAATCAAATTCAGAAATGACCAAATGGGACAATTCACATTATGAGGTGCTATGCAAGGATAATTTAGATGAAAGATTTTAGTGTTGGTTGCTCCAATACAAATATAATTAGTGATAATGCCAGAAAACCAAATTTCACAGCTCCTGCTGGTCACAAGGAACCAAGTATGGTTGCAGCAGGCGTGTATTAAGGAGTGGGCAGAGGGCAGTACATTTCTAATACACTGTGATGGCTAAATAGAGAGGGTTTTTAGGTTATTTCATGTAAAACAACTGAGAAGAGGGCCATAACTCAGGTATAAAAATATATTTGTCAGTGTTTATGTAAACATACAAATTAAAAATAGTCAGCACCTATCATATGAAATTTGTAATTAGATTTTTGTTTTTGGTTAAAACTCGATCCCTTTGTGTGTTAGTCACAAATAAAATCTAGATATGGAAAATCATGGTTCCCATGTTCAGTTCACCTATATGCAAGCTCTCCTCACAGAGATGTTCTAAAATGGCTAAATACTTGCTCTTTAAAATGGTGGATAAGTAGAAAACCAAATGATGTGTGGCATGAAAAATAAAAGCATTGGACGTTATGGGTGGATGACTGGAATGCTGAATGTAGTGTCTCTTTGTTGAAGTTCCTGACACTCGTGAGGGAGCTCTTTACAGTTTGCTGATGCTTTAGCTCCTCTATCTCTAGCCAGCCTTAATTCAATGAAATTATGTTAACAACTGAACATGCTCCTTTGGTTAGCTTCCTAAATTTTACTCTTGTTTGGCTAAATGGCTAGCTGACTATGTTGGTACAGTAATTGCATATACATACTTTTCCATGTTAGCTAAGGTTATATTTTTCCCAAAAGAGAGATGAGATAATTCAGTGTTTTTGCTTATTGTTCAGCAGGGTATGGATGACTTCATTGCACCTAATCTGTGATAAAAAGAATATATTCTTTAATATTTAAAAAGAATATTTTTACTTTACAGTGTTGATACACCCACCTTTGGATTTATATTGTTCTTTCCCTATCTCATATACATAGTTTGGGTTTTAGGATGTACTGTTATGTATAGAGGCAGAGCACATCCACATGCACATTCTCAAATTTTACAGAATTTCTCACATGATAGAAATTTTGCCCTTAGTCAGAGGTTGAGTTTTCCAGCTAATTGTTGTGTGTATGTTTTTTTTCAAACCAATTGCATTGGCAGTTGATCTGCCTGGGCCTGCACCACTGGCTTCCAGCATTGATTCAAAGCATGAAGAACTACAGTAGGTTTAATTAATGAATTGGAATACAGACTGAGTACATGGTTAGATGGTGAAAAGCATGCTGGGTGAGTAGAGCAACAGGGAGAGAGAGACAGAACCAGAGAGAGTGGATGTAAATTTCACTGTGACAGGGAGAGCACAGAGACTTTGTGTATCAGCCTCTGATTCTACAGCCATGAGATGACAGATGTCAGCCACAACATTTAACATCACATTTAAGATGACAGGTCGAGGAAGGAGGACCTTGTTATACCCTGTACTGTGATGACATATCAGGACATATTCCGGTTTGGTCATAATGAAAATATAGAATTATGTAAGGGCTTACAGAACAAATCATGAATAAAATACATGTAACAAAAATATTGCATAGCTATATTACCAGACTTTTTGACAATATTGTGTTGCACTCATATGAAATGACAGTCCTAAGCATTTTCACAGGCTAACTGATAACTTGGAAAACTGACGGTTTGCTGGTCAGCTGGCCTTGGAAATAAAGTTTACAATGGATTACACTGGTTTGCTAACTAAATTATTTTATTTTCAGCCAGCTACCTGAATTGTTTGCTAGCTAGCTTGGTAATAACATGTACATAACATGTACTGCATCCCTGACCTGATATGCAGAGATTCACCATTTACAGACTACAAAGGCATCATGATAGCCCTCACAAGCTCCCTCATTGAAACAATATTGTCAGCGTTCTCCTCTATTACACTACATGAATTCAAATGGATAGTATAATTCTAAGCCATAACATATATTACCAAAGTAAAGGATAAACATGAAATAATTTAAGCAGACAGAGACACACACATCAAGGTACTCACATATACTAAATACTCATTCTGTATATGTCAGTAGAAATGTAAGCAAAACAGGTCTACCCTTAAATTGGTGACATCAAAATTAAGCCCCCCAAAGCCAGTCTACCTAATTATTAAATTATTTTGTACAACTTTATCTCAAATGCTGAAAATGTCAGCATGCAAGACAGCTTCTCTCTTAATGCAATGTACTGCTGTTGAAAAACTACCCTCCAAATTTATGGCTGTGCTTACTTATAAGTTACCTGGAGCTTCACATTACTGCCTTTTAAAGTCCAAAGTTAGAACAGAGCATATACTAAAGACCCACACTTACAATGTTGTAATACCTCAACATATGTATGTACCTTTTCTACACTCTAAATTTTAAAGTTCATGTGAAAGTGTCAAATGCCAGACTGTGAGGGAATATGCCATCATTGCTTTTAATGTAATTCACCACAGCTGAGAAAATATTTTCCAAAACAGCTTTGTTTCCTTGCTGCTTTATGCTTACTAACATTATAGCCTTTACAAGTACAACAATATCAAATAAATATATAGATCAACATTTACATTACAGCAAAACCTGTCAGGGCTCAGGCAAAGACTCTAGCATGGACACAACAGCTTCAGGTTCCAAAGACCTTTAATAAGACGTCGAAGTAGCAAAACCAGAACAGGCAGTGTTGGTAACAGGCAAGCAGTCCGGGGGCAAACCAGGGTCAAAACAGCAACAGGCAGGGTCGGTAACCAGGCAGGCAGACAATCAGGCAAACAGAGCAAGGCGGCGAGCAGAATCAAGGTCGAGGTACAGGCAAAAAACACAGCGGGAACAAAACAGAAGATAAACAGTGCAACGATCTGGCAAACAGGACAGAGACAAGCAGGGTAGATATAGGGCTGGGCTGATGAGGTGATGGGAAGCAGGTGTGCAGGCAGGCAGGTGGAGATGATCAGGTGGGCAGAGACAGGGCGGAGAGCGGGGCAGGGCTGGAACACAAGGAAAAACAAAAGCACATGGACACAATGACAGATGGGGAGAACTTAAACACAACAGCTAGGGGGCCGGAGTACTGACAAAAACCACTACATAGGACACATGTCTGTACTGTTTGGCATCCTACAAAACCAACCAAAAAATGCACAAACATAGCCATCTCTGTGACCTCTGAGATCACAGCTGATAAATCATAGCAGTTATCCTAATACTACTTATAATTGCACTGACATCACAAATTTTAATACATCACTTTAGTAGCATTTTCATTATTGTTAGTATTTTGCTGAGTCTTTTCAAAATTCTACACTTGGATATAATGCAAAAATTGAAATAACTCATTCTCTACAGATGGTAAGATGAAAAACTTTAGGTAAACTGTGAACCATGCCAGTTTACTGCCAAATGAAACCATTTTTGTGTATGAAAGGGTGTGATTTCTTTGTTCCAGAGTGTAAAATGCAGTAACACACTGAGTCATGTTGTGTTATATTTAGACTGTTACAAATTTGAAATCTTAGATGCAGTTGCTTGTCATCACATTATAAAATGATACTTTGCAAAGACCAAATTAGACTGCATGTTGTGATATCTTAAAAATACATTGTGGACCCATGTGGATGATAGAAATAAAAGTATTGGCCAGGCTGGTGAAATGCAGGCCAGGGTATTAAACAGTTAAACAGTTAAACAGGATGATTTGTTTTTAAACCAGGAATTATTTTCATGAGCAAGAGAATTAACTATGCCTAGTCTGAATCCTAGTCATTGCAGACAAATGTCAGTTTTGTTTACATGTCAGCAGTGTTGTGTAGTGGTAAGGAGCATGGTTTGTAACCAAAAGGCCGCTGGTTCCCAGTTTGAGCACTGCTGTTGTACAATTGCCACAGTAATTGTCCAGCTGTATAAGTGGATAAACTGTAATTTTCTCTGGATAAGAAGGCCTGCTAAATGACAATAATGTAATGGGCCAGTTTTGTTCATGGGACCTGAACAACAGCAGACACTAACACAGAGCCTTAGTCTCCAGATAACCATTAAGATGTGCAGGTCAGACTCAAACCATGATCTGAAGTGGGAGCATTATGTCTGTCCTTTAAGTCTAATTTATAATATGATATTAGCCATGAAATCACACATATGTATGCAAATGTATGTCTTGATTGGTTTCAAGATGCTTAATGAAGTTGCAGTTCTTAACATATTTGCACAACCTCTAGTCACCTCTCCCATCCCTGTTCCATCTTCTTGGTCACACCTGTTTGTTAATCTGACCCCCAATGGTAGGATGAGCTCCCCGCAACAGTCAGAACTGCTAAATCACTGACCATCTTCTGCACTGAAAACTCATCTGCTCAAACTGCATCTTTGTCACATAAACACTTAAGTCTAACCATTCATGCTGTATCCTCAAACACATTTGCAATATTCTCACTCTTCCACTTGCTGTGGCACTTAACAGAATATGACATGCTATGTAATGACTCCTTCTCTGCAACTGTGACACTTAAAATTTAACATTAATTTAAATCTAAACGCACAATCTTCTTAAAATTTCAATTACAACTTTTAACATTACAGATATGTCACTGGATTAATAATAATACCTTACTGCATAATTTTGCATAAATCCATATAAAGGTTTCAAATAAAGAAATCAAATAGAAAACAAATAGTGAGAAATGAAATTAAGGGAATCCAATTAGGAAATATTGTATTAAATTACTGTAAAATTTCTTTTTATTTTGAAAGAGACTGAAAAGACATAGGTTTGTTCTCTCTGTAGCCCAGTAGAAGTGCTGTCTTACAAAGGCTGGGAAACCTAGGCCGTTCTGGTGTTTTTCAGAAAGGCACAGAGGAGAAGTCGTATGTCAGACAAGTGAAAAGCATGGGCAGCTGGAGCCAGGCAAGCTGGCAAGCGCAGCATTGGATCACCCTGAGGC
The DNA here is from genome assembly GCA_019176425.1 of Megalops atlanticus. Taxonomy (NCBI): domain Eukaryota; kingdom Metazoa; phylum Chordata; class Actinopteri; order Elopiformes; family Megalopidae; genus Megalops; species Megalops atlanticus. The sequence goes on along the minus strand of CM032890.1, from coordinate 2,403,669 downwards.
CAGCGAATAGTGCTGCAGTGCATTGGTACCCACAGAATACACCACTCCTCGTGTGGGCTGCTATACCACAGTGAAATTAAGGATGGAGTATGACAAACACTGATTCACTCTGGAAGAAAGAGGAGTAAATCAGCTGCAGCAGCTGCCCTTGGCTTTAGTTAGAATGCATTCTTGCTGGACATGACAGACAAGCACAGTAGTTAACACCAAAGGTTATAATGAAAGATGGGTGGTGCTCAAAGATGTTGAAGACTTCAGTCCTGCTGGGTGCATTTGCGATTGTGTACCAAATGTGGACCTTGCTCTTCCTCATAACATAAAAAAGGCCTTTTTAATAATAAACCTCAAGCCATGGCATTTCCCAAAAATTCAAAGATGTATGGTAAGTGATCTTAATTACATTACCTTAGTGTGGTTGTTTATTTGTTCTACTTGTTTGTAATATGCCACATTCCTTCTTCGACTGTATAGTTTATAGTGTGGCTAATTTGTAATCAAGGGAGTTGTATGAAAGACATTACAGGTTCTAGCAGCTTTTTTCAGTTCTAACCTACTGTGGCAGAGAATACATAGTTACTGTTATAACTTCTGTATAACTTCTGAATGCCAGTGTTCACAAGTGGCCAAGAGTATACTGCGATATGGCTTTTCAGCTTACTTTGTTTGTTAGATGGAACAAACAGTTGTATATGCATATATTCCTGCAAAAGAAACAACTAATTTACAGGGATTGTGCATACTGTTAAAAAACAAATTACTACTTAACTTGTATGACTCAATTTTGAACAGGCTAAAAAACAGATGTCCACTTTGGTTGTTGGCTTTTCATTTGACTAAATATGTATTTAACTCTAAATATTAATGTTAGAACCTGATATCAGTTCATAGTTAATTGGTAGCAAAGTATTTATCAAATGTTGTATAAATATCCTATAAATAGGCACTTAAAAATGACCGGATAAAATCTGCATGCTACTGATTTGTACAACATGACAGGTCTCACTTAAGGCAAGGACAACACTATGAAAATAAAAGCCCTTCATGAGACATTGTGATGCCCTCAATTTTCATATGGTTCAGTAACAGCTACCTTGGTGTGTCTTTGAGGTGCCAGTCTTCATCAGTGAAATTATGTACTGCAGTTTATTAGCAATGTATTTGTGTGTTTGGCTCACTTAAAACAATGCACAACTCAAAAAATTTGTGAGGGCGTATTTATTGTCTTCATGTCTCCCAGCATATAAATGTGACTGACAAGGGCTGAATTGCATTGTTTAGTTTGTGCTAAAAATGCAGTAAAACACTATTTTCATCTAAACGCAATGGTAAATCAAATCCAGTAAAATTAGGCTTAAACACTACAAAAGTCTGCATCAGTACTTCCGCAACATGACATATTATGAGAGAAATAACATGAAAGAAATAACATGCAATGAATATATGGAGGAGGCATCAACAAACAGATGCTACCATATGAATAATATAGGAATACATTATGAGAAATTTAACATTTGCAGAATCTGTAAGACTCTTGTTTTTGTCATGTTGTTTTTGGCATTAGAACTACACATAATACACATTAATCAGTAAAAATACAATACATGTAAAGGTGAAATACAACTATACAGTCAAATTGGGTATGTAGACCAATCAAAATAGAGAGTGCCAAGAGAAAAGGACCACAGCTCACACTGCTGACACTATCTGCTTTGCCTATATACATAGGAGAGAACACTGTATTCGTACATTAATTCCTGGTTGCATTCAAACCACAGAATTCAAGTTAGAATTGTGTCTGTTTGGAGTATGGAGCTTTAGTATGGTATGCACCACAGTGTGGACTCCTTTTGGCCAAAGTTGTGGGGCATCTTTCCTTATGAAGAAAACAACGACAGCTGCAGGACCAAGAGGGAAAAGCAATGCTGTACTGCTAATGCTTTCAAATTAGACTCTTACGCATGAGGAATGTAACTCAACACTTACCCATACCTAGGCAGAATGGTCCTAAAATATCAGATGCAGTAGGGCAATTTGAGTCACAGCTCACTGTATGCTGGCTGAGTCACACATAAGCTATAGATGTTTGGGGGTTCTTTGATAAAGACCTCAAAGGCTAAAGCATGTTTCACAACATTATAATAATGTGAGAGTTTTACAAATGCGCTGGTATGACATTTCTTTTGATCCAATGATGTGCAGCAATAGAACAAGTGGAATTAATTGATTTTCATGTATTATTACACTTTTCAGCAGGGTAAAACCAAGATCTCTCTTGACATTTTAGTATGTCATTGACATCTATTTGAGGTTGTAAATCTGAGGGTAGTAGGTTAAATTTTCGTTAAGCATGAATTATTGTTTTATTCTAATTCTAATTTTCAGAGGGGTGTGGTCATTGGTTATGAAGTGCACTGTTGTGCAAAAATCTTACACACAATCAATTTACAAAACATTAAGTATGTCTTCTTATATGGTTAAGGATATTGACTTTGAATTGTGTTCCTCTGTAAAGAAGGGAAACATGCTGATGTACATGGAAACAGTGCATCACTACCAAGGTGAAGTATAAAGTACAAAGAAACATCATCTGTAACTGACAAACCCATGACTGTGAAGACCCAAAAAGCTGTCTATATACACTGAATACTTCATGATAACTTTCTTAATGAGTAGAACAAAGACCAGCACCAAATTTACAATAAAACTGGCAGAAGACCCAAAGTGTCTATCCATCAACTGTAGGCAGATCATTCCTAAATTCAGGACTTAAAAGGATATGTGACAGTAAGAACATCTCTGTTATAGAAGGAGAAAAAGACAAAGCATTGTATATAGTGAAGTCAGAATTGCAGTGTATTTGAAACTCTGATTTGGCCATAGGCATGAGGAATATATGACTGCTATGTAGGAAAATTCTGTGATAAAACGAAGTAGATTTTGTTCTAGGTGACTGAGATAAAATGTAAATAAAAACGAAAGAACACTCATGTAATACTTACAATTGAATAACGGAATGGCTGATGTCACTGAGTCGGGTGCTCACCAGCAAGGTTGCATCTATAAAAATCTACACCACAGCTTTTTACAGCCAGGCTTCAGCAGGCTGCCCTTGTCTCTCATTGCAGCAGGTTACTATAGCAATAGAGTGAGTGCTGTCATAGTGACCGTGAATGGCACTGACAGCTGGTGGTGTGGAGTGGGGGGGCAGGGCCACTGGACTGAGTCTGTGTCAGTGTGTCTGACAGAGCTATATTTGGACTGATTTGTGCTGGCCTATGGTGAGGTTTTTTAAAATATATGTTCTGGGTTTGACCTATACAACTATAGTTAAATTTTTTTATGTAAAAAACTTGTGTGCAATTAAGGCTGGCCATCATGAGGCTGAAAAATAAGAATGAATCAATCAGTGACATAGTCAAAACAGAAGGCATTTTAAACAGTGAAGACCCCCCAAAAATGGTCCAACAGATTCTTCAGGATAGAAAACTTCACCAGCAGAACTTGAGAGGGTACACTGCAAGATTCAAAACACTAGGAAGCCTCAAGAATGGAACGGCCACGTTACAGTTTTCTAAAATGTACCTCAGAGAGCCCGTGGAGTTCTGAAACAAAATAACTTATTCCAGAGTGATGGAAAGAGGAAAGTCTCGGAAAAAAGGAACTGCCCATGATCTAAAGCATACTACTTCATTTGTGAAACATGGTGAAAACAGTGTTATGGCTTTGACATGTATGGCTTATACTGGAACTGGATTATCTGTCTTCTTAGATGCAGCAGCATGAATTCTGAAGCATAGCAAACCATCAAACCAAATTCCTCCCAAATTAATGGATAGGGCCTTATCATGCAGCAGGAAAATGACTCCAAACACACTACCATAGCAACCAAGAAGTTTTTCATGGAGAGAAAGGGAAACATTCTTTACTGGCCAAGGCAATCACCTAATCTGAATCTAACTGAGCATGCATTTCACATGCTAAAGCAAATTTGAAGGCAAAAAGCCCCCAACACAAGCAAGAAGTGAAGATGTCTACAGTACAGGCCTGGAACAGCATCACCAGGGGTGACACCAAGTGTCTGGTGACATCTGTGGGTTGTAGACTTCAGGTAATCATTGCATGCAAAAAATGCAACCAAGTACTACACATGACCACTTTAAGGAACTATAATGTTAATCTGTCCAAATACAGTTGAAGTCGGAAGTTTACAAACACCATAGCCAAATACATTTAAACTCAATTTTTCACAATTCCTGACATTTAATCCTAGTAAACATTCCCTGTCTTAGGTCAGTTAGGATCACTACTTTATTTTAAGAATGTGAAATGTCAGAATAATAGTAGAGAGAATGATTTATTTCAGCTTTTATTTCTTTCATCACATTCCCAGTGGGTCAGAAGTTTACATACACTTGGTTAGTATGTGGTAGCATTGCCTTTAAATTGTTTAACTTGGGTCAAATGTTTCTGGTAGCCTTCCACAAGCTTCTCACAATAAGTTGCTGGAATTTTGGTCCATTCCTCCTGACAGAACTGGTGTAACTGAGTCAGGTTTGTAGGCCTCCTTGCTCGCACACGCTTTTTTAGTTCTGCCCACAAATTTTCTATTGGATTGAGGTCAGGGCTTTGTGATGGCCACTCCAATATCTTGACTTTGTTGTCCTTAAGCCATTTTGCCACAACTTTGGAAGTATGCTTGGGGTCATTGTCAGTTTGGAAGACCCATTTGCGACCAAGCTTTAACTTCCTGGCTGATGTCTTGAGATGTTGCTTCAATATATCCACATAATTTTCCTTCCTTATGATGTTATCTATTTTGTGAAGTGCACCAGTCCCTCCTGCAGCAAAGTACCCCCACAACATAATGCTGCCACCCCCGTGCTTCACAGTTGGGATGGTGTTCTTCGGCTTGCAAGCCTCCCCCTTTTTCCTCCAAACATAACGATGGTCATTATGGCCAAACAGTTCAATTTTTGTTTCATCAGACCAGAGGACCTTTCTGCAAAAAGTAAGATCTTTGTCCCCATGTGCAGTTGCAAACTGTAGTCTGGCTTTTTTATGGCGGTTTTGGAGCAGTGGCTTCTTCTTTGCTGAGCGGCCTTTCTGGTTATGTCAATATAGGACTCGTTTTACTGTGGATATAGATACTTTTGTACCTGTTTCCTCCTGCATCTTCACAAGGTCCTTTGCTGTTGTTCTGGGATTGATTTGCACTTTTCGCGCCAAAGTATGTTCATCTCTAGGAGATAGAATGCGTCTCCTTCCTGAGCAGTATGATGGCTGCGTGGTCCCATGGTGTTTCTTGTGTACTAGTGTTTGTACAGATGAACGTGGTACCTTCAGGTGTTTGGAAATTGCTCCCAAGGATGAACCAGACTTGTTGAGGTCCACAATTTGTTTTCTGGGGTCTTGGCTGATTTCTTTTGATTTTCTCATGATGTCAAGCAAAGAGGCACTGAGTTTGAAGGTAGACCTTAAAATACATCCAGAGGTACACCTCCAATTGACTCAAATGATGTCAATTAGCCTATCAGAAGCTTCTAAAAGCCATGAAATCATTTTCTGGAATTTTCCAAGCTGTTTAAAGGCACAGTCAGCTTAGTGTATGTAAACTTCTGAGCCACTGGAATTGTGATATAGTGAGTTATAAGTGAAATAGTCTGTCTGTAAACAATTGTAGGAAAAATTACTTGTGTTATGCACAAAGTAGATGTCCTAACCGACTTGCCAAAACCATACTTTGTTAACATGAAATCTGTGGAGTGGTTAAAAAATGAGTTTTAATGACTTCAACCTAAGTGTATGTAAACTTCTGACTTCAACTGTACTTTCAGTACCCTGAAATGGAAGGGGCCATGCACATAATGTGCTGTAATTTTTAAACTGTTCATCCAATATGGATGAAAATGCCCCCACAATAAAACATGTCAGCCTGCATTAAGCCCATAGTCACTGCATTGTTTCATATCCAAATAGCTGGAGTACAGGGCCAAATAAACAAAAACTGTGTCATAAACATTGTAACTGTTCTAAATTGGTATTTACATTTGTCTTTGTAACTTTGTTGAAAATAATCTGCATGCTTGCCCTTTTTAAATTATTTTTAGCTGAAGATCCTATTTGAACAATTTTTGTAGAATGACTTACAAACACTGTTGTAATCAGTGTTTAAAAGTGAAAGTTTCAGCCAAAAATGTATTTAAGAAATCATACAGATGGCAGCACATTTATCAGGCAGGTTTTGTGTGTTTCAGCCCATCATTTCATGTTACTTAAGCATTATGTAAAAATACAGAATTAATACATAATAGTGCTGAAGTTAGAGGTTTACATTACAAAAACATTCCTTGTTGATAATTTTTTTCAAATACATTAAATTACAGCATAATCCACAGTGGCAGCCAACCCATATGATATTTCACTGAGCAGATTCCTTTAGCTATATACAATGTTATTAATGTTCACATATTTCAAAGAAGGTTTATAGGATTTATGTTATTTGAACTATGTATAGGACATTTGAGCTAGGTCTGGAAGTCATACTGAGGTTTTTTTTTTTTTTTTTGACAGTTTTCTCACGCAAATACTGAGGATAGGGCTGCCCAAAGATTATGCATACCATATTTCACACAGATGAGCACAGTGGTGTCAGAACTCAGGCAGGGACTCAAGCGCAGACAGGGAAGGATGGATGCAAACGGATTTATTGAATCCAAAGGGCAATCCAAAAACGAAGTCAAGGCAGGCAGAGTCAAAAACCAGAGCAGACACGGCGACTAAAACCACAGGGCAGGAACGAGGAGCGAAGTCAGGATAAAACAGGCAAGGAAACAGAACCAGCAGGCAGACTCGAAGAAACAGACATCGACTAGCAACACAGCAAACTGGGACGAACTGGCAACGAGACAAGACATGAGCAGGACTAAATAGGGCCAGGCTGATGAGGAGACGGGATGCAGGTGCGCAGGCAGGCAGGTGCAGACAGTCAGGTAATCAGGTGGGCGGCAACAGGGCGGAGAGCAGGGCGGGGCTGGAACAGGGAAAAACAAAAGCACATGGACAGGGAAAACAAAACAACTGGCTAAGATGCCGCAGTCCTGACAAGTGGTTCATGAGGAGATGATTTCTGAGTACGTGAAACCACATCAAAGGTGAATGTGAGAATTACTTTCTTCTGTTTTTGGTGGCCATATTCATGATGATAAGTGTTTTGATATCATCTGTTGACAACGTTTTTGTACCAAAAGACAAAGCACTACTGTGTGACCTGTAAAATGAAAAAACTGCCATTGCATTAAATTATTGTTCTGTTAACATACTCTTATTCTTCTTCTTCTTCTTCTTCTTCTTCTTTTCTTGTTCCGTCCAATTTTCTATACCTAACTCCTCTTACAGCTTGCCACTTGGCCAATATCTTCCTCTAGTATGGGATTGCGTTTCTTGAGCTTTCTGTGTCAATGCCTAAAATATTTAATGATTATAGATATTGCTGATTTTACATCCCCTTTACTAACATGGATAGAATGTTCCAAATTTGATCATTCTAACACTTGAGCAAATTCTTGAGCAAAGCTTGTAGCTACTCCTATGCTTTTTCAAGCCAATTTACAGTTTGTCCTCAATTTTTCCTTTCTAGTTTCTGTTGTCTTCCCAGATTGAGTTAATACAGTATATGCTCTATTTTGTTAGGAGCTGTAGCTGCTACAGGAGCCTAGTGGCAGAGTGTTGCACCTGCATATACAGGGCATTTAAACTAAAGGGGAATAAATGGAGTGACAGTAGTCCAACCTTGAAGAATTGAAGGAGTGGATTATTCTTGTAGAATCCTTCAGAGACATTTCCTAATTACAGGAAATGATGGGAAGTGGCAGCACTATTAACTAGAAGTTATGGATGTGTTCTAAATGGTATTTTCACTCACTTGGGCTAAGCACTTTCCCTCAGAATATTGCATAGTCACATTCATTTTCACTTGCCCTTCACTGTGCCCTTCCACAGAGTTTGTTCATCCAGGGTTTGTTTTTTTCCCATACCCCAGGGTGTACATCTGTGCAATACCTCTGTTTGGGAATTTTATCAGAGTTCCATTTAATTGCAGCACAGAAACACTCCCTGTTTCTAATCAAATTTACCATAGCAGATGGTGAATTTCACAGTATAAATGAACTCACATAAATAAGATATTTCCATACCCATATTTTCATACCCAATCATGAAATAATCATTTAATCAAGCCAAATGATTGTAGACCATTGTAGGGAAATTTCTGAAATTGGATTGGAAATTACTTTGGATTGCTGAATTTTAAGGCTCAAATTAATCTGAATCACAGTATCAGTCAAGAGTTTGAAAAAGAAAATATTTTAAATCTCAGCTGGATTTACAGTGGTTGCCTTATATTATTTTTTAAATTATAGGGTAGTCTTAGCTGGAACACCATAAATGACAGGGAGTGGGATTCTTATGTTTAAAGTAATGTTTCACTGCTTGAAAAGGAGTAAAATATTATGATACAGTTTCAGATTAAGATACAGAAATATATATTATATATTGTTCTGCCTACTGTCATGTCAAATACATGTACTTAAAATTTTTGGATAATAAACAGTGCTGTGACACAAACGGTCCAACATAAGCAGTCAGATTTATCAAGGATTGCCTCTAGGGGTGCTAACGAGCAGGAGTGGTGGGCATTGTGGGTGACACTATTGCACTGAATGTGGTTCATTTAAGCATGTGTGGTAATGAGTGCTGCAAATAAATGCTGCAGTTCAGTTAGACCCCTAATAAAAGTACCTATTGCAAATTTCCAGTCCAGTGACAATCACCACAACCCAGAATCACCAAACAAGAATTCCATCCAATGGAATTAGAAGTCTTAACTGAAGTCTTAACAGCAGTCTTGAAACCTTCCACTGAAATGGTAAATGAAATCTCAAGGGTTATTGCTGTTTCTGGCACCAAAATAGCAGTAAGTTACCTGAAAAAAGACAGCATGACATTTGGAGGAATTTAATAGCAAATAACTTCACACATAGTTGGCAGTCCTGAAGACATGCAGATAAACAGATAGATGCACACAACCATCAATGTATGCCATGTGGTGGAGACTTTGAACTCACATTTCATCACATTGGACTACAGACTTCGCCAAGTCCATTATCAATGGTTAAGTTCACCTTCAAGATGAAACTTTACTGTAAGTCTTACTTTTATGTTTATTTTGTGGATGAAACCTTAATTTTTGTTAGTGCCAGGAGCTAGATTACTATGATGTCATTAAAGCTGGTAACAACCAGCAATCTGCAGATTGTGAGTGTCATTGCTAATCCCTTGTCTTGTTTGCCTTCTAGATGGTTCTGTGAGGGGAAGGAGCTGGAGGACAGTCCTGATATCCAGATATTCAGTGATGGTGAACTGCACTCACTAATCATTGCTGAGGCATTTGAAGAAGACACTGGCCGCTACTCTTGCTTCGCCTCTAACTTTTATGGCACAGACTCCACCTCTGCAGAAATCTACATTGAAGGTAGATGGCCATGCCTCAGAGTGGTCTTGCTTGCATTTGCAATGTCACTCAACTTCAGAGACTGACAAGATTTGCATTTGACACCGCGGCAGTTATATATTCCAACATTTTTTCATAAATGTGTGACAGTGTCACAAAGAAAGAATAATTGTGATCAGGTAATAACAAAAAAAAATGCAAATGAAATGTATGTATCTAAAAAATGCATGTCGGACACAGAGAAATACAAAACCGTTGATACGAAAGTAGTGCGGGGTAAGGGAGGCGGGGGTGTCCCGTATACGCTGAAGCGCCCGAAGCGCTGTCTGTTCGTTATAAATGGAACTCCACCTTCATACAAAGTTGTTGAATCCATTCTCGCAACTCTGACAAGCTCAATTTTTGTTATTTTCAAATGAAAATAAATGGCAATATCTAATGTGTATTTAACACAATACCACAGAAGACCAATTGGTACAGTATGTCTTTTAGGTAATCAAAAATATTCAAAATAATTTTCCCAGGATTTAAAGATTGAGAGCTAGCTAAGAGCAGCAGTGTAGCATAGTGGTTAAGGAGCAGGACTCGTGACCAAAAGGTTGCCGGTTCAATGTTGTACCAAGGCAAGGTACTTAACCCTACTTAACCCTAAATTGCCTCTGTAAATATCCAGCTGGATGTATAAATGGATGTAACTGATGTAAGTTGCTCTGGGTAAGAGCATCTGCTAATTGCCAATAATGTAATGTAAAAGACTGAGAAGTGAGGGTAGTGGGGGGAGGGGCAAGAGTAATAATGGGGAGGAGCAAGAATAATGGGGGTGAGGAATGAGTAATGTTGTACAGGGGACAGAGAGGTAATGGAGGAGAGGAAGAAGTAATGTCAGGGAGAGGAGGGAGTAATGGGGGAAAAAATGAATTCATGTACGCCTTTACCTGGAAGTAAAACACACAGCACATGTAACTATCATACAGCATTGACATGTGCTGGATTCACACATTATAGGTTATAAGCAACTTAATATTACTGTTCAACAGTGAATTCAAACAGCAGCAGCATGCACATGAAGGTTTGATGCAGAAGACTTTAAATAAATGTCTCACTGTAGCAAACTCATCCTTGGCTGTGCCATGATACTTTTTAACTTACAGGCCCATAGCATGAAACAGTACTAATGATCCTTGGCCATCTAATGACACTTTTGAATTTTATGTGACTATGTCTGCCAGTGTTTCTGTGGAAGAAATGCAGTTCACATTGGTTGACATTGACAGGCTCTATATCTCTATCTCTATATGTCTCTATACCAAAAGACAATGCACTACTGTGTGACCTGTAAAATGAAAAAGTCTCAGTCTCTATCCCTTAAATCTTTGCCTGACTATATGAAACCACTCAGAAAACAACCTTGCAAATATAATGTAGTCTATTTTTGTTATGAAAGAGAACTTAAAATAGTTCTCTAAAATAGTTTCATTTCATGATAGCTTCACAGGCCTATGTGTGATGTTTTGAGTGTGAGATTTAGAGTGAAAAAGTATGGCCATGGTAAATTTAATTTCAAAAGGTTGGGAACTAAGGCTTAGTGGCACAGTTCTGATCAAGAAATAAAGAGATTTTGAGGTGATTATAATTCTGTTAACACTTAAGCTTTACATTTTCTAATATATTTCCATTTTTTGAAAATATAAAAGCCAACAGAAACACATTTTCAGTGGCCTCTCCAACTCATTCCAAAATGGGATATTATGTTTTGGTGATTTTTTTGAAAGCTCCCTGTTAACACAAATTGATAATCTAGCGATTTGTTCATTAAACACTGTTCAAATAAATATAAACTTGCATGTCAATTCATTCTGTGTCATGATATTTCTGTGGAAGGAGGGGGGTCATTTACATAGTTTTAAAGGAAACTAGTCTGGTCAGGCTAGGGGATTGGTTCTCAATCGCAAAATCTTTCAAAATGCACGTGGCTGGGGGTGGGGGGCAGAGTGTTGGATTGTCACAAATGGGATGGTACTTTTTCAGGTTTTGCCATGTTGGCAGGTTTGCAGAAAAGGTACCAAGAGGAAAAACATTTTCCACACTTAAAAACCAATCATGGACATTGTTGTTGTTGAATGGAGTGTTTTGGTAGAATGAAGTGGTTCATCAAAAGGACTGAATACAGTGTGCTGTTCATTATTCAGTATCTTGGGTTTTACAATATTTCCCCCCTCTGTGCAGTAGTTGCTTCCAATGAAGAAGATGACACACCACTATATAGTCTGAGGTTTTTATGAATTTGTTGCTGTTTTTATTAAATGCTGTTGCCACTTTGAACAAAGTTTTTGTATCTGATCATGATTTGGATTAGACCTGATGCCCATTGGATTTGACTTGCATGCATAAAAGCAAACATTAGTCTACGTGTAACAATTATCCTTAATGACTTAAGGCTGTGAACCAATATCTCTTTATGACTACTTCTAGTGCATCCACTATATTGTACAATCAATTATCCTACTTAAAAGTCTACTTGAAACAATGATACACTTGAATACAACATGGCATAAATCCATATTTCAATTTAGTCACATTTGTGTTAATCTGTTTTCCCATTTACTGTAATGGCCAGCTATTTCAGCCTCTCACTGTGGTCCCTCATATAATGATGTAGAACTTGCATTTTTAGCCTGTCAGCATTTTTAAGTCCCGCTGTAGTAGTGTCTGCTGTATTGCTTTTTGTATTTATGGTGGATTTATACACTTCATACAGCTCCATTAACATTTTAAATTCACCTGCACCAAAATACGAGGCTGTGTTACAGGAAATCACAGTTACAGGTGGAGAATTTGGCCAATGACACCTTTTATAAGTAAAATAGGCACATGCAGTTAGGCAGATCATTCAAGTTAAATTTCAGTTAAAAAGATAACTTTTTGTCAGAATTAGCCTCCATGAAACAGAAATAACCTGAATTCAGTCAGTAGTCAAAGTTGATTTGGTAGACCTTGCTTCATGGAAGAAGCCACTGATGGAACACAGTTGAGAACTCATGGTAAAATAATAAAACTCTTATCTCCCACATCTCCCAAACCACATCTCTAATCTCCCAAACCAACTGCAATGCTTTGTGCTGAAGGTATGTGGCAAGCTAACACCACATATAACAGTAAACTGCTTCTACAGTATATTGAGGGCTGTTTCATGTGAATTTCTGTGTTCATACCCCCTAAAATAAAGGCCATGACAATAAAACCTGTATGACATGAATAAAACCAGTGTACCAAAGTTCAAGCCCCAGGAACATTAGGAGGCTTATGCTTTCATAAAAATGCAAAGCTTCATGACATTCCTGACAAGCCTGCTGAATTTGGTTCAAATCCCAGCAAAATTCTGGGAGTAACGCCTCCATGAAAAACAGGCAGGAAGAAAAAAAAGAAAAAAAAAGAAATTTATCATACCCAAAAAGTATAAAACAGCAATTGCATTTTCAGAGGACACAAAGCATGTGCAATTCACAAACACAGCAATGATCCTCAACTGTAGCAAATGGCTATTTAAAATACTACAAATGCAATTAAGGCGACTGCCAGTTGGAGGATGCCAACTTTTTTTGTAAAACATGTAAGTTGTTTTTGGTGGTAAACTGGATTTTAAACTTTATAAAATCCTAAAAAAATTGCAGACATCTTCTATGAGTCAGGAAGTTTTTAACCACAGAGAGATACATAGTGTTTGAAATAGACATTTAAAAGATGTGTGTGTGCGCGTGTGTGCGTGTGTGTGTGTGTGTGTGTGTTGTGTGTGTGTGTGTGTGTGTGTGTGTGTGTGTGTGTGTGTGTGTGTGTGTGGGGGGAGAGGGGGGTTTAAAACATCCTGTCTTCTGAATAATCTTTATTCACTCAAGCAAGTTGCATTTTTAAAACTTATACAGTTTTACAGGGTAACAACCCACTTTATTTTCAGGGCATGCTGCACTTTTTACAAAGCAATGTTGTTGTCTTGAAATTTTTAGATAATTTTCCTATCATCCTGAAACATATCGAATTATGCTGTTGTGTGGATTTAGATACCTGCTGTATAAGTAGATATGTACTGAACACTACTTCTGTCAAATCATTCCACAGGTGCTTCTTCTTCTGATTCTGATGGAGAGCAGAATTTTGTGAATGTAACAAAGTGAGTACCCAGAATGATTCTTGACACACCAAATATCAAGACTGAATATTCTATGTATTGCATACTGTGAAACAAATGACACACAGTTAAGCAAATACAAGGGTTTTGAAAGGAATCCAGCAGCAACAGAAAGCCAGCAAGACAACTGAATGAATTAATTGCATGAGAACAATGTGATTGGATGAAGGAAGTAGAGCAAGGTAAAGAAGCAAAGGCAGGAAAACACCCTGAAAAATATTTTAATACTTATCCACAGTAAATCTCTTGTGTTGCATTGTTTTTGATAGGAAAGGTTTAATTGTGTTATAGTGACAGTGTATCTCCAGACAGCTCCAGCTCTTGTCACCAGAGGCACATGCTTAGTGTATCAGCCTCCATACACTGTGTTCATAACCTCTTTTCATTTCCTATACAAAGGGTACCGAAGAAGACCTCTCTGTCTTTACCAGTTTTGCCCCCATCAGCCAGCACAGAGCCTGTGAGTGAGGTAGATTCCCTCTCAGAACTACCACCCACTCGCCCACCAGCTGTGCAGTATCCTGCAGCTGAGGGGTCTACATCACCACCTCTATCTAAGGAGTCCACGCCGCCACCTCAACCTAAGGAGACCACATCACCACCTCTACCTGAGGGGTCTAAATCGCCACCTGTACAGGATTACACACCATTGCCTGTACAAGAGGGTTTCATACAACTACCTGTACAGGAATACACACCACTGCCTGTACAGGAAGGCTCCGTACTGCAACCTCTACATTTGGTCCTCCCACAGTCAGCGTTACAGGAGGTAATGCACCATCCCACAAACCGTTGATCAGCAGTTTCTTTTCAGTTATTTCCATTTGTGCTCTTTCTCAGCTACGCTTTCTAATCAGCATCAAGAAAACTACCGTAGACAGACACAGACAGCTACTGGACTGTATAGAGAAGTGCAGTGTGCCCAACACGGCCACATGACTTGGGAATGTTTTCTTTAAGTCATGCTAATACACATGGATGTGCCTGAGTGTCTATAGATAACACTGAATGCATGAATAATCTCTTTTCCATCACATGCATATTTGGTGACATATTCTGCATGATGTGGGTTTCCTCCAATTTCTTATTGTGTCTGAATGTGGCATGGGATGGGGGGAGACTTCCACATCCCAGCAGAGAGGAGTAGTCCCCCTGCTAGCCAGAGAGACACTCAGCGTGAGATTCCCACATCCCAGCAGAGAGGAGCAGTCCCATTGCATTCCATTACATTACATGCATTTAGGAGACGCTCTTATCCAGAGCAGCTTCCAGCAGAATCGAACATAAATGTGTCCGTTCAGGTTAAGTAAGCATTAGTACCAGACTAGGCTAAAACACTCTCAGACCAGTGAGTCCCTAGAACACAGAATCCAAAATACATCACAATACGACACATAAAATAACTATGAAATGCTAGAGGCAGTAGCTGTTAGGGGGCAGGGATTGAGGTGGGTCTTCAGTCTGCATCGGAAGATGGCCAGTGATTCCACTGTCCTAACCTCTGTGGGGAGGTCATTCCACCACTGAGGGAGTAATTCAGTGATCGTGTCTGAGAGGAGGGACCCCATCGGGACGGGACAGTCAGTTGCCCCATAGTTGCAGAGCATAAAGTTGTGTGAGAACTTTTTCCTTGGGAGTCTTAGAGTAGTGTAAGGACTCTTTTACGTCACATGGCTACACAATTCACATTTTTTGTAGCTTAGGAGATGCTCTTATCCAGAGTGATGTACAAGATGAGTACATTTAACAATACATTTACATATGGGAAATTACCATAGTCCATTGTACAATATGTATCATATAGCAATTTTTAGGTCAGTACATTTGTACACAACAGAATTACAGGTCACTGCAGATCAACCAGGAAAAGCTGTGGGCTGTATAAGATAATAGTAATAGTATCATAATAGTATGATGAAGAATTATGTTGATTTGGCTGTTTAAAACTATGATATTGTAATGGTCTAGGCTGATTTCAGCAGATCCTATGAGTCATCAGTGCTCAGTGCTCAATGCTGAGACCAAAGCCAGTGTGGAGTACTACAACAGCTCTCCTAGATACACTATATGGCCAAAAGTATGTGGGCACCTGACCATCACACCTATATGAGCTTATTGGACATCCCATTCCAAAACCAGGGGCATTAATATGGAGTTGCCCCCCTTCGTAGCTATAACAGCCTCTACTCTTCAAGAGCATTTGTGAGGTCAGGCACTGATGTTGGATGAGAAGGCCTGGCCCGCAATCGGGGTTCTAATTCATTCCAGAGGTGTTCAATGGGGTTGAGGTCAGGGTTCTGTGCAGGTCACTGGAGTTCCTCCACATCAAACTTGTCAAACCATGTCTTTATGGACATTGCTTTGCGCACAGGGGCACAGAGTCATGCTGGGACAGGAAAGGGCCTTCCCCAAACTGTTGCCACAAAGTTGTAAGCATACAATTGTCTAAAATGTCTTTGTATGCTGTAGCATTAATGTTACCCTTCACTGGAACTAAGGGGCCCAAACCCTGAAAAACAGCCCCAGACCATTATCCCTCCTCCACCAAACTTTACAATAGGCACTGTGCATTCCAGTAGGTAGCGGTCTCCTGGCATCCGCCAAATCCAAATTCGTCCATTAGACTGCCAGATAGTGAAGCGTGATTCATCACTGCAGAGAACGCGTTTCCACTGCTCCAGAGTCCAGTGGCGGCGTGCTTTGCACCACTCCAGCCGTCGCTTGGCATTGTGCAGCTGCTCGGCCATGGAAACCCATTTCATGAAGCTTTCACGATGCACAGTTCTTGTACTGATGTTGCAGCCAGACACAGTTTGGAACTCTGTAGCGAGTGATTCAACAGAGGATAGGCGGTTTTTACGTGCTATGCGCTGCAGCACTCGGCGACCCCGCTCTGTAAGTTTGCGTGGTCTCCCGTTTCGTGGCTGAGCTGTTGTTGCTCCTAGACGCTTCCACTTGACAATAATAGCATTTACAGTTGAGCAGGGAAGATCTAGCAGGGCAGAAATTTCGTGAACTGACTTGTGGCAAAGATGGCATCCTATGACAGTACCACGTTTAAAGTCACTGAGCTCTCCAGTACGGCCCATTCTACTTCCAAGGTTTCTCTATGGAGATTGCATGGCTATGTGCATGATTTTATGCACCTGTTAACAATCAGTGTGGCTGAATCACCTAAACTCAATAATTAGGAGGGGTGTCCACATACTTTTGGCCATATAGTGTAAGTCTCTTTCAGACAGCAGGCAACCCCACTATCATGGGTGTGTGAGTGGGGTGGTCTTTCATCCCTGTCTTCAGTATTGGCTCATTTTACACAGAGTGTGGCAGCCCTGTGGACTTTGTTTTATGGGGAAGGCATGTATCACTGGCCCTGGTTCATGTGGGAACGATGGTTTCCTTGTTTGTGTGTCAGTTTGCTGCAGGATGTGTGATGCACACAAATATGCACATAAGCATGTGATACAGAAAAAATTCTAATACTGTGCCACTAAGGCATCATCACTGCACTTCATTTTAAATCCCAGTAGCAAGCTTTCACTCACAGGACAAGGTTACAAGTTTAGAAAATGGAGGTGTAAAAGTATATTTTTTCCTAATATTGGCAATTGGCATGTGCTTGTATACTTATTTCTTGTTTTGTGTTATCAATATTCTGCAGGGTGAAAATTTTAATTGCTATCCACAAGGTTTGGATGGAAGACCACTAATGGCTGCCCCAGTTTTTACAAAGGTAAATTTTTACACTTTTACTTAATATGTCTTTCTTCCTTAGAAAAACCCACAATTGCCACAGTAAGTATCCAGCTGCATAAATGGATAACATTGTAAAAACACTTTAACCAAAGTAAGTCAGCTCTGGATAAGAGCGTCTGCTAAATGCAAATAATGTAATGTAATGTAAAGGTGGTCTGCTTCTGATTCTGCTCAGAGTCTCCAGGATGTCATGGCCTTTGAGGGCCAGTTGGTGGTGCTGGAGTGCCGTGTCAAAGGCGTGCCGTCCCCTCGAGTGGACTGGTACAGAGAAGGGACTTTGATAGATGATTCTCCTGACTTCCGCATTCTCCAAAAGAGTAAGTACACTTGATGGAGACATTACATTTTTGCAAACACCACAGGACCCCAGCCAGGTAAATACATGTTCATAAATACTGTGTGTATGAAAACTGTATGAGAGGTTCAAGGATGCTTTCCGTTCTCTCAACTGCATTTTCACATTCGTTTCTATAGTGCTCATCAATTCAACCTACTGAGTCAAGTCATATTACTGAATGGCTTTTTTAGGACATTTTGCAGGTCCATTAGCACAGTGCTCACAAGATGGGTAGTTAATACATGGAAGAAGAAAGAAAATTAGTACCTATTATTTTTATCCTTTGTTTGTTAACCAAGATTTAGAAATTTCTAAAATTACTAAAGTTATAGTGCTTAAGGACCTGCAAGATATTCTTAACCTATTGAAAGAATATAAATTCAGTCCTCAATTAAATATCAGGTGAAATCAGTACATGCTATAAAGAGAAAAATATGTAAATGTAGAATTTGTGTAACAATAACAACAATGATGTATAGAATAAACAGCATCAGAGAACTCATTTTTGAGGGACTTTGATTTTTTGCAATTTACAACCACTTTACATAATGCATATATTTCATTATTTAATTCATTGGTTGTCTTTCAAAAGCTCTTTTGTTCCTTCTGTAGGTGAATAACATTTAGTTATGTCTATTTTCTATGGTGGCATTTAGATTTTCCCAGTTACACTCCCTATATAACTTTTTTACTGAGCCAAACCTTAATGCCATATATGCATTTGTAGGTATGTATAAGTAATTTCATGTAATATTTGATTGTTTAAATATATCTGTCAGACAAAAAAGTGATTACTCTTTGGTAACAGCCAGTTAACATATATTTTGGGGGTGTTCATGCAAATCTGCATAACATGCATTTTTTTGGCACAAACCATTAAGTTGGAATATCATCTGATAATATATTTAGCTGACTCTATAAAAACCAACTTTGTCATCATTTGGTACATTATTTTATCATCCAAAGAGTTGTCCAGTAACAAAGTTACAAATGTGCAGAGACACATATTCAAGGTGTCCCCTGGATTGATATTTCTAGAATAATTTCCTGACTGCAAGGTTAGATATATGTCACAGAGCCATATAGGAGCCAGAAATGCATGATGATTAGGTACAGATCTGTCGGAACACCTCACATACTAATATTCAGTGTTTAAATATTTATAATAAATACTCAATGCATGAATAAACACTGGAAAATATACTACTACACTGTTCAGGGAATTACTATTATTATATTACAGTGTATAAATGTATGTAAATACAAAAGGAAAGTAGTGTCACTTTACCAGTTTGTTTAGTTATGTATTTGGCCATTAGAACACAAAATAAACAGACTTCACAGATACCATGTCCATTACATCAGCTATATGAGGGAAAGTAAAAACAAGGATTCATATCACTCAGGGCATATTTTAACTGGGAGAGCCAACTATATTTCATATTGATAGAAACACAGAGACACACATGCACTCATGCACATTCACTCAGCAGACTGTTCATTTGCAACTGTGATAAATCTCAGGCAACTGTATCACTTGAAGTACTGATAAGTGTTTCTGTTGTGTTTGTTTTAAAGAACCCAGGTCCATGGCTGAATCAGGTGAGCATAGTCCAGGGCAGCAGAGGAAAAGGCATGGGAACATGCTGGGAAAGTGATTGATAGATCATTCACCATAACACTTCTCAAACAGCATGCTGTCAGGGCAAAGGAGCAAGGAAAAAAGTAGCTAATGTATCCTTTGATTTCCACATTTTTTTGTTCAAATGCAAACTCTCTGCATAAATCTTAAGATCAAACACACAAAGACTGCCTCTCTTACATAAAAACCAACAGTTTAAAAAGGAACATGCTGTACTTTTCTGTCTGTAAAAAGAAATCTCTTCCTTTCTGCACACCAGCTGACATATATCTTGCTGATTGGAAATAATGTGCAAACTTTGGAAGATGGCTGATGTCGGTGGGATTGTAGTGAGCAAGAGCCAAGAATTCTTATCCAGGACTTCAGCCATAATGTCTTGAGGTTGAAAGCTCTTCCAAGGGTTTAAACTTCAAGGCAATTACTATCTGCAGTTGCACTGGACAGAATTTGGACAATATTTTCTTTCCCTTTTACTGGGATATGGATGTATTTCTCCTTCTCACATAAATATTATGTATTTACATATATATTTATACAAATTTAATTTTTTAATTTTAATTTCATTATTTTTTATTTTAAAAATCATCATAGTAAATAATCAGTAGCAGAAAATTCTAATGTTCTCCTATCTGTTAGCATGTTGATTCTCCACTACCTATTAGCAGAGCCTGGTAAAGCTCTACAGCCTATTAGCATGTTGGTGCTCTACTACCTATTACCTGAAGAATGCTAATTCTCAACTACTACTAGCAGAGCATGGTAATGCTCTATTGTGTATGAACAGTGCATGTTAATTCTCTATTCTCTATTAGCACTGCATGACTGGTATATAGAGGAGGGGCATCTGACATTGCCCCGGTACTGCATGGAGTGTCACAAGGTTCTGTTCTAGGCCCTCCATTGTTTTGTTTTTATATGCTTCCTCTTGGCCCAGTTATTTGCCACCATGGTCTTTGTTTCCGCTTTAATGCTGATGGTACCCAATTCTAACTCAAAACTTGGCCTCTATTGAAAGCATTCAAAACCTGGCAAAAAACTTGGCACTTTTTTTCCACAAACGGAAAAAAGCATCCCCGATGTTGGTATCATTCACCTAGCATTTCTTAGCACCTGCACTGAGTGGGTGGGGTGGGGGTGGTATTTTGCTTTGGAGTATTCATTCGAAAAGCTCAGATTTTCTCATAAAATACAGCCTTACTCTGCCACATTACGCACAACTCTGCTGTCACAGGAAAGATATCATATTCCCAGAAATGAGTCTCTGAGGCTTTGTCCAGCACCAGACATAGAGGGAGGGGGGAGGGACACGGCAACTGCAATGCACAAATTCGCACGTAAGCTCAATTAATAATAATAAGAATATTAATAATAATAATAACAATAATAATAATAACAATAATAACAATAATAATAATAATAATAATAATAATAATAATAATAATAACAACAATTGGGCAACACGGTGGCTCAGTGGTTAGCACTGTTGCCTTACAGCAAGAAGGTCCTGGGTTCGAATCCTGGCTGTCCCAGGTCCTTTCTGTGTGGAGTTTGCATGTTCTCCCCGTGTTTGCGTGGGTTTCCTCCGGGTGCTCCGGTTTCCTCCCACCATCAAAAGACATGCATGTAAGGGTCAATACTCCTGTCAGTGCCCCTGACCAAGGCACTGGCAAAAAGAACTGGAGGTGGTCCCTGGGCGCTGCACTGTGGCTGCCCACTGCTCCTGGCTCCTGGTGTGTGTGTGCTCACTGCTGGTGTGTGTGTGTGCTCACAGCTCACTGTGTGTGTAGGATGGGTCAAATGCAGAGGATGAATTTCCCCATGAGGGATCAATAAAGTATATGATTATTATTATTATTATTAATAATAATAATAATAATAATAATTCTAGCTTTAACGCTGCCTAAAACTTTCACTCTACAAACACCAAACCAACGCCAAATTGACCGGCTTGTTCACCATTGGTGTGCTTGTACTTTTATAAATTTCTAGTTTTATAGTTTTAACGGTATTTTTAAAAACTCTTTAATTTTACCCCCATTAAAAAAGATAGGAGGCCCGCACTCTTCTGTTACAAACTTTTCAAACTGCCATATCTCTGCGAATTCTGCCTCTACACACCTAAGTTATACATCAAAACAGAGATACACTTGTGCATATTCTCACTGTGTCTTTGGTTCATCACTGTGATGATTGGTTTTTGAATTATGAGCCTTTGTTCAGTCTTTGGTATCCCCTCACTCTGAACAGATTTGACAGTTGACATTTAACTTGCTGCAATGGAGCCAGTCAGAGACAACTGATGTCAAATGACAGTTGGTTTTGAATTTTGGTTGCTTGGCAACATTCCAAATGTTCTTGTGTTCCTGTGTGGAATAGTATTATTAAGCAGACATTTACATTTACATTTATTCATTCAACAGACGCTTTTATCCAAAGTGACATACAAAAGTGCAAATAGTGGGCCAACAATAGGCACAAGGACAAGATGTGTACAGGTCATACAATGCAGATAGTGCTGAAGCTGAGCACAAGGTCAGTGTAGCGAAACAGAACTAATCTGATCTGACGTTACATATATCAAATACAGTCAGTGGGACAATAGAGTGCTGCTATACTACCTAGGCAAAGACGTGCTACAAATACATCGTAAGAGATAGTGCTACAAGTACAAGCCAAGAATCTTAGATTTACAAGGTCAAATGGTAATGGTGTCAGTCCAGGTATAGTCTGAAAGTTTGGAGTGAAGGAGTTGTTCTCACGGGGGTGGGGAGTTCATTCCACTACTGGAGGGAAAAACGACGATGAGAGGAGCGTGGGCCTTTCATTCTGTTGGTTGGAGAAGCGAGGCGTCTGGATGTAGCAGAGCGAAGTTGTCGAGCAGGTGTATAGGGTAGGATGAGGTCCTGGAGGTAGGTCGGGGCAGACTTTTTTGCAGCAGAAAAGGTGAGGGTCAGGGTTTTGAAGCAGATTCTGGCTGCAGCTGGAAGCCAGTGAAGGGGTCTCAGTAAAGGGGTGACGCGGGGAGATCTTTGGGAGGTTGTAGATCAGCCTAGCAGCTGCATTTTGGATGAGCTGCAGCGGCTGAATGGTGCAGGCTGGGAGGCCTGCAAGGAGGGCATTGCAATAGTCCAGGCGGGTGGAGTAGGTGGACAGGAAAGGGCGAATCCTCCTGATTTTAAAGAGAAGGAATCGACAGGAGAGTGTTGTCTGCATGATGTAGTCGCTGAAGTCCAGCCTGTTGTCAAGGGTGACACCCAGGCTCTTCACAGATGTAGAGTAAGTTACTGTGGTGCCGTCAACAGTAACTGAGAGCTCTTGAAGAGGAGAGAGTTTGGCCAGGATAAACAGTAGATTGGTCTTATCCAGGTTCAGCTTTAGGTGATTGGAGGCCATCCATTTGGAGATGTTGGCCAGGCATGCGGAGGTCTTTTTGTTGACCTGGGGGGAGGAAGGGAGGAAAAGAGATTCCTCCCTGGAGGGAGGAAAAGAGATTAGTTGTGTGTCATCGGCATAGCAGTGATAGGAGGAACCATGTGAGATAATAACTGAACCAAGCGAGTTGATGTAGATTGAGAAAAGGAGGGGTCCCAATACAGAGCCCTGGGGTATGCCTGTAGTGAGGGGAGTGGGTGTGGAGAAGGAGCCTTTCCAGTAGACCTGGGAAGATCTACCGGTCAGGTAGGACCTGAACCAAGAAAGTGCAGTCCCAGAGATGCCAATCTCTGAGAGCTTGGCAATGAGCAGCTGGTGATTGACGGTGTCAAATGCAGCGGGGAGGCTGAGGAGGATTAGGACCGAGGACAGGTTGGAGGCTCTAGCTGTGTGAAGGGCCTCTGTCACTGCCAGCAGTGCCGTTTCAGTTGAGTGCCTGGCTCTGAACCTGGTGGGGATCCAGGAGGTTGTGCTTGTGGAGAAAGGGAGACAGTTGGTTAAGTACAGCACGTTCAAGGGATTTGGATACAAATAACAGGAGGGATACTGGACGGTAATTGTTCATGTCAGATGGGTCAGCAGAAGGTTTTTTTTAGCAGGGGGGTAACCAGAGCATTTTTAAGATCTGTGGGAACAATGCCAGTAGTTAGAGATGAGTTGATGATGGAGGAGAGATATGGGGCGATCTCACCGGACACAGACTGGAGAAGGGTGGAAGGAATGGGGTCGAGAGGGCAGGTTGTAGCTCGGTGGGTTGTGATGAGTTGAAGAACTTCTGAATCACTGAGTGTAGAGAAGGAGGACAGGTGGTCACTAGATGCCTTTCCGGTGGTTGAGGGTGTAGCTGGAGGAGTGAAGGAGTCCCAGATGCTGGACACCTTCTTCTCCTAAGTGAACCCTAAAGTCCTCAGCAGAAAGAAGAGAAGGGGGGGGGGGAGGAGGGGAGAGAAGAGTGGAAAAGGTAGAGAAGAGATTACGGGGGTTAGTGATGTTAGTGTTGATTTTGTTTTGGAAAAATGAGGACTTGGCAGCTGTTGTTGCAGCTGTAAATGCTGTCAGGAGAGAGTGGTAGGATGCTAGATCAGAGCGTCTAGATTTCCTCCACTTCCTCTTGGCGGCCCGCAGTGCAGCTCTATCGGAACGGAGGGAGTTGGTCAACCATGGGGAGGAGGGCGACGGCCGTGATGTCCTGGAGATAAGGGGACAGAGACCATCTAGAGATGGTCTAGAGAAGATACAAGCAGGCCTGTGCCCCCTCCTCTGCCTGAAGCCCATGGTGTGTGTGTGAAGGAGTGGGATGAATACAGGGCAGCAGGGGTAGCAGTGTTGTTAGGAGAAATCCAGGTCTCAGTAAGAACCAGGAACTGAAGGGAGTTGGTCTCAGCGTAGGCAGTGATGAAATCTTTCTGGACCGATGACAGACAGGGCAGACAGCAACTCCTCTTTCACAAACCTTTCAAACTGCCTTTTCGCCCTCATTTCTGGGACTATAGGCATGAATTATACATCAAACGGGAGGAAAATTTGTGTACATTCTCACAATGTCTTCATCTAAGAGCTGTGATGTACGGTTTTTGAGATATGAGCCAGTTGTTTGTGCTACATTTGTGCTGGTTTGTGCCTTTAAAGGAAACATTTGTGCTACTACACTTCTGAAGACCGGTTTCTCAGGGAATTAAGGTCATTTCTAAAACGCGCTGATCAAAAGTTTTCGTTGAACGGCACAAATCAGCACAAACATAGCACAAATGATTGACACCATTTTGGAGCGATTTAGACAAGAATGGGGGGCTGAGTGATGTCACGCGTGTAACAAATAAACCTTAATAACTTAAGAAGTGTAGTAGCACAAATGTTTCTTTATCCAGCACAAATCAGCACAAACATAGCACAAATGATTGAGACCATTTTAGAGCGATTTGGACAATGATGGGGGGCTGAGTAACATCACTGGCCAGAAAATGTAAAGTTTAATTACTTAAAACCCTTAACAGCACAAACGATGATTTTCATGGCACAAACCAGCACAAACGAACAGCAATACTTTCATTAATTTTCTGATGACACGGGGGGCCAGCTTCACGGAGGTGACAGCAACTCCTCTTTTCACAAACGCTTTGAATTGAGCCTTTTTGTCAGTCTTTGGTATAGAGACAGAGCGCAACGCGTCATCGGAGGGAAAACCACACCCCTCGTGGGCGAAAACATTCTGCGAAGTTGAAAGGGAGTGAATGGGAAATTGTGGAACACCATGCCTTGAAACAGCTTTAACATAAAATGTCAACACCAGCCTATTTCAATACCCTTCTGCCCGAAGAAGGGGCCAGATATATAGAGAAACTAAGTCTGATCGGACTCCCTCAGTGTCCCTTTTCTATACCAAAATCAGTGTGGAAAAATGACCCCACAGAGTTGCCAGCCGTCACTTATTTTGACTTGTACCATTACCTGATTGAATCACCAGGTAGGCTAAGCTAGTCAATATTGTCATCTAGATAGCTAACGTTAGCTAACGTTGTGATCAAAATGCTCAAGTCTATAGCCTACTATTACGCTTCATATTATTAGCACTACTATTACCATTATCCTCCTTGTTCTGTATCAAGACATATGAACTTGTCATCTCACTATCTTGTCATCTAAGGTCAAAATGCTCAAGTATAGCTGTACTACTACATCAGTGGTGGTCCGTCAGGGCCTTCAGGGTATTCTCTGAATACCCTACTAGATTGGATACATCAATGTATGCTTCTAATAAATAAAAGTACAAAAATCGTGATCTGTATTACTTCTAGTTATTTTTTATATTTCTAATTCTATTTTTTACATTTTTGCATAAACTGTTTGAATGAACTGTGAAGGCCAACAGCGACACCTGATGGCTAATGATAATATAGCAGTGTCTCATTGGTCTCACTCAGCACGGGATTCTCTAAGCCCAACAGAGTACCCTTGTTGTACAATACAGTGCCAGTAAAGTCAAGAGTGACAGTAAAACCAACCAATCAAAATGCTTGTGCATGCTAAAGTGAAGCCATTAGCTAGCAGGTTACCATAATTTAAAAAATGGCTGATGGAGATGTTGTAGAGATGGCAGTTTGTTAAGTGTACCATTTACTCAGAGAAATTTCGCTGAGAAGCTTGAAATTGTTAACAGGGGGAGACCAAGACCAAAGTTGGGAATCCAGCAACCAGGCATAGGATTCACAAGGCATTTTAGCGAGGCTAATTACGATCGCTTCAAATGGCTAACAGCTGCTAGCGATCGTAATTAGCCTGGCAAAAATACGCTATATCTAGCATCAAATGAATGAGTCTTTTGCAAGTACAGTCACACCGGTGTGATTTGCCGTCTAGAGCGTATGCTAAAACCGGTGCGATTAGAACACTAGATTGGAAAAATTCTAGCTAATTTTAGCTTTGAGGAAACAGCAAATTAACGTTAAAAATATAGTAAATGCTAACTGAAAACTATGAGAAGCTTAATAATGCTAATGAAAACATAACAAATCATGTAACGTAACACATGCGCTACATAGCATAAAAATAAGTCACATGCAAAAGGGTTAAATCTCTTCAGAGTGACTTTTTGTAACTTTGCTGTAGGTTTATGCCGTAGCAATCATTCTAGTGAAACCCAGTCCAGTTGTGAATGTAGGTGTAGCCTACTGAGGTGGCAGTTTGGCCGTTTTGTTTTTGTTTTCGCTAGGGGTGCTTGCACATGGTTGGGGGAAGGGGGTGTAGGGGCAGATTTTGGAAATTGAAGGCCCACGGTGAGAGGGCACGGTCCGCCACTGTATTACATATTATTAGCACTACTATTACCATTACACTTGTTGTTCTGTATCAATCTGTGTTATTATCCCTAACAAACATTCCAGTGCTGTGCATGAACGCGTTAAAAGAGCGCGTTCATTGAACGTGCTCATTTTTTTGGTGAACGGTGAACTTGAACGTATCTGTTTGCAACTAAAGAACGTGAACTTGAGCTCGTTCAGGTTTTCATAATGTTGTATGAACGTGCCATATTGTCATGTAAGATCAAATGCTCAAGTCTAACTGTAGGCCTAGTATTACATATTACTTGCACTACTATTCCCGTTATTTTCATTGTCATGACATGCTATCTGGGTAGTTGGAGCATTACAGTAACAACACTGAATGTTTCAGTGTTGTGCAAGTTCACACTTCTCAAGAGCTAGCTCAAAGTTCAGTTCACACAGATTAAAATGAACAAGTTCACGTTCATAGTTCACAATTTTGAATTTTGAACAAGTTCACAGTCCCAGTTCATTTCTTCCATTTTTTAAATGAGCTACTCCAGGGACTATTTTATGTGTACATCTACATGCGCAGTGATTGTTACGCGGGATATGGGCAGTTGGTTGCGAGCTGTCAGTCTATCTGATGAATGAGTTGCGGTAATAAAAATGTCTGAAGTATGGAATAACGTCATCCGTGTTTATTCATAAAGCAGTAACTTTAACACACCCAAGGATTCTGAATCTCGCGCAAACCTGAACGAGCTCAAGTTCACGTTCTTTAGTTGCAAACAGATACGTTCAAGTTCACCGTTCACCGAAAAAATGAGCATGTTCAATGAACGCGCTCTTTTAACGCGTTCATGCACAGCACTGTAATGTTTGTTAGGGATAGCAACCTTAGCACTTTAAGCTTAGATCTTAAAGCTGTTAACAGACAGGAGGGCTCCCTAGCCATGGGGACCTTATGGGATCCTGATGCTATTCGTGTCTATGTGTGCAGCAGACATTTTGTGTCAGGTAGGTCAAAAAGTTATTTAATTCTCTATCTGAATTTGTTGTTAAAAATTTGTATATGATTGATTCCAATTCCCCAGATAGATTAGTTTAGCTAGTTAGTTAGCTAGCTATCTAGCTACAGCAGCTTGCTCTAGGTTAACTAGCTAGCTAGCTACCAAAGTACTCAATCTATGGTCTTCATGTTTGCAGGGACTAAATGGCTTATCCTCACCCATTAGTCACTTTTAATACAGCCTTCTGGAAAGTGCATGTGGAGAATAACATTGTAATCAGGGTCTGACATTAACATTTAGCTACCAGCCACTGTGGCTAAGGAGCCCTCCTGTCTGTTAATAGCTTTAAGACAACTATGACATGTTTTTGGCTCTGTTTTGCGTCTTGGAATCCTGTAATAGCTTAAATCAGGGTTAGTTATGTTATTCGCCGTGCAACCCACCATGCAACAGCTTTTTGGCATGGTTGCAATTTTAGTTTTAAGACAATAAAGAGAACTGTGCAATGCAAAGCAATGGTAAGTGCAGCGTTGTCTTATCCAACGGCGTGGGCGTGGCCTAAATGTGCTCTGTATCTATCCCCTGTCGTCATCTAATGCCGGCCTTACACCTAACGACTTTCTAGCGATTTCACAGTCGCAGACAAATTTCCAAAGTCGGAATAAAATCTTGAGAGTTTTCCTACAGTCGCGGCGCGCTCCCGTGATCTCGATCGTTTGGTGTAAGGTGGCAATCGGAGCAGTTTTAAGTCAGTCTTTCTCTCGTCTTGCCGTTACGATAAATTCAACCGTGTTTAATATTATCGTAAGTTTTTCAGTCTTGGCTGACGCAAATAGTGACGTGGCATTGTCAACAACCAATAGGTGAGCTCTGTCAGCACCAAACAGGAAATAATCTCAAAAGGAATCTAGTTAAAACTGAATTTCTGTTGAATACTTTATTTATTTTAGGTAAAGTTTTTATCCATAAATACAAATGTATTAAGACACAACCCTTACTGGTGGTCTTTGTGAGAGAACTAGCACTGTACTGCAAATCACTGAAGTATATGGAAAAGAAAGCAGCAGAAAAACTACTGAATGTTATTGATGCCCTAAAATTATTAGAAGAGACCCTTAGCTATTTTATTATATACGTATTTTTTGTATTTTATCAGCTTATAATTCTGTTTACATTGTGTGCTCTGTTTTCTAAATAGTTTACTACTGATGTTGTATCTCTTTCCATGTATTGTACAATTTCTACTTCAATAAAAAAATAAAATAAAAAGGAATCTAGCTGCAGTCTTGCAAATATGCGCCGCACGATACGTTCTGTGAAATAGGACGTTATGTGATTTGGACGTTGTGGGAACACCATACTATATACTAGCAAACCTATATGGAGTAGGCTACTGTAGCTAAGATACAGTACCGTACTGTATGTTTACAGTATTTCAACTAATGTATCTGGTAAAGTACACTGTAATATATGGGTTAAGTTGGTTAATACTGTACAATACTAAACATACACATTAATACACTGTACCATTATACGCCTGGCAGCGCAATCGCTTTATTTCCATGAGACAAGATACACGTGTTGCGTGCGGGAAGCGTTGCCTTCACTACCGCTACCTCCCGTTCTGCGATCGGGATTTTTAAACTTTATTATAACCTTTTTATGGGACTACGGACGTAGCCTATATGCGAACGGACGTTGTCCGAATGGACGTTAAGCAGCGCATGACTGTTGTGACCCTGCAAGATCCCCAGTCTTTGCAAAATCGTCTGTGAGTCTTTAGATGTGAGAGGGTGTCAGACTTTCTAGTCTTTTTAAAGTCTTTTCAGAGTCTTATCAAAGTCGTCTAGTGTATGGTAGGTGTGAGAGGGTGTAAGACTTCAGTCTTTTTAAAGTCTTTTCAGAGTCTTGTCAAAGTCGTCTAGTGTATGGGAGGCTTAATTAGTCGTGGAATTCAGCCGATGGTCAAAGTCACGTGACCACGCTGCCTTGTCTAAGGCTGCGCAGTAGCGTCAGACACAAAGGGAGGAGGGATGAGCATATATGCACAGTTAGAGAGATAACAAAAAACACCAATAGTGATATTAAGGGCAGTAGTAATGCACACACATACATATTGCAAACATGCAACCACACATTGCATTTTCTTCAGGAAAAGCTTGCAAATCTAGTTATTATTATTATTGTTATTATTATTATTATTTAACTTAAAAGCAGCCTAAACCATTCACTCTACAGACACGAAACTAATGCCAAATCAATCAGTGTGCTTGTACTGCCATATCTCCATGAATTCTGAGTCTACATACATAAATAGTAGGGATGCATGATATTGGATTTTTACCGATATTCGATATGCCGATATTTTCAAACTCATTTTGGCTGATTGCCGATGCTGATACCGATATAGTGTAGATATATAGGCCTATATAGATGCCACGTAATTTAAAAATGGTCTCACTCCCCTCCTGAAGCAGAGAGAAGCTTAGCACACAGCTAGCATCCTCACAGGGTGAGAAACCTAGCTAGGGGTCGGTCGAAACCAGGGTCGGACTGGAAACAAAATTTGCCCCTGGCAATTTTCGTCTGGACAGGCCCCATTTTTCCCCAACATACGCACCGCAATATCAGGCTATTTATAACATAGGCTAAGCAATAGATATTAAGTTGGCAGCACTGCTGTTGTACAGGTTAACATTAGGCTATTTATTATTTAATTATTTATACGGATGCACAATATTGGATTTTAGCCGATATTTGATATGCTGCTATTTTCAAGCTCATTTTGGCCGACTGCAGCCTATATAGATGCTGCGTAATTTAAAAATGGTCTCACTCCCCTCCGGAAGCAGAGAGAAGCTTAGCAGCACACGACTAGCATCCTCACAGGGTGAGAAACCTAGCTAGGGGTCGGTCAAAACCATTAGGCCCTCCGTGAAAGCAAGCTTGGTGATCGCGGGCTGTCTTATTTCCAATCGCATTCTCTACTTATGGAGCTGCGATATTTAGGCTATTTTGAATGAGCAGAGACACAATAAAGTTACAGAAAACGTTATTCGCTGTCCAGTGTTGTTGTGTAAGTGTACAAACACAAAAATTACGCCCTCTGTTCGTGTCCCAAAGCAGGAACTAGGCGATCGCGGGTTGTCTTATTTCCCATTGCCGTCTCTGCTTCCGGAGCCGCGTTATTTAAAATTTTTCTCACGCCCTCTCCAGAAGCAGAGAAAAGCTTAGCAGCGCACAACTAGGATCCTCCCAGGGTCAGAAACTTAGCTAGGGGTAGATCGAAACCATTAGGACCTCCAGTCAAGTCCCAAAGCACGAACTCAGCAATCGCGGGCGGTCTTGTTTCGTTTCAAATCGCATTCTCTCCTTACGGAGCCGCGTTATTTAAAAATGGTCTCACGCCCCTCCAGAAGCAGAGAAAAGCTTAGGAGCTAGCATCCCCCTAGAAGCCCCTTTTCCATCACATTTTCGAGCGAATTAACGCTTGAATCGACGGAACTTTGAGCTATATGAGAATCCCCAAAACGTTTTTCCATAAATAGAACCATTCGATCACACTTATGTGATGTGAAACTGAAGAATCTTAAGAACTCGAAGTGAGAAACTTAGCTATATATTTTACCCCTCCTCACATCATTGGTGCTTTACAAGCATTGCAAATAGCAATTTTGTTATCTGTTTCAGATACTTCGAAATACTTCCATACAGCTGACATGTTGAAGCTTGCTGCTGGCGCTCATAATAAACATTTAGCGTCATCGTGTGCACATAGTTAACACGTCACCTTATCGGCCAGGCACATCGGCAGAAATTTTCATATCTGCTGATGCAGATAATTAACTTCTTAAATTTTTATCGGCCGATACTGATGTCGTGCCGATGTCATCATGCATCCCTATAGAGGAGAACCTGTGCAGATTTTCAATGTCTTTAGTTCAGCATTGTGATGAACGGTTTATGAATTATGAGCCGAAATAATGGAGTTCAGCCTCCACTCTAATGCCGGCCTTACACCAAACAACTTTCAAGCAATTTCACTGTAGCAGACTAAATTCCAATGTCGGAATAAAATCATGAGAGTTTTGCTGGAGTTGTAGCGCGCTCCCGTGATCTCGATCGTTTGATGTAAGGTGGCAATCCGAGCTGTTTTAAGTCCTTTTCTTGTCTTGATGTTCCGATAAAATCAACCGCGTTTAATATTATTATAAGTTTTGAGTCTTGGCTGATGCAAATAGTGACGTGGACATTGTCAACAACCAATAGGTGAGCTCTCAGGAAACAGCAAAG
Organism: Megalops atlanticus; assembly: GCA_019176425.1. Taxonomy (NCBI): domain Eukaryota; kingdom Metazoa; phylum Chordata; class Actinopteri; order Elopiformes; family Megalopidae; genus Megalops; species Megalops atlanticus. The sequence goes on along the minus strand of CM032890.1, from coordinate 2,371,744 downwards.
TGGATAGCCTACTCTGTGACTAATGACACATTGTCTTTAGATGTGAGAGGGTGTCAGACTTTAGTCTTTTTAAAAGTCTTTTCAGAGTCATGTCAAAGTCTTCTAGTGTATGGTTAGCATTAGTCAATGTTCACACATTCCTTTGTCTCAGGGAGCTCACAGCATCTGACACAGAGAGGGAAGGGAAATGGCAAATGGCAACTCGAATAATGCGTGTGTGCTAAGGCATACAGACAACCACACATTGCGTTTTCCTCAGAAAATGCACACAAATCTAGTTATTGTTATTATCATTTATTCTTCTTCTGGCTTTAATGCAGCCTTAACCATTTGTGATACAGACACCAAACCAACACCAAATCGACCTGCTCATTCATTGGTGTGCTTGTACGTATATAATTTTATACTTTTATAATTGGAAAGCTATTTTTAAAAAATCACTTCAAATTTACCCCCATTATAAAAGATAGGATTTTAGAGTCCTCTTTCACAAACATTTTGAACTGCCATTTTTCCCTCATTTCTGGGACGATAGGCATAAATTATACTTCTAGCGGTAGGAAAACGTGTACATTCTCACAATGTCTTCGGTTCAGTGCTGGAATGTATGCTTTTTGAGATATGAGCCTTTGTTCGGTCTTTGGTATCCCTTCACTCTGACCAGATTAACATTTGTTATTGCATTTGTTATTGCACATTGCACATTGTATATTTGCAATGGAGCCAATCAGAGACAGCTAGTGTCTTACTATACTGTCTCAGGCTTGGTGCAGCACCAGACACAGAGGGAGGGAAGAGAGAGACAGCAACTCCAATGCACACAAAATCGTGTGTACGGTCAATAATGCAAACAGGCAACCACACATCACATTTTCTTAAGGAAATGCACACAAATCTAGTTCCTCATGTACTTTGTTAACTTAACCATATGAAACTGTCTGTGAATGAGTATTTTAACACCTAATCATAGATCATGGTATGCTTCTATGGATAATTGCTAATTGTTTGTGTAAACAATGATAATTTGACTGCTAAATTGTTTTACCCTTTTGTTTTACATCTAGAGGAAATCTGCTCTTTGGTGATTGCTGAAGTGTTCCCCGAAGATTCTGGAACATTCACTTGTACAGCAAGCAACAAATATGGGACAGTATCCAGCATCGCTTATTTGAAAGTGAAAGGTAGAAGTTTGCAATTATTAATTAAAAGTGTTTGCAGATGAAGAACCCCTGCTTGTGTCTTCCAGGTATTGACAGTGATTTAGTTGAAAGTACTTTTCATCAGGGAATAAAAAATTTCTTGCTGGTTTTTTGTGACCATAACTATTAATTTTTTATCCCTTTTCCATGTTTTCTGGGCACCAGCTAGTGTGCCACCAGTGAGGACAAAATTAAATATTGGTTAATAGAGTTTTTTATTTGTTGTAATTTATCTCTTTATTGTAATGTATCTCACTATATTCATATTTAAAGCTGTTATACTTACATAAAGCATGAAAATACTCAAAAGTGAAATGAAAAACAACCTGCTTCATTTATACTATTGCATTACTATTGTATTACTCTGAAGGACTGCTTTTACCTGCTTCTGAAGCCAGCTACCATCTAACAAATAACAGTGGGGCAGTGATCAGTGCATGTATTAGATTCAGATACTTTGAAACAATATTCAACAATATAGCAAGGGCCGTTACTGCAACCAAAAGACATTTTTACTGCAGTTACCTGTTTAGCTGGGCTTCTTGTTTTCTCTTTTTTCAGTTTTTACAACTGAACATTGCTTTCAGGTACACTTTGTAAACTGAGCAGGTAGAGTTTTGATATTGAGAGCTACATTTATGGCAGGCATGCACACTAGCCTAGCACCAGACAGTGGATGCCTTTAGATTGAAAAGACGAAAAAGACAAAATCCACATGGAAAGGCAATATTGTACCCCAGGCATACCATAAGTTAATACTGAATCTAAATGCTTGGAAGAGCTCCTCACTGGCTCAGTTGGGGCTTGCTATGAGCTTAAGATCTATAGCCTGCAGTCCAGAGATTGCTACTTTGGGTCTAAGCTGTGTCACACACAGACTCCCAGAAGTCACATCATCTGGGAATAGCTGCCACTGGCCATGGCCCATGGGAGTTGAAAAGCAGTGTATGCTGGAAAGCTTCATCTGTGCACAAATTCAGGTGTCTGTGTGAATTTCCTGTCTTGTTTGGGTTTCAACAAGACAGGAAATACACTGCCTTTGACTTTAAAGGTAGGTTTCGGTTTGGAATAGTCTAATGTTACTCTAATAGGTCATTCCTAGAATAATGCGTATATTAGTAGGTTGCGAGTTAAAATTTGCTCGCATGGATCTTTATATGACATCATAGAATATTATGTTGTAAAATAACGTTGCTTGTATAAATAACATGCTCTATGTGCATGTTATCCTGTGGATATTACATCAGCTCTGTGGTGACTTATGAACCCTGTTCACTTACATGTGAAGAATACCATATATAATCAAAAATGAAAAAAAAAAATACAAATCATAATATTTTGTCATGTGACAGTGTAATAGTAAATATAGGTGCTTATCTTCATGATGCATACCACACATGTGCTGAGAGGTCTCCTAGCTTTGCATTGTGCTAACTTTGTACAGGACGCATTCAGATGTTTAAGTCATACATGAACATATGTGTCTCTTTACCTGATAAGGCAATGAGAGCAGCAAAGTTAACAGCACAGCAGTGAGCAAGACTACAACAGAGTCTGTCAAGAACAAGGCACCAGGGATAATCTCTCCAGATCTTCCAAGATCCTGTCTAAAACCTCAGGTGGATGGAACTGAATTAAACCACCATGAGCCAAGATCCAGCATCTTTCCTCTTTCCACTCTCATTTCTGGTCAGAAGCCCAAAGTGGAGCCAACCCACAGTGACGCTAGCTCCAAAATCCTTCCTACAGATCAGAGTTCTAGTCTGAAGCGAAATCAAGGTGGCAGCCTTGGCCATCAGAATGAATGCCCCTCCAGCATCTTAGTTGCAGATTTTCCCACTTGTGGTCTTAAACCAAAGCTAGAGGGGTTTGGAGGCAATAGCACTGTTCCCTCCTCCAGCAACCCTCCGCGTGATAGCATTGGCTCAATTCTTAAGGCACAGCTGGAGGGGAGCCTCAACAGCCAGGATGAACTAAAACCCAGCATCACCTCAGTGGATCCTGCTGTCTATCTAAAGCCTAAGGCAGAGGGCACCCTAGCCAACCACACTGAGCCAAGATCCAGCATCCTTGCCCCAGAGGCCCCCAGCTCTTGTCTTAAACCCAAACTAGAAGGAGTCCTGGTCAACCATAATGAACCCCGTTCCAGCTCCCGTGTGGGGCTACGTGTGCATTTCAAACTACCGGAAGATGAGGCTGAGAGTGACACATCTTCAGAGGAGTCCAGCTCCATGCAGGAGATGAGCTGCAGTCAACCACATGGTGACTTGTCCGCAGCATTGCCTAATAAAGAGCCCCCACCTGTACTGGCCAAGCCCAAACTGTGAGTATATCTTTAACGTTTATTAGACACCTCGTATTTTAAGTGACTTTTACATTACATTACATTACAAGTGACTTCATTTTATAGAAGAATTGTCATACATACCTGCAGAATGTAAACTACATGGAGGCTGGCTATTAAGTGCACAGGCTACGTTTACACACAAATAATGAGCTTGTTTGGTCAAGGCTAGTGCTAGGCTACTGTTTGAGTGTGTCAGAGGATTGTGTTCGCTGCAGGTGTAGAGGTTCTTGCAATGAGGGGACCCTAATGCACAATTTTCGATTTCAAAAGTGTTAAATGGAGGGAAAGCATATTCATCCATGCAATTTGGCCATTTGTAGACTTTCTTTTGCTTACATTTTCTCTTTAGCTTCTGACAAACCTTTTTCTGAGTTTCATCTTCAAGAGAATTCGGTGCAATGGCAATCAAAAATAACTTTAATTAATCCTATGAGATATGTAACATTTCCTGTGTTTCCAGCACAAGCTGATGTCTCAAAGATGAGACATGTAAAATGCTAGCTTTACAGCTGACAATGAATACTTTAAACTCAGGTTTGTATAATAACATGAAACAAACTTATTTTATTATAGTTTTCTCTAATCTGACTATGGTACATTTCTGGAGCTATTAGCCCTTCTGTCTGCAGGTGTCCTAAATTGTCAGGCCATTGTAGGACCTTGCATTCTGGGGGGTCAAAAATCTGACTCCCCTACATGCTAAGCAAGCTGCTGAGTAACTTGAGCTCTCTAGCAACAATTTACAATAACTGGCCACTCCCCATCTGAAAGTTATGTGTACAGTAAATACAAATTGGGATAGAATAAACATTGAAGCTGGGAGAGCGTGAAATCACACTCTGAAGTGTAGAGATTAAAGTCTAAAAAGTTGAAAAACCAGAGCAGATTTTGAAACATCATAGCATTGCTAGGCACAGCACAGATAGCTGTTTGAAGCAGGGGGAATATGGGATTCTTTACACACACACAGCTGATTTATTTGGTTTTTACTTGACTGTATCACGAGGCACTCAATAGAATGACCGAAATGCAACTGACTGAAGTGCTTTAGGTAAGTGCAAGTTCTATTGCTTGAAGGAGACAGTGGTTGTTTTTTCACCTGTTATTGTTGACGTGTCTGGCTTTCCTCATTACTGTTGAGCAATTCATTGGATTATTGAATTATCATCATTTCCCTGTCCAGTTGCAGCATTCTTTCTGTTAAATGTTCTTGTAAAAGAAATCACATTTTAGATGTAGCATGAAAATGTATGTATTTATGTGTAAGACAAATATAAAACATCAGAGTGTACACCATGGGTTCATACAATATAGGGAATACAAAGACACTGTCATAAACAAGCTTGTAGAAATAGAATGTAAAGTTATGCTTTGATTTTATTTTGATTAGTATGAATACTGAGTCATTAACAAAAAAATACTTTTACATTCATGTTTCATGCTGGCAAAAGCCAAAAGATGGGGAATTACTGAGACTACCTTTGCATTATACCTGGCCTATGCACTGCTAAGGCTTTTCAGCATGCTGATTTGATACATGCTATGATAATTTAGCTACATTGGGTTGCTTCATACAACATTTACACACTGCTGGGCAGATTACTGAAGATGCAAACTTTATGTCAAACAACGGAATATACAGTCCTCATAGGAATAAAGGAAATAACCATGTATGTTTTTGGTTATGATGTGTACTTAGACATTAGTTTCTGCAAAAAAAATACCAACCAAAATTACCAAAATTTACCAATTAAAACTTTACCAGCAATGTCAATTTAGCATGTTTTTTATAAGATAATGACAAACTACTGAATTCAATATCAAACTCACTGATGGGAGTTATTCACTCTTTTGTGCTTTGTTCATCATCCCAAGAATGGTTCATGCATGCATGACCACTACCAGGCCCAGCGCTGATGGACCTCAGTGCACCCCCAGTTGTCTCATTATATCCCAATGTCTACATAGCGTTTGTCTTTTTGTACACCCCTGTAGATTGCAGTTGCACCCCTCTGCATTTTCTCCTGATGCTGAGCATAACCATCACTGCTATTTTATTATCAGTTTGAAAAGGAAGGTGGCAAATTTACCATGGTGGTCAGCCTTTTCAATGTCCCCCAACCTTCATGTTTGCTTCAAAATCGAAAAGCCTCTTTTTGTTCAACTCTGTCTTACTAGAAAGCAGAAACCATACCCATACATATACATTTTAATACATTTACACTACAAGAAAGGTTATGACCAAGATCTTCCAGTGTCATGTAACAAGTGCCACATCATGGGACCTTTTCTTCTTCTTGAAATAGACACTAAAACCATTACTTTAAATGACTGTCTATTCCAAAAAAAAAAAAAAAAAAACATTTGATCCATTTAATGGAAAGCAATGCTTTTTAATTTCATGAGAAACTAACCCAAAACCATGAAATTGTCATATGTTCAAAAGTTTCCTTGGAAACCCAGCTGATGTAAACATTGCCACAACTTTCCAAATAAGCACTTGTAGTTTGATATGAATATATGTATATGGGTTTCTGGGTTTGTATGTGCTGCGAATTGTAAATCATCAGGTAATTCAGTTCAGTTAGGAAAATGCAATGTTCACGGTAGAAATCATCTGAAATTTCAATAGCTATATGATATGTATGTATCATAATGTTGTCAAGATGAGATTGAAGACACATTGTTATTTTTAATTTTTTAAAAATGTTGTAGCAGCACCATTGGAAAGATGGATTATTTTGGATTCTCCCTCTTGAGGACAGTTTGCTTGTGTAAAATATCCGTGACATAGAAATCAACAGTCCTAACACTGCCAGGGTGCAGTCTTTTCAGCAGATATTGGAATTGCTCCTTGGCCTTCATTTTAAAACTGAGCAGGTGTTCTGAAATCTTCTATGAGTGCCCTTTCTATGAGTGCCCTTAGCTTGTTAGTGTTTACTTTCCAAATCAATCAAAAACAAATGAATAAAGTAAAATTTAGCATCAACTTATAGTAGATGCTGTGGAGATTTGCTCATTTGTATGATACAGTAACATGAGGCTGGGGTGACAACCACTAGCTAGCAAGTTCATTAGCTGAGTAGGCTTTTTTCATTTGTGATACTAGTTGGCTAGGTGACTATCAGTTTGGTTTTCTGTCTCCTAAGATGGTTTTTGCTGTGTTCTCGTGTTAGCTATCCAGCCTTCACTTCTAGCTATCAGTAACTCTGAAGGGTGAAATGTGAAAGTTGACTTAAGAGAATTAAATAAAAACAAAGTAAACATCTCTAGTTAACTAAAGCAGTCCACACTAAGTAGTTACTAAGCACACAAGCCTGCACAGGCCCTCTGTGTACAATTATTCCTAAACAGATTTGCAAAAAAGCATAAGAAATAATAATAAACAGTAAAGGTTTGTGCTCAAACTAATGTAACTCCAATGGCAAGTAATACTAACATGCTCACGTATTAAAATGTAAATAACCTTTGCTATTCATAAGGAATATGTTCTTTAGATCCCTGCGAATGGAGAAATCCACAAACACTGTACAGCTCTGATAAGAGAGCTATGCATAAAGGTCACAAAATAATTTTTAATTGTAATGCTCTCATATGCAAGTGATTAATACATGTATTTATGTAATAACAGGGGTGGAAAGATTAACTGGTAGTTCACTGTATTACCAAAAATAAAACTCTGGTAGCCCAGAATAATTTTTATAGTGCATACATTTTCATGTCATTAGAAATTACATTTTAAATCTGAATAACAGGAAGCGAAGGCCAATATGACTTAATGGCTGCACAGGAGGTAAGTCTATATCAGTCTCATTTAGGCTGAATCTGAATGCTTTCTGCAGCAAAGAGAATGAAAGGAGCACACCAAGATAAACACAGCAAATGGCACAAGCAATAACAAGATAATCATATGGAGATAATCATATTTTTTTTTTCAAATTTACTGTTAAAAATACCTTCAGACCATTGCTTTCAAGACCAATCAATTTTTTATCCTACAGTCACAGCATTTGAATTGACTCCTGACCAAATAAATTGTGTGGTAGTCTTGGAGACAGTTTGTGGCATTTGTTGATCATGGAAGCACCCCATAGCTTATGAAAGGTTTGCTAAAATGTATGCAGTCTACTAATAAATGGATTTGTTGTTGACAGGGATAAAGGTTTCACTCATCTGAGTTACTCTGGTTCACTAGTGAGTAATTATGGCCATCATTTCCAGAACTGCTTGTTTTCAAGAAATGGTGCAGTGCTGTACATCACTTTCGTAATTGTACTGTTAGTTTAATGATCCACCTCAATCCCGAGCCCCTAAAACTGCTACCTCTAGGATTTGCTGTTTATTTTACATGTAGTATTATGATGTATTTTGGATTCTGTGTTTTAGTGACTGATCTATCATAGTGTACTTGGCTTCCATTGCTTAGTCAGGCTTCTACAAGTTCACTTGTAGAAGGGCTTGAATGGTGTTATGCTTACACTCACTGGTCTGTGAGTGTTGTTAGCCTGGTCTGACACTGTTGCTCATTAACCTGAATGGATACACTTATATTCTACTGTGCTGGAAGTCGCTCTGGACAAGAGTGTCTGCTAAATGCATGTAATGTAATGTAATCAGTCAGCACCACACAGTCAGGAAAAACAACTGAGCTGAGGAGAGCAGAAATGTAAAGACTACACATTCTCGACAGACAGCACACACTCCATAGTTAACACACTCTCTAAATGTGTAACAGGCTTGACCTAGTTGTGGATATGTAGTTTAAAGTTGTCCCAGGAGATGTAAAACATAAACAACTCTCTGTTCCCCCTGCTCCAAAGTCCATGTCTGCTCACTGTCCTTGTGTTTGTTATTATTCTGAATATCAAGCATATTTTTAAGCCAAACCTGTTCCTTTATATGGTCTGAGCCATTACTTGTGCCAGCAGGGAAACTGTTGTTGTGTGGCTTAGACCCCTGGAGAACACATTGCCTTAAATGGTGCAGCAGCCCATGGGACATGCTTGTATAGCTGGAAAACAAACATTAATCCTCATACTTTTGCCACTCTCTTTACATTACCTGCATTATTCAGAGACCTGAACATTTTAATTTGCAAGATGCTCAATAATGCCTTCAAAGTATTAACATATGTGTAAGAAAATGAAACAAGTTTATCAAAACTCATTTTATAAAGGCAAAATAAATACTATAAGACATGGTCAGTAAACATGTTACCACATCATGAGTTACATTCATTGACATTTGGCAAAAAACTTCATTTAACTACAAAAAAAGCAATAAGCAGTCTTTACTCAGCAAGGACTACTTTGACAAAAATACTTTATTTACAACGCTGTTCATTGTGCAAAGTATTAAATGTCACAGTTTTTCCAAATTCAGTAACTGCAGTTAGTGCAAACCCCACAGCAGTATAATGGCACAACAAAGCAACACATTTCAGCTGTGAAAGGCCCTAAGATACTCAAAATATTTAGCACTTATATGTATGTGCTAAGATGTAGTACAGACTTAGAGCGGTGGCTGAACTCTGCAACTATTTCGGCTCATAATGATAATGGCTCATACTAATCATAATCACAAACCCTTCATCACAGCAGTGAATCGATGACATTGTGATAATCTGCAGAAGTTATCCTGTTTTGATGTATAATATATGTGTGTAGTGCCACAAAAGTTTGTAACAGAAGAGTGAAGGCCAAAGGCCTTTTTTAATGGGGGTAAAATTAGAGCATTTTTTAAAATAGCGTTAAAACTATGAATTTATAAAAGTACAACCACACCAATGGTGAACGATTCATCTGGCATTGGTTTGGTGTCTGTAGCAGAAATGGTTTAGGTGCAGTTAGAGCTAGAAGAAGTATAATAATAATAATATAATAACAGTAATAATAATAATAAGGGACACAAGAACAGTAGTGTGCTTGCCCTTCGGAGTATGTGAAGAAAGCTTTGTGAGTCCTGTGATCAGGTCTTAAACCTGACTGAAAGGTCATTATTGGAGTTTAGCAGGGTTACAAGCTGTTCAAATGTATCTTTCTCCAGAATTTTTGTTAAGAAAGGGAGATTTGATGAAACCTTTTAATTACGGTGAACACGGAAGGATGATTTAGGCCTCATCATCAGTCTCTCCAGTATGCTTTGCTGATTGGAGGAAAATGATTCAGTTTTAATCACAATGACAGACTCTGCTCAAGGCAAAGAGTTAAGAGTTAGAGGGTGAGTGTAAATGACACATTTCTGACCATTGATTAATTCATTGCTGAGAAGGGTGATTATCAACTAGTATCAATTGTTACTTTAGGAGGAAATATGTTCATAGTAACAAGTGCTTTTTGGAATTTTTGACAGGATTCTGCTGATTAAAAATGCACTGATCACTTTAACACAGATTGCAAAAAGGAAAAAAATAAAAATAACAAAATAGAAACAGCTGTAGCATGCTTGATACATATTTTATAAAACTATCATTTTAGGCTTCTTTGTTTTATTGAAGAATATTTTGTTTTTAGTGAACTGAATCAGTTCAGTATGAAGTTACAGTGATTTATTCAGTGATCTCATTCAGTGATCTCATTCAGACTGTAAATTAATCTATATTATTCACTAGAGACCAAAACAAAGCTCTTTCCCCATCATTTGAATAACACTGCTCTACACTAGTTCTCTCAGGAATGAAATTACAGATTTCGCTGATTCCTTCATTTAATCCAGTTCTTTCAGTACATGACTATTTGTAACTTGTTCAGTTTGTCTAGATCCTTCAGTACATGTGATTTCTTCTCTGACCATAGGGTGGCAGCTTGAAGTTGCTCTGTTATTCGGCTTAAGATGATTAATAAACATATACCTAGGTGACAAATAGTCTCATTAATTTGCAGGGCAGATGACAACTATGAAGAAAATACCAAATATTTACAACACTAAAAATCTTCAGTGATGATAGTTACTGAAATGTGATGCCTGCATAAATACATGTATTGCTAAACGGTAGAAGGCTGCATTTCTCCACTGTGAAATACTGAAATAAAAACACAGCTCATGTGATAAATTTGTTCGTGAAAACTCTCTCAACACCAGATGCCAATAAAGTAAATAAATTGCTGACATATTCTTATGAAAAATAACCAAGGACAAAAGAAAAATGGCAATTTAAATATTGCAGCACATTGAACAAATAACTACTACTAGATCTACCATTTATATTAATCTATTAATAATATTAAATCAGACACAGCTACAAGTTGAGTGTGTGTTTGTTTTTTGCATTTTAGCAGAATTCAAAAGTTGACTGTAACAAATAAAAAAATAAATAGCTTTGTCACTGCAAGGTAGCCTATAATGTAACTTATTTTGGCATGTTACAATTTTACAATTCCACAGTAAAATGCCAACATAGAGCTATAGCATAAATCCTAAAGATAATGCTGCAAGTATTTATTTAATAACAACCTAAGCATAGCAACTAGCTTCATTAATATTTACCTAACAATATTACCTTTTTGAATGTTTGTCTCTGTTTTACTCTTTTTTGTTTTTACAAAGTACACAATCATCAAAATATTAAAAGAAGAACTGAACAAATCAGTAGTGTGAGTCAGTGAACTGCATATGACCCACATAGCTGTGAGCTGAAAGAACTGGATGAAGGAATGGTAGGCACTTAAAGGATGATTGTACTGCATACTGATTCATTCAGTGATTCGTGTTTTTAGTAATATTGATGAATTTAAATATCGTGCTTCTTATATCTAATATCCAGCTCCTTTATGTAAATAAGGAACAGCAGAGGTCCCAACACCAGCCCCTGCAGGGCTCTTCCCACAACTCCCTGTTCAAATGAGATCCCTCTTGCCATTACTGTCTGTATTCTCTTCTATATTTTTTTATATTCTATGCTCTCTATTTACATTCTCTGTTTATATTCCCCCATCGCAATTTCCATCACGAAGTAACAGAAATTCCTTCTCTTTTTTGGTAGAATAGTTCTTCATGGACACTATATGGCATGAACAATATACAATTAAAGACATTATTGTTGCCACATGTGACCAGTTAAATGTGACTTCTATGTGAAATCCTGTATTTATGCAAAAGTATACACTTTCTACAATAGTTTTTATTGACAACTGCAGCTTACAAATGTGTTTATGTTGTATATAGTATGCAGATATGTGCAGATTTTACTGAATTCTCCATACTACCAATAGCATGGTCATAGATAATTCAGTTCCTTTTTTATGCCTTTGCAGGGACCCTGTCCAACTTCAGTTTCTCCACAACCAAATACTGCTGGAGCAACAGCAAGAAGGAGGCCCTCAGACAGAGCCAGAGGAATCTCCCTGGCCTCCAGCACCTCCCCAAGAACCCCAGCCAGCCCCTATGAATCTTTACAGTACCCCCACCATGCCTGTGCCACACAACCCCCCTACAACCTCTACCAACATGACGCAAAGCTTCAATTACACTCGGCCTAAGGAGTTCATTGCTGCGCAGTCCCTCTCCCCTGTCAGTAGTCTCTCTTCCACAGAATCGCCTGTACCTATGCTTACTGCCATGGCGGCCCAGCTACCCCAGAAGTTATTCATGGAGCCGAGTGTCTCAGCTTTACCCCCTGCAGTCAATCAGTATGTTCAGTCCCCCAGACTGTTTCCAACAAGGGTCCTGCAATCCCCTACCAGCCCCCCTGCATTTGTGTCGTCCCCATCCCCCTTGCCACCTGCCCACCTCCCCTCAACGTTCCCCTTACGGCCACAATCACCCCCTCAGACACCCTCCCCAATTCCAGGCAGCTCCACCCCTAGCCCCATCCAGAACCCCGTGGCCTTTCTCAGCTCTGTGCTGCCTTCACTGCCCACATCTCCACCAACAAACGCAATGGGCCTGCCCCGGAGTGCACCTGCTATGTGAGTCATATCATTGCTATTATGGTTTTAGGCATGCAGAGGTAAACTGATTTTACTGTGGAAAACCATGCCCTCAAATCTGATTAAAGGTCTTACAATTTCAAAACTAGTTTTGTTCATGAAATGAAACTGAATGAAGCTTTACTTTCTCATATTTACACAGATAAAGCACAGCCACAGCAAATACTTCTGCTGTTTTGCTCTTATTCACTTTTTTGATATGGTCATGATGTTTTGAACAAAATTTGAATGGAAACAAATTATGACTAAACAAGATTCCTTGTTTATTCTTAAGGTATAAAATGTGCAAAAAATATTTTTTTTTTTTTAGAATTTTTTGGAAACTGAAAACAAAATGTTGTTTTGCCATGCAAATTATGAACTTCCTTGTTGTAAAGATTTCTAGAATGAATGACAAAACTCCGCATTTAAAAGCTGATGTTTACATTCAGACTGTGCTTTCCAGTCCAAGCCATAAAGTATGGCTAAACAAGATTGAACAAGGTTACTTGATTATTGCTCCATCTCCTGTTCAGAGAATGTAATTAACACCAAAGAGTGAATTTTGGATGTATTTTGTAGAGATTAGTAGCATAATTATAAGAAACAGATTGCAATAAGCAGATTAATAAAAATAATATCCCATTCAGCCCAGCTAGGCTCATCATTTTGACTGTAGTCTACAGTCTGTTTAACACTGTCTCAAGCTTGATTTAGACTCTAAGCATCTCTGATTCCTCTCTGAATCTAGGTAAGGTACTCCATGTATTCATAACTCTCTGAAAGAAGAAAGTACACAGATGTTAATGGAATGCCAAGGCTCAGTTGCAATTAGATACTCAGATTCAAGTTAACTTCACAAAAAGGGAAAAGAAAAAATAACATCAAATGTCATGAGCCAACTGCACTCTCTTGTCTGTGAGCTAATGTGGTTGTTCAGTTAGATGGCTTGTATTCTAGCTAAACATTTTTCCAAGGTAAAGAGCTGCAATGTTTTATGGAATCTGTTAAAATAACATAAACAGCATAGACATAGAATGCAGCATTGCTGCTCTCTTAAATATGAATAAGCATACATCTGTCTGGAATACTCCTAAAACATTTTAATGGGACATTCTGTTTGTTTTTCTGACTCACATTTTTTCAAACTATTGTCAAACAGTTCTCAGAATTGTTAACACAAAGCTGTATTGTGTTACATATCATTACATTCAGTCATTTAGCAGTTTCTTAACTGTCATTTATCCACAGGGACCTGCAAAAGTGTATACAAGGTTAGACGAGGAGCAGACGATTATGCTAAGGGCAGAAGGTTAGGTTAAGAGCAGAAGATTAGGCTAAGAGCAGAGATGACAGAAAATCAAAAGTGTCACAATCTGACAGTAGAAGTAATTATGTAACCTGTCATATTCTGTTAGGTAACACAGTAGGTGCAAGAGGAAGTTTGAGGATAAAGGCATGCAGAACTCAGTTTTTTGTTGTGCAATTGATACATTTTAAAACAAAGCACAAACATTATTAACGTCATCACTAATACTGATCTTGTTTCACATTTGTGACAACAATTGTTTTCCTGTGCAATGCGCCTAGGAAATAAACATCTTGAATGGTGAATCCAGGTTTGACAATGCTCTGTAGTAATGTAATAATTGCATGCCTCATCCCTCAGTTCCAGCAGTTCATAAATCTTTCACTTCCAGGTAGAGATTGACTTAAGGAAAGGGGAATTTGGCAGCTACATACACTCTCGACTATGTGCAGAATAATGACCCTGAATGGGGGGGAATCATTAAACTTTCTTATGTTAAATATAATTAGAAATGAAAACCCCTGTAGAAATTGCTGCACGATTGCCATTTATGGTAGTAAATCTACATTCATACTGGACATAATTCCTGTAAAATATCAATATCATTTTACCCTCTTTGGGTTAGTGTGAATGGTATAATATTGCTATGTTATCCACAGGAGATCTAACTTTGAACACATTCTATTTCCCTGCTGTCACTCACACTGCATTCTCATGCACAGGCCACCCCAAGGCATCCTGAAGAAGCTCCCCAGAACCCTCCGATCAGTATCAGATGATGAGATCCATGACAGCAAAGAAACCATTTTACATGACCTGGAGAAGAAGCTACGGTTTAAAGAAGACTCTGCACATCCTGTGCAACAGGTATTGGCTGACCATCATATGTTGTTCATCTTTCAAATCTTTTAGTTCATACAAAATACAAGTTATGTAAGTGATGGGATGCTCTGGATAAGAATGCCTGCTAAGACCTCTGGACCTGGACCTTTAACATGTATGTATGTACTCATACATGACCGCTCATCATATATCTCATAAAGTACACTGACATTTTCTACCTCGTAGAAGCTAGCAGAGCACCTCAGGGCTATCCTCCTGCTTCAGGCTGTATTCACCATCAGATAGTAGAGTGCAATCCTCGGGGATATCCTCCTGCCTCAGGCTGTGTTCACCATCAGTTAGTAGAGTGTAGTCCTCAGGGATATCCTCCTGCCTCAGACTATTCAGCATCAGCTAGTACAGCGCAGTCCTCAGGGATATCCTCCTGCCTCAGGCCGTATTCACTATCAGCTAGCAGAGCACAGCCCTAAGGGCTATCCCCCTGCCTCAGGCTGTATTCATTATATAGCCTGACACTCTTTTCTCACATTTGCTCAACAGAGGTGTCAGTGGTCACAACTTCCTCTGTCTAAGTATCAGCAGGGCCTAGTGGCAGCAGACAATATTTTCCATGTGACAACGGACCTGGTGGTGGTGGAAATCTATCCCTCTACCTTCATGTTCACTGCAACAACAGCTCTAATGGCCCTCTCAATCACTAATATATTAATCGGTAAATAAAAATGTATTAATTTAGCAGCTGGTGAAGATACTGCAACTATTTTTTCTTCTTTTTCCCCTTTTTCACCCACCTGTAGTATTACATCAGTTGTATACTTACACAAAGTATATTTGACTGAGGAATGCAGGAAACTGCATAACTTTTCCTGCCTAACTATATAACATACAGTTCATACAGCATTAAAATATTAAAATTTGTCTCTAAACATAAGTGATGTATAGATTACATGTTATATAGTTAATAAAATAAACATTTGTGTTTAAATGATGAATAAACTGAATGTTATGAAAATTAACATTTACCAGTTTAACTACATAAAATATAGTTCATATAGGATTTAAAGTGGATAATAGATCATGGTATTTGTCAACAAATTACTGATGGTTGTTGATTGAAGAGCATTAGACAGGTCAGAACTAAAATCTAACTTCTTTACTGGAGTAACATCATCTATGCAGTGCCCTCCAATTTTATTTAAAGTTGATGTAGGAACAATGCTATCCTCAGATGGGTGCTGGTTATGCAGAGAATACTGCTGCTTTCACATGGGCATCTGTTATGTATAAAACACTGCTGTCCTCAGATGGACACCAGTTATGTAGAAAATACTGGCATCTTCAGATGGGCACCTATTATGTAGAGAGTTCTGCTATCCTCGGATGGGCACCAGTTATGTGTAGAATGCTGTTCTCCTCTGTGAGGCACCAGTTATTTAGCAAAACTGGGTAAATTCTGAGTAACTCCACAAACCTCTACATGCACTCACAGTTCAGTTGCTGGCTGAAAACTGGTGCATCCAATTGCCCATGTGAACTTATTCAATGGCACTCTACAGTGACCTCTGGATAACCACTGCTGGAGCTCCCGTATGAAGCAGAATCAGCAGGAATGTTAAGTGCTGCACATGAATGACTGAGCACCACAATGTCTGTGCTTTTTGAAATGAAACACAATGAAGATAAAGTTCGTTTTAAGATCACACAGTATAAGTTTATCATCTGATAAAGGTAAGGGGTCATGACCCCCATCACCATATGCATATGGGTCTATATGTACTATACTTGGATCCTCAACTTTCCATGGCAAGGTTCATTATTCATATTTAAAACTACTGAATAATGAAGTGGCAGTCCTGCTAAGAAGAAGCCACACGTTGAACAAATGCCACAGACTGCAAGACAAGTGGTTAAGGAGGCAACCATAGATCCAAAGGCACAAGTCAGAGATCTCCAAAGCAAACTAGCATCTCCAGGAATTCTTTCCCCACTGTGCATTTCCTTAGCACAATTCGACAGGTAGCGAACAAGGCGATTCAAAGAACTTAAGACGCAGGAGTGAAGTTGAACCGATTTACTATTGTCTTCAGTGACAATGAATCTTTCTTTACTGTAAAACTGAAAATAAACATGAAACTAGAGGTCGCAAGCCACCTCAAATGCTTACAAGCCCCAAAGGTGTAAAAAGTATATAACAATTAAACAAATTGAGTTTTTTTTCTGCACAGCATGATTCCATAATTACATTAACACCTTCAGTGCTTGCTAAACAAATTAAACAGCACAATTCAATGACATCCATTTGTTTAATCACAGCTATGTTCTGTTTTAAAGTTACACAAATTTAAATGTTGCGTATTAATAATCTTCTTGTTGCAATACCAAGTTACGTGCAGATTCTGCATAAGGAGGACTGTTGTTACATGACACACAGACTACTTCCTTATAATACATTTTACCAAATTAAATGAGGTACGCTTCGTTTTAAAGTTTGAGAGGTAGAATCTATGTACACAAGTATTTAAAATATAAGCAAGATAGCCAGCAACCTAGCACCGCTTTCATATATTAAACTACACTACAGAAGGCACGCCGGTTAGAGTGAATAAAGCAAAAAGAGTGGAACAACCTGAGTACCATATCAGGTTATTCAATGTCAGGTTACGTAGACTCTTCACTCTGAACAAGTCACTCCTTCGGTAATGCATGTGCTCCTTTCTTTAAATACGTTCTTCCATAACAAGCGCGCTTCGGTTTTACAAAAGTAATTCATGAATGTATTAACAATACTAACAAACCGGCAAACACCCTTTGACATTAAACTATGTTATGAAACATATTCATTGCAGTGAATAACGTAAGAAACTTTAGAAACATAATATCTTCCTTAGCCTATTTAAAACCATACTGACACGGTGCCAGAAAAAATGGTGAAGTTCACAATGTTCTAATCTAGCGTTTCTACTTTTTCCAACGATAAACAGAATTTAACAAAAGATCAGCTGCAGCTGAGTTAAGGGTATTTAATTTCAGTGATGAACGGAATCTAGCTTGCTAGTCAAGTACGTTTTCATTTACAGATACAATACGCATTATTTTATAGTGACAGGCATAACAAGATTCTTTCATACAGACCTTTAAATGACGCGTAAACTAGCATGCTACCTTCCAGCCCAGTGGGCTTGGAAGCATACAAAAACAACGAAAACAATATGCTTCCCAGCCCTGTGGGCTTGGAAGCATAATTACAAATTAGGAAATATCCTTATTCTTCCCGTTACCTTTGATAACAAGTGTATGGGACGTAACTCACTAACACGATGAAAATAGAGAATATTAGCGTAAAGCTAGCTTCGTACCATTCACATCCAATGCATTCACTAACGCGGTAGCATATGGCTAGCTGACTAATGTAACCAGCTCAGCATACATTTCAACAACTTACATGTGCTATAGAAAGAACAACTGTTGTAGAAAAACTTACAAGCAAAAGCTCTTTAAGGCAGAACATGGTTGGATAGAGGGGAACATATGAGAACTGCCACATGAAAAGGCAAAACCGTTGAACTTCCCGGTTCACCTATGACCCTGAGTCATGTGATCAGTGATGCTAACAAAACAGCAACTAGGCTAAAGTGCAACCTCACAGAAACTTAAGTCCGTTATGTGCAGAGGTGTAAAGAGTACTAAATTATTTTACTCAAGTAAAAGTACTGTTACTATGGTGAAATTGTACTAAAGTAAAAGTAAAATTATTTGTGTAAAAATCCACTCAAATAAAACTAAAAAGTAACTTATTTAAAATCTACTTTGAGTAAAAGTTACTTAGTTACTTTTTTAAAACTGTGGTTGGCGAGGTGCAGATAGATTGTCCTCTAGGACCTTTCCCAGGCAATGCAGACAGGGCAAGAGCATGTATATATGTTATTGTATATATGTATGTTATTTTTAATTTCAGATCATCTTTATAAAATAAAGTGCATTAACAAATGGAATTAAAACATAAAATAAACATTGCATAAATATTTGCATGAATATTTTTAAATGGAATAAAAATAAAAATGATATAAAATACATTAATAAAAAGTTAAATGAAATAAACAAACATGAAATTAAAATTAAATTATATTAAATTACAATTAAAAACTGAAATAAAAAATAAACATGATATAAAATAAAGTATAATAACAAATTAAAATCAATTGCCTCCTCAAGGACATTAATTCTTGTCACTGGATTTAAGACACGTGTGGCGACAGACTTAATGAGACCAGTCATTGAAGTTTCTAAAAGCCTGAGCGGGTCTCCTTGCTCAGCTTCAAAAGCCTTCACAGCTGCTTGGACCTCTGATAGAATTAACCCTAAAAATGTTAGGTATAGTACATTCTGAGGGTCACTGTACATTACATAAAGTGTCTCTGCCATGTAGCAATGCTCAGAAGACTTTGTAAGGCCAAAGTGCAGCTTCAACTCATCCAACTGGTTCAGGATGCGGTCAACTGCGGGCTCAATGGACAACCACCGTTGCACACACCTGAGTGATTTGCAGGGGCTTTTCTCCAATGTTTATTGTCTCATAGACTGCCCTGTAAGCATCCCTCCATTTAGAAGACACAGAAAACCAATTATATGTCTCCCACACAAGGTACTCCACACTTCTTGGTATGGTGTCATGTGATGCATGACTGACAGCTAGCTGGAGAGAATGGCACACACATCTAATGAGCACAAGACTGGACAGGCCATACTCATCCTGAAGGACTTTGTAAACACCATTATTTATGCCAGTCATTACAGAGGCATTGTCTGTCCCAATGCCAATCAGATGTTCCTTTTTTAAACCACATTTGACCAGAAAATCCATTAGTGCAGTCTCAATAGCCCTAGCATCACCACCCGTTTGCTCAACCAAACCAAGTTATGTGGACTTGACCTGATTTTTATTCTTACTTAAGTCACTAAATGCTGCTTTGCAGGCTTCCCCCAAATGATCTATGGTTAGCAACAAGCAGGGGCACCTGCAGGATTTCTTCTTAGGGTACGCACAGAAACCTGACCATGCACGTGCACGTACACATCGAGAGAGAGAGAGAGCTGGGAGAGAGAAACACCACTCACTGATTAATGAATAATGAAATCTGGCCTACCTATTTGAAGTTTACCCTCCTTCTCCCGGTCACATCGAATTGTTTGCGCACTTCCTCACTGTCTATTTTCATTTCAGGATGAATGTTCATAAGGACAAGTCCAGTGAGTCTGCTGTCTGTCATCGTGGTAAGCGGTGACAACAGCCCAGACATTGATCACATAGCCTAATTGAAGAGCGTTTAGCCGGAGGAGAGTATATGAAGTGGAATATGTGAATATCAGTAAACACTCAGAGGTGGTCACCATGTCATGCCCGGTACTTAATAAAGTCGTTGTATCACAGTTTGTTGTTTGCTTTATAGCTACTTTCCTCAGTGTGCCAAGAGCTAGCTGCAGGTGACTAGCAAGCTAACTTTAGCTTGCAAGATAGCTTGCTAATTGATACACCTAGTTAGCAAGCTAATTTCTGCTTCGATAGAAATTGAAAAAAGCACAATAAATGCCAAATGTTAATAAATGCTCATGCTATTACGATCATACAATCCAAAAATGGTCTATACTTTAATTCTGTCAGACACAATTGTATCGTCTTTCACATGTAATATTTAGCGTAAAAGCTGGCGCAAAAATGCACCCATCTTCAATAGAGATTCAATAGATTTATAGAACGTTAGTTTCTGTCTTGGCGTAGGAGATCACGTCATTTCCTGGCGCGTAGTTCATGGAGACTTTTTTTTTTACTCTGTAACGGAGGCAATTTAAATTGTAGCGAAGTGAAATACCTCAACATAAACATACTTAAGTAAAAGTAAAATTAGTTTTTAAAAAATACTCAAGTATAAGTACACAAAAAATCAACTTTGTTACAGTAACGAGAGTAATTGTAATTCGTTACTTCCATCCCTGGTTATGTGGAATAATGAATGATACCATGACACCAGGATACAAAGTGTTAGAATGTACTCTTAGATACAGCTGTATGAATGTGGCATTCATTGGTGGGTTGCACTTCTGAAAGAAAGCCACAAAAGAGGCATCTAGAATTATGCACACTACATCTGAATGACAATTTTAAGCATGGTTACATGAAATGAAACCAGCTTTTCAGAAAAAAAAGTATGACATCTAAAAGGAAAGTTTATCTCAAAACACTATGCTCATTGTGGCGGGGGCCTATTATGTTTTGAAGCTGTTTTTCATTTGTGGTCCAGGAGGAGAGAGGGTGGGAGTCATTAAGTTGGACAATTTGGCCAAAAACTTTGCTTCCTCTACCAAAAAGTTCAGGCATAGGTGGATGTAGACATTCATGAATGACAGTGATCCAGAGCATTTGTTCAAATCCATAAAAAATGGTTAACAGAGTACAATGTACATGTTCTCAACTGGTCACTTCAATCTCCAGACCTCAATCCAATTAAACAATTGCAGTTTGAACTCAAGAAAGTAGCAACACATCCAACAAAATCCAAAAGATCTGGGGAACCTAGACCATTTCTGCCCAAAGGAATGGTCAAAAATCTCCCTTTAGAAGTGCCAGAGCTTCATAAAACACTAAAGAAAGTGTGCATGTACTATAACCCATGTCAGAGAAGGATTTAGCAAATAGAAACTATATTGTGTGAATAACTGTGACCCTTGTGATTTTTGCAAAAAAATCACTCTTTGTGAACAATGTGACTTTGCACTGTGATATTAACATTAAGGTACTACATTGCCATTTTTGAGCAAAAGAAATCCAATATGTGCATTTTTAAATATTTTTTTATTTTTTGTTCCAGTGGCGTCCGAGGCTACAGGGCGTGGGCCTGGGCTTCCAAGGCTACAGCCCCGAATGTTTTATGAATAGCCCTGGATCTCAATTTTTTTTTTTTTACAAAAATAAGAATAATAAATAAAATAGCCCCAGATCTATTCATCTATCATTCCAATCATGCATTAAAGCCCTCGAAAATAATATGATATTGCTGATCAAAAACGCAAGTACGTTTTGGGTCCTCTGTGTGTCATTCAAGCAGCAGATCTTCTTCACACTACTTGGCATGCGCACATTTTGTGTGAGCACGAGAGAGAGAGACAGCGCATTGGTTACAGGGCTTGTCATTGTTGGCATCTGGTGGTAGCTAGCTAGCTTATTTACTAAGGCAAGACTTGAAGGCTATAGATGGGGCCTATGGATAGCCTATGGCTATGGATTTTTCAAAAAGAAAAAGGATGAAGGCAACGAGGCGCAGGTGAGGCTAGAGGAGGTGGAGGAAGAGTTATCTCCTGTTGCTGTAGCAGCAGATGAGTCAGGACATGAGAGTGCCACTGCCTCATCTACAAGCTCAGGTTGGTGAAGAAGAGGGTTCTTTAGCTAGCCATTTAAGAGCTACTGGAGAGGTGAAGAAGAGGAGAGTATCAGATAGACAGATAAGACACAGAGCTAACACAGTTTGTCACAGTTCAAATTTGTCACAGTTCAAAAGGAGCCCTTGTGACACAATAGAAGCAGAAGCTATGAGACCAGGGTTGGTAAATTTTCAAAATTGTACAAAGCTTTGGCAACATACAATCTAGCACATGACTGCTTCATCAATGTCAAGGCTCTTATTTTTTCTTAGGGTTTTACGCCTGCTGCTGAAAATAAAAAATAATAACGAAGTTGAATGAGAACTCAGATTGCACTCATTTTGTTTATTTTGATTTCATGTTGTGAAAGCCAGCCTATGCACCTGACTGGAACCTTTTGGTAGAGCACAGTGTCTCACATCTTATATTCATTTTACTCTGAAATAACTTGAAAATGGTGCAATTATCGGGTGAAAATCTAAAGATGTCTGGGCTGGGCTAAGCCCCCAATGTTTCAAGATCCTATCAATGCCTCTGTTTTGTTCCAGTTCAATCAGCGGTATAAACAGCTTTGTATGGCACTGTATATGGGTCGCATGTACACATACAGTACCTTCCAAAAGTGCTCAGACCCTTGACCAATTCTCACATTGTCCTGAATTACGAATGATACATTAAAATTTAATCCTGTGTGATATTTTATTAAAAAAAACACTGAAACTCAAATTTAAGGTGACTTGGACTTACGTTAAATATTTAAATAAAAAAAACTGAAATATGCTGTTTGTGTGAGTCTTCAACCCCTATACTCTGAAAGATTCAAGTTTACAGAGATGAAAAAAATGCCCTACTGAGGACACACTTATCTTACCATTGGCCTCCACCTGCGAACCATTAAAGTAACTCACATTTTCTGGATAAAAACTCAATTCTATTGAAGGATTATAGGTCAGGCTGTGGATCTGAAGGAAAGGTGCGAAAATTAAGACTAAAGGCCATTCTATGGAATAGAGTAATACAAATGCATAAATTAGAAAAAGGGTGCAAAATTAGTGCTTGGCTATCCAAGTGAGCATTGTTGGATAAATAATCAGGAAGTGGAAGCTGCATCACATCACTAAGGCACTGCCTAGAAATAGTCATCCCTAAAAACTCAGCATCCAAGCAGGGAGACTTGTGAGAAGCCACTGAGGCCAACAATCACCTTGAAGGAGCTGAGACTGGAGTAAAGGTGCACCAGTCAACAATATCAAGGCACCTAGACAGAGCTTTTGGCTAAAATTCAAAGCATTACGTGTGGTGCAAACCTAACACTGCCCCTGCCTCAAGAAACACCATCCCTACAGTGTAGTGTGGTGGTCACAGCATCATGCTGTGGGGATGCTTTTCATCAACAGTGGCAAGGTTTGTGAGGAAAGGACCTAGGCGCAGACAGTACAAGCAGTACAAAGTAGCTATTCTTTATTGACAAATCCAAAAAAAACTCACAAGCTTAAATGAAGTCAGAGGACAGTCCAAGTCAATATCCCAAATTCCAGTAGTAAACAGACAATATCCAAAATAGCAGGCAAAAGTCAGAATCTTGATTACTAGCAGAGTTCGTTACCAGGAAGACAGACAGGCAAATAGCAGGCAGAAATCAGAGTCGATACAGGGAAAAAGTAGTCAGGCAATCAGGTCAGCAAAAATCCAAGACAGGCAGAGTCAGCAACAAACAGAACAGGCAAGAACAAACCAGGTAAGGCACTGAGACAATCTGGTATTGAACAACGAAAACAGCAGGGTATTTGTAGGCAGGCAGATGATGAATTGATGAGACACCGGTGTGCAGAAACAATCTTCAGGTGACGGGTGTGGCAGAGTAACAGGAGGCGGGACAAGGAAGCACATGGACCTGTAAGCAAAAACAAAACATGACAAAACATGACAAAAACAAACACAAGACACACCCACACACAGAGACAGGGAGAACCGAGCGGCTCAGGCTGAAGTGCTGACAAACAGGGACTGGGTATCTTGTTAAAATTGAAGGAAGAATGGGTGGAACAAAATACAGGGAAATACTACAAGAGCTTAGGAGACAGTTTACCTTTGAGCAGGACAGTGATCCCAAGCTCAAGGCCAAAGCATCATTGGAGTCCCTCAAGAACAAAAAAGTGAATGTCTTACAGTTGCCCAGTCAACACCCTAACCTCAGTCCTATTGAGAATCTATGGCACTATTCAAATTTGGTCATCTAACCAACATGGAGAATGTGGAGCAAATCTGCCAAGATGAATGGGCAAACATCACTCCCAAACATTGTGCAAAGCTGGTAGATAAAGACTTAAAAAGACCTAAGACTTAAAGCTGTTATTGCAGCAAGAGGTGGCTCTACTAAATATTAATGTATGGGGGTTGAATACTTATACAAACACCATATTTCAATTTTTTATATTTCTTAAAAATATTTTTTAACATAAAACCAGTAAAAATAATTAATCTTAAACCTTAAACCCTGTTTCTAAATAAAATATAACACAGAACAAAATTTCAATGCATCATTTGTAATTCTATAAAATGTGAGAATCGGTCAAGGGTCTGAATATCCTTTGCAAAACACGGTATATGGACGTTTAGTATTGCATATTATTAGTGTATATTATTTTTAGAAGTGCATGTGTGTCTGATTTGTGAAATTAATCACACATTTTTATGTGTGTGTGCATCCCTCTCCTCTCATAGAAACCAGCATATGAGAGGAAAACATCTGGCAGACTGCTTGGACCAAACAATCCTGCAACTGCCTTTAATTATGATGAGGTACAAGAGTGTTCTCCCTTCCAGGTACAGCTTTGCTCCCTAATGCTAAGTGGAATCAAATATTGGGCATATGCTTACACGCCACAGTCGAGTTGAATTCTGTTCTGCTGCTGCAGCTTCTCATATTCTCTGAGACAATGTGTCATTTGCATGAATAGCTAAAGGAATTCCATGGATGATGTTGTATGTAATGTACAACTTAAAAAGGGTGTAATAGTCTATTCAAATCTGCACAAGCGTAGACATTCTGCTGTAAAAGAGCAAATAGAATGCAGGGATACATAGCAAAAAGTATCAGTTACAAAATGAATGAGGTCATATTAGTGATATATAGTGCCTTTGTCAGACCACATGTGGAATGATTTGTCCAGTTCTGGGCACCACACTATAAGAAGGACATGTGGACGCTCCTAAGAAAGTACAGAGAAGTGTGACAAGACTGGTTCCAGGTATCAAAAGACCCTAAAAACAGTGGGATGGCTATAAATGCACGGAATAGCTTACCAGCATTCATAGTGGAAGCAGAGTTGCTGAGAGTATTGAAAACCTTAACACAGATATACTCAAGACTGAAGGCAGTATTACAAGCCTAGCTGGGTTCTGAATGGCATAGTCATGGGTTTTATAGTTTTATGAAATAAAATAGCTTCAGTCAATGTTTTACCTATGTTAAATTTCCGTGATTTACCTGTTCAACTACAAACGCCACTCAGGTATGAGACGGTGTCGTGATTAGGGGATAGTGAACATTCAGGTACACAACCACATGTCTTTTGGATGTCCTTTTTTCTCCTATGGCATGTTCAGATCTTCAGATATGTTGTTTTCATTTGTGAATTACTTTCTTGAGTTCAAACCATAAATGTTTGATTGGATTGATTCGAGAACATTGTGGGGTCCTACAGGCCTCATTTCTTTGTCCTTTATTGTTCTCATTGTACATGGTCTCATCTGGTGATAATTTTTGTGGTAATGGCATGCCAGAGGCATTGTTTTACATGGATTCCAATTTCAAAATAACCAGTGCTGTCATTAATAAAATAAATCATTGATATTGTGAATGAATGAAGTTATAGTGCAACGTCATTGTTAAAGAATGGTGGCATTTGTCAGCAGATGCCTTTGCCATGTCTCTCACAGTACATTCTGTGGAGGTCTCAGGTGGTGGAATCACAAAGGGAAAAGATCCTGCTGTGCCAAAACACCATTGCACCCCAAATATTCAACACTCCCTGCATTTTATGACCATCAGGCCCAGTGTTACAAACACTGATATCTGAGGCTTATGTGACACTGGTTCACTTTCATCCATGTTCTGGTTCACTTTCATCCATATCGCTACTAGTTCTCCCTGTCACGGACATCACATTTAATAGACACCTTTTCTCTGCGGTCCAGTCTCCCTTTCTTGTCTGTTTCGTCTTGTTACGTCTGTTGTGCGTGATATGCACCGATGGATACACCAAGAGATCGTCTTTTCTATGTGTTATTGTCCCATCCATTTAGGTTGAAATCGGTCTTGATGTTGGGAAGGCGCGCAATGATGCAAAATAAAAATAATAGATAATTCCCCTCAAATGCAATAAAACTAAAGTAATGTGCCTGTTTTGAAAATGTAAGGAGTAGAAAGTACAGATATTTTGTTAAAATGTAGGGGGTAAAAGGAAAAAGTTGCCAGAAAAATAAATACTCAAGTAAAGTACAGATACCTGAAAACTCTACTTGTACTTTGTTACTATTTGTCTCTATTTGTACTTTGTTACTTCCCACCTCTGCTTTATAATTTGGTAATGCAGATTATTGACAGCCAGGGCATAAGAGGACCTGCACCCTCCATTGTGTGTGTGTGTGTGTGTGTGTGTGTGTGTGTGTGTGTGTGTGTGTGTGTGTGTGTGTGTTTGGGGGGGGGGGGGTAGAGAACGTGGAAGGTGGACTAGTAATCACAGCCTAGCCCAGAGCGACAATTCGGAGAGCCTATAACGCAAAGCCTATTGCACGCAATATTTCTGTAAGTTGTTTATACCTTAGTCGGAACGCTGCTTTGTCACTTTTTGACCTGACCCGCCCAAACCCGCGGGTCGACCCGTGCATCACTATTGGATGACATAAACAGAAAAGAGCCTGTCCACCAATGAGCGCTCACTCCGCTGTGTGACCTGCAAAAAGAAAAACAGCCATAGACCGTGGACAGGCATGTATTGGAGGACTGTTTGTCCCTCCTCAGTGCTCCTGAGAGAATGCAGTGATTGCTGCTGTGAGACAAGCCAAATGTATGATTTGCCAATTCAAAACAGGGTTGGGAGGGGAAAGGGGAAAAACAACCAATAAATACATAAAAGGCATCCATTCAGCCGCAGTAAGCTGCTGTTCCAGTGTGGCTTTCCTGCAGAGATAAGGAGAGAAGCATCTCTTACAATTTAGTCTTTCCAATGTCAATTACCACAGAACTGTGCAGGACCGGTGCATAGTGATGTGGTTGACTGTGTCTCATAAATACTGTCATTCCGACTTTATGAGATATACTTTTCACTTTTAAATGTCACTTAAGCAACACACACACCTGGACAAGCTTACCCATTGATTGTAGGAGGACATTGTATGTTCTGGCGAATTTTTCTCTTCTGTGCTTGCCTCACAGTTTTTACAAGTGTAACTGGTGTTAGTAAGGGACAGCCTAACATTAAAATTTAACTCAGACTACATGTATCCATCATGTATCTCTACAAAATGTATCATTCCTCTACTGATTTTCAAAGCTGTTGCACAAAGAGCAAATTTCTTCTCTCTTCTTTCCAACATACTAAACATGCTGCTTACCAAACATGCAACATAATTAACATGCTATGTACTAAAAGTAAAAATTTGTTTTGACAGATGATTCTGAGAGTAATGATGTTATGCCTTTTGCAGGAGTATAAGGTGTCTAACTTTGAGCAGAGGCTCATGAGTGAGATTGAGTTTCGACTGGAGCGAACACCTGTGGAGGAATCCGATGATGAGATACAGCATGATGAAATTCCCACAGGCAAGTGTATTGCCCCCATCTTTGACAAGAAACTGAAGAACTTTCGGGTTATGGAGGGAGTCCCAGTGACATTCACCTGTAAAGTAGTTGGAATACCCATTCCAAAGGTGAGAGGTCACTTTCTCTGAATACAACTGATTTCAGGTTTTTGTGTAGTGCATGCTTTGCAGTTGTGTGCAAGGACAAATATGTAGGGATATATGCATGGAAGTTAATTTATTATTAAAAACTTGCTTCGAAACACAATTCACAAAATGACATTGCTACTGAGGAGGAAAAAGGTGTAATATCTTAAAGTCAAACAAGGCATCTGGTGTAGGTAATAACTACTTGACAACATGCCTTTAGCAGAGCTCTCCATTCCAGGAGTATGGCATTCTAGGAGTATGGAAATCCTCCATTGCATGCCCTGTACAATAAACACAAAAAGAATACCCCCACATGTAACAATGTTTTTCATCCTGTTCCATTAACATGCATTGTAATGAATAGTTTTGAACGACTGGTATTTTTGATGTTGATGTTGAAAGAAGTTGCTCAGTAGATCCACCGCAGTTTGCCCACTAAAGACCTA
Source organism: Megalops atlanticus (assembly GCA_019176425.1). NCBI lineage: Eukaryota > Metazoa > Chordata > Actinopteri > Elopiformes > Megalopidae > Megalops > Megalops atlanticus. Next base: position 2,343,326 of record CM032890.1, on the reverse strand, counting down.
TTGCACTAGGTCTATCCCCATTTTGAAATACTAAAATATATCAAAGGTTGGTGCTCATAGACTTCTCTGGTGCTTTTAACACAGTGCCACCATGAATGGGTCATAAGATTTTTAATATGAATGTAAATCAGAAGTCAACTAGTCTGTTACAATGAACAGAGAAAATCATTAGGATGTCCACTGATGCTCCAGTACTCTTAACCCTGTGATGTAATAATAATAATAATAATAATAATAATACAGTGCTTTTCATGCATTGCATTCAAGGTGCCTTCCAAAAAAGACTAAAACATAAAGTCTCCAGATTAAAATAGGATGAGTTGAGAAATACAGTAAAACAACAAGAGCTCAATAAATTCAATACAGCTATAAAAATAGCCAAAATAACTTCAATTTCAAATTATTAGAGAAAATAATAATTATTATAATTATTGTTAATTAATATTATTATTATGATTACAACACTAAAACAAAGATCATTAACTAATCGTCAACTAATTAGATTCAGTACTGTGATTCAGTAACAGATTCTGAACTGTGATTCAGTAGTGTGCTTCAGTAACAGATTCAGTGTTGTGTTAAGTGTGAAAGCCAGACTGCAGCTCCTCATAAATGTTGTTTGTGCAGGGGATGTAATTTGAAGCTTAAAAACAAAATCTATTTTACTTAGTAAACTAAGATTTTAAATGGGTCTGTACCTGCCAAGAAGAGAGATATCCAAGCTGTGCTTCTTAAGCATTAGTTTTATCATTGTAGTTTTCAGCAAAGACGGGAAATCGCCTGTTAATAAAATAAAACTGTTTACAAGTCCTAAGATGCTGTCTGAATCACCTTAGAACATTGAGACAACAAGATTGGTTCCTGGTGTCAAACATAATAAAAGTTATTCAGCAAGAGTCAAAAGACTTAATCTTACTCTCAACAAAACAACTGCTTTTACATTCTGAGAAACAATAACTCATCAATACCAAGTTCATTAACTGTAACTATAATGTAATGTAAGCTGCTGATCAGCTCAGCCTGGGATGCATGTTTAATCAGTACCTTAGCTGAATAGTGAGTGACAAATCATTTTCTGACCAACATTTACATTACATTTATTCATTTGGCAGACGCTTTTATCCAAAGCGACGTACAAAAGTGCAAATAGTGGGCAAACAACAGGCACAAGAGCAAGATGTGTACAGGTCATACAATGCAAATAGTGCTGAAGCTGAGCGCAAGGTCAGTGTCGCGAGCCAACTAATCTGAACTAGGATTGCATCTCAAATACAATTACAGGAACAATAAAGTACCGCTATACTACCTAGGTAAGTGAGCAACAAGTACAAGACAGGAGTCAGATTTACAACGTCAAAGTTACAAGGTCAAAGTGGCAGAGGTATCAGTCCAGGTAGAGTCTGAAGAGGTGTGTCTTCAGCGCACGTCTGAAGGGTTGGATTGAAGGAGTTGTTCTCAGGGGGGTGAGGAGTTCATTCCACCACTGGGGGGCGATGATGGAAAAGCGTCGTTGAGAGGAGCATGGGCCTTTCGTTCTGTTGGTGGGTGGAGCGAGGCGTCCGGATGTAGCAGAGCGAAGTTGACGAGCGGGTGCGTAGGGTAGGATGAGGTCCTGGAAGTAGGTCGGGGCAGTCTCTCATGAGATGAGAGCGGTAAAGCCCTCTTAAGACAGTTGTATGGAATAAGCCAACATGGTGGCTTGTATGCCCTTCTTGCCTTCTGTGTTCCTTAGAACTCAATGTGGTGCTTGAGAACACAGTTACCTATATGTCGGGTGATAGTCAATAACAAGACAGAATTTTAAGAAGTGCATAACTTACAGGAACACAATATTTATCAACAAAAATACAAGAGCAATTTAAGATGAGTTTGAAAACTCAGAAAAAATAATAATTTAGTTAATAATAATAGTTTCAAAGCTGTATGTGTTAGGGTTTCAGAGACTGCTTCCTGCAACAACCGAGCAGGCGTCCTTGTGACAGCCTGTCTGGCCTGCTTGCCTGCTGCTTCCCTGAGCTTCCACCAGAGGGACTGTCTTCCTGTTTGTGCCTGAACTGTGTGTGCCTAATCTAGTTAGATTGTTTTCACATGTGTGTAATAAGTCTCTATGTGTTTGGTGCTCTATTTAAACCCTTCCTGTGGCTTGGTTCCCTGCTCAGTCTTGAGCTCCCCTTTGTTGTGTGTTTCCTGTAAAGATCCTTTGTCTTTTAAAATGCTTTTGTGTTTTTTGACGATCTCTGCATCTGGGTCCCTCCTGCTAATCCATTACAGGACATTGCATTTAATTTTCTTGTGCAGCAGGAACCAATGCAATCTAAGAAGTAAAAATCCTGAATGATAACATTACTCTCACTTTTTATATGCAGACAAAATAAACATTTCAACAGACATTTGACAGATTGTAATGTTTTGTTTATGGTTGTAATCACTGATATTCATGAAATAAGTATGACAAATGAATACATAAGAAACGTACACCTTCAAGGGTTCTCAGGAGTAGCTATGTCACAGTATTCCCTCTTTCCAGCTTTTTACACTGAAAGAAAAACAATGTATTTCATTATCTTCATGAAAGGATAAAAGAAAAATTTGGTAAGTCCGAGTATTAGAGTGAAGTGACTCTGACCCTGTTGTAGCTGAGGTGCAGCGTATATGGATGAACCAAACAGAGGTCTGAGCATGCTCATCCTAGCACACCTGCCTATAGAACACCCCATAATGTGCCCAAACACAGGCACTCTGCCCAGTGATTTCAAGCTTTATGCAACACTGTACTTAAACACATTTGTCAAAGTTTCTAATAATAGTGTTCATTTAGGCACATTTGGATTTTAGTGACATCATCATGCCTTCAGCACTAAGGCATTTTTATTTGTTTTTAGGTGTATTGGTTTAAGGATGGAAAGCAGATATTGAAGAAGACAGATCATTATAAGAAGATAAGAGAGGGAGATGGTACTTGTGCTCTACATATTGAAGCCACCAATAATGATGATGATGGCAACTACACTGTAATGGCAGCCAATCCTCAGGTACTTACATTTTCTTCAAGTGATACAATGTTTGGTAACTGCACTGATGTGTCGATGACATTTCAGTAATTATTAATAAATAATTTCATTAATGGTCGCCCTTATATTTTCAACAGGGAAGAATCAGCTGCTCTGGTCATTTGATTGTCCAGACTGGTCCAGTCCGCAGTCGACTTGCACCTATGATCCACTCTCAAAGGTAAGCAGTAGACTACACCGGTTCAGTGGTGCGATCTGTATGCTGGGTCAGTGCTGTGGTCTGTATGCTAGTTAAGTGGTGCGGTCTTTACGCTGGATCAGTGGTGCAGTCAGTATGTTGGTTCAGTGGTGTGGTCTTTACACTGTACACTGTACAGTGGTGTGGTCTGTGTTGCCATCTGTATGCTTGTTCAGTCGTGCTTCTTTTAATTTTTTCGTGGTAAGGAACTTCATTAAGTATGACACCTCTGAATGTATTCATTTATGCCTGGTAACTGGTCATGTCTGCTTCCAATAATGAAACCTATGGTAGGTAGCACATTCATGCAGCATCTCACATGGCTACTGGAAGCCTGTACTTCACAGCTGTTACGACCCCCGGACTAGGGTCAGGGATAGTAACTAATATAGAGAGTGGAGTTTCCCTTCTCCCGTCCCCAGCACTAACAACGACAGCAACAATGCCAAAATTACAAACCGGAATTAAACAAACAAACTGGATTAAGTATCTACTTACCTGACAATGAAAATTAAAATAATCAACAGAAAACTTCACCTCGCTCCCTAACTTAAGCAGGAGTAAACATAAAGACCAAACAAAAATGGCTCCCACCTCCCTACAGAGCTTCCAGTAGTTATAGGTTAGATATTTACACTATAAACAAAATTTTTACAGGGAAGCAGAAGTCAACAATTCTTTCTCAAACAACAACCACACAACGCATCTGAAGCGGGAGAGGGAAATCTCAACCTTCAACCCATGACTGCAGATTTATCCCCGTCCTCATTAACCCCGCACCAATCTGCTGGTGAAAAGCAACTGCACCAATCACGGTGGTGAAAGGCAGTGAGCTGCTAACCTGCAGACAGGAGAGAGGGAGGGACAAAGATCAAAGGATAACAAAACAGCCTAACACAAGGCAAGCTGGGCAGGATGACACGAGGGCATAGCCTATACATCCTTGGACGTAACACTGCCAGCCCAGTGAGTGTAAGCATAACGCTATTCAAGCCCTACCACAAGTTAACTTGTACAACCTGACTAGGCAATGGAAGCCAAGTCTACTACCATAAATCAGTCACTAGAACACAGAATCCAAAACACATCACAATACCACATGTAAAAAAACATAAACAGCAAGTGGCAGGTGTGAGGGGGGCTGAGGTAGAGTCAATGTTTATTAGGAGTTAGAGCTCAGCATCATTGTGGTAATCTCAATAGGAAAGGGGTTGCATAACTTGGTGGATGGCATGCCTGCCATCCCAGTCACAAAAAGTTAATACTGTAAGCAATTACTATAGCGTAATTAATTGGTTATGTGCTTGTGGAAAGTGATATTGCTGGTCTGAGGCTCAACATCAGCATTTGTTCACTGGAACAGCACTTGGAATCAGAATCTGTCCTGCTAAAGGCAGTTTTATTCATTTACTAATATAGTAATAATATTTATGTCACTGTTCCACTTTGTGCTTGCATGGTCTTTGGGGGTGATGGTACATAGTAATTTGTAAATAGTCAGCAAATCATTTACATCTATGCAAATTATCATTGCATGTTCAGTATTCTCGCAGGTAGCTGAAGCATTGCATTTTGTTGATCATGTCCACATTCATGTTCCTTTGCCGAGGCGATTCTAAGCAGAAGATTAGTAACATCAGCAGAATACCACAGCTATAAGTAAAGGCAAGATGTTTGTTCTCCTGTGTTTGTTGATCCCTGCCAAACAGACATGACTATCACTCCCATATTTCTGGAGGGGTTTCTGCCTGGAGTGGAGGGCAGTACCACTGTAGCCTCTATGAGTGGGGGTGTTTAGCATATGGCACATGAAGATGTGATAAACTGCTAATTAGATCAATATTAAATGCTCAAAGTGATATGAAAGTACGTTATTATAGGTGGCATCGATGCTTGTTGATTTCTGCATAATTTGATGTTTTATTTTGTGTTTTCTTGGGATAGCAGATTAAAGTAGCTCAAATGGGCAGGGCAGAAGCTTTATAATGGAATGTATTTTGCTGCTGTAGTTAGTCTGGTCTGAACGATGAAGGCGGGAAGGTTGTAATCATAACACTGTGTCTGTGGACATAGCACAGCATAGCATTGTATACTTGTAGCATGTTTTTCCTTGTGTTCAGTTTTTCCTTTGTGTTTGTCTACTTAGCACTATAAAAAATTTGCAATGGAAGTTTTTAGCAGCATGTATTTTCTACATCTGCTGTCTGCACTACTCTTTACCATCAACCAGCCCTTGACCAATCTGTAACAGTTCTCTTTGATGTCAGTAAGGGAGTGGAGGGCTAAGCTATATAGGTAGAAGGTCCATTGGGTAGATGCCTTATCTTTGACATTTATTACTATGGTCTCAGGACATGCGGTCAGGGTGGGTCTGTAGTGATGTAACTGACTGGAGATGCTTGACTATGTGTTAGTTACAAACAGTTTAAGCTAAGAGCTGTGAATCCACAACCATGGCATTATCTAGTTATGTGCTGCTCCAACCTTTCTGCATCTCTACAGAGTGCGTTCCCGAGTGCAGGAAGTGGAGGATGGTGAACCTATTCAGGAACGTTTCTTTAGGCCTCACTTTCTGCAAGCCCCAGGTGACATGCTGGCTCATGAAGGAAGGCTCTGCAGGCTAGACTGCAAGGTATTTCACGCACACGTAAAGCCTCATAGCAGGTCAATATATGATACTTCTCATCCATCATACCTTTGCATAGTAAATTATTGGTTTTTGTTTATTGAAGCTTTTTCATTACATGAATATAATGGATTATAAAACAAGAGCAGGATAGATGTTTATGACTGTTTTAAAATATGGGATTAATTTTATCCTCATGTCAGGGTATACAGTACGATTTTCTGAAGTAAATTGTATCAGTGAATGATTTAACTCCTTATAGAGCTAATTTCTAGCAGATATGTTTGCTGTTGAGTGAAAATGTATTGTTGAAACATGCTTTACTTGTTATGGTCCAGGTAAGCGGGTTACCAAACCCAGAGCTGATGTGGCTTCTGAATGGGAAACCCATTCTTCCAGATATTTATCACAGGATGCTTGTGAGAGAGAATGGCATCCACTCTCTCCTCATTGATCCACTGAAGCAGAGTGATGCAGGGACCTACACCTGCATCGCCACCAACAAAGCAGGACAGAATTCATTCTCTCTGGAATTAAGTGTTGTAGGTAAGAGTTTTAATTCTTCTTTCATGCCATATCATCTCAGTACAGCACAAGATAAACATGTTTGCTGTGCACAGTGAAAAAAGACTAGCTACAGAAGGTTGTGGCAAAAGTATACATTTTAAAGAGGAAAAATGACTAATCTTTGTTGTTGGACTAAGACTGAGGCTTTGTGGCATAAACCTTGAATATGTTCTAAAATAATATTTTTTTTTAAATTCTACAAAATCGCACCGCGCGCGTCACTTACAGCCACAAGTTGCATCAGCCTGTAAAGGTGCGTTTTAACCGAACGCGATGTGAAATTTTCGTGCAACGTGAATGCATGAAAAGTCAATGGCAGGAGGCGAATGGGCAGAGTTAATCGCAGCGAAACTGCGAGCAATGCAAAATGGGTGAAATGAGCGTTTGCTTGCGTTAAAAAATGTTCAACTTGAGCGAAAATTTCGCCTGGCGAAAGCCAATCACCTTCAAGTAGGGCTAGAAGCCACGCCCCCTTTCCAGAACTCTCAGGCTGATTGCTATTGTCCGTTAGCTGACGTTTCAAAACGTGGACCCAATGTTGTGTTGACCTTTAGCTTTGAAACTTTAGAAAAACGTTACTTCTTAAAAAAGAGAGTTCACAAGAAATGACAAACTGCTTGTGTGTGGTATTTATATATGCTAATTAACTAGCTAGCTAGCAATGCAAGATAACTGTCTTCTATTGTGTCTAGCAAACTTGCTAGCAGCGTTGGTGTAATCAAAAATGCTTGCTGTGACGTGGCGTGAAATTCGCTTGTTCATTTTTCAGGCAAGCGATCAAACGCACGTGAGGAAGCGAAATTTCGCTTCGCATTCAGTTAAAACGCACCATAACAGTTACCAGAGCGTCAGTTAATCTTATAGCTAGCTGTTTGCAAACAGCCTCTTAGGATGTACTCACACTAGGCGATCTGTACCGTGCCCGAGCACGTTTGACCCCCAAAGTTCAGTTCATTTGACTAGTGTGATCGCTCCGTACCGTGCCCGGGCCCGGGCCCACTTGAAGAGGTGGCCTCGGGCATGGTTCAGTTGGACTCGGGCACGGTACGCATCAGTGTGATCGCTAACCGTGCCCGAGCACGGAACTCGAACATGACGTCAATGATGCGATTGTCCCATTTAACAAATGTCCGTTATAGCAACACTTAACTGGATATCTGTTAGTTACACGCCCAGTCATAATAAATCCTTTAAACCATTATTTGATTAGCTAGCTGACTTTCTTAAGTATAACAAGCTGGCTACCTCCAAAATGATCTTTGATTGGATAGTTGTGTAAATCTATATGTAAAAATAACTCTGTGGATCCCCACATTAGCTTGATTACTAGCAAGCGAAATAAAACTAATCATACTTTACGTACTTTATGTAAGCGTTGCTGTTGTCAGGGGCTTAGTCAGAGTATCACAAATGAAGCAGCCAACCCGTTTAAGTAGCTAGTCTTCAACAATCGTTCAGATTGGTAACCTGTTATCTAACTAGCTATGTTTGTCAAATAGATAGCTAACGTTAGCTCCCCGGCCAGTTAGCATCGATTACCCCTATCCCACAGGCATATAGGTGCTGACACCCTAGGTGCTAACACATTTACACACAAATGCTGCCATGAGAGACCCCCTACAGGGTCTCCGCCATTACCCTACAGACGCAGAGGTGCCGACACCCTAGGTGCCAGTACACACACACACACACACACACACACAAAGGACTGTTACCTGGCTAGGCTTCTGGTGGAGGGCGGAGGGTCAGACCCCCTGCGGACCAGCAGAAAGCAGGTAACAGTGGTGATTGTCAAAGTTAAGAATGCAAGATGCAAGGAATACACATTTCTGTTTCCCACCTCTGAGGACAAAGAACTCAGAGAAGGTATTTAAAGTGCCCCAATGTGTCAATCAGTGTTCAATTACTCCGCGATCCCGAAGAGACTTTTTTTCTGTGACGCTTTGCCGATCATTGTAAAACTTTCTCGTTGCAACTGCTCGAACGCAAAATGAAACAACACCGACTTCCAAACTACATCGGACCCGTGCCTCTTCAATTCTTACAGCATCGATTATGCAACACAGCGATTTTCAGTTAATCGTGCTGTACGTATTAGAAGATTTTTACGGAGGCAGCTGACATTGAGGGAGAAATTTGGAGCTTTACTCGCCGACTACAATTCACGTTCATAAGGTGAGAACCAGACCCGTTATTAATGCAAATATTCTAGAAAGAATTGAAAAGTGTACTATCCAAGTAGTAATAGAAGATGTTTGTTGTTGTAATGATGACAGTAGTGCACACACAAGCCCTAACTGGTTAACATTAGCTAACATTATTGTGATTAGGCTGCTGTAATCTGACACAAATCTGACACAAAATATTGGTCTGTCCCTTAGCATAATGACTGAAACGTCAGCTGCCTCCGTAAAAATCTTCTTATACGTGCAGCACGAAATGAAAATCGCTGCATTGCATAATCGATAAATCTATAAGGCATGTGAGAGGGCCGTGTGTCACTGCGCCCAAAACGACTCCAAATAAGCCACAAAGTAAGTACAATCATGAACTCCATTGTGCTGTGCGAGAGCGCTGTTCTTCAACACAAAAAGTCGCATCGTGATGACATAAGCGTGCTTGGGCCCGGAATGTTAAGTGCAATGTGAGCACAGGCCAGCGGGGGATGGGGAGGGGGGACAATCGTGCTCAGGCACGGTACAAGGCAACCGGGCCTAGTGTGAGTACGCCCTAAAGCACAATCATCAAACTGTGAAGGTTATTATGGATTTTTTTTTTAAATAAAATTTTATTTTTTTTAATTTATTTTTTATTTTATATAAGTATTGCTTTCCATGTCCAGCCCACCAGTTTGTAGGCTGCTCCTCAGCCAACAGTCATTGGAGGCTGTGTTTCCGCAAACCGTGCACTAAGCAAAACAAGTGTCAAGAGCATGTCCTTAGGGACATTTATGTGTGAAAATGATTCCATAGTCGAGATTGTAACAGCACCATAATGGTAACCTTATACTACATCCTTTCAATCTCTGAACATATACAGTACTTATTTTTCATGTGTGATGATTTACTATGTTACTATGCACAATTATGTTTTGCCTGTAGAAAAAGAGGTGAAAAAGGCTCCAATGTTTTTGGAGAAGTTGCAGAACATCGGCATTGCAGAAGGTGCCCCTGTGAGGCTGGAGTGCAGAATAGTGGGGATGCCCCCACCCAATATTTACTGGAAGAAAGACAATGATACCATTTCTCCCTCAAAGGAGAGATTCAGGTGAGCCCTCTCCCTCATTCAATTCTTTTTCTGATTGGCTCAGTGCCATGGGAGCAGAATTGTCCTAGAGCCATTCTGCAAGGAGAAATTTCAAAAATCTCCCTTAAAAGCACCAGAATATAAAACACTCACTATATGGCTGTGAATGACTGTGGCTGTCCTGTTTTCTGCATAAAATCTTGCACTGTGCAATAATATTCAGATTAACATTTTTAGAATTATTTAAGCAGAATACACACATTTTTAAAATTGCTTTATATATTATGGTTTTTGTTCCTATGTTATCAGGGGTACAAAGAAATATGGAGGGAAAGCTAGGCAAAACTGAACATACGATTAAAGCTCCAATTTATACTAAATTGGGACAACATAAATATTGATTTATTTCTGTATAATGTTAGGGCACTTCTACTGTCTGCATATTCAATCCCATTATCAAATCAAAGCAGGTTAAATACCAATGAATGCATCATTCTTGTTCTATGTAATACCTTTTAGCTTAGATGTAATGTAAATGCATTTTCTTTCATAACAATTAAGTTCAGGTGGGGACTGTGTTTTCATTTATGCAGTGCAGAGGTATTAGAAATTTCAGCATGTTTTAATGTTGATGAAACCAGGCCTGTGCTGAATGAACTGATGAGTAGTAGCTAGATATCACTCTACTTGCAAATAACACCGCAAATAATAGAGTCCAACTGTAGAGTCCAGGGAGTGAATGTCCTTGCTAAAATTTTGCTAATGTATTACACCTAAAATCCAGCAGGGAAGCTACATTAACCACTGCCCAACTATACTTTGTGAATTGCTGGTAAATAGAGGTCTAGTGGTCACAAATCTGAGATTTTTTTTAAACTCAGCAACCAGCTCCCTGCAGTTATCTGGATCTACAGCTGCTATTTATAGGGCACCAAACAGTATGGAAGTGCTATTTTGTTATTTTAAGACAGCACAGCTGTACCAAAGTTGCAAATACTAAGCACAGTGAAATTTAAATGATCCTAAAATACTGCTACTGAAAGGTCCTCTTAACACAAGGCAGAGTGGAAAGTGCAACCTGGTCGTAATACCAGAATATCTGACAGGAAGTGATCACAGGATTTAAACTGGCCAACATCCGCTTTCATTTGGTTAAATAATTAGTTAATTTGTTAATTACTTTAGGTTGGACAGGCAGTTTAGCAACTAACATTGAAAATCCAGCCCATCTTCCACATTCTCCAGCCTGTTTATTCTGTCTAATCTGTGCATTCTTTTAACCAATCAGAAAAAAAAAAAAATTAAATGATGTCTGTCTAACATAACATCATATTGAGGAAAAAATTACCCACAGAAAAAATTTCTGTAGTGTCAGGTCCCCTCATCTTGAGAGTAGAGAAACCTCTAGCTATATAACTAAAAACAAACTCTTTGAAAGTGGTGGTTAACTAATTATATTTAGCTAATGGTTTTTAAAAATGGTTTAAATACTGGTTTAATGGTTAATGGTTTAATACTTCGAGACATACAGTCCCTAACACATGGTCCTGGCTAGTTAATTTTAATTATTAATGCTGCTGATTACCCTGAAAGATTGCTAGCTAACTAACTAGCAAAACCAGGTTATGCTTACTTATAACTGCACATATGATGGCTAGCTAACTGTTCCTGAGCTAGTTAGATCATTTCTTTGTATTGATAGTAGATACATTTTAATGTGAAATATGGTAAGCCTTCTTAAGTAGCTAATTTATTACATTAACTACCTAAGAAGATAGTGTAGGAGTTGGTGTATATTATTTTGAATAGATGATTATTAAATACTAGTTTTTCAGCAAGCAGGTAGCTAGCTAACTTACAGTGAGTGCATGTTAAACTTCAAACCCAGAGTTGATATAGAGCAAATAAATCATGCGAATTATACAGCAGCGAGTCTAAAAAGATACATAGAGGAGGAGGAAAGGAAGGACAGAAGAAGAGACATTATTTTGGAAGGTTAAAATTTTGAGCTTGATTTAACTCTTTTATGCTGTAGTTTCAAACAAATTTGTCTGCTTGCTCACAAAAGTGTCAAGTGGGCAAGTAATGCATTTCATCAGGGGTCCCCCAATGTTGATGACATAAAACCTTTAAATGTGTAAAGGCTTGCATAAATACAAGAAAGCATATGAAATTCAAATTATCTGTTTGTTCATTGAGTAGTACAAATATTTGCATAATACATCAGTGATATATACCTTAAAAAATCTTACAAGATAGATTGTTTGATATCATTATTATTATAATACTATATTTTTATGCATATGGAGTTCAAGTTTAATCTTTTCATTTGAATTTTTCCTCCATAAATTATAATCACACTTTATGCTGATGGCTCTTTGACGTTCGAGCACTATTATGATGGTGTTTTCACTCCACAATTTGTGTAAAATAATGCCCTTACATTTACAAATGATGACACATGGCCTCGTGTTGCACCCATTTTTCAGATATGGAACAGCATGTTTGTGTGCCTTTTCACCTGACATGAGCTTAGTACATCTGGAATGCTCTGGTTTGGTGTGTGCTTCTGAGAGTGGAACGCTCTCTTGTAATGTCAGTACCACAGCAAAATGGTGTATATTGGAAAAATGAACTCCCTTGGTACACCATTAATTTGATAATGGGTTTGAACATTTATAGGTCATAAGTGCCCCAGTGTTTATGGTGTAGTGCATTTTTTCTGCCCAAGCAATAAAAGACTTCCTTGTACTTAATTCATACAAACTGGAGCCAAAATCATTTGTTACATTTTAATGATGCTTCTGTCTACATGTCTGTAGACCTACAGAACCCTGCCAACTCAAGATTAGTGTTAATGTTAATATGAATAGGCCTTATTACTTAATCTTTATAATAACAGTAATTAACACTATAAATTCGTGTTTCCTTTATTTTTAAAGAAACATATGTTTGTAAAGTGAAGTTAGAAAATCCATCCATTATCTAGCAGCTTACTTTAATTAGCTAAATTACTAAGCTAATTAAGTAAGTTAAAGCACAATATGGATGTTCCCCTGTTTTAAAATAATGGCACAATTGAGGAAAACAAAGTTTCTCTGAAAAAAAAAAACAGGAATGTCAGATGGTCCTCTGGAACAGCAGTGGGTGGGTGTGGGGAGGGCCAGAGCTCTGGAGTGGTTTCATTGCATCATAGCATTATTTTAAATGTTGGCTCATGTATCAGGGAAGTACAGACAGGTGACCTTGTGCTGCAGGGGCTTGGTATAACATGTTTACTGCATGAGACAGGGGACATGTGCAGGGTTCAGAGACTTCAGGGCTGTCCAGGGTTGGGGATCAAAGCTGTGTAATGCACATTGGGTCCTCTGCAGTCATGTGTGTCTTTGTATTGACCACATTCTGTGTTCTGTGTATCTCCTCTGGGTTTATTTAACTTAAAATGGCATTATAATTAAAGGACTACTGTATGAATGCACAGATCACATGCAAATATATTTGCTGTGCTACTTTTTGAAATAACTCAAGTAGAAACAAAAAGTGGAGTTTTAAAATTACAATATAAGCATGTCCACTGGCATTTTACTTTCTTGAAAAAGCTTCGCTCTTTTGCACTAGGGCAACTTTACAGCAATTTTAGAAACTTTACAGCCGTTTTAGCAGTTTTGCAGTCATTGCAGCATACGGTGACAATTGTTGAATAATAAAAATGAAAACGTTGTTGTTTGTCATTATTGGATAACAAAATTCATCCATGCTTACCATTTGCAATTTCTTCATAAGATGTCATTCATGTAATTCCACGCTGCAATTCCAAGTTATTGTATTTATAGAATTAGAATATAGAATCCTTAGAATTGTTGGTGCCATATTTCATAATTTCCATTAGATGCACTTTAGTGCAAAAGAGCCTAGCTCAGTTTCCACAGAAAGTAACTGCTCTTTTTGTATAAAAAGCGCATCTCTAAACATACACTATACATTGTCCTCCATATTTATTCATACCCCTGAATGAAGGGAAACAAAACATATGACACTCTAAAAATACCTATTGGGTAATACAATCCCCTTAAAAATTTGGTATACTTTAATCTTAACATTTCACAGACCAGTCATGGAGTGAACGTAAAATGAACTTTATTCCAGAAAACACAAGAGACACAGATATTCACACCTTAACCTTTTAAATAAATTGCAACAAAGTGTACACTATCAGTATTGAGGCCTCTGAAGGGTTCTGGAAAATGGACATTAGAGCATGATAATAATCCTAAACTACATGGAGACACTGGCAGCAGAAGCAGAGGAAGCAGTGCACCATGGGAACATGTGGAACCTGTACGCCACCAGCAAGAAGCTCTCCGGAAAGTACAGCAAGCCAGAGAGACCAGTGAAGGACAAGGAAGGGAAGACAATACCTGACGAGGAGGGACAGAAGAACAGATGGGTGGAACATTTCGAGGAGTTGCTGAACAGACCAGCCCCACAGGACCCACTGGACATTCAGCCAGCCAACAGTGACCTGCCCATTGACTGCAGCGTGCCCACAAAGGAGGAGATCCACAAGACTGTCAAGCAGCTGAGGAACGGCAAGGCTGCAGCACCCAACAGCATCCCAGCAGAGGTGCTAAAGGCTGACGACGAGACCAGTGCCGAGATGCTTTACCCCCTCTTCAGCAAGATCTGGGAAGAGGAGCACGTCCTGTCAGAGTGGAGGGAGGGCTACCTCATCAAGCTCCCAAAGAAAGGCAATCTCATCTCCTGTTCCAACTAAACAGGGATAACACTTCTGTCAATCCCGGGTAAGGTCTTCAAATGAGTCCTCCTGAACAGGATGAAAGACGCTGTTGACCGCCAGCTCCGAGACCAGCAGGCTGGTTTCCACAAGGATAGATCCTGTATCGACCAGATCGCAACACTGCGCATCATCCTGGAGCAGTCGCTGGAGTGGAACTCATCCCTCTACGGCAACTTCATTGACTACAGGAAGGCATTCGACAGTGTGGACAGGCAGATTCTCTGGAAGTTGCTGAGAAGCTACAGGGTGGTGGAAAAGATCACCAAAATCATCAGGAACATTTACGAAGGGATGACCTGCATAGTGGTCCATGGCGGACAACTCACCAATGCCTTCCAAGCGCGGACAGGAGTGAGACAAGGATGCTTGCTGTCACCTTTCCTGTTCCTACTGGCCATTGACTGGATTATGAAGATGTCCACAGCCCAGAAGTGAAATGGCATCCAGCCATCCCTCTGGACACAGCTGGCGAACCTCGACTTTGCTGATGACCTGGCTCTTCTCTCCCACACCCAGCAACAGATGCAGGAAAAGACTTGCACCGTCGCAGAAAACTCAGCACGCCTGGGCATTAACATCCACAGAGGGAAGAGTAAGGTCCTAAAAGTCAACACAGCTGATGCAACCCCCATCACGCTGGAAGGCAAAGCACTAGAAGAGGTGGAGAGCTTTACCTACCTTGGCAGCATCGTCGACAAGCAGGGTGGAGCAGACGCCGATGTAAGAGGCCGGATAGAGAAAGCGAGGTCAGCTTTCCATCAGCTGAAGAACATCTGGGGCTCCATGAACCTGACCACCAACATCAAAATAAGGATCTTTAACACCATTGTGAAGCCATTGCTACTATATGGAGCTGAGACCTGGAGAACCACTGTAAGAACCATGAAGAGAATCCAGACGTTCATCAATACCTGCCTCAGAAGGATCCTTCGGTTCCGCTGGCCCGACACCATCAGTAACCAAAACCTGTGGCAGCAAACAGGACAGCAGCCTGTACGTGAAGAGATCCTCCAAAGGCGCTGGGGATGGATTGGCCACACCCTCCACAAATCCACATCCAGCACAGCAAGGCAAGCTCTCACCTGGAACCCACAGGGGAAAAGGAAAAAAGAGGCCGGCCAAGGAACACCTGGCGCTGCAATCTGGAGGCGGACACCAAGAGAATGGGACTCATCTGGGGGCAGCTGGAGTGACTGGCCCAGGATCGAGATGCCTGGAGAACTCTCGTTGGCCGCCTATGCCCCACTAGGGGCCACAGGCGAAAGTGAAGTGAAAGTGAATAATCCTAAACATTCAACCCAATCTGCAGAGAAATGGTGAATTCAGCACAAAATGTATATTCCCAAATGGCCACCTCAATCTCTAGACCTCAAGGCAATTAAAAGAGGTTCAAAAATAAAAACCATCAGATCAGGACATACAGTAGTTCTCTCTGTAGACATGCTCAAATAGCCCTCTCAGAGCCTCATAAAAGTCCATAGGAATCTTGTCAGTGTAATCAATACCAGAGGAGAATTTATAAATTACTGATGACATGGTTTTAAAGAAATACAACCCTCCTGTTTTCTGGAATATAATTCTTTCATTATTATTGTAATAATTCCAGTATGGCTTTGCTCTGTGGAATGTTATTGAGATGAAAGTATGACAATATTTTAATTAAATTGAAAATCATCTAATACACACATTTTTTCTTTTGTATCATGTTTTAAAATGAATATGGAGCAAACTGAATGTATGTTTCCATGACAGCTTTTTCATCATGGATGTGGATATCCATCAAACAGATTATTTATAATAGATCAAATAATACTTTTCTCTGGTTAATTATTAATTGATTTCAACCAATGCATTTTTACGCTTTCCATGAATGACCTTAGCTGTGAGAACATGCACTTGAGGTTATTTATATACAAACTAATTAAAGAAATTTGTTTTGATCACAGCATGCACCAGGATTCAACAGGATATGTTTGCCTGCTGATTCAGCCTTCCAGGAAAGAGGATGCTGGTTGGTACACGGTATCAGCTAAAAACCAAGCAGGAATAATATCATGCACAGCCAGGCTAGACATATATGGTAAGATAAAGATAGCTTAATTTATCTCCACTTGCCATAACAATGTTAATAATTTCATTTACATGTTTACAAGGTTCCTGTGCAGGTCTTGAAAGTCTGGAAACTTAAAAATGAATCATTTCCAGCCCTGGACAAGTCTGGAAAAATCTAGTGAATGTCTGGGAAAACATTTGTTATTCCATACCATTGCCATACTCTGGTTCCAGGTTCAAAACTAATTCAGCATTTTTATTCACTATTCTAGGATGCAACTGTACAACCAACACAAATATACAGTAGATCAATGGCACTGCAACATTAGTCATATGCTGTAACCTTGGGCTTCTCAGCTGGGGCACTCCAGGGGGGTGCTGAGGCAGAGGGGGTTGGAAGGGGGGTGCTGATACTAGATGCTGGGGGTGTCACATTCTGAATATTTCACGCAGATAAAACATGTTCAGATGTACTGGAAGAAGGAAAAAATGACATGACATCAACATTAAGAAAATCAGTCATATGTTTAGGGTAAAGGGCACAAGTCTGAACACTGAGCTTATGGACAGTCTCTGCCTTCGATCAGAGCTGAGATTTCTTTTTGAGCCAAACATTCCCTAGAGTGAACGAGCATGTATAAGAACTTGCAGCCTAAGCCACAAAAGCACAAGCCTAAAAAATTCAGTTGAGCAGGTTTGTAAATTGGGGTCTGGAAAAAGTCTGTAATTGTGTGAATATATACAGTTTTAGAAGTGTAAATATATAAATATATATATAATTTACATATACTTATAAAATATATTTGTATGCACAATTTATCTTGAACTGCCTTATTTTAGTTTCAAGTGCACATTTATGACTGAACAGTTATGTCAATAACTAGTAGATAGTACTACATTGTTGTCATTACCTCTCAACTTGAATTGAGAGGAAAAAGTGTTCTGTTAAACATATAAATGGTCAAATGTGTCCCCACCATTGTCAAACTCAAACATACACTCTCACATGTGACAACTGCTAATATTATTGTATACATGGTAATTAGAGTTACCCAGATAAATGATGTACAGAAGTGTTTCTGTATCGCCAGCCCATTGACTGGTACCCATCCATGGGAAGTTGCTGACAAGTCTCTCAGTGCCCCTTTCCAAACATGTATCAAGCTAGCAAAGAAACTGTCATTAGCTGCCTTTTTGGGTCTTTTAGTGGGTAGGGTATGCAAATGTGTCCTCAGTGTATGTCTAAAAAACAGTCTCACAGAGGGGTATCCTAGTTGTCAGGACAATGCAAGTTCATGCAGGATGCTTAATCCATATATGAAACAAAGCTCAGATCAGAATGTGTGGCATGTGGCAGTTAGCTAGATAGCTAGCTTGGTAACTTAATGTCCTTTTTGAAACCATACTGTACACTTCTCAGCCACTGTTTGCTTGAAACTTGTATGAAAGATAGGCAAGCATTTAAGACTCTGAAAAGATAAAAGCAATGTCCTATCGCTAGACTATATCACCAGTTATCCATCAAATATGGATTTACTTCTGCTGAGGATGAGTGCCCACCCAATTGCTGTATAGCCATGGTAACGTTGAAGTAGCTCAGTGGCCAGAGCATTCCCTTTGAATCAGCTGATGATGACTAGGAGCCCACAGAAAGGGGATGGGCATGGGGGCCGATGTGTGAAAGAAGCAGTGCTTGGCATCATATGTTTCAGAGGAGAGGGTGTGCTTACCTGCGCTCTCAGATCATTAGAAGGGGTTGTAGTGATGATCCAGATTGGGAGAAAAAGGGGGAAAAAACCTTAGGCATTCCAAATAAAACAGCACTAAAAAGAAAAAATAGTTGGATAAGAACATGAGTTCATAGTAAGCATAGAACTTGCCTGAAAAGCAACCCCCACTACGTTAGTTATGTTGAATAAATAATAAATATGTAATTCATCTTAAGATTCAGATTGACTCCTCATCTTTACCGCTCACGTAGACTGCCCATAATGTAGCTAAGTTATAATTAGTAAGCTTCCCTTTAAAGAGTTCATGTTAGGGTTACATTTTTGTCCAGCAGTATTTTGTTGTTGCCATTTATTTTGGAAGTATTTTGTAATTTTGCAAATTATTTTAATATATTGTTATTATGTGCGTGCAAGTACATAATTGCAATTTCAATGTAATCATTCAGTATATGCTCTTGTCCAGTGCAATTTACAAAGTGCGCCCAAAAGTTACACACAGTGCATGGTACTGACCAGTACCACAGATCCCTCGCACTGCACCGTTAAAGTTTTGCCACAAACATGATGTAACCCGTAAAGAAGCTTAAGATGAGGTAAAAAAAACAAAAAAAAAACATAAAGAATGTGATTATATTGAATGTTCCCTACACCTTGAGCAGGAAAAATACAACTAAAAATAGCTATTTAAATTACAATGAAATGGTAACTCAAAGCAGTAACATTTCTGTTTTAGATACATCCTTTCAAATGTCTTTAAATTCCCATCTTCTCCCTAGTTTGCTGTGAGGAGTGGGATCCCTTGCCCACATTGGCACATTTAGTGCTTTAACAGCAGGTTAGCATTGTTTGCCTCAAACCCACCACAGCTGGTGGCCTGGGACCAGGCTAGATTGTTGTGTTTTTCTCTTGATTTTAGCCAACACAGACTACATCATTTCAGAAATCTGTATGTACCCTATGTCTGGCAGGTATGGAAATTTCAAGGAGAGGTGTGGATGTTTTTGTGTATTTCCATAAAATGGGTACTTTTTTCCACATTTTTTTTTCAAAATTGCAGCTCTTTCTTGAGTTGCCCAAAATATTTTGGATCTGTCTTGTCTTACAAGTAACAATCTAATCATGAATGTATAAGATCCGTACAGTCTTTGCTTTGACTGGTCTGTAAAGGCTCTCTGGTCTTTCAGCACAGACTGCTCTAAATCTCTCTCCCTGCTATTCTTAATTCCTCTCACCGCTGATTCTGCTTCCTCTGTGTCACTTCCTGTGAGTGACTGTAGGTTGTCTTGTCTAAGTCCTCCCTGTTGGCTCTCTTTGTTGGCGGCAGCTCAGTGGCACCAGCAGATCTCCCTGCCTATGAGGAATGTGCGCCCCGCGGGTAGCCGCTATGCTTCCCTCACTAGCCAAGGCCTGGACATCATGTCTGCCTTCCCAAGCATGGACAGTGGCCCCATTCTGTTTTCCAGCTCCCCCACAGAAGCAGTCCTGGAGAGTGAGGAGCTGTAGGGCCTGGAGGAACCAGCCCATGACCTGTGACGTTGGGCTAACCCAAACTCTAACCCTCTCAAATAAGCCTTGCCACATTTATGAATGCAGTCTTTCACCAGATTTTTACCTTTTGTAATCCAGCAAAGTAAGCTTTAAAGTGTGAAGCTTTAAAAATTGCAGGATTGGTTACACCTAGATAACTGATAACTGATTGATTTCCTGCCAGCCCTGGTGAAATGGATGTTAACAGAGTATTACCTTAAAAAAGATTTTGTGTTATATATTTAGTCTTTTCTACTGCCTGTTAAATGTGATGGTGAGATTAAGGATGTAAACAGCTATGACCTTACAGTTTTCTTCATTTTAGATATGTTGTGTAAGCTTGTTTAATTCTCATTTTTATTGCAAAATTATCTATAGAAGCAAAAATGTGCTCAGTCATTTAAGAATATACTTTATACTATAACAAAACTAGGTTATTCTAAGTAACTTATTTCATGTATTCCATTGCATCATTTCAGTGTATTACCAATTAGAATAAGTACACAAACAGGCATTTATAAGAAACCTAGTTATTGTTTGAAATGAGTAGTAAGTAATTAACCAACTTGTCCAATATGCCACTTGCTTATTGCTATTCCAGCCTGCAAATGAGGTTGGAATTATCTTACTTCATCACCATTTCTACTTTGCATTGATTATAACTGTTGAAGTGAGTTCACTTTTTGTTTCAGTACATTTTTCATTTATTTCTTTGAGTCTTGAATTCAAAATTTTGCGTGAGTGGTGACAAAACAAACTGAAAGGTAGTTAGTTCCATCCTAAACATGTAATCATACTTAAAGCTGTATAGATCCAGGGCCTCTCTTGAAAGTTGTATTTACAGCATTTCTGTTATGGATCCATTATTATGGATTTTAAACTTTTATAAGTTGAGGTGTCTTTGTTGCTATTTCTGCTGTATACAATCTAACCACAAGTGTATTTTTTTCCATTCTAAATTTTTATTTCACATAAGTGCCACTGATGCTACATTGTGTAATTAAAAGGGTTATTTTACTGTTAGTCAGAAATTATACAATTTCCTACATCAGCAAAAGATTACAAAAATTACAGTACATTTGGTTTTAAAAAAAAAAACTGAATAACATAAATCAATGTCAAAAAAGACTGGTTTTGCACAGTTTTGGAGGGAGTTGACAGTGCTTTCAAGTATACATTCTGTAAGCATTGAGATGCATTAGGCTGAATGATAATAAGCAAATAATAATAAGCAAATAATTTATTATTGTAAAGTTGCATCAATTGTAAGAAAATCTTTTTCTGTGAATAAAGTTGTATTTATTCAATTTTTTTTTCCTATTGAGTTCCTCCCTATTAACATTTGATTAATCACTAATGAGACTTAGTCAAATTCATTTTCTCACTTTTCACTTCACTCCAGATAGGAGCCATCATTTCACTTCCATATGACTCTTAAAAAGGGAACATAGAAGAGCCTCTGTTTTCATTCAACTGGTTGAAATGTTGTGACATCCAGTTTTTTATATCAAACATTCAGACAGAAATAGCATTTAAACTGGACCATAACTACCCGGAACTGCATTCTAGCAACTTTACTTAGTTGAGTAATTAAATGATGGTTTAATTAAAGCGGCAGTTTACCAACCGATAATGAAAATCCAACCCTTCCTCCACATTTTCCAACCTGTTTATTCTGTTGAACCAGCATAGTATTCTCCCAGCCATGTAAGTAATAGTACCCTTGGAACAAGTTGTCATCATGTCATGTTAGCATAGCTCAGCCTGAGAAGAAAGAAACCTGTAGCTACAGAACAAAAATAGTCTTTGAAGGCAATGAGTTACTTCACATTTATCTTATGGTAAAATTTTGAACTGCTTTAAATAGTATGTAAAGAATTACAACTCCTATGAACAGTGGGTCTTGCCTTGTTAAGTTTAATTAATAATACTATTCGCTAGCCTGGAAGATCGCCAGCTAAATAACTCCCAAAAGAAGGTTAGCTTGCTTACCTGTACAGCATATTCTGCTTTATGCAAGTACATCATATTCTACACTGCCATGTGGTAGTACAGCATATTCTACACTACCGTGTGAGAGTGCAGCAAATTCTTCACTGTGTGTGTGAGTAAACATTCTGCATTACTATGTGAGAGTAGAGCATATTCTACATGGCTGTGTGTCTGAGTACAGTATATTCTGCATTATTTTGTGAGAGTACAGCACATTCTAATCCATATTACTGTTTCAGTTTCTGCAAATTAATTCATGCTCTTTTATAAAAAGGAATATTGTCATTGAATGAGAATCAATGAGATATTACTCTTGTTGCTGGAGTAAGTGAATAGGAATGTTTTCTACATGAAAATGTTTGTAATTGTCCATTTCTGTGTACTGAGTAAATATTTTGTGACAAATTTAGTGAAATACTATAAAATAATATATGTGGTATGCATAACCAATACAGAAAGGCAATTCAATTTAAAAGCCAGAGTAGCTTTAGACAAACACAAAAACTGGCAAACACACAGTTATATAATGTAAATTTATAATCTCATTTACAGTCATAAATGATATAAGTAATGTTTTATATACCTATATTCCAAATTATAAGAATCACTGTAATACTATAGTATAAAAGGAACATGCAGAATTCTCTACACAACAGTTATATGAATATAAGAATATAAAATAAAATATAAGAATTTCAAACTGCAGAAAATACACAGGACTGGTCTTGAAATGTTACAATTTGTTGGAGATTTCTTTACCCTTTTTAAAGGTTTTCAACTGTGTCCAAAAATACATGTTGTAAAACTAATTTAAAACAAAAGAACAATTTACCTGGGCATTGGAGAAACCTTCATTCCTTAAGCCATATCATTCAAACAATTAAGTCATATTATTTCAGCCAATTCATGACAGATTTTAGTATGTGTAATTACATGTAATTTACTGTCTGCTGTATATGCAGTAACATGACAACTGCTAAGTTATACATTCTTTGCAAAATTATGCCATTTTTGGGAGAATGTTTCTGAGTTAAAATGATTTTTGCTTGGTGGCATTAAAACGCAAATAGAAAAGTAAAAGAATATAGGCAAATATATTTACCAATCCAAGGAGTGGACAAAGGGCGTTACCTGCTTTATCAGTGAATCACACATATTTATATTTCCATAACCAGTGTCCTTCAGTTCAGTCTAATTAGTGATCTGGAAGCTGTCACACCGATAAGGACAGGAGGAGAGAACATACTCACTGCTACTCTGAGCGCTTTGGCCTACATAGCAATGATAGTTTTCCTGGTGTGAACTTTCAATATGCAGGTCCAACCATTGCCTGTGGGGGGTGTTATGCCTCCTGGCATCACTCAGAATACGGCTGAGGGCCATTATGTAGCTGAGGGCCATCTGCAATGTTTCATACTTGGAAAGTTTCTTATCCTGGCTCCACTGCGGCACCACTTTGCGAAGACAGTCAAAGGCACTGTTCAGGCCCTGCATCCTCTTCCTTTCACGGGCATTGGCAGCCATCCTGCGCCTGGCTGCACTCTTGTACCTCTCTGAGCCTTTGGATTCCAATTCAGAGCCAGAGTCTGCACACCTGGACCTGCAGGACTTCATGCTCTCAATAGGGGTCTGTTCCACAGTCCTCAGTCACCAAGCACTGCCCAAAAAAAAAAAAACAAAACTGATGCTTGATATTGTAAAAAATATTTCAGTGCTTGTAAATAATGCAATCATGGACTCGTAATGGATCCTTGATCCTGCTTTTTAAAATAACAGCATTTCTTTACACAGCAGTCAAACTTGCAGAATGTTGTGGTGCCTCCCCTAGGCCCAGCTGGTCTGCGTTGTGTGCTGTCCTCTGTGGGGACAGAGTGCTTTTATACAGCAGGGCAGGGAGGTGAACAGGTGGCAGCAGGTGGGGTGGCTTCTCTCTGCCCCACATCCAAGCATCGCTCCCTGGGAAACACACACACAGAAAAAAATTAATGAAGTCCCAATTAACACAGGCTTTGCCTGCCTGAAACTGCACTCACAGCCATGCATTATAAAAACTGATGATTTACCGTCTGGCTTTGGTAATGGAATCCTCATAAGTGAGCAAAACTATGTGTAAGAGCTTTGCTTGATTTAAAGCTAATTATAAGGAAATGCAATTACATGGGTGTCCTATAACCCTCCCATGCTTTTCCCCCCTCATTGCTACTTTAATCCTTTGTGTGTGTGTGTGTGTGTGTGTGTGTGTGTGTGTGTGTGTGTGTGTGTGTGTGTGCATTGTGAGACAGATATTTTAGGCAGAATATTCCAAAACACAACAGAAGAATTAGGAAATGACTTGTATGTTGATATGTAAAAAGATACATAACCAACACAATTATATACAGTGCAATACCAATGTAGTTATAATATAAATTAGCACTTTTTAATATAATTAAGTACAAAGCATTAACATGAATGTGTATAGTTTAAAAATAAAGAGATGTAGCTATTCTGGTGTAAAGGGACTGCAACAAAAATATGATTTAAAAAGATGAGTTTGCTTTGTTAATATCCCAAACTATGTTTTTGTGGGAGATTTTTATTTAGGAAATTATTTTCACAAACTGCAAAATTTTATGCTTTCTGACAGAGTGAAACTGGTTTGTAATTGAGCTGTGCTGTATTCCAGCATGACAGATGTCTAATGCAGGCCAAGGGAAGCTATATATAATTAATGTCATTATTTATGAGGGTTGCAATATTTAATTCACTCTCACAAACACTAAAACCACAGATATACTCTCAAATATATCTATGGAAGGATGCAATGTTGTATTAAATATGTGATCATTATTCTGTTTGTTGTTCAGTGTTAAGGAGGGCCAGACACTCAGGGTGTTTAGCATTGTTGTCATTCTCCTTATTCATCTTCCTATACCATTTTCACAAAAGAGTATTAGCAGTGCTACACTCATGTGCCCCTGTACTGGCGGTGCACTGAGCCTCCTAACTGGTGTTCATGTCCATAGGTCACAGGTCAGGTGGCCACAGATTTCATCTCAGAATTTATTTCATGATTTTCAAAAACTAATCAAAAATCAACTGACTACTTTAATACAGTGTTCTCGTATTTAACTCCTATTTCTCTCATATTTTTCTCATATTTCTCAAAAGTGACTGGTTTTGCTTTATAAAATTTTTTTGTAATTTGATTTTTTAGTAATTTCAAAGGAAAACACTGCTTTCAATTTTTTGTTTATTTGTTTTATTTTATTTTATGAAATATAAATATTGAACTTTTTTATGGATACATACTAATGTTTCTTGATAGCCTCAAATGTCATTATATTTTCCACCACAGTTGTAAATCATTGACATTAAAGAGTGAAGAATGTGCATTGTTATTAACAGAATATTCATGTGCTTTTTTGGTGAATGCCCATATTCAAAGTGAGAGAGTAAGAATATGATAGATATACACCAATACACCTTGTAAAATAAAAATACATGCAAGAAATCATCACCAACTTACTGAGTGTAACTGCATTGAAAATTATGACCATAATTTGATATCTGTTCAACTGCAAAATGGCAAGGTATGTGCTTCAGATCCAGACCAACCAGCAGATCAGGGTAGATCTGAGTTGAATGAACCCAGATGAAGTCTGAAGAGGTAAATCTTCAAAAGCTAATTTGTGGTTGTTTAAGTTACATTCATATTGCACAGTTTTTACACTAACATATAAGAATCATTTGTGGCTATTTAAAGTTGTTAACATATTTAAAATGACAGCTTCCTCTGTTAAAGACAAAAACATGCCTACAAGGGGAATATAATAAAACATCACAAATTGACAGATTATTCAACCTAAAAAATGATGCAATAAGGACATATTCTGAAATGTTGCAGTGAACAAACAGTAAAATATTATCATACTACCTGAGTTGGTGGAAGGCAGCTGGTGTCTCATGGATATGTAGAGTGATTTGTAATGCTGTCTATCATTAACTGGTGGCTGTCCATTCAGGATATTCCTGTTTGATTGGTGGCCAGAGTCATGATTCTGTCTGTCTGTGTTAAGAAGGACTCAAGGATATGAACACGTGAAATTACCCAAATGTTAACAGGGCCTCACCACATGAAAAAACAACTAATATCACAACTTTACCACTGTGGGGACTGTAAAGGGGAGTTCACCTTTAGTGAGTGACTGTATGAATACAGGGGAGACCAGCTTTATTGAGTGACTGTGAGGATGCAGAGGAGTCCAGCTTTAGTGAGTGACTATAGGGCAGTGTTTCCCAACTGTACTCCTGGTGGCACACTGTCCTGCATGTCTTCTATCTATCCTTGCTGCTTGATTAAATCAGGTGTGCTCAGCCAATCAAACTTGCCACTGATGAGTTCAGCCAGGTAGGTAGAGCAAGGACAGATCGAAGATATGCAGGACAGTGTGCCGCCAGGAGTAGGGTTGGGAAACACTGCTATAGGGATACAGGGGAGTCCAGCTTTAATGAGTGACTGTAGGGATACAGAGGAGTCCGGCTTTAGTGAGCGACTGTGGGGATGCAGAGGAGTCCAGCAGACCTGAGAACTTATGTGGGCTGATATTTAATTAAAACCTCAGAAGAATATCATAAGAATATCTTAACCACTGAGTCCTTTAAAAACTATTGACAGCGGTTAAAAATAATTTCTAAACCATTAGGCAACCAGTCCAGTTGAAGCAGAGCTGAAATTAGAAACTTGCATAAAATTGATAGGATAACAGTTAGCAGAGTGGTTTCAGAGGTAACATCACTCCCTGACACTGCATTTGGTAGTGTTGCTGCCCATAGAGACAGGGGGTATGAGAACAGAGGTTTCGGTCTCACTAGCGGAGATGCCAACCTCTTTTACAATCATTACACAGGGAGACAGGAACAGATGTAAGGGAGATGTTTTTTTTACTAAAGTCAATATTCTCACAGTCACAGTCTGAAGGAGTTGCAGAATTGTAGAATACTAAAATAATCAGCTCTTCTGGTAACAAGTGCATGCATCAATTTAAGTTCTAACACAAGCGATCTAATTTTGTAATATTTCACATGAAAAAATTGTTTTGATAACACTATTTATATGTGACTGGTAACTTAAATCTGAGTGTGAAATAACCCTTGAATTCCTCTGTGAAGTCTGAGATACTTGTTCTTCATAGGGAACCATAAAGATGTACAACTGAGTATCCTCAGCAAAACTTTGGAAGTGATTCTACCAAAGGGAAGCATATATAAAGACAGAGAGCCCTGTAGGAAAAAAAAAATGTAATATCAACCCTTTCTGAAACCTGATTATTCAAGCAAGAAAAAAATGTCTCCCCATATATGATATGATTGAAAACAGCCTAGCACTGCACCAAAAAGACCTACGCAGTTTTAAGACTATGTGTGAGCATTTTGTGGTCTACTGTATAGCTTATCATGACACATTAGGCACAGCCTATGTACTGTGTAGCTAATTGCATCAATTTGTTGGGCAGTCAGAAAAGGTTTAATCTACAACCAGCATAAAGTAATAATTCCATTGTCATGTAATTAAGTGGCTCAGAACTCTATTCAGAAGTCTAAAGCGACCAGTGTGATCACCCTACATCTTTAACCAACACCTTCTGGTCATGAAATATCATTAACTCATTGGGCAATAATATCATCCAGCCAGCTAGCAAGTTAGCCAGCTACTGACCTACCAGATAAAACTAATTTGATGTAGCTATAACGTACAGTATGCTATAGCTATCTATATATTGACAAGACAGTAATCATTTGAAAATAACTCTGGCTACCTATCATATAGACAAATGAGGGTACTACTGTTATAGCCAGCTAGCTAACCAAGTCTCAGAGAAAAAAATTCTGAAGTTGATGAAAGGAAGACAACAAAGACAGTACAAAACCAACATTCACAAATGAATGATAACAATCATCCTTTGCAATAACAGCACTGTACTACATCATAACGCCACATGTTTATTAAAGTTCAAAAGTATAACACTGCTGTTGTCAAAGTTAGCTCATTTTTATGAGAATGAAACTTTGGTGCATTACGAAAGTAGCATGGAAATAATGTCTCTGTTATATTTATCTGTGTTTATATCATATGCTACCGATGTTTAGGATCCCTGCATGTAAATGCGTATGAAAACGGTGCATATATGTATGCTATGTCAGAAATGGAGATAAAACCTTTTTTGTTTTATTTTACTATATTTTGTTTTATAACTATTTTGTTATTTGATTGTCATTTTGTATTAACTTTTCTGTGAAGCACTTTGGGCAACAAATAACTATATGCTATATGCTATATATGTGCTATACAAACATATTCTATATGCTATATAAATAAAGTTTATTATTGTTGTTATTAAAATGTTATCTGTTGGTGCTGGGGTGGTGTTACTAAGTTACTAAGAAAAGCAGGAGCCACAGCTGCAGGCTCCCAGATGCCAGATGTAATTTTCAACATGCCCATGCTTTTTGTTCACGCAAAAATGAAGTTACTTCCTTCCAACCCAACCAGGAGTGCCACATTCATGCAGGGTGACACTGAATGGTACTTTTGGACACTTTGTGTCCTGAAGATGTCAGTTTGTTTCAAAGATCTCCAGCTACCACTGTTGGATTTACATCTGCCTCCAGAATGACTGCTCTGTGGTTGCAAGACAATTCTCACAGTGTTGGCACTGTGGCACTAGTCGTACATTACAATGGACACCGCAGTGGAAGACTCAACCCTTTGTGGATTGTACACCCACCTTCCAACTTGTGGCTATCTGTGACCACTGGCCTGTAGTCTTCTGAGAGCTCTCTGACCTTAACTACGATAATGAATGCTACTAATGAATCTCTTCTGAGTGTGTTATCTCCTTTAATACCCCAGGGAAGTAGGAAGCCTTTGGATGCCACTATATAGTTTCTGAAGCTCTTATTCAGCTTTCAGAAAGCATAAGGTTGGTGTAGATTTTTTTGGACTTATTTCAAAATTTCTTAAAAGACCCAATTTTTCTAAAAAAAAATCATTATTTATGAAAATATGCTTTATGAAATGCTATTACATATTAATATACAATATATCAAGTACATGAATGTATTTTCTTATCTTTTTGGTTCCGTTTAATCAGAGATGTCAATAAATATGAAGATGTCAATAAATATGAAGGGCACTAGCAGGATGGATGCTTGTATGTGTTTCCCTTCATTTTTTATGTTCCCTTTGATAATTATTGACAGTATGTGAGGGTTGATGTTCCCATGTGTGTTGATACATTGAGAACAAAAAGGGTGACACTGGTGTGTCTAATGTGTCTGGTGTGTCTAATGTGTCTTTAATTAGTGCTCTTTACATGCTGGTCTCTACATACACTTACGTCTGTTATATACATAATTCATCTGTCTGTCTAGCCCTCTGACAAACTAAGACGGACAAGACAAACTGTTGGTAACTGTTTTCTATTCACATCTGTCACTAATGACTTCAGCAAGTATGTGGCAGTCTGTGCATCACGCGACCCCCAGCCCCCCTAAGGTCAAGTACTGTCATCGAGAAGCCCTTTACAAAACCCCATAATAAAAGCTTTCACGCAACTGGATAAACCAGTGGGTGTAGTTTTATAAGATGACGTTGGAGATTATAAAGCTGTACACCATAAATTTTCTCCATATTTTTAAATGCTTGATGCAACAAAACTAACTCCCAGCGAGAAATCAGACATATTCTGTGGTCAAGGTAGTTTGCTGTACTTGGGTAAGTCCCTTCAAATATAGGTTACTGGATAGTTTACAATTTTGATTTAATAGGGTCCATAGTTTGTTAATGAGGGATATTGTGGGGAACAATATTCTCCAGATTCAAGACATCAGATCCCTAATGAAATCCTGATGGGGTCATTATCTGCCCCACAAACCCCAGCCGTCTGCTTGCTGTGGATGGGCAATTTTGCTGTGCAAATAGGCATATAATCCCATGCACCAGTTTGATTCATTGATTACAAATTGGTGCAGTTGGCCAGCTGCTGCCTGCTCTTATCAAAGGAAATTTGCAAATCTTCCTCAGCTTTCCACCAGATCACATGACATGCTTGTCTGGGACAGAAAAAGGCTCATTTACCCATATGTCACACTGAAGAAATGTCCTGTCTGATATCACTCAGCTTACAAGGATTATAAACATTGGGAAGTAATACAAAACTTGCCTGGAGAAAAAGATGAGCACTGAAGTTACATATGACCACTAAATTACATTGAATTGGGAATGGCTTGCTAAAGTATGTTGTCAATATGAAGACAGAATTATTTTTGGTTTCCACAAAAATATCATAACAAGCAGCAACCACCCCCACCCCCACAAATTGGGAATACACATTATCACAAATATCAAAATGATTTTGGATGGGCTACATGGTGAGTTGAAACTATATGTCCTCAAATGCAAGGACAGAAATGCTTAATTACTAATCACAAACTGTAGATGATTTTAATCTGACATGTATTGTCTTATTGTAATGTTATTTTACTTTTGTGTCACAGAGAGATTATAATGAACATGTTATGAATATGTTCTTATTGTTTTAATTTCTTAGCGTATATATATATATATATATATATATATATATGTGTGTATGTATATATATGTATGTATATATATATATATATATATATATATATATATATATATATATACATCAATATATCTCAATATCGAAACAAATAAATAATAATAAATGTAATAAAAAAGTTGACATTAAGACAAAGTGAGGTGTGATAACAAGAATTGACAGATGAATTTGTGCACTAAAATTTAAACAGTGTATACAGAATGAAATCCAAACAGACGTGAAAAAGGATAGTGCATGTTTACTCATGGAGTCTTCATTTGTGGGGAGAAAGAGGAGGCTGTGCATGAGGGCCAGACGGGCCCTCAGCAGGCAGCACCAAGCATCTGGCTAAATGAGGCAATTAGTTGTCAATAGGTCACCCAAGGTGAATTTAATTTCATGGCTATTTGAACATTTTTAAATTGGCATAATTATTCATGGTGAATAAGCTAATGTGTATTGTCCTGTCTGTTGCTGAATTTTGAGCCCTTAAAAAGAGAATGAAGGCTTGAAATTGAAATAAACATTTGATATTACTTATTTTAAACTTTCAATTACAAAGGTGCCTCTAAAGCTATAAAAATATTTTTAAACAGGGTCTTCAAAATGTAATACAATTAATACAAGAATTTGAGAGTTGAAGACTGTCAACTAAATCACTGTTATTTACATTGTTTACATTGTTTTGTTTCAAATGTTTCACCAAATGTTTCAGGTTTAAGACCTGTCTTCAAAGAATACTCTTACTGATATTTTGGAAAAATACAACTAAACCATGAGAATGAGCAGTTATGTTCTAGCTGTGGCTACATCCTAACTTATCTGCCTGTGAAATAAATCAAAATTTGTTTTCAGTGGTTACTCTTCAAAAACCAGTTTGAGTTTTTTTTTTAACCATTTAAGTGATGCTATTATTAAATAGCATGTTTCAAACTACTGATTTGTCAGTATTTTATGTTAAGTACTGTCTATTGAACAAAGTTTGTGCTCTGTTGTTCAATTCCTGATGTGACCAGCGATGTGCAATACATGATGCGTGAAACTGTATGCTGACAGTGCTGCTTTACGGCAGTGTTCACTGGCTAGCTAATGACTGCATCATTGAAGTCAAAAAGGGGGCTGACCTTTAACCTTTTTGGTGTCTCAGCCTGTTCTTCCACTTAATTTGTGTTGTTGGGTTTTATCCACAACCTCAAGGTATGCTTCAGTTATTCAGGGTTACTCATGCTTGCTTTCTAACCCATGCTTAGCTTTAGTGTTGGAGGGCAATAAGGGAGGCATCTTCCCAAGATGCTTGTGCTCGAAATAATGGCTGCCACTGACCAAACTACATCATGCACTTACCAATACATCAATTCAGCTGGCTTATTGGACCCAAAATTCAAGCCACCTCTTCTGCAGTATGATTTCAAAATAAGCTTCCTCATTTCAAGAGAGATAGCTCATTGGTCATGAATAGAGTTATTTCTCTTTCTTTCTCCCAGGCCCAAAAGATAAATGTTTCCCATCAACTGTGAGTATAGGGTTGTGTCAGATAAAGGTGAGAGTGGATGGGGAAATTTCATGCTTCCTCATTCAGTCAGACATAATTCAGGCTTCAATTATGACAAATATGCAGGGGTTCTTATTAGGGATGCACGATAACTGTTTTTTACAACCGATATTGATAACCGATAAATTCCTGCTTTTCATAACCAATACCGATACCGATAACATTTTTCATAGTGTATATACACACTTCAGTGTAGGGATGCACGATATAGCCATCGCGATGTATTGCACAGCTATTTTTAGCGCAATAACAGTTATCCCTGGTATGTGGCGTTAGGTTTTTCCCATACATTTTTCGATGTAAATTACATTAAATGCTCATGACACATCACAGCTTTTGTGAGGTCTGTGTTCTAAACGTTATTGTTCATTGCACTCAACCTAACCTGAAAGTTTATTCTCAGTAATTTAAATCGATTTAACTAAATTTAGCTCCGTTTGTCAATTTGAATTGTTTAACACAAGAAAGCTATAATTTGAAACATTTAAGAGAAAGCTTTGGGATTACTTGCCACTTAATTATTCAAATTGCCATCCTTGTTATTTTGAGCATTTAACGTAATTTACATCGATAAATGCCATCCTTGTTAATTATACAATCTCACGTTGTCGCTTTTGCAAACACACAAACTACAGACAATCTGCGCTGTTTCGCGAGCATAATCATTTATTTACAATTGGTGTCAATTATTCTGTGAATTATTTGTTTTATTGTTAATCAAGGAGGATAAAGGGGAACAGGCTGAAAGTAATGATAGATTTAAAGGTAGTGTTTCCGCTTCCCCTGTTTCCAGCTCACCCGCAGCCACTGAAAAACATATGGGAAAAAACCTAATGCCACATACCAGGGATAGCTGTTATTGCGCTAAAAATAGCTGTGCGATACATCGCGATAGCTATATCGTGCATCCCTACTTGAGTGTAAGAAAGGCTAAGATGTAGTGAGCAAAGATGAATTTAACATTATAGCTCTGCCTCTGTCCTAACCAAATATAAATGATATCACTACTGTTGTAATCACAATAAAAACAAGAACAGTTCCAATTTTTCAAATGAACATTTACTATTATTATTATTATTATTATTATTATTATCCAAGGAATTTAGATTTCTTATATCGGTTCTAGTTATCGGTGAAAATTTTATTATCGGAGTTATCTGAATGACGTAATTTTTTGCAATATCGGGCCGATAATTATCGGTGCCAATGGTTATCGTGCATCTCTAGTTCTTATAAAGGGTAGTGATTTAGGTCTACCACCTTAGTTAGCTTGACAATTGTTTGGATTAACTGACAACTCTAAAAATCTATATTCTGTACCACGGAAATGAAGAACGGTGCTGCCTGTTGCAATTACCTTTCTGGCCTCATATTACAGAGTCAATTCTAAAACTGGTTTGTTTATTATAATCAGTTTGTGATTGGCCTGTTAGGATATGACAGAATTTCAACCAGCTTGCATTAACCTTCCTCATGAAGTCAGCCAGGGAGCTAAGTACACTATATGGCCAAAAGTATGTGGACACCCCTCCTAATTATTGGGTTCAGGTGTTCCAGCCACACCGATTGTTAACAGGTTAACAGACAAACCTTGGAAGTAGAATGGGTTGTACTGGAGAGCTCAGTGACTTGTGACAGTGACCATCTTTTCCACAAGTCAGTTTGTGAAATTTCTGCCCTGCTAGATTTGCCCGGGCAACTGTAAGTGCTATTATTGTCAAGTGGAAGTGTCTAGGAGCAACAACAGCTTAGCCATGAAGCAGTAGACCACACAGAAGAACACACAGCAGACTTACAGAGCGGGGCCACCGAGTGCTGAAGTGCGTTGCACGTAAAAACCACCTATGCTCTGTTGAATCACTCACTACTGAATTAAAAACTGTCTCTGGCTGCAACATCAGCACAAGAACTGTGTGTCGGGAGCTTCATGAAATGGGTTTCCATGCCTGAGCAGCTGCACACAAGCCCAACATCACTATGCGCAATGCCAAGCGATGGCTGGAGTGGTGCAAAGTACGCTGCCACTGGACTCTGGAGCAGTGGAAACGCGTTCTCTGCAGTGATGAATCACGCTTCACTATCTGGCAGTCTGATGGACGAATCTGGGTTTGGTGGATGCCAGGAGAGCGCTACCTACTGGAATGCACAGTACCTACTGTAAAGTTTGGTGGAGGAGGGATAATGGTCTGGGGCTGTTTTTCAGGGTTTGGGTTAGGCTCCTTAGTTCCAGTGAAGGGTAACATTAATGCTACAGCATACAAAGACATTTCAGACAATTGTATGCTTCCAATTTTGTGGCAACAGTTTGGGGAAGGCCCTTTCCTGTCCCAGCATGACTGTGCCCCTGTGCACAAAGCAACGTCCATAAAGACATGGTTTGACGAGTCTGGTGTGGAGGAACTCCAGTGGCCTGCACAGAGCCCTGACCTCAACCCCATTGAACACCTTTGGGATGAATTAGAACATTGATTGCGAGCCAGGCCTTCTCGTCCAACATCAGTGCCTGACCTCACAAATGCTCTTTTGGCTGAATGGGCACAAATTCCCACAGACACACTCTAAAATCTTGTGGAAAGCCTTCCCAGAAGAGTGGAGGCTGTTATAGCTGCAAAGGGGGGGACAACTCCATATTAATGCCCATGGTTTTGGAATGGGATGTCCAATAAGCTCATATATGTGTGATGGTCAGGTGTCCACATACTTTTGGCCATACAGTATAGTGTGGATACTGCAGTCCCTGGCGTGGGAAGTGTGTGCTAAGATAAAATATGTATTTGCATGTTAAAGTGATTCTTGAAGAATTCAATATGAAGTTTGAATTCAGTATAAATATTGAAGTTCACCATGAAGGAATTTCATAAGCAATTCCATAAGGAATTTGCCACATATTAACTGCATACCAATGGTGCTAAATTGAGTGTTTTAAAAATGAATTAATATTCCCATTTGCGGATTTGATCCAGCTCCAATGTCCATAAATATTTTTTTTTCTGATTTTAGGAGAATGATGAGATATGTTGTCTATACATATGTCCACTTTGTCCCAAGTTAGATTAATAGATTTTCACTTTTCAAGTGGGAAAAGAAACCAAGATGTTAATTTATTTAAACAAGTTGAATTCTTATTTAATTTTAAATGAATTACACTTCACCAGATTTCACACTGAGGAGAGGGAGGGAAATGGTAAAAGAGAGACAATAAATAATGTTACCAATGTTTGGGATTATCAGCTTACTTCCTAGTTTGATAACTTGAAGTGGGGGGATTGCACAGGCGCAGAACACAAATACAAACTCTACATAGTGTCACTTCAGACCCACTAAAGTTAACAGACAGTTTAAAGAGTTTTATATGTCCCTGTATCAATCAGAATTGACCCCTGACCCCTAAGCTTATGACAGTCTCTTTAGCCCCCTTGACATCCCTGGTGTGAGCCAGAATTCTGTATTATAATTAAACTACCGATTACTATTATAGAACAAAATCTCCACTGTGCAATCTGGTAAAGGTCCAGGGCCAGATGGACATCCAGTTGATTTAAAAAAAACGTATGGATAAACTATGTCCAGTTTTGATTGATATGTATAATGAAGCTGAAGAGAGCAGTGTGTCTCACTTTATGTGAATGATTTTTTCCTCTATATATCCAATCTTAGTGTCTCCATCCCAGTTATCTTGACCATTCTGGAAAAATTTGGTGCCATTTCAAGATACATACTAAACCAAGAGTGAGCGGTTTCCCTTAAATCCCGCAGCTCAAAATCATGCTTTAAATACCCTCCCTTTCGAAATCACCCTATACAAGTTTAAATACCTAGGGGTTCAAGTAACAGACAAATTTGAAAATTGGTATAAAAAGAACTTCTCTCTTTTGTTTGATAGAGTGAAACATGACTTTGAGTGATGGGCGGTCCTCCCCCTGTCCTTAGCAGCTAGGGTCAACTCAGTCAAAATGCCCTTACCAAATTTTCCTATTTATTCCATTGCATTCCAGTTTGTATTCTGAATTCCTTTTTCTGCAAATTAGAGGCTCTAATCACAAAATTTATCTGGAATAAAAAGCCATTTCAGCTCCCTGAAGTGATTTTGCAGCAACTTGGAGGCATGTCCCTTCCAAATATTCAGTTCTATCACTGGACATCCAACCTCCGTGGAATGTGATACTGGGTATCTTTTATGGATCAATACCCACCCATTGGATAACTACTAGTAGAGCCGTCCTCATGATTGCCAAGTTCATTGTCTACTCTTTTGCATTCTCCCCTCATTTACCCTACAGCCCATTACATGGAGAATATTATAGTCAAATCATGTCTTTGGATTTGGAAACAATTTAGGAGATACTTTGGATTTCAGAGTATACCCATTTCTACTCCACTGGCTGAAAATCATCTCTTCCTCCCTCTATGTTAGATAGGACTTTTTCAGCATGGTATAGTTTGGGTATAGGAACATTAAGGAATCTTTGTATTGATGGTGTTTTTTGCTACTTTGAGCAATTAGTTGAAAAATTCTCACTACCAAAGAATCACATTTATAGGTACCTCCGGGCATGCAGTTTTGCTCACTCCACTTTTCCCGTACCTCCCCCCAGACACTCCCTTTGACATCTTTCTAAAGCCCTTGCCCCCCTTTAAGAAAATAATAACCCAACTTTATAACCATATCCTCTCCCTTTGAAATAGCCCACTGACCACCATAAAAGTGCAATGGGAAGAGGATTTGGGGGAGGTAATTACAGACGAAGGGTGGGAAAAGCTCTCGCTCTCTGCGTTTTTTTTCTATTTGTGCAAATCATGGGACAATTGAGTGTAAATTCATTCACCATACTAGTTGGATCAAAGTTAAACTGTCAAAAATCTACACAGATATAGATCCAACATGTGACAGGTGTAAGCAGGCTCTGGCCTCATTGATACACATGTTCTGGTCTTTTACATCCTTACACAAGTATTGGACCGAAATATTTTCCTCTCGCTCAGAATTATTACAGCTGCGACTCAAACCTACCCCTATTATTGCATTATTTGGCATTCTAATGTCTATTATTAAGAAGCCCAAGTATATTCTCAATATAGTGGAAATTATTACATTACTAGCATCACACCTAATAGTGTTAGAATGGAAATTTTCAACCCATCTCATTGCTTATGGATCAAAAATGCCCTTCACTTTGTTTCCCTATAACTTATATACACTTATATACATTGCATACAACTCTATTTCTCCCAGAATAGTCTTTATTCCCTTGACACTCCTAAAGAAGCATGTCCCCCACTTCTATCTAGGTTCTCACAAACACCTTCTTCTCCTACCTTACCCACTTGCACTTTCATAACTTCCCACTCAGACTGTCATGTATTTATATTTGATCAGTGGAAGTGCTGGATTAAGTCTACTGAGCAGAATACAGGTTGAGCATGCCACAAAGGCAAGTTTCTCCAAACAGCAAACTGCCAGGAAATGGTGAGTGAAAATACGACAGTTATTTTTTAAATTGAGAATGTCCAATGCTTTTTCCCACTTTCACCCTCTTGGCCATGGGTCCTAACCTTTCTGCTCACTCTCTCTTTGAATGCTGCTATAATTTATCCCTTATTTAATGTGGCAGTGTTCCATGACTTACTACACCCAAATTTCCCTGTCATCCCATTCTAACCACTACCCTCTCTCCCCCTGTCTCTCCCGTCTTGCTCTCTTCCTTTCTTTGTTTTTCCTCCTCTGCGAGCAACAAGTGCTTCAGCAGCACTGCCCCCCGCTGATATACCAGCCACAATGAACAAGATGCCTGGACCATTGCTGCACTGTCTACTGTCAGATGGTTGGCTTCTACCCATAGCCTACCCAGGGAAACCATGCTATGCCCTGTCCACTTAACGAGGTATGGAATGGAATTGTTGTGATAAACTGATGCCTTTACTGTATTAATCCCTGGTGTTTTCTTTTCCATTGTTTTCCAGGAGTCTCTCAACCACTTTTTCCTGGGGTCAGGGAATAAGTTTTCTGGTTTTTTTTGGAAAATGCTACATGTACAGCACTTTGAGACAATCTTGATTGCAAAAATGCATTATTACAAATAAAATTTGATTGTTATGCTGTGGCAGATCCAACCATAGTGACTGACAAAAAACAGGAATATCTTCACAAAGTACAGATTCAGTGAGCACTGCCTGGCCACTGAAAAAGACAGACACAGAAAAACATGGCTACCTAAAAATGACTGGCTGTGCCCACACTATCAACCAAAGAAATTGAGACAGAGCTGTGTTTGATTTTAAAATGTGAAAAATATACCAAAATGATCAAAATGTGCCCCACTGTCACAGACCGGCTTACTTGACTGGATGCTTATGTCCGAATCAGCCATAGACACACATAGACCATAAAACATAGTTTAATTATCTTTATTACAGAATTAATAAAAAAAAGATGCAAATACGTTAAAACAGATGGACAGACACACATACAGTTGGCCCTCACAAGAGGC
Organism: Megalops atlanticus; assembly: GCA_019176425.1. Classification (NCBI taxonomy): domain Eukaryota; kingdom Metazoa; phylum Chordata; class Actinopteri; order Elopiformes; family Megalopidae; genus Megalops; species Megalops atlanticus. The sequence goes on along the minus strand of CM032890.1, from coordinate 2,304,893 downwards.
ATCCAGCCACACCCTGGTGTACAAACCCACCTCTCCCACAGAGACAAGGACTTTGTCAAACAACCAATGACAGGAAAACTTTTACCCACTCACATGACTCACTAGGGCATAGGTTAACAGAACAAAATGATGTCGCCAATTACTGCTGTAATAGCATGGCTAATAGCTGGCTATTGAAAATGGTCTCAGAAATTACTCTTACCTTTGTGCTCTCTACACCTAACAGTTCCATACAACTAACAAACAATTAAATTAAGGGCAAGAACAAGTGCTGTTCACTACCACTATTCATTCATCACTTACTGTATGTAGTCAGTTTACTCATACTACAATAACAGTGTACCTTTATCCCTCCAATATTATCATCATTATCACTGTGAAACACATTAATACTGTTGGATATAAATATGAGATGCAAAAGTGTCTCAACTGTAAGGTCTAAGTCAATGCATATTTCTCTACTGTATTTGAAGCAATATATTTTGTCTTATGTATTAGCCAGCTGTGTCTTGCAGCTTTGGATCAGGATGGGTATGACTGGAACAGGGATGCTCCAGCTGCATTTGTATTCACAGAATGGTGGTGTTAGCATAACTAATTTTGCTGAGAATATATTATGTTGTTGTTTGTTAAGCCTATGAATATCTTAAATTAAGATGAGAATAGGATAAAATAGTCATGAGACTTTGCGAGCACTGTGAGGGCAAGCATTGTGCCACAGATGTTAATCTGAAACTTATGTGTGGCTTGTGCCACTATGGGTCCATAATGGCAGCATGTGTGTCAGACCTTGCTGCTAACGGGGGACCAAGGGAACACTAAGTCTTTTGTGATGCAGTGTGTGTGTGTAATATCTGCATTCAATGCCAATGAAGCATGAACAGTTACAGTTTACCCAACTCTTATGCTCTTAAGAAAAGGGAGGGGTGATTTTGTGTCAGCTGTCATACTCTCCATTTCATTAGCTGTAGCAAATCAGATGATTAGAAACAGTATTCATGAAGTAAGATTTTTCCATACGACCATAACAATAGGTTTTTTTAAGCTTATTGTGTTGCTGAAGCATCATACGATTAGCATGTTTTACATGTATGAGTTATATTTTGCATCATAAATTATGCAGATGGCTATTGTAGATCCTTTGCCTTTGTTTGCATACTAATGTGTGTCAAAGCTAAAGTGATACATACATGAAGGAAATTTAGCCTAGTTTTAATAACATTCAGCCTGTCGCTTCAGGAAATGCTTTGTGTTCTGGAACAAATGTAATGCAGTCACAAATAGTTAAGACATGGCTTCATCAAATTTCAAACTGAACTTCTGCAACTGATAGCTTGTATATACTGTATATTCTTTACTGGTTGCAGAAAAATTCTTTTTCAAAATTAATTTGTTTCAGACTCCACCACTCAAGCACAATGTTACTCATCACTCCTTTCCTTTTATCCCCACGAATCTTTGTTGTTTCTTATGTATTTTTTAGGATTTTTATTCACACACATTCTCCTGTGGAGGAAACAAAGCCATTTCAGAGGATAGTGAGAAAAATCTATTATTTACCAGAGTTCAATGTTTTTATAACTGTGATATGAATATTTCACTATACATTCATTTTCAACATTATTTTATACCCTTTGTTATAAAATAGTATGTGCATTTGTTTTATGCCATTCTTTTTCATAAGTGTGTGTTATATATAGTGTTATATTATTGACATATATTATTGACATGTTAATATATTGATGTATTATTGACATTTTTATTTTTTATGTGCCAGGCCAAGCTATGGGTAACATCTACATGAAAATTAAGAATTTCACAGTGCCACTTCATTCTATAGATGCAGTGAGAAAGGGGAATCTGTAATTTCTCAAACATACTTCATTATGTCTGTAACTGGATTCTGTCAAAAGGTATGCTGATTTACTAAATGAGGTACGCTGAATGAGCATCGTGTAAGCTTTTTTTTCCTGGAGCTCATATAAATGTTCTTTACATAAATATGTGGATTGCTCTAATATTATTTGGCCTCTGCAAATGAAATATTTGATCATTACACCATAAATTATTCTTAAGGAATATATGATTGATCAATTGATCAATTTATGATATCTATTGCTACTTGACCTTGATCACTATTTACCCAGACCTGGGTGTGATGGACTGGAGCAAGGCAGTTTCTCAGATACAGTGGCTCAGGAGCCAAGGGTGTAACCAATAAAGGGATTTATTCAGCCGCTGTCAAATGAAACACTTCAGCCCAGTGACAAGTGATGGCCAGATACACAACCAAATACTTGACTAAAACGACACTGTATTTTTGCTTTTGGCTTTAGGAATTAGTTGACTAGAACATATTCATAGAAATGCCCTGAATAGTGAATAAAATTCTCCCATACTTGATCTAAGTTGTCAAAATGATTTGATAGCTAATTTTGAAGTCTGTATTCAAGTATTGAATATTAAGCATTTCTCAGACTAAAATTTGATTTAATTTTAATGAATTCTTTTGTCTTCTGTATTGCTCTATGACACATACCTAATCTTTGAATTAGGGGTTATTCTAGAAATATTAATCCATAGGTGACTTAAATATTCTACTCTGCACATTTGTAGCTCCATTACCATGTAACTCCCTTACCAGATGTCACTTTGGATCATCTGTATTTTCATAATGAAACAATGGATCAAATGATGCTCAAACACGGTGTGGATGTATTCAGCTAAATGTATCATCAGATTTCAATTTAATGGTTTGTCACAAAAGAACCATATGATACACAGGTTTGCATAAACAAAAATGTATGATAAATAAGGTTTATTGAAGGATATACATGTAAGATATACACTGGGCAGACAAAATAATGGAAACATCAAATGAAAAACGACGTGTTTTGAATTAACTAAAGAAGTCTACGTCTATGTTTGATAACATCAATGCTAATAAAAATTAAAAAAAATTTAAAAAATGACAAATCCAACAGATTGTAAAAGACGTTGAATAATTCATGCCCAAATTGCAGATGCAACAGTCACAGAAGCAGTAAAATTATTTAATATGTCAAGGGGAACAGCATCAGAAATCATGACGGCATACTCCAAACAAGGAAAAACTACATCAGGAAAGAAAAACAATAGTCGCAAGTTGAAACACACCAGCTAGAACCATACAGGGCCAGAACCCTTCCAGAGGATTGTGCTAGTGGATAGTGCACAGTGATTGATGCAGAATGCCACAGTCCTTTCTCCGTTGCCCTTGGTGTGACTGTGCTTGCATGTTCTGTTTTACCTAAAGAGCTCATTAATTTTTTTTATTCTTCTTCTCATGTTCTTGAGATTAATTTTGTACTTGTACAGTTTGTGCTTATAATGTCCCTGAACTTAAAACAATATGTTGTAAATGACAGAATTCTCAATACAAGTACAAAACCTGCTTAACAAAGATGAATTTGAATCCTATACTACAAAGCTTTTTGGGTATCACTGTCACATCCGACTGGGTCTCCCCATCAGAATGGGTCCCCCCTAAGGGTAATGTTAGGATTAGGGTTTTGAGGCAGGGTTTGGGTTGGGGTTCAGCATTTGGTTTGGGTTGGGTGGCCCCTTCAGAGAAAGTAGGCTGCAGGGAGCTGAGTTTGATGCAAATGTGGTACTTATCTCAGGGTTTGACTGATGTAGATGACATGTATCTAACCAAACACAACACAGATGACGTTTTTGGATACTAGATCAATATACAGCATTAGCTAGCTAAAATGTACTATTGAGGAAATACACCAGAGTTATTCATTTCAACCATTTTTTAACAAAATTCACATCAACAAAACATACATGAATGGGAAATTTGGAAAATTGGTTTGTACTTAAAGTCATCGTAGATGACTAGCAAAACTAACTTTAGATCCTATGGCTGGTCTACCAGCTTTAATTTTGTTTTATTGTGTAAGGCTATGATTTCTTATATTAAACTCCAGAAGGAGTAGCATGCAAATCTAGCAGCATTTGAAAAATAAATTCTGTAATTCATAAATCAAGATTTATGAAACTTGTACTAAAGTTTTGTACTTGCCCTGAGAATTCTGTAATAAAACAGTGCTCATATGTGTGCCACCTACTGGTACAAGATGAGGTATGCAAATTGACTGTTGAAATTTACATTTTATTTCATGAGTGTGGATTGGAAGCTACAACAACAAATTGTGCTGTACAAGCACAAAACCTTTGTTTTACAGGTACACCTTGTGATTTACAAATATGCATTTCTCTTCGTGCTATGTGATCAGCTGGCCTTTTTCTTCCAGCATCTGTTTTCTGAAATATATATTGTTGAGTCCGAATTCTCAAAGGGAGGACCAACCAAAGAAATGGACAAGGAGCCCTCTTTTCTTGCTTTATTGTTTGCCATCCTGCTTGTAGCCACCTGTCATGACATTGCCACGTTCGTTTTGTGTAATACGTTGTTTATATTGGCAATTCTCTGGTTTGGTGGCATTTCTGCTTATTTTTCAGATGTGGTCTTTAATTTTATAAAGATGGCCTTCCATCCATCTTTAAAGCCCTGCTAGCTCTTTATATCACCACTGATAACGCCTGTCAAGGCCAAGCGTGCATCCTGACAGTTCACTTATTGTTCCTTACACTCATTGTCTATTCACCTATTTATAAAAATAGTTTTAAAAGCACGCTTTGTAGGTGTGGTGTGTGCCTAGTTAAATGGTTCAGACACATGGACCACACCTGTTTCTCCCCCCTGCCAATGAATGTTAGCTTTATGCTCTCTCTCTCTCATGAATACAAATCATTTGAATCAATAGGTGTGACGTATCAGGAATGGGCATTTATCTCAAAATAAAGGCAGTGCTTCCTTTCATGGCTCTTCCTCTCCACAGTGGGCATAATTGTTCCTTTGTGTTCATATTAGGGCTTTGTGTTAACAAATGCTATAATGCATTCACAGCCTCACAGACTGTGATCATGAATAAAGACAGGATTAGTTTTAGTCCTTTATATCCTTAGGTTTGTTATATCCTTGTATTTGTATACTCAGTATTAGATTTTCGTATGCTGTTGCATAACCCATAAACCTGTAATAATGATATAAGCATTTAATCATTTATTTTTAACACTTTATTTTTGCAAATAAACAAATAAATTACATAAATAAATTACAAGTAAGTGTTCAAAAACATACATAAAGGAACACAAGAGACTGTCACACAGACAGGCTTGCCACTGCCTCAGTACTGCATCATGTGACTGTTGTTACTTTCTGCAGACAAAAGATAGAAGGAAGAGTTCATCAGAATTCACATTCATTCTTGTGTTTAAAATGCCCTCCTTTCTGCATACTGTAGCTGAAAATCAGCAGACCCTGTACTGTATTTGCTAGTCAGCAAGGTGTTTGCTCTGAGCACAGGCTGAGCCGTGTGGCCTGGGTTTGAATCTTCTTTGTCATTTGCCAACAACAACCAGAATCCCAAAGCAGAGGAACAAATCAGCTTCATCCCACTGGGGATAGGGGTGAGCAGGTGGGCTGGGGTTTACTTTGCGCAATACTCTCAGATACACAGCGATACCTCAAGTGCCTGCGAGTTGATTGGATGAAGTGAGTGGAATAGCTCCTGTTCCCCAACTGGAAACCACTGCACTCCAGTACTGTGGTGCACTGTGTAGCAAGTGTGACAAATAGCTGGTGCATGTTAATGTATCAGAGGATTGCACTAGTCTCACCTCAGCATGAGTGCAGAGGTTGGCACAGTCTGAAAAAAGAACATAAGACATTTAATGACAAGAACAGGCTATTTATCCCTATTAGGCAAGTTATTCTACCTTTAGACTAGAGCAGATGTTGTCTAAGTGTGGTCTGCCAACCACTTGTGGACAGAAAATGTGCCTTCCAAGTCAGCCACTAGCCAAAAGACTGATGTAATATAATTATAAATTTAAAAATTTATGTGTAGACCTCATACTTCATGAAGTTAACGAGTAGCCTGTAAAACATAAATGTGCAGATATTATTTTCTTTATTATTTTTTTGATCATCATTCATTTTCACTCTTTGTAGTTAGCTTCTTACTATAACTTAACTCATTATTATAGTCAGCTACAGTAGCTTTTTATTATATCACTAGGTAACTATATAAATGCTGAAACGTGAAATGGTCTGCTTCCTGTACAAGTTTAACCTGTGTTCATTTCATGTTAGCTACTTTTGTGTTCCTGGTCAAAAATGATCAACTCCTCAAAACTCTTTATAAATCTCTTATTATGCATATTTTATCATCCACCACTACCCAGTCTCTTCAATGCCAATGCCAGGTCGCTTTCCAACAAAATGGACGAGCTGAGACTAGGCTTATCATCGCTGACACCCACCCACGGGACTGCTGTGTGATGATAATTACAGAAACTTGGCTTAATCCAGGAGTCCCGGACGCAGCCATCGAGCTAGCAGGCCGCTCAACCCACCGCAGTGACAGAAACGAAGACTCCGGTAAGAGCGGCCTGTGTATTTACGTAAATAACAACTGGTGCACAAACACTGCCATCATCGACAAGCACTGCTGACCTCATTGGCGAGTTTAGGCTATTTTTAGGGGTGCTGAAGCACCCCTAAATCTCAGCTCAGCACCCCTGAAAGATAAAGTGATTATCATCATGATTTTGTGATGTTGTGTAGTCCTAAAACCTTAGATTATGCGGACTTGCTTTTTAGAGATGGAATAAACGATTTTAGGTTCAAATGGACCAATAAAATAAATGAGATTACGTGCAGGAGTCGGATGTGTCTCTGGTTGGTGAGCGTCTGGGCAACTGACTGTTCAAAATTCAAATTGTCAGTCTGCGCTCGTAACTTTGAGTTAACGTGGAACGATCAGAACTGATGGCGATTTTTCATCAATAAAATGTGAAGGTAGGCCTAATAACTGAAATGTAATGGAAGTACAAATGTGGACATTTATGTAAATGGTTTATTGATTATTAGCCTATTTATTACATAGTCTATTTCTGCAGACTTGGTTATAATAGCTTACTGACTATTAGCCTACAACGAGTTTTAAGGTGGGCTATATTGCTGATAATGTTTAAAGTAATGTTAGATGTTCATTTAACTTCATGTAAGCAAAATATGACCACTTTCCTTTTGTAAATATGGCTGTTTCATTGTCCATTGATTAAACTGAGGGACTACTTTGCCACTCAATATAGCCTACTGATTTGAACAAACTCAGTTAGCTACACCACGTTTCTTATTTTGATAGAATTAGGCTTGATGGTAGCCTATCAACAGTAGCCTACATGTATGGATAGTGTATTGAAACATTGTAAAAACAAACCGAGACCCATTTGAAATTTCTTTTCTCCCCCACAGATGGACATACGTTTATTTTTTACAAGAAAACAGACAGGTTCAGGTGAGAGAGTAAGATAGCCTATAATAACATAACCCCAGTGCATTGAGCAGCAATGATGAATTCTCTGTTTGGTTGTTACCTTTGCTTTTTGGATGATAGAACAAAGAGAGGAGGATGGAGACAGAGAAAAGGAGGGAGAGGAAGATGAACCAGGTGAGAATGCGGATAGATGGTCAGGAACATGTAGTTACTAATGCCATAAGCACCCTATTTGCCCACATTTATTGCAGCCGACTCTATGATATTTTGAGGTGTTGTGTAGTGAAGTACTAACATTACATAAGCAGTGTGTTGATATGTTATTAAATGTAAATTCTCCCCAACCTCTTGCATTTATTTAACTCATAAATAGGCCTACTGTGTTTGTTTGCTTTATTTATTTAAAGAGTATTTTCTAGTTGATTACAATATGTTTGTATGTGATTGTCAGTGCAAAGAGGGAGAGAGGAGGATGGAGAGGGAGAGGACAAAGAGAGAGGGCAAGACCTGGAAGAACCAGGTGAGAAAGTGGACATATGAGGTCAAGATTGTTATGGGGGCAAAACACCTAACTGTTTAGCTTAGAGAAGAAAGCATTCAATTCACATTATATTCACATGCATTTCATGGATGGCTCTTCCTACTTTAAAAGCTTTTTGCTTGTTTTACTATACAAGTGTGGCATATGCTACTAATGGGGGGTTGATAAAACAACCCACTATCACCTAGACTACACCACCCTTACATATAGGGGCAAGGGGCCCTCACAATTACCAGAACCGGGTTCCCCAAAAGCAGGCGTCCAGAATGACCAGGACAAGAGGCAGAGGTATCAGAACAATTTCCTTTATTTTATTACAATCAAAAAAAACTAGAAAGAACCACCCTGGGACCGTAGGTAGCAGTCTAGAGATTGTATAAAAGCGCTAAGGGTGGGCTCGTACTAACCGCCAACCCGTGCGCGGACACCATACAGGGGAACCAGCTGTTACACTCTACTTTGGACTGGGCAAAGTGAGAACACAAAGGGCCCACTCTCACAGAAAAGGCATTTCACACAACACACTATATTCAAGGGGCAGCTAAACACCCACCATAAAGCTCCACTGTTCTCCTGTGAGTATATATGGGAACCCAATCCAGATTCCAATTTCACTGCACACGTGTTAATTTGGGCCTGAATGTCCACACTAAACCCAGTATACGAGAATACAGTTTTTTTTTTGCTAATCCACCTACAACTGACCTTCCCTACAGCGGCCCCTGTATCAGTCACGCACTGGTTACAATAAGTACAATCATTCCAGCAGATTTAGAATACTAGCAATCACTTAAAAAGCTATAGTGAAGCAAGGCCATGCACCATAGCTAGGCCCTCACCTTACAGTAGGCACCACTAATCCAGGGCAGATACAATTTAAAAAAGATACATATGTAGATACCCACCAGCCACACCTCCAACCGTGGGGCCAGCCCAATGCCTAATGCACAGCAATCAATTTAAAGAGACTATCATGGGCGCCACTTATAATTTAATAAAGACTACAAAATTAAAAGACATCCACTAACCCCACAGTCAAAGGCGGGCTGATACAACACTACCAATATAAAAAGTTTACCCCTCCAAGTCCCCGTGTTCGCTATGCACTCACGAGTTTGCCTAACAATTTAGAGAAGCTACACAAACATAAACCCGCGCGGACCCGCCAGGCGCGAATAACAGGCACAGCTAGTTATCTCCCGTATCGTGGGAAAAGCAGTGGCAAATGAGGGGGGCCACCTCCTTCACAGAGACTGTCCTGGGGGTTATTTTCCTCATGCACTGACCCTGTACTAAGGAAAAAAATACATTCAATCTTAAAACCCAAGCATCACAGCCTTCACTGCCGGCATTAACTTTTGGAATCAAAGTTTGCTACCTGAAACGACTGTCCACTCAAATATCTCCCGAATGCTCTCCCTTGGGGAGGAAGCTCTCAACTTGCAGCTAGAACACAAAGTACAGCAGGTGAGTAATCCAACATAATACAGAGAGCCTACAAATCAATATAAAACTCTCTGTGCTCACCGATTTACTGCATGCACCGCTTATCAAGTTGCACCGTCCCACACAAGTTGCTTACAGTTGGAATGCTACGGGAAAAACATTAAACATCTATCACTGTCGTAACCGTAACACACAATGACTCCGCTTTAAACCACCATATCCAAAAAGCTTGCAATAATGTTAGCTAGGCAAAGAAAATTTCAAACATACTGGGGAATAAGATTGTACGCCACCTTGCCTGAAGCACTTCCGTACAAACGAGAGCTTGCTGCTCTCGCGATATGCCCACCAACGCAACAACGCCAGTGTCAGCTCTTGCTCTCCTCTTATTCCATCCTGCCTCTCCCCTGGGTCCTAAGACCATGCCGGTTACACAAGGAGAGGGAGAAGAACAGGGAGAGTATCTGGCAAGTGTGAGGGAGAGTGAGCAGACCAGAGAGGAAAATGAAGAAGCAGAGAGAGAGCAGCATGCTGGACAGCAAGCTGAAGCATCAGTATCTGCATTTACATTTACATTTATTCATTTGGCAGACGCTTTTATCCAAAGCGACGTACAAAAGTGCAAATAGTGAGCAAACAACAGGCACAAGAGCACGATGTGTACAGGTCATACAATGCAAAGTGCTGAAGCTGAGCGCAAGGTCAGTGACGCGAGCCAACTAATCTGAACAAGGATTGCATCTCAAATACAATTACAGAAAAAATGGAGTACCGCTATACTACCTAGGTAAGTGAGCAACAAGTACAAGACAGGAGTCAGATTCTCAACGTCAAAGTTACAAGGTTAAAGTGGCAGAGGTATCAGTCCAGGTAGAGTCTGAAGAGGTGTGTCTTCAGCGCATGTCTGAAGGGTTGGATTGAAGGAGTTGTTCTCAGGGGGGTGGGGAGTTCATTCCACCACTGGGGGGCGATGATGGAAAAGCGTCGTTGTGAGGAGCATGGGCCTTTCGTTCTGTTGGTGGGTGGAGCGAGGCGTCCGGATGTAGCAGAGCGAAGTTGACGAGCGGGTGCGTAGGGTAGGATGAGGTCCTGGAGGTAGGTCGGGGCAGTCTTTCTTGCAGCGGAAAAGGTGAGAGTCAGGGTCTTGAAGCGGATCCTGGCTGCGATTGGAAGCCAGTGGAGGGATCTCAGTAGGGGGGTGACGCGGGAGAACTTGGGGAGATTGTAGATCAGCCTAGCAGCTGCATTTTGGATGAGCTGCAGCGGCTGAATGGTGCAGGCTGGGAGGCCTGCGAGGAGGGCGTTACAGTAGTCCAGGCGGGAGAGCACAGTGGCCTGGACGAGCAGCTGGGTGGAGTAGGTGGTCAAAAAAGGGCGAATCCTCCTGACGTTGTAGAGGAGGAATCGACAGGAGCATGCCGTCTGGGAGATGTAGTCGGTGAAGTCCAACCTGTTGTCGAGGGTGACGCCCAGGCTCTTCACCGAAGTGGAGGAAGTTACTGTGGTGCCGTCAACAGTAACCGAGAGCTCTTGAAGAGGAGAGGTCCTGGCCGGGATAAGCAGCAGATCGGTCTTGTCCAGGTTAAGCTTGAGGTGGTTGGAGGCCATCCATCTGGAGATGTCAGCCAGGCACGCGGAGATCTTTTCGTTGACCTGGGGGTGGAGGGGGAAAAGAAAAATTAGTTGAGTGTCATCAGCGTAGCAGTGGTAGGAGAAACCATGCGAGCCAATAACTGAACCAAGAGAGTTAGTGTAGATGGAGAAGAGGAGGGTCCCAGTACAGATCCCTGGGGACACCTGTAGTGAGGGTAGTGGGAGTGGAGGTGGAGCCTTTCCAATAGACCTGGGAAGATCTACCGGTCAGGTAGGACCTGAACCAAGAAAGGGCTGTCCCAGTGATGCCAATCTCTGAGAGCTTGGCGATGAGCAGCTGGTGGTCGACGGTGTCAAATACAGCGGAGAGGTCGAGGAGGATGAGGACCGAAGACAGGTCGGAGGCTCTGGCTGCGTGGAGGGCCTCTGTCACCGCCAGGAGTGCCGTTTCGGTTGAGTGCCCGGGCCTGAACCCGGACTGGTGGGGATCCAGAAGGTTGTGCTTGTGGAGAAAGGGAGACAGTTGATTAAGTACAGCACATTCAAGGGATTTGGATACAAATGGCAGGAGGGATACTGGAGGGTAATTGTTCATGTCAGATGGGTCAGCGGTGGGTTTTTTTAGTAGGGGGGTAACCATAGCATTTTTCAGATCAGTGGGAACGAGGCCAGTAGTCAGAGATGTGTTGATGATGGAGGAGAGATACGGGGCGATCTCACCGGACACAGACTGGAGAAGGGTGGAAGGAATGGGGTCGAGGGGGCAGGTTGTAGTGTAGAGTGTAGAGAAGGAGGACAGGTGGTGGCTGTGTGCCTTTCCGGTGGTTGAGGCTGTGGATGGAGGAGTGATGGAGTCCCGGATGCTGGACACCTTCTTCTCGAAGTGGGCCTTGAAATCTTCTGCAGAAAGGAGAGAAGGGGAGGGGGGGGAGGAGGGGAGAGGAGGGTGGAGAAGGTAGAGAGGAGATTGCGGGGGTTAGTGATGTTGGTGTTGATTTTGTTATGAAAAAATGAGGACTTAGCTGTTGTTGTTGCAGCCGTGAATGCTGTCAGCAGGGAGTGGTAGGACGCTAGATCGTTGGAGGATCTAGATTTCCTCCACTTCCTCTCAGCGGCCCGCAGCGCAGTTCTGTCAGAGCGGAGGGAGTCGGTTAGCCATGGGGAGGAGGGCGACGGCCGTGATGTCCTGGAGACAAGGGGACAGAGACCATCTAGAGACTGAGATAGACATGTGTTAAAAACAGTTGTAGCAGCATTAGCAGACATGTTTGAAAAAGAGGTGAGGGGAGGGAGGGAGGAGAGAACAGCGGAGGTGAATGTGGAGTGAGAAAGGGAGTGGAGATTCCTCCTGAAGGTAGTAGTGGTGGTGTCAGAGGAGTCGGGAGTGGTAGGGAGAGAGAGAGAGAAAGATACAAAGTAGTGATCGGGTACGTGGAGAGGAGTCACCATGAGGTTGGACGTGGCGCAGTTCTTCATGAGCACAAGGTCGAGCTGGTTGCCGGCTTTGTGGGTCGCAGGAGACGGGGAGAGGGTGAGGGAGAAGGAGCGCAGGAGCGAGAGCACGCTGGCCGATGAGGAGCTTTCTGGTTGGACGTTGAAGTCGCCCAGAAGAATCAGCGGGTTGTCCGGGAGGGAGCTCAGGAGCGTGTCGAGTTCCTCAATGAAGGGACCGAGTACACCTGGGGGGCGATATAGAAGGACAATGGTGAGTTTGATAGGATGAGAGACAGTTACTGCATGGAATTCGAAAGAGGTGATGGAGAGGCGCTGGAGGGGTACAAGGCAGTATCTCCAGGATGGAGATACTAGCAGACCCGTGCCCCCTCCTCTGCCTGAAGACCGTACCTTCAGTACAGAGGCGCAAGGTAAAACGAATGGATGGATTTGTTGTTGAGTTGGCTTGCGGGGCAGTTAGTTAGTGTTAGAAGTTAGTGATTGTTCCAAGTTAGAAGAGCTTAAAAGGAAATTATTATTTCCTTGTTTGGACAGGATGGTCTCTGAACTTGAGAATCATGTCATTGAAGAATTGCTGAATGGAGTTCAGGCATGCAGTCCGACATCAGGCCACTTCTTGTCTGAACCACATTTGTCAGCACTGGCACTTCACTACCATATTGACCTCAAGTTAGAGGTCATCTGAGGCGCAAGAGAGAGGCTGGTGCTTCTGTTGAAGACATGCTCACTGTATAAAACTTACTGGATGCTGATATGTTCCCTTCACTAAAAGCTACTATTCAGGTTGCATTGACCATACCAGTTAGCAGCTGTAGCTGTGAGAGGTCTTTCAGTGCCTTGCGTCGTCTCCATACCTGGCTCAGGAGGAGCATGGGGCAAAGCAGACTCCAGCACCTGGCAGTGATGTCTATTGAGAGGGAGCTGCTTGAGAGTGAATCATGAAGATGTCATTGATAGATTTGCTACCCTTAAGGTCAGGCGACACAGTTTATTTCTCCCAAAGTAGAGGGGATAATTTTCACAGATGTTTTAAGCCAGAATAGTGATATTGGACCTTGAATGAAAATGGGTTAGGTTTTGGTTACTTTAAGTTTAAGTTACTTTATTTGTCCCAAAGGGAGATTTAACCTGTCTGTGGTAGTGTACACACATACACACAGACACACTAGGAGTAGTGAGCTCATGAGGAGCACACACACTGAGAGCACACACACACACACAGAGTGGAGTGAGTTGAGCTGATGTTAAAAAGATCTTCATTCACTACTCATTTATTGTTTATTATTATATTTGACTTTTATTAACAGTCATTTGTTTTTTATTTGCTTCCTTGGATTTACTACTGTAGAGGGGTGTGCTAGTACACAACATTCTTGCCTCACACACATAACACATACAGATAATAACACAAGGAAGACTCATACACAGTAGTTCATTAAATTCATTTTATTGGGTTTATTTACTACAATTTCCATTTGATAAAACCACGTGAAAAAGGTGTCCAAGAGAGAAGACTGTGATAACTTTGCGATTTGTTATTATTTTTATTATGATCCGCGATTTTACTGTAATCCATTGGCATAGTGTGTCGACATGAAGATCCAGGTCCGTAGAGGGTGCTCCGAGAGCAGTGGGATAGGGAAATGGATGGTGGCTGGTTCGCAGAATAAACTGCGACAGAAAGCCAACGCCACGAATCTGAATGTGTCTCGTTTAATCCCATCACAGGTCTGTTAAAATACATATTTCTGTTAAACTAAGTGGTTGGTTTAAACATCAATGATGTATTGAACAGTTATATTTGTGTTGAGAAAGAACAATGTGGCAAGTTTTAAAACCGAGTTCTTGTAAAATTCATAATGGCGCTAAAACTAGCCGCCAGGGCAGGGAGATTAGCTCCGGCCATTGAGTTTATATGGTTTAGAGGGAATTCACGTGTATATCGCAGTAGAGAAGATAATTGAGATGCATATCTAACGATGTGTAAATAGTTTAAATGGTAGAAGTTGTAACTGATAATGAGACTTGGTTATGTCAAGATGATATTGATATGCATGGTGATAAAGATTACTAAAATATCGCCATGAAGTAAAAGCATTAATCTTATGCCTAAGAAAGCTATGCTTAACAGTATGAGAAGTAACTACACTGAAAATTGTCTTATTGCAGTTTAATTGATTTAAAAGTAAGCACATTGGAGATGGATTTATTATTGTTTAATTGATTTGGTACAATCTATTTCATTGGTTTCGATACACTCTATGCTTTATATTAGTCATGTTATTTGTATCTGAGACTGATAGCAAATGTATTGTTTCACCTCAGTATTCTTTTCAAACTGTGTCAGTGTGAAGAGTCACATTGTGTTGTTATGGGAATGAGTTACAGTGTTAAATGGACAGGTTGTCATGTAAAGTGAATAGTATGTCTGGAACACTGCATTTTTGAGAATTCATAATTCATTAAGAAGTGATTATTCATATGATTCATGTTGAAAGAGAAGAAAGAAGAGAGAAAGCCAACGCCACAAATCTGACTGTGTTAATCCCATCACAGGGGTAAAAGCTGGAGATCCACGCTCGCACCCGGGCGTGGTGGTAACACTACCTATGTTGCATAATAAAAACCAAGTGATAGTTGTGTGGCTCACCGTTAAAGTAAGTTTTCTCAGATTTGTTGATGTCTTTCTGGTCATATAATTGAATGATTGTTTTTTGTAAGAGCAAATGCTTTTACTAATAGGTTCAGGCTCTTAGCAATGGTGGATTTTCCCCATGTGGTTCAGAGACATTATTACATAACATTGTCATTTAGTTGACATTCTTATCCAGAGTGCCTTACAGTGAAGTAACTACAGTACAGGAACACTACCCCTAGAGCAATTGAGGGTTAAGTGTCTTGGTCAGAAGCACATTGGTGACAGTCCCTGGGATCAAACTCATGACTTTTTGCTAGTGTTCCATACGGAAGCCCTGCTCCCTAACCACTACACCACCACATATTACTAGTGCATCACCACCCAGAGACAAACACATATGAAACATGAGTAAGTTCATAAGTTCATGTTTTACTTAGTTTGGACAGTTCTGGTCATTATGATTTAATCTTCTCAACTTACATTAACAAACATTTAGAAAGGGTCCTTTCTAAAACAATTGTATGCTATTGAAATCTGTGATTGTTCTCTCTTAACCATTATTTAGAAGTGTTAGAAACATATAAGCTACAGAAATGACAGATTTAACAGGGGGTTGAATGCCAGTGCAGTTCGTCCATATGGGTAGATGGGGAAGGACCCCACGAAAAAGATTCATCCACTTATCATCATAGATCCTTGTTCAATAAGATTTTGTTTGTTAACGTAGGCCTATTATAAAAGGTCTTTATACCCGGTAGCCCCATCTCTCATCTTAAGAATTGCTGTCACCTACTGAGGGGCTGAGCCCCCCTAAAGATGGAATCCTAGAATCGCCCCTGGCTGACCTGATCTGGAGTTTATGGCATTAAAGTGCAGACCCTTCTATCTGCCACGGGAGATTTCTGTTGTTATTGTTACAGCTGTGTATATCCCACCCGATGCTAACGCTAACCTAGCACTCGGCTATATACTAACGGCAATAAACAAACAACAGAATGCGTACCCTGAAGGGGTCTTCATTGTTGCTCGACATTTTAACCATGCCGATCTGAAGACTGTGCTTCCGAAATTTGACCAACATGTTAAGTGTGCAACTAGAGGGGAAAACACACTGGACTGTGTCTAATATCACCAAAGGATACAGAGCCTCACCCCTCTCACATCTTGACAATCTGATCACTTATCACTATTACTAACCCCAGCCTACAGTCCCATTATTAAGAAACAGAAACCCACCACCAGAACTGTTAAAACCTGGCCTGAAGGAGTGTCTCTACAACTGCAAGGCTGCTTCCAATGCACCAGCTGGGACCTGTTCTCTGATCAAGATGTAGATGTATACACTCAACAGTACTCAACAGTACTCTTTACATCAGGGCCTGTGTTGAGAATGTCACCATCAACAAACGCATCCGTGTTTTCCCAAACAGGAAACCATGGATGACAAAGGAGGTCCAGATCCTTTTGAAGGACCGCACGCAGCCTTCAGATCTGTTGACAGAGAACAGTACAGTGCTGCCAGACACAATCTGAAGTAAGGCGTCAAATGTGCTAAGGCCGCATACAAGAAAAGGATCGAGGAACACTTCACCAACAGGGATCCAACACGTGTGTGGCAGGGCATCCAGCACATTACAAATTACAGGAGCAACAAAGACCCACCTACAGACAACAATGCCTCACTGGCAGAAGAATTCAACTGCTTCTTTGCCTGCTTTGAGGTAAAAGGGTTAGACAATGTAGTCACACCCCCACCAGCTACCACCAGTCACTTACTTACCATACAGACATGGGAGGTAAGGCGAATTCTCAGCACTGTGAATGTTAAGAAGGCTGCGGGGCCTGATGATATTCCAGGAAGAGTGCTAAGAGACTGCGCTCATCAGCTTGCAGAGGTGTTTACTGACATCTTCAACCTGTCTCTCTCCCTGTACCTGCCTGTCTGAAATCAGCCACAATCATACCAGTGCCCAAACAGACCAACATCAGCGGTCTGAATGACTATAGACCAGTGGCACTCACACCCATCATGGCAAAGTGCTTTGAAAGATTGGTTTTAAATCACATCAAATCCACCCTCCCCCCGACTCTGGACCAGCACCAGTATGCCTACAGAGCAAATAGATCCACAGAGGATGCCATTGCCACGGCTCTCCACACAGCACTGACCCACCTTGAACAGAAGGGGACATATGTGAGGATGCTTTTTATAGACTTCCAGCTCTGCATTCAACACTATTGTCCCCAGCAGGTTGGTCACCAAACTCCTTGAGCTGGGTCTCAGTAACTCACTGTGCATTTGGATCAAGGACTTCCTATCCAACCACCCACAGACAGTCAGACTCGGCCCCCACGTCTCCCCAAGCCTGATCCTCAGCATCCCCACATATCCCTCAAACACAATCATTAAATTTACAGACGACAACAGTGGTGGGATTGATCTCAAACAGGGACGAGACAGCCTACAGAGATGATCTGCAAACTGGCAGGATGGTGCACACAGAATAACCTATCACTGAACATCAAAAAAAAACTAAAGAACTCATCATAGACTTCAGGAGACACCACAAGGACCTCTCTCCTTTAAACATCAAAGGAGAAGAAGTGGAGAGGGTTTCCAGCTTCAAGTTTCTAGGAACCCACATCACAGAGGACCTCACATGGACAGTCAACTCCACTGCTCTGGTCAAGAAGGCTCAACAGTGGCTCTACTTTTTAAGGACATTAGGAAGACCAACTTGTCTGTGGAGCTGCTCGCGTCCTTCTACCACTGCTCTATTAAGAGTGTATTGACATACTGTATTACAACATGGTATGCCAACTGCACAGCAGCAGACAGGAGAGCTCTCCAGAGAGTCATAAACACAGCCCAGAAAATAATTGGACTCCTCCTGCCCTCACTGGAAGACACCTTCAGATCACGCTGCCTTCGCAGAGCCAGCAGCATTCTGAGGGATGCAACTCACCCCTGACATCACCTCTTCTCTTTTCTGCCATCTGGAAGTCGCTATAGGGCTTTAAAGACCCACACTTCCAGGCTCAAAAACAGCTTTTACCCCAGAGCCATTACTGAACTGAACTCCACAAAACACTGACCCCTACCACCATCACCCCCCCCCCCCCAACATTAGTACAGTGGTACATTTTGGCACAGTGCAAGAATATTTTTACATGGTGCAATAGCATAGGTACAATATACAACAGTAGCTTTTTGATATGCCACTTCTTTTTTTACTCTATTTATTTTTATTATTTTTTTCTATTATATTTATTATCTTGTGTGTTTGTGTGTGTGTAAATGTGTGGAATGTTAATGTACCATCTCAGGGGCTGCACAGCAAATTTCGTTGTACAACAATGTGCAATGACAATAAAGGCATTCTAATTCTAGATGTTGCATTAGATCTTTTTATCAACTTTTAACAACTATTTCTAGTAATTATGACAGGTGTATTTCTATTTGGAACTTTTGTCCAGTAAGCCTCATTGATCTGGGCTTATACAACACGTTTTTGAGTAAAAGTAGCATTATTTATGGATTATTTTGACTATTGGCATCGCGTGAGTGGCAGCCTGTTACAGCAGCTCTTGCTCACTGTTGAGCTTTTCTTTTTCTTTTACATTTAGCTACTTTTACGTGTAACTTTTACGTTTAACTACTTTTAGCTTTTTAGCTTTTCTCTTACCTAAAGTTTTTTTTAACTTATCCGTGCACTATGGATACTAAATTCATTGTGTCTGCCTTGGTCTCTCTACTGGTTGTTGCATTGTTTACAACTGTGTGCGGGGATCCTGCGCGTAGCCATGGCCCCATTGTCTACTCCAGGGATCAGCTGAGAGTGCTCCGTGACACAGTGGTACCACCCGAGGAGAGACCTGATATCCCCCACGAGCTGAGGAGGAAGCCATGCTGGGGCTGAGCACCGCGCTAGGAAGAGATGTTACAAAACTGTTCTTCCCTCGATCATCATGGGGAATGTGAGATCTCTCCCCAATAAGATCGCTCAAGATGGCGGTGCGCACAGACGCAGTGGCTTGGAACTCCCTGCATAAGTGCCATCTATTGTTGTTTTTGCTAGTTTTAAGTTTACTTTTCCGCGAAAGGAAGGCAAATTTACTACAATGCAGCCGACAGGAACTTCTCAACATCGGAATTAACAGCCGCCAACTCGCTTTCAGAGACTTTTTTCAACAAACACCAGCAGAGATCGTCACGGCACCGAGGCCAACTTGGATTACAGCCCCAGGCAGAAGACACCGCAGGCGCTGGAACAAGAGAAAGTAAAAACGGGGTAAGCGGGCCGGGATACAGGCCAGGCTAAAAGCTACACCCTTCAAGCCTCCACTTCCAAGCATTTTCCTTGTCAATACCAGATCACTCACCAACAAGATGGAGGAAATAAGACTGAGGATTACCACGCAAAAGAAGCTAGATAACTGCTGTGTAATGATCTTCACTGAAACTTGGTTGGATTACAACCAACACAGCTACATGGATTACACGGCTATTGAGCTAGCAGATCGCACAGTCTACAGAACGGAGGATTCCAGTAAGAAACTAGGCGGTGGCCTTTGCATTTTCATGAACAATGCTTGGTGCACGAACACTACCATCACTGACAGACACTGCTCTCCCGAGGTAGAATATCTCATGCTAAAGTGCCGGCCTTTCCATCTACCGTGGGAATTCACTGTTGTTTACACCCTGGCGGTCTACATTCCTCCACAGGCTAAACAAGGGCTACCACAACTGCATGACGTCATAAGTAAACAGTTATCACATCACCCCGATGGGGTATTCATTGTTGCTGAAGACTTCAACCACGCCAACCTAAAGACGGTCCTTCCAAAATTCAGCCAAAATGTGAAATGCCCCACCAGGGGCAGTAACACATTGGACCAGGTTTATACCAACATTGCAGGTGCATACAGGGCACAAACCCCCACCTAGGACTATCTGACCATCTGTCTCTGTTTCTGATCCCAGCTTACAGGCCGTTAATAAAGAAGACAAAACCAACCTTCAGATCAGTACAGGTATGGCCTGAGGGATGTGTCTCACAATTGCGGGACTGTTTTGAGTGTACAGACTGGAACCAGTTTGCACACCAAGCTAGGCATGACTCAGGATTTGACTTAGAGGAATATGCCTTTACGGTGATGTCTTACATAAAATACTGTGTACACCAGGTCACCATCAATAAAAACATCTGAGTATTCCCAAACCAGAAACCGTGGATGAACAACGAGGTCCAGAACCTGCTAAAAGCACAGGATGCTGCATTCAGATTGGGGACACTGCAGCATATAGTGAAGCCAGGTCAAACCTCAAGAGGGGCATCAAGACTGCCAAGCACAGATACAGACAACAGATTGAGGAACACTTCAGTAACACCACCAACCCCCAACACATGTGGGAAGGAGTCCGGTCCATCACACAACAAAGGGAAGAACACCTGCCCTTCATCCAGCGACACTTCTTCGCTTGGTTTGACAGAGACAACAAAGCACCAGTGGTGAAGGCCCTGCCATCCGATGGAAAGACAGCACCGACACTGAGCACACAAGAAGTGAGGCGGACCCTCCGCAGTGTCAACGCGCGCAGAGCAGCTGGACCAGACGGCATTGCTGGGAGGGTCCTCAGAGACTGCGCCGATCAGCTGGCAGAGGTCCTCGCTGACATCTTTAACCTCTCTCTGTCCCTTGCTGTGGTCCCCAAATGCTTCAAAACATCCACCATAATCCTGATACCCAAGCAGTCAGCAGTGACAAACCTGAATGACTACAGGCCTGTCACACTCACCCCCATAGTCGCAGTGCCTGGAGAGACTTGTGATGACCCACATCAGGAATGTCATCCCCACTACAACCAGCACCAGTCTGCCTACAAGGCAAACAGGTCAACCATCCACACTACCATCCACCTGGAACATAAGAACACCTATGCCATACTTTTTATCGACTACAGCTCTGCATTCAACACCATACTCCCCAACAAACTGCATTCAAAACTACACAATCTGGGTCTCAATACACCAGTTTGCAACTGGATCCTGGACTTCCTAACAAACCGCCCCCAGACAGTCAGAGTTGGCAAGTACTCGTCATCCACCCTGATCCTGAACACTGGAGTACCTCAAGGATGTGTACTGAGCCCACTCCTCTATGCCCTCTTCACCCATGACTGCGCACCTGCTCATGCATCCAACACCATCATCAAGTTTGCAGATGACACCACAGTGATTGGGTTAATCTCAAACAAGGATGAATCATCTTACAGAGAGGAGGTGCAGAACCTGGTGGGGTGGTGTAACGACAACAACCTTTCACTCAACGTCAAGAAGACCAAAGAACTGATCATCGATTTCAGGAAAACCTAGAGAAATGAGCAGGCACCACAAACCATAAATGGAGTAGCAGTGGAAAGAGTCTCCAGTTTTAAGTTCCTGGGAGTGAACATAACAGAGGACCTCTCTTGGACCACCAACACCACTGCGATAGTAGGGAAAGCATAGCAGTGCCTATACTATCTCAGGAAACTGAAGAGAGCAAACTGGCCCCAGAAGCTACTGGTGAACTTTTACCGGTGTGCTGTAGAAAGCATACTGACATACTGTATAACTGTATGGTATGCCAGTTGCAACAGAAATGGCCAGAAAACACTACAATGAGTAATTAGGACTGCACAGGACATTATAGGGACACAAGTCCAAGACATTGAGGCCATCTACAGCTCACGCTGTCTGCGACGGGCACACAACATTATCAGGGACTTGGCTCACCCCAGCAACCACCTGTTCCATCTCCTCCCATCTGGCAGGAGATTCAGAAGTATTTCAGCTCGCACAACCAGACTGAGGAACAGCTTTTTCCCCAGAGCTGTAATGCAGCTCAACACATCCCCCTCACTCCACCTCCCATAGAAGGTGACGGCAAACGATGGACATGTGCAATAATGTTATTATTATGTGCAATGCAATGCAAATCTTCCTCTTGTGCAATAATACAGACCATGTATACTGCACTTTCATAAGGTACAATGTTATACAATAACACGGGCATGTGCAATGACAAGATACTGTAAATCTCTGTTTCACACGTAACAGCTAGGAGTACTTTTCCTGCCAATGCACAGACACTTTACTATTACTATTTATTATGTTCCATGCTACTCTTCATATTCTATACAGCACACATTTTGTATTTTGTATTTATTCTTTTTGTCTTTATTTCTTATTATATGTTGTCACAGCACTGACACCGGGGAGCAACTGTAATTTCGTTGTCCTGAACAATGACAATAAAGCTCTCTTATGTCTTCTTAAGATGGACGAGTTAGTGGCGCCGACCCGGCACCAGAGGGAATACAGGGAGTGCAGCATTATGCTATTTACGGAGACATGGCTAACCGTGCTAACTCTGGACACGAACGCTGCGTTGGATGGTTTTCAGATGATGCAGGCGGACAGGACAAAGGAGAACAGTAAGAGGAAGGGAGGTGGGCTGGCAGTATTTGTGAATGATAGATGTTGTAACTCTGGGCACATCACTGTTAAAGAACAACTCTGCAGTAAGGACATTGAGCTGTTGGCTGTTAGCATGAGGCCATTCTAGTATCTACTGAGGGAATTCTCGCATGCTATCGCAATGGCGGTGTATATTCCCCTCTTTGCTAATGCTGATGTGATGTGGTGTGTGATGTCATCCACTCAGTTACAAGCAGGCTGCAGACCCGCATGCCCCCCTTCTTATTTCTGGCGACTTTAATCATGCCTCTCTATTCCCCACTCTGCCCACATTTACTCAATATGTTACATGCTACACTAGAGTCAATTAAATACTGGATTTATTTTATACCAACACCAAGGAGGCAGATGTAGCCAGTAGGAGCACTACTACTTTGTTCTTTTGTTCTGTTTCCCCTGGCTGCTTCCTCGTTCACTCTGCTGTCGGTGTTTGTGTGATGGGGCTTTAAGGACCCAGCAGGAGTGCAGTTAGATTAGAGAGATCCTACCTAGGCCATAAAACATCACATCCGTGCCTCACCTGGACAAGACGCTGAGCCTTTTGTTCACCTATGCTCACTTGTATTGTCAGCAAGCCGCGGATTGAGTTATCTTTCGCATCTCAACTGTTTTTGTGGGATTATTCACGCACGAAGAAGCATCGCTGGAGGTGCGAGCCCAGCTGTAACAGAGCACAGACAACAAGAAGAGTGTGGGTAGAGGGAACTTGACGGAAGGTAGGCTAATGTCTCTTGTAAACGCCATGGGCCTACCTACGCTGCACTTGTTATTTTGCGGGCTTATTTGATTCTTTGTGCATTTCATAAGTATAATGGGTCGCGGGGTTGTTACTAATGTTGAATCTCCCGGTATAACACTTAGGGACGGATGGATCTTAGATGGTGGCTTGCTACGGCTGTGGGCATAGCCAGGGGTGTGACGACCAGAGAGGGGGGGCACCACTGTTTCTTCCCAATTTGAATTTTACTTCTTTCATGTGTTTTGTGTGTCCTATGAGCTCTGTTTGTTTGTGAATGCAGTGCGGGGTTGTGCATTTGAGTGTTACACTTTCTCATGTGAGAATTGCAATAGATAATATCATATGTGGGGTTAGCGCAATATTTATTTTTAATACTGCCAGTTTTCATGTAATATCAGTTGGCTGTAACAGTTTACCCGGGATAGTGCAATATTTGAGTGCAATAGTTAATGACCATATAGGGCAAAGTGCAATCTTTTGGTGTGCTTTAGCATTCCTCAGCGGGCTTGTGCAATAAGTATCCCTGGGCAGGTCTAAGTGGGTGGGCATGCCAGCTTATTTTACTGAGTGTGGTGGCTTGCTGTGTCTTATTAGTGTGCTGTGTATTTCACACACTCTGGAGTGAATTTTCCTCCGAACGGGGCTTATGTATTTATTGTTTCTTTCAGCTTTGCTGTGAGAAATACCTTTGCTGTGTGACATGTACTGGGTTTAGCTACCCCACTTGGACCTATAGGGCCTTGGGCTCATGTACTACCTGTTGCACATCCTCTTCATTCTTTGTCCTATACCTCCTGCGAGTTTGCACGGGAATTTGACTGATATTACATACTACTCCTATTTATTGACAGACTGACGATATTTATTGCACTTATTTATTGACAGATTGTTAATATTTATTGTTCTCATTTATTGGCAGAGTGACAATATTTATACTCTCATTTTTTTTTTATTTGCACATCTTCTGTATTAGACTCCTGTTACTCCCCTATGCAAACTGTGAGTGTATATAGTATCTTGAACATCTAATATTTATTGCCTGTTCGCAAATTATCTGCATCAGACTCCTGCTGGTGCTCCTTGTGCATTCTCCATATCAGATCCCTGCTAAATGTCTCAGGTGAATTGTGAGATTACACAGTAATTTTGATAGCATGTAACGGTCCTCCTATTCATTGTTTGTTTGTACATTATCGGTATCAGACCTCTGTTAAATCCTTGCACATCATTTGTATCAGTTTGTGTTAATGCAATATTTACTGCCAGTCTTGCATTGTGTCCCTATTGTTGGTCTTTCTGAATAATTTGGTGAAATAAAAAAGAGAACTTGCGATAACAACAGCTGTACCTTGTTCATTTTAATGCCTTTGTGAACTTGCCGGGGAATTAACTCGGGCCCATTGTTGGAGGGCCCCCCACCCTTATAACTGGGAGTGGTTATAAGTCTGCTACGATAGTACAGGCCACACATATAACTCATCACCCCTCCCTCCCCTGGGAAGATCGGATCATAACCTGGTGCATCTCATGCCCGTGTACAAACCTCTCGTACACAGGCAGCCAGTTGTTACTTGCATAGTGAAAAGATGGACTGATGAGGCTGATGAGGCTCTGAAGGACTGTTTTGATACAACTATGTGGGAATTATTCTGTGATGCTCATGGGGAGGACACTGACAGTCTCACACACTGTATTACCGACTATATTAACTTCTGTGTGGAGAATGCCGTACCCACCAGGACTGTACAGTGTTTTTCCAACAATAAACCCTGGATTACTCCTGACATAAAGGCTCTCCTTAAGGAAAAACGGAGTGCCTTTCGGTCTGGAAACAGGGAGGAGCTGAAGAATGTGCAGAGGGAGCTGAGGAGGAGGATCAGGGAGGGGAAAAACAGCTACAGGAGGAAGATGGAGGATCAGTTGCAGCAGAACAACACCAGCGGAGTCTGGAGGGGCCTTAAAACCATCTCTGGCTACAAGGAACCCAACTACCAACTTGTGGGGGACCGAAAGTGGGTGAATGATCTGAACATTTTATTTAATAGATTTGATCAGTCATCTGCCCCTCCCCCTGTCCAGTCCTCCTGGCTGCAACCCCCATCGTTTGCAGCCCCTTGTATATTGCCCCACCCCCACCTCCACCCCCCTTCTCACGACTCTGTGGTGGCATCAGCCATTTTCTATAGAGTGGTTTGCAGGGGCAGCAGTATCTCGACTGCTGACAGGAAGAGACTTAACAGACTGGTTAAGAAGGCCAGCTCTGTCCTAGGATGCCCCCTCGACCCAGTGGAGGCGGTGGGAGAAAGGAGAATGATGGCAAAGCTATCTTCCCTGATGGAGAACAAGTCCCACCCCACGCAGGATGTTCTGACAGCACTGGGCAACTCTTTCAGTGACAGGCTGCTTCACCCGCGGTGTGTGAAAGAGAGATACCGTAGGTCCTTTCTTCCTGCTGCTATCAGACTTTACAATCAGACTTTACAATCGACACTGCTCCCAGTAGACCACACACATCAAAACTGATAATTCACTCATGTGCAGTATGACTGTCTAATGTCTACTAAACTGTGTACTGTCTATTTTTATTTATTTATTATTTATTTTATCTTGTTGTTTGAATACTTATTTTTATCATATCTTGTTCCTTTTTTACTGTTGCACTATCCCCTATGCTGCTGTAACACTGCAAATTTCCCTGCTGTGGGACAAATAAAGGATTATCTTATCTTATAGTGAATAACAGACGAAACGTATTGTCCTATTTATCACAGACTATTTTGTTTTAATGTTTAACCAAAAAATTTGTTTTGAAACCCTTTCAATTTTTAAAAAAGTGGCACAAACTAACATATGTGGTGTTCCCGGTCAAATCTGACCATTGTGACTTTATTAGTAAAGAAAGGACATAGGCCTAAGCCTATTTACACATTAACACTTTGCCATGCCACATCTGTCTGGCCCTTTCAGTTGTCTTTGTACATGTGTCTGCCCTCCAAGTTGGTCATGTTTATCGTCATGGTTCTGAGGGGCTCTGTCAGGAACAGTTCAAAGCAGGATTTTATGCCATCAACCCAAGATATGGCATATCCTCTCAGTTGGGGATGAAGACCAGGACAAATTCCCATTCTTCAACCAGAATGTTTTAGCAACCTCAGCAGGACCATCATCAATTGATGATTAAGAACTTTTAGGAGAGCGGTTTCTGTGCTGTGATGCGGTCTAAATATCAAAATTCCCACAACACATACTCATAATATTTTATGTGAAAGTTGTGGTTCCTGTGTGGGAAAGATTCCATAGGGGAAAGGTTCCCGAGTTGCCAGGGAAACCCAAGAAGGGTGTGTGTGTGTGTGTGTGTGCGCGCGTGCAGGCACACACATATATGGGGTTAGGGAGGTGGTAGTGTGCCCATCTGATGGATGGACATGCTCCTGAACTCTCAATTTCTCTGTTTTTCTCCTACTTGTAGCCTTCCAGGGAACACCACAGATGTAAAAAAGTTACATAAACCCCCCTGAGTTTAATGAAAATGATCTAAATTTATTTTGTTTTCAGATGGCCTGTGTGGACAATGTCATGGAGCTTTATTATAATCAGTTGAAATAAACAAATATTTTCAGTCATAAAAATTGTAAACCTGTCAAATTTGACCAGAACACAACAGGAGGGTTAACAACCACTGCTCTAGAGCTTATATAGGACAATGGCAGCTGGTGGGCTGTAAATCTGAGGAGGCCAGCATTTTTCTCGATTAAATTGCTCTAAAATGGTTAGTCTTTACGACATCTGGGGGAGGATATTACTTAATTCTACAGGAAAATGGGCAAAAATGCAACATAATACATTGCACACTGCTTACATTTAAAATCACAGTTAAAATTAAATTTAATTTCTTTGAATAAACATTTTCCCATACACCATGAAATACTTAACATCCAAACAAAAAAGACCAGGGTGGCATTAGAAAACACCCTTCTACCAAGAATGAAGGAAGACATTAGCTCTTCATTTTAACACAGTATATCATACTCTTCAACCACTGCAGAATTAAGATAAGGGAGGGGGAGAAGGGAGGATTCCCGGCAGTCACAAGGCACTCAGTGGCCAAAATATTTCCTAGGCTTCAGCGCCTGAAAAGGGAGTTTAAAAGGTTCTGTAGCACAAGTGTCTGTCCTGATGCTGCAGTGCCATCTTGTGGAGTGGTGGAGCAATGCTGATATTGCTGGCCCGGCATCACCGACACAATACCTATGTGCACAGTGATTGACTTTCTACAGCCATGATACTTTACATAGCAGCTCGTCCTTTGAAATTTAGATTAAGGACCCTAAGGACTACTTCTGCCAATTTTCACCTCAAAAAATTATTTTTCACAAGGAGTTGATTTATGAAACTTTTACTCAATGCTGCAAAACAGCTTCACCTTCAATAACATATGCCAAAGGGCCCATTTGACCACAGAGAAGTGCAACAGCAGCATCAATCAAAATTGTGTATGCCTGACTACACACTTGTACAATGACAACTTTCCACCTGTGACACACACCGCTTCACACTTGTGTATGGCGCTGTTGGATCTTCTTCTACTTTAAAAGTAAACGAACCGGACCAGAAGCGCACTTGGAGAAAAAGCTTTATTGGTGCAGATGGAATCCGGCAGCATTTCTGCCTGCGAAGCTTTAACTCAGAGAACTGTTACTGTGATCGGCCTTTTATACCATAGAAAAAATGGCAACAGACAATAGATTTACACCGTTGCAGCATCAACCTATGCTTCCAATGCAAATCCGAATCTTTTGATGCTGAACGCTCCTTTGTCTGGGTGATGGTTGCCAATTGCCCACTCCCGGTTGTATCCTGCTGTCGCCTGCCTTAATCAATCGCTCATGGCTCCAACTGTAGCATGGCGCCAGAGGTGTGGAGCTTCCTTTGTAACTATGGTAATAAGGCCGTCAGGTTCAACAGTTCTCTGGTTGTAAGTTACTATAATCTTACATTCCCCCCTTTGATCATAAAAAAAAAAATGATCACAAAAATAAAGAAATAATTGTGTCAGGGCTCAGGCAAGGACTCAAGCGCGGACACCAGGGCTTCAGGTTCCAAAAAGCTTTAATTAAGACGTCAGGCGAAGTAGCAAAACCAGAACAGGCAGTGTCGGTAACTTGCAGGCAGTCCGTGGGCAAACCAGGGTCGAAAACAGGAACAGGCAGGGTCGGTAACCAGGCAGGCAGACAATCAGGCAAACAGAGCAAGGCGGCGAGCAGAATCAAGGTCGAGGTACAGGCAGGAACAACAACAGCAAGACTTACAGGAAAAAAAAGCACGGCGGGAACAAAACAGGAGAAGCACTGCAACAATCTGGCAAACAGGACAGAGACAAGCAGAATTAACCCCAAAACCAATTTTTCTAACGTTACTTAGAACATTTAATTATTTCCAGATTTACAGTCGGAAAAACAAAGCTCACTTAACAACAATACCAGTATAATGCACTACTTCTTAACTCTCTCACAATTAAGAAAAGTACCAATTTTTAATTCTCTCACACTTAAAAATTGAATTCTTCAACTCTCTCACAGCGAAGAATAATTATACAGCATTGAGTTCTGTGTAGCTTACGCCAACAGCCTTTCCTAACCATAGGAAGGTGTCCAGCAACCCAGTTGCTTATACTAGTCTCTCCAACAACCTAGCCGATTATAAGTCTGATAACCGGCACGATGTGAGATGACTACATTACTAGTACACACTCCATCAACCTCAAATCTAATCGAAAAATAAAACTGTGACAGTAGAATGTCACAACTAAATATTTTACCGGTTAGACAGCACGGCGTGGGCTGACTATATATTTGCTTGTAGTCTCTCCATCAACCTCCGATTATGTCTGATAACCGGCACGATGTGAGGTGACTACGATACTATAGTACACACTCCGTCAACCTCTGATCTAATCGGAAAATATAACTAAATATTTACCGGCTAGATAGCACGACGTGAGCTGACTATACGAAACTCAATTAACAACTTACAATACCAGTATAATGCACTACTTCTTAACTCTCTCACAATTAAGAAAAGTACCAATTTTTAATTCTCTCACACTTAAAAATTGAATTCTTCAACTCTCTCACAGCGAAGAATAATTATACAGTATTGAATTCTGTTCCAGAGCTTACACCAAAAACCTTTCCTAACCATAGGAAGGTGCCCAGCAACCCAGTTGCTTACACGAGTCTCTCCGTCAAAATATAGCTAAATATTACTGGCTAGATAGCACGACGTGAGCTGACTATAAATTTACTTATAGTCTCTCCATCAACCTCCGTTTACAAGTCCGATTACAAATCCGGGGGGGGGAGAGATTACTCTTTTCTCTCAATGTGTAAGACCTGCCACTGATTCTCTCAGACATGGAAGTGCATTTTTTCTCTTGCTCTTGTGAAAGATCTATGACAGAAATGTGATGAAGTGATTCAGAATCACTGCATCCCTCTCCCTGGCTACCACCACTACATTTAGCAATATCTCTACCTATCCAAAGGCACTATGTGATGCACCATTAATCTCTCCTTTTACCATTTCCATTCTATTTCATTTTTCTTTTTGTAATCTATTCTTTTTTTAGTATTATTATATTTAATAGTAACTACCCATATAGCTAGCTGACATAACTGTAACTCTCATGCATTGTGTACAAACTTCCTGCAGGTCCTTACGTATTGTCCAAATTTTGTGTTTTTGATCCATCTTTGCAGACTTACAGCCATTTGAAAAAAAAGTCAAAGAGTAAAAAATGGCAAACAGAAAATAGGGTGCCCAGGGTAGGGATGTGCAGAGAGCCCAGTATTTGTATTTGTATCTGCATTTGTTGAGGCAGCAAAATTATTTGTATTTGTATTCGAATTTGAATAAAAGTGGAAATAGGTGTAACAGTCCTGTTTTTGTTACACTTCTAATTTTAGGATATTAAAGTTAATATAAGTGTTCTTCAATAAACTATTATAATAATTATGAACACTTAAATGTAATATTGGTTTATGGTTTTCATAAACCCAGCAATAAACATGTATAACCATTAACATCATTGAAAAGAAAATCATTTTAAAACTAACATTCATTCAATAAATAAATGGATGAGCAATAATTTCTTAAAGTTAAACGAGGACAAAACTGAAATCCTACTAGTCGGCCTAAAACAAAAAGGGAAATTCTTCTTAATAATCTGGGGAAATTAACTCCCTGGATTAAATCCGAGGTTACAAGTCTTGGTGTTATCTTAGATTCTGATCTAAGCTTCAAGTCCCACATTAACAAGGTGACGAAAACATCATTTTTCCACCTTAGGAACATAGCTAAAGTATGACCATTTATAAATCAAAAAGATGCTGAAAAACTGATTCATGCTTTTATTCCAAGCCGACTTGATTACTGTAATGCACTCTTTACTGAGAGACTTCAGCTCATTCAAAACTCTGCAGCTCGGCTATTAACCAGAACCAAGAGGAGAGAGCACATCAGTCCAGTTTTAGCTGCTCTGCACTGGCTTCCTGTAACATTTAGGATTGATTTCAAGGTCCTCCTCCTTATATACAAAGCCCTTAATGGGCTAGGACCAAACTACATTGCTAACTCCCTTGTCAACTATTTGCCAGCAAGAACACTGCAATCATCTGCTGCTGGTTTATTGACCGTTTTCAGCAACAGCCGAAAGAAAATCGGGGAAGCAGCCTTTGTCAATTACGCCCCAAAGCTATGGAACACACTACCTATAGATATCAGGGAAGCCAGCTCGCTAAATATTTTTAAAAGGAAGCTAAAAACATATCTCTTCACATTAGCCTTTACCTAGCTATAACTTTTTATTTATTTATTTATTTTGCAATACTGTACTTTTAAAATGCTGTATTTCAATTGACTTTCTGCACTCTGTGTATTCTATCTTTTAACTTTAAACATTGCCTAACAGGCTATGCAAATATCTCAATCCTTGTCAAGTGTAGATGCAATTCGAAACAATCACACAAAAGGTAGACCTACTTCTACACTGCCAACAATATAGGCTAAGTTACAGGGCTAACAGGCAAACGCTAATCTAATCTCCTCCCGGTCAAACAAGCTCCGCTGCGTCTATGTCTTCTAAGTTGAAATAGTGGCACAGCAACTTTGTTAGAATAGCTATAAATAGCGCTCTGTTTCTCCAGTGTGATATCTGCAAACTTGCACAAAAGTCCTGATACTTATGATAATGTGGTCTAAAATAACACGTAGCCCAAAATTACAACTTTATTCTCGTAATATTACGACCTTATTCTCTTTTATTTCCTAATACTCTGTCATATAAACTACCTCAGCTCAGCAAACCAGTTAAGGTAAAAAAAAACCTAATCAAAACAAAATAGTAGCGTAGCAATGTACTACGTTTTGCCTATATTTTAATCAGGCTGCGCTGCTCCTTTTCAGTCTGTGCTCTCTCTCCCCTCCACTCTCCCATTGTCTTCCTGTCACGTCAGCACAAACAGGCGGAGCACAAATAGCCACCACGCTCACAGTTATGAGGAGCACCAGCTATTTGACGTTTTTTTTTTCTTCCCGCAAACAAATAATTTTAAAAATATTTGTACGAAATAAATATTCGTAAAACCCACTATTTGTGCTTTGCCGAATACCGTATTCGGATTCGGCTCCACCCTTAGCCCAGGGTGTCCAAATCTGTGGAAACAATGGTTAAGGTGATCTTAGAAACATCAGCAAGGTGATTAAGTCTGTGAATGTCCTTGATAAATAGCAAATCATTTTTGAATGTTCCCAATATGTTGTTGAGCTGGAAAGATATACTTTTTGACAATGTTTCAAACTGATTTTTCACTGCTAGTTTTCACCATCATCATTACACAAAATTACTACATCAACTTACAACTGGTAGTATTCCCAATTCCCAAGTATTCCCAATAAGATAAGTTGGCTGATACTAAGGGAGACACAACAGTCTCATACCATACAAGAAATTTTCAATGAATTATTGTTCTTTTGTCAGATAATCACAGAATTTATTATAATGTTACTACCCTGATCTGCATAGCGTAGCTAGCTAACCAGTTGTCATACACATTTCTGCTTTTAAACTTCCAATATTGTAGAATGAGGACAGTGGTAACCCCATTACTACTTTTGCTGTTCATTGCATAAGGGAGTAGAGGTGGGGCAGAGCTTCTGCATGCTCTGGCATGGTCATCCAGTGATGACTCCCCCCACACAGACAAGCAGCTGCCATTTGATTACAGTAACCTTGATCTGAATGTGCAATTTAGAAAAATGCAACAGCAGCTTTGATCCATAAATGTGAGATTACTTCATTCAGAACCATCTTGATTCAAATTACAGTCATTTTGATTTAAAAAATACATTTTAAAATTATATCTTTGATAAGGTAGTGAAATCTGTTCAACAATCTGTGCCACTTTGTCCTTACAAACCAGGACTGTAGTTGATGCTGGAAATCCTCCAGGACCATTGAAATCCTGTTTATGCACAGGATAAGTGTACATGTATTAGGAGAGCATCTACTAATATTAAAGTATAACTATTCTCAGAGATGAAACAGTTGGAAAAATATAAAGGTGTTCTCTATAGCATTGCTTCATATTATTATGAAGCAATGCTATATAAATGCTATTATTGGATGCTGTATTTACAGACAAACACTTTATCATAGTATACTTGGCTTTTGTCAGAGTGCACAAATTAGCTTGTGGTAGGGCTTGAATAATGGTATGCTCATACTCACAGGTCTGGGAGTGTTATGAGCCTGGTCAACACTGTTGCTTGATTAAATTGAATTGTTACACTTATGTTCTATTGTGGTGGAAGTTGCTCTGGATAAAAGCGTCTGCTAAATGCATGTAATGTAGTGAATGGGAGCTTAATTTTATTCATGAATCTCAAATGTATCATAGAGTTCACTGTAATTAATCATGAATCAGAATATAATTTGTTCTCTCCTTTCACTGCAAAACAGTGATTTGATGTATTGTGTCACAGGAGCAGTACAAACAGAAACTCCCATCATTCTTTGGGGTAATTTCCATAAAAACGCTGTCCATGGACAGTGAGGGGGATGATTCAGGAACCATTGCTAAGAGACCTGATGGTTTATGGGGCACTTCACAAATAAAAGCTCCTCCCTCTTCCTACTCTTATGTCATGGACTTTATAAAGAGAACCTATTGAGAAGTTGCATTAAAAAAAGCTCACTGACCTGTTACATGCAGCAGCAGATTTGACTCTTGTCGGTCCTCAGACTTTAATAATATAGAAAATGCATGCCTCACACCTGAACAACCGGGCAGAGAGCCACTTCAGGCCACAGCTGGAGAGTGAGATGGACAACATGGGAGGGAGCGGCATTATGAACATGGCTTACAGTAGCTCTCCTCCACTGTCACCCCTCAGCACCATCTACAATCCCAAGCCTGTCTTGGAGAACCCTTATGAAAACATGCATGAACCAGGGGTGTCGGCTTCTTTGAAAGCAGAGATAAAGGCCTTCAACCATGACAAGAGGAAACAATCATCTGGATGCTGTTCTTTTATTGCGAAAGGACTTCGTGGTAAGAAAATTAAATATTTTACCTGCTAATTAATGAGCATTTACATCAAGAGTAGAATGTTTTCTTGGCCAACAAATAGGGACAATATTATGGTTATTCATCATATAAAATGGTCTGAAATATTGCAATACATCTATATGGATTCAAGTTTTGTCCATTATATATACTCGTTTACCTGTGATGATCTGTGGTAGAGGCTTTCATTATTCTTTAATAGATTACATACCATGCGTAACCTGGAATTTTTTGGTAGTAGTAAATTTGTAAAAGAGTATTCGTAAGGAACAATGGAACAGCCAGTACGCTTTTGTCATTTCATGTTTTCAGACATTTTAACCCTATTTTATGTAATATTGCTAAACACTCAGCATCTCAACAGAAGAGAACAGCTCTCCAACAGAAAGTCAGTGATCTTCCACAGAAGTGCCAAATTATCTTATACATATCTGAAATAAAAATGAAAAAGACAGAGCATAAAGCAAATGCAGTGAGAGCACACATCAAGCAACATTTGTTCTGTTTTCCTAACTCCAGTCTGAAATATCCCTTTCAGCAGTAGTAGATGTATATGCTTATTTAAAGAATCAGGTTTTGCTTAGTCCATTCAGAAAACAGTTTGTTTCCTTCCACATGTTTCACTTTGTAATGGGTTTTGTGTGATCTGGACAGGGCTGTGGGGCACCACATTGACAGAGAACACAGCAGAGAACCGTGAGCTCTTCGTGAAGACCACTATGAGAGAGTTAATTGTCTACATTGTGTTCCTTGTGGATTTATGTCTATGTAAGTTAACTAAAATGCAACAACAAAACTGAAACCCACAAAATGGGCTGTATGAATTATTGTGTAATGAATGACTTTGGATTTTTTTTTTTTGCATCTGAACTCTGAGCTTTCAAACAACAAATCTCTGAAAAGGTCTGGAGAAAATCATTTTTATATTTGATTCACCTTACACCACAATAAACAAAGTGATTAAAATGCTTGTGGTTTGCAAAGATAACTTTTTTCATTATTACCACTTAATTTATCCTTTTTCTTTAATCTCTACTTTACTGCCTTTGCTGGTATCATATTGCACCACTCCCCACATAAGGTATTTAAAAACAATTGTCAGGCAAACCAGTAAGACCAAATGGAACACAAACAGCCCTGTGCTGCTTTTCACTGATAAGAGCTGGGCTGCAGCCCTGTGCATTCATGCTGGATGTACATTGTGTGAGCAAGCTTTTTGTGTAGACCATTGTGTATGCTTTTAAACAGATTGCCAAGAAGATGTGTTCTGGAACTGAATGACAGCTTTTGTATGAAGACACTGCTTGGCTGACATTGACATTTCTTATCTCAGTTGTCAGTATGGCTATCAGTATCAGCCTGAGCAAAGTCAGAGTGACAGGCTTTTCAAAAGCATGTATCCATTCAAAAATACAATTTATTCCAACACATTCTGTCCATGGATGAGGGAAATCAATATATTTTTGATTTTGTCAAGATTAAACTTCATTTTTATAAATGCTGACACTATTATGTCACATTTTTAATAACATCATCATATCTACCTGTTTTCCCTTGCAGTGACATATGGCATGGCCAGCTCCAACGCCTTCTATTACACTAAAGTGATGACGGATTTGTTTGTGAACACACCCAGTGAGAATGGTGTTACATTTCAGTCCATTAGTAGCATGGCTGACTTCTGGGAAGTAAGTATCATGTTTCTACTGAGTCTGCGATGGTGACAACAATATTTTCTCAGCTAGTTTCAATACTAAAGTACTAAAAGACATGCAGTGATAGGACATTTACGAAAGTGCACAGTGACACAGCAGTCCACGTGAACTATATGATGAAAATCATTGTTGAATTCTTACAAATGTCACATTATTCTACTGTAAGTGTGTGGTCTGTGTTGATAAGTGTAGAACAGATCAGAGCATACAGTCAGAGGAGACCGTGCCATCCTGCCTCACACATGTATAAACATATAACAGGCCTGAAGGAGATAGATGAATTTACATGAGTTGATCAGTCAGTTGGTTGGGTCATTTTCAAAATCTTCTATACACTCAGACTGTGTCCCTCTACAGTATTATTTAAAACTTGAAAATTATGAATTTATCAAACATTATCAAATTGATGGCTATTATTTTTCAGTTTGCTGATGGACCAGTTGTGAAATGCTTTTAAATTTGTTGCAGTTCATTCTACATTAAAGTGTTGTAATTACAATGTTATCCTGACAAACCAGCCCAGTTGGCTGGTTGAGTGGCATGTTTGGAAAGCAAAGCAAAGAACTGAGATAAACGTACACAAGAATAAGGGCCTCCATATTTACAAAGCAGAAAGCAGGCAATTATGATAAATCACTACTTTTTTAGAAAGAAAACATTGATACAAATATATGTAATGAAGTGGATCTCCCAGTTGTTACATCATACAAGGGCAGATAAAAAGTAATCTCCCTCTGTCATTCTCATCTCACACTCTTGAGTTTGCCTCTCTCCTCTCTGCCAGGTCTGTGTATTGCTCTGATACCTTCTGATAATGCAAGGCCTTTAAGATGAAAATACAGTCTTAACTTGGCTAATCTAATGCAGTTAATATGCATATGCACTTATTCAATTCAATTCAATTCAATTCAATTTTATTTGTACAGCACTTTTTACAACACTAGTTGTCACAAAGCAACTTTACATTGTTCCCAGCCCTGAGACCCCCTGAGAGCATGCTTAAGGCAACAGTGGCAAGGAAAAACTCCCTAATTAACAGGAAGAAACCTTGAGCAGAACCCGGCTCAGAGGGGGAGCCCATCTGCTTCTGGCTGGCACTGGGCAGATAGAATTAAAGACAAAACTTAAAGTTGTACAATGTACTTCAAGACATTTGAGTTTGGTAGACAGTAGTAATTAACAGCAGAGTAATTATAAAAATGTCTCCTAGAATGTCTGGTTCTTGGAATGCAGTTGGCTTGATAGGCAGGGCAGTGAGGTAGCAGGACTTATTCACTGAAGAAGGTCCACAGACTGACATTTTATATGGCATGCAAGAAAAGTAACCCAGTGACTTACACAAATCAAATGCACATTTGTGGTTGTATTTATATTGAGCTACATAAACATGTATAGAAAATTTTAATAATATCTGAAAGTGTGTGTGTTTATTTGTGTGTGTTGGGGGTGCATGATTTCTTATTCATTTTTTGTGAAAAGTTTACACAGGGCCCATTACTTGATGGCCTCTACTGGACAAAGTGGTACAACAATCAGTCACTACAGGCCAGCAGTCACTCCTTCATCTACTATGAGAACCTGCTGTTGGGGGTCCCCAGGTTCAGGCAGCTCAAAGTGAGGAACGACTCTTGCAAGGTGCACAAGGACTTCCAACTCAACATCACAGGCTGCTACGATGTGTACAACAACGACAAAGAGGATACCTTTGAATTTGGCCTTATCAACGGAAGTGCGTGAGTACACTCTCATTCTCATTGTGTCTCATACAGGAATCCTTCATGTAGCCAATTCCATCTGGGCCACTGGTATAATGCCTCTGGATTGGTAATTATCCTCAGTAATAATTCATTATTACTCAAAAGCCTGCTACACATGTAGACACATTTATGATACATTCAGCATGTATCATATCATGTTCATCAACCAGAAGTTACACCTTTTAAAAACACTTACTATTGACTCCAATAAGGAAACTGTGGTGCAGGAATGGGCTGAAGCTGCATGCTCTTTGAATGTTTCCTTTGAACACATCGCTGTGGTTGTCACTAACAATACAACTACAGGGCCAAGGTGTGGGAGTGGGGTTTGACATCTCTGTTTCTGAATGCAGTTCATATTACCTATGCAGCACATCTCCTGAACTTAGTGGGCGACGTGTAGTGAACAGAAGTTAAGAATGACCTGACTGTAGCTGTAAAACAAGCATTCAATGCCTGTCCAGTTTGCAAAGCTTGTTTTTGTTTAGAAAATTGTAAACTAATGGTCCCAACCACTGGGGTGCAACCAAAAATGGACAGGAGGTCACTCTCCTCGCTGAAATAAGCTAGCTAAAGGTTGCTGGCAAGCTTAGCTGGCAAATTGACTTAGGAAGATTTTGATTAGGGTAAAAGTTATTCAGCTTCAGTGAAACATTTGTCTTGAGTGCAGGACGACACTTATACCTTGTATTCAAAACTGGCCATGTCACCAGCAGCCGACAATGAAGCATTACAATTCACAATTACCAAAGCTGGATGAAAATTGGAAAAATGCACAAAATATCAAGTTTGCCAACAGTTCTTTGTCACTGATGATTTTTTTACAGAGGGTTGATATGCATAACTTGCTTGTTAAGTGAAGAACTGCCATGTGGACAGGGTTTCTCTTTAACTGAGATACTGTTGAAGTTATTGAAAAATTAGATGGTGAGGGAGCAAGTGGAGCAGAATGAGAGGGTGAGGGAGCAGGTGGAGCAGGATGAGAGGGTAAGGGAGCAGGATGAGGCAGCAGGCAGGAGGGTGTAATAAAAATCTGTAGGATTCTACATCAGAGATTTTTTTTTATTACTGTCTAGCTGGCAGTACCACACAGAAAAGGAGATAAAAGGCTCCTCTCACTGGGGACTGCTTACTACATATAGCGGTGGAGGTTATTATCAGGACCTGAAGATGACAAAGGATGAAAGTGCCATGATCCTGGTGGAGCTGAGGAACAATCTGTGGCTCGACCGAGGAACACGGGCTGTGTTCATTGACTTCTCTGCTTACAACGCCAACATTAATCTGTTCTGTGTCATCAGGTAAGAAATTGTTTTTATTCTCCAGGATGAGTAACTGCTATCTTCCACCTGTTGAGTGGCAGTGGACAGTAAACAGTAAAGCCTCAATACTTTTCTTTTCTTCGTGTTGTCTTCGTGTTGACAAACCACTCAATGAATTTATTTTTGGATCAAAGAAGGTGAAAGATGAATTTCTGACTATGTCATTTTTCCCTAAGGTTATTAGTTGAATTTCCAGCCACTGGAGGAGCGATCTCGTCGTACCAGATCAGGACAGTGAAGTTGATCCGCTACATCGACACCTGGGACTTTTTCATTTTGGGCTGTGAAACGGTTTTCTGTGTGTTCATCTTCTACTATGTGGTGGAAGAGATTCTTGAGCTTCGCATCCATAAGCTCACCTACTTTTCAAGCATCTGGAACATCCTGGATGTGGTTGTCATTCTGGTGAGTGTAGCATCAATTTCAGAAAATAAGACTTATTTCAAAAAATAAGTTTGTCAGCTGCCTTACTTACCACAGCTGCTGTTGTTTAAGTGTAAAATTCTGTGATATATTCTGATATATTTTTTAAAACATGCAATTGTGTAAAATACAGTTTCTCTGTTCTTGTTGTGCACTGACCTTTCAGTGCTATGTTATTGCCTTTCCCATCATAATGGCAACTTACATTTCAAATTCAAGTCACAGTTTCATATCAACGCCCTTTTTTCAAGCTGCCAAAACACTGTGTAAGTAATTCAATAAGAGTCTGGCTGTACATAAAAAGGAATTTCACTCCCTAACCACTGGAAACCTTTTTAACCTTCTGGGAAAAGTTTAGCTCTGTTTAGGTCTGTCACGACTCATAGAGTGGTGACAGACCTGTTTATGTCCTCAGAGTTGCCATTGTCAACTGTGTTTGGGTTGATGGTGCAGTGAGCTGTGTTTAGGTTGGTGCAGTTTGCTGTGTTTAGGTTGATGAAGCAATGAACTGTATTTAGGTTGATGATGCAGTGAGCTGTGTTTAGGCTGATGATGCTTTGAGCTGTGTTTAGGCTGGTGCAGTGACCTGTGTTTAGAGAAACAGCAATCATATCTTAAAACACTCTTGGAAAGACACAAAAGTGGCACAAAAAGGATGACTTCAGTTAAGCATTTTTGAGAAAATATTTATGTGAATTACACATTTTCACTGGAAAAATAAAAAAATAGCTGCATACATTAAACAATTAAGCTCTGAGATTTTTGCATCTTTGTTAGCATTTCCTGAAATGT
This sequence comes from Megalops atlanticus, assembly GCA_019176425.1. NCBI lineage: Eukaryota > Metazoa > Chordata > Actinopteri > Elopiformes > Megalopidae > Megalops > Megalops atlanticus. The sequence goes on along the minus strand of CM032890.1, from coordinate 2,264,927 downwards.
AACATCAACATCAAACAAGTGCTAACAATGAGCTACATGTTCAGTGTTTTGTTTTGACAATTTTGTACTCTAAAATGCACTCTAATAAATAACATTTTATTGATTGATTGATTGATTGAACTGCATCTACATGTAATGAGTAAGTGTTAAGCATTTACCATGGGAGAACACATTTGGAAGTATAGGTATTTGCTGTATAGGTAAAGGGCCTAGCTCTCAGTGCTGTATAGGTATGGGGTAAAAGGCCTAACTCTCAGTGCTGTATAGGTATGGGGTAAAGGGCCTAGCTCTGAATGCTATATAGGCATGGGGTCTGCCCCACCAATACGTAACTCAGCAGATGGCAAATTCCAAAAGCATCATTACAGGAGCACCCATCCAAGAAGAGATTTATATTCTCTCCGACCCACCCACTATTCAGAGTAGATAACCACAAAGACAGGCCTTCTCCAAATAAGGATAATCAAATGGTTAAAATGTTTCTGGACATGAAGTAGCATTTTTTTTTTTCGATTTGTAAATATGACATTATTTAGAATGGTTTGGCACAGATGAGCCTGTTGTGTTCAGTATTTCATCCAATCTCTGCCATTACTGCATTTCCCTATATTTTCAACCATTCCTACATATTCGTGGCTGCCAATAAGATTGTTTCCATAAGTAGGATAGTTCTAATTCAAAGTGTTCACTCAAGATTCTAACTTAACTGTAAAGGTGCTTACAGCAAACTGTACTGTGCAGTTTTCTGCTCTCATTCGCATCCACAGCAATATGAAACACAACCCACTTTGAACAAGGGCAAACAGAGCCTTTGGTCTTTCTTCCTTTGTAATGAACTGTATCCCTTTCTACACAAATGCAATCTATGTATTTGGAACAATCACCTGTAGAGATGTGTGACTGTTAAAGTTTATTTATGTCTCAAGATTTCAAAATAAAAACTTCCATAAATCATCCAAGAGAACATCTGCAAATCTGGCAGCCATAAATATAGTTTGCTATAAACTGTATATTCAGTGGTAGTCAAAAACAAAAATAAAAGACCATTCATTCATCCATTTATCTTTGAAAAGCTTTTGCTAATAATTCTATTTTCCACAGCTTGCAATTGTTGCCATCATATTCAACGTGTTCCGGACCATCAAAGTAGACAAATTACTGGGGAAGCTACTGGAACAACCAGATATATATGCAGACTTTGAATTTCTTGCATTTTGGCAAACTCAGTCCAACAATATGAATGCCATCAATTTGTTCTTCGCATGGATCAAGGTACAGTAATGTCAATGATTATGTTAAAGAAGAGGGTGCCTGGGGTGTATGATTTCTCCCATGGGAAGGAAGATTTATTTTGCTGGTACTGATACTGACAAGTATGCCTATAGTAATGCTGCTTCAGTAATCCACTCATAGGAATTATTTAGTAATATGATACTTAGGGCCCACTGTTTACATCTTTCCTTAAACAAATCCAGGAATTAATCAATGTTTATTTTGAATTAGCAGTCAGTTAGGACCAAAATATGGGGCCTAATGATACTCAGTTGGGCTCAGTGGTGCATCAGTAAAAAATAATTTTGAGAAGAAGGGTGTGCTGTATAAGTGCCTGAATGCCTGTTGACATGACATGAAAAATATGCTTTCTACAGATTAAATACACTGCCCTCTGTAGTCTTACAGTTGAGATAACTCTTTTACCAGACATTTGGCTCTGAAGTAGAGTCTCAGTTTCTAAAACACCATCATGTGCATTTTTTTGAAGAATGTAGGCAAATGAATGTAAACCAGAAAGACATGTGAGTAGCATACACAGTGCCAGGTATCACAGAGACTTTAAAAAATTAACAAGTCAAATTATTTTATTTTTGAGTTTTGCCCAGTATATTAACTGCCACATTGGCACTTGCAATTCATATCATGATTGTCATGATTAATGTGAATCATAGTTATTTTTATTGTAAATATGAATACTTTTGCACCATATTTTGCTCCATATTTTACACATTCAGTTAAGGACATTTCTCAGTTTTATCCATTCACTGGGAATTTAATAAAGTATCTCGATGGAAGTGATTCTTGGAATCAGTGTGCTCTGTATTGGACAAATTAGGTAATGAATTTCATTATGAGATGTTTTATCAAAACATTGCGCAAATAGATATGGTAAAGAGTACACAGAACAAGCCAGTCACAATAAAAGGAGGCAGAGTGGTAGGCTCATGGTAGCCTGCTTAAGATAGTTATTTAATCTGTCCTTTTCTTCTCTTAAATAAATAGGCATGATTATGAATTGTGTTTTAGATCATGGTACTCATGGTTCAAATATTGTCGTAAGAAGACAATATTTGAACCAAGACAACTTTTATGCTTTGGAGTAATAAATATTTCAGAAGTTTTTTCAGAGAAATGATCTAAGTGATCCTTTAATCCCAAAATCATTTGCAAGTGATTTACAAAAGTACACTTTCAAAAGAACGTTCACATTTCATACAAATTCAGGATAGTTTTGTTTAGTCCACGTGCTGCTTTGTGAAGATGAGGATGAAGTTGGTTTAGTTTTTGGATGTTGCTGTTCACCTGCAGGTGCAGTTCTCTGCTGAATTTCACTCTTTCATACCTAACCAGCTCTCTATGGAGACAGACAATTATTATAAATGTTTTCCTTTAAAATTACAGGATGAATGGCATCTAGTTTGGCATGCTTTAATTGTAAGGCTGAGAGGATTCATTGGGATTTTGCAATTCATGGTCTGTCTCCTAGTCCCATACTGTATCTATCATTCAGCTCTGCAAAGTAGGCAGCCATCTTTCATCTGAATGTTGAGAGTGTGAATTCTTCAGCTGATGTGAAATGAAGCAACTTACATGCACCTAAAGCTGCATATGTGTGTTGAATGTGACATCATTATACGTACCTTTACTAGATCATATGCATCTTTACATTGGTTTTGTAGCTGAAGCCTTTCCTCTAGCACAGAACTTTCTCTCAAACCACATACAGTATAGTGCTTAAGGAGCAAGACTTGTGACCAAAAGGTTGCTGGTTCAATTTCCAGCTGGGGCACTGCTGTTGTACCCTTGGGTAAGGTACTTAATCCCAATCTGCCTCAGTAAATACCCAGCTGTATAAATGGATAACATTGTAACTCTCGGCTAAATGCCAATAATGCAATGTAACAAAATGATCTTTTGCTCCAGAGATAATCTCAAGGTATTTTAGTTTCCACTGGCGGGCAGACCATGAGATAAAAGGCAGCTATGAATTAATCCAGTTTCCATGGATTTGATGTGATCAGAATTAGTCAAACTTTTGTTGCAACTGATGTCAAACTTTGGGACAGTGAATAAAGATAAAGGTGCAGGTGAATCTAAGCCACAACAGAAAGAAATCAAAGGCGTTGTTTCAAATGCCCTATAAAACTAAAGTGTATGTACAATCTGATGTCTGTAAATTTATAATTTATAATGTGTTTTATAAATCAATGATCAGAGCATTGTTTCTCATTAAAAATGTTGTTTGTGTATTCATATTGTCAAACACTAATCTTTTCACTTCTTCTCTATTTCTTTTAGGTGTTCAAGTATATCAGTTTCAATAAGACCATGACACAGTTGTCCTCCACACTAGCTCGCTGTGCTAAGGATATCCTGGGTTTTGCCATCATGTTCTTTATTGTATTTTTTGCTTATGCTCAGCTTGGATATTTGCTCTTTGGATCAGAAGTGGAGTCCTTCAGTACCTTTGTGAAGTGCATGTAAGAGGAAAATCTCTTATTCATTTATTTTTATGAGAGAAATGGAAAGACTATTGGTGGAAGATTAGAGGTGTCAATTAAACAAAAAAAAACCACCAAAAAATGTAGTGTTAATTTCTAATGTTTAATAGCAGTAAATAATAATCTACATTTTGGTGTCGTATAGTAGGTGTATTTCCAAGGAGTGTTGGTAATAATGAAGTATGATTGTATTGCAGTGATTCATTTGTGATTCTGTTCTGTCCTAGCTTTACACAGTTCAGAATTATCCTGGGAGATTTTGATTATGATGCCATTGACAAAGCCAACAGAATCCTGGGGCCTATCTATTTTGTCACCTACGTATTTTTTGTCTTCTTTGTATTACTTGTAAGTCATTTTAAAAAAAGTATTTACTAGATTTATAAACAAGGCTTTTAAAAAAATAATAACAGAGATATTTCTGCTTTTCTAGAATATGTTCCTGGCAATTATTAATGACACATACTCAGAGGTTAAGGAGGAACTGTCAAGCCAGAAAGATGAGCTCCAGATCACTGATATAATCAAACAGGTAATGAATAAAATCACCTTACAATATCCTGGTAGAATCTTAAATGGATTTCTGAAGTACGCCAAGAGAAGTAAAAAATGTATAAGATTTGTTTATGTGTTTGAAATTTCAGAGTTACATGAAGACCTTTATGAAATTAAAACTCAAAAAAGAAAGAATCTCTGATGTGGAAAAGGCCTTACAATCTGGTTCAAAAGAATTGGAGTTTAATGACTTCAGAGAAAGCCTGAAAGTGTGAGTCATAATTTATATCATCATACTGAAAGAAAATATACAAATCACATGTACACCTGATTGCTAGTTTATGATACCACTATTGTTTGCCTAAATGCTTTAATGACATTTGTTTACCTTTCTAAGCTACCATAGTCTTTTAGTAGTAATCTCTGTGAACAGTTAAGTTTTTCTGACGTCAGATAATTCTAAATGTAAACCTTATGTATTCTGTTGTTTGAAAAAAAAACTGAAAACCCTTATTTAAAAAAAATAAAGCCATACAACATCATACTTGTCAGCATGAACTTTCAGTTGCAGGCTTGCAATTGCAGACAACACAATTATCGAAATGTCCCTAGGCCCTGGTGTCGCATTCCTAGCAGAAGCAGTTACCTCTTTATTCACAGGATGTTCGCATGGTATCTTCCTCAAGACAATAAAAGGCTGCATCATTGCAGATCGGTAACAGCTGCAGTTCACTTGTGTGGCTTGGAATGAGGAAAAGACTAATAAAAATTGATATATAGGATTTACAGAATAAATGATGGAATCGTTTATTGAACAAAAACAAAAATGTATTGGTAGACTTCAGAAAATATGGCAATACCCCAGTTTTTTCCTATCTTCAGAATGGGTCATGCAGACAGCGAGATCTCTGCAGCGTTCTCCAGATTTGACCAAGATGGTAATCACATACTCAGTGAGGAGGAGCAGACCAGACTGAAACATGAGCTGGAAGAAAAACGGGTTGGTAAAAGACATTACTAATGGAATACATTAATATAGCTGCTTTCTAGGATTTTGTAGTGTTTCTGGAGTGCGGTCTGGAGGAGACTGCTCTGGGAGGGCCAGCTGGTAGCCTTCTTAGGCAGCTCTGCCCACTTCCTTGGGCTGGTGGCAGCCAGTTGGCAAGCATGTGTTTAAAGTACAGTTATACTGTTGTATTGGTATTACCTTCTGAAGTGTCATTGATGCATTGGTTTATCACTGCTGTACCCAATCACATCATTGAGGATGCTACTGGTCTTGGGTCTGAATTGACTGTTTATTGATTTCCTAGCAATGATGATGTGAGTGGCTACCAAAATTCCAATCAAAAAGGTTAAAAATGGGGACTTTTCACTATTTTAATACTAATTACTAATGAACATTGATTTATTAAATACTTAAGGACTGAAATAATGTCAAATGCTACTAATACAAATAAAATGTAATTGGGTCCTTAAGTACCTAGCTATGATAACTGGCTCCTTTGGATAACAACACCATGCTAATATTAACATATCTGAATCCTGTGTAGACAAGCACACACCTTTATTTGGACAACTAGCTAGCAGCCAACAGCTGCCAACAGCAGCGGTAATCTCTGATTACATGGAAACAAATGACTTTTTTGTTTCATGTAAAGCAATTCTAGCTTGCATATGTTGTCTCATGTTATGTGAGAGGGCCATGTGTTGAGGAAGTCTTTTCTACTACTCATCCTGCTCCTCACAGGCTCAACCTCCATTTCTTTCTGTTTAAATGACAGTAGAATTTAATAAGGGCTTTTCCAAAATGTTTATGCACTTCGGAATGCTCATGCTTGCATGAATAAATCCATCAAAGACATTGCTTTGGTAAAACTATGAGTAAAATGATCAATTTTACTCAATCCAAATATGGTACATTATTATAATTGCAAAACAGCCATGCATTGTGTATTTTTCATCAATTATTGTTGACCAGCCTGAGAAAAGTCATCTTCAGTTAACCATTTCCCTTGTGTTCTCATTCATAGGATGCACTAAATGCTGAGCTAAGCATCTTGGGAAGAAACTATGGTAAAAACACACTTGACCAGCCTGGAGAGCTAGCTGCTGTGAAGGGCAGCCATGACAAAATGGTCCCCGTGTCCCAAGAGGAGTTTCGTATGTATGTGTACAGCACAAATGGAGGAAGGCGCTGCTCTTGCACTGCTCTTAACCTATGTATATACAGTACACACACACACACACACACACACACACATATATATATATATATATATATATATATATATATACACATATATGTTATACAAAAGAAAATGTTATAAATGTTATACAAATGCACAATACGTAATCTAACCACATTGAACTGAAAACAGTTGTTTTTGAAAGGAATAGCCCATATTTAAGTTTGACTCTTTGCAGCTGTCATTATTCACATAGTATATCTCTTACTAGACTATGCTCTCCTGCAAAAAGGAGAAACATTGCATGTGCAATTGCTTTACTTGCACACACAAAATATTGGCCCTTATTAGTATTCTTAATAAGTCAGACCCCGGGTAATTCCAAAGACAGGGGGAAAGCGGGGGGAAAGTAAACAGAAATTTTATGAATCTATGGTAGGATGTGTTAAGATGAAACAAAAAATTATTTCCTGTGATACATGTAAACAATGCTACCCAGTGGTGAACATTGCAAGCATGTTGCCTTTAGTGAACAAAAATATTCTTGCCCAGATAAAGAACAGTTTACACATTTAAGCATATGAAGGACAGAAACAAATGAAGTAAAACTTTGTTCTTTGTAGAAACAATCACTGTCAGCTGGTTTTGATTTCAACATGGATAGGTCTGCACAGCAGACCCTCATTCAGATTGATGAGTGGAACAATACATTAATACATTATATAACATACACTGACAGAAAGACTCAATTAGTTGTTTAGATTTTTGTTTGGTGTGCTGGCACAACCAAGTATGATTGAAACTCAGGCATGATTATTGCTTGGTCAGCCTATTGAAGAGATCATTTTATCTCCAGAGAAAAGAGGTAGGACATGCAATGCAGCAACAACTCAATACTTTTCATATTACTCAGATAAGAAATGACTGTGCTAACCGATTTATTTAAGGTCCTCATGAAAGCCTTGTGAATAAAGAGATCTCCTGAAAAAGGACAGTTCTGAAAGTAGGGAAAGTCTTTTTTGTAACTTCTTAATGTTTCAAGATCACAATGGCCATCAAAATTAATGTTCTTTAGAGTGAACTAGCATATAAATTATGTATTATCAACACTTGGAAACACCATGTAAACTTGACTTTCAGACCAACAATGTGATGTGGCTTACAAGCCTGTTTTACGCAGCTGAGATCTATATTGCATCTGCAAGGTACTGTATCAGCTGATAATGTCTCAGCCAATGTGCACTCAGAAATACTGTTTCACTGCTGTGCTGGCCCGGTGCAAATTAAAAAGAAAATACTCTGCTATAATTGCAGCTTCTTTTCTTGTGCATCACAGGCTCGTTGGACAGGTTCTTCAGCTGGAGTGTTCTGTAGCCAGTATCATGTCCAAATTAGACACAACCATGGGGACTGTGGAATTGAAAGCCACCAACAGGAACAAGCACAAAACAACAATGACAAAACTAATGGAAAATATCAAAGAGGTGAGCACTTCATGAATTTCATTATGTAATAAGCTCAGCATTAAAAAGTGTACTCTGCTACATGTAGCCATATCAGTGCTATGTGATGTGGTCCCTGTGCTTGCTGCCAAAAATAGACCTCTGTCAACTTTGTTTCCTGATATGTTGGGACTTGGAAATTTGGAGTCTAAATTTCAGATATCTTCATATAAATGATTGCTAATAATATTGCTAGTAAGACAGAGCATGATTGAGGCATGGATTGATTTCTTATAGAATGACACTTTCTGGAATAATTTTTCTGTGATTACGCTGAGGCAAATGGATTCTACAGAGGACTGTAGTAAATATGGTATTGGTTGCATACTTCTTTCATACTAAACCTTATATGTTATCATTTAGCTACAATGGCACAGCCACTACCTTGGAAAAGTTATGTGTTGATCAAGTTCTTGTTTAATCATATATTTTGATTGAACAAAATATATGAAACATATGAAACAAAAACTAGACATATCTTTTCAGATTGTAGATAGATTTCCTGTCCAGGCCCCATGCAGTGTCACATGCTAAGTGTGCATCAGGGGGTAATCAAAATTTCAAATCATATTTTCCCCACAGGATGGAAGCTCTGCTCCAGACGGGCAAGTGCTTCTAAATCTGATGGGAGGGACAGTGAAGGAGAGTTCCTGGACTACAGCCATGGTGAAAGCCCTGTCTGCAGCAGGGCAGGGAGGCATGAAGCACCTGTCCCCTGGAGCTGCAGATACCAGCAGTGCCAGAGGCCACTCAACCAGCCATCTTTAAAGCATACACTTGTGCTACATGCTTTTAGTGCTCATAGCATTCTCGAGATTTATTCATACCTCTGACTAAAAGAAGCCCCCCAAGTAGCTCAGTGTTTAAGATTCTCACCTCAAGTGCAAGCTGAGCTCTAGAGCTCAGGTTCAATCCCAACTGTGGCATCAACTAACAATGACCTTGAGCGCACTGTAACAGAGCAAACTGGCTTTCATCTGCTGGGGATATAGGGGTGCATATGTTGGCCAAGGTTATGTCTCACTGCTCTCAGGCACACTGCTCAGGTGACATCAGTGGAATGGCACCTACCCTCCTATGAGTGGCTATGCTGGTGTAGTGCACTATGTGACTTACAGTATTATATATAATATATATATATCATTGTACAGAACAAAATCATACTGTTCCCAATAAATACATTGTATTCCAGAAAACATGATTTTAAAATCTTGTTCTTGCATACACTACAGTTACAAGATGCTCCCTGTAGTGTTTTATGAGATTCTGGCACTTCTGAGTGGGGGAAGCTTGTGTAATGTAAAGCTTGTGAAATGTAATCTTGTGGTTTCATTTGGGAACTACTTTCTTCAGCTTAAACCACAAATGTTTAATTACATTTAGGTGGTGATTGAAATCACAAGATGACAACTTTTACTTTATGCTCAGTTTACCATTAGATTTGGATGAATCTGGATCACTGTTATGCCGGAATATTTGTTTTTAACCAGGTTTCTGCATGTCTGATTCTCTGAGTCTGAAAGGGACATGCTTCTAATTGTCACTTAGGTGAAGCTTGGCAAATTCAAGTTGCCTTTTTTGTAGCCATCAAAGTTGCCCATGATCCCCACTGCAAGCAAAGCAAGGAGATGGAGCTTGGCTGGAAATGGAAACTTAAGAGCATGCATACAAATCTACAATTAACTGGGTAATTGAGCACATGTTCTCAACTGATCATTTCAATCTCCATGCTTCAGATCACAGCTCACAGATGAAAACCAAAAGGTTTAAAGAAATTAGAGAAATAAACAAAAATCCCCCTCAGAAGCATTAGAATGTCATGTAACTGTACTCTCTTTTTTCAGTATAATCCATGACAGAAGAGGACTTAAAAATGCTAACTACATGAGTGTGAATAAATTTGACCAGTATGTTTTCTGGAATAAAATGTATTATATGGGAACAGCCTGACTGTCTTCTGTGCAATGATATTAAGAATAAAGTATAATATTTAAATAATTAGGAAAAAAAATCAAATATTTTTTTTTTTCTTGTATAGCTTGCCTTATATTCCTTTCCTGGGGTTACAAATGAATATGGAGAGCACTGTAAATGTGGCACCAATTCTGTTTTTCTTTTTTATCTTTTGTCATAGCCATTGTTGGGCCAAAAACAACTTACTTGTAGAAAGACATTGTCACCTAACTGCCACTTGTGTTGACTGTGTTGTGTTGACTACACCAAGAGTACTGTGTATTTGAATTTTACATAAGTAATGAAATTAAAGTAATTATCAGAGATTAAATATTTGGATATACAACCTTGTGCTTTGATTAGGGAGGTTAGGAATTGGGAATTAGAGTAAGAAGAATATATCTTTGACATTTTATAATGAAAATGTAGTTTACATATTTCATTGTATAAATCCCTATTGATTTTACAGTATGTATTGGCAATTCAGTAAGAATATATGGGATAATTGTAACTGGCAAAACTGTGTCTGCAGCTCACATGTTTGTTCACTTATATTCAAAGGTGGGGTTTTATTGCTTTCAGATTGATTAGATTCAAAGTCATCATGGATCAGTTTTTTCAGCTTTTTGCTTAGTGTGTTTGTGCTGTCTGTGAAAAGGTCTTCACAAATGTCCACAGGTAGTGACAAAAGCAACGATATAAAAACCTAGAGAGGCAGGCTCCTTAGCTCTGTGTGGGGGAAACTGGATTAACCAGAACACTGGTTAATCACTGTAGACAGATACTATTATATCTCCAATCAAAACAAATAAAATTGTGATGGAAAAGTCATTCTTAGAAACCCTCACCAGCTGTGACATGGCGGTAAGGAAGCATGAGTGTGAATTAATATATATAAAAAAAAAATATATATATATATATATATATATATATATATATATATATATATATATATATATATATAGAAACTAGTGTGAAAATGACACAAAATGGTCCTTATATGAGCTTCTGTATTTGCAAAAAAATGCTGTTTTGTTCCATCACAAGTATATGTTTCCACAGTCATGAAAATAACACCAGTGTGAGAATAGTTAATGGAAGAGGAAGAGTAAATATGCAGATCTTAAGCAGGTTTTCCAAGCCACAGGTGGTGAGTATGAAGATGCATTTCCTTTTTTATTCATAATATATCAATATATCTAGGGAGCAGAGCATTGCCATTCTGGTTAATCCAGTCTTAAAACCCTCGAGCCAAAGAATCTTCTTATGACCAGGATCGTACATCGTTATGTGAGAACAATCCATGTACAGTCCTGCACATGTGTGGGTGTTTGGTGAGAACCTGCTGAAGAGTAGATTTCAGGAGCACCGCATACAGTCATTTTGAGAAACTGTGTCAGTGATATTGCAGTCTCAATGTGATTTATCTTTGATATACGTCTCCTGTCTTAGTGTATGTGTGCAACTGAATTATTAACATTATGCATGTTACATTCGCATTAGGAAATACATGTTTTGTTTTGATGTGTGTGTACATGTAATGTGTACTGACAAACTTCCCTTGGAAGATGCCCCCTTATGAATCTATGCTGCTAGATTTGTTTATGGCTATATAAGAGAATTAATTTCACAATTAAACATAGAGATGCATGATTTAAAATAACTGTGGTAACTGTTAAATTAATTATGTAGAATACGAACTTTGTAAAATGAGTAATTTTTCCTTAAATGCTAAAGACAAAGTCACATTCCGTATAGTATAAACTGCTTGTTTGAGTCAGCTGCATGTTTATGCTTGAGAACACAGCAAGAGCTCTCTTTGTTACACTCTGAATCTAGAGGGAATTAAAGAGATATTGCCTGAATTCATTCTGATTGTTGAAAAGAAATTAAATGGATATTTAAAGATACAGATATATGTTTGCTGCCATTTATTTTTGGTATAAAATAATAACAAATGTAAACTGACCATATCCTTAAAAAGACTCATTTATAAAATGAGAAAATAAATAATATTCTGTTATTTGACCATTAAAAATAATAAAGGTTGCACAAATTTCAAACATGCAATTACTCATCAAATCATGCACATATTCTAAGACAAGTTGATCTTTGTGAGGAAAAAGTCATGCCATTTCATACCTCAGACAGTCATCAAGACTGCGGAAGCCAGACAGCCACACCTTTAGTGAGAATTATTTATAATTATGTATTGTGAAGACAAATTTCACCATTGTGTTATTTCAGTGCAGCTCAAAGACTCTCTTACTCAACTGAACTTTACTAGAACCATCCAAAGAGCCTCTTACTCAATCAAATATTATTTGTTATTGTGCATTTTTACAATTGAGATGGTCACAAAGTTCTGTATATACAACATAGAAAGTTTTGCATGTAGAGGGAATCAAAAAACCAGAAAACCCAGGCCAAGTGGGGAAAAAATGGAAAATTATTCCCAGACCCTGGGAACAGCAGTCAACAGACTGCTGGAAAAAAAGAAAAAATGGGAAAGATGACACTGGAATAACACAAAAGGCATTAGTTCATTGCAACAGTTCTATTCCACAGTCAATGAGGGGGACAGGGGATTACATTGTGCCTTCGAAGAGGTTGTGAGTGGGGACCCTCCTTATAAGAGTGTTGATGCACACTTGTTTACTTGATGGGAATAAGGTGGGGAAAGTCATTTATTTTTGCAGACAGTGACAGTGAAAATATATGGTAGCTCTGAAGTGCAAAACACAAAAACAAAAAGAAAATGCAAAAACAAAAGCTTTCGGCCCTGAGGTGCAGATGCAACATAAAAAAACAAAAAGGAGTGGTATACTTATATTCAAGACAATTAAAGATACATTAGGTGGTGATTTTCTTACAATGGTAGTATGTTAAAACGGCGGGTATAATGGCGGGTATACACTGTGCGATGTTGTGCTGTCCCAGACAAAAGATGACCAACGTGAAAGAAATGTGGCGATATCTTTGGTTGTGGCTCCAAAATGGTGGTCCTACATCGCACTGTGAGAGAGGTTCAAAGATGGCCGTTGTCACGGTCTTGCGACCAAAGCCTGGGACAAAATTCTGAAGCTGCGTTTTAACCGAACGCGACCCGAAATTTCACTTCGCTTTCCTCACACGGGTTTGATCGCCTGCCTGAAAAATGAACAAGCGAATTTTGCATCATGTCACAGCAAGCATTTTTGATTACACCAACCCTGCTAGCAAGTTTGCTAGACACAATAGAAGACAGCTAAGTTATCTTGCGTTGCTAGCTAGCTAGTTAATTAGCAGATATAAATACCAAATACACGCAGTGTGTCATTTCCTGTGAACTCTCTTTTTTCAGAAGTAATGTTTCTCTAAAGTTTCAAAGCAAACGGTCAACACAACGCTGGGTCCACGTTTTGAAACGTCAGCTAACGGACAATACCAATCAGCCTGAGAGTTCTGGAAAGGGGGTGTGGCTTCTAGCCCTACTTGAAGGTGATTGGCTTTCACCAGGCGAAATTTTTGCTCGAGTTGAACATTTTTTAACTCAAGCGAATGCTCATTTCGCCCATTTCGCGTCGCTCGCAGTTTCGCCGCGATTAACTCTGCCCATTTGCCTCCTGCCCTTGACTTTTCATGCATTCACGTCGTGCAAAAATTTCATTAAAACGCACCTTTACAGTGTTAGAAATTTTGGATTACCATCTCACAATGTGACTGCTGCTACAATCTACGTCTACTAACCAACCACACTGATGACGTTTTATTCTTGTATACTGACTTGTGTCGTAGCCTATGATTCAGTAGGTGTTATCATTGTATAGTCTACATACATCAAACTTGATGCCGTACCCAAGTTTATTAGATCCATGTCGCACAGTGTGGCTTGCAATAAACTTATAAGACTGCTGAAATCCCACAATCTGTAGGCGCCATAACACAAGGGTCAGGATAGAGATGACATCTGGGGTCATCAAAGCATGCTTTGCTTGCCTGCAAGGCTTGCGGGCTTGTCTGGAGTGGGCATGTGAGGTGGTGTCAGCATGTGTGGTGCTCCATAACATTGCCACTATTAGAAAAGAAAGAGCACCATGCCAGCTGCCGATGGCACCAAATGTAGTGGACCCAGTGACGTTGGATCACCCAACAGGAAGAGCCGTCAGAGAGGCCATCACAAATCATTTTTTCCCCCAATAAAAAAAGACACATGAAATTATTCTTTTTTGATTTATGTATTTATTTATTGGCATTCTCCCTTTCCAAAAAATTAAAAGAAAAAAAGTTACAGATGGTAGAGCCATATTGATCAAAGGATGGCCAATGTATAGCAATACCTTTTTGTCATGTTCCAGTTTTTCTATTTCCAGTTTAAGTTTTCTTATTTGTAGCATTTTTTTTCTGGCAGTCGAGCTCAAGCATACGCTTATAGAGCGACCACACATTGACAGATCCAGCCTGCACAGCAAAACACATTGAGAGAACAAACATGGCATGCAGGATTCAGCATCATTATGTTACATATTGTCAGTATGAATAATCCTTTTAATAGCAAAGGAAAAGCTACCCTCAATTATTCCCACACTTACCTCTACCTGAGAGTCAGATGAGAGTCAAATTATTTTAAACTGGGCAATCAAAACAATTGGTATGATATTACCCTGTACATAAAGGGTGGGCATTGAGCTGCCACCAGGGTCAGAACTGACTGCCCCCTCGACCCCCTCCATTATGGGCCTTCCTCTGTTGTTCGCCATTGCCAACTCCTCTGCCTGTGAAAATGTAGCATGAGGTGGCCCGCCTCCAGTTTTCACTATCGCTGCCTTTTTCTGTTTGCTGTGAATACATATATAGACTATTATAAGTGTAGGCTACACACATCTGTACTCAGTATTAATGATGAACTATTCATGCATACCACTTGACAGAATATTTTTATATTTCATCCTGACTTGTTGCCAGGTGCGCTTTCCACTGGGGTTGCAGCTGAAATGATTGTTAGAATGAATTTATTCTTAACACAACAGCATTACATTCATCACTGTTGGCAATGCACTGCCAACAAGCCTCAGTGGCTTTGTTGGTCGCCATGGTGTTAGATTTAGCTCTTAATGAGTCTTTAAGTGGTTAAGGAGCAGGACTTGTAATTTCTGTCATTTCTGATCCAAATCTAACCCCCGGCCCCTAAAAAAAAAAGATGCCATTATTCCCATCACTACTCCTCATATCCTAACATTATCAAAGTCAAAGTCAAAGTGTACTTTATTGTCATTCCAACCATACAACAAGTAGTGTACAGCAGAACGAAATTGTGTTTCTCCGAGCCCAATGCTCAATGTGCAAGGTAAATACAGGAAAAATACACCATAAACAGACAAGATAACATATCAGCATGTAGACAATCTAAGCTAAATATATACAAAAACTATACAAGAACTATACAATAACTATACAGAAAAAATTGCACATAGTTTTCACAATTGCACTAAGTTTCCACAGTGGGTGTATTGCACATAGCGGGTGTATTGCACATAGTTAACACTGTGAGTGTATTGCTCAATGTAACATTGATGTAAACAGTTGCTCAAAAATAGCAGCATAGCAGTCAGTCTGTGCTCATATATCGGCAGTCGAACAGCCAGCATGTCTGTGTACTGTTAATGTGAGTTGAGTATTCTGATGGCCTGTGGGAAGAAACTATTTCTGAGTCTGGCAGTCTTGCACCGCATGCTACGGTGGCGTTTGCCAGAGGGCAGAAGGGTGAACAGTCCATGGGCGGGGTGGATGGAGTCTCTGATTATTTTGGTGGCTCTGCTAAGGCAGCGTGACAGATGTAGTTCCTGTATAGAGGGGAAGGGGGTCCTGATGATTTCCTCTGCTGTCCTCACCACTCTCTGGAGGGACTTCTGGTCTGCGGCCGTGCAGCTGCTATACCAGACTGAAAGGCTGCTGGTCAAAATGCTCTCTATTGTGCCTCTGTAGAAAGTTGTAAGGACAGGAGGGGGAAGGTTTGCTCTCCTCATCCGCCTTAGGAAGTGCAGGAGCTGCTGAGCCCTCTTGACCAGGGAGGTGGTATTAGTGGTCCATGACAAGTCCTCAGTGATGTGCACCCCCAGGAATTTGGTGTTTCTCACTGCCTCTACAGTGCTGCCATTGATTATGAGTGGGTTATGAACCGTATGCTTCCTCCTGAAGTCAACAGTGATCTCTTTAGTCTTGTTGACATTCAGTGACAGGTTGTTGTTGTCACACCAGACGACGAGCTGGTTAACTTCCTCTCTGTAGGCCGATTCATCATCGTTGCTGATGAGACCCACCACTGTTGTGTCATCTGCAAACTTAATGATGTGGTTCAAGTTGTATCTGGCACAACAGTCGTGGGTCATCAGGGTGAACAACAGCGGGCTCAAGACACAGCCTTGGGGGACCCCAGTGTTCAGGACGATGAGGTTCAGAGGTTTTGTTCCCAACTCGAACTGTCTGGGGTCTGTCGGTGAGGAAGTCCAATATCCAGTTGCACAGTGGGGTGTTGATGCCTAGTGGGCCAGGTTTTCTCACCAAGTGCTGGGGGATGACTGTGTTAAAGGCGGAGCTGAAGTCAATGAAGAGCATCCGCACTGAACTGTTCTTGTTCTCCAAATGCTCCAGGCTCAGTTGAAGTGCTGCTGCTATGGCGTCATCGGTGGAGTGGTTAGGGCGATAAGCAAACTGGAGTGGGTCATGTGCTGTCGGGAGTCTGGATGTGATGTGGTCCTTGACCAGCCTTTCAAAGCACTCCATCATGATGGGGATGAGTGCTACTGGGCGGTAGTCATTGAGTGTTGATGCTGGTAACTTCTTTGGCAGTGGCATGATAGTAGTGGCCTTGAAGCACGGGGGTATGATGGCTTGGCTCAGGGAGATGTTATAGATGTCAGTGAGGACGTCTGTCAGTTGGTCCGCACATTCCCTGAGTACACACCCTGGTATATTGTCAGGACCTGCAGCTTTCCGTGGGTTGACCCTCTGTAGGGTCCTCCGGACGTCGGCTGGGTCAAGGCAGAGTACTGCATCGTGGCACGTGGCAACAGTCACATCCTCCACACACTTAGATATGAATCCCATCAGACTCAGCATACTCCCCTAGATTGATGTGCTGATTGACAGTGGCAGCCTCTCTGAAGATATACCAATCCGTACATTCAAAGCAGTCCTGGAGTGCTGTTACCGCTCCCTTTGGCCATGTCCTTATCTGTTTCACAGATGGCTTGCTCCTAGTTAGCAGTGGCCTGTATGCTGGAATTAGCATAACAGAGATGTGGTCTGAATTTCCAAGGTGGGGGGGGGGCTGCCCTGAATGCCTGTTTGATGTTTGTGTAAACCTGGTCTATCGTGTTTTCTCCCCTGGTTGCAAAGTCCACATGTTGGTAATAATGTGGTATGACCATCCTCAAGTTGGCCTGATTAAAGTCCCCCGTGATGATATAAACACAGTCCGAATTAGTGTTTTGCATCACACTGACAGTCTGATACAATGTGGACAGCGCATCTATTGTGTTCGTGCTGGGCGGAATGTATACCGCTGTGATGCTGATGGCTGTGAATTCTCTTGGCAAGTAGTATGGTCGGCATTTTAGTGACAGAAACTCTATATCTTCTGAACAGTGGCTTGAGACAATTTCAGTGTTGGTGCACCAGTTGTTGTTGATGTAAATACACACTCCCCCTCCCCGAGATTTACTGCTGAGAGCATGGTTCCTGTCCGCACGGAATATTGTTAGCCCGTCCACCCAAATGGCGCTATCGGGAACAGCGGAATTTAGCCACGTCTCGGTGAAGATGAGAGCACAACAGTCTTACCTTGAGTTGAGTGGTTAGATCCAGTCGTAAATAATCCCATTTTGTTTTCCAGAGAGCAGACGTTAGCCAGCAAAACAGATGGAAGTGCTGGTCTGTAGGGGTTAGCCTTTAGCCTGGCCCTGATCCCTGCACGAGTGCTGCGTTTGCGTCTTCTCTCACACCTCTTGCGTTGCACCCTGCGTCCGCTGCTGTGTAGGCCTCTGGGTCTTGTTGGCGTAGAATCCCAAGCAAGCGTTTTGGGTTTCAAAGCCAGTAAACTGCTGGATATGTTGCTTGATAAGTTGGATGCATGAAGTCCGAGTAAGGTACAGCGATTGTAGACTAGTCTTGTGCTTGATTGTGTCGGAATAGACAGTACATTTAACGAAATTTGCATATCGCTATCGAGAGACGGAGTAGTCGCTGCCATACAGGGCGCCACCATTATGCTGGTTAGTGTACATTCCTCCTGGGAAAAATATGGAGCATGTCTCGCTGAACGCACCCCTTTTATGCGAACGCGCCCAAACTCCAATTAAGTTAACACCAAATCAACTAACCGACATCTTAATCACCGTTGTAGAACTGTTTAACACCAATTGAGGCTATCAGAGTTTGTCAACCCTGACTTTCCTTGATAACCCTGAGTTAAATCTGAGCAGGTTAAACTCCCTTCGTAGTACAGTCTGTTGCTGCCCTATCCGTGCCTGCTGCCCGATCCGTTCTGCACATGCGCAAAAGTCAGTGCATGCACATAATTTCACCTCTTTTACGACCCTGCCTGATCCGTTCCATGCATGTGGGATTTTTTATGTCGCTTTAATTCTCAGCAGGAGTTATGGGATATGGTGTAATTAGGTAAACTATTGTGTGCATCAATAAATGTATATCGTTTAAGCACTGTGTTGGTGTATGATCACATTTGTCCTTGATAATGTATGAAGTAAAAAAATCTTGATCTTAAAAAGAATAAATGACAAAATTATTCATGTTCATGTCCATCACTGATAAGGGTGACAATATCACAAGCATCCAACAGTGTAGGTACAGCGCCGTCCACAGATAGATTTGTTCATTTTATTTGTTCAACTTTTACGGACAATAACGCATACATCGCTTTTAACGTGAAACGCGATCTCACGGGAAGTGATGTTGCAGTTTTACGACCTCTCGCCCAACCAAGAACCACTACAGTAAACAGGAAATGCCCCCTGCAGTGATGCCACTAAAAACTGGGTGCATTCCTTTACTTCTCTCTCCTCTCTTGCTCTATACGTCCGAAGAAGCCGGACGTACTACTCTCTTCTCTCGCCCCATACGTCCGAAGGAGACGGACGTATCCCTCTTGCTTCACACGTCCGAACAAGACGGACGTATTTCTCTCGTTCCCGGAGGCCGCACCACGCGGACGGGACACGGACAGCCGAGCCAAAGGCCCTGTCCTGGCGTAGATTCTCCGAGCTAGCGACGCATTGCTAGCGGAGATCAATAAAGTAAGAGCCGAGTTTCAGCGCCCACAAGAAGAGCAGCACAAACTCGCTACCAGCCGGAGACAAAGGTGCGACCAGATCCACCCCAGCGTGTCTCCCGAAGGAAACACTCATCCAGACCGAACCAGTCCAGCCCTGGCTCCCAGACGACGGAACCGCCAGCGAAACCACCCACGGAACCGCAAGATTTGGACCTCATTTCATGAGCTACAGTAGGCTATCATCTCTGGGCATAGGACTTTGCATAGCTAAACGAACACTGATAGCTACATTTATGAATGTTTGTACATCCATGTGTTTCAGGTTGTTACGAGTAATGTAACTAGCTATGTTGCGTTGTTCCTAGCTGATTTGTCACACACATTATTCACCGCGCAGCGTTAGTTAAGATACCACACAGAGACATAGGGTCTTTGCATGCGTATCCTCTTGCTAACCCCGGTACCTTCTTTAATCCGCACAAAATAACCCCGCCGTTATCAATCGTGCGAACATATCCTGTACCAGACAGACGTTATGTTCGCTCACACATGCACATAACCAACTCAAACTCGCCGCCACACGCATGTTCCTTTGTTCTCTTTGAACACGTGTGTTCAGCAAGCACGCGCAGCACACGCACGACTCAGGACAAAGGAACACACACCCTATGACACGCACACACACTAGCATAAGACATTCACTCATATCTACACATAAGTGTAAATACATACACGTTTCACTCATTGTACATATGACACATGTGCCTTGCTACTTTGATTTTACATCTCAATAAATGCATTATTTTTCCAAGGTTGTGTGTGTTGTAATGTTACACGTGCAATGAATATCGCCAACCTCTGCTGATCAGAATTCTAAATGCCTTCACCTCGTAGTTGAATTATCAGTGTTATTTGTTTAGTTAGCTAAATAGATAATATTGTGATTTGATTAAGATTAACTATTGGTGTGGTAATTTTGATTATGATTATTAATTTAATTATTAATTGAAGTTCCAAATTGATAGTTTAGTATATTTTATGAGACTGATATACAAAACTGAGACTGATATTTTATTTTAACCACTGTGGTAGATGCCATATTCTGTATGGCGCCTCCATGTGTTTAATTTAATTATTCCTTACATAGTTGGTGCCCCACGTAAGGAAGACTAATCGTAGGCTTGATCCCCTACAACAGCAACTATCTTTAATTTGAGGGTTGATAACAGTGGAGTGTTAGTCAGTAGGGCCCCACAAAAGTAAAGTCCATCGCAAAGGGGAGTGGGGAGAGCCAGGTAGGAGGCCCTTGCAGAATGCGATGCAATTGTGGCACACCTAAAATAGTGTGACCACATTTACGTGATAAAATTTGAGTAATTATTACACTGATGATTGAGTTGTTGTATACATTTATGTTTGTATTAAAAAAAGAAAAAAAACGAGCGAAGCCCAGTCATCCACTGATAATATGGAGATCCAAGCTAATTGTCATTGCCCTAATGGAGCGAGAATACATTTTTATCTGGGTAGCGGTGAAACGGAATGTTTGTGTTTGCCTCAGTTGCACCGGGGTATCAGGGAAAGAGGGTCTGCTTCCGTGATTTCCTCAGAAGCAATCTGGAGGGGAAGGAAACGAAACGCACCGTGTTCTCATTGCTCCTGTTTTACCTGCTTGATACAGGTCAGTAAACAGTAAATAAACCACAACTATCTACCGTATAAGACCAGGCTTTATTAACGTGACTGTCGGCTAAAAGTTTAGAGTGTTTGTAGTGATGTTGACACGCATAAAAGACCGAAAGAAAGTAAATCTGTTTCGGCGAAGTTTTCCTGAGGTGACGCCATTTTATGCTACTAGCATGGCCTGACAATTCAGTTAAAAGTGATAGTGTTTCTGAAGGCTCCCGCACACTGTAAATGTTTCAGATATCATTCAGTTATTGTTTCTTGAGGTGTTTCTAACTAATACGCACTTTGTTAAAATACTGTGGGAAAAAATGTATTTTAATTACTAAAGATGTCTATTGAATATAAAAGTCAATGGAAATGTGTTTATCACTAAGATAGCGACTGACCAGAGTGAATGTGTGCTTTCCTGAAATGTTGAGAATATTTAGTTAAGTGATGGACTCCAGTAAACTAAGGCAAGGGACTGAACAAAACATAAAGAACTGAAATGCATAGGACCAGAAATGTGTATGTTTACATGGTTTTGAGTTGTTTAATAAAACAACCAGAGAAGCAATCTGGAGGGAAACGAAACGCACCGTGTTCTCATTGCTCCTGTTTTACCTGCTTGATACAGGTTACATTTTTGTTACGGTGGCACCCAACACTGGGACCCGTAACACAATGAACGAAAGGCCCACACTCCTCTCATCGTCGTTTTTCCATCATCACCCCCCAGTGGTGGAATGAACTCCCCACCACCCTGAGAACAACTCCTTCACTCCAACCCTTCAGACGTGGGCTGAAGACACACCTCTTCAGACTATACCTGGACTGACACCATTGCCATTTGACCTTGTAAATCTAAGATTCTTGGCTCGTACTTGTAGCACTATCTCTTACGTTGTACTTGTAGCACATTTTTGCCTAGGTAGTATAGCAGCACTTTATTGTCCCACTTTATTGACCGTATTTGATATATGTAACCTCAGATCAGATTAGTTATGCCTCGCTACACTGACCTTGTGCTCAGCTTCAGCACTATCTGCATTGTATGACCTGTACACATCTTCCCATTGTGCCTGTTGTTTGCCCACTATTTGCACTTTTGTATGTCGCTTTGGATAAAAGCGTCTGCTAAATAAATAAATGTAAATGTAAATGAGAGGCTCAGACTCCGTTCTCCATGGTTCATTCACCACAGGTAAAGGCAGGTAGCCTAAACAGCAGTGTGTGATGTGACATGGACAAACAAAAAACGATCCTTTCAGCGGCTTTGTGTCATCATATTCTTTTTATTTCTGTATTGATCACAACGTAATTTTAACAATCAATAAATAAAGAGCAGTCTGCTTTTATGTTGGCTGATATCAGCCACACAATATATATATATATATATATATATATATGTGTAAGTGATAATGCATAGACGATGCGAAGCGGTTTCAGATTGTCAATAACAAGCATTAAATATCTTTAAACAGACACTTGCTGTGAACTGCCAGTTGTTTCCGGTTACGTAAACTTGCTGGCGGGCGTCAAGTGTTTCAACACTAAAATATTCACATCGGTACAATTTGGTACAAATCGGGCAGGAATATGTTGTGTATCCAAGTGTGCAAGCACGCGCATATGCAAAACAGATCAGGCAGCAGGCACGGATCAGAATACGTTGTGTTTCCGAGTGTGCATGTGTGCACATGTGCAGAATGGATCAGGCAGCAGGCACGGATCGGGTAATGACACCATAGAAAAATATGACTGGGTCATATTTTAGAAATTGTGAGTGAGCTAGTTGGCTGGTAGACTAGTTGTTTGTCTTATATAACTAACTAGCTGCTGGTGTAACTCTTTGAATTCATTTAAAGTATAGCTAAGTGCAGCTTTTAATCAACAGGTACAATCAGTATGGGATTTCATGTAGTACTGAACAGTGTAGCCAGCTAGTTATTTTCAGTAACACCAGTGTTTCCAATCATTTCTCTGCGTTACTAGACTTGCTTACGTTAGCTAACGTTATAAAATTTGAATATTTGTTGCTAGATTTGGTCATATTTTAGTAATTGTGCGAGTGAGCCAGCTAGCTGGTAGACTAGTTGTTTGTCACATATACTGTAACTAGCTACTGGTGTAATGCTTTGATTAATTTATTTTAAGGTTACAATGATTATTTTGTGACTATGAGCTGAGGACCATTCAGTTTAGTGCTTGTGGGAAAACGGTAACATAGTTCTGCCAAGGCCAGAGACGACATCAGTCGATGAAGCACTTCTTCACGCCCCAGCAACTGATTTACAGAGTAAGTGCACCTAATCAACAGGGTAGCCAGCCAGGTATTTCAGTAACACTACAGCCAACGTAAGATTTCCATAGTGGTTGGTTAGAGGTTCCCAAACTTGGTCCTTTGTATGCTGGTTTTCGCTCAGCTGTTCACACACACTCTGTTTACACACGTTTACCACATTCGTAACAGATGATACACCCTCTCAATGCAGTAGTGTGCCTGAAACAGATTGATGTTATACATAATGAACATTCAAAATTCATTTAAGAATTCAAATCAGTAGCAAATCATTTAGCAAATGGTTCCTTTGGGAGAAGGCCATCTTATTAATTGATTTATTGATGTAGCTACAGCTGAAATCATTGAAGTCCTCAAATGCTGTAAGTGTGGACACCTGGATGGTGTAACACAAAGCGGGGGTATTCTATGAACTGGGATTAAGAAATTAGCCAGCTAACTTTCGTAAATATTTAGAATTTTATTGTCAGTGCTGCGGCAACGTAGCTGGTTGTTTGTTTTTCCCTGCCATGTGCTTTTGTGTTCGTTTCTCTCCCTTGCCTGCCCCGCCCCTTGTTTCCCTGCCCGATTGCTCATCTGCTTCACCTGCCCGCTTGTTCACCTGTATCTCGTTTTCTCGTTAGCGTGTTCCCTTTATATTCCCGTCTGTTTCTTAGCCCTTTTCCAGTTCGTCTCAGTTTATCTGTTTCGTTACCAGCGTTTATCTCTGTCTTGTTATTCTGCCTGCCCTTGTTATTCTGCCTCCCCTTTGTACCTTTTGCTGTGCCTACCTGGTTTTTTGATATCGCCTGTTTTTCGACTCTGTCTTCTGGATTTCCCTTTTTCGGCATTAAAACCATCGGTTGTCATTCTCCGCTGTCTGCGCCTGAGTCCCTGCCTGAGCCCCCCCGTGACAGTATGAACTGGCCAAGATGGACTCAGCAGACAACAGCCAGCTGCGGTCGGCATTGGACCGACAGGGTGCCCTCCTCGGCCAACATCAGAACCAGCTCGAGTCGGTTGGCAAGACCCTGGAGCACTTCGCGGCAAGTATGGGTGACCTCTCTGCCCAGATACAGCAGCTCCAGCTGGCCCAAGCCGCTCCCGTGGATCCCCCTGCACCTGCTCCGCAGCCTCTCGGCATCCAGCCCGGACGGGAGCCCTGTCTGCTGCCTCCAGAGCCGTATGCCGGTGATCCCGGAACCTGCCGCTCCTTTCTGTCCCAGTGCTCTCTGGTTTTTGAGCTGCAGCCATCCACCTTCCCCACGGACCGGGCAAGAAAAAACAAGTTAAAGCTGGATGCAAAATGGCGATAGAGAGAGACTGTTAAGTTTAACGGACTATTAGCGGATTGTATACCTCTCCCTGTGTGCGTTCATGACTGTAAAGTAAGTGGATTTATTTACCATGTTCTCCGTTATTGCATGATGTAAGCTTGTATTGTTGTTATCCATGTTAATTATCGTTTACTGGCGAGTAAAGCGGGAATAGCCCTCCGAAATTGGTTTTACTTAGCAGTGGACTCGCGGTATTGTCTAGATGTTTGTCGTTATGTTTAAAGTAATATTTGCAGACATCTATCACTTAGCAATGTTTAGGACTGAATATTATATTGCGTAGTGACGATTAGTAATATATACATACGCGCAGCTCTACTCTGCGCGAACGTAATGTATCCCAGTTCGTAGTTTACAGGCTCACGTTACATTGCCGTACTGCATCCTGTCTTGTATAGCGGTATGGCAGTTATGCCTTATCTGATTGCACTATTGTACATATTATAATCCTGTGTAGTTTACTGTATTGTTTGCCCAGTTTTGTATGTCTGTATAGTGATAATTGTTATAATTGTCTAGGTCTGTGTAATTATGTTTATTTACCTTGTTCAGACCACACACACGCCTATCCCAATACAAGTACCTTTAAAGGATCAGATGTGCCCTGTCTCCCTGTGTTCTGACCGACACTGTGGCAACGGCCAACCCCCACCCTTGAACCAGTACACCCCTCGCGCACACACACATTTCTCCAGATTAAAATATCAAAAGAACAGTATTGCCCCATGTATTTAGAAGGTGCATGTGACGGAGTGCCGTCACTACAGTTGAGTATGTGCTTTGACTGCCATACCAACAAGCCTGGCTCTTTGGTGTCATGGTCAAAGTCGCATGTTTGGTACCCCGTAGACCCGGGTTCAAGGCCGGGTGGGGTGACTGCTCTCGCCCTTTGCTACAGTGCATTTAAAACTAACCTAAACTAATTGAGAGTGTCATGACAAATTTTGCATTGGATATCTTTTAATGTTTTGGTTCAGTTTCTTTGAATCTTTAACTAATGACACTTTTCAAAAACAAAACTAGATCACTAAAATCTTACCTAGTTTGACAATGTTTTCATCGGATGTCCAGGATGTTTTAAATTTCGGGACAAGGATTGCAGCCGCAATAAACTCTGGCTCTACCAGCATGTCTCCAAAGCGCTGCTGCAGGCCTTCCTGGAGGGCATCCACCAGAGGTTTGCAGTACCTGGAGGTAATGCAAATTCGGTCGAGATGAGGAGGGTCAGAGTAGGCAGAAGCCATCCCATTTGAACATTGATTTCAGCCTGAAGAATGTTGACGGCTTTGGCAAGTGGGCTCATGGTTCTTGCATACTCTTCCAGAAAGGCAATTTCAACTGGACTCAACCTATCACACATTCAAACAACAACAATTGATCATTTCATGTCATCACACTTTTGTGTGAGTGTGTGTGTGTGTGTGAGGGGAGTGTCATTTTACAAACAAAGTGGAATTACTAGGCCCTTAGGAGTCATAAATATACTCCCCTTGTATTTATCCCTGTATCTACTCCTATCAGATCCTTATTGAGCATTGAGTGCTTAAGCAACTATTCAATGTTTTTAAAAAGCAGTTTTACCATTTACATTCTTACATTTTTGGAACATGAATTTAAAGGAATTACACAAAACAGCACTTACACTGGCAACCTGAGTGAAGTGCAGACAGTTGCCCCCTCTCCCTGATCTAATAATTTGAAGCATTCTCTCAACAGCGAGAAATAAGGAATTCCACCTTGTTGTGTTGGGGCGGATCAGCTGAATTTTGCACACATCTTCTATAATCTCAGCAGCAGATCTGCCACACTTATTCCATAGTGCATGGCACTTTGAGAATGTTGATCGGGACAGCTTCTTGTAAGCTTCATTAGAACAGGCTTTGGCTGCATCCACAGTGGAGACCAAGTTTAATAAGTGGCATGCACATTGATGATGTTTCGGAAGTTGGAATTGTAAGCCATCATCTTCATCTAAAACAGTTGTGACCTCTACAAAGTCCACCTCAACACCATCCATTTCCTCCTCATCATTGATCTCATCTTCAGCCTCATCTGACGCAGAGTTGTTCTCATCTTGCTCTCCATATATAAAATGCCTTTAAAAAATTTGACCCATTGTCTGTAGTAGTTCAAACAACCTTGTTCTGTATGCCAAATTCAGAATGTGTCATTCAATGCACTAGCCAAAACATCAAAAGTGTGTGAGCCTTTGAGCTGCCTGCATGCTAGTGCTACTGAGCACCTCTCCAGACTGTTAGGGTCAACCCAGTGGGCAGTGACGCCAATGAAACCTCTTCTCCTTGCACTCCAACAATCTGTTGTCGCCGCTATGAAATCTATCCCCGACATTGCTTTTTTTCATATTTGTCTTCATTTCAAGTGCTGCCTCATCCATCTTGCGTCTCAAAGTGGTCCTTGACATGAGAGAGTAGTTAGGCTGAAGATCATGCAAGAAAGCTTTGAATGCTGGCTGTGCCACCACACTAAAGGGTTGGAGACTCTGGGTCATAAAATTCAACACTGCATGATCAACATTCTTCTGTGTAACTAGCTTAGTTTCTCCCAACTTCAACTGTCTGGAGGTTGAAGGAGCCTCCTCGCTCTCCGCTTTTCTCTTCCTTGGTGCTGTTAGGGTCATATATCTCTGCATGTGGCTACCATGCTTTCGCTACAAAAATAAAACATTCAAAACATTAACTTCATATCCAGAGATCAATCTCCCTCTCCTTGACAAATAAAACGAACATTTCATGTGCTTTAAGCGTGTCAAAGATGTAGTCTAAAGAGTGGGCTATTTTCAGCATAGGCTTAGATCAGTCTTTGAGAGCTGAACTTTTTAAAATAGCGATCTCAGTTCATAAGGAGCAGCCAACTGTTTTAGCCCTGCAAGTAAAACTAGTCAAAATAGATTTTATTTTCCAACGTGAAGTGTTACTATCAAGTGATTATCATTTCGCAATATCAGAGCACTCGGTAGAAAACCTTCAAATACTACGAACTTCAGTGAAACAGTTAACTTAGCTGACAAGTGGAAAACTAGCTCCAGCCTGCATTGCTACTGCCGCTTTGGGTTGCAGTGTGTTACCAATCAGCTTAGCCTACTTAGCTAACTAGCCACGCATACAATCTTCATGGTAAACATGTCGGATATATTTTAACATACCCAATGAAACAAATGCTGCAAGCTACTGTGAATTACCCATTAAAGAAAATGACCACCAGAATGAAAATGGCTTACCTCTACATGTTTCCTTAAGTTGGAAGGAGAATTCTTGTAAGAAGAAATTGTACGGGGCTGAGGCAGGCAAAGATGGCACAAAATGAACGACTCTTCTTCTTTTCAACTATTTCAAAAAAATCGTGCAAATAAGGCCATGGGTGTTGCGGCAAGGTAGAGTCGGACGCTTCTTCCATTATTTATGAAGGCATTGGCACTCTCAAAATGTTATGCTGTTGCACTGACGTTGAACCGTATGTTCGCGCTAGGTAGCTACCGCCAACAGGGGCAACCAACAGGTCAAACCATGGCGTGTAAACAAGTTCAAAACAAAGCGCGCGCTGTACCCTGATTGGTGTGCTTGCTGCGTGCTTCAGTTTGACCTGTTAAGTTTCATCCACTCATAAATAAAAAGGAAAGACTGATTTTGCACAATGTAGTAGAGTAGAAAGTACGATATTTGACTTAGAAATATAGTAAAGTGAAAGTAAAAAGTCTCCCCAAATGGAAATACTTTAGTAAAGTACAGATATGCAAAAAAGCTACTTAAGTACAGTAACAAATTACATTTACTTCATTACTGTCCACCACTGGCTGCCCCTATATATCGCAATATATTGAATCGTAACCGCTGTATCGTGATACGTATCGTATCACCAGATTCTTGCCAATACACAACCCTACTAGATACCTGCATATCATTGTTCGATTTTATTGGTTTCTGGAGTTTTATACATAATGATCTGCTGAACAAATCATTATCTTGCAATTAAAGCTTAGAAGCTATGGTTCTGAGATACCATATTGAGGTGTGCACCTCTTCATTAGAAGTTGGACTTACTCTGTAAATCAGTTGCTGGGGTGCGAAGAGGTGCTTCATTGACTGATGTCGTCTCTGGCCTCGGCAGAACTACGTTACTGTTTTCCCACAAGCACTACAATGAATGGTCCACAGCTCGGAGTTGCAAAATAATCATTGTAACCTTAAAAAGGTTAAAGCTGCACTTAGCTATATTTTAAATGAATTCAGAGAGTTACACCAGCAGCTAGTTAATTATATAAGACAAACAACTAGTCTACCAGCTAACTAGCTCACTCACACAATTTCTAAAATATGACCCAGTCTAGCAATTTATAACGTTAGATAACGCAAGCTAGCCTTAGGGATAGGGCACTCGATACTGACGTTTCAACGCTGTGTTGAGCTTCCAAAGCGCAGATGTTTCAAAACACTGCTCCAAGATGTGGTTCAAAATGCCCATGTCACGTCACCATGGCTAAGGGAAGCTTCAGTGCGTTTCACCCCTGTTTCGACAGGTTGCATGCCCGCCACTCCTACGTTTGATTATCATTGACACTGTCTGGAACAAACCTGATCACACATCTGTCTCAACCACAAACTCCCAGAATGTTTAAAAGTCACATCCCTACTTCGAAGGTTTTTGTGAGAGGAGAGAAATTTTGAGAGATAGCGACATATAGCGATTGACAGTGCGATTTAGTGAGTGATAGGCTAGATATAAGGTTAGTGATACATATTGATTGATAGGCTAGTGAGAGACAGACAGTGAGTGGTAGTTAGGATAGATATAGTAACATATTAATATACAGAGAGTGATAGCGACAGATAGCACAAGATAGGTGAGAGATAGTATAGCAATTTGGTAGATAGATAGGCTAGATTAAGATGGAGAATCGACATAAGAGATCCCGATCTCTGGTGTGGGATCATTTCCACTTGGAAACCCCAAATGAAGTGAGGTGTATGATTTCCTAAATTCATAAATGTCATGTCTTACACATGAAACTGAAATACCAGGCAATTGAAATTGCCTCACAGATGTTAATAAACACAACACAACAGAAAAAAGAAATATTTATTGAAACACTGTTCATTACAGTTCCAATTTTCTGTCTCTGACAATCTGAAGGCTTTTGTTTCTTTGTTTGTTGTATGGTGATTTCTTCGACATATGTATTGATCATATGTATTGATAGCCTGGCATAACCCACCAGAATAATACGTAGTTTAGAATTTGTCAACGCTGGTCTGAGTCGTTGTTTCACAGAATAGTGTTATCAAGATGTGACAATAGCAAAAGTGGCCAGTAGGTGTCACCGTGGAGATAGGTGTCAGATTGTTTCGAAACTTCAAAACAATTTCCGGCACAATGCTTCAAACCTTTCAGTGTTTCACAAAGCCTCGCTTTGCCCACCACTAGCTAGCCTAGCATCTAGTGTTAGCTAGGCTACATTACAGCTGCAACATCCAGGAACTATTAGCAAGTAGGGCTGTGCGATATGACCAAATCTCATATCCCGATATAGGTCATTTCATATCCCGATAACGATACATATCACGATATAGCACATTTTCTGTAAATTCAATGAATAAATAATTTATATAAAATGACCACATGGAAAGGCCTATTTCTTATTACATTTTGAATTATACACTCGACAAATAAAAGGTACTTACTCATATTTGATTATTTTTCTCCTTTTATTTAGAACCTTTTTCAATTAACCCTTTCGTGCGTACGGTCACACCGGTGTGATTAGCCGTTTAGCGTGTATGCTAAAACTGGTGCAATTAAAACACTAGATTGGAAAAATTTTAGCTTTGAGGAAACAGCGATTTAATGTTAAAAAAATATAGCAAATGCTAACTGAAAACTATGAGCAGCTGAATAATGGTAATGAAAACATAACGAACCAGGTAAAGTAACACGCGCGCTACAAAGAAAAAGAAAGTTACGTGTGAAAGGGTTAAGCATGGAACAAAATATAAAATATTAATGTATAAAATATAAAAAGGTAAATAGAAAACACTTTTCAACTATAGTTCTGTGTCACGTTCACTATCCTCCATGTTTGTTTGTGTTGCCTTCATACAGATTTCCTGCCTGCATCCGTGCCATGTGGAAGAATGCAAAGCGCCATCCAAATGATGAAAAATATTGCCGTAAAATGTGTGATTTGCGACACGACAAAATAAACAATAGAACATAATATAAAACGATAGACGTTTTTCTATCATCACACAATATATATCGTCATATCGCGCAGCCCTATTAGCGAGTATTACTGAAAATTGTTTAGCTGCCTACATTGTTCATTGCAAAATAAGCTAAACTAGCCCTATTAGCGAGTATTACTGAAAATTGTTTAGCTGTCTACATTGTTCATTGCAAAATAAGCTAAACTAAGAGAATGTTATGTACTTTATTGTCTAACTAAAGTAACGTTTAAAATTAATTTGACAGAACTTACCGAATCAAACAGCAGGCTGAGGTGCTGGTGCCAACTCTTCAAGTCCTCTGCCAAAGCTGATGACGTAGTTGATGATGCGTTTCCGTAATTGTGTGCTGCATCTGCACTTCAGAGCCACCGTAAAAATACCATAGTCTGTTGCTACAGGTTTAGTGAACACTTTGTGCCAAAGAAAAATAATAGCCACTAGAGGGTGTTCTTTCACCAGTGCATACAGAAACCTGGTGAGAAGGCTGAGACATTCATAAGAGCATTCTACAGACTGGCTGAGGAGTTCAGGGAGAAAGGAAGAGAACATGTCAGAGATGGATTCATCACGTGAATTCAGGACAAAGAGCTCTCAAGGAAGTTGCAGCTGATAGACAGACATTACCCTAGACAGAGCGGGTGCAGATGGTGCATCAGGCAGAGAATGTTGCACTGCCAATCACCCAACAGGAGGGGGCAGCATGCAGCATACGAGGGGTATCCCACCGACGACCAGTATGGAGGAAAAAGCCATGCCCAGCTTGAGAGGGTCGACAGGCAGAAAGAGGAACGGCAAAACATACACAAGCAGGAAGGGAAGTGCAAAGCAGAGGATCCAGCCAGACACCTGTCAGCAGCAATGGAATGCTGGAAATCCTAGAAAAAAAGACACTAGAAGTGAATGTGCACTTTGTAAATGAAACACCAGTAACTAACACCTTTACTCACTATTTGTAGTTTGGCTTTCTTCACTGCTGAGGAATGCCATTGCATTACAGAGTATATTAGATCAAAGGTATCCGATGAACATCCCTTTCTAATTCAGATCAGGTCTTCAACTGTAGAGATATATCATAAATATTGTTAAAACAATAAAACTATAAATTTATAAATGTACAAGCACACTGATGGTGGTTTGGTGTCTGTAGTGCAAACGGTTTAGGCGCTGTTAGAGCTAGAATAATAATAATAGATTTGTTTGCATTTCCTGAAGAAAATGAGATGTGTGGTTGCCTGTTTGCATTATTGCCCATACACGTGAATTTGTGTGCACTGGAGTTTCTGTCTCCCTTCCCCTCCCTCTGTGACTGGTGCAGGAGCCTGAGAGAGCAGTAACTTGACACCAGCTGTCTCTGATTGGCTCCGTTGCAACAATTTAAATATCAACTGTTAAAATGGTCAGAGTGAGGGGATACCAAAGACTGAACAAAGGCTCATAATTCAAAAACTATACATCACAGCTCTTAGTTGACATTGTGAAAATCTGCACAAATTTTCCTCTATTTTGATGTGTAATTTATGCATGTAGAGCCAGAATTTGCAAATATGTATTTTCAGAAATGTATTTTCAAACACAGAAGTGAAATACTCCCGCTGTTCTCAGCTAAGGTTTTGAATGGGGGTAAAACTAGCAATTTTTTTAAACCGTCATCACTGAACCAAAGACATGGTTAGAATCTGCACAAGTTATCCTCTGTTTTGATGTATAATTTATCCATGTGGAGCCAGACTTTGCGGAGATCTGGCAGTTTAAAAATGTGTTTTTCAAACGTGATAGTGAAATGAATAAATAAATAAATGAAATCGGGAATTAGTGTGCATTGGGCTTGCCGTCTCCCTCTCCCCCTCCCTTCAAACATGCTCTGTCTCTTGTGGTGGAGCCTGACACAGAGCAGTAAGTTCACAGCACCTCTCTCTGATTGGCTCCATTGCAACAATTTAAATATCAAATGTTAATCTGGTTACAGTGAGGGGAAACCAAAAACCGAACAAAGGCTCATAATTCAAAAACTGTTCACCACAGTGCTAAACCAAAGACATTGTGAGAATCTCCACAAGAGCACATCTGATTTGATGTATAATTTAGCCAGAATTTGCGGAGATACCACAGTTTAAAAAGTTTGTAACAGAAGAGTGCGGGCCGAAGGCCTTAGTTTATATCCATGTCAATGCCCAGGAGTTACTGTGAAAGTGATAAGACTGCTTGGAAAACAGGTTTATGCTACCGAGCAAGTGGTAAAGTGCTTTCCCTTTCTTAATTGTTCTATCCTTTATTTTGTACACGTTGTTTGCATATATGTGCCACAGAGCGAGTAAGAAATGAGTATTGCAATGTTTCTCATTTCATATATTTATTTGTGTATTGTCACCCGCTGTTCTTTTTGCTTTGGTTTTTAGATTTGCATTTTAAATTTAGTGCCACAAGTGTCTCAAATGGTCATTTGATCCCTCTGCAAGCTGACTCTGCCTACGGGGGTGTTCCCAGCTGCAGGCGAATACCTCCCAGATTGTGTACGACTTCCTAATGCTTTTGCCGTGGCTGTGGCATAGGGACTATCTTCTGGAATTGGAAGCTAGTCTTTTTAAATTGTAATTAGCATTTTTAACTATGATTAGTTTCTTTAACCCTTTTGCATGTACGGTCACACCGGTGTGATTAGCCATTTAGTGCATACGATAAAACAGGTGCAATTAGAACACTAGATTGGAAAAATTCTAGTTAATGTTAGCTTTGAGGAAACACTGATTTAACATTAAAATATAGCAAATGTGGCAGTGAAGACTATGATATGCTTAATAACACTAATG
The DNA here is from genome assembly GCA_019176425.1 of Megalops atlanticus. Classification (NCBI taxonomy): domain Eukaryota; kingdom Metazoa; phylum Chordata; class Actinopteri; order Elopiformes; family Megalopidae; genus Megalops; species Megalops atlanticus. The sequence goes on along the minus strand of CM032890.1, from coordinate 2,231,409 downwards.
AAAACATAAAAAACCATGTAATGTAACACGCACGCTACATAGCATAAAATAAGTTGCGTGCGAAAGGGTTAAATTGGTTTGTGTGACACTACAGCAGACTGAGCGCATATCCAAGCTTATAGGAGGGTTATTTTTGTTTGCTCTGACCACGTATTTGCATGCCGTTTTGCTGCCTTTTATCAGTGATATGCTCCGAACCTAGAATTGTCCAATCTGTGTGAAGATCATGTTTGATTATCCCAAGGACTGCTGTAGAGGGTGCTCACCACCCAGCAGCATTACTGCTTGCAGTAAATGTTTTTATCTCCAGCCTGCCTTTTAAACAGATATAAAGAAAAATAAAGAGCTTCCAACCAAATTGTTTTACATTGTTATATTATTTTTTCGTTTTAGTCTCCGCTACACTGAAGCGGAGCTCCCCTTTGCTCCAGATAAACCAATGGGTGGCGTAGTCAACTTCCTCCCTTCAGGAGCACGACAAAGGTTTCTATGGTCATTTGGAAGGCTGTGTCCTTGCTTTCTCAAAGTTTCTAGTAAATCATTTAAAACACTCCTTGTGACTTTGTGTTTGGTTGCCCATGCAGCAATTTCTGCCCTTAGGTTTGAGTCTTCCCCAGTGTTTCCCTCACTCGTGTCATTCGCTCCTTCTGCACACTCCACTTCATCAGTGTCAGAGGACACATGCAAGCAAAATATTGGAAACACCAAACAATATATAAATATTTAAATAATAAACTTGGCTGCCTTTTACCTCAAAAACCACTTTAAACCCATGTGTAAACTCTCAAAATGGCAATTTACTTTCTTCAAATACAATTTTTTCATTTGGTATATCCCCTGCATTCAGGAGAGCGTGCTCTAAAAATCACCTTGGGTCAGCCTTGTGCTCTGACTTGCATTTTATCTCTTCACACATGCTCAACACAACAAGCGTTGTTGTGTTTCTGATAGTTTGCTATTCCTAAAGGATAAAAATTAAAACAGCATCAGAATGTTTAATGAGACAGGACTGTCAGGATGTTACTGAAAACCTGTGAAATATAGAAAACTATATATTATGAAATAATATTTCATGTGAATGAATACAATTCCACACCCACAAATTTGCCCATGTTGAAAGGTAAACTGCTCACTGTTTCAATGCTACATGCATCCATCCATCAACAAAGAACTCTTCAGCAGACTGGACCAAGGAATCCCTCTACCATCTGCCTTATCTTTCACCTTTTACCTGCCTAACCTTTTAATTATAATAACATTTAATGTCTGTGCTACCCAGGGCTGGACTGGGTCAAAAAAATTGGCCCTGGCATTTTTGGCCCAGACGGCCCACCACAATCGGTTGGACACCACCCACCAGTACACCATCCTTGCGGTCCCCTTAAATATACGTACCTACTGTACTATTGCCCCAAACCGCTACAAAGCTGAGTAGTAAGTGTCGTGGACAAGTGTACTCACTTGCACTTGACTGACTCCCTGATGATCATTTTCTACGTAATATATGTACAATACACGATCTACTGTCTATTTTAATACATTTCGCGGTGCTTTTCTGCCGAGAATAAGCTGTGCTTGTCCCGGATTCGGGCTTTATGATTGCACACGCGGCCTTGGATGGATGAAGCGGCAGCAGTTACAGTGGCCACAGCTCCCGGCAACGTTGACGTATAACGAAGAGCCCGAACAGCTGCTTTGTGTGAGGGATCTGTATCATGCCGAGACAATTCCTTTTGCCGAACACACGGTGCAAAGCAGGTCCCGGGCTCGTTTAATTTGTCACAACATACACCGAACGTTTGTCCATTGTTACTGTTTTCAACCAATCAAGGTTATCACCATTTATTTTCACCCTCGTTCTATTGTGCTTGTGTCTGCGCCAACCTTCACAAGTTTTGCTTCTATGCTCCATGTATTTGATTGCATGCTAGCCTATTGTGCAGTAATCAACTGATACAGTCCCCGCAAATACTTCCTGACACCACCTCACAGAAAGTTGAAACTATTTGCCGATTGGATAAGAACAGTGCTCTCGTGCCAGTACGTCGCCTAAACAGGCTACCATTGGTTAAAACTCATCTGAAAAAACACCACATCAGTGATTGTTTTTAATATACACTAGTAATAATTTATTGACTGATCTAAATCTCTGCACGCCGGATTTCCGCTGTGGGGCCGGAGATCTTTAACCCATGTATATCGTGATAAATATCGATATTGATCAATATGGAAAAAAATATTGTGATCATATTTTTTGCCATATCGCCCAGCCCTATAAGCAGGCATACATTTTAGCACAGTAGAGCTACAGGTGTTGTATATTATACAGCCTTTTCCCACATCTTTATCAAGGGAACCCTTAGCCTCATAATTTTAATAATATTATGATGATATGATATGGACCTAGGTCACTCACAGCAACATGGGCTTAGCCAACGCGATGCTGACAAAATAACATTAGCTAGTTAACGTTAGAATAGTCAGACGAAGTTGCGACTGCATTAGGGAACTATGCTAGCTACAAAAACAATGCCAAATAGCTTATGCTGCGCTATTTGACATTGACTGACTGGTGCCCCTTTTCCACCAACGCAAACTAGGTGCTAGTTCTGGGCTGGTGCTAGTGCCTGTTCGGAGTTAGTTCAACTTGCAAACCTTCTAAGAACTGGTTTGCTTTTCCACGAGCTAGAGAGCCACCACAGAGCCACGTCATTACCTCACTGTAAACGTCTGTATACGTCTTCGCTTTCCAGCTAGCGCTAAGCTAGCAGTGGCGGCTGGTGAGCTGGAAACAGGGGAAGCCCAAACATTATCTATCAAAAATCTATCATTACTTTCAACCTGTTCCCCTTTATCCCCCTTGATTAACAATAAAATAAATAATTCACAGAATAATTGACACCAATCACGTAAATGATTATGCTCACAAAACAGCGCAGATTGTCTTCAGTTTGTGTGCTTGCGAAAGCTATAACATGAGATTGTTTAACAAGGATGACATTTATCGATTTAAATTACGTTAAATACTCATGACACATCACAGCTTTTGTGAGGCCTGTGTTCTAAACATTACTGTTCACTGCACTCAACCTAACCTAAAAGTTTATTATCAGTAATTTAAATCAATTTAACTAAATTTAGTTCTGTTTTGTAATTTGAATTTTGTAACACAAGAAAGCTATAATGTGAAGCTTTGGGATTACTTGCCACTTAATTTAATTATTCAAATTGCCATCCTTGTTAATTAAGCAATCTCATGCTGTAGCTTTTGCAATAGCCCACAAATTTCAGACAATCAGCGGTGTTTCGAGAGCTTCCCCTGTTTCCAGCTCACCAGCTGCCACTGCTGAAGCTAGCGGGAACAAACAACAGCAGTGCTTTAAAAAACAAACCTGTCCACTACACTTTATACAATGTTAGCCTTTTGTGAGGCCAGATGTTAAGTGACGTTGGTAGGTGAGTCAATGGCAATGTTGGAAAGTAGCATGCTAATGTTAGCTACTGTTACCAAAGTCACAGTTAATTTCTCACATCAATGATACGAACGTCGAACGTAACATTGATGTGAGAAATTAGTAGCTATGCTTGCTTGGGTAATGTTAGCTGACCAACAGCTAGCCAGCTAGCTAGCCATCAATGATACGTTTGTAACGTACATTGATTAGTAGCTCGCTAAACAGCTAAGAAATACATAGCTGGCTGGCAACAAGGCGAAACATTTGAAAAATAAAACTCTGTCTTTGTGACAGAGCGCAGCACGTCCGTCACTGGGAACGGCGGCTTTTCCGCCTCCGCATGAACAATGGCATGAATGAAACCACAAATAATGATTTACCGTCTGTTTGTATGATGTTATTGTGTTTTGTTGGTATGCTGTAGGATGTCTGGTCAAGGTCTGGGGTTTATCTAGAGTCTGTGATAAAACTGAAAAGTTGTAAGGTATAACACGGATTCAATGAAACGCAAAACACGGTACATTGTAATTTGAATCGTAATTTATTTAAAGGGGCTATGCGAGGGTTCTTTACGTGCGCACATTTAACATCAGAACACTTGCTAGTTGGCTGTTATTTAGGCTGGTTCTAATTGTATGTACCTATTTACTGGTGGTCTGTATTCCTGTTGTCTTCTGGGTGTGAGTGAGCAAACTGGGGTGCAGGATGGGAAAGCCTTTTCTGCGCTCTTTTCGCGCTCCGATAAGGAAGCGCTTATTGGTGCAGGGGTGCTCCGTGCGATTTTATTTTAATCATTAATGAAGTGTCTAAGGGTATTAATAGAGTAAATAGCTGATTATCTGTAAGGAATGTGTTTGGCCAATGTGCTTTGAACAATGAAATATTGTGTGTAGGGGTTAATTGATTTATGTCTGTGCAATGGTTGAGACCGGGGTTTTATACGGTTTCTGTTTAGCTCAGACGGGGGAATGCCTCTGATGAGAAAGGCCATGCCAATGGACCTGTGTATAGGGCCTAGTTAGTATTTGGGCATTGTCTCAGTGTTTTTTTCCTTTTTGCCACAGTGTTATGTTGTTTTGTCTTTAGTGTCTGTATGTTTTATAACCCTGCCGGTAGCCTAAAGTAAATAAAAAGTCTGTAAATTGGAAACTGTTGTCTGCAGTTGCCCCTCTTTCAGTCTTGACCACATCTCTGCTCGGGCACACTCCGTTACAGTCTTTTCTTCTACTTTTTTTAGGCAGACTAGACACTACACTAGCTGTTTTTTTTTAAAATGGCGGTCACAAAGTTTTAGTTGGTCTTGTTGGTCACGATAATCCCACCCCCAGCCCCTGACGTAACGGTTCTTGGTTCTAGACAAGCAAAGTGTTGGTGCCGCTCTCGAACCACTTTTCCTAGCCGAGAGCCGGTTCTTTGGCTGTCGAAACACGAAGAACTGGTTCGAGATTAGGCACTGGCTCTGAACTGGCCCTCAAACTGCCTTGGTGGAAAAGGGGCATGAGTGACCACCAGCAGTAGGTGACGGTGTCACTTTATGATAACGTTACGATTATGTTATCTTATCATCATCTACATTAATTGAATTAATCATCATCATCGTCATCATGGCATGGTACACACACTACCTCCCTGCGAGTCCCTGTTAATCATGAAGCTACTCCATGCTTACCGCTTCAACTACACTCTCCTCCTGCTCAGTGCTCACTCTATCCCTCGGCCCTGTCATGCTCACTCTGTCCCTCCTCAGCCTCCCTGTCACACGCCTGCTCCTCTATCTGCTCCTCTGCATGGCAGTGGCCATGGCCAGCCACCTCTCCTCCTTCAAGTTCCACTTATTGCTGAACAATGTCAGGTACTGCAGCAAACATGTCTGCAGCAAACATGTCTGTTATTTTTGCACATTTGGCAGCATCCGCCTCTAGATTTATTTTTTTTGGCCCGCAACTTCGCCGCACCCGCCTTGCGCTTTGGTTTATCCATTTCGACGCCCTCTCTCATCCAAAGATTTTTGGCTCCGAGCCATGGCATCTGACAGGAGAAACAGAGAGGACAGAGGGGGAGGGGTGGGGCCTAGTAAGAGATTGGGCCAGCCCAGTGTCAGTATAGAAAATGAACCAATGGGCCGCTGTCCCTGCTTTTTGGGCCAGTCATTGGCCAAAAAATATATATATATTTTTTTAAATTCAGAATTATAAATTAAATTATATCGGCCCCAAGGTGCGTCGGCCCACCGGGAAAATGCCCAGTATGCCAGATTACCAGTCCACCTCCGGTGCTACCCTATTTATAATGTTAGTAATTGTTTTTCTTCTGTGACACGAGCCCCAACAAACAGAAACAGTTTGGGCTGTCTAGTGAGCTGGTAGTGCACATTGAATAGTTCAAACTAGAAATAGATTAAAGTTGTGTCTATCTGCAATGTGAGCCTCAGAAAGCAGCATTTTAAGGCAGCATGAGCCTTATATTTAAAGTGCCTTTAAATGCCGCTCCCTACTTATGGGCAAATAGTGTCGTCAGTTTATCAGCTAGCCTCCTACATGCTCTCTGTAATTACTATAAGCCAGTTATGATTAGATTGCTTATCTTTATACATAATATAGCTTTATTGTGATTTTGTTAAGGAGATAGAGAAGGCATGGAGACTTTTATTTTTGCCAGCTATGTAAAAGCCATGAACCACTGTTTATCAGCACCAGCAACTCTCTCCTGAGCAGCTGAAGGTAAGAACGTGTTCCTTAGTTAGACCCAAGGTTAGATGTCTAGTCAGCTAGTTAGCTAACTGATTTATGCAGCTAGTCAATCAAAATCATATTAGTAATGTTCTATCAGGCAAAACACCTGAAGTTGCATAGTGCATAGGTCTCCTGTGTGCTGCATACACTTAACATAGACCCACACTGCTGCCTTCACAGGGTGTCTGGTTTCCATGCTTTTGCGGTTATATGTCCCGTTGATCCTCCCTACAAAGGCAACTGCCTTTGTAGGCATCAAGTCAGTAAGCAACTCATTTCAAAAATAGATACAGCCTAAAACTGGTTACATATCGCAGAATGTCCATGTATCCCACACCTGCTCATATTTGGGGGTTAACCTTGTGAGCCATACAGCTTCCAAGCTCTGGCTATGGAATACAGTATACACTTGACTAGCCACTACAGTAACAAGGAAACCACACAAAGTACTAGATAATCAATCCCGAAAGTTCATCTTCTTACCTAATCCTTTTTGTGCAAGTGTCTGGGGGAGGGAGCAGAAAAAGACCAACTTGCCAATTTGGTTTGCCCTACTTCCAGCTGTTTAGCTGTTATAAATGATCAGAATGCTGTAACATGTACTTTATATCATATCGATATAATTAGTTAATGACATATAACAACAAGCTAACTATGCACATACTCATCACTATCTGGCTAAACCAAGATTAGAGCACTGGCTAACATTTTCTAAGGTAGCTTGAAGAAAAACAGCATAGCAACTAGCAATATGACTGAAAATCTTTTCTACTTCCCATTTACTTCTGCTAGGAGAATTATCTAACCGGCTAGTTACACACATACATAAGGCTATAGCATTACTTCAACAGTGCTCTCTGTCTTAAAGCCTGGCCAGATGACATAGTTAGCAACACAGACTACAGCTTAGCTTCCTCTCAATTTTTCACTGGTTGATATATCTAGCTAACTAGTGAACTAAAAATTGGTTTTGGCATCGACTAAACAGGCTTCTTGTTGAAGTAGCAATGACACTAACTGGTCTGCATCAACTTTTATTAAACACAAATAGCCGCATTAAAAACACTGTCAAAAGCAGATTTGCATTTGGTGCCATTTGAAAACTCAGCCTCTCGCTCCATAGCTTGCTCCTTTGTCATGAGTGGCAACACTTGCTGGCAAAAGGTCAGCAAATAGGACAGTGCCACAATAAAAGCGGTCTGGGAAAAATACTATGCATGAGTCAAATTACCATACGCATTTGCTCTCCCACCACAAAAAAATCATAAATAATAATAAATAATATATTATTAATAACAATAATAACAACAATAATAATAATAACAATAATAATAAAATAAATTATAAATAAATTATAAATTTTATTTATTAATATAAATAAATAAATAATTTTAAAATATAAAAATATATAGATTAATAAATAATAATTTTATTATTTATTAATATAAATAAATAATTTCTGATTAGTCTTAAGTATAATTTTAGATATCTTCAATGACATTTTGAAGAGTTGTAATACCATTCTAGATATCAAACATTCAATTTTAACTACCCATAAAAGCAATATTAGACATCTCAACATTAATTGTGACTAGTCAGCCTTTCATTCTTTCTAGTCCTGGGACCAAATGTCCATTTTCCACAAAGAACATGAGTACATGAGAAAGAGGCAGCCTCCCAATACAAGTGAACGAGTGAAGGATCTATACAACATTTGACATGACGCAAATACATTACTGCATATACTTGCAGACAGAAGAGAAGGGTTCTTTTGGTAGCCTATTGTGGGCACAATCCACTGTCGTCCTTTCAGTGACTTTTTGCAGAAGTGGTAGCCTCTGGATATCATGTCGAAATTATAATGCACAATATTGGTTGATACAGTTAATGAATCAAAGTGAGAAGGTTTTTTAACACCACCTATTTTTAAGTCGGACCCTCTGCCGCTATGATCTTTCCTATTTGTGTCAAGTAGGGGTCGACCGATTATCGGGTCGTTAGATAATCGGAGCAAATTTTTGACTATCGGTCATCGGTATATTTTTATCTAAATTCCCGATTAAAACAAAGTTTTAAAAGCATTGCGTGTACTATCCCGACGCATCTCCTCTGTCAGAAAAAAATGCTATTGGCTAACATTCTTTCCACAAAATTCCCTCATTGGCCGAGACAGACAACATTATCCGACCTTGAAAATCAAACGTTTTCAGCTGCTGGAAACGAGGATGGAAGGTAGCCAAAGTACCCAGTATGGTCGTTGTGCTCAGACTATGCCGTTAACCAAATTGCACTAGGCTAATTGGACGTTTTTGAACCAGTATAAGTAGTCTACGCTTAAGATAAAAAAACAAGCTTGGAATATAAAAGAAATAAGGAATTGTAATAAGGGCTAATTGGTGCACTTATGCTATAAGTTGCAGCAGTTTGACACTGCACATTTAACAAATAGTAATGTATATTTATTCTTTCAAATGAAACATTCAAAGAAATTTACCCTAAAGCACAGCCCTTCTGAATTACAGTTGTCATTTAAGCAACCGTTCACGAAATTAAACTTCAGCTCGCTTGCGGTTGCACTGTATGACGGAACCTCGCGGCAAAACTGGAAATACCCGTTTGCAGCTTTGATGTGTCATAATTTGGCCTCCTCATCATCATGGAAATCGAGGTATTAAAATAAAAAATTTGCAGCACAGTTTGCACTTCACAGTATTTTCGCTAACTTTATCACAGTCCTTCCACACGGTACCCTACGGAAGCGCATTGCATTCACAAAAGAAAAAAAAATTAGACTTCTTATCTCATAATTATGAGACAAGATCTTGTAATTACGAGATCGGGATCTTGTAATTATGAGAAAAGAACCCGTAATTACGAGAAAAGATGTCGTAATTATGAGAAAAGATCTCGTAATTACGACATCTTGTACTTGTTGCTCACTTACCCAGGTAGTATAGCGGTACTTTATTGTCCCTGTAATTGTATTTGATATGTAATCCTAGTTCATATTAGTTGGCTCGCGACACTGACCTTGCGCTCAGCTTCAGCACTATTTGCATTGTATGACCTGTACACATCTTGCTCTTGTGCCTGTTGTTTGTCCACTATTTGCACTTTTGTACGTGCTTTGGATAAAAGCGTCTGCCAAATGAATAAATGTAAATGTAAATGCAACATCAGGATCTCGTAATTATGAGAAAAGATAGCCTAGTTATCAATCGTCGCTAACCTAGGCTACAGGATAAGACAGTGGGCAATGATGGCGCTGTCGGATTTAATCATCTTTTATTTCCTTCTCGGTATGAGACACTGGGAAATTAATGTTTCTTAATGTGGATGGCATTAATATTAGTATGTCAACACTGCGCAGGCATCTCAAGTCGTTGGGATTGTTCAGGCGGAAAGCCCAGTCTGACCTGCTGGAAGTCGCTCTCTTCCTCCAGGAGCATTTAAACCAATACGGGATGCTTCATGGATATAAATTATGCATTTGAAATGCATCCAAGCTGGCTCGGTGGTGTCACACAGAACTGTCCGGTACCTGATCAAAATCCTAGATCTTCAAGGAGTAGAGCTGAGGCTACGGAATCGTCTAAGACGACGTCTATACAGAAACCCGGGTCCCAACTTCTTGTGGCATGTCGATTCATACGACAAACTAAAACCATATGGAATATGTATTAATGGTGCCGTCGACGGATTTTCGCGTGTGGTCATATGGCTACATGCTTACTCCACAAATATCAATCCCAGGGTTATTGCTGGTTACTTCATTGATGAAGTGGAAAACAGGAGCGGCACTCCCACGCGAATCAGGTCAGACCTGGGTACAGAGAACTGTTCAGTGGAGCAGATGCAGATATTTTTAAGAGGTAACCATGAAGATGAGTTTTCTGAGAGATGCTACATTACCGGCTCAAGTAGGCTGATCATAACCAAAGGATTGAACAATGGTGGGAATTTTTAAGAAAACGCCATGCACAATACTGGATCAATGTCTTTCAAGATTTAAAGGACCAGGACCATTTCTCAGGGGACTTCCTTGACAAAAATCTAATACAGTTCACATGTTTGGAAATAATTGAGGTAAGTCTTTCTGCTTCTTGGTTGAATTAAGATAACACTTTGTATTAGTTACGCAATAAATTAATTGTTAACTTCATGGTTCACTTCACTGGACTAGACTAGTCATAGTTATTCCGTCTTACAGTAAAAAATACTATTCATATGCCCAGTTGTACACTGCAGTAGTTATAGGACGCTGCAATAATTTATCCTATCCATAACCTACTGTTCATATTTCTGACACAGTTCTAATGTAAGGAATAAGGACACAATCCACTGTCCTTCTTATTTGCTAAAATGCATTCCAAAGTTCCTCTGAAGCTGAAATGAGGCTTCAGCAGTCAGAGCTAGACAAATCCAGGAGTAGTTGTCTTCTAGTTTTACACCTCTTAGTTCAAATTTCCCTCTTTATGTTTTCACTGACAGCATTTTCTTGCTGAGCTGCTTAGGATAGTAAGAAAATTAAGAAACGTTGTAGCAAAAAGACTAACTTTTAAAGGCAATAGCTTAATTTTTCTTTATTCAAACCTCATATGAGCTTCAGCTGAGCTTTAGAATGCATTTTGCACAGAAGGACTGCATGTTGTCCCGCATCACTTACTAGAATTTATTAGAATCTCTTCACAGCCACTATGGAGAGAAAGAATGACTGCAGTATCCACACTGTAAAACCCAATGAGTTAATTGAACTCAAAAAATTGTTGAAACTGATTACATAAAAACTTTTAAGTACAAGAAAGTACAATTAACTTTTTCAATTTAAGTACTTTTAACTTAGGGTTTTTGTTCTCAGTGTGCTTAAATCTGAGTACACTTAACTTAATTAGATTTATTAGATTTAACTTAATAGATTTATTAGATTTAACTTAGATTAAATATTATTTAGTTAATTTTATCTGTAAAGTATTTTTTATTTTAGGCACACTTACTTTGAAGTTTCACAAACCTCTACTTGCTAACCCATATTTAAAACCTTTAAATTCAATAAAAATCACGCTACTTAACTTAAAATCCACAACCATAAACAATGTTTCAAGTAAACATCATACAAAAATCGCAAGACAACATATGGACAATTTACTGGCCTTTTTATGAACCAATGTCATTAAAACATTATTTGGCACCATTATTTATTTGGAAATAAATTCAATGCTAATGATAAAAAAAACAATCATTGCACTGTAGTGGAAAGTAAACAACAAAAAAAAAACAGTAGGCTATTGCACTGTATATACATTCCAAGACCACACTGTAAAAACTGGGATTGGGGTTAATTAATACTTAGTAAATAACTAATAGTAACCTATACATAACCTAGTAACCTAGACTATGTGTAGTTTGAAATCGAATTGAGCAGAATTCAACAGATTTGAATGATTTATTAATTGCATTTTACACAACTTTGGTTGAATAAAATTAGCTGTGATACATTGAGTAGAATTTAATTATATTTTATGAGGAACGTCAAAGACGCAGAACATTGATGTAGTTTACTCATTGGGAGGTCTTTGGTTTTAATCACCTTACACTTCCACCCAATGCATTTTGTGCCGCATGGTCACCAGTTATGCATCACCACACATTTCAGGAGTTGCAGTCCTCCATCTTCTCACAGGTAAGACCTTTTAAATTATTGTTAGGTAACGAACAATTTCTAAACAAGTTGCTGTAGCAGTGTTTTGTGTTACTGCAGCTTACCAAACATATCAACTTTACTGTGCAGTAAGTCAAAATTAAACTATGTAACGGTTAGTGATTCCGGCCCCTCCCCCATGGTCTTCAGCAAAATTTTGGAGCGGTTATGTGGAGAAGAACTTTGTTTCTTAATGATCAAGGTAGGCCACCTGATTATTAATGATCTACCTGTTGATAATGTTTATAATTGGGCTACTTAATGTTCGCAGCGCTAACTTATTATTGGCTGTAAAATTGTTTGCAAAGGAATTGAGCGATTCATTACATAGATAGCTAGCTCCGAATATGGCACCATTTTAACTACCTTTAGATACATTTTGCATGCCTTGCTTAGTGCTTAAAATAATAAGTTCTGCTGCTTTGTTCAACTTAAATGAATAAACCGTCCGTATTGTGGTCATAAATCACCATCTTAGTCACTTGCTTAGAATAAGCTAGCTAATTTTAAGGCTAGGTAGCGATAGTGAGCAGCTTTGCGAGCGCTCTGGCTAAATTTCAAAGGAGAAAATGAGGCATTTGTTGTGTGGCTAATGTATTGCTGTTAACATTTAAAACATGGGGGGACTCGTTTAAGCATTAAAGTTAATCTTACATCACTGCAAAAGGGTTTTTTACTGTTATTGTGGGCAGTTGCAAACTAAGGATTGCTTGCTTAGTTGGCTAATTATATACGGATATGCTAACTAACGTTTTCCCATTTAGCTAGGCCAGCTAGTTAGCTAGCTGCTAGAAGTGCTTGCACGCCAAGCTGCTGTGAGGGGATCAAAGGGGACCTGAAGCTGTTTTGATAATGTGCTGTAAAACTCAGAGGCTGGCATTTATTTAGAGATGCATTATGCAAGTAAAATCGCCAGGAAAGTGCGTTAATGTTCGTTAATGGTTTTCTAACTATTTAGCTAGCTAGCTATGTCCTCCTTGTCTAGTTGTAACGGCTAAATGGCTAGCTGCCGACTTGAAATAATATCAAGGAAGCACCCAATTCTAACTGCTAGCTAGAATTTGATTGGAACGCACATAACCTACATACGGTAGGCTACTTTGCTTTCTTTCATGTCATATACCTGGCAGTTCTGAAATGCGTGCTTTACAGGGTCAGAGTGCACTGGCAGTTCAAAGTCAAAGGCCCACTTATGCAGACTTCATCAAAGAAGGTGAGTGTTGTTAACCTGAATGGGAAGTTCATTGTTCTTTTCCATTATTATCACAACTCTAATCAACAGTTTTGCTTTTTTATGTAGTGCAGAATACGTTTGGGTTCCCATCTGGAGCAGCTCTTCGCGTTTATGATGACTCTAACTGAAGAGGACATCATACAAGACTTGCTTGAGGTAAATCCAGACTTAATGTTAATCATGAAATATATCATCTTCTCTTTCTCTTTTCTCTTCTCTTCTAATAGTCCAGGTAGCTTGGCTTGGTTTGGAACTCAACTATGTTGTCTTACGGAATGGATTCATAATTGCTCTTCATTGATACATTATGCGTTTTAGAGTCTCCCTGTAATTCAGCCAGCACCTGTACAGACACGGTGTCACCAAGTGACTTTGATGTGACACCAGAGCGACCAGCCAAAAGATCAAAAGCTGTAGAGGACAAGAGTGAATTATCAGCAGCAGTAAAAGAGGTAGTGTTGATTCCACTAATCAAGACTATAGTGTCCCTGGGACTGAAGTTAACCATCCATTTTGCTACTTAGATGGTCCATACTGCCTTGAAAGAGAAACTAGGAGGACAGGATGTCCTTGATGAATACAGCGTAAGGAATTCATTGTCCAGTGAAATGAAATGAGTCCTTGTGAATATACTGGTTGGACACATGACAGAGATGCATGGGTGAGAGTTTTTTTCTGCCACTGTCAAAACAGCTGTGTCTGTAGGACTACCTTAATCATCAATGCCAAACTTTGAATGCCTATGTTTGTCTTTTACAGAAGGATTCTATCTCGGAAGCAAAGAGAGAACTATGCCTTTGGAATTGTTACCCTTTTCCCAGCTCTGAAGGATGCATTCTCCCCAAAAGGCTATGTGAGGGTGGCATTTCACATATTTGGACAAATATTTCAAATACTTAAATTTCTCAAAATATCATGTATATCATTGAAGTTATTGTCATTGTTTAAATGTTTCAGGAACACTTTTACGATGGGGAGAGTGGGACAGGATATCTTGTATGGCGCCTTAATACTCTGCATAGAAACATGTGTCATCGTTCTCTCAAGAGTGATCCTCTGCAAGGAGGTCCCAGGTTGAAGAGGACCATCAACTGGGGATGCTGTCAGAGAGGCCATATCACTTCTTGTTCATTCCATTGATGAAGCTTTGCTCTTCCATAAGATGAAAGCGACATTTCAGGATCACCAAGAGCTGGTCCTTAGAAGACCACTGATGTCCTGAAAACATTTCCAAGGTTTTTGGACATCAAAGGATTGGTAAATTTGAAGAATTATTTTAATTGTTTCTAAGATATGAAAAAAATTGTGCTTTATTTTTGAGCATTTGTCTGTATATCATTACCCCCTGTCATCACTTGTCTTTTTTCCTACTTAAGGTGAATCAAGACTTTACACTCCTATTCGGTCCTGAAACATCCTCCAAGATGTTAGAAAGATGGGACTCTGCATTCAAGCCAAAAATCATCCAAGAAGCAAGATGCCTGACTCCGACACCTTCTGTGTGTCACTTCCTGATGTCTGCAGACCAAGAGCCAGAGAGCGACCCCGGTTCCTGTAAGTTAAAATGGTCCTAGTTCATGGTGCTGTAATGCTACAAACTATTTATGGCAGTTGTTGGACAGATTTGGTAGCTGTGGTCACTTATGTCAGTGCCTTTGTCTCCCTCAGATTGGGACAGAGATATGGCTACTCTTCTGTTGTTGACTCATCCTCTTCTACCACCACCTAGAGGGAAAAAGTCTGCAAAGATCAGTGCCGCTGATGCTGCTGCCAAGCTTGTGGTCTATCGTAAGGTAAGATGCAATAAACTACACTTAAAATTAAACAAATTGACTGTTATAAGACCTTAATAATAATAATAACTAGAGGTCGCAAGCTACCTCAAATGCTTCCAAGCCCCAAAGGTGGAAAAAGTATATAACAATTAAACAATCTGAGTTTTTTACTACATAGCATGATTCCATAATAACATTAACACCTTCACTGCTTTCAAAACAAATTAAACAGCACAATTCAATGGCATACATTCATTTAATCACAGCTATTGTGATTCATAGTTACACAAATGTGAATGTTATGTAATAATAATCATCTTGTTGCAATACCAAGTTACGTCCAGATTCTACATAATGAGGACTGTTGTTACATGACACACAGACTACTTCCTTCCAATACATTTTACCATATTAAATGAGGTACACTATGTTTTAAAGTTTGAGAAGTAGAATATTACCAAGCTATCTAGCAACCTAGCACCACTTTCATATATTAAACTACACTACAGAAGGCACGCCGGTTAGAGTGAATAAAGCAAAAAGAGTGCAACAACCTGCTTACCATATGAGGTCATGTCAGGAGTCGCCAACGCTGGCCCCCGCAACCCCAGCACAGGTTCCCCCTAATGGATCCGCCCGCCACAGACAACCAGGACACCGGAGTAGCAGGTACGAAAAACTTTATTAGACTTCTAATAAAAACAAAGTTCATAGGTGAGACGGCTCACACCCTGCAGACCTCCCCTCTAAACCTTCCTCCCACCCCTTCCCTGCGGCGGCTCTTCCCTCTTCCTGGCCTCTCCCACGAGGGCCCAGCACCAGGAGTGAGACTTCCCCCCACACGGCACCACAAGCCTGAGCCCACCGCAGGTCAAGATCCCCCGTGCACGCACACACACACACCACACAGTGACCACTCCAACTCGTCTCCCGCGCTGGCCCCCACGTCAGAGGCCAGACCCCTCTCAGCCGCCCGGGGGGGGTAACACTCCAGGGAGGGAGAGGTCCACCCACGCACACTCACACACCAAAAACAAAGGGGTGGGACGCAACTAGGCCCGTGCCTCTGTGCCAGGCCTGGCTTGCGCCCGAAAATAAAAAAACAAAAACCCAAAAGAAAAGGGGCGGGGTGCTGCTGATGTTTCTGGTCCAGACCGCTGCCTCCAGGTGCTGGTGTTTATTGCTGGTCCTCTCGCACAGCTCCGGAGCAGGAACTTCGGCCACACTGGGGGAGGGGAGAACACACGACACAGATCACCCTCACTGTTAGGCTGGGCAGCCTTAAAAAAGGGCACGCACACACACCGCGGTAGCACCGCCAGTCACGTCCCTTACTGCACAGGGCACCGCCCCGTGCCCCTGTGCAGTAAGGGACGTGACTGGCGGTGCTACCGCGGTGTGTGCCGCCTCCTGCCCAGCCTGGGGCTCTGTTGCTCCGCCGCTCTCCCGAGTCTCATCCCCTTCTCTTTCCCCAGCCGACCTCCGCTGCACTGCCTGCTCCGTTAGTCACCCCAGGGAGCGGTCCAGGTCCACAGCACTCCGCCATCACTCACTCTTCCTCGCACGCAATAAAATAAAAGGAAACCCCTTCCCGGGATTTCCTCCCCAAATCAAACCAAAAAAAAACGAAAGCAAACACCAACCTTAACAACCCAAAAGAAAAAGAAAAAAGAAAACCCGGCCGAAACGTCAAACAAAACCGAAACCAAAACAATCAATAAAGAACAACGAGAGAAAGAAAAAGAAAAGGGGGAAAAAAAAAAAGTCGTCACCCCCCCCCACCCCCACCAGCAGAGCGTTCCCTCTCCTGAGCCGTCCAACCACCGACTGCCTACATTGCCACCTTCTTATACCTGCAACTCCCGCTAATGACAAGTCAGAACAGCCGCGAGGCAATCACTCAATAATCCCCGGCTCAGCAACGCACCCGCGGTTCCCAATTAACATCACGAACGGAGGCTCAACACGGCGGCCGCTGTCAGCTTACCTCCTGACAGATATTCAATATCAGCTTACGTAGACTCTTCACTCTGAACAAGTCGCTCCTTCGATAATGCATGCTCCTTTCTTTAAATACGTTCTTCCACAACAAGCGCGCTTCGGTTGTAGAAAAGTAATTCATGAATGTATTAGCAAACCAGCTAACAGCCTTTGATATTAGACTACATTATGAAACATTTTCATTGCAGTGAATAACGCTAGAAACTTTGGAAACATAGTATTTTGCTTAACCTATTTAATTCAACCGTAGTGGCAAGGAATACAGTGAAAATCAAAACGTTCTAATGTATCATTGCTGCTTTTTCCAACGATAAACAGAATTTAACAAAAGATCGGCTGCAGCTGAATTAAGGGTAGTTAATTTCAGTAATGAATGGAATCTAGGTTGCTACGCAACAACGGTTTCATGTACAGATACAACACGCATTATTTTATAGTGACAGTCATAACAAGATTCGTTCAAACAGACGTAAACAAGCGCGCTTCGGTTTTACAAAAGTAATTGATAAATGTATTTATAGCGAAGGCCGATACCAGCCACCCCAACCAGCCTCGAACCCAGGTCTCCGGGATAGCAAACACACGACTTTGAGCGCGACGGCAAAGAGCCAGACTCGTTTGTACGGCAGTCAGAGCGCATACTCAAGCGTAGTGACGGCACTCCGTGACAGTATTCACAATATTAACAAACCAGCAAACAGCCTTTGATATTAAACTACATCATGTAATTCGACCGTCCTGGCAAGTTATACGGTGAAAATCAAAACGTTCTAATGTAGCGTTTCTGCTTTTTCCAATGAGAAACAGAATTTAACAAAAGATCGACTGCAGCTGAATTAACGGTATTTAATGTCAGTGATGAACGGAATCTAGCTTGAGCGTCATCTAGGTTTTCATTAACAGATACATCACGCATTATTTTATGGTGACAGTCATAACAAGATTCGTTCAAACACACCTAAACAAACGCGCTGTGGTTTTAAAAAATTAGCTAGGTAGCACGGACATTCACTTACCAGCTAGTTGAGATTTCATGGAAATTAAGTACCCTGAGAGCTGCATATTAAAACAGCCACTTATGCAGAATCTGAGTATTGCAAAAAAGTTAAAACACATTTAAATTTGTGTCATTGAATTGTGCTGTTTAATTTGTTTTAAAGCAACGAAGGTGTTAATGTGATTATGGAATCATGCTGTGCAGAAAGAAAAACTGTTTAATTGTTATGTATCTTTTTACACCTTTGGGGCTTGGAAGCAAATGAGCCAGGATGGTATGGCAGTCAGAGCGCATACTCAACAGTAGTGACGGCACTCCGTGACAGTATTCACAATGCTAGCAAAGCAGTAAACACCCTCATATTGAACCACATCATGAAACAGTTTCATTGCAGTGAATAACGCAAGAAACTTTGGAAACATACTATCTAGCTTAGCCTATGAAATTCAACTGTACTGACAAAGTGCCAGAGAAAGACGTGAAATTCAAAACGTTCTAATGTAGCGTTTCTGCTTTTTCCAACGATAAACAGAATTTAACAAAAGATCGGCTGCAGCTTTAATTTCAGTGATGAACGGAATCTAGCTTGAGCGTCATCTAGGTTTTCATTAACACATAAAACACACATTATTTTATAGTGACAGTCATAACAAGATTCGTTCAAACAGACCTAAACAAGCGCGCTTTGGTTTTAAAAAACTAGCTACGTAGGAACCTAGCCTGCACACCTTATATTGAAAAGAACAACGTAATCGTTCATAAAGTACACGGACATTCACTTACCTAGCTCGCTAGATGAGATTTCGTTCATTTCACCATGCTAACAAGATACAGTAGTTAGAAGAATGTAATCGTTTATACATTAATTAGCTAGCAAGGTAGCGCAATGAGTCAGCGAAAACGCTACACGAGTATTGAAAAGAACAATGAAATCGTTCGTAAAGGGCAGGCACATTAACTTAGCTAGCTCGTTAGATGGGCACAGAATGGTAATACAATAATGAGATGACTGCAGACACAAAGATGACAACATATTCACCGTCCTACCAAGATACAGTATCTACCTGGCAAGCGCAGAGTCGCAGGGATATTAAGAATCACAACGTGGATTGAGGAGAAGAATTCCAACGATAAACAGAATTTAACAAAAGATCAGCTGCAGCTGAGTTAAGAGTATTTAATTTCAGTAATGAACGGAATCTAGCTTGCTAGTCACTTCCGTTTTCATGTACAGATACAACACACATTATTTTATAGTGACAGTCATAACAAGATTCGTTCAAACAGACCTAAACAAGCCCGCTGTGGTTTTAAAAAATTAGCTAGGTAGCAAACTAGCTTCCACACCTTTCTTTAAGAGATATTAAAACGCCACACAACGAGTATTGAAAAGAACAACGTAATCATTGTAAATTTGGATTGCTAGCTAAGATTGAGAAGTAAATTCTATGTACACACGTATTTAAAATATTAGCAAGCTACCTAGCAACCTTGGTACACGAGTATTGAAAAGAACAACGCAATCGTTCATAAAGTGCACAGACATTCGCTTACCTAACTTGCTCTAGCTCGCTAGATGAGATTTCGTTCATTTCACCGTCCTACCAAGATACAGTACGTAGAAGAATGTAATCGTTTACACATTAGTTAGCTAGCAAGGTAGGGCAATGAGTCGCTACCTGGCGAAAACGCTACGCTTTATACAGTAGTTAGTTAGCAACGTAGCACAATGAAAGACTTTCAATATGTATTGAGGAGAAGAATGTAATCGTTTGTAAAGTGCATGGATGTTAACTTAATACTTTTCTCAGTTGAAGACCGAACTTCTGATTCGAAGCGTAGATTCTAAACCTAACTTTTATGCGGTGCCTGTGTTCGTGAGCCGCCATGACGGCCAAGTCTTGAGAGTTTCCTTTTCAGAGCACGGCAGCGCCCTACTCGTGGAAGACTGCAGTACTGCAAGCATCGCCATAGACTCCCATTATATTTTGCAATCATATTTTATAGATCTGCAAACTTTGACAGAATTCCATACACATATGCCACAAACCTACCAGGTTTGGTGTAAATAGCTCTTACCGTTTTAGAGTTATAGCTGTGGGAAAAATCTGTTTTCATCATTTTATTGCACAGGTAGACTTTTGATCCAGGTAACTTCCAAATTATAGCAGATATCCATAAACCCCGTACAATTTGAATGATACACCCCTTGGGCTACGTCCAGGACCAGATTTCACATTCCCTAGACTTACGGCCTAGGAGGCTCATCGCTTAGAAAAACACCATAAATATAGGGTTTTTTGTAAATATCGGGGTGGGGGGCCTTCGCCCCCCCCCAAAATGTTATATGCACAAGTTCATGTCATAACAGACATGCATACCAAATTTGGTGTAATTCAGACTTCTACTTCTATACGTTTGGCCTGCCAGAAAAACAGAAGAAAAAAAAAAAAAAAAAAAAAAAAAAAACAGAAGGAAAACAATACAGAAGGAAAACAATATGCTTCCCAGCCCTGGGGGATTACAGCATTACATTTACTGTATATAGCGCTTTATGTTGATACCCAAACTGCTTTACAGTGAGGGGGGAAACTCATCTCACCCACCACCAATGTGTAGCACCCACCTGGGTGATTCATGGCAGCCATTTTGCACTAGAATGCTCAGCACACATCAGTTAGAGGTGGAGAGGGAGGGAGTCATTGAGCCAATTACACTGGGGAAGGATTAGGTGGCCAGATGGAAAGAGCCAGGTTGGAAATTCAGCCAGGACACTAGGGAACCCCCCTACTCTTATTGATGAGTGCCATGGGATCTTTAATGACCACAGTGAGTCAGGACTTCGGTTTAACAATTCATCTGAAGGACAGCATCTCCTACAGCACCGTGTCCCCATCACTGCACTGGGGCATTGGGATCTTTGTTTAGGCCAGAGGGATGACTGCCCCGTACTGGCCCACCAACACCACTTCCAGCAGCAGCTTAGATTTCCCAGGAGGTTTCCCATCCAAGCCCACACCTTCTTAGCTTCAGTCATTCAGCAGGAACAGGTTACATGTTCGTATGGCTTCTATGGATTATGGACCAGCTTCTTTACACAAGGAATGTATGTTTGCTTCTGTTGCAGTTTTGTTGCAGCATTGATGAGGCACTTGGACAAAGAGAAGGTCAACAGCCATACCTCCTTGCTGTGGGGAGAAGCCAAGGCCGGATCGACAATTTCTACATCGCTCTAGATAAGAAGCTCTCTCAGCACATTTGATGAACTTTTCAAATCACACTTTGTTTTCAATTTGCTATATGATGATGCTCTTGTCAATTTCTACACTCTGTTTATGTCATTGTTTTATTATAGCCCCTCTCTCTGTTTAATGTTGTATATTGGCATTTTGCACTTGAAAAATGCTGGATAAACATGTTTAGACTGTGTTGCATGAATAAATGTTTACCTGGTATTCTTTTTATGCATGGTAATCTGTTGACCCAATTTAAGTAAACTGTGGCACCAAGAAGACACGATATTGGGTAGATTAGAAATTAAAAAATTATGGCAACAAAGTGACATTCAGTGTTATTGAATAGATTTAAAGTCCTGTAATACCAATTAAAACTTGAATTTACACAATTCATTTAGGTACAGATAAATAAGAATTACAGTGTAAATGTGTTGAATTAAGCAACAATATGCTAAAATATGAGTTTATATAATTTATTTTATTTAGTGAATCCAAATCATTTTTATCCAGACATTTAGTAAGGTCATCCATATATTTAGTAAATGTAAATCAATTTCCCCCAGATATTTAGTAAATATAAATCAATTTTGCTCAGATACTTAGTAAATATTAATTGATTTTCCTTGTGAAATTGATTTGTATTTACTAAATATTGTTGGGCTATATTAACTCATAATTTGGAATGCTATTACTAAATCCAACACATTTTAACTGGTGCTTTTATTAACATGTACTTATTTTTTTGTTTAAATTTAGTTCACTTATTCAATACATTTTAATCAAAGCTTAGGTAATTAAAATCTATTCAATTATATTACGTGTCACTTTGTTGCCATAATTTTTTTAAGTAACCATTGGTCACATTTTTTACAGTGCAACTGCAATACAGTGCAGTGTGAAATTCCAAGCAGAAATAACATTCAGATATTTTTACATTCACATTCAAGAACATTTCTTTAAATGAGCTTACATCAAAATGTGTCAAAAGTTGCAATAAAAGTGGTGCTGTGAGTAATTGAATAATCGATTATTCAACAATACAAAAATTAATCAAATTTTGGTTGATTGGTTTACACTTGTCAGGTAAAACAAAGGTATAACATCTAAAACTTGACCAAAGTGTTTTTTTAATAAATACAATGCAAAGTTGTATTTAATGCTGGCTAGGTAAAGCTAAAAAAAAAGAAAAATGTTTCTTTGGCTTCCAATGACATTGTGATGCACATTTCCACAATCATATGTGAAACCTAATTTTTCTTTTTAAGTCTAAAGTTATTGTATGGATTAATTGAAAACAAAACAACTGATCAAATTAATCGATTATTCATTGCATTGCATTACTCATACGCAAACTGATTAATCATTAGCAGCAATACTGAACAACAGTTCAAGTTTTAATAACTTCTATGCAGTAAAAACAGTATTCAAGTATTAAAATTGTGTAGAAAAACACTTTGAAAATTCTATAGTTTCTTATCAGCCCATCAAATTCCAGTGCAGCCATAACTCATAAAACAACTATGGCAAACAAGTGCATTGTAACTTTAAGTGCAATCCGAAAATATAGCACTGCTTTTTGGAAAGAACAGCCATCAGTAACAGTGACATTTAAATTGTCACTTACAACCCTATAAACTGACAAGAACATAAAACTCAAATTGGCATAAAGGTAAGCTAATAATAGTAGCAGTGCATTAAGACATCTTGTGGCTTGTTTCGTCTCAAGACTAGAACAGTTGCTTTGGTCACCTAACTTATTCCAATGCCAAAAGATCGTTTTTCAGACTCAACACCCTAGGCTTCAACTTCCCATCCTCTAGTCCCATCAAGACTTTCTGTGTGAAGTCAAAGGTAGTGGACATGTCTTCTGGGTAACCTAGATACAGAACATGTATCAAGCCAAACAGCATCACAAAGGCCTCAGCCAATGTGGAAAAACCATGGACTACAATGTTACCCTCCAGCACAATGGCAGTCCTCTCAGGATTCAGGTGGGTTTCATCCATCACGCTGCCCACTATGAGGAGCTGAACAGGCATTTCACCCAGGTCAGGTTCATTGCTCTGTGCCACCTGAAACGGAGACATGAACAGAAAATCTGTTACTTTCTAAAGCAGTGGTTTTCAACCTTTTTGCCCCCATGACCCCCCCGCCCCCATGCCCACAGAAATATTCCAGGGCCCCCCCACATGAGACATGATAACCTGTCATCATGTTTCCTGCTGGTGGTACAAGAGGAAATGTCATAGGGTCACACAAAGTGACAGGATTCATGCTCTAGGCAACATGAATTTAACCAACATGCATGGTGATCCACCAATTAAATTTGGAGATATGCTGGTCTGAACTGTGAACAACATGGTGACGTATAGGCCCCTGGTTCCCAGAGCACATAGAGAATATAGCCTTTTATGTAAAAAAAAAAAAATAAGAATGCACTGACTTACATCCCAGAGCTTCAGAAATCCAGTGTCATTCTCATGTAGATAAGCAGGGAGGGCACGGAGGACAGAAGCGCGTCTCAGATAGACATCAATTTGCTCCTAGAATATAAAATGTTTTTCCTTTAAAATGGACCCAAAAAACATTGACAGAGTATACCATATATCAGCACAAAACCATTCTCATCGCTTTTTAGTTTGGGATGATATACAGTTGTATGCAAAAGTATGCACCCCGTCTGGAGTCGTTTTCTTCAGGCTAATTTTACCATTGAGACCAATAGGAAAATTAGCCTGTTGAAAACCACTGAAGGTTGCACCTTCTCTATCACGAAGCAAAGTGGCATGAGGATGATGGTTTTGGGCTGCTTTGCAAGTCCATGGCTTTGAGTTTGAATCAATCATTGAGTAAACCTTGTATTCCAAAATTTACCCACATTTTCTGTAGCAGAACCCATTCCACACCTGAAAATCCCATTGAGATGCATTCAAAAGACCTGACAACAACACAAAAAGGATAAAATTCTGAAAGGGAAATCTTGAAAATTGGCCCAGATTTAATCCAAGCAACATATTACATTAACGTATGTGAAAACTTTTGGACCTGAGCCAGTTTTAGCTCTATTTTCATAAAGGGGTACATTCTTTTACACCCAAAGACTTAAATATAATTTTAATTTAAAATTTCTATACTTCTGTTTCCACATTCACAGAATTAAATACATTCTGTGATTCGATTTAAAGGGCAGGCCAGCGTTCCAGGAACTCGCCAATAGGTGGGTCATCATTGACGATCTCTTTGCGTCGCAAGGCAAAGGTGGTCTGCATCAACTTCTCAATCAGGGGAAGGTTCCTTTCAGTCTTCTTAACTTCATCTACAAGTAGGATCCTGAATCTCTCTAGGCTCACAGCATCTTCACCTCTTGGAAAATTAGGGAGGAAGTTTACTTCTGCCCTCTTTGGTCGTTTGATGTTGGCATGGGGAGCCTCTTTGTCTGGGTTATTTCTACTCCTTTTCCCAGAATTAACAGCTACCTCGTGAAACCCTGCCCGACTCAACTTGGTACGGTAGTTACCCATCTTAAACTTTAATCTATTTTTCCAATTGTACCATCCTGTCTGAGATCCTGGCTCTTTAAGACAAGGATGCTTTGTGACAAGTGCTTCAGCTACCATTGAAACTTCCTTATCATTAGGGTAAGCTTTGAAGCTATGTATCTTAGCAGCAAGTGCCTCAAGAATACCATACTTTTGGCCTCTAGATAGCTTGAGATTTTTCCCTGTCTTCTCAAATGCTGCATTTCCTTCACCTAGAATGAATACTGGAAAAACAGTGGGCCATATTTTGGCCCTGTCTGGAATTGAGGCATGGGACAAGACTACTGTGTCATCTGATGCAACAGAACTGGCATCACTCTCTGACCTTATCAATTTCAGCACAGCCTTTTGAGGAAGCTCCTCAATGTCTACAAGGGAACATAATTGCCCGTCAAAGTCTGGATCTTCATATGATAGGCTAAAGTCAAAGTCAAGGCTAAACTTCTCTTTTATCATTGTTTTAAGCTCATCCACAGATTCTGGACATGAGTAGAGAGTCAACTTCCTGACAATGTCTGTGGAGGTATGGACATGAAGAAAGAACCTTTGAGCTGCCATTGCCTAAAAAGAGACATGAAGAATAGAAGAATAAAAGATATGCAATGTAGCAACATTAAAGTTTCACTCAGGTTTACAAAGTAAAAATCAAGTACTTTTGTTTCCGGTGGCGAACTACACGGTATGACAGCCTAGTAACCGAGCTCCTGTGTCACACCCACTCCCAGTCAGCCAGCTCAGCCACGCCCCACTCAGCCAGCTCAGCCAGCTCAGCCATGCCCAGTTCAGCCTGGCTCAACCACACCCACTCAACCACACCTGTGATTCATTCCTTCAATCAAGCCCTGCCTTTATAAGGACTCAGTTCTGTTACCTCATTGTGAGGTATTGTTTCCCTGATTCATTACTGAGCCTGCTCTTTGCCTGTGACCTCTCGCCTGTTTTTGGACCTCGCTTGTGTGTTTTGGATTCTGGTTTGGAGTGCTTCTGATTCCTGTTGATGACCTGTTTTGTCCCTGACCACGTTTGGATTCTGTCATTAAAACCTGTAACCGCATCTGGATCCCAGTCTGTTTCATTACATCCTGTATCAGCCTTAAATGTCCCCTAATTCAAGAATCTTTATTCATTAAAATTGATATACATTGAGGTAATAATGAACGGGGACAAAATTAGGAAAGGGGCACATAGGTTACGAAACAATGCTGAAGGAGAGATCGAGAAAGAAGCTGTGGCCAGCGAAATCCTAACAGGACAAGATGGAGGCAGCAGAGAAAACGAAACTTTGGATTTAATCCGTGAAGTGTTGAGTAAAGTTATGACTACGGGGATGGCAACACTCCGGACCGAACTGAAAAGAGATATCTCAGAATTCCGCACGTGTTTTCGGGAGGATATTAAAAAAAATTGGACAAATTCACGAAGGAAATAAACTGGAAAATACAAGATACAACAAGTCAGATAGAAGGAGCAGTGAAACGCATAGGAGAGATGGAAGAAAACATGGCCGATATGGTACGATGGGACATCGGAGTCAAGGATGCCCTCACCCAGCTGCTTAGTAATCAACGGGCACTACAGGATAATGTGTCTGATTTGGAAGGGCGCTCCAGGCGCAACAATATCAGGATCTATGGCGTCCCGGAGGGTGCCAAGGGCACCTCCGCAGTGGCGTTCGTTGAAAACCTGATAAAGTCAGAATTGGGAGGCGATCTTGGCTTGGAACGGGATCGTGACCTGGGGATAGAACGCGCCCTGGGACCAAAACCACCTGCAAGTGCCCCGCCACACTCTATGGTGGTCCGGTTCCTCCAGTTCTCAGTTAAAGAGAAGATTCTCTATACTGCATGGAAGAAGGAGCTTTGAGTCCAAAACAAACGAGTGTATTTTGACCATGATTATGCAACGGATGTACAGAACAAGAGGAAGGAGTACATACCTGTTAAGAAGGCGCTGAAGGAAAATGGAATAGGATTGCAGACTCTGTCAACCAGAATGCGTGTCTTCTTTGAAACGGGCACCGTTCTGTATAACAGTGCGACACAAGCAGTGGAGGATCTGCGGAAACAGGGCATCACCGTGGGTGAAATCACTCGTGGGACTAAGAACAAGGGCATATTGGAAGAAACCCTGGCCCGACTTCTACCATGGGAGATGACCGAGACTCGGCGTGGTGGAGATAAGAACCAGTTGCAGCAGCAGATCCGGGAGAAGCTGAAGGAGTACCGTAGGACGGAGTTGGGACTTGCAGCAGGGTATGAGTGAGTGATTTATTCCAGGGTACGTACAGTCATGAAAAACCTGGAAAAGTCATGGAATTTGAAAATAGCAATTTCCAGGCCTGAAGAAGTTTTGGAAAAATAAATAAACCCAGAAAGTTTTGGAAAAGTCATGGAAATTTGCTTCACAGATACTTGTATAATAGAGTATATGTGTTTCAGTTAAGATCGATTGAGAAAAATCTATACTGGTTAACCCTTTCACACGTAACTTTTTTATGCTACGTAGCGCGGGTGTTATGTTATATAGTTCGTTATGTTTTCATTTGCGTTTTAACATTCTCATAGTTTTCACCGCCGCATTTGCTATATTTTTAAATGTTAAATCCTTGTTTCCTCAAAGCTAAAATTAGCTAGAATTTTTCCAATCTCGTGGTCTAATCGCACGGATGTTAGCATACGTGCTAAACGGCTGCAGGGGCACCGTAAAGGGGGGAGTTAGGACGATTCCAAGGGCCCAGCATTGACAGGGGGCCCTCGTAGAACACTATTATTATTATGATTATTATTATTATTATTATTATTATCATCATAAATAAGTTAATGTCATTAAAATTATAATTTCATCCATTAAAAAGTTTAAAATGAAACCAACTTGTTTGTTTCTCCATTTTTGGCAAAATTATCAGGATAGCCTTTATATTTCACCCCTCTCTCTATTCATTGCATGGTTCAGCCTTGCATAGGTACATTTTACGGCAACGATTACAGAGCATGCTAGAACCTTTGCTTTCAAAGTCAGGATATCAAAAACGAAAAGCAAGGCAACAGAAAGCTGAGAGGAAGAAAAAGGGCCGACAGTCACCCAGTTTTTACCAAAGAAAGGTATATTTATTTACGGACCTTCCTTTGGTGGACATTAACATGTAGCTACGTAGCCAACATTGGCCTACTATTGTGGCTTAACCACTGCTTGGATGATCTAACTAACTAACAAGTTCATTTACAGTGCAGTGTCAGTGTCATTTCGCTCAAGTATTCGGTATGTTAACTTTATCGCCACCGAAAATGAGATGAGTGCAATTTTGGTCCAAATATAATTAATATAGCTTAGTGAATTTGTAGCCAGCTAGTGCGCACTCTGGCTATAGCTAGATAACTGGCATACATGCTAAGTAGCTTGTTCACTAATCAGGTCTGCCCTCGTCATGCACACATGGGTTAAAGATCTCTGGCCCCACGCCGGAAATCCGGCGTGCAGAGATTTTAGATCAGGCAATGAATTATTACTGGCGTATACAAATTCTGATATCAGAACGGAATGCAATTCTGTTAAAAACAATCACTGACGTGGTGGTTTTGACCAATAGTTTTAACTAATAGTAGCCTGTTTAGGCGATGTACTGGCACGACAGCACTGTTCTTATCCAATCGGCAACTAGTTTCAACTAGTTACAACTAGGATTGTATTAGGTGATTACTGCACAATAGGCTAGCATGCATTCAAATAGATGGACCATGAACGGGGGTGAAAAATAAATGGTGATAAACTTAATGACGGACAAAGGTTGGTGCAGGCATAAGCACAATAGAACACCGTGGGGTCAAAAATAAATGGTGATAGGCTTGGTTAGATGAAAAGCGCTATTTGTTAATGACGGACAAACGTTGCTGCCGCTTCATCCATGTTGTCATAACAAATTAAACAGAGCGCCAGGGAGCAAAACAGTCACAGGACAACTTTTATTGAAGCTGCACTTGTCATTTTTAATAGCATTTAAGAAAAAAGGAAGCACTTTTAATTTGAGCACTGTAATACAAAATTGTATTAATAATTGTATTTATTATTTTTATTATACAATTTTGAATTAAAGCTGTTGTGGAAACGCTAAATGTACATGTGTCCTATTTTGTTACCCCCCTTCCCCACCAAAAAAAAAAAAAAAAAAAAATTCAGGCTCAGAAAATTTTGTTGCTTTAAGCCCTGTGCACAGATGCAGCTTCAGGATTAGGAACCCTTTCCTCAACCCACCTCCCAGTTGAAGGAGGAGGTGAGCAGTATTTCGTTGATAATATATTTACAGTGCAATCCATGAAGTCTACAAATTATTAAACTTTGGGTCGTCAAATGGGTTTTCTAGGTTGGTGGGTGGTCTAGGTTTGGGTGGTGTTTTTGGGGGATTCACACAGGGAAGGTTATCTTCTGTTAATGCTCAATTAGGTAAATGGTGAGTAGGAGGCATAGTTAGTTTAAAATCTTCTTAGTCACAAAATCTTGTATTCCAAAAGACAGTTTCTCTCTGACACTGCTGCCTTCTGAAGTTAATGTCAGTGTTACTGGACACTTTTATTTACTTATTTATTTTTCAAAATATATTTATCTCCCAGTCATTTATGTTAATTAGGGCTACACAATGGAGTTCTCAGGGTTTGACACATTTTATTCTGTAAACATCTTACTGGTGTGTCAGTGTTACTTAAATAAATGTTTATTTTGTATCAAACCACATAGCTTGTCATTAATTTTAGTTAAGATATACTGTGGTAAATTTTGACATGGATTTTTATTCTTATTTTTCATGTATACACAGATGTTTCTGTTGCGGCACAGACGAGGGACCCAACAGCAGACCACGCACGATGAGGGTAAAGTGCGTATTTATTAATATCGGCAGGCAGAGTTCGTGAGCCGGGAACAGGCAGGGTCGGCAACGGGTAAGCAGTCCGTGGGAAAAACCAGGGCGAAGTCAGGGACAGTCAGGAACCAGGAGACAGTCCGAGGGCAATTCCGGGAGCGAAGTCGGGCAGAAGCGGAGTCAGGCACGGGGCAGGCAAACGAACAAGCAGACAGGGCAAAAACGGCAGACAGAAAAACCAGGTCGGGGCACAAGCGCGATCGGTACACAAAGCAAAACAGGCAACAAAAACGCGGGGACGAAACAGGTGAGAATAACACTGCTACGAACTAGCAACGAGACAGGAACAGGCAGGGCATAAATAGGGCAGAGCAGACGAGGTGATGGGGAACAGGTGAGCCGGCAGGCAGGTGGCGGCAAAGAAGCAACGAGGCAGGCGGGGACAGGGGCGGGGCTAGAACACAAGGAAAACAAAAGCACATGGACAGGGGAGAAAACAAACACACAGCTAGGGGGCCGGGGCACTGACAGTTTCAGAGAATGTGTGGTCATGGAAATTTGCCCCAAAGGCATGGAAAAGTCATGGAAATTTATTGGTAAAAATGTGTATGAACCCTGTATTCTTAATTTCCCATTACTGGATTATAATAATGGTGAGATTAAAAACCCTGTCCAGCCTTTTCTTTTTTCTTTTTATTTAACTTTTTTCTCTATGTATAATGAAAGGCTGATACTTACGGATCACAGACAGAGAGCCACAAGACTTTTTCTTTTCTGTTACCGAGGGGCCCCACTTTGTGGCTAGCCCCCCTCACTGCCAAAGGCGACACGGCACCTTTTTTGTTGGAAGCTCAGTTCAATGCCCTGTATTATAGTTCTTCAAGTTTTCTTGTTTTATTTTACTTTGTTTATCTCCTGAGGTCTGGGATGTCACAAGTGCAGTGTTTTAAAGGTTTAATTAATGCATTACCAATATTATAACATACTCTCACTGGACGTAGATGGGCTAAATAATCCGATCAAGAGAAGTAAATTGATAGCGAAAATAAAAAAGGAGAGGATAAATACAGCATTTTGGCAGGAAACTCATCTTTCTGGTGCTGAACACGATAAATTAAGAAAAATGGGCTTTAGGAATACTTTCTTCTCATCATATAAAAATGGCAAAAAAGGGGAGTTGCCATATTGATCTCAAATTCGATTCGGTTTGAATTCATATCTGAAATAAGCGATAGAGAGGGCAGATTTGTTTTGATAAAGTGGAAAATAGACCAAAAAGAGGTGACATTATTTAATGTTTACGCTCCCCCTGGGAGTGATATGTCCTTTTTTAGAAAGGTGTTTGATTTGATTGCATCGGAAACATACGGGACCCTTTTCTGTGCAGGAGACTTCAATATGCTTCTTAACCCTTTCTTAGATACAACTAATAGGAAAAGAGGAAGGAGTCCTACTGAAAAAAATGTATCAACAAGGTACTTAAAGACTTGGGGTTGACTGATGTTGTGACAGAGCTGGCTGATGCTCTGTACATAAAATAGCAGAAGGAGTAAAACTTTACAAAAAACAATAATTTATTTAAAAACTACTCAAACACAACAGAACCAGACTACTACCTCCAGCACACAAAATGGCTTCCAGCAATCTGAACCCACCTCTGTGTGGCCTCACACCTGTATATATAACATCCCTAATTAGGGCAGGTGTGACCAATTAACTAGTTCACAGACAGACAAGACAAGAAAACAATTAAACAATCAGTTAAGACAAACATGAAACCTGTTCCAGTTGTAGGTGATTGATTTAAACCGCTTATTTTACAAGATGGAATGTAGACAATGAGGATCCTCAATTTAACAATTAAACAACAAACATTGAACATTTAGTCTGTTGGGGGTGAGGTGAAGGGCTACTCCTTCACAGATGTGTGGCGGTCCGTACATGGACCAGTCCCAGGATACACTTTTTGTTCTTCAAAACACACAATCTATTCAAGAATAGATTATTTCTTTATGTATAACAAGGATCTACACAGATTAAAAGATTGTAGAATAGGCCAGAGGGACCTTTCAGACCACTCTGGGGTCTGTCTAACATTACATTTAGACGGTAGACAGCGAAAAACATTGTGGAGGCTAAATATTGGCATGTTGAATGACCCCACTTTTAGAAGTGCAATGGAGACAGACCTAGGCGTATATTTACAGGACAATGATAATGGGGAGGTAAATCCCAGTATATTATGGGATGCAGCCAAAGCTCATAGCCAGGACGGCCATGCTTAAAAAGATAAAAGCCCAAAAATTGTCAAGGCTGCAGGAAGAATTGAGAGATCTAGACCAAGTGCACATTGCTAATAAAGAGTCCTCTATTATATACCAAATTAGAAAAGTCAAACAGGAAATAGATAAAATATTAAGTGAGGAAGTTGAGAAAAACATAAGGTTCATGAAGCAAAGATACTATGAGGCAGGCCCTAAAGCAGCAAAACTGCTAGCTTGGAAGCTCAGAAAACAACAAGCAGAAAACACCATTTATAAGATCAGAGACCCTGTTACATATAAGATTACTAGCAGTCTGGATGGTATACATAAAGCATTTGAAACATACTACAAATCTTTCTATTCCCAGTCAGACCAGGTTAACAGACACACAATTGTTGAATTTTTGAATTCTTTAGACCTCCCTACGCTTGGTAAAGAAATTAATGATAAACTTGTCTCACCAATAACAAAGGAGGAAACAGATAAAGCTATTTCAAGCTTGAACACTAACAAGTCACCTGGTACTGTTTGGGTTTCACCCAGAATGGTATAACTCCATGAGAGAACACCTGCTCCCTTTATTGGAGACCTGTTTTAATTACATTTTAAAAGAAGGCTTTCTCCCCCCTTCCTGGAGAGAGGCCTTTATATCAGTTATCCCCAAGGAAGGAAAGGACAGGATGGACTGTAAAGGATATAGACCTATCAGTGTCTTAAACAGACTATAAATTGTACGCCGCCATCCTAACAAAGAGGATGGACACTGTAATGTCTTTGTTAATAGATGAGGACCAGACTGGATTCATAAAAAAACAGACAAACTCAAGACAATATAAGGAGAGCCCTACATATTATTAAACGGATTAATAAGGAAAATGTTAGCTCTATTGTTCTCAGTTTAGATGCTGAAAAAGCTTTTGATTCGGTTGGGTGGGAATTTCTCTATTTAGTAATGAACAGATTTGGCTTTAGCGAAGATTTTATATGTTGTATTCAGGCACTTTACTCTTCTCCTACTGCAAGAATAAAGGTTAATGGTAGCCTTTCTAACCCCATAACTCTGTGACGTGGCTGCAGGCAGGGCTGCCCTGCTAGCCCCAATCCTTTCAATTTATTCATTGAACCTCTGGCCCAAGCAATACGACAGGAGACAGAATTAAAGGGTATAGCTATAGGAGGAGTGGAGTATAAAGTAAGCCTGTACGCAGATGATGTACTGGTCACAATCATGGACCCAGGTTCAGGCCTGCCTCTGCTAATGAAACTGCTGGAAACGTATGGGGTGTATTCAGGGTATGTCCTTGACATACACAAAACCCAGGTTATGATATTTAATTACCTGCCCACACAAGAACTCACTGCAAAATATAATTTCAACCGGTATTCATCCCACATCAAGTACTTGGGAGTAAGTCTACCCAAAGACCTGTCACAGTTATTTGATATTAACTACAATCGTATTAGCAAAAAAATATGATGACCTCAGTGGGTGGGGCTTGCTCCTTCTCGACTTCAGCGACAGAATCAGATCAGTTAAAATGAACATTCTTCCCAGAATATTATATCTTTTCTTATCACTTCCAGTAGAAATCCCTCAAAAGGGATCCCTCAAAAACAATTTAGAGAATGGAATAAGCATATTTCACGATTCATTTGGGATAAAAAGAGACCAAGGGTGAAACTCTCTACCCTTTGGCTGCCGGAGGAGAGGGGGGGCATGGCCCTCCTATCTTTAAGGGATTATGATTTATCAGCCCAGTTGAGACCTCTTGCATACTGATGTAACCCATCCTATGTAGCCAAATGGAAGAGTATGGAATTATCTTTAATAGATACACCAATACAGTCATTGCTTGGCTGTGCTGGCAAGGAGAAGGGAATATTACAGACGGCAAGTCAATGGGTGAATTTCTCACTGAAAGTATGGGTGGAAGTGGTTAAACGTATCCAACTTCCAAGAGAGGTTAAATTGCTTAGATGGCCGGCATACAATCCTGACTTTACGCCAGCATTACAAGATTGTAGATATAGACAATGGGCCTATTCTGGTATTACTTCCATATGTGAGATTGTTAAAAAATGGGAGCTTAATAGTTCTGATAACCTATGTCAGACATACGGGTTGGGTGGGCAGGACTTTTACAGGTATTTACAGCTTCGTGATTATTTTTGTAAAAAGGCAAAAGGTTGTAATTCAAGAGAGCCACCAATCGTTATTCAGTTATTTATTGATGCTTATAATTCAGGAAACAATAAAGGTCTCATAAGCAAGTTATATCATGGCATCACATCACTGAAAAACACTACAGTCTATGTGAAAAAACGATGGGAAAAAGAGCTGGACATTGAAATAAGTGAAGACACGAGGCTGCATGCTTGGGAAATACAGTCATCCTCCACCAACTCCCAGACCCAGAGAGACTTCTGCTGGAAAAATTTGATTTGCTTTTTTATCACTCCCAAACAGAAGTCTAAACAAACTGGCATTCAGCTATGCTGTTGGAGGGAATGTGGAGAAATCATAGCTGATCATGTACGTGTTTTCTGGTCTTGTCCCTCTATTCAGCCTTTTTGGAAGTAAGTAGCAACAATCATCTCAAAAATCCTGGGTTTTAGTATCAGTACAACATTCACATCCCTCTATCTTGGTCATATCCCTGACGGACTAAGTAAAGATGATACCTACCTTCTAAAGATCCTGCTGGCAGCAAGTAAAAAGGCCATTACAAAATGTTGGCTTCAGAAAAAATGCCCTAATGCTGGCCTCTTTATCAATATTGTTAAGCACCTACATCTTCTAGAACAGATGATGTACTCCATATGGCTCCAAAAAGAATTGGGAGAAAAACAATGTGAAAAATGGTGTGTTTATTTAGCCAATGAGACAGATCTTCCATAATTACTGTATGTACCATATGCAATATTTATTTTAAATTAGGCAAATTTGCCTTGATTTATTGATCATCCCATGACTTCATGTTTGTGTGTGTTTTTTTTCTCTTCTACTTGTTGTCCTTATAATGTATAAAAATGTTTCTAAAGTAAAAAAAAAAATAATTAAGTACTTTTCAGTCAATCAGGAAAAAATTTAAACACTAAATATGAAGCCAACCATCGGTTCCACACATACCGCGAGTGAATTGGCTGCAACAACGCACTGTAAACTATCCTAACTGTGCAAGCCCCCCGTTTATCCGTTATCGTGTGAATATCTGCAAAACTGGGCTCTCTTTTCTGATAGCTTACCTGACACTGAGCATTACTTATAAATGATATATGTAAGCTAATTATATGACCTACAGTAGCATTCAAAGAAATGAATACAGTTAGTTATGTACTTCCAAAATTGGGCCAATCTTGTCATTGAAAAGTGTTTGGTTAGCCAACTGCAGTACTTTGGAGGTGGTGAACACCAGCAAAATGTCGTTGAAATAGAGACAAATCAAGCGATTAGACAGAGCTGAACGACGTTGCACAATATGTTCTTTGTCACACTCAAACAGTGTCGACAACACAATAGAAAGTTATTGTAGCATCCCCAGCTGATTAATGGTCCAAGTCTTAAACTGATGATTTATGAAGATGCTTTATTAACAATATAGCCTTCACTCTGCAAGATGGAAGGAAATTGAGAGTGCAATGATAGAAGGGGTTCCAATAGCAGCTATAATTGCAGATAGTAAATTAACAAATAACATGACAGATAAAAACAATCCCTGGATTAATCTAGCATTGAAGATTTGGCAGGAGACAGTGAAACTATGTGGTTTAGGAGATTCATCTAGAATGCTAAAATGGTGTGCATATGATACTGATTTCCTTCCAAATAAAACTGATAATAGATTTAGAATGTGGATTAAAAGAGGCCTTTCAAATTATTCTACATTTGTGCACAAAGGGGCATTTAAGAGCTTTGAACTTTTGCAGAGAAAACATGGTTTACAACGAAATGATTTCTATAGGTATCTTCAGGTCCGAAACTATTTCAATCAAAATGTAGGGGGAGCATTGGAGGCGCGAAACAGGAATTTTGGAGGTGTTTTTATCAGCAGGTAACTCACTGGTATGTAATAAGATTGTCTCCAGACTGTACAATGGTTTTCACCAGGCAATACACTATATGTTAAAGAAAAATGGGAAAAGGAGGGTAATTTGATTATTTCTGGGGAGGAATGGGAAAGATTATGTAAATTACAATGGGAATCCACATGTTCAACTATGTGGCGAGAATTCAGTTGGAAAAATCTTATTAGGGTTTTTATTACGCCCCTACAAAAACGACACCAAGGGTCTGGTGTGGGATGTTGGAGATTATGTGGATTAAATGAAGCCAATTACTTCCATGTTTTCTGGGAATGTCCGATTGTAGTTCCTTTCTGGAGAGATTCACAAGAACTTGGAAGCTATTTTTGATATTAACATCCCTTTTAAATGTGACTCCCTATACCTGGGGAACATATCATTTGAGATGTGGGATGCCAATGATAGGAAATTGACACTGATTCTTCTGGGAGCAAGCAAAAAGGCTATCACAACAAAATGGTTAAAACCAGAATCACCTACAGTGGATGAATGGATAGATATAATCCATGATTATATATATATATATATATATATATATATATATATATAATCATGGATTATATTATAATATATATTATAATTATATATATATATATATATATATATATATATATATATATATATATATATATATATATATACTGTATATATATATATATATGTATGTATAATGGAAAAGCTGTCTTTCTCTCTTAGAATCCAGAAAGAAAAATTCTTTCAGATCTGGACTAAAAGGACTGAGTATGTTAAACCCATACGGTCAGATTTTTGTTGAATGGTTAAGTCAATGTGATGTATTTTTTATTTTTTTCCTTCTGTTCTAATCTTTGCGATATGTAATATGAAAGCTCCCCATGTTCTTTTGTTTCGTTTTTAAGTTCGTTTATAAAAAAGAAAAGAAAAAGGGTAAACCTTTGGTCATAGTGAAGAACGGACAGACATTTTCAAGTTCAAAACAATATATTTTCTTTAGCAACGCGATCTGAATTAGGATCGAACTTGTATGTTTTCAAAAAGAAAAGTGGAAGTGTTAAAGTGCTGAAAATGTGTCATATTGATTGTATTCTTGTCAAAACCCAGATGACCAAAATAAAAATAAAAAATATATATATTTAAAAAAACAATATAGCCTTCACAAACACACCGTAAGAGCTAAAGGAAGAAAACAAATAAAAATACCATTTAACATTTACAATAACACACCAAGAAAATATAGCAGAAGGCTACCTATCTCACTATATATTATTGTACAAATACAGTACTGAATACATTATAAATTGTTACAGTCATACACAATGAGTTTGTTAAATTGTTTAGAACAGTAATTCAAATTAAACTACACCGCTATTTGTTTTTAACACCACCTGAAAGCTAAAACAGAAAACAATTTAGCGGTATCATAGTTCAAAGTACGAAACATACACTTCACTCAAAACGGCCAAAATCAAACACAAATTCACTAACCTTGTGCCCCTATCAGCCAGGTGCTAAACAATATAAAATACACTCTAGTACTTTCGAGACCTCCAACACTTTGACGGTTATTCTCGTCCGCTCGTATTTGCAAAAACTTTTTCCCGTTTATCCACCTCCACTTTCAGCCTTCTTTTTTCCTCGATACTTCCGGGTCCACACAACAACTGCGCATGAGCACCAGACAGTATAATCAAATTTCAAAATAAAAGCGCGTTTTAAGACATAAGACGCTATCATAAATAAATATGCATGAACACAAAAAAGGCACTTATCAATAATAATAACTCGATTAAAGGTTATTTACACTCCCACCAATCATGAGTAGTTTGCAGAATGTAAACATGAATGACTTATAAACTCAAATGACCTTTAATCCAATAATTACTTAATTAAAGTCTATACATCTATGCAATAGTCTCTAAGCATAATGGCAATGTGTCAAATTCTGTATGCCAAGGGATATGATTGTGGAGACTCTGATGGCAGTTACACAGCCTCTAGCAGCACAATCAGCTTCTGAACCGGGCGCTCCATAATGGATAGCTTGCTGAGACACTGTCCTTCTCTTCCCAGTTTCCCGGTCTCCAAGACATATCTTGACTCTTCTCACAAGTCCATCTTTATCAGTGGTAGTTTCTATAACCCTGGCCAGCCGCCGTTCATTCCTGGGCAGATCATCGGCTTTCTCAAGGACTGTATCACCTATTTGAAGATTTCTCCTCGTAGTATGCCAGCGCTGTCTGGTAGCAATGTTGGACAGATATTCTTCTGTTCTGCTAGATATTGAACATGATGCCACCTCTTACGCAGGCACGGCTGGTTCACTTGGGCAGGTGGGGCAGAGCCCTGCCAAAGATTTATCCACAAAAAAAATAGATCCATAATATAAATTTGAAATAAAATGTTGTTTGTGGATGCAATCAGTGAGAAAAGTATCTCAATATGTCATGTTTCTTTGTAATTTGTAAAGAAGTTTTGAAAAAGGTTTTTTTCTCTCGCAGTAAGAGACCTCACTGATCACCTCCACTGTAGCTGCTCTACAGTAACGTTAAATATTTCAGGTAGGGCAGCTGACCTCGCTGCCCTGCCGAAATTGCACAGCGCCCCGCTGTTTTTCTATGTAAATCTGTGGCGAAATTGTGGAACTGCAGCTAGAGCGTGGCTTGTAAAGGGTCGGAGGGGCAGATCATGACACTGCCCACCCTATTGTTAACGTCAGGGCTCAATGTAACACATTACCTGTATTACTCCGCGTGGTCAGACAGTTTGCAAAGATGGCGAGTGAGCAGCATGCGTGCAACAGCGTTGAGTTTTTTTCTAAAGAACTCGTTCGAAAAACTTGAAATTGGAGTTAAATTGGCTATCAAGGAATTTGGGGCTGATAAACCTGACATTAACATTGTCCAACAAACAAAGGACAAGGTCGGTCATTCAATCGGACGTTTTCACGTTCACGGTATGACAAGAAACCTTGGCTCTCTGTCCTAAACGGAATAAAATGCTCTGTTTTCCATGTCTGCTTTTCCGTTCCTCGGGGGGGAGAGACAAGGGGATGTTTGGAGCAGTGTAGGTGTGTGACATGAAACATTTTTCAGAGAAGGTGAAAAACATGAGGCTAGCAAGTCTCATCTGAATTGTGCTGTGAAGTTAGCCATGCTGGGGAATGCTAATATTGCAGCACAACTCGATGAGGGCTACAGTGTGAGTTTAAGAAATCACAACAAAGAAGTGGACAGGAATAGGCACATTCTGTCCAAGTTGATAGACTGCACACGATTTTGTGGGGCTTATGAGCTAGCACTTAGGGGACACGATCTGGGTGTTTTCAGAGGTCTTGTGGATCTGGTTGCATCCTTAGACAGTGCTATGCAGGAACACCTCGAAAATGCCACCGTGTTCTGACTATTTACCTTCTGATAAGTTTTCATTTGTCTTCTCAAAACTTGAAACTTAACCCCATTCGGAGAAAATAGCCATGTTATTAAATTAAGTAAACTATAGGCCATAAATGCATGAATAAAAAAAGTGTTTTGACAGCAAGTGGTAAATGATGGGATGTCTGTAATTCGCTAGATTCCGCCCGTAACCTAAACATGAACAAAACCTCCACGGTCCGCTGACAGTGGTCTTCCTGGGCTCTAGTTATCTGGGACGGTGCAAAATATAAAAATTTTAATCCGGTTCAGTGGGATCATCAGACAATCTGCCCTACCTATTTTTCAACCCAGGAGCCGCTACTGCTCTTACGTGCATACATGTCTTCCCTGATGAACTTGCCAGGTGGTGGTAAGGCTGTGACGGGTTTCATGGTGAGCAGGTGATTTGGGGTGAGGGGTCAAGGCTGTTAGGATCATTCAGGTTGTCCACAGTGAGTGGTCAGCTGTTTACAATAGCCATAGCTTTGTAGAAGAATGTGCAAAGTGAGGCATTGTCCAGCCTGCCAGAGGAGAGTGACAGAGTGGAACGAAGGACATTTCTCACAGTTCTGATTTGTCTTTCCCAGACACCGCCCACATGACTTGAATGAGGTGCGTTCAAGATGAAGTCACACTGCTTCTTGGCTAAAAATGCTGTCAGCCAATCAGCGTCCATCTCTTTTAGAGCTTCTGTGAATTCATTCTTGGCTCCTACAAAGTTACTGCCTTGGTCACATCTAATCTGACGTACTGGTCCCCGTATGGCAATGAAACAGCGCAAGCTGATGATGAAGGAATCTGTAGACATTTCATCCAGCATCTCAATGTGAATGGCTTGGCAGCAAAAACATGTGAACAGTAGACCGTATCTTTGGGTACCTTACGCCCTTGTTTGGTGAGAAACGGGCCAAAATAATCCATTCCACAGTATGTGAATGGTGGTGATGGATCTACACGTTCTGACAGAAGATCAGCCATGTTCTTCTGTGGGTCTCCTGAGCTTCCGACATGTCACACATTGATGCACATAGGATGCCACAGCTCTGTTGACTCCTGGAATCCAGTAGCCATTTGATCTGATCTCATTAATGGTGAGGCCGTTGCCTTGGTGCTTGACCTTTTCATGATAATGAGCAATTATCAATTTGGAGATATGGTGATAATTGGGAATAATCACAGGGTGTTTGACTGAGTAAGGGAGCGATGCAGCGCAAAGTCATCTTCCCACCTTGAGCAGTTCATCTTGATCCAGGAAGCAGTCAAAGTGATACAGCTTACTGCGGGGTGAAAGTTGGATTCCTTTGCTCAATGATCTTATTTCTTCAGGACATACTTGTCTCTGTAAATCCTTGATGATGATGCGTTCAGCAGTCTCACATTTCACTACTGTGCTGAGACTATTTGACTTCTCGGTTCGACGATAAAGATGTGCTACTGCTTGAATAGCTTTAGACCATGAAGACAACTTTGACAGACGATCTGAAAGACTGACTCGCTCTGCTGTTTGTGTACTCAGTGTCTGAGCTCTTTTCACTTCAGGGTCTCCTATTGCTAATTTTGTGATAACATCTGCAACAGGAGGTATATCCTTCTCCCATAGAAACTTTGTCCCTGTAAACCAATTGGACGTGAGAAGCCCTTCAGTGCTGTCAATTCAAGCCTGGGAATAGTTATGACTTTAATTGGGGCAACTCTGCATTTTCCCATGATCAGGGCACAATGAATGTCTCCTTCTTCATTCACGAGTCTCAAGTAGGAACACTGGCCGTATCCACAGGTGCTGGCGTCAGAGAAATGATGGAGTTCTCTTCTCATGACCCTGTCATCAGGCACATAGCAACGAGGTATGTTGATCTTCTCCAGGTTGATAAGATCGCCCCTCCAACGCTCCCACCTTGGCTGCAACGCGTCAGGGAGGGGGTCATCCCAACCCATGCCATGCCTACACATTTCCTGCAGCACTCCTTTCCCATTAAGCAGGAATGGAGCAACAAACCCCAATGGGTCATACAGAGAGGCAACTGTAGACAGTATGCCACAATGAGTTTCTGGCTGGTTCTTAAGGTTGACACAAAACCTGAAACTGTAAGACTCGATGTGCCAATGGATCCCTAAGGCTCTCTCCAAAGGCAGGTCATCAAAGGCTAGATCAAGTGTCTCTGTATCAGTGGCATGCTCAGAAGGTGGTACACTCTCTAAGACTGCTCTGTCATTGGACACGAATTTGTGCAGTCTAAGGCCACCTGAGGCACAAAGTTGACGTGCCTCTTGAGCAAGCTTAATGGCTTCATCTGTACTAGCTATGCTGGCGACGCCATCGTCCACATAGAAGTCTCCCATAATGAACTGTGAGCCAAGAGGATATGAATGCTCACCCTCCTTAGTGAGATGCTTTAGCCCATAGTTGGCACATCCAGGTGATGATGTGGCACTGAATAAATGCACCTTCATTCAGAACTCTTGAGGCTGTGAGCCCAAATCTCCGTTTTTCCACTAGACGAAACAAAGGTAGTCTTGGTCTGCTTCATGCACGTAGAACTGATGAAACATTTTTTCAATGTCACACATCAGTGCGACAGGGTGTTGTTTGAATTGTAGAACAACGCCAGTCAGATTGTTCATTAAATCTGGTCCAGGAAGCAAGTGATCATTTAAGCTGGTTCCCTTGTATTTGGCAGAGCAGTCAAAGACAACACGAAGATTCCCTGGCTTCTTGGAGTGATGTACTCCATGATGAGGAATACACCAATTCTCTCCTTCCTTTCCTTCATTATGAACTTCCTCTGCATCACTATTTCCAATGACCTCATTCATGAACTTTATGTAGTGTTCCTTATACCCTTCATGCTTAAACAGTTTCCTTTAAAGATGACTAAGTCTTACAATGGGCAGCTGCTTGGTGAGGTGAGGTCTCTCTTTGAATGGGAGAGGCATCTCATAATGAACATGGCTGTTCTTCCTGATGCCTTCTTGTAGTTTGTTCAAGAAGAAGATGTCATCTTGAGACACTGTCTTGCCATCTTAACTGGCATCCTTGAAATCAGACTCTAATACCCTAATAACATTTGCTGGCAGCTGAAAGGCAAAATGAATAACTTTGCCAGTTACATCTCCATCATCTTCCTCCCTGTTCTCTCCATCATCTTCCTCCCTGTCCTCTCCATCATCTTCCTCTCCATCTTCTTCCTCCGTGTCCTCTCCATCTTCTTCCTCCCTGCCCTCTCCATCTTCTTCCTCCCTGTCCTCTCCATTACTTCCTCCCTAACCTGTCTGTCATCTTCCTCCCTGTCCTCTCCATCATCTTCCTCTCCATCTTCTTCCTCTCTGTCTTCTCCATCATCTTCCTCCCTATCCTGTCCGTCATCTTCCTCTTTGTCCTGTAATCCATGCCCATCCATGCCCTTGGTTTTATGACATGCCACAGGTATCTTAGATATAAACAGCGATTACAGATTCAGTCTTAAAAACAAATACAATAGAAAGCAGCAGTGGATGCAGGCAAAATGTAGTGTAATATAAAAGCACTTGAAAAAATAAAAATCATTAGAAAATAAGAATAAAATCATTGGCAGGACAGGCTACAAACCCAAACAGGAGTGCAGAGCTGTGTGAACATATACGCCTAATTAAGGCTACTGCATGCAGGGCTTTAACCCATACAAGTCCTGCACAGTTACACAGCTACAGACAAATAATATGCCTATGGTATGAGTCTTTGAAATAGCCATTTCTAATTCTAAGTAAACACTATACAGTGACAGAGTGATATGTGACAGTTTCTATGTACATACCTTTTTAGAGACGATTCTTCTGTAATTTCTAAGAACCGGAGATGTGTACAGAAATCTTTTGTAGCACACTCTCTGTTTCTGTGGATACAGCACATACTAAAACGAGTACACTTTATATAGATTTTATACATGAAAACAAAATAAAAATGTAAGGTAAAATAAACATATAGAAGTAGATGAAAAAGGAACAGCCAATGCTTTACTCATTATGTAATACTAGTCGTAGTGTGTGATTAATTACAGACTGTCTTGTACAAGCTACTCTGGCCACTTGATTCAGTGAAAAAACAACAGGCCTAGTCGCCCCCTGGCACCCTGTGCAAAGCATAATACAAGTAGCAGTGCACTCTCAGTGAGTCCTTGCACATACTGGTCACGATATGTTGACCTTTGGTGCTAAACATTGTTGAACTTTGACTTCGGTTAACGGTGACATAGGCCTACTATTTTGCCCTGGACCCACCAGCAAGCGCAGCGCATATGTTCAATGTAAAGCCAGCAGCTTAAATACGCTTGGCAAACTATTATGATCTAAAATCTGTTTAATTTTACAACAGAAATAAATCATGTTGCAACCATAATTAAGGTTAAATTATGTCTTAAAATGATAATGATAATAGTTGCTATAGGGTGTGATTTGTAGCCTATAGAATCAGGCATGTAAAAAAGTTAATTCTGCATGTTTAGCATTTCCTCACATAAACGCCAGAGAGCATGAAGAAAAAAAAAAGGTTTTAGATAGGCCTAAATAAATGAATATATGAATGGCTAGCCTAACCATATAGCATATGCCTTACCTGTTTTTGTTGAAGTCTTCTATATTTCGTTGTTCTTGGGGTCTCCAATTGCGTTTCATTGCATTGTAAATGTCGTTTTAATTTACGCTTTGATGTGTCCATGATGAGAAGATTCTTTACATTGCTGGGCTTAGTGGCTACTTTTATTGTGATCTTTAAATTTGAATGGATCGGCGCCCAAATCTCTGACCAATCATGTGTAGCAGAATTGTTGTTTCCTTCAAACCAATCAGAACTGCTCTAGATTGTTCATTAGCTTATCTTGAAACTTACTTTAATTTCGTGTTCCTGCTATAACGACCATGTCCAGTTTTTTGTTCGCTATTTATTATTTTCCTGATAAACGTGTGAGAGTCGACAGCACGTCAATGATTGTTGACCCTAACCTAGAAATGTGCCAAATAACATCTCCACCGGATTTAGATGATGAGGAGAGCTGGATAGAAATAACATGCCCCTTTTCAAAGAAAAAGGATAAGACCGTCGCAGCGAAAGTCTTGCTTTTCGGAGGTTAGCTCAAATGTTAATAGTGTCCATATTTGAAACTGTCGTTTCATTCTGTTGTTTTATATTCAGCTATGTGCAATATTTTTACTGTCCTTGTTATGTCAGATTCTTTTAAGGAACTTGTTACAAAAAACATGTTCCTTCTGGGCAAGGATATCTGGGTGGAGGAGGAGAGCAGGGCAGCGATGAAGCGAAAACTTGACAGCAATACAACTGAGTCTAAGAAAAAGCTGGTAAGTTTTGATATTTGCACACCAAGTCACCAAGTTTATTTTAGGTTTGGGGAAAGGAATAAAATATAGGCTACTCCAGGATTGCATTGTGGATCTCGTGAATCACTGTTACATGTAGGCTACCCCACGAACACCTGTGTCCATTAAAACACTTGAATCCGGTTTCCCAGTTAAG
Source organism: Megalops atlanticus (assembly GCA_019176425.1). Lineage (NCBI taxonomy): Eukaryota > Metazoa > Chordata > Actinopteri > Elopiformes > Megalopidae > Megalops > Megalops atlanticus. The sequence continues at coordinate 2,186,648 of CM032890.1, read as the reverse complement.
CTTTTTTATTGCCTGACACTAGTGTAATTGTTGGTATCTACAAACAATAATGAATGAACCAGTTTTAGTGATCAATACATGAGAAACACATTTATGTTCAATATTCACAATACAAATTCTTAAACAAATACGCATGAAAGCGGGCACATAAACCATCTCTCAATTACATCAAGACAAAATTAAATACAGAGATAAAGCTCCTGTGAGTATAGATGTGAGCAGTAAAACTACAAGAGAACTATGTGAGTATCAAACAGTAGACACTGCAATCATTTTAATGTTAGGCTACAAATTGAACATTCAGCTTGTACCATAAGCAACATCCACAAAGTTGCTCTAATACTGAAGAAATACATTTAAACATCAAATAAATAAGCAAAAATAAACTTACAAAGATCACAAACACAACAATTCCACTCTGTTGGACAAAGAGGCAACCATCCACCACAAACTGTGAGTGCTACTAAGACTAGAGACTCATTGACTAATTAACTGCAGGTGAAGTGGAAGTGGCGTGTCTTGCTGTGTTGCAGAGGGAAAATGACTGGGATTTCGAACACAAAGTTTACAGGTTTCCAATGCTTTTCTATGAGAATGGATTCGCAGCAGCGATTGCTTGTCTCACCTAGTAACAGTAACATAGGAAGGCGGGACTTTGACAAAGGGTCAATTGAACATTTGTTAAAATAAAGTTTGCTTGGGTAAGTTTTAACATTTTTAATTAAATCTATTATGTTTTTGACTTTACACACATTTCTAGGTAAAGCACAAAGCAACATCAGCTGCTAAGGAACAAGTTTTGACCAATTTGAAGACAATCCTCCTTTCACAAAAGACAGGGCCAGCACAGGACAGCTCTGATGAGGATTCCCTCCCTCCCAGGAGAGCCAACCAAGTCGTGTTCCCTCTCACATCCACACCGGAGCAAGCTGCTGAGTCCTCAGATGAGACCAACATAGGGAGTCCACGTCCTTCTGAAAGCGTAAGTCTTCCTTTTTTACCCATTCTTGCCTAACAGATGCCCAGTCTTCCCTAACAGGTGTTTTTCTTGATTTATTGCTTTACATGGCTCTGTTCACTTTTCTCTTTTTTTTTTTTTTGAATCAGGATACTGACAGGCATGAAGATGCCCCTAGCCAGCCAATGGTAAGTACACTTCTAACAGAGCTTTGCTCTGGTTCCATAATACACCCAACTTTGTGGAAAACCTTATTACATGTTGCATGTTGACATAACAGCAGCTCCTTCATGACTGTTGGAAACCCATTCATTTGGACTAGATTCAGACAGCTTTATTTTTTCCCCTGGGGGCAATTAATTTATGGCTCCCGGTCCATACATACATATGTACAGCAGACAGCCAATAAATAATTAGTCAAAGGAAATATAAGGGTAAGGGACAATAGGAGGGACAAGTTATAGTAAGAACCATAAATATGTACTAAGTCTAAATATTTAAAAAATAATGTAAAATAAAAAATATATATGTAAAATAAATAAAAGCAAAATATTAAAATTTCCTTAAAAAAAAAAAAAAAAAAAAGATGGGTGAGGTCTGTGTTCATGTAGTCATGGTTCCAAGTCACTGGTCATTCAGTACCTATATTTGGCTGGTGGACAGGTGTTATTGTCAGGCTCCAGTAATAACAGACAACTAACTGATGTTCAATGTGATTTTTCTGTTGTTTGTTTTAGCAGCTGATGGCCAGCAACGCTGAATGTATGGCGCCCCCAATGGCAGATATTTTGAATTCTCTTCGTTGTAAGTATTCAGATTCAAGGGTTTGATATTTCAGAACACAATAGGTTTCGTAAACTCTTTCTGATCTTTCCACATCAGGCACTATCACTACCGCATATAATTACCATTATCCCTCCACTAAAAGAATGCTTTCACATTTTTTATATTATTTTAATATTACTGTAATATTAAAGCCGTCACATTTAATGTTCATATTTTAATCACAATTACCACAAACACATGTATTTGTTCTTTTCCACTGTTGTGTAGGCCAGACTAACCAAACAAATACAACTTTGTTTTTCTCATTTTTTTGCATTTACTCAGACCTCCCGGAACTGACAGATTCAGTAAATAAATGTGTGGAGACAATACAGACTTGTTGCTCCCTATGAGGGGGAACCCATCTGCAACCCCCTCCTCTTCTTCTTCCGGGGACTCAGAAATTGAAATGGTGTGTTACAATCCATGCATGAATGGACTTTATTTAATACTTAAATGTATGCATTTAGTTAATATGATGTTTTAAAGAGTGCTGATTCTCTCTGTCTGCCTTGTCTTTGTATACAGCACGCCTTGGCTGGCAGTTCAGTCACTGTACCCAAGAGGGCATTTAAACGACTCAGCCGAACACGAATGGCCATTTTTACCTAGGAGCTCTGTGAGCTAGTTTTTAGCAAGGAGGTTCTAGCAACGTCAACTCTGACTGGCAAGTCTGGAAAAGTAGGGCCCCCCAAAAGCCAGCTGGACGAGTCAAAGGTGCAGGCCATAATTGGTAAGCAATTGTGCTGAGTTATATTTCTCTACAAAGCTTTGGTGAGATTTACACTCACTGGGCACTTTAGGAACTAGGAATACCTTGCTAGTAATGAGACACCCTTTGGCCATCAGAACTGCTTTAAATCTTCATAGGATAGATTGGGGACTGGAAGCATTTTGGTGCATATTAACTTGATAATATCACCCAGTTGCTGCATTTTTGTTGCCTGCACATCGATAATGCAAATCTTTCATTTTCATTTCCCCTGTGCATACCTCAGTTTTAACAATTGGTTCTGTCAGTTACTTTTGTCTGTCTGTGTGCCTGAACCAGTCAGGCCATTCTCCTCTGACCTCTGGCATCAACAATTCATTTTCACCCCACTGGATATATTTTCTTTTTCGGGCCATTTTCTGTAGACCCTAGAGGTGGTTGTGTGTGAAAAACCCAGTAAATCAGCAGGTTCTGGAAATAATCAGACGAGCCCGCCTGGCACCAACAACCAGAACGTTTTCAAAGTGGCTTAAGTCACCTTTCTGCCCACTCTGATTCAGTTTGATTCTGCTCCAACAGATCGTCTTGACTGTGTCCACATACCTAAATGCATTTAGCTGCTGTCATGCCTGACTAGATATTTGTGTTACCAGTCAGTCAAACAAGTGTCCCTAGTCAAGTGGCTGGTGACTGTGTGGCCATATGATGAGAAACAAACCACCAGTAATTGCTATTGTATTATAATGCATGTTAGATATTTACTGGAACTGTGTGCTGTAAATCTGTGAATAAACTTATCCTTTGTCTAATCTGTTGACAGATACAGTCCTCCTGGAATTTCCCAATTCCAGTTTATCAGATGTGCTTGCTGCAGTAAGAAGAAAATGCAATAACGAACAATTCAACAAAAAAAACGGCCGTTTAATGTGTGTCTTTAGCACTTGAACTTGCTGTTGGTGGTTTGACCATTTTGTTGGGGGTGGTGTTGCAGCAGCAGTGTAATGTTGTGTACTGAAGTGTTGTGTACTGAAGTGTAATGTTAACATAGAAAACTTCATGGGTTTATGCAAACAGAGACAGTATATTGTTCAATGGCATTTTGTTGAAATAAAATAACACTTGGTTTGAATGCCTTAGTTGTGGTATTATCATTTAATGTAGTGCATCAACAGTATGACAGAATGTCAAAAGTAAATTGAAGTTACATTGTGGCTTTTTAAAGAAGTGCACTCAAAATTGGGAAGAATTGTAGACCTTCAACCTTCAGCATACTTGTAACATATTTGCAGTATTACACTGTGTGAATGTTATGAAATAAGTAATGTAAAGTATATATATAGTATACTATATAAATTAGCATATAATAGTATTGGAATATAACTTTGGTATGTTTCTTGTATATTTTTGTGGCACTGATAATACATTTTACATCTACTAGTAACATATTTAAAGTGTACTGTAATGTCACATCAAGCATGGATGTAATACCAAGAAATCAAATATACTTGTGTGTGTTGAAAATATACTTGAAGTTGTTCCACTTTAATACATCTTTAGCATCAAATTTACCTAAAATTGTGCCATATTACAACTTAAGTTCAATTTAAGTGGACTTAGTACAATTTAAGTATAGCGAAAATAACAAACTTGAAGTATACTGACCATTAGTGGAGCTGCAAGTATACTGAAGTATGCCAAGATTCAACATAATTAGTATATTTATTTTTCACCAGGGTAGGTCTGTGCAAACTACATAGTAAGTAAGTAAGTAAAATTTATTTGTATAGCGCTTTTCACAGACATAAGTCACAAAGTGCTTTACATGAGCATTGTACAACATAAAAGAGAGAAAACATAGAAGATGAAATGACCACCAGAGCCACTACATACATACACAATACATAATAAAAAAATACACATTACGCAATAAAATACACAATAAATACATAAAATGCACAATACACAATAAATACATAAATACATAAAATGCAGACCTAGTGCATACAGATTACCCAAACGCCTGTCTAAACAGATGTGTCTTTAGCTGCCTTTTAAAAGAATCCACAGAATCAGCAGACCTTAAGGGTGTGGGCAGAGCATTCCACAGTTTAGGTGCAACGGCCTCAAAAGCTCAATCGCCATGGGTCTTTAGGCGAGTGCGTGGGACAGACAGTAAATTTGTCAGGACAGAGAGCATCTAGAGACTGAGATAGACATGTGTTAAAAACAGTTGTAGCAGCATTAGCAGACATGTTTGAGAAGGAGGTGAGAGGGGGCAGTAAAGTGTCTGTGCAGTGACAGGAAAAGTACTATTGTATAACATAATACTGTATTAAAGTGCAGTGTGCATAGTCCATATTATTGCACAAGAGGAGATTTGCATTGCATTGCATATAGTACTGACATTATTGCACATGACCATCGTTGCTGTCTCTTCTATGGGAGGTGGAGTGGGGGGGATGTGCTGAGCTGCATTACAGCCCTGGGGAAGAAGCTGTTCCTCAGTCTGGTTGTGCGTGCTGAGATACATCTGAATCTCCTGCCAGATGGGAGGAGATTGAACAGGTGGTTGCTGGGGTGAGTCAGGTCCCTAATAATGTTGTGTGCCCGTCGGAGACAGCGTGAGCTATAGATGGTCCCAATGTCTGGGACTTGTGTCCCTATGATGTCCTGTGCAGTCCTAATTACACGTTGTATTGTTTTCTGGTCATTTCTGTTGGAACTGGCATACCATACAGTTATACAGTATGTCAGTATGCTTTCTATGGCACACCGGTAAAAGTTCACCAGTAGTTTCTGGGGCAGATTTGCTCTCTTCAGTTTCCTGAGGTAGTACAGGTGCTGCTGTGCTTTCCCTACTATTGCAGAGGTGTTGGTGGTCCAAGAGAGGTCCTCTGTTATCCTTACTCCCAGGAACTTAACAGCTTCTCCATTTATGATTAGTGGTGCCTGTTCATTCCTCCAGGTTTTCCTGAAGTCAATGATCAATTCTTTGGTCTTCTTGATATTGAGTGAGAGGTTGTTGTTGTTGCACCACCCCACCAGATTCTGCACCTCCTCTCTGTACGCCGATTCATCGTCGTTTGAGATTAACCCAATCACTGTGGTGTCATCTGCAAACTTGATGATGGTGTTGGATGCATGAGCAGGTGTGCAGTCATGGGTGAAGAGGGCATAGAGGAGTGGACTCAGTACACATCCTTGGGGTACTCCCGTGTTCAGGATCAGGGTGGATGATGTGTGCTTGCCTAATCTGACTGTCTGGGGACGGTTTGTTAGGAAGTCCAGGATCCAGTTGCAAACTGGTGTACTGAGACCCAGATTATGTAGTTTGGAATGCAGTTTATTGGGAATTATGGTGTTAAATGCAGAGCTGTAGTCAATAAAAAGCAGTCTGGCGTAGGTGTCCTTGTGTTCCAGGTGGTCCAGCACAGTGTGGATGGTGATGAAGATGGCATCCTCAGTTGACCTGTTTGCTTTGTAGGCAAACTGGTGCTGGTCCAGGGTAGCAGGGATGACACTCCTGATATGGGTCATCACGAGTCGCTCCAGGCACTTTGCGACTACAGGGGTGAGGGCGACAGGCCTGTAGTCATTCAGGTTTGTCACTGCTGACTGCTTGGGTATGGGGATTATGGTGGATGTTTTGAAGCATTTGAGGACCATAGCAAGGGACAGAGAGAGATTAAAGATGTCAGCAAGGACCTCTGCCAGCTGATCGGCGCATTCTCTGAGGACCCTTCCAGGAACGCCGTCTGGTCCAGCTGCTCTGCGCGTGTTGACACTGCGGAGGGTCTGCCTCACTTCTTGCGTGCTCAGCGTTGGTGCTGTCTCTCCATCGGATGGCAGGGCCTTCACCACTGGTGCTTTGTTGTCCCTGTCGAACCAAGCGAAGAAGCTGTTGAGCTCCTCTTCCAGTGCAGTGTCGCTGGATGGGGGGCAGGTGTTCTTCCCTTTGTAGGCTGTGATGGACCGGATTCCTTCCCACATGTGTCGGGGGTTGGTGGTGTTGCTGAAGTGTTCCTCAATCTGTTGTCTGTATCTGTGCTTGGCAGTCTTGATGCCCCTCTTGAAGTTTGACCTGGCTTCACTATATGCTGCAGTGTCACCAGATCTAAATGCGGCATCCCGTGCTTTTAGCAGGTTCCGGACCTCGCTGTTCATCCACGGTTTCTGGTTTGGGAATACTCAGATGTTTTTAGTGATGGTTACCTGGTCAACGCAGTATTTTATGTAGGACATCACCGTGAAGGCATATTCCTCCAAGTCAAATCCTGAGTCATGCCTGGTTTGGTGTGCAAACTGGCTCCAGTCTGTACACTCAAAACAATCCTGCAATTGTGAGACAGAACCCTCAGGCCATACCTGTATTGATCTGAGGGTTGGCTTTGTCTTCTTTATTAATGGCCTGTAAGCTGGGGTCAGGAACAGAGACAGATGGTCAGATAGTCCCAGGTGGGGACACGGTTGCGCCCTGTATGCACCTGTGATGTTGGTATAAACCTGGTCCAATGTCTTACTGAATTTTGGGAGGACCAACTTTAGATTGGCGTGGTTGAAGTCACCAGTGACAATCAATACCACATCGGGGTGATGCGATAACTGTTTACTGATGACGTCATGCAGCTGTGCTAGTGCTTGTTTAGCATTAGCCTGTGGAGGAATGTACACCGCCAGAATGTAAACAACGGTGAATTCCCTCGGTAGATGGAATGGCCTGAACTTCAGCATGAGATATTCTACCTCGGGAGAGCAGTGTCTGTCAGTGATGGCCGTGTGCGTGCACCAAGCATTGTTCACGAAGACGCAAAGGCCACCGCCTAGCTTCTTACCGGAATCCTCCGTTCTGTCAGCCCGGTAGACCGTGCGATCTGCTAGCTCAATAGCCGCGTCAGGAATGTTGTAATCCAGCCAAGTTTCAGTGAAGATCAGTACACATCAGTTATCTAGCTTCTTTTGTGTGGTAATTCTCAGTCTTATTTCGTCCATCTTGTTGGCGAGTGATCTGGTATTTGCGAGGAAAACGCTCGGAAGTGGAGGCTTGAAAGGTGTAGCTTTTAGCCTGGCGTGTATCCCGGCCTGCTCACCCCGCTTTTGCTTTCTCTCGTTGCGGCACCTGCGGCGTCTTCCGCCTGGGGCTGTAATCCAGGTTGGCCTCAGTGCCCTGACGATCTCTGATGGTGTTTGTTGAGAAATGTCTCTGAAAGCGAGTTGGTGGCTGTTAATTCCGCTGTTGAGGAGTTCCTGTCCGTTGTATCGTAGTACGTTTGCCTTCCTGTCGCAGAACAGTAAGCTTAAAACTAGCAAAAACAACAATAGACGGCACTTATACGGGGAGCTCCAAGCCGCTGCGTCTGTGCGCGCCGCCATCTTACCACTTCTATGCAGTCTTTAGTGTATGCTACGGGAAGTTCAATGACAATGGTGGAGCTGTAACCACTCACTCTGAGACCTGAAACCTTTTCACTCTGCAAGTGTCCTTTCCAGCCAGAGTGGTTAATTTAAGTCTGACTGTACATGAGTCAGCTTGTAGTTCATTGCATACTTCCTGTTCAATAAAGATAGTGTCGCTTTGGGTGTCAAGTAAGGCGTAAACAAGTTTTTCAGAACCTGGATTACTCTGAGAGGATAACCACACTGGCACGATCATTGAGGTGTTAGCAGATGGTCCATTAGTCTCCACATTGAGAGACATTGTAGTAGCGGTTTCATATGTGCTACTCTGGTTTAAGACTGGTGCAGTTTTATCTTTCTTCATGTAGTTGTCATCATGCAGACATGTAGGATGCTTTCCTTTACAGGTTTCACAGGAGTGTCTGTGACGGCAGTCTTTTGCACTGTGGCCTGGCTTCATGCAACCATAGCAAAATTTCTTTTCTTTCACATACTGTCGTCGCCTCTCTAGAGACTTTGTCACAAATTCAGGACAGTTGTGAATCTGATGTTTACTGTCTTGACAGAATATGCATGGCTTAGCATTTCGCTTTGTGGATCTTTGATCCTTGTTGTCTGCAACTGTTTTAGTGTGGAGGACACTGGCCTTACACTTCTTGTTGTTACTGGAGTTGCATTTCTCTGTGGTGGGCTCCGAATCACGAAGAGCATAGGGAGGTGATTGTATTGCAGGCAATCTCAGCTTCTATTGACATGAAGGCTGCAAAGTGAAAACTTGGAAATATATTAGTCTCCTTTAAGGCCTGTGTGACTTGATGGTTCCATCAAGCTGCTGCCCAGTTGGGTAACTTCTGAACAAGCTTCTGGTTCTCCTCACAGTCATTCAGTATGTCAAGTCCTTTAAAATGTGGCATGGCTTCTTGACAGGCATTCAGGAAGTCAGAAAAGCTCCTGAATCCTTCAGCATCCTTTGATTGTATCTTTGGCCAGTTCGCAAGCCTTCCTCTGAATGCTCTCTGTATAACAAATGGCTGGCCATAACGGTGATTCAGCTTGTTCCATGCATCCTTGTAGGCGTCATTGTCATTTCTGTAGAAGATGCCATCAAGAATTTTACGAGCAGGGCCACATACGTACTTCTTTAAATAATGCAGCTTGTCTGCTGAAGAGATGCTCTTTCTATCAATGAGTGACAGAAATGAGGCCTTCCACTCAATGAACTGAATTGGATCACCACTGAACACAGCCGGCTCAGGCATGGGGAGCCTGTTGAGGGCTATGCTATCTTGGACAGCTTGAGCAAGGCAAGACACATCAGTGCGAGGAGGTAAGGGTGATGCTATGACACCAGCAGGCTGTGGGATCGGAAGTGAAGACACAGGCTGCTGGGCAGGTAAGCTAATATGCTGCTGTGCTTTGGCATTGTAGTCAGGAGACTGAATATTAGCTTCCTGCACTACTTCTTGATTGTAGACTTCCAGTCTAGCTCTAGCTGCCCTTACTTCCTTCTCTGCCCGTAGCCTCTCCAACTCAGACTTCTGAGCGTCAAGATCTCTCCTCTGCTGGTCTTCTAAAAGTTGTATCCTTTCCTTTTGTCTCTTTTTCCTCCAGTATCATTTCATACTCTACCTCCTTTGCTGCTAACTGCTATAATGGAGCTCGTGGAGTATTGACACATGGGTATGCTAGACGTGTAGCTTAAATGTGAGGCTGTGGATCCCTAGATAGAGAGGGCGTAGTCTCTATCAAGCAGCTCACGGAGACGCTGTTTTACCCTTTCACCTTTCTTTCTCCAGAGTGTCAATAAGTGATATGAGTTGGCTCTCAGGAATGTCTGACTTAAGCTGTTCTCTTGCAGTGCGGGCCTGAACTTTCCATTGTTCATACATATGGGTAAACCTGTTCTCCCTTTTATGGGCCTCCTCCTTCTGAAATGCAAGCATCTTCTCCATGGGTTTCCGTTCGCGACCAGAGTGGCGAAGCTCCTCCCTTTTTTGTTCCATCCATCTGCTGATCTGATTCTTTACAGGTGAGAGGTAAGTTTGCTGATGCTTCCATGTTTTCATGCAGGAGTACCACAGCTTTGGACCATCACATCAAATCCTTGCATAACAGTCATGGACTTCAAATAGAAGAATAGTAGGACTGATGAAGTGGATAAGCTCTTACTGTAGCATCCCTGGCTGATTAATGGTCCAAGTCTTAAACTGATGATTTATGAAGATTTGCTTTATTAACAATATAGCCTTCACAAACACACCATAAGAGCTAAAGGAAAAAAACACATAAAAATACCATTTAACATTTACAATAATACAATAATACACCAAGAAAATATAGCAGAAAGCTACCTATCTCACTATATATTATTGTACAAATAAATAAAGTACTGAATACATTATAAATTGTTACAGTCATACACAATGAGTTTGTTAAATTGTTTAGAACTGTAATTTAAATTAAACTACACCGCTATTTGTTTTTAACACCACCTGAAAGCTAAAACAGAAAACAATTTAGCGGTATCATAGTTCAAAGTACAAAACATACACTTCACTCAAAACGGCCAAAATCAAACACAAATTCACTAACCTTGTGCCCCTATCAGCCAGGTGCTAAACAATATAAAATACACTCTAGTACTTTTGAGACCTCCAACACTTTGACGGTATTATTTTCATCCACTGGTATTTGCAAAAACTTTTTCCTGTTTATCCACCTCCACTTTTAGCCTTCTGTTTTCCTCGATACTTCCGGGTCCACACAACTGCGCATGAGCACCAGACAGTATAATCAAATTTCAAAATAAAAGTGCGTTTTAAAAAATAAGACGCTACCATAAACAAATATGCATGAATACAAAAAGGCACTTATCAATAATAATAACTCAATTAAAGGTTATTTACAGTTATGTTCTCTATTTTTTCGTCGCTCTATCACATCGCGGTATGTGTTGTCTAGGTGTAACTTTGATAGTTAGGCTTGCCTAACCAAATAGCACACTTGGTTAAAGTTGTTTGCAAACTGCCTGTAAAAGGCTGAACATGCTCAAAAACATGCAGGCTAACTCAACACAGGGTCGGGCATAGAGGTTTCCAAGGGAAAAAAACAGTCGACTAGTCTGTAAATTTAGAAACCCAGTTTTGAAACATGTTCACTTAAGGGCGTACTCACACTAGGCCCGGTTGCCTTGTACCGTGCCCGAGCATGATTGTCCCCCCTCCCCACTCCCCCGCTGGCCTGTGCGCTTAACGTTCCGGGCCCGAGCACGCTTGTGTCATCATGATGCGTCTTTTTGTGTTGAAGGAAAGCGCTCTCCCACAGCACAATGTAGTTCATGATTGTACTTAATTTGTGGCATATTTGGGGTCGTTTTGGGCACAGTGACACACAGCCCTCTCACATGCCTTATAGATTTATCAATTATGCAATACAGCAATTTTCATTTCGTGCTGCACGTATAAGAAGATTTTTACGGAGGCAGCTGACGTTACAGTCATTATGCTAGGGGACAGACCAATATTTTGTGTCAGATTACAGTAGCCTAATCACAATAATGTTAGCTAATGTTAACCAGTTAGGGCTACTACTTGTGTGTGCGTTACTGTCATCATTACAACAACACACATCTTCTATTACTACTTGGACAGTACACTTTTCAGTTCATTTGAGAATATTTGGGTTAATAATGGGTCTGGTTCTCACCTTATTGAATTGTAGACGGCGAGTAAAGCTCCAAATTCCTCCCTTAATGTCAGCTGTCTCCGTAAAAATCTTCTTATACGTGCAGCACGATTAACAAAATCGCTGCGTTGCATAATTGATGCTAACTGGCTGGGGAGCTAATGTTAGCTATCTATCGATAGATTTGACAAACATAGGTAGTTAGCTAACAAGCTACCTATCTGAACGATTGTTGAAGACTAGCTACTTAAGTAGGTTGGCTGCTTCATTTGTGACACTTGTGACTAAGCCCCTGACAACAGCAATGCTTACATCGCCAGTATGGTAAGTATGGTTAGTTTTATATCGATTACTAGTAATCAAGCTAATGTGGGGATCCACAGAGTTATTTTTAGGTATAGATCTACATAACTAACTAATCAAACATCATTTTGGAGGTAGCCAGCCTGTTATATTTAACGAAGTCAGCCAGCTAGTCAAATGATGGTTTAAAGAATTTATTATGACTGGGCGTGTAACTAACAGATATCCAGCTAACTGTTGCTGTAAGGGATATATTTGTTGGGAAAGTCACATCATTGACGTCATGTTCGCGTTCCATGCTCAGGCACGGTTAGCGATCACACTGATGCGTACCGTCCCGAGTCCAAGTGAACCGTGCCCGAGCCCACCTATTCAAGCAGGCCCGGGCACGCTTGAACATACCGTGCCCGGGCACGGTATGGAGCGATCACAGTAGTCAAACGAACTGGACTTTGGGGGTCAAACATGCTCAGGCACGGTACAGATTGCCTAGTGTGAGTACACCCTAAGAGGCTGTTTGCAAACAGCTAGCTATAAGGTTAGCTGACGCTCTGGTAACCGTTACAGACTGATGCAACTTGTGGCTGTAAGTGACGCGCGCACTGTGATTTTGTAGAATTTTCTTTAAAATTTTATTTTAGAACATATTCAAGGTTTATGCCACAAAGCCTCAGTCTTAGTCCAACAACAAAGATTAACCTGAGACGTTCACATTTCTCAACAGAATTCAAGTGTATGTGGCAAATGGACGCACTAACCACGCTGTTTAAAACTAAGTGCATTAGCCATTAACATTTTCTTTGTTTAGACATTAAACGTAATAAAACATGATACAAGTCAACAAAATATTGTATAAATAATATAAATAAAGAATACATAACTCACCAGATAACTTGATCCAAAATGGAAAAAAGGACATCCAGCGCAAGCAGCCGTGTTAAATTTCCCAGAAAAGAATGGACGTAATTATGCATGTGACGTCACACACACGTAGAGCTTTGCAGTTTAAAAAAATGAGTTGAATGAAGATATTGTAATTAAACAGATTGAGTTATATGAACTGAAAATCACAAATTCGTTCAAAGAACAAAAAACATTTGTGTTGAATCAACTTTTTAATTGTTTTTGAGTAAACAGAACCCATTTTTTAAAGTAACTTGTACTGTTAGGGTTTACAGTGTAGTAACTCTTTCAAGGTACATATGGGCATGAGATATTTGAAAAGATGTGTGAGGAATAAATGTTAATAGTTAACCTTTTTTCCAGAGGGAGCTGCAGGAAGTTGCTCATCTGTGGAACTGCCACAGAATTCGCTCCAGCAGGAATGCAGTTTCTCCAAGTGGATGACCACTAATGATGTACAGCCTTCCCCACCTGTTTGGCACTACAGACTACCTCAAGACAGTATTCCATCAACAAATACAGGCTTGTAGAGAGGAATGCCTGCCAAGAGGCCCACATCCATGTGATGAGACTGTGTTTGACATTTGTTGCCTAACAATGTCAGAAAAAAATCTACACCCACCGACTACTCCAGAGGAAGCAATTGAACTTTACCTTTTTTTACGAGCCTACATCCATACTCAGTTTTAATAGTAAGTATGCTGCTGCTGTAAGAAGAATATTTTGGTGAAGAGTAATCTATAGAGAACCTATTTGTAGTGGCAATTTTTAATCATGTAAGTTTGAGCCACTAGGTTGCCTATTTAATTTGTCTCTTTCCTTTCTATTTCTTAACATTGCACTGTGCATTCATTTAAAATTGAAGGGTCACTCACAAATCCACAGAGTCAGAAGAATAGTTGACTTTACTTGTCTCTCCAAGCAGACATGAATAATCCTCCTTTTTACACAGCAAGAATGTGTTTTACAAAAGTAAAATCCTTCAGTAGAACAAAATTATAATCCAAAGGAATATCCAAAAAACTTTATTCCACAGAAAGGTAATCCAAGATATTCCAAATTAACAGTCAAAAAAGCTGTATCAAGCAAAACTAACTATAAGACAACCTCCTTCCTTCACTAACTGCTGACTTATCCAACTTTTTACATCTGACTTCTTGATTATGACACCCACAGTATACTGAACATCAGCAACTAACAGCAAAAAATGTACATTAAGTCAACAATTATCATGTATCAAAAATAATAAAGTATGTTATGACTTTGGCTCTTACATTATTCATAAAATGGGTCAAATGACCCCCCTCCTTCAGGTTCTGATTGAATTGTTGGTTTTACTGTGTGCTTTCCTTTGTAAATAATCAGCTTCCCATAATCCTTGTAAGACCAAAAAAGTTCAAATAAACAATACATTCAGATTTTTATGGTTCCCATTTTGAGAGTTTAACAATGCCGTGTCCTTTATTGTGTTTCAGACTGTTCCCAGAAAGACAGAGGGGAACTGCACAAAGACAACCAACTTTCAGTTTTGCCAGACCACAGGACACACTAGCCAGTGATTATTTATATTAAATTATCTGGAATTGTCCTTAAATCTCATACTTGCTGATAAATCTGATATTAAATCTGATATATAAATCTGATAATATCTGTCTTAAATGTATCTAAATGATTCCTACATTTTCTTGAATTAATGGTTCTGTAATCAACATGTGTTTAGCTGGTAAATGGCAAATTTACCTGTATTACATCTGTTCTATATTTGTTATCTTCATATCATGAACTGTATTAAAAGTCATGGGGGAGGTGTGCATAGCCTTGATTATTTAAGGAATGTGTTATGTATGTACACTGTGGGCTTTTAAAAAAAAAAAAAAAAAAACTAAAGAATTACAACTTATAGGCCCTATCATGCCTTTGATTCAACATTTCAACAATACTTGTCAACCACTTTACCTGATTTATAAAAGTACCAACTGGTAGCAATAGTGCCCAGAGCTTTTTGATATAACATTGAAGTTCAAACACTCTAATGTGGAATTCATCTTGAATGATACATATCACATAAAAAACGTTTAGCAATTACACTAAACTGCAAACGATGAATGAAGACTAATATCAGACATCTGACATTTTGTTGAATGCAGTTTAGATTTTAGACAAAATAACAATAAATAGGGTATACTTACTATTTCATATAATATTTTGTTCAACTATGTTTTAGCTAAAAAATAAAAACTATTTTGAAGTTTGTGTTATTAACTGAATCCATATTGACAAATGCTGGCACCTAACACAAAAGTGAATTCACACAAGCTACAATAAAGAACACATTTATTAAATGGTACTTCAGTCAACCAACATTAAAGAAGTACAAAGTCAGTACATTACATTTTAACTCATTGTACAACTACCACTAACAGGGTTTGCCTTTACTATGACCATAGTATTTTAAAATTGAATACATTAAATCTGTGACATATTTGCACAGCCAAAATGAACATAAAATTTTATTGGGGCAGCCCACCAAAAAAATACTGGCCCCACCCAGAACAGTATTTTTAATCATCTGTATATAACATGTCTTTTGCTCATAAATTGGAATAGAACTGGAGGTAAATGGGGTCATTGTGTGAAAATCTTTGGAACAAAAGAGTTAAAAGTTAACCACAGAATGCACTGCTGTTACTTGGTCATCTCTCAAGTGATGCCACATACCCTTGAAACCACCACAACAAGAAAATTTCAACCTCTGGGTAACACTGAACATTAACACATCAATGTTTGAGGGGCTGTGGCACATCAAAGACATACTGATAAGGGTACAAGTAGACAATTATGAATTAACATGACGCATTACATACACTACTCTTTTCTAATGGAAAGAACTACACCCAGGAAAATCAATCATTGTTTACAACATAGTGTGTTCTTTTCTGTCATACTGAATGAAATTGTCAAACACCCACCCATGACTGACAACCGGCCTCTGTATTTGCTATAACATTACCAGAAGTCAGCAAACTGTGTCAGGTACATTACTTACTGCAATAGTTTCACATAAAAAAATGTGTTAATTTGAACAAATCATGCTGCATGGCAGACTGCAAAAACGAGATTGTCTGGAGGTTGCTGCATGGCATGTTACACTCAGTTAAATGGCTATCAACTCGACAATTTTCAGAAGTTACTGAGATAAAAAACAAGGGCAATTTTGACTCAGCATATTGGTTCTTCATTTCTGACACAGAACATTTCTTCAAGTCTACTTCTGCCTGAGGTTTAAAATATTAAAGAGTTTAATACATTCAGAATGGCAACATGGACCCTGCCTGGTGTGTACAGTATGCCTTTTCTCTTACTACACAATATCCATTGTGTAGTAGTTACTGGTCAGTACATTCTCCATCTCCACACGTAGCTCTGGGTAGGAGTTGTATGTACAGGGTAACTCCAAAACTGATCCACAGGTGTGTGCAACTGGTCGATGTGCCAGTCCCTCCAAAGCTGTAAATATGACTCCAATTTTTGTGACACAGATGATATCTGAGCCTGTCACAAATCTCAGCATCCTTCTGAAATCCACCTCATCCAATCCTCGTATGTACTGCTGTAGATATCCGAGGGCTTGTTTCTCAGCTGGAGTCACTGGACTTGCTTCAATCAGCTTCAGGACTTTCCTGCAAGTTGGTTTTTTGTCTTCATACATGACCTGTATTTTTGCTGTTGTGGTTATGGTGGTCCTCAGGGGTTGTCCTGCAACTGCTGACATGTTCTCAAGAGCATACTTTGGTTGCTAAATTATTTGTTTGTGTGCTACCTGAAGGAGGATTGCTTTAAGGTTATCTTGTGATGGAATCATTTTCACTCCCAGTCGATCTAGTAGATCTAATAACTCATCATGGCCATCACTGTCAATTTCTTCCTGTAAAGCAGTGGTTATGAGATCTCTCTCACACTGACTCAGATACAACAGCAGAGATTCAAACAGTAAATCAGTAGACACAGCACGCTCTCCAAATATCAGTTCTGTGGTAAATGCTGGGGCAAGATGCAATGGAAAGTATCCTTGATTCAGAAATCCCTTGGCCAATATTCTTCCCACCCTCCATTCTTCCTCCTGCCATTTTGGTGACAGGGATGGCACTCTCATTTCTGCCCCCTCTGCCGCACAATCCAAAAATTCTGTCCAAAAAGCAGCACAGGCATCCCTGGCCACACCATCTGCATCTTTGCCCTTTTCATTAATAAAGCTATACTTTAAGGGGTAATTAAGAATCAACTCATCTTTGAACTGACAAATCATTTCCTCTAACAGATTTACTCTGTGAAGTTTGATACCCACTGTAAGTAGCTCATAGCCTGCATCAAAACCTGAATGGTCAGTATGTTCAACATGATCCTCTGAGACAGGAGTGGATGTGGAGGGGGCAACACTGATGGCTTCCTCTGTTGGAGTGAAAACTGGAACAGTGTCATCCAGCTGGATCTCTGAGAGCAAGTCATAGTGTGCATTACCACTTGAATGGACAGCACGGTCAACACGTTCTCCTAAGACAGGAGAGGATGTGGAAAGGGCAACACTGATGACTTCCTCTGTGGGAAGGAAAACTGGAACAGTCGACATCTGGCACAGTGGTATCTTCCCCCAGAGCGGGCTCCCCCATGGTTCTCTGCAGAGGCTCACTATTGCCCTGATCTCCCATTGGCTGCATATCTCTCTGCCACACCTCCCCCTGCTGCATAGGATCATCCTGTTCTGTCATGTCTTAGGGGGGTATGGAGGAAGACTGCAAAAATACTTAATTTTGACCCTTTCTTAAATACATCATCTAGTATATGGTACAATCCCAGCCTGAATATTGGGAAATCTTCCTTCTCTTGGAAAGAATGGGTGCAGAATGGTATTGCAGTGCTAGGTGACCTTTACAAAGGACAAGACCTTAAATCATGAGACTGGGAGGTAAGATCAATTACGTCAACAACAGCTGAATGGGCACCGGAACTCCCATAATTACAGTCTCCAGCTGTACTAGATGGTTCTGTTTGTCATTCATTTACACTAACTGGCTTTTCCTGGTGCTGATCAGAATAATCGGTCTGCCTCTGCTGCTCTCCTATAGTGCAGTGGCGTCGTGCCAATAAATTTAGGTGGGCACGTGCTCACCCAATATTTTGCAAAAATGTATTAATAATTATTAAGTTATGTAAAGTTTCAAGAACATTTATATTAATGTTCTTGAAATGCATATAAATACGCATTAATATATGTGTATGCGCATGAGTATGCGTATTTTTTATGTCTTGTGTGTGGTTTTGAACATGTCTGAAAATGGTGCCCACCCACAAATTTGGTTTGCATGACGCCCCTGCTATAGTGTCACCATGTCTGTCCATTGTGCTGTCCACTTCTGTGTCAGATCTGTCTACGCGACACGCTGTGCTTAGGGAAAACTTTAAAATCCCAAATTTTGACAGTGTGTACAACTCACCAACAGCAGTACTCTCATCAAGTTGTGATTCCTTAAAGTCATAAACATTGTGAATGAAGTCTTCTCATTTTCCTTTTTTCAACTCACCATGTGGAAAAAACAGTTCTTTTGCATGAGACATAAAGTCTTTTTTGGTTAAATCCTTGGATACATCATGTACCCTGGTGCCCCCACCAGAACGCTTTCTCACTTGTTTTCCCTCATGGATCCACCCCAACTCAATTTTTCGTTAAGTCTTCATGGTGTTTTTAGATCAATCAAACCTTGCTTTTCTTGCTTTTTTTGTGAGCCAAGGTTCCTGTTCAGATTCCTCACCATGGCTTGCTGTTGCTGTCATAATTTTCTTTCGCAGTTTTTCAAGAAGGGACATCCTTGAGCTATTGTCCTCTTTTTGTTTTTGTTTGTCCAGACAGTATCGCCTTGTAGCAATCCTGTCCCCATACACTGGTATATAGCGTGCAAGGTAGGCATCTTCTATTTCTTTGATAAGTGATGTGTCAATCTGTGAAGAAACATT
Organism: Megalops atlanticus; assembly: GCA_019176425.1. Lineage (NCBI taxonomy): Eukaryota > Metazoa > Chordata > Actinopteri > Elopiformes > Megalopidae > Megalops > Megalops atlanticus. The sequence continues at coordinate 2,167,860 of CM032890.1, read as the reverse complement.
AAAAATTAGCAGAGCTAGCTTTAAATGAACTGCCAGTTTGTTTGTACCAGAGCATATATACTGTTATATATACAATGTTGTAATCATGACTTTTCCAAAAGTTTTTTTTTTTTTAAACGTTGTCATTTCACAATTTTTACCAACAAGAAATATTTAGCCAAGGTAAGATATGATGATGTGTTACACATTTACTTTAAACAAATAAATTTGATATTTTCTTTCTTAAATTATTGTTATATTCTCCAGCAAAAAAGAAACAAAAGGCAAATAGGTTGCAAAACTAAGCAGTCCTGGTGTAATTAGGGCTTCATTGTGTCAGTAGTTGTATACAAGCCTTTGTAAACCTGCAGGAGAATTTCAGTTCAGAGTCCTGCACGGGTTCTGTTTTGTAAACCTGCACCCAACCGTACCCGCAGTGCTTAAACCCGCATCTGACCCATTATCCGACAGCAGCACTAATTTAATTCCGTACCCGGTCCAACCCGCTTCAAATAAATTCCGAGACCCGAACTGCACCTACTTAAAATTAGTCTACTACATCGGTTGGACAGAAAAATGTTTATTGACTCACAGGCCACACAACAGCAATCAAACAAACGTTCAAAACAGTTAGGGGGGTTACTTATGCCTCCAGTTACACGTATTCTCCTGTACGTGCTCCGATCACGCCCACATCGCTTAACTTCAGAAGGAAGGCAGGCTCACGAAAGAGGCGTGATTTATTTAAAACAGAAGTAGACTGAGTCACAACCTCATTTATTTTGGCTGTCGGGAAAACGTGGAACATGGATTTGCGCATTTACCATGCGCATTTACCAATAACTGTTCACCCTCCTCCCCTCAGGCAGAAGGCTGCGCAGCCTTAGAGCTCCAACAACAAGGCTGAGGTGCAGCTTCTTCCCTGAGGCTGTGAGGCTCATGAACTCGGTGCCATAAGTTGTCCTCTGTACTTCTGCACTGCTGCACTTTATCCCAATGCTGCTGGTTTCTCTTTTATTTATTTATTTAGTTATTTATTATTATACATTTTTTGGCTTAGGTTATTTATCTATTTATTATTATTTATTTTAAACGCTGGTCCTGGGAAACAGTTTTCGTTCCTCGTGTTTTTAACATGTCGAATGACAAATAAAGAATCTTGAATCTTGAATCTTGAATGTCATCGAAATCCATTCAAACCAAAAACCAGACTCTGATTTTGAAAATAAATGCAAAGGGAGAGGAGAGCTATATTACGAATTGCCTCAAAGGAAAGTGATTGTTTCTATGTATAACATAAACCAAAAATAAAGTAAATATACCAAACAACACATGCGCTAGACCTATGTATAAAGACATGTTTGACGTGTGGAGATTCATTAACCCTTTCGCACGTAACGTTTGCGCATCTTACGTTACATCCCAGTAAACAATTTGCGTTGGTCCAACGCTGGCCCATTGTCATTTTTCAACGTTGGGAAACGTTTCAATGTTGGGCAACCGTTGTTTTTGGTCATCGGTTTGACGTTGGCCCAACCATGATGGCCCAACATCGCACTCTTTTGTTCTTATGACGGTGGCCCAATCGTTTATCTGCACGGTTGGCCCAGCGTCGGCAGCTAGCTATAATCCATATGATATTCTGCACAGAGCAGTATTTGGTTCTAGAATGTTACGCTAACACCGGTGGTCCAGAGTCGCCAGCCAACCATTACTGATTAGCCTATAGGCTACCATTTGGTTTCAATGTCATTTTTTTTTCAGCAGAGAGGCATTTGTTAGTAGACATGGTACTAGGATAAATACAAGGTTTTGGTCTCCTGAAGTCAGCAGAAACAATTATATGCTCTTTATATCCAACATATCACATTTGCAGAAAAATGCTGTGCTACACAGAGGAAATTTCCATTCAGAATTTAAGGCTGGAGAAGTGTTTATCTGTATCATTTTTTTTTTTGTCATTTTTCCATTTTCTCCCCAATTTGGAATGGCCAATTTCCCGAATTTGGAATGCCCAATTAGTCATCGATGTTCGGTCCCATTGCACAACCCCCACTGTCAATCCGGGAGAGCGTGGACAAGCACGTGCCCTCCTCCGAGACACATGATGTCAGCCGCTGCTTCTTTTCGCTCTGCGGTCCACAAGCCAAGCTAGCACAGAGATGAGTCGGAGGAAGACATTTCATATGCAGCTTTTGGCACATGGACCACAGGCGCCCGATCGACCAGCAGGGGTCACTGTTGCTAATGGGACCGAAGCCCCTGCCGATGTACCCACCCCTATCCCCGGCCGAACGAAGCCATTGTGCTCCGCCTGTGAGCTCCCGGTCACTGTCAGCTAGTGACATGGCCGGGATCGAACCCGGGCCGTAGCGTTCAGTCTACACTCGGAACAAGTGCTTTTACCGACTGAGCCACTCGGGAGCCCATCTGGATCATTTTTAATGTAATTTTTGGAGATATCAAAGAGAGGAAACGAGTAGTCTATATTACATTTACATTTATTCATTTGGCAGACGCTTTTATCCAAAGCAACGTACAAAAGTGCAAATAGTGGGCAAACAACAGGCACAAGAGCAAGATGTGTACAGGTCAAGTTAACATGAACAAATGACAAAAAATATAATTAAGAAAACCGATTTATTAAAAACATTTTAATAAAGCATTAACAGGATTTTAAAATTGAATAAATAGCTAAAACAATCTTAAAAAGAAATGTATTTGGAACAATTTAACAGGTTAAACCATGACAAAATACATACACAAAAACACAAATGACAGAACATATCTTACTTTTTAAAAATGATTTAGAATACAATTGCATTTAAAATACAGTAGAATACTTTTAGAAACTTAGTTAAAACTTGTGTTCCTCACCTTCCTCTCTCTGTCACGGTCTTTAGCATACCGCAGCCAATTCTTCACTCATGTACAGATGTCAGCATCTGTGGCATTTTGACGTTTGCCCGGACTGCCTCTTAAAGACAAAAACAAAATAAGGACTCAATAATGTTTTGTGTCAGGTAACCCCGCAACCCCGCTTAAGGGTTTCTAAACTCTATTTTAACAGTGTAGTTACTGTGTTTTCGTGACATGCCAAACTGTAGCCAAAACGGCACTTATTCACTTAACTAGCTATGTTTTGCCATTTAACCATATGAAACTAACCTAGCTTTACCTTAAGCAAACTTTGACAGCTAGCGGCAGCTGTTTGGTGAAGCAGTAGGCAGCTAGCGCAGTGTATCTTATTGATAGCGCTATGGTGCGGCTATCTGTGACAGTGGCTGTAGTATCTAAAAATTAATGAGGCCAGATTGAATATTTTCTTCGAATATCTGTGACACCCTTATAACGTTAACCACTTCACCATTTGTACAAAATAAAAATGTAGCCTTAGCTAACCAAGCAGTGTGGAATTAGCTAAAAGAGCTAAATACCTACGCTAGCTAATTTACCTAATGTAAAACATTACACACATTACCTCACAACCAGGTAACGTTATGTAAATCCATCTCACTAAAATTGGCTAAAACTACCAACATACAACAACAAATAAATATATAAATATCATATATTAAAGTAACCATTCCAATTCAAACTGTAGGCTACATAATTAGACCTGATACGTTTTTTTTTTTTTTTTAACGAAATATAAAACAATATAAAACAGCCTGACAGCTGCCTCTCACACTTTCAATTGAACTTCAAAAATGTCCTCGCGACCAGTTAGCCAATTCGGCAGTTAGGAACATTAACTGCAAAAATGCGAAGGTTGGGTAAAAGCCACAATGCCAATTGAGTGCCAATGTTCATGACGGTCATGCGATGGGTCGGGTAGAGTGGTAGTCCAGCGTTGTACCAGTGTTGGCTCATGATGATTAGGCTACATGACCATTGGGCTAAAGTGGCATCCCAACAGTGTGCCAACGTTGGCAGCAGACGGTGACGGTCTCCAACCATAATGACCATGAGCCAACATTGGCCCAACCACCCCATGTTTATTGGGATGGTTCATTATGTTTTCATTAGCGTTATTAAGCTTCTCATAGTTTTCAGTTAGCATTGGGTGTATTTTTAATGTTAAGTCACTGTTTCATCAAAGCTAAAATTAACTAGAATCTTTCCAATATAGTTTTCTAATTCTACCGGTTTTAGCATGCTCGCTAAACGGCTAATCACACCGGTGTGACCGTACACGTGAAAGTCCCACACTTGGGGCTATCATGAACTAAAACTTTAAGACAGCTTTTCCATGCAGTGAAGCCTTCAATACTGTTGTTTTCGTTATCTAGAATTACTCCAAATTTCTCAACAGACTTGATTTTAGATGACATATTTTCAACTTTGAAACTTCCACTAGCTATTCTTCTTCTCCACTCCTCAGGGTCCATTTTAATCTGCTAAATGTAAGTGGATGTGATTTCAAGCAGAGAGTTCTGGGAGGGCGTGTGCAGGAAAAGCCTACATAACTTAAAAAAGCAATTATTTTCAATTTGAAATGTAGGCCTTGATGTAGGGATTTTCTTCTTGTGAAGCTCAACTTGTAATTCCAAAGTTTAGGTTTAAAGCAATTTATTAACAAAGCAATGAATAGTATTCAGTTACAGTATGGAACATACCGGGTAAAAGCAAGGCAGGGCAATTACAAAATGGTGGTGTGTGAGTACAAGCCTTTATACCTCAAACCTGAAATAAAATCCTGAAATAAAATGCAGGTTCCTGTCCCTGATTGGACAGTAGAGAAACAAATGGGCACTGCATGGTGTTAGAGGCTCCACAAAGTCTCTTCCTTAGATCTCGCTCACAGGAAGAGACAGAGGCCTCACACCTCATACAGTGTCAGAATTGAATACACATACACACACAAACACGAATAACCATAGCCTGCTCTCTGACCAGGCCTCAAGTGTTAACACCCCTGTTTCCTGCATTCTAAGGAACAAAGGGTGTGGTGTGGAAGGTAACCAGACCGTCGTCAAAAGGTGATGCCAACTGTATCCCTTAGAATCTAACCCCCCCTTGATAGTTAAGTTGGTTTTATTGCATTAGGTGACCATCCAAGAACAATGAATCAGGTATTGCATTTTCCTTACACTAGGCCTATGGATGTGTAAATAAAAATGAGGTATTTTTATGTTTTCAAGAATTACATTTTTAAAATAAGCCTTGCCATCCGCGGTCCACCCGTAGCCTATTAATTTTCCACCTGTACCTGCAAATTACATTGTAGGATATTTTTCACCTGTTACATCAAAACTTGCGGGTCACCCGTCGGGAACCCGCGGGTACCCGAACCCGTGCAGGACTCTTTTTTTTCCACAGCTCCAAATCTTTTCTCTTTTTCACATTCATCAGGTTGAATTTCTCTTGCAGACTACAAAGGCTAATAGGCCTCAGACAACCACAGACTGTTAGGATATCTTCAAATTCACACAAGCAGAGCCTAGTTATGGCCCAATTTCTAACTTCCTAATGCTTCATATGCTACTTAAGTTATTCAATGTTTTTGTCTGCTCATTAGTCCAACTTGTAATGACTAATATCTTAGTTAGCCTACATAATCATTCCTAGGGAAATACTGTCTGTGTTCTTGCCATGAAAGTGGAATTACCTTGTCTTGTTGCATTTGGTTAATGTTTTCTTCAGCAACACCTCGCTTTCGAAGAAAATCCCACACATCATTGTTATGTTGGTAATGCGTTTGCTCTGCCATTTCCTCAGTTTCCCGCTGCAGTGACCGAACACTTGAGAAAGCTATAAGGTTAGGCTGCATCAACAATTCTCCCTTATTAGCTAGGCTACCTAGGCTATAAGCTAACATTAACTTAACAACAACTCAATCATGCCTGTTACCTAAAATTAGGCATCTCCGTTGCCCACGGAGGTGTCCAATCAAGGTAACAAAAAGCACAGTCGTAAAACTGTTATCTATAAACCTTAAGTCTACTAGCAACGAAATGTCCATTAACTTATAGCCTATACATTGGCAGTATCAAGCTAACCAAGCTGATAACTTACCTTTCCGCAGCCGTGCAGTGGTTCTACTGAGCAAAGCAGTGGCCAGTATCTCGCACCTTTCCAGTTTTTTCATAATTACAAGATCCTGATCTCGCGAGACCCTGATCTAGTAATTACAGATCTTTTCTTGTAATTATGAATCTTTCTTTGTAATTACGAGATCTTTTCTCATAATTACGAGATCCTGATCTCGTAATTATGAGATCCTGGTCTTGTAATTACGAGATCTTTTCTCATAATTACGAGATAAGGTGTGTAATTTTTTTTTCTTTTGTGAATGCAATGCGCTTCCGTAGTACACTACTTTTGTATGAGCTGTAAATTTTTCACATAAATGACTAATGAGCTAATGGGCTCCTAGAATCTCTCCACAGCTTCAGAAAAAGCATGGACGCACAGGCTAGTTTTAAGGTTTGATATTTCATACTTTATGGTGAAAATGCAGCCTAAATGATGCATCAATTTGCTGTGTTTCTTACACAGTGATTGCCATCGTTCGTCCGATAATTGAATGCTTTTGAAATAGCGATAGACATCATTGCGTAGCCAAAATAAGATAACATAGAGAAATTTACCCACAACATCAATATTACAATGCACATTTTAGTTATTGCAATTTTTTAGTTTATTTTTATCTTTGAGAAAGAATTTTCATTTGATCTTTTTGCTCTTTATTTAACTGTTATCGTGGTGAGTGATGTATGCCTAAAAACATATTACTAAGTAAAGAGGGTTTGTAATTAAGTCCATGTTGTCACAGCCTAATTCTTTTCACACCGAAAAAACATGTTAAAAACATTCAGATATTGGCCTGAAATATCGGTTATCGTCTTCTTTTTGTCACAGATAATTGTTATCGTATCGGCCCTGAAAAAACCATATCGGTCGACCCCTAGTGTCAAGCACTGTTTGAAATGGAGAGACGGCAGACAGACAATGTAAATCAAACTGCAAGAAATAATATTATCATTTGAGTTGTTTTGATTAGTAATTGGTATAAATGGCTTTGATTTTCTAACTTGGCCTACACATCATAGTTTGAGGGTCTACATTGTATTTATCTAATTATCCACAGGAACTTCCCCAGGGCAAAGTGTCACTACGGGGCAAAATGTCACTACCATACCAAGGCAGATGACACCAAATCGTCTGCGGGAACTGGCAAAGTGTCACCACCATATCAGGACAGATAACACCAAATTGTTTATGGGAACTGTACTAGAACAAAGGGTCATTAACACATCAATGCCTGTAGTCCACTGTCTCTGTCTAAACCCAATCAACAACTGTTGAGGTGTGGCCTAATCACACCTAGGTATTTCTGTGAGTGCTCATCTGAGCCTAGGCAGTCTTAGTTCAAGCCCTGTTTGCATTTGTAACTTTGGCTCCTGGGGAATACACCTCGTCTCTGCAAGACCAGTCTCATCTCATTCATCACACTGTCCATTCCACAAAGTAGAACCTAACAATATCCTGTATTGACAGCTGTAATAATAATTACAACTTTTAGTTGTATAATAATCTTCACACATTGTGCACAGTATTGTTTGAGAATTTGTCAGCTTTTCGTTAATGACATGACACATGAACAAAGCAGTCTAAAAGAAAAATATAACCCAGATATGGCAGGTGTAGAAATGCAGTGACATGAAATATATAGTATATATGTGTAACCGGCATGGTTCTAGGACCCAGGGGGAGCCAGGACGGAATAAGACGAGAGCGAGGGCTGACACTGGCGTTGGTTAGTGGGCATATCGCGAGAGCAGCAAGCTCTCGTTTGTATGGAAGTGCTTCAGGCAAGGTGGTGTACGACTTCCTTCCCCAGTATGTTTGAGATCTTTTTTTTGCCTAGCTAGCGTTATTGCAAGCTTTTTGGATACTGAGGTTTAAAGCAGAATCATTGTGTGTTACGGATACGACAGTGATATATGTTTGATGTTTTTCCCATAGCATTCCTACTTTATCAACTTGCGGGGTGCGGAACGGTGCAGCTTGATAAGCGGCACGTGCAGTAAATTGGTGTGCACGGAGGGTTTTATATCAATTTGCAGGTTTCTCTGCATTATGTTGGATTACTCACCTGCTGTACTTTGTGTTCTAGCTGCAAGTTAAGCACTTCTTCCCCAAGGGAGAGCGTAGGGGAGATATTTGGGAGGACGGTCATTTCAGGTAGCAAACTCTGATTCCAAAAGTCAATGCCTGCAGTGAATGGTGTATTGTTTTTGTTTTAAGACTGAGTGTATTTTTTTCTTAGTGCAGTGGCCAGTGCACAAGGAAAATAACCCACAGGACGGTCCCTATGAAGGAGGTAGCCCCCCTCGTTTGCCACTGCTTTTCCCATGATACGAGAGATAACTAGCTGTGCCTATTATTCGTGCGTGGCTGGTCCACGCGCGTTTACATTTGTGTAGTTTCTTTAAATTGCCAAATGTAACATTTGGAGTACATGACGAACACGGGGACTTTGAGTGGTACTCCTTTTATACTGGTAGTGTTATATCAGCCCACCTTTGACCGTGTGGTTAGTGGATGTCTTTTAACTCTTTAGTCTTATTTCAAATTATAAGTGGAGCCCATGGTAGTTTCTTTAAATTAGTGGCTGTGTATAAGGCATTGGGCTGACCCCACTGTTGGAGGTGTGGCTGGTGGGTGGTGGTACCTACGAGCATGTAGTTTTTAAAATTGCTACCTGTACACTACCCGCTCTGGGTTAGTGGTGCCTAAGGTGAAGGCCTAGTTAGTGTGTATGTTCCAGCTCCACCATAGTCTTTCCAAGTTACCGCTAGTGTTTTAAACTTATTCATTATTGTATTTATTGTAACCAGTGCGTGGCTGATACAGGGGCCGCTGTAGGGAAAGCCAGTTGGTTGTGGATTAGTAAAAGTTGTACAATTGTATACTGGGTTTAGTTAGTGGGCATTCAGGCCTAAATTAACATGTGTGCAGTGAAATTGGAATCTGGGTTGGGTTTCCATATATAATCACAGGAGAATAGTGGAGTTTTATGGTGGTTGTTTTGCTGCCCCTTGAATGAGAATAGTGTGTGGTGTGAAAGGCTTTTTTTTGTGGTAGCGGGCCCTTCATGTTCTCACTTTGCCCAGTTCAACATAGTTACAGTGTAACAGCTGGCTCCCCTGTATGGTGTTCACGCACAGGTTGGTGGTCGGTACAAGCCCTCCTTTAGTGGCTTTTACATAATCTCTAGACTGCCACCTATGGTCCCAGGGTGGTTCCCTCTAGTTTTCTTTTTGATTGTAACAAAATAAAGGATATTTTTGATACCTCAGTCTCTTGTCCTGGTCATTTTGGACGCCTGCTTTTGGGGAACCCGGTTTTGGTAATCGTGAGGGTCCCTTGCCCCTATAAGCAAGGGTGGCGTAGCCTAAGGTATAGCGGGCTGTTTTTACGTAACTCCCTACTATCAGTTTTTGCCACATATGTGCTGATTTAACCTGTTGTAGGCAACAATACAAAGCCCATTCTATCAGTTTATGCTACCCACTGTAGGTAAAATACTGCAAAGAATATTCTCAATCAACAGTTAAGTTGAATGCCACAGACAGATTGTGTAGAGCCAAAAACCTACTTATTGGCAATCCTTTTGAATTGATCTTTAAATGACCATTGATATATTTCCAACAGCAACAACATGGAGGCCACTACTTCATAGCTAGGTATTTCAAGAAATTCGAATGGTTCATTCAGCTATGAGGACAGTATAGAAATGGTTTTGAATTTTCTGAAGAGAAACAAGTCTGGATACACAATACATTAAAGGATTGACATTATGCTGCTTTATTGACTAGCTAGCTAGTTAACAAGCTAAATAATGACACGAGCAGGCTTTTGATATGTTTTTTCATGGTAACATAGTTTTCAAATGGGGACTCCTTACATACTTCTGACTCCTCTTTGTTGTAATGATTAATTGGTACATGCCCATTCACAGTACAGTTAATATTACTGAGATAAGTGTCCTGTAAATCAGTCTGTTTTTGCAGCTTCAATAGTGAGTGACACCAAAACAGCAGAAACATACAGAATCCAGTCAGTCTGCAAGCTAGTCACCCAACCATCCTTGCAACACATAGTTCAGAGAGGACAGTGACAATGAACAAGTTCATTTTCTTTCACCACCGTCCAAATGTTGCCTGTGTTTGATATATCTTAACCAGGTATGGACACAGTTTTTTGGCACAGGTTTTTTTCACTGAGATTTCTCAGATGGGGAGCATACTTTGTGGCCTGACATTTTTTTGTGCATGCCTAGTAGTGAGCAATAAAATTGTTAAATAATGATGCTTTGGCTACTGCTTCCATCCAAATGTAGCAGAAAACAATGTAAACCCATGCACCTGTAAGGGTATATAATTGGTAATACCACCTGCTGCTCTAAAATCTGTTCTGTTAGTGATGTCCCAGGCTGTGATCATTCTAATGACATCCAACTGGTGGTTTCATTTGCTACTCTCAAATTAGCCTATCTGTACTTTGTTATATTTTTATCCCTGTAAATTAATACAAGATCAATGTTGTGATTCCACTTGCCATTGTAAAATGAGCCTGTCAGTTCTGTGTCTTTGATTCCTACTGTCAGATATGGTATGTGACACTCTGCTATTTATTGGTGCGTGGGACTTATGGATTTGGTATGTTTTAAAACTTAGAAACATCCCATTCTGTGTAGTGATGAGCATTTTAACATTGTAACTTTTTGCTGAAGTGAATAATTTCATTCAGTTCAGTATGAAGAATTTCTGATTCGTTCAATAAGCCAGTTCAGTTATGCCACAGGCAGGCTCAGTGCCCGTAGAGAAAACAGATGGGTGCACTTGCAATTTTCTGGATCTCATACACATAGGTCACACAGCTGTTAGATTAGGGCTCCCTGAACACTCCACCTTTGATCAGAATGGATGCAGGCTAGGACCCCATATCTGTAGAACCACTCCTTTACTAAGGAAGGAATCTTGTTGGTCCTGAGTGGGCATAGCCTGTATAAATTTAGAGAACATGTCGGTCATTATTAAAACATTCTCTCCGCTATCTCAGGAAGGTTCCAGCAAAGTAAAATCAATGGCCAGGATCTAGTTTGGTCTGGAGGCAATAGGGTTGGGTAAGATTTGAACCGTGGATTCGTAAGACACGTGCATTTCGATTCTGTGCTTCGGTTCCTAACCTTTGCATATTTCAGTCGTGCTCCCGAGTGAACTGCACTGAGAATTTTACAGTCCATAAAAGTTTCACTTACCTGCTACATGGACCTAATGTCATGTCATTTGTTACGCAGTATGCCAACAAAGCATGTGAGAAGAGACACTTCTGTTTACATCCTGGACCATGGCTGACCGCAGCAAACGCTCGAAAGTTTGGCTTAGCTTCACTAAAAAAGATAATGAAAAAGAATGAATGACACAGATGAAATAATGAAAAAGACACAGCAAAATGCAACACCTGCAGTAAGGGTATTTTGTGCAAGGAAGGAAGCACCACCAATATGACGAAGCATTTACTTCAACGGCGTGTTCAATGTGTTGCGGTCTTCCAGCCACAATAACGCCCCAGAAACAGCTAACGTTAACAGTAGCAACGTCTCACGCTCAGGTACAAAACACAGATGAGCTGACATTTGCCTTTTATATTGAAGGTAAATGAATGATGTCTACAAATTATTCTAATATATGTTTTTCTTAGATATGAGTTCAGAGAGCACCCCTCCACCTCTGGTTCATCCCCAGAGACCCCCCTCTAGTACAGAAACTGCTTTTACTTTAGCCATGAAGGGGAAGATGAGCAAGGAGAAAGTGGATGAATGTCACCAAGCAGTGACAAGATTTGTTTAGGTAGGCAAAATGCATTATTGATATCTGGTTATTCACAACTTTTGCATTTACCGACAGCGCAAATGTGGATACGTTTCCATGTACGATTAAAAAAGAACCTAGCTAGCCTGAAGTTGGGTATGATAAACAATAGCTAGCTAGCAAGCCTACCGTATATCTAGCCCGTCCATGTATGCTAAAAAGTAGCTCGCTAGCCTGTAGTGGGCTATGATTAAAAGTGGCTTGCTTGCCTACCGTATAGCTAGCCTTTACATGTATGATAAAAAGTAGCTGGTGAGACTGCTGTTGGGTATGAAAGAAAGTAGCTAGCTAGCCTTTTTGTGTATGATAAAAAGCAGGTAGCTAGCTAACTAACCTGCAGTCAAGAAACTTTATGTGTTGCTTGACAACACATGTAAATGTAATCCTGAAGGAACTATTTTTGTCGGTGGAGCCGAATAAACGACAAACGACATTGTTGCTGCTTTCATAACAACTCTGTTAAATATTTTGTTATATTTTTCCATTATTTATTTAAATAGTTTGGTTTGTAATTGTTTTTGTTGATCATTCCTTATAAGAAAGAGTAATATTTATTTTTTACAAATGAAGAGAAAAAGAAACCTTCCTGTCACAGTTGACAGTTTACTGATTATAGCCTAAATGTTCCAAGAATAAAGGTAGGCTAATTTTTGTTCTTGAAATATTTGTTCTTTTTTTTCTCTCCAAAAAATATTGGAATCGGAACTGAGATTCAATAAGAGCCAGATTCAATAAGCAGAATCGGAATCGGAATCAATAAAATTGAAACGATACCCAACCCTGGGAGCCAAGCAGGTGGCCCATAGATGCTCGGGTTTGGGAGCCGGTCAGCTTTGCCAGAGTACAGCGCTCACATTACTGGTACCAGTCTTTAATGTCCCGGTACATTTGGGGCCAGTAGCACCATTAGCCGCAAACCCACTGTCGAGCCAGGCCGAGCCAGTGCTTAAATTGAGCTTTCATGTGGTAAGTGGCCCGCGCTTTGAGCCCTGGGCCGAAAACAAGTTCGCGTTCCCATTGTCGGGCTGCTAGCCCCTCTGTGTTGCCCCTCAGACCCGCCCATAACACTGTGCAGCAGGAAAAACGTCAAACGTACCGCCCATTTCAAAATCAAGTGGGATGTTCCGCAGCAGGTATAGGTCTACAAATAGCCAAAACATGTCAGACCAAGTACCTATACGACCACTTGTGAGTTGTGACTATGATGGAGAACAACGCAGCTCTTCGTTTGTTGAAGCTGATAGTATGCGGCTGGAGTCTGTTCCAACAGGAACTAGAAGCATTCGACAGCAAAATACGGTCTGACAGACTCCAACAATGAAAACAAATATTGGCAGCATGACGACAGAGAGGCACGACGACTAGCCTATGCTAGTTCTGATGCACATTATATCAGACTATTGCAGATCGCTGTTGTACACAACTACACAAAATTTAACGTGTTTAACTGTGCTACACAGTGAAAATTTCATAAGAAACACCATTTGAATAACCCAACGAACGTTACTTGGTAACATATTTGCCACCCTTCTGTATAGCTCAAAATAGCTTACGTTAAAAGTTACACAGCATAGCACAATCTAACATTAATTGCATCACTTTCGCTCCCGGCTAAATAAAATAATAACAGAAATACTCACCAACTGACTGTGTGTCCTGTGTCAGGACAGTGGTGTCTCGGGCCATCTGTCCATTGATGCAAGGGCGATGCCCCAGAACACTGTCCATTAAATCATAAAAAGGAAACTTTTTCCTTTGCACACCGCTTTGCGCGTTGTGGGTTTTCACAACCTTATACAGGGACTGCAGCTTCTTTAATTTCTCACGGACCTGCATCGTTGTCCAGTGGATCCCCAACTTCTCCAACTCAGCTACTATGTAGCGCATCACCGCTTCATTCCTGCAGACCCCATCAATTTTTTGTTGTACACTATCTTCTGCCCAGATAGTCAGCAGCGCCTTGGTTTCTTCTGGTGACCAGAACTGCCGGTCCATCTTCAGAGTAAAATTTCTGCAAAAAATGCAATAAGCCGAAGTCGCAAAAAGCCAAAGTCGCAAATCTAAATGACCTGTTGTACTGATATCTCGACTTAAATCTTGCCATCCCCATCCCCAGGTAGGCTAAACCCCGCCTTCCACCTTGACACCGCCTCAAGCATGGTTGAAACCTGGCTGGCCTGAGGGTAAAGGTGAGGCCAGAAAACCTGGAGCTACTAGCCCAGTTATGGCCCTGCCGAGGCACGATCACAGCCCGGAAGTGACAATGGGGATGCGATTAGCACCGGCACGCCCTGGCTCGCTCGACAGTGGGGATGCAGCTATTGTCTTACCAACTCGGTGGTCTGCTTTATGCCCTAGTGGCCATGGCCTTGATGCAGTTGTTGCAAGACTTCCTCCTTCAAAGACTGAGGTAAAAGCAGCTGATGCACTTCATCCCCTCCATCTGGGTGCAGGCTGTGCTGGTACATAAGGCCATATATCTCTGAGTCACTTTATCCTACTGCTGCAATAGCTCTAGGACTAGTCAAGGGGGTTCTGCCCTTTCGGCCAGAGTTGGGTGTCTCTTGCGCTGCCAAAACCTCAGAAAAAAGAGGATGGTAGGGTCGTCACTCTGTTGAGCTATAAGATCACCAGTGGAACAGAAGAATAATGCTGAAATTGTGGCCTGAATGTAAGACATTGGGAAGGGGCAGCCCTGGAAAGACTTAGTCTGGAGCAGAACTGATGTTAGGGGTATGCTGTCTTGAAAGAGCATCAGCATCGCCATTAGATCGACCTGGCCACTAGTGGATGGTGTAGTAAAAAGCCGCTAACTGAGCAATCCACCACTGATCAGTGGCCCCTAATTTAGCAAATAACTGAGCGGGTTATTATCAGTCCATACAAGGCACTTCTGCCCCAGCAGATATTCCCAAAACTTTTCAGCCATAGCCCATTTCAAGACCAAAAGCTCCAGCTTCATCAAACTATAATTTGCCATCTTTCAGAGGGTCTCAGCATAGGCTATAGGCCTTACCTTCCCATTTTGTTCTTGCAACAGCACTGCTCTGAGGCCCCCATAACTGGAATTGATCTCCAGGATGAACAGGAGAGAAAGGTTAGCGTACTACAAAACAGGAGCACTCACTAACCTTGCCTTGAGATCCTGAAAGGAGTTACAGTCCTTGGCCTTATTCGTCTCAAAGAGCAGACACTGGAGTGGAGTTGCCGTCTTGGTAAATCCTCTTACAACACACCTATAATAACTAGCAAAACCCAGGAATGAACACAGCCATGAGACCTTAATTGGTCAGGCCCATTTAGACACAGCTTCAATCTTGTCGGGGTCAGTGGAATTGGATATTACATGCCCCAGGTACGTTACCTTTCTTGAAGAAGGCACACTTCTCTAGCTTGACCTTTAAACCCTCCTGTTGCAGGTGACTCAGCAACAATTCCAGACGGTTCACCTGCTCCTCCACTGTGGATGAGAAAACAATCACATCATCCAGATCCAACAGTAGAGAGTGCTGGGTCCCAAACATCCTCTCCCTCAACCTTTGGAAGGTACTAGGAGCATTGCATAACCTGAAAGGCATTCTATTAAATTTAGACAGGCTAAAGGGGGTGCAAAATGTGGTCTTCATCCGCTTTTTTTCAGTCACTGGGACTGTACACACTAGGTAGGTCCAAGGTCGAAAACTAATGGGCACCAGATGCTGTTTGCTGCCGTTTGTCTTGCTGTTTAGTTGCCCAAGGTTGACACACATTCTGAGACTACCTTCCTTTTTTTAGGAGAGGTGTAGGGGCTGCTATTCTCACGGATAGCCTGACTATCTAATAACTGATGGATATGGGCCTTCACTGCATCATAGTCAGAGGGGGGAATTCTCCCAAACCTCTGATGGACTGGTGTGTCATCAAGCAGGGGGATATCATGAGAAATAAGGTAAGGGCAACCTAAATCACCATCATGAGCAGAGAATACCAATTTAAATTTGTGAAGTAAGGACCTTACCATTTCCTGTTCTGACTCAGAGAGTGCTGCCAATTACACTGTCTGAAACTGAACCTACCTGACAAGTATGAGAGAACATGGAGGCTAAGACTTGATCTCTAGGCGGTGTAACCACCTCTGTAACACCCTCTGGTAAACTCATTATCTGTGCAGGACTTAGAATGCCTACTGGTATGCGGGGGCAGAGAGTGGCACTGGTAAGCCCTACATTAACCACTGCAGCATGATCAGTACCAATATCCCCTTTTTGCAGATAACCTTATCCAACAACTCCACATCAACCTCAAGATCGCCTTAGGGTATGGCTAGCCCATTTGCAGCACATAGCTGAAGCCACTGACAGGACTGGGGGGCTTCCTCAACATTCTAAGAAAAGAAGTCTGGGTGACAGTAGACACCATGTGTCTGTATCCAGCAAGCATTTAACATTAATCCCACCCAAACTGACAGTTACCACTGGGCATGACCCCAAACGTTGAAAATGAATTTTGGCTCACCTGACCAGTGCTGCTGGAGCCAGAAAAGGTCAGGTCAAGTCAAGTCAAGTCAGTTTTATTTATATAGCGCTTTTTACAACATGAGTTGTCACAAAGCAGCTTTACATTGGTATTCCAGGCCTGATACCCCCTCAGAGCAAGCCAAAGGCGACAGTGACAAGGAAAAACTCCCTGACTAATAGGAAGAAACCTTGAGCAGAACCCGGGTTAGAGGGGGAGCCCATCTGCTTCTGGCTGGAACTGGGTGGACAAAGTGAGTAGGAAAGAATTTTCTAAGAAAATCTTAACAGTACTTAAGAATGGTGAAACATGTAGGTAGTAAGACACAGCGATATATGGTGCGTAAAACATAATGAGTCTTGTAAAGCTTAAATCTTGTAAGTTATACAGCAGGATATGCATAGCATGTAGTCCTCGAGGGTCCAGTTCTTGGAACATGGAGGGCTCCACAGTTTAATTTGTACAGGGAGGTGTTCTTCCTGCTAGGCTCTACGCCTGTCGCACCTCCACAGGTGCCCGCTTTGTTAGCTGCAGGGTCATCAGCCGGGGACCACCACTCCTAAATGTTTCACTCCTTATCCCAGAACATATCCTGGTGGCGGGGCAGTGAACAGGGACATCTCCCCTTCTTCACGAGTTGGTTGCTCCCCATGCCTTGTCCCATCTTCTCAGCCAGAGTCCCTGCTGGACTCTCGTTGCTTGCCTCTTGCCTTCTTTTCTCCACTACCTCTGCCAGCTTCCTGAGCACTTGGTCATGTCACCATCTAAACCGTGTAGTGGAATATATGGTATGCATTAAGCACTACTATTGAAAAGTAATATGATGTGATTCTATGTCTAAGTAATGCTGGGGGTTATCCTAGGTCATAAACATTGTATGCAGGCCATTGTAGGACACTGCTAGAGGGTAATCTTGGAGGCTATTACAGGACAGTATGTGACCTTGGAGAAGGAACACTGCCTTCAGCATTACCCCTCCCTAGAAGTCACCTCAGCTTCTCCGTGCACTATTGTTGCATTTTCGCAGTCACGCCACATTCTTATTGTTGCTTTTTCACAGTCACACCACTTTCTCCTGCTGTCTCTCCCCCCTCTGGCATGCCGCTGTGGTGCATCAGCACACTTCTGTTTTCTTTTAAAATATGTATCCCACCTTAATTTTACATTACTTTTAGGGTCACACACCTTAAAAATAAGAGTTGATTGCCTGCTTTGGCCCAGCTGACATCTACTAGCAGTGCTTGTGAACTGCATGTGGATTTACTGCAATTTGTCATAGTTGCCCATCACAGTAGTGCTGACCCAACTCCCCGGGGCCTAGTTTTCACATTGGCAGGTCTTACTTTGTAGCTTATGGCACACAATGGCGTCAGTTTTGCGTCATGAGATCTTGCTGCTACGTGCCTTCCCACTGTCACCTGCACGGCAGGTCTTACTTTGTAGCTCATGGCACATGGATATCTGAGTGCCTTCTTACAGTCAACAGCACCACTGTCAGGCCAGCACTGAGTTATTCAACCCTTAGTTGTTAAAAATCATCCAGGCATGGGCCTGGAAATAATGGTAGCATTCCAGACATATATGCTTAAGAATAAAATGATGTTTGCATTTGTCTAACTATTTTTAAGGCAATCAGTACAAGTATTAATATACTCACATATGTGATTTTAACCAAATGTCCAGAGGTTATTCTACTTCATATGCTTTGCTAGGCCATTGCTGGGGGCCATCACAGGACGATGATATGTGGCCTTGGTGGTCCAGGGTGTCCAGGGGTAGTGCCAAGCCAGATGTCTGCATTATTTAATTATTTTAGAAAATCAGCATATTCCGGCCTTGAAAATAATGGTGTCTTGAATGATGTAATCAGAAAGGTGGTGTGATGGTTGAAGGAGGACTTGGGGATTGGGGGCTGGAATAGGGGGAATTGGGAGCTGGAATGGGTGGAATTAAGGAAAAGCATAAAGGAGAGATGCAGGCAGAGGGGTGGGCAGAATGATTGGGGAATGCTTGTGAATGCACACACAACTGTTGCTCCGCAGGCCAACCCGGTTTACTGTATGTGATTGATCACCATATGCAATAAACCAAATCTCAATTACATCAGACTCTGCAAAGATTTTTTATTTTTCATAAAGGTGCGTTTTAACCGAACGTGACGCGAAATCTTTGCGCGACGTGAATGTATGAAAAGTCAACGGCAGGAGGCGAATGGGCAGAGTTAATCGCGGCGAAACTGCGAGCAACGCGAAATGGGCGAAATAAGCGTTCGCTTGAGTTAAAAAATGTTCAACTCGAGTGAAAATTTCGCCTTGCAAAAGCCAATCACCTTCAAGTAGGGCTAGAAGCCACGCCCCCTTTCCAGAACTCTCAGGCTGATTGGTATTGTCTGTTAGCTGACGTTTCAAAACGTGGACCCATCGTTGTGTTGACCGTTAGCTTTGAAACTTTAGAGAAACATTACTTCTTAAAAAAGAGTTCACAAGAAATGACAAACTGCGTGTGTGCGGTATTTATATATGCTAATTAACTAGCTAGCTAGCAACGCAAGATAACTTAGCTGTCTTCTATTGTGTCTAGCAAACTTGCTAACAGCGTTGGTGTAATCAAAAATGCTTGCTGTGACGTGACGCGAAATTCGCTTGTTCATTTTTCAGGCAAGCGATCAAACCCACGCGAGGAAAGCGAAGCGAAATTTCGCGTCACGTTCGGTTAAAACGCAGCTTTAGACATCAAAGTGTGGAGGAAGACCCTCGGTTCATCTGTCCCGGACCAGAGGGATATCCACCACACGTCTGGATCGGATGACACATGGACCAGAGGTCTGGTATTCATGATGGCCATGACTTCAGACATGTGCGTGACCAGAACCTCATGAGACAGATGGGAGGTGTTTGTCTTTAGTAACAGTGCATCCAGTATCCTACGGGCAACACCTATCATCTGCTCCCACACTCCACCCATATGTGAGGAGTGGGGAGGGTTGAATGTCCAGCTGCTGCCTTGGTTTTGAAGGTAAGTTGTCAATTCAGGATCCCTAGATTTTATCTTAAGTTCCCTGCACACCCCGATGAAATTTGTTCCCTGGGGAGAACGGAAGAGGCGGACAGGTCCACGAACAGCTGCAAATCTTCCTAATGCATTCACAAAGCTTGAGGATGACAGAGACTCAAGCACTTCAATATGCACCGCTCTTGTGACCAAGCAAGTGAAGATGACAGCCCAGTGTTTATTCTCAGCAATGCCTCCTTGGATTTGTCGTGAGCTGATGATCCATGCACCAAACACATCAACACCTACATTTGTGAATGGAGGACCTGGGTCAACTCATTCAGCAGGTAAGTTTGACATTTTTTGTTCTTCCACTCTTCCTCTCAGCCTGTTACAGATCACACATTTGTGTATGATGCTTGACACCAGCCTCTTGTCTCCAATTAGCCACAGTCCAGCAGAGCGAACAGCACCCTCTATGAAATGCCTGCCCTGGTGTGCGACCTGCTCGTGGTAATGTCTCACTAGCAAGGTAGCTATGTGATGTATTTTGGGGACAATTATGGGGTGTTTTTCTTCCCAGGGTACATCGGCAAAGAGCATGTGCCCTCCAACTCTCAGCAGGCTATCTGCATCAACAAAGGGGTTCAGTTTTCTTAGAGCACTAGACTTTGGGACAACATCACTCCTGGAAAGGCACTTCATCTCCTCAGCGAATGCATCATGCTGTGCATCCCTGATGATAACTACTTGTGCTTGTGTCAGCTCATCTGTAAGAACATAAGAACATATTATGACGAGAACAGGCCATTCGGCCCAACTAGCAGGCCATTACAATTAAAGAGTAATTACAATTATAGAGTAGCCAAACTGCATCACGGCTGGACTTGAACACAGCAAGGGTCTCTGCCTCGACTACATGACCTGGCAACCTATTCCATGTATTGATTACTCTTTGTGTAAAATAATACTTCCTTATATCAGTACGGAACTTACTCTTAAGTAGTTTCCATTCATGTCCCCTTGTTCTACTGACTGAACTCACCCTAAAAAATGTATTGTTAACCTTATTGGGGCCTTTTAGAAATTTAAAAACCTCTATTAAATCACCCCTACATGTCCTCTCGCTAAGTCTAAATAGATTAAGTAACTTGAGTCTTTCCTCATAACTTTTATATTTCATGCCAGGAACTAATTTAGTTGTCCTTCTCTGAACTTCTTCGAGAACCCCAATATCTTTCTTATAGTGCAGTGCCCAACTGCACACAATATTCCAAGTGAGGTCTGACTAAAGCATTATATAATTTCAATATAACCTCCTTAGATTTATAATCAATACTTTTGGCTATATATCCCAATATCCTGTTGGCCTTTTTTACAGCTACAGCACACTGCCTAGATCCTGTTAAGCTTGGGTCAACTATTACTCTCTTTTTCAAATTGAGCACATTCTAGTCCCCCATGAAGTAGTCTTGTCTAAGGTTCTTACTTCCCACATGCAAGACTTTACATTTAACCTGAATGTCATCTGCCAGGTATATGCCCACTTTCGGATGCTGTTTAGGTCTTCCTGCATTACCTTAGTTGATTCTATACTGTTGGTTAGACCCCCTAGTTTTGTATCATCTGCAAATTTTACTATTTTACTGCTAACCTCTGCATCAAGATCATATATATATATATATATATAAAGAATAGCAACACCGATCCCTGCTGGACTCCACTTCGTACAGGACCGTGCTCTGATACAATTCCTCCCACAGTTACAGTCTGCTTTCTACTAGACAACCAACTTTGAACCCACTCAGTGATAGCTCCTGTAATTCCTGCAGATTTCGTTTTCACTATGAGCCTCTCATGCGGCACTTTGTCAAATGCCTTTTGAAAGTCCAAATAGATAATATCATAAGCTTGGTTTAAGTCTAAACACGCTGTAGCTTCCTTGAGAAAGTCCAGGAGGTTTGTTAGGCATGACCTCCTTCTGCGAAAACCATGCTGGCTATCATTTAAGATACCATTTTGTTCAAGGAATAATTCCAATTTGTCCCTAATGATGGATTCCAGTAATTTACATGTGATGCAAGTTAAGTTGACAGGCCTATAATTTCCTGGATCAGTCCGGTCTCCTTTCTTGAAGGTAGGTACTATTAGGGCTGGGCGATATGGCAAAAATATGATCATGTTATTTTTTTCCATATTGATCAATATCGATTTTATCACGATATACATGGGTTAAAGATCTCCGGCCCCACAGCGGAAATCCGGCGTGCAGAGATTTAGATCAGTCAATAAATTATTACTAGCGTATATTAAAAACAATCACTGACGTGGTGATCTTTCGGATGAGTTTTAACCAATGGTAGCCTGTTTAGGCGACGTACTGGCACTAGAGCACTGTTCTTATCCAATCGGCAAATAGTTTCAACTTTCTGTGAGATGGTGTCAGGAAGTATTTGCGGGGACTGTATCAGTTGATTACTGCACAATAGGCTAGCATGCAATCAAATAGATTGAGCATAGAAGCAAAACTTGTGAAGGCTGGCGCAGACACAAGCACAATAGAACGGGGGTGAAAAATAAATTGTGATAACCTTGATTGGATGAAAACGGTAACGACGGACAAAGGTTCGGTGTATGTTGTGACAAATTAAACGAGCCCGAGAGCTGCTTTGCACCGTGTGTTCGGCAAAAGGAATTGTCTCGGCATGATACAGATCCCTCACACAAAGCAGCTGTTCTTCGTTATACGTCAACGTTGCCGGGAGCTGTGGCCACTGTAACTGCTGCCGCTCCATCCATCCAAGACCGCGTGTGCAATCATAAAGTCCGAATCCGGGACAAGCACAGCTTATTCTCGGCAGAAAAGCACCGCGAAATGTTTTAAAATAGACAACAGTAGATCGTGTATTGTACATATATTACGCAGAAAATTATCACTCTTAAGAGATATACCTTTTGACATTTATTTTCGCGTAGGAAGGAAAAAGTTAGGCAAGCAGTCAGTGCTTGCCTTGCTCGCCCTGACGGCACGCCACTGATCATGCTTTCACTGTTAAGGCATGTTGTACAGCAGTTTTCAATGACACACGTTCGTATGTAAATTACATAATGTAATCCTTTACTTTGACACTGACAAAGTCACGTCCCGATTAGTTCAAACAGAGCTTATGTAGCAGGAGTAAGAAGCGCCTGCATGTTAATACATTGAAGTTCGTCAAAATATTGTACTGTTGTTCCCAAGAGGGTTTTAAGAGATTGCTTGAAAATAACTGCCACAGGCTTGTAAACCACTTCCGCTAGTTCCCTGAGAACTCTTGGATATATTCCATTGGGGCCTGCTGCCTTATTTGTTTGAAGTTTATTAAGTTTATGTAGTACTTCTGCATCATTTAAATCAATTTCCTCCATAAGACTCTCAGAACTGAATGCACCTGAAGGCATATGTGAACAATTCACCTGTGAAACTCTCCACAAAGTAACTCTTTAGGGTATCAGCAATAGCTTTGTTATCATAAACCATAACTCCATCCTTATTTTTTATACCTCTTATCTCATCCTTAACTATCCTTTTTTGACTGTAGTATTGAAAAAAGCATTTAGAGTTGCTCTTTGCATCTAATGCAATGTCTCTCAAAACGCCTTTTAGCTTCCCTTATTTCTTTCTTAACTTGAGCTTGCATATTACTATATCCAATCTTATTACTCTCTGATCTCTCCAACTTTTATTTTCTACATAATTTCCTTTTTTGTTTCAAACTGACCTGTAACGACTTATTCATCCACTGTGGATGCTTCTTTTTCAGCTTCCCTTTTCTCACTTGCGGAATGAATTTACGCTGTACATCCAGACTAATCTTTTTAAATATGCTCCACATTTTTTTCACAGCTTTGCCATCTAGAAGAGGTACCCAGTTTATATTCCTTGTATAATCATGCATCTTAATAAAGTCAGCTCGTCTAAAGTTGAAAACTCTTGGAGAATACACTTAACTTGCCAAAAAACTTCAAATGTAACTGCACTATGGTCACTTGTTCCGAGTGGCTCCTCTACCTCAGTACTGCCAATTCTATCAGGATTATTACACAGAACCAGATCTAAAATTGAGTGCTCTCTTGTAAGTTGAGTAACAAACTGTATCAAAAAACAGTCATTTACAACATCCAAAAACTCTTCCTCACATTTACCTTGACCTGACACAGCTTCCCAATTAATTGAAGAGTAATTGAAGTCCCGCATTACTACTCTCTCACCCTCCTGACATGCTATTTAAGTATTATCGAAGAGCATACTGTTAACACTGCTGTCTGAGGCTGGTGGCCTATAACATACTCCGACATTCAGACCCTTTTCATTTTCCCCCAATATATTAATCCATATGTCTTCACTAACACCAAGGAGCTCCATTCCTGGAAGTTCCTGAATATTAAGATTATCCTTTACATAGAGAGCTACGCCCCCTCCTCTTCTATTGGTTCTATTTTTTTTACTTAGCAGCTTGTATCCCTCTACGTTATACTCATCCCCATCCCCTGCACCAAGCCACGTCTCTGTGATTCCAACAACATCATAATTACTATAACTCGTAACAGTTTCTGGATCCAAAATTTTGTTTTTTATGCCTCTAGTATTTAAACAGAGGAATTTCAGGGTACCGCGTGTGGATTTCCTGTCCTTTCCTTCCACTCCCAGCTGCTCAAAACCACCTCTATTACAGTGCTGCTCTGACTGGTTTGCAGTCATGGTTCTGTAAGGTGGGAAAGGGAGACGCCTGACAACGCACGGACTGTGGCACACCGAATAAGGGACTGTAGCTCAAGCAAGCATTCTTGGGCCATAAATGACAACCATCTGGCTGAGGAATGTGTTCCCGCTCCTCCACACCAAGGAACTGTACGACAGGATGGGTCACCAGGGGGTAGGGAGAGTCAGAGGGCACGGGATCTTGATGATCCCAAATCCCTCAGGGACCCTTCCTCCAGGCCAGTGGTGAAATCCCAACCTGTAACTATCAACTATTATCTCTATATTCTGTTCGGTTCAAGGTACACGTCTTGTTTGGACTCATTCTGATCCATACAATGCGAGTAGCAAAGGGGTGATAGTCCTACAACAGTAGGAAGTCTCCTAACCCTTATTCTGAAAATTTGCTGAAAAGAATGAACACCAATGCACGTGCCCCAAATAGCAGGACAAGAATGTAGTAACACAGAGGCAACTCCACAAACACAGCACAAACTCATCCAGGCTAGAGCAATCGAGCAAGAGCAGAGAGCAATCGAGAGAGCAGAGAGCAATTGCAGCAATCGCTGTCTTACAGTTCGAGTTTTTAGTGCAAGACCTGATCTTTTGAATGAGCTTTGCTGTGGCTCGGGGGTCTGCCAACTGGAGAAGCGTTCAAACCGATGTGAACCGAGCTCACCTTCAGAGGCTTTGATAATGAAGGCTGTGACCTGTGGGTGTATGTCTGTATCTGCATCAGGGTCAATGAGGGCAAAGATCTCCGGCTGTGAGCATGTGTCTCTGGACAAGAAGGCTGGGCCTTTGAACCAGTTGGTATGTTTCAACAAGGCCGCTGGCACAGAATGTGTCCCATGATCTGCAGGATTTTGTTCTGTACTGACGAAGTGCCACTGTTCTGGACTTGTGGACTTCCTAATGCGGGCAACTCTGTTGGCGGCATAGACATAAAATCTTCTGCTTGTGTTGTGGATACAATTGGGCTATCTGTATAAAATTTGACTTTATGGATATCAGTGTCTAGTTCATCTGTGATTGCGTCTGTCATTTCAACAGCCAAGACAGCGGCACAAAGCTCTAGCCGTGGAATGGTGTGAGGAGGATGTGGGGCCAGCTTTGACTTTCCCATGATGAACCCAACATGGGTGTGTCCCTCCAAGTCTATTGTTTTGAGGTATGCTACTGCTGATATGGCCATGGTGGAAGCGTCAGAGAAGACACAGAGTTCCCTGTATTTTGTAGAACACAGACAAACAGGCACATATGGTCTTTTAATTTGAAGCTGTTCAAGCTCATGGAGTGAGTCCATCCACAGTCTCCACTGTTCTTCCTTCAGCGGTGTTAGAGGAGAGTCCCATTCATATTGTTCAGCAGACAGCTCTCTGACTAAAGCCTTTCCTTGAATTGTTACAGGTGCCACCTAGGGGATCATAAAGGCCATTAACTGTGGATAGGATTCCCCTTCTAGTAAATGGCTTATTCTGTCTGGATACACGGAAGGTGAAAGTGTCAGACTGCAAGTTCCAGCTAAGTCCTAAACTGCGCTGCAGTGGCAAGGGGTCAGCGGTTGGCTCCAGATCTAATAGGTTTTTGGCCCGCTCTTCTGGAGGAAATGCATCCAACAACACACGGCTGTTAGAGGCTATTTTGTGTAGCTTGTTGTTTGACTCTGCTAACATTTCCTTTGTCTTTTTCAGGATGGAGATAGCTTCGTCATCAGTGGGGAATGAGGCAAGTCCGTCATCAACGTAGAAATTCCTCATGATGAATTGTTTAGCTTCAGTGCCATGTTCCTTTTGTCCATGTAGGGCGGCTCTTCTCAAGCCATAAATTGCTACCGCAGGGGCGGGAGAGTTTCCAAAAACATGCACTTTCATGCAGTACTCAGTGATCTGTTTGCTTGGATTGTCATCCTCAAACCACAAAAACCTGAGGAAGTCACGATGGTCTTTGTGGACGATGAAGCAGTAAAACATCTGTTGAACGTCTACCGTTACCGCTACAGGCTCTTTGCGGAAACGCATGAGGCCCCCTAGTAGTGTTTTATTCATGTCAGGCCCTTTGAGAAGAACATCATTGAGAGAGAGATGCCTTTGTGCTTGGCATTGGAATCGAATACTACATGTATCTGGTCTTTTTTCTGCGGGTCGTACACGCCAAATATTGGTAAGTACCAGCATTCTTGATAAGCGGTCAGCGCTGGGGCTGGCTCTGCTTGGTCTGAGTCGAGGATTTTCCGCTATAATTTCAAAAAGTGTTCTTTCATACCTTGTTTCTTCTCCAGCATGCGGCATAGGGATGCGAGACGGTTGGCTGCTTGTTGTCTGTTGTTAGGTAGGCGTGGCCTGTTTGGCCTGAATGGCAGAGGTGCTACCCAGCAATTAGCCTCATCCATGTAAACTTCTTTATCCATGAGGTCAAGGAACAGCTCATCCTCAGTGGATGTGCTAGGTTTGTCGTCGTGTGATGTTCTTTGAAACACATTTCTGCTAAGGCTATCTACATCACTGTTGAGATTGGCAGCATGTGAGACATGAGGGGAGGTGTGGAATGGCACAGGGCTGTCAATTTTTTCTCTCACAATTATGCTACTCATACAGGGTGCAAAGATGGAGTAGCACCTATTCATCAACACACTGATCCTGAAGACACTGACACTGGCCATTTTGTGTGCTCTTCCAAGACACACATCCCCAATGATCACCCACCCAAGGTCGAGTCGCTGGGCAAACAGTGTGTTGTGAGGTCCGTTACACTGCTCTCAAACTTTGTGCACCTGGATTAAGTCTCATCCAAGAAGAAGTAGGATAGCTGCATCTGGGTCCAAAGCTGGAATTTTATCTGCCAGGCACTTGAGATGAGGATGACGTCTGGCTATCTCTGGAAATGGAATTTCAAATCTGTCATCTGGCAGCATGTCACATTCAATCAGAATAGGCAAGGAAATTTGAGTGTTGCCATCTAACGATTCCACAATAAAGTTGCTGGTGCGTCACTGTGCTGTCTCAACCACTCCCGAGCATGTCTTCAGAGTGTACTTTGACCCTGCTCCTTTGATGTCGAAGTGATGTCGAAAGAATTCTGGTCTAGCTAGTGACCTGTTGCTTTGTTCATCAAGAACAGCGTAGGTCTTCATAGCTCGATCTCTTTGTCCTACAGGATACACCCAAACAAGAGAGATTTTGGAGCATGATTTTGAAGTGTTGGCACCCCCACAGATCTCTGTGCATTTGGATGTCACAGATGGAACAGCCTCCACTTGTTGCTCCCTGTCTTGATCCGTAGTACTTATTTGAACATTAGTTTTCCATGGGGAAGGTCCTGGGTGTAGTGCTGCGGGGTGTTTGTTGCTGTTGCAATCCTTGCACCATACAGGCTTGTCACAGTCTTTAGCAATGTGGGTGGATGATGCACAGCATTTGAAACAGATGTTTTTGTCCTTAAGATACGCTTTTCTTTCATCCACTGTTTTGTTTCTGAAGCTGCAGCACTTTCTCAATGGATGGGGCTTGTTATGTAGTGGGCACTGTTTATCAGGGTTACCATTCTTTCTGACTGCCGTAGTGTTACCACTGTATTTGCCATCTGCTGAGATTTGTGTCTTTCTTACGGCTACTGACATTTTCCCATTGTGACTGGATAAGAGACTCCTCTCTGTCTTGGCAGCACACAGGGTTCCTGTTGTTACACTGGCAAAGCTTGGATCATTACATGCTTTTGCTTGTTTGCAAACAAACTTCACAAAGACTGAGAATGGAGGATACGGCACTTTGTGTTGTTCCTTATAGCGTGATCGTACTGTGATCCATTTTTCTTGCAGGTTAGGTGGGAGTTTCTGGACTATTGGAGTGACTCTGCGTGAAGTACTGAGGTACGAGAGACCAGGTAGGTACCCATCTGCCCTGGCTGCCTCAAGCTCCATAAGGGTGCCTCCTAATTCTCTTAGCATGTGATTATCCCTGAATGTGATTTTGGGGAAATCATCAACTTTTTTGAGGAGAGCGTTCTGGATCACCTCAGGTGCGCCACAAACATCTTCCAGTCTCTGCCACACCATCCTGAGACCTGTAGACGCACTGTGAATGTGTACTGCTCTGATTTCTTTAGCTTGCTCAGATGATGATGGTCCAAGCCATTTGCACAGCAGGTCAAGCTCTTCTCTAGCGGAGAGTTTCAAGTCATCATTAGAGCTGAGGAAAGATGTCTTCCAGGCCCAGTAATTCTCTGGCTGATCATCGAACCTCAGTAGGCCTGAACTCACCATCTCCCGTTGCATCAAGTACCTTGCTAGGTGTGTTGCAGCTGTTGGGCTGGACAGGCTCACGTTGTGCAGAGGGGATGAATGGACTGGATGCAACTGGGGAGGTTGGTAATCATCACTAGTGTGTTTGGTGTTGTGGGGAGGCTCTCTGTAACTGTATGATTTTCTCAGGGGATCAACAGTGCTAGAAACATGCATTGAGTTCCAGGTAGCTTCTCCTCTGAATGAGTGTTGTGGAAATAACTCGTTAAACTTATAGTCACTGATTTCACTCGGTGGCGTATCACCCTGTTTTACACAACTCCTCGCTGCTTCACCACTGGCCATGGCTAGCTGGTGCACTGGTGGATGTGAAACTATGGGTGGCTTTGCATCGGGTGATGGGATTGTGACTGAATTTAACGTGTTAGCGGTTTACACACTCTGGTATGACTGGAGACTGGGATGTTGAACTGGAGTCTGAATTGTAGCACTTTCACAATGACACTCAGCTGGGATCTGAGACATCATATTTGTTTTGGTTCGATGAGGTAGGCCTATGTGTTCATACTCATCCTGCCACAGCTGCCTTTTCTATCTGCAGTTCATGCAAATTTGCCTGTAGTACAGCCTGTTGTTTTAACATCTCTGCCTCTTGTTTAGCAAATGCCAGTTCGGCACGAACGGATTCTGCTTTAGCACGTGCTCTCAGGGCCATGGAACTTGCTACAGACAGTTTGCTGACTCGTGAGCAGTTGGATATTTGTGATCTCGTCTTCAAGAGTTCATCAAAGTCTATTTCTTTAGGGTGACCATACGTCCTCTTTTTCCCGGACATGTCCTCTTTTTGGAAAAAGAGGACATGTCCAGGAAAAAGAGGACGTATGGTCACCCTAATTTCACCCTAATTTCTTCATTACACTGTGTCATGACGACTGATTTGTTGTTGTTTTTACTTACAGGACTAGAGACTGCTGACAGTTTGCAGATGTGCCTTTTTACTATTCTGCCCCTCCTAACACCTGGTGTCTAGCTTGCTAGCTTGGCAGATAGATAACAGATTCCCAAAGGTCAGATGCAGAAGGAGTTCCGTTTAAAGCCTTTACTTAAGAAGTTCTGTAAAACTAAAACATACAAATAAAATACATGTCAGTTGTATTCAAGAGTTCAAAATAAATCCATACGTTCGCTATTTGTGCGCACAATCACGTACACATGAAACAAACTGAATACGTATCAATGCGTTTAGCTTCAAGCTAACTTACATTATAATTTCTATAGACATGCTAACGGCTAGCATACGTGAATTAACTAAAGATTCAGTGCGGACTTTCGCTATAACTGTTTTACATCGACTGTGCTTTGTAAACAATTATGAGACAACTGAACGTTTTTATGACCAGACAGCAAAGAGACGAGAAAATGTGTTTGTCTAATACACATGGGGCCATATCAACGGTGCATACGCACTAAAATCATGCTGAGCAGTTTTCTACACATAAAACGGTATTTATGAAAAGATACTTCCCGGGAAAACATGCATACCTCTGCGCATGGTCTCAAGGTGGCGTACGCATAAAATTTGTAATTTGCAGATTGGCAACACCAAGAGGAACTAACAGTGATACAAGTAAACGGGTCTTGTGTCAATCATTGATAAGTGTTATCGCGCCAGGTCCCGGCGCCAGGATGAAGTGACTTAGGGAGAAGTTAAAAATGGCGAGGGGGCAAATCTTTTTATATAGTAAAACAGTAGATTATCATCCTGCTATTGCCTATTTCTGCTTTTTTTTCTTCCTGCGGGTGGCAATATATTGGCGTTTTGACTCGATGCTGACAATTCCCTACCTTATCTTTTCCATGTGTTTGTGCATCATGGCTGTAAGATTCTGATCCAGATCCCTAAACCAGCTCACTAAGTGTGGCATAGGATAGCACAGATCCTCTCACTTAAGGTATGCAAATACCTGTATTCATTTGTCTAGGTGGCCTTATTGTAACCACAGTTCTGCTCACAGACTTCAATTGTCACTTTGGCTGCAGCTAGCCATTGCGGGAATTGATACTTCTAAAGAAACCCATGATAGGTGTTTGAGAACTGTTCTTGCTAGGGAAGATAATTTAATTACCAGACCTCCTGTATTTTGCCACCTGTATGCTAATTATTGTCGATCCTGATCAAAGCTCTGTATCAGTATAAAGAATGCTTTCACTGAGTGCTCGGGGTTCAATCTGACTCCGCTGAACCCTGAGTGTGTTTCATGCATTTCTGACAACTGCCGTTCCTGTAAATAAAGAAGTCTTTTCCACGAAGATCGGAATTGCATCCTGTTTTTCCTTACATGGCCATTATATGAAATAGGAATATTTGGGGCAGATTGCCAGGTCACCACCTAAAATTGGTCTGGTGGTAGGTTTAATGAAATTCATTGATTTAACCATGCAATAGCCTCTGAAAGGCTAAATAACAACAACACAAGAGTACTGTTTCAAACTTAAATAATACATTTATTTCACAGCAGTGGTGAAGCCAGTGTTAAAAGAGAGGCAGAGTGTCACATGATCAATCCATTAGCTAATTAAAAATTGGATCTAGGCTGAAAACTAACACGGCACATTTTAAAGGAATGCCATGTTAAAGGAGATGAGCTGATGGCAAAATCAAAGCCTTGGTCAGTAGTTAATTTATACCAGTGTTTGAAATATTTATTGTAGGCATTGTTACGTCAATGGTAGACCTCATCAGAAGGTTTCCCTCCATGTTTATGGGAATAAAAAGAAGTACAGCTTCCAACCTTGGCAGCTTGATTCAGAAGTCCAATAAAATCTACCTATTGACTTTAAGCACAGTTCCAAAAATAGATCTAAAGATTCAATAAAGTCATCCCCATTGATTTTGAATGGAAATCCAAAAAGGTGATATGGTTCCAAATTAAATATCTGAGTCTTAAAGTGACCAGGTGCCCCCGGTGTTGAGAATTGGCTTTCAATAAAAATTTCTCTATCACTCTTTTGGAAGTCCCCACAAGAACCCAGTCAGTTTAGTTGGGTGTGAAGAGTTTACGTTATGAATTGCTCTAAGTTTGTATTTGTATTTATTATAAGCTTGTGTATACTGTCCTTAGAGAAATTGCAAATTTAGTATCACAATCCCTGACCAGAAGTATCCCCCAACCTCACCCCTAACTTTTATTGCGATACTACGATCAACTATTCTTTTGTAATAACTGTCACAATATACTGTAGCCAATGTTTCTGCTTACTTTGGCCAGGTAGCTAAATGTTTTAACAAATTCATTTTACAGGGATGTCAATGGTAATACTCTAACTACCCAGTTCAGGTAGCATTAGCTAGCTAGCCAACCCGCTAATGTCAGTCAGTACTGAGGTAATGTAGCTACATATTATCAAAGTTCTTTTTATTGACTTCATCATAATATTACACACAATCAAATCACATCCAACCTTTCCCTCTATCCCCGCTGACTATTAAATATCACTTGAGTAAATGAATGAACGCCTACTGCACATTTTAGTAGTGTTCCCTGGGCACAAACCTCTAAGGACCATCAAAGAGGAATTCCACAGGATTGCAGGTGACTGATGTAGAAATAATTCAGTTGAAGTTAATGATGCGGTGAATGTATGTTTGTGGTTGACTGTTACATATTGAGCATATACTAAAATAACGGTATCTTCTGGGTTGTTTTATTTACCGATCCAATTAGAACGGAATGAAAGGGAACGAAAAATCTTAATAATATCCTAAAAGGAGAATCAATTTCACCTGTGTTGTTTGTAGTAATCCCTATTTATATAGCTGGTTGTTACATATGGTGGCCCGTACGGGGATTGATTTACAGTGATTTTGTATCTATAAGATTAAGCATTTTGGATTGGGTAAAAATGGCAACAGATAAACTCATAGACTTTGCTGAGGCGACCGCTTCTATGGCTGAACAAGGCTCTTGGCCTGGTTTTGGGGATCCAGATTTTACCGCTAAACCTTTTGTAACACGGAGAAACCCAGCTGATGAAATAACATCTTTATTAAGTTCTTTATACTTGGATGACAATGATATTGTTGATGATGAAAATAATGCTGTTGCTGATAATATTGATGTACATGCTGAATATGATGATGATGGTGATGAAGATGGTGATAATGATGGTGGTGGTCAACCAATTCCTGAAAATAACAATGAACAAAGGGGGAATGTTATACAAACTGAATATGATGAGTTGAAAAGCAATGTAATCTCTCTAAAAGAACAAGTTAACAAACTTGAAACTGATTTTAGAGATTCTGTTTCCAGTGCTTTTAATAGAGAGGCAAACTTAAGGGACTATGTTGATTCTAGCTTAGCCAAACTAGAAGATTTGTTAATGGCTAATATAAGTAAGCTGGAAAAGGGCATAGTTAATTGTCTTCTACGTAGGGATGAGCAATGGAAAAAACAACTTAACAGACTAAGACCCACAAGCACTCCCATACCACAGCGCACGATTGCAGTCTCCACTGATATCAGTCCCATACCTCCCATAGCTCCCACAACCCCATTTAGTCTGCTTGGTGCATCTCCATACTACTCCAAGCCTCCGGTCCATCTGGAATTTCCAACATTTGGCTCCACCAGCGAAACTTCTGATGTCCTTAATTTTATAGAACAGTGTGAAAATTTTCTCGGGCTCAGACGTCTCTCCAACCATGAGCTCTTGGGTGCACTGTCCACAGTTTTAAAGGGGCCAGCACTTAGTTGGTGGAAGGCCGAAAAAAGCCATGTTCATGACTGGGTCTCATTTAAAAACGCTTTTATGTCTGCTTTCCTCCCCACTGACTATATGAGTGAAGTGGAAGAGAAACTGAGGGCCATGGTGCAGAAACCGGATCAGAGTCTTAGAGACTTTGCTTACGATTACCGGGCTCTGTGTCTCAAATGGAAGCGGGACATGCCAGAAGAGGAGATAGTGAGGCGCATCCTGAACAACGTCAACCCAAAGGTAGCTGGGTGCCTGCAGGGAACGGTAACAACTGTGACACAGCTTGTAAAGGTGGGTTCCATGGTGGAGAAGGACTGGGCTGGGTCTAAGGAGTATTGGCAGAAGGTGCATGCAAACACAAACAAACCAGGTAAGAAACAACCTCAAAGGGCAACAGCAGAGGTCACTGTAGTACAACACCGGGGCTACAGAAATAAAGAACACAACCTCCTGTTAGTTCCTATTACCATTAGAGGAATCCAAGGGGAAGCAATGGTGGACACGGGAAGCACATTCACCCTGATGAAGGAAAGCTTGTGGAAGCAGATGGCGCTTGCTGAAGAGGCCTTCCTACCCGCAGAGAGACAGAGATTTGTCATGGCAGATGGCACTGTTCACCTGGCCTTGGGTAAGAAAAGTCTCTGTTTTGACTGGCACGGCAGGCCACTGGCAATCGAAATCTATGTGATGGAGGATCGTCACCTTGCTTTCCCGTTGATCATCGGACTTGACTTCCTCTCCAAGACCGGCGCCATCCTCAATCTAGCCAAGAACAGCTATGGGGTGAAAACCGACAAAGGATACACCTATTACTCATTCTTGCAACAGCCTACCAATACCAACTTGTGGAACAAAGCTCCTAATCTCACCTCTCAACGCGGCGGGCACCTCTACTATGCATTACCACCTGGGGAACCGCTACCTTGCTGGGTCTCCACTGCAACCACCGAATCCTTGCTCTCCTATGACACGGACTGTCCAGAGGAACTCCAACAGCTAGTGAGGGATTGGCCCTCCGTCACCTCCAATATACTGGGGAAGACAGCGGTGGAGAAACACACCATCTTCCTGCAGGACGAAGTACCGGTGAGGTCCAAGGCCTTTCGCGTGTCTCCTCTGAAGAAGAGAGTCATAGAGGAGCATGTGGAGAAAATGCTCAAGGATAACATCATTGAACCCTCCCAGTCAGCCTGGTCCTCCCCTGTGGTCCTGGTGAACAAACCTGATGGATCCTACAGGTTCTGTGTCGACTACAGGCGAGTGAATGCAAAGACCTTACCCGACGCTTATCCAATGCCCATCATACATGATATTCTAGAATCACTGGAAGGCGCCTCCTGGTTCAGCTCATTGGATTTGCAGTCTGGCTACTGGCAGGTGGCTATGGCAGAGGAGAGCAAGCCAAAGACTGCTTTCATAACATCTATTGGCCTCTTCCAGTTCAAATGCATGCCATTTGGCCATGGAACGCGGCTGCAACGTTCCAGCGGTTGATGGAGAAGGTTTTAGCGGAATTGAGGGGAAAGATATGTCTTGTCTACATAGACAACATTATTGTGTACTCCCATTCCCGTGAACAGCATCTGCATGACTTGGCATCTGTCTTCCAGAGGTTACAGGCAGCCAGCCTCAGCCTCAACATGAAAAAATGTCACTTTTTTAAGAGGAAGTTGAAATTCCTTGGCCACATAGTCACCAACAGAGGGGTGGAGGTCGATCCAGCCAAGACCCAGGCTGTGTGGAACTTCCCTGTCCCACAGGATGTGAAGGCCTTACAGCGCTTCCTGGGACTCGCGGGCTGGTACCACAAGTTCATTCCCCATTTCGCCGACCTTGCTGCCCCTCTAAACCATCTCAAGAGGAAAGGAGTTGAGTGGAACTGGACCAGTGAGTGCCAAGCCAGCATGGACGCCTTCAAACAAGCCTTGGTGAACCCTCCAGTGCTCGCACAGCCCAATCCATCTCTGCCCTTCCAGGTACTCACTGATGCCAGCGAAGTGGGTCTCGGAGCAATCCTCTCCCAGAACACACCAGAGGGTGAGCGTGTGATAGGTTACGCCTCAAGGGGACTCTGAGGCCCAGAGCGGAATTATTCCACCTCAGAAAAGGAGTGCCTGGCAGTGGTCTGGGCTGTGGAGAAGTGGAGACATTACCTGGAGGGAGTAGAGTTCAATGTCTTCACCGACCACTCTGCACTGTCATGGGCTTTCACCTGCCCAAAGACCTCCTCCCGTCTGACCAGGTGGATACTGCGGCTCCAGCAATTCCAGTTCAAGGTACACTATCGAAAAGGTTGCCTTAACTCTGCCCCTGACGCCCTGTCCAGAGCCTTTGAACCTCTCTCCATTCAGCCCTCACCCTGTCTTGCCGTGTCCACTAAAAGCCTCTCTGAGCTGCCTTTCACCTTAGCAGAAATTGCCCAGGTACAGGAGAAGGACGAAACTGTGTGTGACCTAAAACAGGACAGTTTACAGTCTTCAGCTTCTCCCGACCGCATTGGCTTCGTCGTCCAACAGGGGGTGCTGTACCGAAGAGTCCCTTTACGAGACCATGGCGAAAAGTACCAGCTGGTTGTTCCCCAGTCCCTAATTGCTGAGTTCCTTCGGTACTTCCATGATAATCCCTTGGGTGGTCATCTCAGGCGGCTTAAGACTCTGTTGCGGGTCCTAGAGGTTGCCTGGTGGCCAAGTGTTTGCAAAGACGTGTGGGAACACACTAAGGCCTGCGTAACCTGTCAGCGGTACAAGGCAGACAACACCAAACCATCAGGGCTGCTGCAGAACACCACAGTCACAGCACCAGGGGAGATGCTGGGAATAGACCTTATGGGGCCATTCCCAAGGAGCAAGAAGGCCAACTCTTACCTCCTTGTGGTGGTTGACTACTTCTCCAAGTGGGTGGAGATGTTCCCTTTGAGAGGCAGTAAAACACCTCGTCTCATCAAGATCCTCAGGGAGGAAATCTTCACCCGCTGGGGGGTGCCACAATACCTGGTGTCAGACAAGGGTCCGCAATTTACTGCCACCCTCCTAACAGACCTCTGCAAGACATGGGGGGTAGTTCAAAAACTTACCACCAGTTACCACCCACAGACAAACCTCACTGAACGTATTAACCGGACATTAAAAACCATGATCGCATCCTTTGTCAGCCAATACCACGACACCTGGGACCAGTGGATACCGGAGTTTCGGTTTGCCCTCAAGACCACCCATCAGGAGACCACAGGAAGGACCCCTGCGGAGCTGGCCCTGGGCAGGAAACTCTACGGCCCACTGGAGAGGCTGATACACAGACCACCATCGCCCGATCAGCAGGCTGCGTATCATCTGGTGGAAAGACAACAGAAGATGGCAGAGGAGGTTAAACGGAGAGTGGGAGTGCACCAGGCCAGACAAGCTAAGTACTATAATTCCCGCAGGAAAGATGCGCACTTTCAGCAGGGTGACTTAGTCTGGGTCAGGTCCCACCCTCTCTCCAAGGCCAACGAAAAATTCTCTGCAAAGCTAGCGCCTAGGTGGGAAGGGCCAGCAACAATTGTTAAAAAATTAGGGCCAGTAAATTACAGGGTAGGATGGAGTAACCCATCTAACAAAGAAAACACAGTAAATGTGGTAAATCTTAAAAGATTTTATGGTGTCCTACCTTAGAAGCCTCTGGGTGGAGGGGGGGTCTATGTAGCACCGCCACATATGGGTTTTTAGATTCCTTTTAATCTGCGAGCAATAGTACATGGGTTGACTAGTCTTACAGGGAATCTTATAATCTTATACTCCATGCTGGATGTGTAATGCCCTATGGTTTTAATATTCCTGTTTTTCACTTCCGTTCTCATGTAAAGTTGGTTTGTTTATGTTTACGGGTGTCAGCTGGCTGTCAAATCCGTCAGCTGACATACCGGTCAGCTGATTCGAAAACCCGGCGAACTGGTTGAACTGGTTTTAAAAAAAGGAAACGCGGGTGTGGGAAGAAAAGAGCAACTCAGGGAGTCAGCGGAAGACCTGAAAAAAACTCGGAATAAAAGGGCACTAAAAGTTAAACAACGGAACGGGTTGAAAAGAAATTTACCAATTGGAGAAAATTTCCTTGAAGCAAGCTCGCCAGAGAAACCGGACAGAGTGCAGGGGGAAGGATTCTCCGATATTCAGTCGGCAACCCCGGTGAGGTGCTGCTTTCGTCGTCGAATATATTTGTTTGCTTTTTGTTGGATTATTGGGACACTTTTTTCGGGGATTTTTTGATTGTTTTTTTTTCGGTGTTCTGGTTTTTTCCGGTATTTTGTTGGATTATTATTTTTTTGTTTTGTTCTAACTGAATTTCCTATCTGCCTGGAGTGGAGGGGGAACGGATGCGCAACTCGCAGCTAGCGTCTGGCAGCTGGACTCAAATAACTGAGTTTTGAGTTTTGTGTACCAAGTGGACGCGGTGAATGTATGTTTGTGGTTGACTGTTACATATTGAGAATATACTAAAATAACGGTATCTTCTGGGTTGTTTTATTTACCAATCCAATTAGAACGGAATGAAAGGGAACGAAAAATCTTAATAATATCCTAAAAGGAGAATCAATTTCACCCGTGTTGTTTGTAGTAATCCCTATTTATATAGCTGGTTGTTACAATCTTAAATTATATTCTGTTCATGACATTCTGCTGCAACCTCAGACTAGGATCAGTAATTAGTTTTTATGTTGCAGGGTTTCCCAATGTGATAGGCTGTATCGATGGCACACATATGCCTATCACTGCTCCTTCAGTTAGTAAGTAGACTATGTGAATAGGAAGTCTTTCCACAGCATTAATGTGCAGGTACATTGACTACTGTCTTACAATAACAAAGACTATACATCACATAAATAATGAATGGAAAAACAACTTGCACATTGTTATCCTTTTTAACAGAGCATGACTGGGCATTACCAGGAGGAGGGTCCATCAACCTCCACAGCACAGATTAACACAGTGAGATATCTCTCATATCTCAATACCTCTCATTCTCTGCACTGTCAAGATCATATGTCATGCAGCACACTTGATCACGAATATTGAAGCCAAGCAGCCCGGCTCTGTGCATGACTCAGGAATGTATCGTGAGTGTACCTTGAGCAACAGATTTG
This sequence comes from Megalops atlanticus, assembly GCA_019176425.1. NCBI lineage: Eukaryota > Metazoa > Chordata > Actinopteri > Elopiformes > Megalopidae > Megalops > Megalops atlanticus. Next base: position 2,129,656 of record CM032890.1, on the reverse strand, counting down.
TACATGGTAAGTAAAGCTTTGTACAAATATCATTCCCTTGTCTCCCTTTTTTAACACCCTCAAAATGTATCCACTATATAATTACCTGGTGCTTGTCAGGATGGCCTGAAAGTGTATATTTGAACAATGGTCTCTTGTATTGCATGCCATGGTCCATACATTGCCAGACATCTCCGGTTCCCACCTTACAGTGTTATAACAGCATTCTCTTGGGGATTAAAACTACTACAAGTTGATATAGCCACTGAATGGTATTTACTTTGTTTAATATGTCAAATATGATTAAAACCAAAGTGAGGTACAATCATGAGCCTATAGGCCTAAGCAAAATATGTCTTACCTGTTTGAACTGTGTTTTTATATTTCATTTTCAGCTGCTGCCAAGTGCGCTTTGTGCCCATGAGATTGCACCTAAATGAAAATAAAATTTTATTCAATAGCATTCCACTACTTTTTCACCTGTAATATTAAAATGAAGTGTGGTTAAATGTTAAATGAATAGACTACTGCATTCAAATTTATGTGTTGACTCAGGCAGCAATTCTCTCCCACGCCAATTGTCTCTCCTTTGCCACTGCAGCTGTGTTGCTTTTTTTCTGAAAATGTGCTCATACTCGCCATAAGCATGTATCAGAATTTCTAACTCCAGTGGGGTGAAATAGGACAACCTTTTTTTCTCGCCGGTTGCCATGGTGAATCGTAGTATCGGAGCTCCATTAATGAAGGCTTTTTAGAGTTGTCACGCACACGCTTAACTTAGAGTGAACATACGCAGAGTTGATTGAACTAACTCAGATCAGCTGTTCTGGAACCAAAAACTCAGAGTTTCCCATTTCAGGGTTCAACAACTCAGAATTCAGGGTTAGGCTGAGAGTTTGTTAAACCCGCTTTCTGGAATACCCCCCAGAAACAGTATCAAACACGGATCTTCAAAAATGTTCCAGGTTAGGACATGCCAAGAACATATGAATTAGCAAGGCATCTGCACATTTATACTTATTGCATAAGGAACCTGTCCTGGGGTTTAGTTTAGATAGTTTAACCTTGGATATATGAGCTTGGTGTACTACTTTAAGCTGGGTAAGTGAGTGCCTTGCACACATTGAAGTTTAAGAATTTGTCTTCTGAGAGAGGTGTGCCAAGATCCTGCTCCCAGGCTACCCTAAGTGCAATTAATAGGGAGAATGTTAGCCCTGATATTATATTATGAATGGTGGAGACTGCACCTTTGGCCAATGCATCCAGAGAGAGGAAAGCGTCTAAAGGGTTGCCAGACGGTAATGATGGAAAGTTTGATACCTGATGCTGAACCCAATGTCTGACTTGTAAGAATCTAAAAAACTCTGATTTAGGCAGATCAAAATGTTTTGACAATTGGTCAAATAAGGCAAATGTACTAACCATAAATAGGTCTTTTTAAACCTTTTAAACCTTTTCAAACCACACCAGCTCTGAAAAGTTACGTCTTGCATTGAAGGTGTTAAAAGGTGATTACGGTTAATGGGATTCAAAAGGGAAGAGTCCTGGAGGATGTTTTCCTAGACTGAATCTACACCCTCAATGAGTGCTTCACAACTGGACTGTTGATAGGCATGTTAGGGATCAGTGGAAGCGCAGCTCTGAGAAGTGCTGGGAGAGAAATTTACTTACAAGCATGCATTTCCATGGCAACTTATGATGGAGAGTTAGATAGCTGACAGTAATGCCACCAGTATAACATGCACCGTATGTTGGCTGCCCAATAATAGAATAGAAGTTGAAAACAGCCAAATCACCACTGTGTTTGGAGCTCTGAAGAAAAATTTTGCACAGAAAGGGCTGCTTGCCATTCCATATGTATGAAAAATTTATGGAGTTTAAAGATTTAAAGAATGACAGAGGAATAGATGCAGGTAAACACTGAAAAAGAATTTGGAAAGCACAGTCATTTTAACAGAATTAATCCTTCCAGTGAGGGAAATGTTGAGAGTACCACTTAGTGAGATCTTGTTTAGTTTGATCAAATAGTGTAGCAAAATTATATTAGAAAAGGTGTTTATAATAGCATGTGAAAGAGACCCCAAAACATGTGAATTTATCTTTTACCATCTTAAGTGGTACATTTAGGTGTTTTATTTGCAGAACTTCAGGAAGAGTTCACTCTTGTGCAAATTTAATTTATATACAGAAAAGTGACCAAAGCATTCAAGTAGGGAGAAAGCTGAAGGCAGAGAAGCTTCTGGATTGGAAACATAAAGCAGTAGCAATGCCTCCCCTCACCACAGCAATTAGCTGCTGGCAGTTGCATAGAGTGATTGCATAGAGTAACCAGCAACACACTCGGAGGACAGCCCTGTCAGGTGCCATGATGCAGATTAAATGGTTTTAAGTACTGATTACTGGTGAGGACTGTTGGAGCAGAGCTGTATAATAACTTAATCCAAGAGATGAAAACTAGGCCAAATCCAAACTTTTTTAAGACAAATGTCTTCCACGAATTTCTAAGACGCGTGGGGACAATACCGGGTGGTGTGCAACATTTTTTGTCCAGCATGCAGTCCAGATGGACTCGGTTGTTGGGCTGTGCTGTGGGTGTCCTATGTTTCTGACAATTTGTTTTGTTTGTGTTCAGACAGGCCCTCCTGATGATTACCCACAAGGGGATGAGTGCGGATAGCTGTGGGTAATTGATTGGATAATATTGCTGCACTGCAGGTTGGTCCAGCCAGTAGTTCACATCGGGGAGATGGGGAAATAAAGGGCCCACCTGAGGTGCAGCAGGGAGAACGCTTCTGGGAGGAACAAGCCACCGACAAGAGCTGACCAGACTGTCCGTCTTGCTCCCTGCTTGCCACCTACCCAGCTGCCGACAAGACTCTGCACGGAGAGATCAGGGACTTCTTCCGACCCCGTTTGAGCGTGCTGTGCTGGATAACGACGGCGGACTGTTGCCACTGAGACTGTTGCTGTGCGGCTGCGGGGGGAGAGAGTGACGAGGAGGAGCTGAGGACTGTGTGGCCAACAAGTTTGTACAGCGCTCTCAAACCCAGCTGAAGGAACGGTGATACCCTTCATTCTTGTGTGGATGTTTATGTCGTGGCTGTGCACTGTAGCCTGCTCACCCGAGTTTGTTGCTGACCGCCTTCCTGGTAGTTGATGTCAGGGGAGCGAACTCATCACGCGATCCATTTACATTTATTCATTTAGCAGACACTTTTATCCAAAGCGACGTACAAAAGTGCAAATAGTGGGCAAACAACAGGCACAAGGGCAAGATGTGTACAGGTCATACAATGCAGATAGCGCTGAAGCTGATCACAAGGTCAGTGTAGCGAGACAGTGCTAATCTGATCTGAGGTTACATATATCAAATACAGTCACTGGGACAATAAAGTGCTGCTATACTACCTAGGCAAAGACGTGCTACAAATACAATGTAAGAGATAGTGCTACAAGTACGAGCCAAGAATCTTAGAGTCAAATGGCAATGGTGTTAGTCCAGGTGTAGTCTGAAGAGGTGTGTCTTCAGCCCACGTCTGAAAGGTTGGAGTGAAGGAGTTGTTCTCAGGGGGGTGGGGAATTCATTCCATGATGCGATGATCTAAAAACGACGATGAGAGGAGCGTGGGCCTTTCGTTCTGTTGGTGAGAGGTGAGAGGTGTCCGGATGTAGCAGAGCGAAGTCGTCGAGCGGGTGTGTAAGGTAGGATGAGGTCCTGGAGGTAGGTTGGGGTGGACTTTTTTGCAGCAGAAAAGGTGAGGGACAGGGTTTTGAAGCGGATCCTGGCTGCAACCAGGAACCAGTGGAGGGATCTCCGTAAAAGGGTGACGCGGAAGAACTTTGGGAGGTTGTAGATCAGCCAAGCAGCTGCATTTTGGAGGAGTTGCAGCGGCTGAATGTAGCAGGCTGGGAGGCCTGCAAGGAGGGTGTTGCAATAGTCCAGGCGGGAGAGCACAGTGGCCTGGACAAACAGCTGGGTGGAGTATGTGGTCAGGAAAGGGCAAATCCTTCTGATGTTGAAGAGGAGGAATCAACAGAAGTGTGTTGTCTGCAAGATGTAGCAGTGCTATTGTACGTCAAAATAAAAGTGTCAGGGCTCAGGCAAGGACTCAAGAGCAGACCACGTGAGCTTCAGGTTTCGAGCGGTTTATTTGAAATCGCTGGACAGAATCGCGAATCAAAAACAGGCAGGGTAGAGACCGGGCAGGCAGTCCGTGGGCAAATCTGGGGGCGATGACAGGAACAGGCAGAGTCAGGAACCAGGCAAGCAGGCAATCAGGCAATTGGGGCAAGGCGGCAGGCAGAACAAGGTCGGGGCAACAGGCAGGGTCAAAAAACGGGCAATCAAAACTGGCAAGAAGCGGCGGGGATGAAACAGGCACGAGAGGCTGTAACGAACTAGCGACAAGACAGGAACAAGCAGGGCAGTAAGTAGGGTAGAGCTGACAAGATGATGGGCAACAGGTGAGCTGGCAGGCAGGTGGCGGCGATAAGGTGATGAGGCAGGCAGGGACTGGGCGGGGATAGGGGCAGGGCTGAAACGAAAGGAAAAAAATGGCACATGGCAGACAGGGAGAACACAAAAACAACAGCTAGGGGGCTGGAGCACTGACAAAAAGTCCGGACAGATGCGTGTCATCTTGAGTTGGAGAGTCACTCAGCGGCCCTGGTGGGTCTGAATTATTTTTTCAGTCGGGAGGGACCCGACTTTTTTCTTTTCTCTTTATTATAATTTTTCTTTATTATTTATTATAAAATTTATTATAAAGTTCTTAGCAGTTATTTGTCCATCCTTCCCTTGTGTGTCTTGGCCATATGCATGGCCACCCTTAGACTGGTGGTATCAAATGGAGGGGCAAAATGACTGAAGTGGCTGTCAGGTGATACAGGGTTGTCTTGCTTGCTTGAATTGCACATTGGGTAGTTGTGTGCTGTGTAAGGGGAATACGTGGTTCTTGTGAATAATCGCATGATTTTACCTAACCTTGGAGTGCTCTCTTTGATCTGGAGTGGTGTGGTGTGGGGTTGTACTGTTTTATAGACCCTGGTCGGACCAGAGCTACTGAACGGCATACGTAGTGGTTGGCGACATTACTTTTTATTGGCATACTCAGAAGGATCCCAGCAATGCCTCCAGTAAAGTAATGTCGCCAACCACTATGACCCAGGAATCCCAGGGCACACACCACAGAGACAGATTTCGTTAAAATGGATCTATTTTAAATTCATTTACACCACTCAGACGAGAGTAGCCAGAGGGGAGCAACTGCCGTTCAGTAGCTCTGGTCCGTTAAACTACTGAAGAATTCTTCCACGACATCCTTTTTGGAATCTGATGTGTACAGTGCTGAATAAAAGTCTGAACTTATCATTATGTTATGATCAGATGTGATCTCCCCATTACCCATACAGAGCCCACTAATAATTTGTTTGGCTCGGTTGCCACAAAGCTGATTAACTAACAGCTTCTCTGCCTTCTCACTATGTTCATAAAAGTTGCCCCTGGTCTTCCACCAAAGATTCTGTTTCTTTGGCTGAGGGCAAGTCAAAATCTGTTTTAAGCCTTAAACACTCTTTACACAGGTCTGGCATGGAACAGCTGACATACAGCTTATCTGAATGCAAGATCTCATTAGCAAGGAGTATTTGCTTCCCTTTTAAACACTTTCTTTCATTAGTTGTGTATGGAATAACTTGTCCCCTTTAAGGGAAGCTTTAAGGGCCTCCCACATGGTTGAGTGTGAAACATCTACAAATTTGTAAGCAGTTAAAAACAAGGATATCTGTTCAGATATAAATCTAACAAAACCCATATTCTCTTTTGGCATCTCATGTGCCAAAAGAGAATAATTAAAGTGCCAGTTTCTCCTCGGGGAAGACAAGTTGATAGGAATGATAGGTCAAGTATGATGAGATATAACAATGCTTGGGTATGCATAACAGTGAACCTTAGGTATCAAACTATTATCTATTAAAAAAATCAATCAAAGAGTATGTGTGATGTAGGTATGAGAAGAGTGAGTACTCTCTGTTTGTGGGATGCAAAAACTGTCATGGTTTTTTAGGTGAGTGGAAGATAAAATATTACTTGGTATGAAATGTATATTTTCTGAATTAGGATGACTACACCTCTTGCCTTTGCCTTGATGGAGGAATGGAAAAGCTGTCCCAGCCTTAACATGTTGACACATGTTTGTGTCATTTGACCCCCACCAGTTCGCTTATAGAGCGAACCGATCTACAGAGGATGCCATCGCCATAACACTTCACAGTGCGCTGAACCATCTGGAGAACCGGAAGAGCTATGTGAGGATACTCTTCGTGGATTACAGCTCAGCATTTAACACAATCATCCCGGACATATTAGTCACCAAACTGTTCAAACTACAGATCCCCCTCCCCACCTGCACCTGGATTAAACATTTTCTCACAAACCGCCCACAATCTGTTAGACTTGGCCCCAACCTTTCCTCCACGCTCACACTCAGCACTGGCTCTCCTCAGGGCTGCGTGCTGAGCCCCCTACTGTACGCCCTGTACACTTATGACTGCACTCCATCCTACCCTAACAATGCCATCATCAAGTTCGCGGACGACACCACCGTGGTCGGGCTCATCTCCGATGGGGATGAGACGGCATACAGGGCTGAGATAGGGAAACTGTCTGTGTGGTGCTCAGAAAATAACCTGTCACTGAACGTCCTTAAGACAAAGGAACTTGTTATGGATTTCAGGAGAAACAGACAAGACCACGCCCCTCTCCTCATCAACGGAGAACGTGTGGAAACCGTCACCACCTTCAGGTTTCTGGGCACCCACATCTCTGCGGACCTCTCCTGGACACCCAACACCAAGGCCTTAGTGAAGAAGGCTCAGCAGCGACTGCACTTCCTGCATGTCCTCAGGAAGAACAACCTGGACAAGAAGCTGCTGCTGGCCTTCTATCGCTCCTCTGTGGAGAGCATATTAACATACTCTCTGGGGGTGTGGTATGCAGGCTCCACAGCTGAGGACAGGAAGACTGTGCAGAGGGTTATTAACACCGCCCAAAAAATTATCGGCTGCCCTCTGCCCTCCCTGGACGACATATCCACATCCCGTTGCCTCAGTAAAATTAAGGCCATCACAGGAGACCCCTCACATCCCGCCTATCACCTGTTTGACCTGTTGCCCCATGGCCGGCGCTTCAGGTCAATCAAGTCTCACACCACCAGACTAACCAACAGTTTCCTCCCCTGGGCCATATGGACTGCCAACAAACACTGACACCCCCCCGCCGCCATCTACCTCAATACAACTGTGCAATTCCACTGTGCACTTTACGTAGTTTATTTAAAAGGTCATATTTATTTTGTACGTTTTTTTTTTTTTCCTTCTTTATATTTACAATGTGTGTTTTCTTTTTAAATTTGTACTTATTGTAAGTTATTGTATTTTTATACTTAATGTCATGTGCCGTATTTGTTTTGTGTTAATGTAAATGTCATATAGTGCACTGCTGTTGCAGACCACCCACAATTTCGTTGCACCCCACCGTGCAATGACAATAAAGCCTATTCTATTCTATTCTATTCTATTCTATTCTAAGGCTGTGGACAGTCAGGTACTGAAACTGAGGGAGCAGTTTCGCCCATTCACTGGGTTCAGGAGAAGGTTGCTGTCACAGTGGTGTGTCAGTCAGGACACAGGAGTCAGGTTTCAGGTTCAGAACTTTATTAAGGGGTTTGTGTGGTGTGGTGTGTGCGTGTGTGTGTGTGTGTGTGTGTGTATTCTTTGGCATAGACACACACAACAACAAAACAATCTGTCCCCAGTTCTTGACCCCACAGGAATTGGTGCAGCACTGAGATGGGGGAGGTCACCACTACTTTTATATTGTCCCATATTCTTGGCCCTGTTGGGGTTCCTACCAGACAGGTCAGAGGGCAAATGGTGACTTGGGGGCTGTCCTTGGGGATGTGCCTGTGCCTCGGGTTACCTGTGGGGGTCCTGCTGATAAGGGGAGCAGCAGGGCTTGGGCAGGTTACAACTGAGTTGTAAACAAAAGGTCTGTGAGAGGTGGGGGTGGTGTGCACAAACAAAGACAAAGAAATGTGGCCCTTTTCTACAGCTGCCCCCAAATTTCCTTTGGAAATTTATTCATTCCAAAGGACCACATCATGCATGCTGAGGGATCTCAGTTGTGTTGTCAGGTATGGCAGGGAGAACAACCATTCGAGCAACTGGGCGGGTGTAGGTCCTGTCCTTCACCTGTACCTCTGCAGTCCAGACCTGTCCATCTCTGCCAGCTCCAACAGTGACAACACGTCCAATGGGCCAAAGTGCTCTGGATAACTGTGGGTCCACAATCATAACCACTGTGTCCACTTCAAGGTCCTTAGTGTCCTTTTGCCATTTCTGCCGGATTTATAGGCTTGGCAGATAAAACTTCATGAAGTGGGCCCAGAAATTTTGAGTTGAGGATGCCTTCCACCTCCACCAGCACCATTCGAAGGACTTCTTCAGATACAGTCTGAGCCCCGAGAGCGGTCATCAGGGTGTTCTTCAGCGAACAAACCTCTCGTTCCTAGACTCCGCCAAAGTGGGGGGTGTTCGGTGGATTGAGCTGGAAATGAATCTTCTGCTTTGCCAGCTGGGTTTGCAGGGTTGGGCTAAGCTCAGCAAAGGCGCCTTGCAGCTCCTTCTCCCCTCCCCTGAAGTTGGTGCCCTGGTTGGAGATCACCTTGTATGGTGTCCTCCGGCAGGCAATAAACCTCCTCAGGGCCATGAGGAAGGAATCTACATCAATGCTGTTGAGGAGGTCAAGATGTACACACCTGTTTGTCATGCACTTGAAGATTATTCCCCACCGTTTCTCTGTACAATGTCCAACCTTGACTTGGTGTGGCTCGAAGCAGTCCGTGCCCGTGGAGTAGAAGGCTGGTTGAAGAGTCACAGGCGAGCAGGGGGTAGGTTCGCCATCTTTGGGACAACTGGTTTTGCTTGCCTCTGCTCACATGTCACACCAGTGTGACGTCAACTGGACCCCCTTCCTCGCAGAGTCCAGGACTTATGAAGCCACCAACTTAGGCGCTAAGGTTGTCAGGTGGCTCCTGAAGGGCACTGGCTTGCCTGGTTCCAAACCAGTGAGCTCTTCTGGAAAGCTTCCCTGCTGAGCTTTCTTGAAGAGCTGGGCCTCTACCTCTGGGTGATTGGTTTCTGAGGGCTCACAAACCTGATCAGCAGCCCTGTGAAGGGATGGTGCAGTCCCTTCCATTAGCTCTTGAGAGCTACTGATTTGACTGGGTTCTAGGAAGTAGGGGCTTGTGTTCACCGACACTAGCCCACAGAAGCTGGGCTCCAGCAGTTTTGCAGCATCCCCCTCTTCTGCTCCAGCTGGTCTGGTGCACCCCTTTTTGTCTTTTTGATGGAGGAACTCAGGACACTGGCCCCATCGGTTGGTTTTGGCTAACTCCAACCGGGACTTGCCACAGACAGTGTCCTCTCCGGATATGCTGACTGAGGTCAGCAGCCATTGTGGGGCAGAGGTCCGGTGCTGAAGGTGTTGTGCCGGCCCTTGGAGGGTCCAGCCCAACCGGGTCTTGATGGCTGCTGGGTTGCATGGAGGGCCCAGGTACACTGGCTTGATGGGGGTAATCAGGTGGGTGTAATCAGCCCCGATCAGCTGGAGCGGGTGCACACAGTTGAGGGACTGCAGCAGGAGACCTCGGAGGTGCACATACCTCTTCTGCAGCTTTGCCACTGGATGGGAATCCTCTGACAAGGCCAGGTGGTCAGCGGTGAAGACATTCTGTATCCAGTAGTTCTGCTTTGGTCCAGATGTGGGAGAATAAATTAATTTTGTGCAGTTTCTGTCTCAACAGATAGACTTCTGGGACCAGCAGGTGCATCCTTTGAGAATCCATGAAAGCATACCTGCAAGGCCAGATCATACAATACACTGCTAGCTTAAATAGGATGAGATCAGAACGTTTAACTGAATTGATCTCTCAGATTTGTGATGTAGATGAAAAAACATTCCTCGGCACCATCACCTGACCTTTATAAAGAAAGAATGTTACTTCAAACAGAAGATGACATTTTAGGAACAGACCAGGTAGAGGACCTCTCTTTGAAATCTCGTCAGACATACAATGAGCACAGAGAATATGCAGGTAAAGTCCTTTGTCGGCATTAAGGCAGTCGACAGCTGCTGGCCTCATAACTGAAATCATTACCCCAGATGGCTCAATTACTACAGATCAAAAGGGCACAAACAATGAATTTGTGAATTTTTACACCTCAGAAACCTGTAGCGCTGATTTAATGTCTTCTTTGACCATCTCAAATTACAGACAGTAGAACAGGATGATAAAACAAACCTGAAGCAACCCATCTTAATAGAGGAGATCATCAGGGCAATTAAGCAGATGAACAGGGGTGAAGCCCCTAGACCAGATTTCTCTGCTAAATTAGCTTCTTTCTTATGTGCAGTACATACTGAAGCACTGGAAGAGAGGGCACTCACTCCAAGTATGAGACAAGCTGTGATAACAGTCCTGCTTAAAAAGGGGAAGAACTAAAATGTGAGTCTTTTCCTCCTGTAAGTTTACTCTGCTGTGATTACAATATACTAGCTAAGATACTTGCCCTTATATGACAGTCAGACATGCCGAAAATTATGCATCCGGATCAGACTGGATTTATTACTGGGAGGCAACCTTTGAGCAACCTTAGGCGAGTATTTAATGTGTTGTATTCCTCGGCTTCATCAGCGCAGGCAGAATTACTGATCTCACTAGATGCGCATAAAGCCTTTGACCACATAGAATCTGTTTACATATCTGGAAAGATTTGGCTTTTGCTCCACGCTGCTGTCCTAGATAAAAATCCACTCCTCAAGCATCTGTGCGCACAAACAGAACAATATCTATTAGTACAGTATTAAGCTTGTTACATGGTGGAGATAAATTATTGCCAGCAAACATCATAAGCATTTCTAGCAGGTGTCAGTGTATTACTATTATCGCTTGAAGGTTACAAGCATTGTTAAGTGTTGATGTCAGTTTTTGATTTTAACCACTTTAACCACAGTATTGACATATTTAAGACAGTATTGACATAAGTTATTGTATATGAATCACTTACTTTATCTTTACTATACATGTGGAGGTCTGGAAGTATATAAGGAAACCAGACAATCTAATATGTTAGCCTTAAAAAACAATATGTATTCTATTATACTTTGTATGCATGTGAGCAAAAACTAAAGAGACGTTGGGGGGGTTATGCAGCTGTGAGAGAACTGTATGCCGTAAGCCCGTAAGGACCATTGTTGTGGGAATTAGACACTGCCTGGACAGTGCCCAGGAGATGGACCGTGAGAATAAGATAAAGAAGAATTGGACTCTGTGAGTAGGGGTTGCAAACATTGGGGTTCTTTGTTTGATCAGTACTATTGTGGTGGAAGAAACGTGACAATTTGTATATCCACATGCAGTAAATCCATGTGTAGTTCATAAGCATTGCCAGTAGATGTCAGTTAGGCTAAAGCAGGTAATTAGTTATTTTTATTTTTAAGGTGTGTGAACCCTGGAAATAATGTAAAATTAAGGCAGGGTATATTTTTTAAAAAGAAGACAGAGGTGTGCTGATGTACCACAGGGGCATGCTGGGGGGAGGGAGATAACAGGAGAATGTGGTGTGACTGTGAAGAAGTAACAATAGTGTACGGACAAGATGGGGTGACTTTAAGGGAGGAGTTTGAGTTTCATAAGCAAGCATTGTCAGTGGGTTACATTAGGTTAGGGTTATTCTAGTTACTGTATGAGTCAGGGTGCATGTGACAGAGATGCTGAAATAATGTTGCTTCTTTTGGTGCAGGTGCAGATCTTCACTTGACCTTCACTTCTCCTGGTGTCTTGTCTTAGGGATATGCCTGATACCTCCTCCCCTTGCCTCTGACCACTGTGAGAAAGTCTTCATCTTATTCAGCGATGACACTTTATGTATAACAGGAGGAGCTAGGGGAAAGTAATAAAAGAGAAATGTATGCAGACTAAAGGGGCTTGCTTTCGGGGGTGTGAATGAATGAGTGATTGGGGCGAATGCATATACACCGCATATATACCTGTTGCTCCGCAGACCAACCCGGTTTACTGTATGTGATTGATCACCATATGCAATAAACCAAAACGTAATTACATCAGACTCTGTAAGGACTTATTATTTTCCGGAAGGCATCACACGTTCTGTAATTATTACAAAAGGTATGTATAAATTATAAAACTCAGAACTGTTACAGCACAAGTGTGGAGGGAGCCTCCAGTCCGATTGGCCTAGACTGGGAGAGGTTCTCCACCACAAGGGGAAGGCCCACTGTGGTCATTGATGGAAGAACATTCTAGCATGCCTGTATCGTTAGCTTCCTTGGCATGTGCGTCACTACCACTAAGCAAGAAATATGTCATTAATAATCCAGTCGTTAGTGTCACACTCAGGATATGGAATTAGTTTTGCATACATTTTAAACACACGCAACCATTGCCATCTGGTCCTATTGTGGCCAACCCGTTATTTCTACCAACAGTCATTGACCCAGCTTTTTTGTGGTCCAGGAGTGGGCTGGAATGTATAAAGGATCTCTTTCACAATGGGAATTACAAGTCATTTAAGTATTTAGCTGAGGAGCAGTGTATCCCACAGTCACACTTTTTCAGATACCATCAAACTCAAAATTTCATTAAAACTAATTTTTCCCCTGTTCCCAGCTGTGCCCTAGGATTGATGGATTGATGAACGCCTGAATCTAGATCCACTGTTGAAAGGGTTTGTTTCCAGGGTTTATGAGTTAATTCAAACTTCTACATCCCCTTCTAATGGCCACCTTAAAGAGGCGTGGCAGTCAGAGTTTGAAGCTGAGCTCTCAGTGGACTTTCTGGATCACCAGACCTTCATTTTCCATGTGTGTCAGACATGGATTGCTCCGGTTTAAAGTCATTCACACACTCCACTTCTCCAGGAGTAGACTTGCCAGGTTGTATACAGTATTGGACCCATCGTGTCTCAGATACCACCAGGCTCCAGGCACTCTGTATCACTCTGACCACTAAGAATCTTCATGGACATGAACATCCTTGGGTTCAAGAAAGGCGCTCCATGACCAAAATTTACTACTCCTATTGTTGTTACACTTTGTATTGTAAGAAATTAGCGCTGGAGCTGTTTATAATTACACATACGGGTATCTTAAAGTAACTAAATAACGTGTAGTCACTGACAGGACTGATTGTGACTAGCCTACTGAATTGTTGCAGATGACGTTGAAAGAACTTCATAATGGAAGATTTGATTGACTGTTGTGGAATGGAATGCTCTTATGAAGGCAATCAGCCATTTTGGACTAAACTAAGAAGAATCAAATAAATCTGTAGCACCGCCACATAAGTTTAATTAGGATTCACGTTGTAACTTCAAATTTAATATTTTTTTGTATGTGTAAAAAAGTGTTCTCCCTAATTATGTGTCCATCATTTTGTCTGTATGCATAGCCCTATGTCTGCTCTAATATCCTGAATGCATGGTTTTGTTTACGTTGCCGTCTGATCAGTGACAGCTACCTGGCAAACGGATCAGCTGTTTGTCAAAAGCGTCAGCTGATGGAACGTCCTGTCACTCCCCTGTCAGCTGACGCGCTAAACTTTGAATCCATAAAAAGTGCAGGGAAAATGGAGGACGAGAGTTCAGGGAGTCTACGAGAGACCCGGCGAGTTAAATTAACTTACGGAAAAAATCAGGACTTACCGTGCTTGAAGAGCCGAACGGGAGGAAAATCGTCCGACAGTCTCCTCAATACCGGTGAGAAGGATCCTTTATTTTTCTTTTGTTGATGGGGTTGTTTTTTCTTGATGGAAGACATCGTTTTTTTTCTTTTTGATCTTCCGTTGTGGATTATATTTTTGTTCCTTTTGTTGGATTCTTGAGAGATTTTGCTTTGGATTTTGGGACCACTTTTTTCCGCGGGTTGTTTGAGTTTGTCCGCGTTTGAAGAACTGTGTATGCAAAGCATGAGCAGGGTGCGTGCGACGACATCCATTTTGTTGCGCTTGCCGGCTGGACTGTATAAACTGTCGGTTTGATGGACTCAACGTGAAGGTGAAAAGCTGATCGTGTGTTTGTTGGACTATATGTGTTAATACAGTTTGAAATACATGTGCTATCTGTGTTTTCTGTATGAAACAATTTCATTGTATTCCAAAGGGGACAATCAATCTGACCCGCGTTTAATGGTAATAATCCAGAAATACCAAAGTTGATTGTTACAAATCATTCAACTAAACAAAGGCCACAAACCAATAGATACTGGCATACAGGCATCACTCTTCCACATCTAAAATGTTTCATATGTATTTCCCTCTTTACAACACAATACGACTCAATTGTAAAATATTAAAAAGCAACCACCAGAAACTCCCCCACAGTCACATTGCACGTTGGTCTGCCCCATTTGCCTGTACTCTCCCAACCCTACTCTCATAGAGTCTTCTTGGCCTGTTACCTGCTCGCTACCTGCTTGATACCTGCTTCCTGTTGCTCACTTCCCGAATGCCAGACGCAGATGCCGATCGGCTAGGACCCAGCCAGGACCCAAACTTGGAGTATTTGCGGTTTCCAACACCTTATAAAAAAAGAAAAGTACAACAAAACAGAAAATTACAGCGCGAACTACAACACACATCTAAAGAAGGAAAATATAGACGTAAGTAATTTCTGAGATAATGGCTTCTACCAATACTTCTACCAATTCTTCTGTCTCGCCTATTCTCAACTGTCCTCCCTCTTGCTGTCTCCCCTGCATTGTGTGCAATATGTATAGTTACTCCTTCTCCACCGGTAGTGCTAATTTCACCTGTGCAAAATGTGAGTTAAATGCTAGGTTGACGGAGAAGATAGCAGAGTTAGAGGCACGCATCCGCACCTTATACAAGACCAAAGCTAGCGAGGAGTTTATTGAATCTTTCTTGGTACAGGATGAGTCAGGTAGCCGCACCCCTAGCTCAGTCCTGGCAGAGCCTTCGCAGCAAGGCGAGTGGGTTACGGTTTGGGAAAATAGACGATAAGGTAAGCCTTCAGTGCACCACGTTTCAGACAGGTTCTCCCCCCTCAGTAACACACACATCTACTGAAAAACCTGTTAAAAGAGCCCTGATAATTGGTGATTCTATTTTGAGAAACGTGAACGTAGAGACTCCAGCGACCATAGTTAATTGCATTCCTCGGGCCAGAGCATCGACATAGAAGTAAATCTGAAAGTTCTGGCAAAAGGTAAAAGTAAATTCTCAAAAATTTCTATTTATGTTGGCACTAACGATGTATGAGACAATCAGAAATAACTAAGTTAACAATTAAATTGGTGTGTAAACTCGCAAAACATATGTCGGAGTCAGTAACTTTCTCCGGTCCCATCCCTATGCGGCACGGTGACAAGATCTACAGTAGATTAATGTCACTAAATCGTTGGCTGTCTGAGTGGTGCCCCTCAAATACTGTAGGCTTCATAGACAATTGGCACACATTTTGGGGGAGGCCTGGTCTTTTAAAAAGAGATGGCATCCCCCCTCGAGGGAGGGTGCAGCTCTTATCTCTAGAAATTTGGCCTATAGTCTAAATATCTCAAAACCTTGACTCATCAGGGCCAAGGCCAGGCAGCAGACTTTCTGTCTTAAACAGATCTCTGCTTCTTCCCTTGAACCACCACTTAAATTTAGTTCCATAGAGACGGTGTCTGTCCCCCGATCTTCGGACCCATACTATTTAAAGAAATCTATTAGGGGCATTTACCCTGACAACTTGATAAAAATTAAATCTGGTGAACCTGAAATTAATACTTGCAAACAAACGGTCCTTAGGATTGGTTTATTAAATATAAGGTCATTAACACCCAAAGCAACGCTAGTAAATGAATTGATCACTGACCATAAAATTGACACCCTATGTCTGACTGAAACTTGGCTTAAACCGAATGAATGTATTGTTTTAAATGAATCGCCTCCCAGTTACAGTAACTACCAGGTCCCGCGTTCAACTGGTAGAGGTGTTGGTGTTGCTGCTGTATATAACTCTAATCTTTGTGCCACTTTTAAATCTGGCCATAACTTTAATTCATTTGAATTGTTAGTTCTTAGCTTTGCACATGCTGACAAGTGTGGTGGAGAACCTCTCCCAGTCTAGGCCAATCGGACTGGAGGCTCCCTCCACACTTGTGCTGTAACAATTCTAAGTTATATAATTTATACATACCTTTTGTTTGTTAATTACAGAACGTGAATTCCAATGCCCGATAAAGAAAAAATATAATTCTCAAAAGTCTGATGTCATTAGGTTTATTGCATATGGTGATCAATCACATACAGTAAACCGGGGCTGGTCCGCGAGGAGCAAATCCCTCACACCCTCTAAAAACATTTACATTACATTTACATTTATTCATTTAGCAGATGTTTTTATCCAAAGCGACATACAAAAGTGCAAATAGTGGGCAAACAGGCACAAGAGCAAGATGTGTACAGGTCACACAATGCAGATAGTGCTAAGGCTGAGCGCAAGGTCGGTGTCGCGAGCCAACTAATCTGATCTAGGATTACATATATCGAATACAATCACAGGGACAGTAAAGTGCCGCTATACTACCTAGGCAAAAATGTGCACGATATAAGGTAGAGCTACAAGTACAAGCCAGGAGTCTAAGATTTACAAGGTCAATTTACGAGGTCAAAATGGCAAAGGTGTCAGTCCAGGTAGAGCCTGAAGAGGTGTGTCTTCAGCTCACGTCTGAAGGGTTGGAGTGAAGGAGTTGTTCTCAGGGGGGTGGGGAGTTCATTCCACCACTGGGGGGCAATGATGGAAAAATTGCGTTGTGAGGAGCGTGGGCCTTTCGTTCTGTTGGTGGGTGGAGCGAGGCGTCCGAAGTTGACGAGCGGGTGCGTAGGGTAGGATGAGGTCCTGGAGGTAGGTCGGGGCAGTCTCTCTTGCAGCAGAAAAGGTGAGAGTCAAGGTTTTGAAGCGGATCCTTGCTGCGATTGGGAGCCAGTGGAGGGATTTTAGTAAGGGGGTGACACGGGAGAACTTAGGGAGATTGTAGATCAGCCTAGCAGCTGCGTTTTGGATGAGCTGCAGCGGCTGAATGGTGCAGGCTGGGAGGCCAGCAAGGAGGGCGTTGCAGTAGTCCAAGCGGGAGAACATGGTGGCCTGGACAAGCAGCTGGGTGGAGTAGGTGGTCAAAAAAGGGTGAATCCTCCTGATGTTGAAGAGGAGGAATCGACAGGAGCGTGTTGTCTGGGAGATGTAATCGGTGAAGTCCAGCCTGTTGTCGAGTGTGACACCCAGGCTCTTCACAGAAGTGGAGGAAGTTACTGTGGTGCCCTCAACAGTAACTGAGAGCTCTTGAAAAGGAGAGGGCTTGGCCGGGATGAACAGCAGATCAGTCTTGTCCAGGTTAAGCTTGAGATGGTTGGAGGCCATCCATCAGGAGAATCCAGGCATGCAGAGATCTTTTCGTTGACCTGGGGGGATGGAGGGAGGAAAAGAAAAAATTAGTTGAGTGTCATCAGCGTAGCAGTGGTAGGAGAAACCATGTCAATGACTGAACCAAGTGAGTTGGTGTAGATGGAGAAGAGGAGGGGTCCCAATACAGAGCCCTGGGGGACACCTGTAGTAAGGGGAGTGGGTGTGGAGGTGGAGCCTTTCCAATAGACCTGGGAAGATCTACTGGTCAGGTGGGACCTGTACCAAGAAAGGGCAGTCCCAGAGATGCCAACCTCCGAGAGCTTGGCGATGAGCAGCTGGTGATTGACGGTATCAAACGCAGCAGAGAGGTCGAGGAGGATGAGGACCGAAGACAGGTCGGAGGCTCTGGCTGTGTGGAGGGCCTCTGTCACCACCAGGAGTGCCATTTCGGTTGAGTGCCCGGGTCTGTACCTGGACTGGTGGGGATCCAGGAGGTTGTGCTTGTGGAGAAAGGGAGACAGTTGGTTAAGTACAGCACATTCAAGGGATTTGGATACAAATGGCAGGAGGGATACTGGGCAGTAATTGTTCATGTCAGATGGGTCAGTGGTAGGTTTTTTTAGCAGGGGGTGACCACAGCATTTTTAAAATCTTTTATTACTTTCCCCTCGCTCCTTCTGTTATACATAAAACGTCATCGCTGAATAAGATGAAGACTTTCTCACAGTGGTCAGAGGCAAGGGGAGGAGGTATCAGGCATATCCCTAAGACAAGACACCAGGAGAAGTGAAGGTCAGGTGAAGATCTCCTCCCTTAAAGTCACCCCATCTTCTCCGTACACCATTGCTACTTCTCCACAGTCACACCACATTCTGTTATCTCTCCAAGCATGCCCTTGTGGTACATCAGCACACCTCTGTCTGCTTTTTAAAAAATATATCCTGCCTTAATTTTACATTATTTCCAGGGTTCACACACCTTAAAAATAAAAATAACTAATTACCTGCTTTAGCCTAACTGACATCTACTGGCAATGCTCATGGTCTACACATGGATTTACTGCATGTGGATATACAAATTGTCACGTTTCTTCCACCACAATAATATGGGGCGCCGAATGTAACAGACATTTTTTCGTGGACAGAATGCCTTCTGTGCTATGAAACACATAAATTCATTACGAAACCATATAACGCCTTTTGTCCACGAAAAACACAAACGTGTTAGCATTGTGTCCACGAAATATTGTAACATCAGCATTGCTGGTGATTCAGGCAAGAAAAAGATGTGCCCAAACACCAAAGCAACACTGCAAGGAACTGGCAACAAGACAGAGACAAGCAGGGTAGATTTAGGGCTGGGGTGATGAGGAGATGGGATGCAGGTGGGCAGGCAGGCAGGTGGAGGAGATCAGGTAATCAGGTGGGCGGGGACAGGGTGGAGAGCGGGGCAGGGCTGGAACACAAGGAAAACAGTAAACAAAGGCACATGGACCACATTGACAGACAGGGAGAACATCGAAACAACAGCTAGGGGGCTGGAGTACTGACAGTGACATGCAAACACATGCTTACAACTTTTGCCAGTCATGTGTTTGAGATAACTCCTCATGATTTTTCTACACACTGTCAACACACTGTATAATAAGAGGGACTGCAGGTTAAAAAAAAAAAGCTACAAAAAACCACCCCCTCACCCCCAAACTTTAACAAACTATCCCTTTACCCTACCTACCCATATCTACCCCAATACAGAGCAGGCACCTTGTTGAGGTGGGGTAGCTTGAGTGTTTCAGTGATCATTTGAGCTATACTGATAGGGGTTGTACCAATCTCTGTGAGGTCCAACCATAAAAGGAAGGCCAAAGGTGAGAGATTAGACTAAGTCCAGCTCTTTTTTGTCTATTATTAATTTGAATTAGTGTATGTTTGGATTATATGGATGTTGGAAAGAGCAGTAACTCAAAGATTTTGTAATCAGTCTTGAAATCAACTTGTCTTGGTTGAAGCAAAAAAGAGAAAATTCCAATTCACATGCTTCCATTGGGCAGTTTAGATGTGTTCATGGTAATATTACAGAACCACAACCTCCTTGACTTAGTTTAAATATATCTGTAGATAGTTTCATTGGCATTCATAAGTTTATAACTTTATCTTCTTTCTCTTACAAAATTTGAACATTCAGATGTTATAGTCGGCTACTTCAAAAGGGGGCCCTATAGACTTAATTTATGTTGAGATAGTTTCAGTTCATAAATATCAGAATACATCTTAAAAGGCTAAGAGTTGTATTTTGGAGAATTTTATGACAATTTTACCTATATTCAAAACATTTTTCATACTTTTGCAGTGCATGGGACCTTTGGGGGGCGCTAGACAGTTAACAAAACAGCTGATGTCGTTTATGACTATTTGGTTGTATTCTACACTTATAGCTGTAACATTGTGCCAAATTTCACATTTGTATTCAAAGGTTTAGTTGAGTTATGAGATAAATTGGACCCCGGGTCATAGTGACCCAAAGGTAATAGGTGTTAGTATTTCTTAAGACAATAGGAGGGTTAAATTTACATCCTGCTGTCTACTGCTAAAACAAACGTTACACTTATTGCTGACTTTACAATCACTACCTATCTGTCTTTGTCTCTCTATCTCTTTTTCTCTCTCTCTCTCTGATTTTGTCAGACTCTCCTTTTATGTTTAATATCTGTCTCTGTCATTGAGTCTATGTCTATCTGTGAAAGCTAGCTAGCTTGAGAAATGTGTGTAAAGGGGAGTTTGTATGGTGTTATAATGGGGACGATTATGGTGAAGCTGTTTCACAGGGACGTCAATATGTCTACTTTTACCTTTTTTTTAACCGAACTGCTGTCCACTATCACAGAAATATCAATGTCATCTCAAACTCTAATCCAAATACTGCAAACTAATGTTGATACACCACACACTCACCATAAATTTTTACATTCATACCCACTACATATTCCTAACACACACAACGTTCTACACACAACACATAGCTGTAAAATTGATCCTAAGCCATATCAATGATTTCACTCAAATTTGTAAAATGCAACATCCACGGGATTTAAATTACAAGCAGACATATGCCTGATACAAGAAACTCACTTAAGAGAATCCTAAAATCAGAAATTGAAAACCCCACAATTTAATCAAGTATACTTATCAACTTACAATTCTAAGAAAAGAGGTGTGTCAATTTTAATAAACAAAAAAATTCCATTAATCCATAACATTACCGTCACTGATCCTGAAGGGCGATATGTTATTATCAACGCCACCATTAACAACAACTTCACTATTGCAAACATATACGGACCCAATACTGATGACCCCGCTTTCTTCCATACATTCTTCAA
Organism: Megalops atlanticus; assembly: GCA_019176425.1. Taxonomy (NCBI): domain Eukaryota; kingdom Metazoa; phylum Chordata; class Actinopteri; order Elopiformes; family Megalopidae; genus Megalops; species Megalops atlanticus. The sequence continues at coordinate 2,108,814 of CM032890.1, read as the reverse complement.
TTCACTATCCAACTTATGAGATTCTATAATCACAATTGGAGGTGACTTCAATACAGTTATTAATCCCATTTTAGACAGATCATCCACCACCGTTAATTCTAGAAATTGGCACTCCAAGGAAACACTAAAGCAATATATGAGTGATTTTGGTCTTGGCGATACTTGGCAACTGAAAAATCCATCAGTCAGAGAATATTCACACTTTTCACCACCCCATCAATCATTCTCTTGTATTGACTTTTTTCTCACCAGTAACTCAATTATATCCGATATTTCAGATTCCAAAATTCATCCCATCTTAATCAGTGATCATGCCCCTGTATCATCATCTAAACACCAAACAACTCAAACAACCCATCACCAGATGTAGATTTAACACTTCTTTGCTTAAGGATCCTTATTTCAACACATTCTTCACAAAAGAGTGGGCATCCTTCATGGAAATAAATGATTCTCCAGATATCTCATCCACACTACTTTGGGAAACAGCAAAAGTAGTATTGAAAGGAAAAATTATATCATACTCATCATAAAAGAAAAAAGGAACAGGAACTCAAAAAAAATCTTGAACAAAAAATCAAAGAACTGAATGACACATATGCTAAAAATCCCACAGAGCAAGTTCAGAAGGAATTGACAGAAACTAAATGACAGCTCAACAATATCATAAACAAAAAACCCAATTCCTGATACAAAGACTCAGACCTGATCATTTTGAACACAATAACAAATCAGGAAAATATCTGGCAAACCAACTCAAACGAAATGAAGAAAAATCTATTATACCAGTCATAAAGAACTTGGCAGTGAAGACCATGCAGTCACCCCAAGAAATAAATGATGCATTCCGAGAATTTTACAGCAAATTGTACACCCCTGACAAGGAACCCAATTCAATAGATATTAACTCCTTCCTCAGTAATATAGAATTACCCCGACTTAATAAGGAACAAGCAGATGAACTAGACACACCATTAACATCTAATGAACTCCATACAGCACTCAATAAGATGCCAAACAATAAAGCTCCAGGACCTGATGGCTTTCCTGCCAAGTTCTTTAAACATTTTTGCAATACAATCTCACCACTGCTTTTCAGAATAGTACTTAACATTCAACATAACTCAATTCGACCACACATGAACACAGCCCTCATCTCAATACTACTGAACCCTGATAAAGACCCAACTCTCTGCTCCAGCGACTGCCCCCTATCACTTATCAATACAGATCTCAAAATTATCAGTAAAGCACTAGCCACCCGAATCTAAACTGTAAACCCATCACTAATCCATTCAGATAAAACCGGCTTCATCAAAGGAAGACTGTGAGACCTAGGCAGCAACCTGAGTCTCCAGGATGGCACTAAGTGGCAATACAAAGCTCAGCAGTTATCAGGCAGGTCTCAGGATTCCCAGGGAAAGATTTTTATTTTAGAAAAATGGCAGCCACCAATATTCCTTATGCCAGGAGTACAGAAAAGAAAACAAAATTCCAATAGAAGAACAAAAAAAAAACCAAAAACAAGTTATTACTAACTTAAGCCCAAATTAATGCAAATTAACAAGCTGCACCCTGCTACCCAGCTGCAGCATGCTGTCCTGTGCAGACACCAGCTAACCTCCCATTTTGTTCTGTATGCTGGCTATATATAAACCAGACCCCCCCCCCCCCAACTGAACAGGGGTGTCTTAATGAACCTATCTTTGGAAACTTAATAAATTAAAGTCCAATAACAGTTTAACAAAAAAAGGTGATATTATTGTCAGTACTCTGGCCCCCTAGCTGTGGTTTTTGTGTTCTCCCCTTCTGTCATTGTTGTCCATGTGCTTTTGTTTATTGTTTTCCTTACATTCCAGCCCTGCCCCGATCTCTGCCCGGTCCCCGCCTGCCTGATTACCTGATCACCTCCACCTGACAGCCTCCTCACCTGTTTCCCATCACCTTGTCAGGTCAGCCCCATAACTACCCTGCTTGTCCTTGTCTCGTTGCTGTGTTTTCGTATTCAAAATAACAATCACAACAAATTAACACTAAACAAACATTACATATAATAATATAACAAAACTACCGATATCCCTTCCTCCCCCCTCCTATAATGGACTTTCCTTGAAGTTCGTGCGAGATTTACGGAGAAATTTCAGAAAAGGGACGTAGTCAGGGCGCGCGCTTCCTCTGACCACCTCCTTCCCTGAGCAGCTGGCTTCCCCCACGCACCGAGACCACGCACGAGAGAGAGAGAGAGAGAGAGAGAGCGGGACAACCCAAACAACCAATGTACGTTGTAACTACTTAAACTGCACAACTAATTAAACAAACGTAACAAGTACCGTAAATAAATATGAAAACGATAACTGGAAGGGTGTTGTTTAAAGGACAGAACATAACAAGCAAATTCTATTGGAAAAATAAAACACCCCAAATCAAATTGGTCACATAACAGAAACACAAAACTCAAGGAGGATTAGAAGCTCCAAACTTTCAAAATTATTATCTGGCAAATCAGCTACAGTATATCACCAATTGGATTCATCCAAACCAACAGAACAACTCATGGTTAGAAATAGAACAATCAGAATGTGAATAAATTTCAATCTCCGATCTACCATTTCTCAACACCACTATAAAACACCATAACTGCTTTAATAACACCCTAATTTCAACAACTCTGACAGCCTGGTGGAAAATCAACAAAATCTTCAAATCTACAATGAAACCCTGTAAATACACTCCAATATGGCACAATCCTGACTTCCTACTCAGCAAAACACCACTTATCTTCAACACGTGGAAACAAAGCAGTATCATACATCTCCACCAGCTTTTCCAGAATAACAATTTCATTACTTTTCAACATTTGGTCCAGAAATATGATGTCGGGAAAGAACAATACCTTCAGTACCTCCAATTAAAGTCTGTTCTAAAATCTAAAATCAATATATCAAATAACAATGTACTCCCATCCCCACTAGTAGAAGAAATCTGTCAGAACTCAAGCAGGGACTCAGGCGCAGACAGGAAGACTGATGCACGGGGTTTATTAATTCCAAAGGGGTAATCCAAAAAAGAAGTCAAGACAGGCAAAGTCCAAAACCAGAGAAGATACGGCAACCAATACCAAAAGGGCAGATCGAGGAATGAAGTTGGGCAAGGCAACAGAACTGGTAGGCAAACACGAAAAACAGACAGCGAGTAGCAAAACAGAAGAATGTGACAAACTGGCAACGAGACAAGAAACAAGCAGGGAATAAATACGGCAAAGCTGATGAGGAAATGGGATGCAGGTGTGCGGGCAGGCAGATGAAGACGGTCAGGTAATCAACTGGGTGGCGACAGGGCGGAGAGCAGGGCAGGGCTGGAACACAGGGAAAAACAAGAGCACATGGACGGGGAAAACAAAACAGCTAAGATGCCGCAGTCCTGACAGAATCAAAAAAATAACCAACCCAAAGAAAATTCTTTCCAAATTATATAAACTAATATCCACCGTAGACTCAACAATTTCCATCCCAATCAAAGCCTGGGAAAAAGACTTATCATTTACTCCCGATATCGAATTCTGGACCCAAATCTGCAGGAACACCTTCACAATGACTAACAATACTAACCTAAAACTAATACAGTACAAGGTAATCCACAGAGCACATATCACCCAGCACAAGATGTATAAGATGGGACTCACAGACTCTGACACATGCTCACACTGCACATTGAACACCCCAGATAATTATCTCCACTCCACCTGGCTCTGCCCACCAACTCAACATTTCTGGCAAGAAGTCATTAACAGAATTTCTCTTATTATGAGCTGTAGCATTCCACTATCTCCATCCCTCTGTCTACTTGGAGATCTCTCAATAATAAACCTACCAATCCAAAATTCAAAACCTATACTCATCGCCTTAACTATCGCCAAGAAAACTATCCTCCTAAACAGGAAAACTAGAAATACATTAAACATCACACAATGGTTAAACCTCCTCAAAAAATACATATCCATGGAACAAATTACATTCCAGCACCAAACCCCACACTTTGAAAAAGTTTGGGGCTCCTTTATCATCTAATTAGACTTGCCTGTTAACTAACCCCACCAACACCAACACACACACACACACACTTCAAATCCTCACCAAAATCTTATTCTCTTCCTTTTATCGTCTTACTCTCTGATCTTATACCGCCTACATCAGCACATAAACTCCCCCATTAAGTTTAAAACATCTGAAACATCTGAAGACACAGCTCTTCCGCTCTCACCTGAGCCACTCCCCCCCCATCTCCTATTAAACTATATAAAAATGTAATGGTTTGGCTGTAATAGTTTAACGTAATGGTTTGGTTGTAATGGCTTAACGCACTTGCTAGCTTTACCTGCTAGTTGGTACCTCGCCTGGCCAACCTTTGGAACTTTGTCATGCAGTACTTCTAATATTGTTGACTCTGTATGGTTTTTTGCTTGTGTTTTATTGTACCTCACTTGTAAGTCACTTTGGATAATAGTATCTGCCAAATGAATAAATCTAAATTTGAATGTAATTGCAATATATCAAATTAATGTCGAAATAAAATGATAAGGATAGGGTCATAGCTAGCTACCTGAAATTATAAATGATCAAATTTGCAGCTCTCAGATCTGTCTGCATGACTGCAACCTACACAGGAAAATCAGGAAAATATTCAGACACCTTCACATTTTTCACATCTTGTTATGTTGCAGCCTTATGCTAAAATTGTTTAAATTCATTTTTCCCTCAGCAATCTACATTCAATACCCTGTAATGACAAAGCAAAAACAGGATTTTAGAAATTTTTGCAAATTTATTAAAAATAAAAAATTGAAATATCACATTGACGTAAGTGTTCAGACCCTTAACTCAGTACTTAGTTGAAGCACCTTTGGCAGTGATTACAGCCTCAAGTCTTCTTGGATATGATGCAACAAGCTTTACACACCTGGATTTGGGGATTTTCTGCCATTCTTCTCTGCAGATCCTCTCAACCTATGTCAGGTTGGATGGGGACCGTCAGTGGACAGCCATTATCAGGTCTCTCCAGAGATGTTCAATTGGGTTCAAGTCCGGGCTCTGGCTGGGCCACTCAAGGACATTCACACAGTTGTCCCTAAGCCACTCTTTCATTGTCTTGGCTGTGTGCTTAGGGTCATTGCCATGCTGGAAGGTCCACCTTCAGCCCAGTCTGAGGTTCTGAGCACTCTGGAGCAGGATTTCATTAAGGATATCTCTGAACTTTGCTCTGTTCAGCTTTCCCTCAACCCTGGCCAGTTTTCCAGTCCCTGCCGCTGAAAAACACCCCCATAACAGGATGCTGCCACCACCACGCTTCACCGTAGGGATGGTATAGCGCAGGTGATGAGCGGTGCCTGGTTTCCTCCAGACATGATGCTTAGAATTGAAGCCAAGAGACCAGAGAGTCTTGTTTCTCACAGTCTGAGAGTCCTTTAGGTGCTTTTTTGCAAATTCCAAGCAGGCTTTCATGCGCCTTTACTGAGGACAGGATTCTGTCTGGCCACTCTGCCATAAGGCCCAGAATGGTGGAGTGTTGCAGTGATGGTTGTCCTTCTGGAAGTTTCTCCCATCTCCACACAGGATCTCTGGAGCTCAGTCAGAGTGACCATCAGGTTCTTGGTCACCTCTCTTACCAAGGCCCCTCCCCCTCCGATAGCTCAGTTTGGCTGGGCGGCCAGCTTTAGGAAGACTCCTAGTTGTTCCAAATCTCTTCCATTTAAGAATTATGGAGGCCACTGTGCTCTTGGGAACCTTCAATGCAGCAGAAATTTTTTTTGTTGCCTCTCTCAAATCTGTGCCTCGACACAATCCTGTCTCTGAGCTCTGCAGGCAGTTCCTCCGACCTCATGGCTTGGTTTTTGCTCCGATATGCATTGTCAGCTGAGAGATCTTATATAGACAGGTGTGTGCCTTTCCAAATCATGTCCAATGAATGGAATTTACCACAGGTAGACTCCAATCAAGGTGTAGAAACATCTCGATGACGATCAAGAGAAATGGGATGCACCTGAGCTCAATTTCAAGTGTCATAGCAAAGGGTCTGAATACTTTTGTCAATGTACTATTTCAGTTTCTTATTTTTAATAAATTTGCAAAATTTTCTAAAATCCTGTTTTCACTTTGTCATGATGGGGTACTTAGTGTAAATTGAGGAGGAAAAAAATGAATTTAAATGATTTTAGCATAAGGCTGCAACATGTGAAAAAAGTGGGGTCTGAATACTTTCTGAATGCACTGTATGTCTAATGCAGTTTGGCAAATTAGACCACCTACAGATTTATTACGCCTTCAAAACAGATCATTGGACAAATGATTTGTGTGAGCCATTTTATAGTTTTCCTCTTAAATGGGTCCCACGATTTTTAATAAACAGTGGCTTATACCAGTATAGTGTATCAGACTGTACATTTTAAAATCCACACTTTAATATGAGATTCTCTAAAGCAAAATGATCTGCCAGAGGTCAGATAGTTGGTGCCTGAGTAGCAGGTGCATCAGTCACAGGAACTGAAAAATTATATAATGTTTCAAGGCGAACAGTGTCAAAAATTATGATAGCTTAAACAAAACAAATAAAAAATGCATCAGGAAAGAGGAACAGTGTTCACAGGTCGAAGCTTACCAACAGCCTCAAATATTACCACCGAACTGAATCTACACCTCCGTGACCCAGTCTCAACTAAAACTGTACATCATGAGCTTCCCAAAGCTGATAGACTTTACCCTGCCAGCTCCCTAGTAAAAACTCCATGGCGGCTTATCAATTCCGAGAACGCAAGACCGTACTTGTGTTCTTGAGAAGAACGTTCCTGCCAAGCGTCGTTGACGAGAACGGTCTTGCAAGATCGCAAGGACAGAGAAGGGACATTCTAAAACGCTTAACGTGGAAAACGCTTAACGTGGCTTAAGGTACCTAAACGTCGATCAAAGAAAACCAAATTTCTCGCACACATCTCTTGTCATAAACACTTTCTCATACCAAAAAATCAAAACCGAAATCCAAGGAATATGGTCGTTATCTCACGTTAAGCGTTTTCCTCTCCATTGAAGCTCATTATAAAGAAAACGCTTAACGTGGCTTAATGTACCTAAACATTGATCAAAGAAAACCAAATTTCTCGCACACATCTCTTGTCATAAACACTTTCACATATCAAAAAATCAAAACCGAAATCCAAGGAATATGGTCGTTATCTCACGTTAAGCGTTTTCCTCTTTTCCTCTCCATTGAAGCGCATTATAAGGAAAAAGCTTAACGTGGCTTAATACACCAAAACTAAGATCAAAGAAGACCAAATTTCTCGCAAACTTCTCTTGTTATGAGCTCTGTCCCATCTTAAAAATCCTAATCGAAGTGCATAAGCCTATACCTTCTAATATCAGGAAAATATGTTTAATGCAGGAAGTAAGCTAGGGGTACTGGCTCGTTGGTGATTGGTCACTTCTCTGGCCAATCACAGATGTAAAAGCATGCTAACGGGCCAATGAAAAGAAGCGTTGTCATTTGAAATCGACATAACGGACTCTATGAACATCTTAAGACTTTGCCAGTAGCACAAAATTTCAGTCATCCAGTTGACAGCAGGAGCTTGTTATTAACATTCATTTTGGTTAGCAAATTATACTTTAATCCAACAGCCTTTTTCAAGGCTCATCTTTCAACAGCCTTTTTAAAGGCTATTTCAGGTTAATATTTTGTCATTAGTTTCGTTTGTCATTATAATATTTATAGTTATAGTACATATATATATATATATATATATATATATATATATATATAGTTATAATATTCTTAACATTCTCTATTGGTTAGCAGTGCAAAATACTGTCATCCAACAGCCTCTCTCAAGGCTCACCTCTCAAGAGCCATTTTAAAGGCTGTATTACATTTTTATTTTATTAGTAGACTACTGTCATAGCCTATACAATATTGCAAATAAAACCAAACACTTTTGTACTTTTTTACTTTTCTTACCATCTCATTACAATATCACAATATATACAAGTAAAAAACCTACACAAAAAGTAAGTTACATATAGTACAGCTATACATAATAAAGGACCAAGGTCATCGGCTAACTAGTTTTTTTTTCCATTTATTAAATACTACAATTTTACAGTTGTGCTAATGAAACACAGGTCTTGTCTACTTCCAATAAGTTAAAATTCATTCCATTATTAAACTTTCAACTGGGAGTGAAATTATGTCTTTCATGTAAAAAAGAGTCAGAGTTCACTCTGGCCGAAGTAGAGGCCATTCTTGGTAATGTTGAGAAGTACAAAGGTTGCATTTCCAATGAACCGCCCCTGGAGCCAAAGGGGGGTGATGTGTACTTGTATAGGAGTTTGAAGGGAGGCAGATCTAACATGGACTTTCGTTTGACCAGATGATATGGAGACAGAAAGGGTCAAATTATCACAACATTAAAAAATATGGTGTGTAGCCCTGGGTTAATTTATAACACCAGTCTCAATGCCATAAGTATTTCATTTCATTACTTTCATTTCTGAGATACTTTTATTTTGACGAGTATTTGTGGGTTATCATTTGCTGCATGCGTGGATACTGTGCAGAATTCGTTAGTATGCGTAGTTTTATGAAATGTACTTGATTCACACGTGGTGGTGAAACCTAGTCTGGTACCAGCCAATAGCTGCATCGCCATTGGATAGAATAATAGCCTATCTTCCCTGTAAACTAATCCTGGGGATCTCCATGACAGGGGAGGGGAAAAAGGTTAGAGAGCAGGAGACAGAGAGGAGCGGGGGTGAGATGGTGGCAACTCGCGCATCTCGTGGACTCCTAGCTGAAGTTAAGTTTTCTCCAGTATCGTAGAATATTAGAATGTTGAGAAAACCTCATCCTACACCTACGGTATCCAGAGTCAACAGTGACGCTAGCTAGCATGCCCAGTGTGAGTGTATGCCATTGCTTTCAGTGTTAGCCACTATCCGCTAAGCCAGCGGGTAACCGTCTTTTAGCTACCACTACAGTAAACTAATACTAGGTATGCGCATTGCTTGTAGTTAATGTACTCGGGACAGTCGCTACTTCCACTCTCCGTGGGATTTATTAGTTAGCTTAGTTTGAGTTAGTATCTTTAATGATAGTCCGCGTGAACCAGGAGCTGTCTGATAGCGCCTCGAGCTACCAGGGACTGCTCGCGGTTCCTCAGCACAGCCACCGAGGGACGTGAAGCCAGCTGCGGGAGTATCTCCTCAGCAACGAGTGACGTTGGCTCCAGTCGTGAGTGCATTTTGTTGGAGTGAACGCAGCACAGCGAGCTTACGGACACATTTTTATTTGTGAATATTAGGTTAACATTATTATCGAGCATTTTTCTTGGGCACATCCGGTGAGTGGCTGCTATGGTAGTGTATTTTTGTGGGGTGTAATTTCAGCCTCTTTAAGTTAAGTTAACAGTTTTCCAGACTCGTTATTTAGAATGTCACTGCTGAGGAGCTGGTGTAAAGGGGAGGGCGTAGATCTAAATCATGCCCTGGTGGTTAGTCATGTTCCTGAAGATACAGAGGTAGGGGAGATAGAGGACACGCTTCAGAATGTCAAAGTTTTGGGGAGGGTGCGAGTACGTGGTCGTTTATGCGACCCTCAGACTCAGACACTAGTAGTGTTATGTGAGTGTAAGGAGATGACTAATAGAGAGTCCATTCCTCGTGAAGTATACCCATTAGCTGAGGGTAGCCAATGGACACTTAGTGGGCCAGATGATGAAGTTACTACTCTGGTGATTGAGACCAAGGGCACCGCCCCCAGTAATGACCGTGATGCCGCCCCTGATGACTACATCATGGCCTTAGAGAAAGCCTTTGGGTCCACTGAGTCTGGGGAAGATGTGTATATAGCTTTCAGGTCCCTGCGGCAACACTCTGGTGAAAGACTATCAGATTTTTTGAGAAGAATGGAACGCACCTTGACCAGGGTTGTTCAGAGGGGAGGACTTCACCCAACACAGAGGGACCGGGCCAGGGTGGAGCAGCTACTACGAGGAGCTGGTGAGTCAGCATTGATGTTGGTACAGTTACGTTTAAGAGAACGGCGAAACAACCCTCCAACATTCCTGCAGCTCTTAAATGAAATTCATGAGGAAGAAGACCAGCAGCTACTGCAGTGTAAGCCCACTCCCAGTACAGGCAAAGCAGCAGTACGGCAGGTGAGTGCCCTAGAGAATACAACGGCAGCTACATCTGAGACAGCTCAATTGAGAACAGAAGTAGACGATTTGAAGGCAATAGTGTCAAAGTTATCTGGAAAGAAGGTAGATGAGTTACGGGTAAATGCAGCAGATGAATTAACACAGTCCAATAAAAGGCAAGTTAACGATTTACAGTACCAACTGCAGGCCATGGCTGTTAACCTTAAAGACCCCCGTGTCAAAGCTGAACAGAGAAGGCCAAGAAAAGAGATCCCTGTACAGCCACCTGATCCCAAACCGTCCAGCCAGGCTTGGTGTATGGATAGAAGTCACCGAGAAGCATTCTTTTGTTATAGATGCGGTGAAGAGGGTCATGTAGCTAAGTGATGTACCGCTGCAGAAGACTCCAACAAGGTCATCACCAAGCTGATCGGCTCATTGAAAAAATACAGACAACGCGATCCTCTGTCTAGAAGAACCGAGTCCACAGAGAGACATTGCCACACCAAGACTAGTACGGTGAGCAATCAGAGCCTTCCAGACCTCCCTGAAGGTCTAGTGGGAGCCCCCTCATTGAGTCGAGTGAAACTTGAGGGTCAAGTTTGCACTGCTCTGATGGACAGTGGTTCCACCGTATCCATTATCTTTGAGAAATGGTATCGGAAGCATTTGAGCCACGTCCCCCTCCACCCCATTTCCAGTCTTGCCCTTTGGGGGCTAGGAGACTCGACCTATCCTTACCTCGACCTATCCTGTGGCAGTCACAATAGAGTTCCTTGAAGATGAGGGTTATCAAAAGGCTAAGACCATATTAGCTCTGGTGTGTCCCAACCCTCCAGGCCCTGATCAGGGACCTGTTATCATAGGTACTAATGCTAGATCCTTCCACCATGGGTCTAGTGTTGAGACAAGTAGGAAAGCAAATGATAGCAATGCTCAGGTATGGAGAGTGAGCGTTCACCAAACAAGACATGAGAGGTCATTCTGCCACAAACTGCCATTGGACGAATGCACAGGGCATGTCAAGTGGGTGGGACCAGGGCCACTTACCATTCCTGCTGGTGAGTCTCAACGCGCAGTCTGCAAAGCCGTGATTGACAAAGAGAAACCGAGCGTCTTAGTCATAGATGCACTCGATATGCTACCTGCAGGGGTCACCCTACCTCCATGTGTTCTTCTCCCATCGCATATAGAGCAGGGCGAAGTGTCATTGTGGATAAAGAATGAGACCCTTAAAGAGCGAGCTATCCCAAAGGGCTCTATTATCGAGCACATATACAAGGCGGATGTAGTGACAGAAGTCAAGACAGAGACAGGTGATGGAGGTCAATTTGACCCTAAGCTCTTCTGCTTCAGAGACTCTCCCATTCCTCCAGCTTGGAAAGCAAGACTTGTGCAGCAGTTAGCTGAGAGAACCAAAGTGTTTTCAGTGGATGAGTGGGATGTGGGCCTAGCTAGAGGAGTGGAGCATGACATAAGAGTCAGCGACCCGCGCCCATTCCGCGAGAGGACCCGTCGAATTGCACCTGCTGATCTGGACGATGTCAGACGCCACCTGCAGGAGCTGCTGGCTGCTGGAATCATTAAAGAGTCTAGGAGTCCGTATGCTTCAGCTATAGTTGTGGCCAGGAAGAAAAATGGAAAAATCAGATTGTGCATCGATTATCGTACTCTGAATGCTCGTACAATTCCTGACCAGTACACCATACCTAGGGTAGATGAGGCCCTTGATTGCTTGTCCGGTAGTTGGTGGTTCTCAGTCCTTGACCTCAGAAGCGGCTACTATCAGATAGCCATGGCTGACCCGGATAAAGAAAAGACAGCGTTTATCTGCCCATTGGGGTTCTATCATTTTGAACGCATGCCACAGGGCATAGCAGGGGCCCCCGCTACGTTTCAAAGATTAATGGAACGGGTGGTGGGGGATATGAACCTACTGCAATGCTTGGTGTACTTAGACAACATAATAGTGTTTGGTCGGACACTGGAAGAACACGAAGAACGACTGCTTAAAGTCCTGGATCGCTTAGAAGAGCATGGTCTTAAACTCTCAATCAATAAGTGCCAGTTCTGCCAGACTCAAGTAAAGTATTTGGGTCATATAGTATCAGCTGAAGGTGTGGTTACAGATCCTGACAAGATCAAGGCCGTGTCAGAGTGGCGGCAGCCGACCGACCTGAAGTCCTTGCAATCCTTTTTAGGCTTCTGCGGGTACTACAGGCGATTCATTGCCAATTACTCAGCCATTGTACGCCCACTAACTGATTTGACAAGAGGTTATCCACTGACACAGAAAGGGAAAGTTCCCCAGAAAGACAGTAAGCCCCTTTTCCGAAAATCTGAACCCTTCCAGGATCGCTGGACACCGGAGTGCACTGAGGCCTTCCAAAAGATCAAGAAGTGTCTTACTCATGCACCTGTTCTGGCTTTCGCTGATCCCAACAAGCCATACATACTTCATGTGGACGCCAGCTTTGATGGGTTGGGTGCGGTACTAAACCAGCAGTACCCAGAGGGTTTACGCCCTGTTGCATATGCCAGTAGAAAACTGAGTAATGCAGAGAGGAATTATCCTGTGCACCAATTAGAGTTTTTGGCACTAAAGTGGGCCGTCGTAGATAAATTTCACGACTACCTGTATGGGGCCAAATTCAATGTAAGAACTGATAATAACCCCCTGACGTATGTCTTGACGTCTGCAAAGTTGAACACTACTGGCCATAGGTGGTTAGCCGCCTTGTCCACCTATGACTTTGGCATTCAGTATAGGCCAGGCAGAGAGAATGTGGACGCCGACCTGTTGTCTCGTAATGTGGCAGAAGACAGTGGATGGTTGTCTCCACAGGGTGTGAGAGCTGTGTGCCATCGTGTGAACTTCCATGAGTTTCCAGAGTCATCCAGACGCATTGAAAGCCTAGGAGTTTCCCCACAGGCCATACCTGAGGCTTATGCATATCCCACCAGGTTTGCTAGCAGCCTTCTTGAGCAGGTGAGTGCTGAAGAATTGAGGGTTGCTCAGGAACATGATCCAGCCCTTGGTAGGGTCCGGCAGGCCATTCTACAAGGAATGTGGTCTCCTACTGATACAAGTGTTGACCCTAACTTAGTCACGCTGCGAAAAGAAGAGAAGAAATTGGAAATTAGAAATGGACTTCTGTACAGGAAGGTTAGTAAAGTGGGAGGAGAAACTGTATTCCAGTTAGTACTTCCCGAGAAGTATCGAACAGGAGTCCTGAAGTCTTTACATGATGAAGCCGGCCATTTAGGCTTTGAGCGGACCATAGCATTGGTTCGAGATCGCTTCTATTGGCCCAGAATGCTAGCAGATGTAACCACCTACATCAAGGGCTGTGGTAGATGCGTGGTCAGGAAGACGTTCCCCCACAGAACATCTCCTTTGCATCAGATCTCCAGCACTGGCCCATTAGACCTAGTTTGCATTGACTTCCTGTCCCTAGAGCCGGATTCCAGAGGTATTGCCAATATTTTAGTGGTGACAGACCATTTCACCAGGTACGCCCAGGCTTACCCCTCCGAAGACCAGCGGGCAGTGACTGGCCAAGATACTGGTGGAAAAGTTCTTTGTCCATTATGGCTTACCTGCTAGGATTCATTCCGATCAAGGGCGGGACTTTGAAAGTAAGCTAGTGAAGGAGCTTCTCCAAGTACTTGGTGTAAGGAAGTCACGTACAACGCCTTACCATCCGCAAGGTGACCCTCAACCTGAGCGGTTTAACAGGACCCTCCTGTCCACGCTGGGAACCCTGCAGCCGAGTCAGAAGCAGCAGTGGAGTCAGCAGGTGGCATTGTTGGTTCACGCCTACAATTGTACCCTTAACGACGCCACTGGGTTTTCGCCATACTACTTGATGTTTGGGTGCGAGGCCCGTCTTCCTATTGAAACCCCTTTAGAGAGGGATGAGGAAGTGCGACATCTGGAGTACGTACGGAAGCTGCGGAGTGATTTGAAAAGAGCTTACCAGCTGGCAGTTGAGACATCTGACGGTGCATCAGAGAAATTAGACACGGTATGATGCTCGTGTTCGCCCACAACAGCTGGAAGAGGGGGACAGAGTACTCATCCGTGCTTTTGGAGAAGGAGGAAAGGGAAAGCTGAGAGATAAATGGGATTCTCGGCCTTATGTGATCCTAGAGAAGTTACCCAACTTACCTGTGTATCGCCTGCAACCGGAGAGAGAGAAAAAAGGGTGATAAAAACTCTTCACAGAGATCAGTTGCTTCCTATAGGGTACCTGATTCGCTTGCCTGAGGAGCACAACGCTGTGAACGAGCCCGTGTACACCAGAGGACGAAGGCCAAGGACAAGACAGCAAACGCTGATGAGCATGGATAGAAGAATGTCCAGAGAAACTGACGGTGAGCAGTCTGAGTCAGATGACGAGAGATTCTTCAGAAGACCTAGAATTTCTCTGAGAGGTGAACTTAAGACTAATGTCAAAAATAGAAATGCTCCTACGAGGCCTCGAATCTCCTTTGACCCCAGTGAAGTAGAGGAGAGCGGTGAGGGAGTTGAGCTGCCAGATACTGCTGGGGGTGAAGATGGTGGTAAGGAGCAAGATGACCGTAATGATCCAGGAGCTGAGCTGATCACCGAGGATGAACAGCCACAAGAGGAAGTGATGTCCTTGGCTGAGAGCTCAAATGAAGGCTCGTACAATGGGGCTGAAGCCTGTACTGTAGCTGAAGATCCAGTTGAGAAGCTGCAGTCAGAGACAGTGGGTGGGAAGCGTACTCTTAAGCCTGTAGATAGAATAATAGCCTATCTTCCCTGTAAACCAATCCTGGGGATCTCCATGACAGGGGAGGGGAAAAAGGTTAGAGAGCAGGAGACAGAGAGGAGCGGGGGTGAGATGGTGGCAACTCGCGCATCTCGCGGACTCCTAGCTGAAGTTAAGTTTTCTCCAGTATTGTAGAATATTAGAATGTTGAGAAAACCTCATCCTACACCTACGGTATCCAGAGTCAACAGTGACGCTAGCTAGCATGCCCAGTGTGAGTGTATGCCATTGCTTTCAGTGTTAGCCACTATCCGCTAAGCCAGCGGGTAACCGTCTTTTAGCTACCACTACAGTAAACTAATACTAGGTATGCGCATTGCTTGTAGTTAATGTACTCGGGACAGTCGCTACTTCCACTCTCCGTGGGATTTATTAGTTAGCTTAGTTTGAGTTAGTATCTTTAATGATAGTCCGCGTGAACCAGGAGCTGTCTGATAGCGCCTCGAGCTACCAGGGACTGCTCGAGGTTCCTCAGCACAGCCACAGAGGGACGTGAAGCCAGCTGCGGGAGTATCTCCTCAGCAACGAGTGACGTTGGCTCCAGTCATGAGTGCATTTTGTTGGAGTGAACGCAGCACAGCGAGCTTACGGACACAGACTGTGAGTAAAAAACCACCTTGCCGTAACGGATAACAGCAGAAGACTTATCAGGCCGGCGACGTTTATTATTTTGTTTGTTTTGCCGGCTTTAAGAGATTTCGAAAGACATTAAGGTACCTGCAGGTTAAGTGACCGGTCACCAAAGTATTTTGTTTTAGTGTTGCTAAAAGGGAATTGTATTAAGAGTGCTAGGTTTTGTATTTTGAATTATTGATTCATTTGATGTGCATTTAAAAGAGAAGGCATTGATAACTTTTGAGTTAAACTAGCAGGGACTGACTGAACATTTTTGTGTTAATCATTGGACCGGGATTTGATGTATCACTTGTAATGAAACATCATTGATGTAAGTGAAGAGACTTTGAGGTGAATTTCAAATAGTTTTATTTTTCTTTGTAATTGCATAACTTGATGCTAATTTGGATAATATATTTTGTGTTTTATACCTTGACTTGGTCTCCACTCACTGGGTATTTATATAGGCCTTTTTAGGTTAGTGTGCCAAGGGTAAAGTTAAGTTGGGTTGAAGTTAGAATACTTAACTGGTGAGAACCAAACCCTCGGACCTGGGTAATAATACAAACCCCTCTCCTTAGTCGGTAAGAGGTGGGTTACAGGTGGAAGAGTGATGAAGCGGTGTTACCATATTAGGACGCCTCAGTATGACAACGGATCATCGGAATTTAGAAAAAAGGTGTACTGTCTAGTACAGCAAGATAATGAAGCTATTTCGGCACCAAATTTATATCTGATTCACTACCTGGGGGATGAGACTGTGTATGTGCCAACGAAACATGGCAATGCAAAAATGGAAAGCGTTTTCATTCCTTCCAAAAAAGAGGTTTTTACAGACATCCTTCACAATGACCATGGGCAAGCTCCATCTAACATATACCGGTCCACCTTGTCTGAAGCCTGCAGTAGCAATGTGGAACACATGCCTGTGAATAGCCCACGCAATCTCAAACAAATACAAAACACAGTGTATGCTAGCAGAAGTACACAAAGAATTTCACATGATGAAATGTTCAGTCTCCATGAACTGGCATACCAGCTTCCAGGTTTTATATGGCACATTTCTAGTTTTCCAGACCTTCTAGTTTTTGCTGGGATGCCAGATATGTTGGATTTGGCACACACCAACTTGGAGGACGCCATTACTTTCAGCTACCCTCAAATGATTAGCTATGACACAACCTTTCAGATGGGTGACTTTTATGTTTCTGTGCTCGCCATGAGAAACACTCCTCTAGTTAATGACCCTATATTTCCTGTTGGGTTCATGCTGCATGAGCGCAAATTCATGCTGCATCATGAAATGTTTCTGGATGATATTCTGGGGAAGCTTGAGATGGGTTCCAGAAAATTCAAGAAAGTGCCTGTCACTTTGGACAGAGAAAAGAGAATTGTTGGGGCCTTAAAGAGGAGGTTTCCCAACATTAGTCTAGTGTTCTGCAGGAACCACATGTTGCACGACGTTGAATACTGGGTCAAAAAACATGGGGGTACAAGGGACGACGTGAAGGTACTGAAAGACCAAATTGACAAACTCATTGATTCAGTCAGCAGAGATGAATTTGAGGCACAATGTTCCAAATTTGCGAAGGAATGGTCAGAGGAATTTGTGAAATACTTTGACCAGCATTTGAAGGTAGATTTATCTGAGAACATGGCTTCCTTCCACACCAAGCAATTTGAAGCATTCAAACACAAAAGCCCAACAAACAATATCAGTGAAAGCATAAACAAAATGATCAAATCACAAAATGAGGGGAGGGATCTTCCTGTTGACGCAATGGTTCTGTCTTTATACTACATGCAATCATACTTCCTTTTTGAATTTCAAAGAGCCAGATGTGGGTTGGGCAATTACACTGCGAAGCAGGGGGTCACTGTTGCTCTGAGGGATGTTAAGATGCCCACATTTGTTCCTTTAGAGAGCATTGTCGAACGAGTCAAGGCCCGTGTCAAAGATGAACCTTGTAGAGGAGATAGGCCCGCTGCTAACCAGTTGATCTCACAGACCTCCTTAGCAAAGACAGTGGTTGAGATGGGCCTTGTGAGTCTGAATTCGTCTTTGGGAGTGTTCGTAGTTAAAAGTCCATCAAACGAATCAGTCCATGTTGTTCAAAATACCTCCAGCGGTACAACATGCTCTTGCCCTAGCTCAGGGAAGTGTTTCCACATTCTGGCTGTGGAAATGGCTACTGGGCTACATTTCCCCACAAAACGGACTTACAGTCTTTCATTGATGCGGAAAAGGGGTAGAAGCAGTGAGAGCAAATCTGGAAGGAAAAAACCACGAACAAAAAATTATGATTACTCAGTGAATCCGGCCCCAGATTCGTTCCTTTCAAAAAAGTCCTCCCTGATGTTAAAAAAGAGGACAACATGGATAATTCTGATGTAACTGCGCACACATCAAATTCTGAGAGAGACAGCAGCAAACTGCATATTGGGTGCTCTGATATGGCCAGTATCCCTGAGGCAGAACCAGAACTGGCAAAAACACCAACAGAGAAAACAAACACATTTGCTCCTTGGCTGCACATAAAAATCAATGAGCCTAACTGGTCAACAGTAGCTCCCAGAAGCCAGTGTCTTGCTCCAAAGACCTGGCTCGATGGGGAAACTATTGAGCAGGCCATCACAAGCTACATAGGTCAAGCTAAGGTGTCGGACTCTGTTCTGTGTATGCCCACCTTCATTTATCAGATGGCTGCACTTTCAAACTTTGGCCCAGTTTTACAGTTTTGTGCAGCTCAGAGGGCTTTAAATTTTGATACAGTCCTGATGCCCTTTAATACTGATGTACGAGGTTCTGGTTCACACTGGCTTCTTGCTGCAGCAGATTTCAGGGAATGGGACATTTGCATCTTCAACTCAATCCACAGTTTTAAAACTGCGAAAACTGCAAGCTCAACCCTCCTGAAAGTTGTGGCGTGCATGTACACAGCAGCTGGAGAAGATTTTCAGGTGTCTGACTGGACAGTTACAGATGTCATAAATGTCCCACAACGAACCAATGGTTATGACTGTGGTGTGTTTGCCATTGTGTATGCCTGTGCAGTCATCAGCAGCTCACCATTAGGGTCAGTTGACAGCCATAAGACCAGGTTGTGGATTCACTCCCTAGTTGAAGAGTGCAAGCCAGCAAAAACCAGACGATCAGGCCTGTCACAAAAAAAGCTGTTATGCCACAGGAGAAAAGTGCAGTCATATGATGCAGAGATGATGGCCATACCTGTGAGAGAAAGAGAGTACACCTCCATCTGGCAAAGGCTACAGCTGAATCACACAAACACTAAGAACTGGAGCCTGTGCTATTCATCAAAATGTAAAGGTGATCCAGAGTACAGGGATGAGTACATTTTGTGTGTTATTTGTAGGCAGTGGTTTCACCTTAAGTGCACAAAGTCAGCTGATCGTTTAGTCATTGCTTGTACCGACTACCACAAATGTCGTATGTGTTCAAGCTGAATCAGTAAATGTGGTATTTTGGCTTGGAATGAACACTTTGCAACACATGTCACACAACCATATACATATCACTGAAGTCTAAAAGCCTGTATATAAAAAGATACAGAAGGAGAGACAGAGAGAGTAAGAATAACTTCTGAATTATGTATTTTCATTTTACTTACTGAGTAATGTATATATTGTATGTTCCACATGAAAGATGACAAATTTGCATTAAAGTTGGTATGTGAAAGTGTTTATGACAAGAGATGTGTGCGAGAAATTTGGTTTTCTTTGATCAATGTTTAGGTACATTAAGCCACGTTAAGCGTTTTCTTTATAATGGGCTTCAATGGAGAGGAAAACGCTTAACGTGAGATAACGACCATATTCCTTGGATTTCGGTTTTGATTTTTTGGTATGTGAAGGTGTTTATGACAAGAGATGTGTGCGAGAAATTTGGTTTTCTTTGATCGATGTTTAGGTACATTAAGCCACGTTAAGCGTTTTCCACGTTAAGCGTTTTAGAATGTCCCACGGAGAATGCACGTATCAGAGATTGAGATGCTGTGTACTTCCGTACTTGCTATTGCGCAATACCCTGCGCGCAGCTCATTTAACCCTCCTATTGTCCTGGGGTTATAATGACCCGAAATCATATTCAAACCTAAGAGTTACGCTAGAGAGTTAACAAAACAGCTGATGTTGTTTATGACTATTTGGTTGTATTCTACACTTATAGCTGTAACATTGTGCCAAATTTCACATTTGTATTCAAAGGTTTAGTTGAGCTATGAGATAATTTGGACCCCGGGTCATAGTGACCCAAAGGCAATAGGTGTTAGTATTTCTTAAGACGATAGGAAGGTTAAGCAGTGATATGACAACCCTGGCATTATCAGCGCAACATCTGATAAACTTTTGTTTTAATTAGGGATACACGATGTTGGATTTTTGCTGATATCCGATGTGCCGATATTTTCAAACTCATTTTGGCCAATTGCTGATGCCAATACCTATATATATATAGTGTGTGTGTGTGTGTATATGTATATATACAGGGCCGCCGCGTGTCTTGCTGGGGCCCCGGGATAATATTTTCTATGAGACACCCCCCGCCGTGCACGCCCCCACCCCCAAATCTGGAGCAATGCACTCACAAACGGCAAACGGCAAAAGAGCTCTCAAAGAAACAAGTCTGTAACATGATTACCAACTTTATCATTTTCAGTTTTATTTATTTAGCTCTGACATTAAGGGAATACATCATGAGCTCGTTATTTAAGGCATCGGCACATATGAACATTTCTGCCGATGTGCCTGGCCGATAAGGCACACGACGACGCTAAATGTTTATTATGAGCGCCAGCAACAAGCTTCAACGTGTCAGCTGTATGGAAGTACTTCAAAATATCTGAAACATAACAAAATTGCTATTTGCAATGCTTGTAAAGCACCAGTGATGCGAGGAGGGGTAAAATATTTTTTTTAAATAACCCGGCTCCGTAAAGAGAGAATGCGATTTGAAATGAAACAAGACCGCCCGCGATCGCCGAGCTCGTGCTTTGGGACTCAAACGGAGGTCCTAATGGTTTCAACCGACCCCCTAGCTAGGTTTCTCACCCTGGGAGGATGCTGGCTGTGTGCTGCTAACCTTCTATTTGCTTCTGGAGGGGCGTGAGGCTATTGTATCGTGGCTCGGTAAGTAGAGAATGCGATTTGAAATGAAACAAGACTGTCCGCGATTGCCAAGCTCGTGCTTTGGGACTTGAACGGAGGTCCTAATGGTTTTGATCGACTAGCTAAGTTTCTGACCCTGGGAGGATCCTAGTTGTGTGCTGCTAAGCTTTTCTCTGCTTCTGGAGGGGGCGTGAGAAAATTTTTAAATAACGCGGCTCCGGAAGCAGAGACAGCAATGGAAAATAAGACAACCCGCTATCGCCTAGTTCCTGCTTTGGGACTCGAACAGAGGGCATAATTTTTGTTTGTACACTTACACAACGACACTGAACAGCGAATAAAGTCTGTAACTTTATTGTGTCTCTGCTCATTCAAAATAAATATCGCGGCTCCATAAGGAGAGAATGCGATGGGAAATAAGACAGCGATCATAATAAGACAGATAAGCTTCTCTCTGCTTCCGGAGGGGAGTGAGACCATTTATATATATATATATATATATATATATATATATATACACACACACACACACACACACACACACACACACACACACACTGCCGCTGACTTGGGGGGGACCAGGTCAGTTGTTCCTGAGCCCCAGTTCACGGGGGGCCCCAAAAAGACCCCTTAACATTAAAAAAATGCTGGAATAATTAGCCAAAAATAAGTAGGCCTATGTGGAAAAATTATGTTATAAGTCACATATAAGTTTGTTCTTTTTATCTCTTTAATTTTCCTCAACATATGTCAAAAACAATCTTGCTTCCCTCCCTACAATGCTCAAAATAGTTTGGTCTGTCTGGAACAACGTTCTGTTTTGACAGTCTTGTAAGCTACCACACTCCCACCCAGTTAAAAAAATCAGCATGGCTAGTAGCCGGTACAAATCAGGTGCTCAAAAAAGAAAAAGAGAAAACGATGGTAGAAGAATACGGAAATTTATGGAACAATATTTAAATAAAGGCATCCGACAAGGTGAGACATTTTACTTAGATACCTTGCAAACACACTCAGTCACTAATTTTTGTGTCGCAAAAGTGGATTGTTCTGACGGTTTCATTCGTTCAAATTCTGTTTTGCACAATCTGCAGCCAAGGCTATTTTTTCAAAATCATTACATAACGAGTTCATGATATATTCCGTTACAACGTCAAAACGTACAGCTAAATACATAAAACTGATAATGATGTAAAAGCTGGTAATTATTTTAAGATTAAAGACTTTGATATAGGAAAGTTAGGCTTGTCGCATTCGTTTAGTAGCCTAAACATGCTGCAAAAATGATTTGTGAATGTTTCATTCATTCAGTTACTCATGTCTGTTTTGCTCAATATGTGTAGGCCTAGGTGAGGCTATTTTGACATATTTTTACATAAATCATTAAATAACGAGTTCATGATGTATTCCCTTAATGTCAGAGCTAAATAAATAAAACTGATAATGATAAAGTTGGTAATCATGTTATAGACTTGTTTCTTTGAGAGCTCTTTTGCTGTTTGCCGTTTGTGAGTGCATTGCTCCAGATTTGGGGGTGGGGGCGTGTCTCGTAGAAAATATTATCCGCGGTGGCCCTGTATATATACATACACACACACACACACACACACACACACACACACACACACACTATATATAGGTATTGGCATCGCCAATCGGCCAAAATGAGTTTGAAAATATCGGCACATCGGATATCGGCAAAAATCCAACATTGTGTATCCCTAATTACATCATTTAGCAGACACTCTTACCCAGAGTGACTTCCAAATAAGTGCATTATTATGCTAAAAGTAGTTATCAAGAAGTATTACAAGAGGTCAGTAAGATACTTAAGTGCTAATCTAGTGCAGAGTGCTTTTTAAAAATAGAAAATAGGGATAAGATGGGATAGATAGAGATAGATAGAGAGGAAGGTAGACTAGAGATACAGCTTGAAAAGATGAGTTTTCACCTTTCTCTTGAAGGCGCTCAGGGAGTCTGTTGTAGGAAGAACATTCCACCAGTGGAGCCAGTACTGAGAAGCGGCGGGTTCGAGAGATGGTGTCCTTGTATTTCAAGACAGTTAGTAGCAAGGTCTTGAACTTGATCCAGTGGAGATACTCAAAGAGAGGTGGGGAAGACTGCTGTGGAAAAGCATAGAATCTACACCACTGATGAGGTTCCCATCCGATGTAAGGCCTACACAGTTTCTCCACATAAAAAAGAAATCATTGAGCAACACATCCAGCAGATGCTCAAGGATGGCATCATAGACCCCTCCCAGTCAGCCTGGGGTGCTCCAGTGGTCCTCGTAGCCAAGCCTGATGGGTCACAGAGATTCTGTGTGGACTACAGGAGACTAAATGCCAAGACTCACGCAGATGCTTACCCGATGCCCTTGATACATGAGTTATTGGAGTCCATGCATGGAGCCGCTTATTTCAGTACATTAGACCTGAAGTCGGGCTACTGGCAAGTCACCATGGCAGAGGACAGCCAGGCGAAGACTGCTGTCATCACCCCAGTTGGTCTCTTCCACTTCAAAGTGATGCCATTTGGATTAAAAAATGCAGGGGCAACTTTCCAGAGGCTTATGGAGAAGGTGTTGGCAGAACTCAGAGGGAAGATATGCTGTGTGTACATAGATGACATCATCGTTTTCTCACCCACGCCAGAGCAACACATTCAGGATCTACACATGGTAATGAGTCGACTTCACCAGGCTAATCTCATTCTTAATCTCCCAAAGTGTTCTATTTTCAAACACCAATTGAAGTTCTTGGGTCACATTGTGTCAGAGAGAGGGGTTCAGGTGGATCCAGATAAAACTGCAGTGGTCACCACATACCCAGTACCCCATAATGTCAAAACTTTACAACGCTTTCTGGGCCTAGTGGGTTGGTATCACAAGTTTATCGACCATTTTGCTGACTTAGCAGCACCCCTGAACAGACTGAAGAAGAAGGATGTGCAGTGGAACTGGACAGAAGAATGCCAGGGAGGTTTTGAAAAACTGAAGAAAGCTTTGGTGAATGCTCCAGTCTTAGTGCAGCCCAACAATGCTTTTTCTTTCCAAGTCCATGCAGATGCCAGTGATGTGGGATTGGGTGCAGTTCTCACACAGCAAACCGGTGAAGGGGAGAAAGTGATTGCGTATGCATCCAGAGGACTCAGAAGAGCTGAATGTCACTACTCCACCTCTGAAAAGGAATGCCTTGCTGTCGTCTGGGCTGTGGAAAAATGGAGGCATTATCTGGAGGGGAAGCACTTTGATGTATACACCGACCATGCAGCTCTGACATGGGCCTTCAACCAGCCTAAGACCTCCTCCCGCCTTACTCGCTGGGTCCTACGCCTCCAGCAGTTCCAGTTCAAGGTGCACTATCGAAAGGGTCTTCAGAACATTGTGCCAGATGCACTGTCCAGGTCAATAATCCCAGAGAGCATTTCCGCAGTATGTATAGTTGCAAACACATCTCCAAGCCTGGCAGACCTTCGTACCTCTCTGGAAGATGTAGCCAAAGAGCAAGTTGAAGATCCTGAGATTAGAGCACTAATCAAACAGACTGAAACAACACAAAGCAGGCCCGATCGAATTGGGTATGTGATATTGCAAGGGATGCTGTATCGAAGAACTCCCACAGAAGGGGAAGGGGACAAGTGCCAGTTGGTGGTACCACAAAGCCTGGTTCCAAAATTCCTTCAGTATTTCCATGATCGCCCAGTAAGTGGTCATCTTGGCAGATTAAAAACTCTTCTTCGGATCCTTGAAGTAGCCTGGTGGCCCTCAGTTCGAAAGGATGTATGGAAATATGTGCAGCAGTGCCTTACCTGTCAAAAGTATAAGCCGGACAATCAGAAACCTGCTGGCTTCCTCCAGTCCACTGAAGTGAAAGAACCTGGGGATACCTTGGGGATGGATCTCATGGGCCCATTTCCCCGAAGCAAAAAGAAAAACATATTCCTGTTGGTCGTGGTGGACTATTTTACCAAGTGGGTGGAGATGTTTCCCCTGAAGGATAGCAAGGCCCAGCGCATCACTGCTATCCTAAAAGATTAAATTTTTACACGACTAGGGGTTCCCCGATTCTTAATATCTGACCGTGGACCCCAGTTTACCGGGAAAGTCATGGCCGATTTCTGTAAGACTTGGGGAGTGATGCAAAAATTCACAACAAGTTACCATCCGCAAACAAATCTTACTGAAAGGGCCAACCGAACCATTAAAACCATGATCGCGTCATTTGTAGGAGATCATCACAAAAACTGGGACCAGTGGATTCCAGAATTCCGGTTCGCCATCAATACAGCCACCCACGAAACAACAGGAAGAACACCAGCTGAACTGTCGATGGGAAGGAATCTGAAAGGTCCCCTAGAGAGATTAATCACCTCAGCTCCAGGCCCACAGCAGTCTCCTTACAACCTCATGGAACAACAACACATCTTGGCAAAAGAGGTTACAGAAAGAGTGGGAATAAGACAAGCTAGACAAGCCAAATATTATAATGCCCACAGGAGAAGTGCGCAGTTCCTGTTGGGAGATTTGGTCTGGGTACGAAACCACCCAATATCAAAAGCCAGTGACCACTTTTCAGCCAAGCTTGCGCCTAGATGGTCAGGTCCAGCCACTGTGTTAAAAAGATTAGGCCCCATTAATTACAGAGTACAAAGTAAGAAAGTAAGAAAGTAGACACGGTCAATGTAGTCAACCTGAAACCTTATTTTGGGTGTCCAACCCCGGTACCTCCGGCTGGGGGATCTGTGACAGTGTCACAAAGAAAGAATAATTGTGATCAGGTAATAACAAAAAAAAAAATGCATCTAAAAAATGCATGTCGGACACAGAGAAATACAAAACCCTTGATATGAAAGTAGTGCGGGGTAAGGGAGGCGGGGGTGTCCCGTATACTCCCATAAAGGAAAGGACGTAATGGAAACGGGGGGGAGTGGCGCGAAATTCAAAAAAAGGGGAAACGTAGGACGCCCGGAGGAAAAACAGCAGCAGAGGAAAAACAGCAGCAGAGGAAAAAGGAGAAAGGGAGTTGGATGCCTGGTGGAAGAGTCGATATATGCCAGGGAGCCCAAAAGAAAAAAAAAAAAAAAGACCATTCGTCGGCAGTACTTGAACGAAAAGCAACGACGAACCACACCATTAACCGGTGAGAGCGTTCTTTTTTTGGTCACTCTTTTTTCGGGGTTTTTTTGGAACATTACTGCTGTTTTTTGATATTTTCGTTTTGGGGGAGGAAAAAGGAAACTTTTCTTTGGGTTGCCACGGATATATAATTTTTTCCCGATCGAATTGGGAACGAATCAAGGATTTCAGAATCTGCCGCCGCTTGCCCCACTAGTGACTGAATATCCCATACATAAGGACTGGAATTTTTGAGCTGTTGTTGTAGGGAAATTTGGTTTTTTTTTTTTTTCTTGGAGTTGTTTTGTTTTGTTGTAAAAAAAAAAAAAATATATAAAAAATATATATATATATATATATATATATATATATATATATGATTGAACTGTACAGAGTGTGTGGCGTCATTTTAGCTGGACTACTAAGTAGTGCATATAGCGTCTCTGAAATAACCCAGTATTTTATAACGTCAGATTGTTACTGAAGCGCTGTCTGTTCGTTATAACATGGGCCTGCTTGGAGAGGCTGCTGCGTTCTGGATAAGCTGCAGTGGTTGGATGGTATATGCCGGGAGGCTGGCAAGCAGTGAGTTTCAGTAGTCCAGATGTGACAGGATGAGAGTCTGGATCACAACTTGAGCTGTGTACTTGGAGAGGTACGGTCTGATCTTCCTAATGTTGAGTAACAGGAATCTGCAGATCCTGGTTGTGGCTGCAATATGCTCTTTGAAAGACTTGCTGTCCAAGGTTACCCCTAGGTTTTTGGCAGATGTGGTTGCTATTACCTTCGCAGAGGAGACATATATGCTGGGATGCTGGCTGTGTCCCAATTCAGGGGCTGCATCCCCCGAAGGCTGCATTTGAAGACCACAGTCGGCGCGACTCGGCTGTCCCATTTCGAAGGCTCCTTCAAATGCGGCCGAGAAATGCGCCCTTCCTTTCCTGGGCAACGAAGGATGCAACGGGTGTATCCTTCGCTGGCCAACCTATCCCAGGATTCACTGTGTGCTGGTGATGAATCTTTTTTTTTTTTTCAGAAAGAAAATGGCGGGCACAACAAGCAGAGTGGCCGAGGAGTACACTTTTAAATGTAAGTATTGGGTTTCAACTTAATCGAATAGCTAACAATACAAATGTTAAAAAACCAAGGGGCCTTAAAACCTCAAATTTTCGTTAAAATAGTTACGTGTTAAGTTACGTGAAGTTAGTGATGTTAGCTAGCTAGCTTACTGCAGCTCGGCTTCCCACATCCGACCTGATTAACAAATTAAGTATTGGTTGAATATCACTTTCAAAGTCCAGTACAAACGTTGGAATTGATTACACGGCTAACCTGAACTTGGTTATTTTTTTACTTTTAGGGAGCAAGGAGCAGACTGCTCAGTTTATAAAAGCTCTTCTCTCTACTTGAGAGATTAGTTGAAAAAAATTGATTAAAAATTGAATGAATTAAAAAATTGAATGAATTAAAGTATGTGTTCAGTATGTTTATTTCATTTCCAGCAATCTGGAACTATTTACAACATAAAATATATACACAATACAAATACAATACGACAAAGAACTTATATACAAGGGTGTCTGCAGGTCCTTAAAAAAACTTCTAAATATATATTATAAATAAGTAATAATTCTATATTATAAATATATTATAAATAAGTGTGTACATTTTAATGTGTATTTTTGTTCAGCTGAGCAGGGAGTCCCTGGTGGTGCTGCTGCACCTGGATGGGCTACCACAATAAAGACCCTGGTGTCATCTGTCGGTGGGACATCATCTTGGGTGGTCTCCAGAGTGTGTTTTGGGATGCATCTCTCCACTGTCCACCGCATCGTCCATCGCCTGGGTTTGCAGGGCTGAGGCAGTCGACGGCTGCCATGTCACTAAGATGTTTTCAGAAAGAGGCAAGAATAAAAGACAGTGCATACAAAATACTACTTCACAACCTTATTTTGATAAAGGAAATCTTGCCACAAAATATTTCAACAGGCAAAACTGTTCTACAAAACATTTTAAATAAGTAGATATTATAGCTTTACAATTCTTTTACTTGCCTGTTAAAAATAGTCATGGTCAGCGGGTACCTCCTCCAGGGAAGACACCTCTGCAGACAGCTGGTCACGCCAGTGAGCACCACTGACTGTCTCCAAACCATTCTCCCCCTCTTCCTCCACCACATCCTCCTCGGGCTCATCCTCCGGGGCCACAATGTCACCAGCACCAAGGCAAATATTATGGAGGATGGCACATGCTGTTATGACCTGAAATGGTAAATTGGTAAAAAAAAAAAAACGAAAACAAATTATACCTCCTGAAAAAAGAATTCATCCTGTTTGATTTACTCTTATTCAATATTCTAAAAAATCCTGTTGAGTGCTTACTTATGTGAGGTACAAAGGTGTGGTGCACCTCCAGCGCTTGCAGGAAGATGGCCCGGAACCTGGTCTTCATCATCCCAAAAGCACGCTCTATAATGGAGCGTGCCCTGGAATGATGGCTGTTGAAGCGCTGGGCCCCCACACCTTGTACTGGCCTCTTGTAGGGAGTGATGAGGGGGAGTGGGTGTTTGAGGGCACGGGTACCCTCCGTCTGCGAGGATAAAGTGCCCTGGAGGAGGGTAGAGTGAACTCCTGTAGAGTGGGCTGTGGCGGAGCACTCGTGAGAGACCCAGGCCAGCCCATGTAGGTGCCGATGAGGCGGCTCTGATGGTCACAAACAGCCTGCAGGATAATGGATGGGAACAGTTTCCTGTTCCTGTAGCACTGACCATCAGGGCCGCTCGGTGGCTTGATGCAGACATGGCAGCTGTCGATTGCGCCAGCTGCTTTCAAGAAGGCTCTGTGCCTTGCCAGCCCTGCAAACCCACGGGATACTGCCTCCAGGTCTTCCAGGGTCTTCGGGAGGCGGATGACCTTGTGGCGAATGGCCACCACCTCCTCAGTGACTCTGTGGATGATGCGGTGGACAGTGGAACGAGGCATTCCAAACACTCTGGAGACCACCCTGTATGATGCCCCACTTGCCAGCCAGAAAAGAAACACCAGGGTCTCAATTGTGGCACCCCATCCATGTCTCCGTTCCTGGTTAAGAAGGTCCAGCAGCACTGCCAGGGCCTCCCTGCTCAGCCGAAAATCAGGCCGTGTGTCCTGCTGGTTAAAAAACCTGTCCAGCACAGGAACACGTGCAGTACAGGGGTCTGGGCTGGTTTAGGGAAAGAAGGAGAAGAAAAACTGTTAAATACACAATAAATGACTATGCATTTTCCAGCTAATCCAAGGGGGGTTTAAATAGTTTATTTAGATTAAGGAGTAGGAGAATGTTCTCAACCCATAAAGAAACACTTAATCCTTCAGTTTATCACAAACATTCACATTCAAAATCAACACATTTTGAGATACGTGGTTTTCACTGGACAGGAAGGGTATGAAAAACAGTACCTCGAATTTGTACTTAGGTACAGTGCGTGAGTAAATGTACTTAGTTACATTCCACCACTGGTCATTTTAAATATGAAATTATATTGTCAAAGTTAAATGACATTAGCCATACAACTAACTGTTGTTAACCAGCTGATGATAACATTATTGTTGGCTAAAAGTAGGGGAGAAGCGGGTCGAAAGTAACATGGGGAAAGTAACACTTTCGTTTTCTCCAAGTACAATGATGATAGACACACATCCTAAGGTCAGCACATAGGGGATTTTAACCTTCATCAATCTTCCTGTTATGTCCTCTTATCACATGGCCGAGTTATGGCCGATAAACGATTTTTGACGTTTCTTTGTAAATTTGATTAGCGGTTGATTTTTTTGAGTATTAAAGAGTGTTTTTTTCATGTAGGGGTTCAACTTCATGTTTATTCAGTAGATCACATTTTGCAAGATAGAAACCTTATACAAATGCAAAGACTTACTGTTCTAGGCTATGTAAAAAGCAAACTCCTTCATGGCGCATCGTATTTCCATAACCACAAGATACACGTTTGATGATGACATCGTATGATTACAGACATACACTAAAGTATGGTAAATGCAACTGTATTTCACAGAAGATGTAGATGTAGATTGTTGGTCACAAAATATTGGCTTTCAGTCTCGTACGATCTCTTTGTAAATTACATTAAATTAAAAAGTTTTACTTTCGTCCCAGCTCTCCCCGACACAGCTTAACCAACTTATTTTAGGCTACCTGGCCATGGTCTTCTCTCAGCCTGAGATACATCACCCGCCGGCGCCGGCAGTGAAGTATCTCCATTTCCTCTAATAAATGAAAAAACAAAAAAAAAATTAAATTAAAAATTCTGGCTCCATCTTTTAGATAGCTGGCTGCAGCTGTCAAGGTTGCTAGGCGACAGGAGCGGCGCTTGGTGAAGCAATGGTAAGGCGGGAACAGCTGCTGACGCAAATAGGAAATCCTCACGTAGACCAGACCGTCTCATTTCGGTTCGGCCTTCGCGGTCTACGAAGTCTAGGATGCGGCCCCTGAATTGGGACACAGCCATAGTCTCAGTCTTGTCAATATTCAGTTTGAGCTACTGCTTGTTCATCCAGGCCAAGATGTCAGTGACACATGCTGATACTTGAGGAGTGATGTCCATCTCGGGAGAGAAGGAAATGAACAGTTGGGTATCATGAATAATGCATGAATAATATGACAGGCCATGTGCTGTTATGACCTCTCATGGTGTAGAGAGAGAACAGGAGTGGCCCCAGCACTGATCCCTGTGGAACTCCTGTCTTTAGCAACCAGGGTGAGGAGGTGGAGCCCTGCCAGGAGACCTGGTAGGATAGACCTCTGAGGTAGGAGGAGAACCATTCCAGGGATGTTTCAGTGATTCCCAGGGCAGACAGCTCAGACAGGAGGATCTGGTGGTTGACCGTGTCAACAGCAGCTGATAGATCTAGGACGATAAGGACAGAAGAGAGAGAGGCAGATTTTGCAGTTTGAACTGCGTTAGTTACAGCAATGAGGGCTGTTTCAGTGGAGTGATTAGCTTTGAAACCAGATTAGTTAGGGTCAGGTAAATTGTTAACAGTGAACTACTGTTCCATTTTAAAGCTCTCAGTTCTTTCAGAAATTTTAGAATGACAGGTCAGCACTGAGCACATTTTTTACATAATAATAACATTTTAAGAAATGTACAACCAGTCTTTGAGCTGGTCGTTGTACAACTGCAGCTTCATTACTGACATAGTACAAGCCTTAAACAATAAACAGCACTGTGCCACCTTATTTATTGACCTCTCCTAAGGCTGATACAGTTGACCATATTCATTGACCTAGTCCTGCAGCAACAGGTTTTTAAATTATCTTACAAATTGCAATGTGTAAATGTAGATGGTCTTTCATGGAGGTCACCAAAGGGGTCCCATCATGGATCCAGTACTATTCACCACTTATTCAATCCAGGCAGCTTTTATGATGTTAACCTTGTCCTCAGTACAGAGAAAACTAAATGTTTGTTATTTACTAGATCTTGTACTCAGATCACTGAATATCGCAACCTTGGATGGGAAATGTATTGAACGAGTGTATTTATACAAATACCTAGGTTTTTGGTTCGATGAAAGTTTTAAAACTTTTCAATAGGTGCCTGTAATAAGTATTAATGTGTGAGGGTTGGATATTTATGCAAACTTTTTTCATTTTTCTTGAAAAAATGTTATAACATAAAACAATGTTCAGTTTTAGTGTTTTTAAATAAAACATCACACAGACCAAACTCCATCGTAATTTTTGGTGAGATTTTGCACATGAACTCTGACTATGACAAAAAACAAATTGCGACCACGGCTGCAAAAACCTGTACAGCAGTTTTCGTAAATAAAACGACGCAAATATGTTAGCATTTTCATCAGTGCAAACTTTCCCCCTCAAATACTGAACAGTTTACTCTTAAAATTTCAAAGGATTTGTCCTGTGAGTAGTGCATTTGCCTAACTGAATAATTATAGGGGCTGTAGATTTTGTTAAATGAAATGTTGATTTACTCCCCCATTGGATTTAATGGGACTCATATAGCAACACAGTAACTGTCCACAGCCAGAGGTCCTGCAGAATCAACCAAATGACCAGATGTAGCCCTTTCTCAGTCAGAGGCTGACCCTCAGCTCCATCTAATATCCCATGTACCCAAGAAAGGTAGCAAAGGTCACTTGCAACTTGTAGCATGTCTTTGTTAGCTTTGTTATTTTAAGATCAAATCACCAACTGGGTAGAAACATCTGAAATTCATGAACAAAAACTACTATCATGTTCAAGTTCAATCCTGGCAAAAGCCACAAAAGACAGGAAATTCACAAAATTACCTCTGTATTAAACTTGGCCAATACACTGCAAAGGTTTTCATCATGCAGATTTTATATATGCTATATTATTTTAGCTACATTGGGTTACTTCACACATGTACTCACCTCTGAGCAATTACTGAAGACTCAAACTTTATTTCAAACAGCAGAATATATAGTTCTCAGAGGAATAAAGGAAATAATCATGTCAGTATTTGACTACTACATATAGTTAGAGATTAGTTGGTACAGAAAATTTAACAATTATGTGTATTACTTTCCTGTAACTAACTACTTGAGTCAGTACAAAGAAACATGCTAAACCATTTTTCCAGACCTAGATTGAGTCTACTAGCAAACATTTCTCTCATTATATGTAACATAAGATTTACAGAGTTGTTAAGGTTTAAGTGAGGTGATTTTAGCATACTGTGTAAACTTTTTTGTAGGCCTACATAGAGACTGCGTTTTGTGTTGCACACTTGAATTAACCTTTAAAGCTAATGGTTGGGGATATGATGGCCACATGAATCCTAAGTGTTGTCAGGACTAAAGGCAAACCGCGATTTCAGTTAGCAAGAAAGATTAACAGCATGCACTCCAGATCACTATTTCATTGTCTCCCGCTGCAACTGCAAACAAACTGGACCAGAAAAGAGAGCGTTCCTCCATGAAACACGTGACGTGAGGTCAGGGCAGAGAACCCCCCGGCCCCGTGCGAGGTGGACGTACATGGTGCCGATGATGAATCAAGGAGGAGCCGTCTGTGTCAGCACGCATTTCTTTTGATACGGCTAGAACTTTCCGAGTTAGACTGCCTGGAACTTTAGTCTCAGCACCGATCCTGCTCATTCGAGAAACTTCCAGCCCCCTTTTCCATACGTCATCAAACGGATTCCTAAAACCCTGTGGGCCGTATAAAATGGCACAGTTCACAGAACCAAGAAGCTTGTATATGCAGAAGACGCAGTCACCAATGGTACAGATGGCCACTAACGACCCATTGCCCCCAGGATGGGAAATTAAAATTGACCCCCACACTGGATGGCCGTTTTTCGTTGATCATAACAATCGCATAACAACCTGGAATGACCCAAGACACGACATTAAAAAGGTAGGCGCATTCAATATGCATTTGGTTTCAAATTTCACCAGTGCTTAGCGCGGTTTGTGTGTGTGTTCTAAGTTTACGATTTTAGAAGTGAGGATGATGCTTGCTAGTTTGCTATTTCATACTCAAAATGGTGCTGTAGAAGTATTTAAATGAGCGGAGTATCGGTTGACGAGATGCGGCTTCTGTTGCGCAGATATTTTTCTATGAAATGCAGATGGAGAACGTAAATGTAAGCCCTGTCTTTGATCGCGTTTCAACGGTGATGATTTGGTATTCTCAATCTACAGATGCTTCGGAATTTCATATAATATATTAATAAGTCTAGATTGTGGAAAAGTATTTTATTTCAGTCGTTGCTGTACGTATTGTTAATTGTCGATCGCCAAAACAGCTCGACAACATGCCTGTCATAACGGTTGAAAAATACAGTGCCCTATTCTTGTATTATGATCTAACTGTGAGTGTTTTGTGCATGACGTACTGCAGTCATCTATAAAGTCCTGCCATTGAGTGTTAGGATATCTCCATAATGTTTATTTAAAGCTCCTTCTGCTACGCACTTGTTTCAGGTAAAATATAGCCTTCTGTTATTGTTGATTTTTCCTTAGAAGGCATTTGAAGGAGGTGGTAAATGGATGTTTTAATATTCAGTGTTGTTGATCTGACTTATTCAAGATGAAGTGTCACGTTAAAATGAGATTGTGGATCAGAGTACGCCACGACACAAGAATAAAGTAAGAGCATTCAGCGTGAGTCAAGTCATGTAAGAATAACGGGGGAGTAGACTCATACCCAGCCAGTTGGCCCCCTGCATTTTGAAAGATCAACACTTGCTGTTGTCCAAAGTTAGTGTCACAGAGAATCTGCTGGAAAGACAGCTGTCAGAAGATAAAATTGGTGCAATGCTCCTGGTGTCAAGCATGTCTGCCTGTGTAGCAGAAAGTGTTGTACTGTGTTTGAACTGTACAAAAGGTGTCACTGTAACTGCAAATATGGAGGTATAATTGAAAACTATGAAATAAGTAATTTGTGGAAGAATATTAATGCACTTAGTACACATACAGATATGATTTATGGATTTATTTGGTAGATTAAAACATCAGACATGGCTATTTCTGACTAACAATTTTGTGTATATTAACATGCTCGTGTGGTTTTGTAAGGACTAGGTGAAAGTTTTGAAGTTAGCAAAAAGTAACATATGATACATATTGTTTGATGATGTGGCAGATAACACTGAAACAATGTTACTGAAGATGAAGAATAGTTATGTCTCACAAGGGATATGTTGTAGAGACTCCTGTGAAAAAGGACGTCTGTGAAATACTGTACTATATCAAAGGGGATTTGTTTCCAGCACAAAATGCACATATTTTCAATACCAAAACAATGTAATAACACAGTAAACAAGTTATTAGTATGGATAGTTATGCAATAATGATATAAACTCATGTAATAGTTTAAATAAGTCTGAGAGCGTAAGCTGGCATGGCTCTCTGTGGCCCAGGAACAAGGAGTGCTGCCTAGTGCAAATACTTGAAACCACAAATAGCAAATCCAGGAATGGTGAGGGTCTGCTGTACTGCCATGCCCGCCTCCTGCCGACCACTTTTCACTTTTCAGCCATGTGTAAAGCATGGAAATTTTAAAAAGTACATTTGGAGGCTAAATATGCTGCCCCACAACATGTAGGAGTATTAAACAACACGTACGCTGTTCCTGTTACACTCCTGCATGTTGTGGGGCAAATTTAGCCTCCAAGTGTACTTGTTTAAATTAAAAAAAAAATTACAGTACACCGCATAGGAGCAGCATTCATCATTGGAATTTATCTAAAAATTATCGTCTTGTACAAAAGGCACACTTGAATACAGTACACTGCAGTAGGGGTCGACCGATTATCGGGTCGTTAGATAATCGGGGCCGATATTTGCAAATATTTGATTATCGGCCATCGGTATATTTTTATCGAAATTCCCGATTTAAAAAAAAAAAAAAAAAACTTTTAAATGCAATGCGTGTACTATCCCGACACGCATCTCCTCTGTCAGAAAAAAATGTTATTGGCTAACATTCTTTCCACAAAATTCCCTCATTGGCCGAGACAGACAATGTTATCTGACCTTGAAAATCAAACGTTTTCAGCTGCTGGAAACGAGGACGGAAGGTAAGTATCCACTAAAATGGCCGCTGCACTCAAACCATGCCGTTAACCAAATTGCACTAGGCTAATTGGACCTTTAAATTTTGAATCAGTATAAGTAGTCTACGCTTAAACTAAAAAAACAAGCTTGGAGTATAAAAGAAATAAGGACTTGTGATAAGGACTAATTGGTGCACTTATGCTATAAGTTGGAACAGTTTGACACTACACATTTAACAAATAGTAATGTATATTTATTCTTTCAAATGAAACATTCAAAGAAATTTACCCTAAAGCACAACCCTTCTGAATTACAGTCGTCATTTAAGCAAACGTTCACGAAATTCAGCTTCAACTCGCTTGCGGTTTTACTGTATGTCGGAACCTCGCGGCAAAGCTGAAAATACCCTTTTGCCGCTTTGATGTTTCTTCATTTGGCCTCATCATCATCATGGAAGTTGAGTTATTAAAATAAAAATTTGCAGTACACAGTTTGCACTTCACAGTATTTTCGCTAACTTTATCACAGTCCTTCCACATGGTACCCTACTTTTGTATGAGCTGTCCATTTTTCACATAAATGACTTGTGAGCAAATGGGCTCCTAGAATCTCCCCGCAGCTTCAGAAAAAGCGTGGGTGCACAGGCTAGTTTTAAGGTTTGATATTTCATACTTTATGATGAAAATGCAGCCTAAATGATGTATCAATTCGCTGTATTTCTTATGCAATGATTGGCATCATTCGTCCGATAATTGAATGCTTTTGAAATAGCGATAGGCATCTGTTGCGTAGCCAAAATAAGATAACCATAGAGAAATTTACCCACAACGTCAATATTAGCCCCCTTTTAGTAGGCCCTGTCTCTCTCTCGTACACCATCTCATTCGAACGTGCACGCCCTCGCACACACGCTGCAGCTCAAATGTGACCCTCACCGATAATCTGTAACGCTAAATGTGGTCAGTATTGTAGCCTATATTGTAGGAAGAATTGTAGGCTTATAATTTTAAATGCAACTTGCCCATGCAAACACTCTAAATAATTTTCTTATCTTCCTGCCTTTTTCTCAAACCTGCTTTAGATGGATTCAAAGATGAGATTAGCAAGTGCAGTATGGGACCACTTCACTAAACAATCACCAGACCAGGTGATATGCAACACATGCAAGGCTACAGTCAGCACAGGCTCAGGAGAGGCGAAGTACAAAAACACCAGTAATCTTTGGGCCCATCTCAGGATTCATCACCCTGATTTGCATAATGCAGCACAAAAAAACATCAAAAGCACAGTCAGCTACAACAACCTCACTCCAGCCTACAATACAGCAACTATTTCAAAATTCAAAAAAGTGGCCAAATTCTGATGAAAAATGTAAACAATTGGACCAACTCATCACAGAAATGATAATCACTGACAACCAGCCATTTACAATGGTGTCTGATGCTGGCTTCAAGCGACTTCTTGCAGTGGCTGAGCCAAGATGCACATTGAAAAATGAAAAGTCTTACCGTACCGAAATGCTTGAACAGATTCACCACCAGGTTGTAGCCAAGATAGAGACCCTCATCCAACCAGAGAATGCTGGTCAATGTCTTGCTTTCACTACTGATTGCTGGTCTAGTACTACAGAGTCACTCATGAGTCTCACTTGCCATTTCATTGACAACAGCTGGAAAAGAAACCAGGTAGTCTTGAACACAAAAGCAATGCATGGTTCCCATACTGGCTAATACATTAAGGAAACATTCTTGGGCATGCTTGATGACTGGGGAATAGGCCAAAACCGAGTGATGCTTGTGCTTCGTGACAATGGAGCAAATATAGTGAAAGGAATGAAGCTAGCTGATCTATCAGACCTTAGCTGCACAGCACATTTACTACAGCTTGTGGTGAATGATGGTTTGATGAGCCAAAGAGCTGTGATAGATATAACTGCATGTTGAAGAATTGTGCAACACATTTCCATCATTCTGTTCTTGCCAAGAAGCGTTTGGGGGCCATTCAGAATGACCTTGGTCTGCCTAAGCACAGTTTGATTCAGGCTGTCCCAAACAGATTGAACTCAACACTACACATGCTACAAATAATGCTGGAGCAGAAGCGTGCTCTCAACGTCTATGCAGGCGAGTATGGAGGGTATGCATGTCCAAATGCTGACCAGTGGGACTTTATAAGTAATTTGATTGAAACTCTCCTTCCAATCGAAGAGGTGACACTTGAAATGAGTCAGAACATTTCATTACTGTTTTGCGTCATTCCATGCCTGACGGTGCTAAAAATGCTGCTTCAAGATGATGAAGGACCCTCCACAAGAGGAATAAGAACTCTTAGGCAGGTCATGAGAGAGTCTCTCAGCAAACGCTTTCCAAAACTTGAGGAAACGAAATGCGTGGTGCTTGCTTGTTTCTTGGATCCCCGCTACAAGCATCATGCTTTTTCCTGTGAGCCAACAGTTCAGAAAGCCAAAGAGTGTGCAGAACAAGGGCAAATTGAGGAGAGCAGTCTTGCAGACTGTGCTGCCACTGAAACTGCAAGCGAAGAGCAGCCAGATGCAAGTATGGAAGCAAAAAGGAAGCGAATTGAGAGTACAGCCTCTCATGGTCAGATTGATGAAATATTCAATCACTTATTAGGACCCCACACAAGCAAGGCTGCACCCCACACCACCATTGAGGATGAAGTAGACCTCTACATTAAGGAACCTTTGATTGACCAGCGAAATGGGGATCCACTGCTTTGGTGGAGAGAAAATGAAGCACGCTTTCGGCTACTTGCTGCACAAGCAAGGAAATATCTCTGTCCTCCACCCTCTACAGTTCCTAGCGAAAGAGTAAAATTTCACTGATATATGACAAAAACAGGAGCAGGCTCACAGGAGAAAATGCTGAACGGCTCTGCCTTCTTCACCACAACCTAGTGCTACTGGACTGGAAGTACTAGGGTGATTGGACTGGATGTACCAGAATGTTCAGAATGTTCAGAAAGCCAAACCAAAAAACCGACCACTTATGTTCAGAAAATGGGTGCACATTTTAGTTATTGCAATTTTTAGTTTATTTTTATCTTTGAGAAGGAATTTTCATTTGATCTTTTTGCTCTTTATTTAACTTTCATAGTGGTGATGTAAGGGTGAAAACATAACTAAGTAAAGAGGTTTTGTAATTAAACCCATGTTGTTGCAGCCTTTCTTTTCACACCGAAAAAAAAAATGTTAAAAGCATTCAAATATCGGTCTGAAATATCGGTTATCGGCCTCTTTTTGTCACAGATAATCATTGTCGTATCAGCCCTGAAAAAACCGTATAGATCGGTCGACCCCTACA
This sequence comes from Megalops atlanticus, assembly GCA_019176425.1. Classification (NCBI taxonomy): domain Eukaryota; kingdom Metazoa; phylum Chordata; class Actinopteri; order Elopiformes; family Megalopidae; genus Megalops; species Megalops atlanticus. Next base: position 2,070,109 of record CM032890.1, on the reverse strand, counting down.
CTGCAGAACATTCAGTACTTCATGTCTTTGCACCACATGTAATTGATAGCTTTGATTTGGCATTAAGCTTTTACTACTAGTACTGAACAATTAGTTTCAAAGATGGTTTAGTATTTAATTAGTATTTAGTAGTATTTAATTAGTATTTTCCAATATTTGTACACATAGATAGACAAATCCATTCCATTTTATGATCTGAAAAAAACAGGTGGATTTCAGTAACAGCCATTTTTGCAGTTGGCTGGCTATCTAGCATTTAAATTACTGTCTGAACAACCAAACAAAATGACTTGCAGTAAAAAAAGGGAACTAGACTGAAACACAGTTTTTGGACAACTTGTGTTTTACAAGGGTTCTTTTAATAGCATAGTATGCCATTATCTTTTTTTTGCGTAAAAACACCCACCACAGTGACCCTACAGCTTTAACCCACCAAGGGGAAAGGATCCACCCATGTTTGCAGGCCTGTGGGTGTGAGTTGTGGACCCTGCATAAGATTTTAAAATTTGGTTACCATGAGCTAATGAAAATGCACATATGTTAGGAAGGCCATAAAATAAACCATATATATAATTATCTAGAATTCACAAAATTTGATTTGCAACTCAGTGTTTTTTTTTCTGATACCAGTTAATAACTTAATAATGTGACAGAGTGATGGCAGCCATGACTGTGTGACTGTCACCCAACAGAAAGTGATTGCAGTCATTATGAACAGTAAACAAACCAACATTGTTGACGATGACCTATTGTCAGCTTGGAGACAAACGGCAAACGGCAGCAATGACAGCATGAAAGAACATATGTAATACACTGTATGTAATTTCTGTGAAATTAGTCAGTTAATGTTATGTAACATGCATACACCAACTGTACTAGCAATTTTTACTGGGATTTTTAAGCCACATTTTGGCTGCATAACTTGATGTTGTATAATAATACTGTCCATTCAATTTTATGTAATTATCAGGGTTCAATGTTAAGGTTTTTTCTCACTTGCCCAGTCGGGCAATTGGGTCAGAAATCTGCTTGTCCAAACTAAATTTCTGCTTGCAGGATAGGGCATAGTTATTGATAATATAATGTATGTAAATGACTGTTGTCCACTATTTGATCATCTGTATGTTTACTTGAGGGAGAAAAAATGACAAAAAAGCGGGTGGATGTCCGATTCCAAACTCAAAACTTCAAATCTTACATCAGGGTCCACATTGAGCCATGTACATTGTCTGAAATTGCATTAGGCGGTGCCTTAGTGAGCTGTGTCTGCAAGCCCAATCCAATTAGTTAAACTTTTCTCGCTGAAAGTTATCTTCTGGGATATAAATCAGCTTGCTGTCTAGCTATAATATACAGCTAGCTAACTGGCTGGCTATTTTTTCATCTGCCTAGCGATCTAATGATTATCTGGTTAGCTGGCTATATCAACAAGCTGAGCTAGATTCTACATTATAGAAGAAGCTAGCAATAAAACTAACTAGGTAGCCCATTACATCTAAAACTTTATGTAGGTCATTTTACCTCAATGTAAAAATGGGTCTTGCAACATATAGATGTCTCTGCTGTTTGGTTGCTTGTTTAAAACTTTATTTGATTGCTACTTCATAAACTTTAGCAGAGTTTTTTTTGTTCCCAGGTGACCTAGTTGAGAAACCTGATGCATTCCAATTTACGACCCAGTAGTTGCACCCCCAGACAGACCTTAGTGCACTCACAGTTTTCTCCTTATATCTTGATGTCTACATAATATTTAGGGATTGCAATTGCACTGCTCTGTATTTTCTTCTGGTTCCGGGCTTGGGCTAGGAAGGACCAGGAGGCTGACCACATAAGCTGCACATAAGTTGCCTTGTGACACTTGGTGGCTGTGTAGTCCACTTTCACTGTCACAGCTGTTGGTCAAGCACTATGGTATTACTGGACCCAGGACTTGTGACCGTCTCATGTTTTTTTTTTTTTTTACACAAAAAATGCACACAACTGCTGATGTGCTTGTCTGACAACAGGGACACAGAAACCAGAGATTTAATGAATGCTAAAATGCTAAATTTGCTCTCACTGACTGGTTTTACTTGCTCAACACATGTTTTTACTTGCCCCACACATTTTTACTTGCCCCAGGAAGCAACCAGTAATGTTGAACTGTGATTATTTGTACTAGTATTATATAGCCCAGAACTATTTATAAAGCATCACACATGTGGGTTTGATAATGGAGTTAGCTAATTTATTGAAAATTTATTGAAGCCCATTTAGAAAATTGCTGAACATTTACAAAGAATTTCCATTCAAATGATTAATTGTGTCACAAATACAGCTGGCCCAGAGACTTTATCCAGCATCAGAAGGATGTTATCTTGCCTCTGTGATCAAAGTGATGCAGTGAACTGATGGATAGTTCATGTCATTGCACTAATATTTTACTGTTTCCCAGGAGACAGTAAACCACCTTTGACCACCTTTTCCTGGGGAGGATTTTGTGGATTTTGTGAAAATTTCCATTGTAAAAATGCACCGTACTAAAGAAAGTTAAATTGATAGGTAATCTAAAAGTGAAAATGATTTCATTCCCGATTTGCATTTGTTTTTTTTGTTTGTTTGTTTGTTTGTTTTTTTAATATATCTGAACAATTAAGTGCTGCATCAAAAAGAAAAACAAAGATAAAAAGAAACATAATTTTGTATAAAATATGACTGTATAATGCCATCTGTTCACGCGGCCCTGGATAACATTTACATTTACATTTATTTATTTGGCAGACGCTTTTATCCAAAGCGACGTACAAAAGTGCAAATAGTGAGCAAACAACAGGCACAAGAGCAAGATGTGTAAAGGTCATATAATGCAAATAGTGCTGAAGCTGAGCGCAAGGTCAGTGACGCGAGCCAACTAATCTGAACTAGGATTGCATCTCAAATACAATTACAGAAAGAAAAATGGAGTACCGCTATACTACCTAGACAAGTGAGCAACAAGTACAAGGCAGGAGTCAGATTCACAACATCAAAGTTACAAGGTCGAAGAGGGAGGTATCAGTCCAGGTAGAGTCTGAAGAGGTGTGTCAACCAATCCTACCACCAGCACGTACAACAGCAACTACTTAACACCATGGACCAACAGTGTGGACTCACCAAGAAGAAGAAGACTGTACAATATGCTAGTAGCTAAGCAAATGAGCTTGATCCTCCTACATGCACTCAGAAAGCATCTGTTTGCACCGCCCCTTCCTGTGGATAATGATGTACCAGGTGGTGCAAAGCCATATATGCGTAAAAAGTTAACATCTTTCCAGGCTCTTCATTGATCAATATAGGTGCTTTTTAGTGCGTTTTTAAAGTAAACAAACACATTTCAGTAATAAATCATTATATAATTAGTCCATGTTTTGATTGGGGAAACAAATTTCAGTAATCAGCAGATAGACTGGAAAAGTACAGAAGTTACAATGGGTTTGGTGACAGTGGAGAAACCTTGGATGCTCTTTTGAGTGACCAGCAACCTGCTTTGCTTTTTTCTGCACATACATCCCATATTTCAGACAGAACAGAATTATTTTGGATTGGGTAGCCTACTTTTGGCTTCTATACAATGTAAGTAATGTGTCAGCAGTGAGCAAGAATTGCAGGAGTTTTTTCAGTTAATGAATCCTGTAGGTCTGTGACTAGATAACACACATGTAGATATTGTAGTTATATTTCCTGTATCAAATAATGATTGAGTGCTCATTTTGAGTTGTAATCCCGATTATTAAGGAGATGGACTCATTCATGATGTTGAATGGATATTATGTCACAAATACCTTACATGTACTGCAAATATCTAATATGGTAAGGACACAGACTTGAGACATGAGAAACCATGTCAAATCAAGATCTATCAAGGGAGGCTAAACTCTCAGTAGCATTTTGACATGGAGAATGCCTGCCTGGCTCTAATGAGCTGTACCTGGATAGCCTGATGCTGTCTAATATTATAGATGAGGGTGCTGTTTTTGATTCTTTTAATTAATTCAGATATTCAGTTGCACCATCAGTGTCATAGCTATTCTGATTGTACTGTCAACCTGCAGTGTTTGCAGTCAGTATTTCACATTTAAATAACACATCAAGTATTTAAAGCATTTCACACATAACAGAATGCAGGTTAAAGTCAATAGTGAATGGCTTAACTGGTGCGCCAAGGAGCTTTATTTTTAGTTTTGTGCAACTATAAGGTTTGTGGCTTTAAAGATATTTAAATCAGCAGAGATTAGCTAGGGAATCCTATATTTATTTTACCATCCTATATTTATTTTAGTATACAAGTGAAACCTGGTGTTGGACCCAGAATAAAAATGACCAAAATTTCTTGTTAAACCTCTACATTAAAAAGGTGGCGGTATGTGCGTTTATGTTTAAGTGATATGCAATATCATACTGCACATTAGGATTTTCAGGAACAATATCTTATTAATGCTGGCTGTCATGGTAACCCTTAAGTCATGGGTTTGGAAAGATACTTACTCTAGCAGGTAGGGGTGGACAATATATCGAATATACTCGTTGTATCGTGGCTTGTTCTATGCAGGATGTAGTAAATGACTATGTTGCGAACATTGAGTACAAATTGTCACGTAATTTTTGTAAGCCGCCGGCATGAGACTCGCTTTGGCGTTTCGCTTATCTCGCTCTCTCCTATGGCTCTCTCCCTCTCAGACACAAAAAGAAAAAACTTGCATACATACGTCACACACACTCGCCCCGTCCATCCAGACCACTCTCCTGGGTGAGTGTGTGTGACGTATATAAGTGAGACATGTGTTTTTGTATCTGGAGGGAACAGGGAAAGAGCCTAGAGAGAGCGAAAGAAGTGAAGAGCCAAAGCGAGTTCATACGTGTTGAGTTCGGACATGGTAATAGACGATGGAGGCGGACGAATTGGTTCCAAAAAGAAACAGCACTGGGTCCATCGTCTGGCAGTGGTTTGGGTATCGCAAGGAAGATGTGGAACAAACTGCAAAATATGCAGCAAAACCATTGCCTGGTTTGAATAGATACTGTTTTTTTTTATTTAACTTGGTTGTGATTTCCCTTTTTTGTATGCAAGTTTAAAATTGTTCCAATAGAAACCACTAATGAATATAAACAAGAATGTTTCAGAGCTCCAGACTGCGACCATTGAGTTGCATTTTGCAACCATTTTTGGAGACAGTCCGACTAAATTTTATAACTAGGTGCACCGGTGCGACTTGCGCACCAGTGGGACTTGCAGATATGCCCACATATGTGACCATTTTTTGAGCGTGTGAGTTAAAATTTCATGTGGTCGCATTCGTGCGAGTGCATGATGATCATTAGGCTGTTTTGGTGCCCCTTCAGCACAGGTACTGCATTAGCCATTGTGGTTGAAAGTAGTACTTTTTCTTCTTCACTGACTCAGTTGGTCTCTCCCTACCTGCACACACGCACTGATGATGAAACGCGCGAAACAATCCATTTAGCTGTTACCATGTTCCAAAGATGAAGCGGTCTATTGCTGATTATTTTAACCCTTTCGAACGCAACTTATTTTATGCTGTGTAGTGCGCGTTACATTACATGGTTCGTTATGTTTTCATTAGCGTTATTAGCATAGTTTTCACCGCAACTTTTGCTATATATTTTTTTATGTTAAATCAAAAGCTGTTTCCTCAAAGCTAGAATTGGCTAGAATTTTTCCAATCTCGTGTTCTAATCGCACCGGTTTTAGCATAAGCACTAAACGGCTAATCACACTGGTGTGACCGTACGCGTGAATGGGTTAAAAAACAAAATGAGGAGAGAGAAGAGGAGGCTGGTGGAGAGGGAGAGCCAACGAAGAGGTCCTGACTCAGACACAACTGATGATGCAGGGAGAGTGCAGGTGCAGGCAGGGAGAGACCGACTGAGCCAGTAAAGAAGAAAAAGTACTACTTTCAACCACAATGGCTAACACAGTACCTGTGGTTATGGTATGAGGGAATCTTAATGTTCAGATTAAAATATTTCGCAAATATCAAGTCTCGAGTCACTGTCAATCTTTACATCAATGCAAAACTAGGGTATGCAAATTAAGACAACTATTCATCAGCATGCAAGATCATTGATTGATACCATGCTGTACCAAAAAATAAGGGTGGGACCAAATCATGCGCTGGTGCAACCAACTGAGAAAGTAGGTAGCATCAGTGCTCCCAATGGAAAAGTTAGTCTGGAGCCCTGACGTTTTAATGCAAACATATGTTGCAGGGACTACTAAATTCATCATACTGGTGTGATTGTATGTATCAAAGGGTTAAATTGAGCATTTATGAAGTGCTTTAGAGGAGGTTTCAAAACATTGAGATATATAGTGTATCACAATATAGCCTAAAAATATCGCAATATTATTTATAGGCCATATCGCCCAGCCCTACTAGCAGATTAGAATTCTTGTATTAAGGATATAGAATTTGCTCTGACCTGCTATTTAGTGAAACAGTCGCCACAGGATTGGGTTATGTGCTCCATACATTAAACCCTGAAACAGGGAGATTTTAAAGCATTTCATCTAAAATTACCAGGAGTGCAGATCTTTTTATGCGTGTAGTTAGTTTAATTTGTACAATCTTCACACCCTGCTTTAAACTTCTAGGCGAAAAAGAGCACAGGCCACTAGGGCTGAACGATTTGGGGAAAATATCTCATTGCGATTTTTCTGGTGGATACTGCGATTGAGATTTGATTTGTGATATAATTTTTTAAAGTCAACCTTCAGTTCAGTATTCACTGTGTAATAGATTTAAAACATGTGATGGAGCATTACCACATGAGATAGCATCAAAATATTAACTGCTCTATATTCTAATGCAAGGATGAGAACTTAAAGATATGAAAAGTTCCAACATGCATTTATTACATTTTTTAATTGGAACAGAACATAAAACAATCAAATACAGAACAATTACAGGACTTAAAGCAACAAAACTTTCTGAGCCTGAAATAGGACGCACTGCATTACATATATCCTAAATCGCAGCCTTTGTGATTTGTTAATTGCATTGTTTCAAATCGCGATTTCGATTTGAAATCAATTAATTGTTCAGCCCTACAGGCCACCTCTACAAAAACTACATATACCTTGTGGATTTGCTAAGTTAGGAGCCTTGCTGAAAATAGAGGCACTAATCTGGAATTCCTTTAAATAATGTTGTATACCTGTTGTGATATTGTCCTCCTATTGTGATGGTATAAAGTTGGGTATAAAAGGTTGCCATCAGAAAAATACAGTTTCACTGAAGATTTGTGTATTCAGAAAAAAACACAGGACTAAGCTGAACAAAATAATTTTAGAAACATGAGGTTGACTTGTTTTGGAATAGTCATTGTTCAGTTTGTGGTAGATAATATGGCCTATATTATTCTGTGTAACTTTTCTTAATGATTTTGATATCAGTTTTTCCCTCTTTTTTTGACTCAACTACCACACCAAAAACTATGGGGTGATGGTGGTTTAGGAGGTAGAGCAGTCAACTGGGGGTTGGAAGGTCCCTGGTTTGAATCTGGCTCCTCCTGGCAGAATGTTGAAGTGTCTTTGAGCAAGACATTGAACCCCAAACTGCTCCTAGAGGCCAGTTGCTACCCTGTATGGCAGTCTCTGCCACTGGTAGGTAGATGTGAGGCATATAATTGTAAAGTGCTTTGAGTACTCAAATGAGTAGAAAAGCGCTATATAAATGCAGTCCATTTATGCACTGAGGGCATCACATTCTTCTCCAGAATGGCCTGGCATTTCAAGGAATCCATGGTACCAGTCACACACCAGAAGCAGCAAAACACCCCCACAGAAGGAGTGACCCACCTCCATACTTGACTGTGGGGATGGTGTTCTTCTTGCCATAAGCTGCACCTTTCTTGCACCAGACATACCGCTTATCCATGGGTCTAAACAATTCCAGTTTTGTCTCGTCACTCCATAAAATATTCTGCCAAAACTCCATAGACTTATCCAAATGACGTCTTGCATGTTCAAGTCGATTTTTCATATGCTTACTGGTTAAGAGTGGAGTGTGGCGAGATGTCCGGCCATGAAGGCCTTGCTTGTTCAATATCCTTCTTATTGTCTGTACTGATACTTTTGTTCCAGCTTTCAAAAGGTCATCCTGTAAGCCTTTGGCAGTAATAAGGGGTTTTCTCAGCAGTTCTTATGATGTTCCTAATACCAGTTGATGTAACTTTACTCTTCCTTCCACATCCAGGTAGGTTTACTGCTATTCCATGACTTTTAAAGCTCCTTATGATGCTGCCAACTGTGTCTCTTGGAACTTTCAATATCTTGGAGATCTTTGTGTATCCATCCTCTTTGGCATGTTTGCTAGTCTTCTTCAAATTGATGTGAAGAAGTGCATCGGTGGGATTTATATGTTTATCACAGGTGATGCAAACTAAGTATCGTTATGAAATCAGTTTGTTCCGCTGCTGTGGGGTTCCCTACATGGCCAGCAGATCATGCAGCCAGTCTCAAACCTGAGCCATATGGCTCAGCCTGTGCTAAGAACCGCTGTCTGAGCCACCTGCAAAGTACTTGATGCAAATAACCTGGTGTTTTGGACGTTGAAGGCATTTTATGTCTGTATGTTTTTTTCTCAACCTTTTTTGACTCTATTTGACCCTTGAACTATTACAAGGAATCACACTTCCCCCACCACGCTATCAATGTACGTATTTAGCCTTCTCATATTTTCACATCTTTTTAATATTTAACAAACACGTGAATGTTTCAATTAAAATGTTTATTTCATGTTATTAAAACATTTTTACCTTCCAAGACATTTTGAAATGTTGTGCCTATTCTCCAGTTTCCAAAATGCAACACTTCAAAATGAAAAAAATGCTATAGCAAGACTGTGAAGACAGGTTAACATCACTAGTGAAAGCTTATGAAAAGACATTTCCAAGTTGTCATGAAGCCTGGCAGTTTAGGTATGTGGAAATGTCATTGCTTTGTGGAGTGAGACACTATGGTTCAGTTTCTAGTTCCAGCAGTTAAATCTCCAGAAGCCCCTTGCTCACAACACTGTTAATTTTTTGTGCTATTATAAAATACCATTAAAAACAACTGGTCAATACTGTACAATTCAAGTCAGACACAGGTTGACAGTGTATGACATTCCAGCAGGGGTGTGCGATATGATGATATTAGATCGTGAACAATTAAAATGTCTCCACGACCTGCCTTTACAGAGAGATTGTTAGTATCGTGCTGCAGCGCACATTCTATCAGTTGCAGTATGGCTCACACACGCATCCAAAGTTGTTTTGTCAGCCAAATCTGTTTCGACAAACCAATAAACAAACAGTAGGTAGTGCCTTGGATTTCTTCTCCTCCCCCTTTGTTGCCCCTGTCCCAACGTGCAACACCATGTGACGTACCTTCTCATTCTCTATTTGGCAATGTAGCGGCATGGATGACAACGCGGCGGAGTTGGTCCCTAAAAAGAATTCGACATCGGTTTGGATTTTCCGAAACCAACCAATGTTCATTTTGGGATGGGATTTATGCAAAGGTCTCTGATTGTAATTGAATACAAGTCTAAACCATGTCAAAGTTCTTGTTGAATGTTCACATCTGAATTGACCAAGATGGCAGCGCGTGCACATCGCGAGGCTTAGAGTCTTACCAGATTTCGCAAAGTAGTGTTAATTTATCTGGTTGTTTCCTGCGTGTTCGCCCGATTCAGCTATGCGAATTTCACATATAGCAAACAGGTACTTTTGGACATTTATTATCGGTGCAGCAGCACAGTTTTCGACCATCCATTCAACTTCAACGAACTACCAGTGGTAGACGCCGCACCCTGCGGGCAACTCATACTGTACGGAAGTATTCGGCGTCGAGACCGTAAACAAAGATGGGGGAAGCACGGAGGTGTGTGGGCTAAACTAAGACTAAATCCACACCGGCCAGTGCTACCCAGCATCTTCCTTGCCAATATACGGTCTCTGGCGAACAAGCTGGATGAACTCAGGACTTGGACCCTCACACAGAGAAGGCTTATGGATTGCAGCTTCATGTTTTTCCCAAACGTCCCAAACAACGCGGTGGAACTGGAGGGGCGCACGGTCTTCAGGGCTGACAGAGCTGGCGCAGCAACAGGTAAAAGCAGGGGCGGTGGTTCATGCATCTATGTGAATAAATCATGGTGCACCGACTCTACCATTGTTGAAACTTATTGCTCTGCTGATCTGGAAAACCTGATTATTAAGTGCAGACACTTTTATCTACCGCGAGAGTTTACATGCATCATTATTGCCGCAGTTTATGCACCACTGGATGCAAATGCTAAAGTTGCCATGAAAGACCTCAGTGCCGCTATTAGCAAACTGCAGACATTGTATCCAGATGGGGCCTTTATTGTTGCTGGGGACCTCAATCACTGCAATCTACGTACCGTGCTTCCAAGATTTCACCAAAATGTCTCATGCACCACAAGGGGACATAAAACCTTGGATCACATCTATACAAATGTGGCTGACGCCTACAAAGCCGCTCCCCTTCCCCACCTGGGACAGTCTGATCATCTTTCATTGTTCCTGTTTCCCAAGTACAGCCCGGTCATTAAACGTGTGAAACCCACAATGAGGACCATCAAGATCTGGCAGGAGGGTGCTGACTCTGCTCTTCAGCACCAATTTCAGCACACAGACTGGAGTGTGTTTGCTGCCCATGCCACCATAGACTCTCAGATTAATATTGACTCATATACCAACTGCTGGATCACATCAACAGGTGTGTGGACAGAGTGACAACACAAAAACAAATAAAAGCTTTCCCCAATCAGAAACCCTGGATGAACAGAGAGGTTTGCCTCCTGCTCAAACCCAGGGATGCAGCCTTCAGGTCTGGAGACCGGGAGGCTTACATCTCAGCCAGGGCCAACCTGAAGAGGGGAATCTCCCGGGCTAAACACACATACAAACTGAGGATCGAAGTGCACTTCAACTCCTCAGACCCCCGGCGCATGTGGCATGGCATACAGACCATCACGGACTTCAAACCACCCAATACTGTGCCCCCATCCAGCTCTGCCTCCCTCCCTGATGAGCTCAACCACTTCTACGCCCGCTTTGACCGGGGAAACAAGGAGGTCACCCACAAAGTGGATCTCCCACCTGGTGAACTGCCTCCCTCACTCTCCATCTCTGATGTTTGCACCACCCTGAGCAGGGTGAATGCACGGAAGGCAGCTGGCCTGGATGGAATATCTGGCCGGGTGCTCAGAGTCTGTGCAGGGCAGCTGGCCGGGGTCTTCACAGACATTTTTAATCTGTCTCTGGCCCAGGCAGTTGTCCCCACAAGCTTCCAGACCGCCACCATTGTGCCAGTGTCGAAACACTCCACTGCTACGGCCCTGAATGACTTCCTCCTGGTTGCACTCACCCCCATCATTGCAAAGTGCTTTGAGAGACTGGTCTTATCACAACTGAAATCCTGTCTGCCCACCACCCTGGACCCCCATCAGTTTGCCTACCACACTAACGGGTCGATAGAGGACGCCATCTCCACGGCACTCCACTCTGCCCTGACCCACCTGGACAGTCCCAAGTCCTACGTCAGAATGCTGTTCATTGACTTCAGCTCAGCATTCAACACTGTGTTCCCCTCCAACCTGATCTCCAAGCTTAGCCAGCTTGGTATTAGCACCTCCCTCTGCAACTGGACTCTGGACTTTCTGACTAACAGACTCCAGTCTGTTAGGTTAGACAACCTCTCCTCCTCCACTCTCATCCTGAACACCGGCGTGCCACAAGGCTGTGTGCTGAGCCCTCTTCTGTAGTCTCTCTTCACCCACAACTGCACTCCTGTACATGGTTCTAACACCATAATCAAGTTTGCAGATGACACCATGATGGTAGGCCTGATCAGAGGGGACGACGAGACGGCCTACATGGACAAGGTCCAGCACCTGGCCACGTGGTGTGCCGACAACAACCTGGCCCTTAACACCCAGAAGACCAAGGAGATCATTGTGGACTTCAGGTGAGCTAGGAGCCACGCACACGCCCCCATCTACATCAATGGAGTTGTAGTGGAGCGTGTATCAAGCTTCAAATTCCTTGGCATCACTGACGATCTCACCTGGTCCCTGAACTCCTCCATTCTCATCAAAAAGGAGCAGCAGCGCCTTTATTTCCTGCGGAGCCTTAAGAAAGCTCACCTGTGTCCTAGGATACTGGTGGACTTTTACCGCTGTAACATTGAGAGCATACTCACCAACTGCATCTCAGTGTGGTACGGCAACTGCTCCACATCAGACCGCAAAGCACTCCAGCGGGTGGTGAAAACTGCCCAACGGATCACCGGCACCCAATTGCCCACCATTGAGAACATTCACAATAAACGCTGCCTGGGCAGAGCAAAAAGCATTATCAAGGATGCATCCCACCCTAACCAGGGACTTTTTACTCTCCTCCCATCAGGCAGGCTTTACAGGAGCCTCCGCTCCCGCACCAGCAGGCCCAGGAAGAGCTTCTTCCCCGAGGCTGTGACCCTGCTGAACTCCACACCACAGCACTAAGCATTATTGCACTAATTGACTGCACTGTCTCAGTACTTGTACTTTCATATTTGCACTGCGGTACATATAACCATCTGTACATATCTGTCAATACTGTACATACAACCCTTATATATACTCTCCCCTTTCCAACCCTGTCCACTTCACCCCCCTATGTATAACACATTAATAAATATGTATAATATATTAGCTGTTAACACTGTACATACTGTAAAATATAACATTTCCTATACTGGAGTAATTACTCTTAACTGCACTTTCTGTAAATAATACTAGTTTTTGCACTTCTGGTTAGATGCTAACTGCATTTCATTGGCTTTGTACCTGTACTCTGCACAATGACAATAAAGTTGAATCTAATCTAATCTAATCTAATATTTTGCAGAATTGCACACTTGATTAAAATCTGGTCAAAAGGTACTTTGGCCTAAATGGTCTGTTATTCTTTTTTCTTTTAGGTTTTGTTACCTCGGGCTATATTTTTTTTAAATAGGGAAGTTAGTTTGGTTGTACTGTTCAGTAACTTGCAAAACAGTCTTAACCCTTTCGCGCGTACGGTCACACCAATGTGATGTGCCGTTTAACGCGTATACTAAAACCAGTGCGATTAGAACACTAGATTGGAAAAATTCTAGCTAATTTTAGCTTTGAGGAAACAGCGATTTAACGTTAAAAAATATAGCAAATGCTAACTGAAAAATATGAGAAGCTTAATAACGCTAATGAAAACATAATAAACCATGTAACGTAACACGCACGCTACATAGCATAAAAATAATTTACGTGGGAAAGGGTTAAAAGCCAACATGAAAAAGAATCATGATAAGATCGTGGATCGTGATATTGTCTGAAAAAAATGATATTTTTGCCATATCGCCCACCCCTACATTCCAGAGACTTTATGTTGTTGTTATTTAACTGATGGGACACTGTGTCAAGCCTCTAAAACTGTTAGGGCAACAACGGCAGTGATCATTATGAACAAGTCCAGCAGCTCCATGAACTTTTTAGCGCTATGTGTATGACAAGCTAGTTTGCCTAGTTATAAGGTTGCTCAGAATTTTTAAAAAATACATCCTGATGCTGGTCCAATTCTGTACAGCCATAATTGAATCAGTGATGACATCCTCCATTTCCGTCTGGTTCGGATCTGCATCTTTGCACTCTAAGGGGAAACTGTAGCACATTGTGCAATGTGCAAAGAAGATCATTGGCCGTCATGTGCATCCCCCACAGTCCTGTACTCGTCCAGGATGAGGAAGAGGAAGATCCTGGCCACTCTCTCTTCCTGTGGCTATCCTTTAAACACAGAATGAGAGTGATATCCATAAAGACTAGGACTACACATCACCTGAACAGCTTCTTCCCCAGGCTGTAATCCTCTCAAATAAGGACCCTTCCCATATCCGCCCCCTGTCCAGTTGCCCACTTGCACTTTAATTGTCCATCCCACAGATCGCACAATGGAACTGTAAAACTGTAAACTCATTGCATAAATGTACATAACCAATGGCATTGCACTGTGTCTTTAATCGTACCGTATTAATTGTATGAGTACCATTAAGATGGCGCCGTACTATGGCAACTCGCTACGAGCTGCTCTCGTCTTGTTGTTTGTTTTCATGTTTTTTGCACAAAGCGCATCTTGCACAATTGTCTATGACTGCCAGACTTTACTGGACATAAGACTAGACGTTCCCAACAGCTGGAAGCCACGGGACTTATGGAAAGAGATCACCCACGACAAACGGGTACCACCATGGAATAATGGCCGCAGACAGCACTGCCAGTGGTGAGGTAAACGAGGTGGCGCCCTGGTGAGGCTACGACAGCGTCCCACTCGGCCCCCGCTTTCCAGCATACTGCTAGCCAACGTCCAGTCCCTCGACAACAAGCTGGACGAACTCCAATGCCGAATCAGCTCTCAAAGGGACATGAGGGATTGTTGTGTGCTCTGTCTTACAGAGACTTGGCTGGGCCCTAACACATCTGATAGGGCTATACAATTGGAGGGTTTTTCTGCACCGCACAGACTGTTCCAAGGCAAGGCAAAGGGAGGTGGTGTATGCTTCTTTATTAACAACTCATGGTGCACTGATGCGGAAATAGTCTCCCAGCTCTGCTCGCCAGTGCTGGAACAACTAACAATGAGGTGCAGACCATTCTATCTCACAAGGGAATTCCCCTGCGTGTTGCTAACTGCTGTCTATATACTGCCACAAGCTAATGCAGCAGCGGCACTGGACGAACTGTATGGAGCTATTAGCAGGCAGGAGAATTTGCACCCTGAGGCCATTTTAATTGTGGCGGGGGACTTCAACCACTGTAACCTGAAATCTGTGCTACCAAAATTTTTAACATGTCAACTGCCCAACCAGAGGCAATAAGACTCTCAACCACTGTTACTCCACGATCAAGGCAGCTTATAGGGCTACCCCATGACCCCACTTTGGGAAATCCGACCACCTGTCAGTGCTCTTGCTACTGAATTACAAGCAGAAAGTCAAGTGTGCGCAGCCCACTGTGAGGACAGTACAATGCTGGACTACAGAATACGAGTCCAAACTTCAGGGATGTTTTTAATCAACAGACTGGTCAGTCTTTAAGGATTCAGCCTTGAGTTTGGATGAGTATGCTGAATTGGTCACTGGCTATGTTAGATTCTATGTGGATAACTGCATCCCAGTATGGACTATTCGCTCCTATCCCAACCAGAAGCCCTGGATCAACAGCGACATTCGCCTGAGGTTGAGGGAGCACACCACTGCTTTTAAATCGGGGGACAAGGAACGCTACAAAAAATCCAAGTACAACCTACGGAGAGCCATCAAAGCTGCTGAAAGACAATATAGGGACAAACTGGAAAATAACTACAGTGGCTGGGACACGCAGTGCATGTGGAGGGGGCTGCAGGCAATTACGGATTACAAACCTAAGCCCAGTGCGGCTACCAACACCACTGCCTCTCTCCCGGACGAGCTTAACAAGTTTTATGCCCGCTTTGAAGCTCACAACTTGGATCCAGTGACAGCAGGACAGTGCCCACCCGATGTAGTTGATCTACAGGTGACGGAGGCTGATGTGAGTAAAACTTTTAAAAGGGTTAATGCTCGTAAAGCTGCTGGACCAGACGGCATCCCTTCCCGTGTCCTCAAGACATGCTACACTCAGCTATCTCAGGTCTATACTGACATTTTTAACCTGTCCCTGTCATTGTGTGTGGTTCCTTTGTGTTTTAAGAAAACCACCATTGTACCTATACCTAAGAAAACACCCGTCTCATGCCTTAATGATTACCAACCTATTGCTTTGACCTCTATTATTATCAAGTGTCTGGAAAGATTGGTTATATATAAAACATAACATTCCTGCTACCCTTGACCCATTACAGTTTGCCTACTGTTCTAATAGATCTGCACATGATGCTATCTCACTTGCTCTGCATACTGCTTTAGTACACCTTGAAAAGAAAAATACCTAGAATGTTGTCAGAATGTTGTTTATTGATTATAGCTCTGCTTTTAACACAATTGTACCATCCAGCGGGTGGTGAAAGTCAGAGGTCTTGGTCTGGGCAACTCTGTCTGTAACCGGATACTTGATTCTGACAGGCAGGCCCCAGGCTGTGAGGATAGGCAAAACACACTCATCTACATTAGTTCTAAGGACCGGCATGCCTCAGGGCTGCTGTCTCAGTCCCCTATTGTACAGTGTTTACACACGACTGTGTTGCCAAATATGAGAACAACAGCATCATAAAATTTGCAGACGACACCACAGTGATTGGCCTGATAAGTGACAGTGATGAGAGGGCCTATAGGAGGGAAGTGGAGGAGCTAACCACATGGTGCCATGATAACAACCTTTCTGTAAATGTCAATAAGACAAAAGAAATCATTGTTGACTTAGGAATGTGATTTCCTCTGATCTTTCTTATTTCCATCAATGGGTTATCTGTTGAAATTGTTGATAGTTTTAGATTTCTTGGCATACACATCTCAGACACCCTCACATGGTCTCTTAACACCAATTGCATCCTCAAGAAAGCACAGCAGAGACTGTATTTGCTGAGGCGTCTCAAGAGTTTTGGCATAAGTACCAAAGCTCTTGTGAACATTTATCACTGTACCACAGAGAGTGTACTGACAGGCTGTATCACAGTGTGGTTCGGCAACCTGACTGCTCAGGACTGTACAAAGGACTGTAAAGACGGCAGCAAAAATCATTGGCACAGAACTACCACAACTTCATAACATCTACACCACTCGATACAAAAGGAAAGCCCAAAACATCATTAAGGACACCAGCCACCCCGCTTATGTTCTGTTCTCGCTCCTTCCATCTAAGAAACGTTACCAGAGCATCAAATCACACATCATCCATCTCAGTAACAGTTTCTTCCCACGGGCAATCAGGTTACTGAACAGCTGACGCAACCATATGCACTACACATTGTTGTTATATAATATATAATGTTATTGTGTACTGTATTCTGTGTGTATAATGTATATCTACATGTGCAAGGTGTACATAGTCTGTGTAGGTCTGTAGTGTCCTTTGTTGTTGGTTTTGTGATGGTGTGCCCTTCATGTTAAGGCAGAGAGAGTTTTTTCATTGTATTTTTAGTACACATGACAATAAAGTTGAAGTTGAAGTAGTATTTTTTGTATTGTTTTTGTATTGTATAGTTCTGTTTGAATTTGTGTTTTTAATGTTGACACCTGCACCAAGAAAAATTCCTTGTACATTTGTGCTTGGTGAGTAAAGTTCTGATTCTGATTGTAAATTTTCAGTCATCTGCTAACTTACTGTATAGTAGGGATGTAAACAATCTGTCACTTAATTGACTCTCAGTTACAAGCATGCATGTTGACAGTAAACTGTTCGAAATAGAAGAGGACTGTTAAACATTACTATGTGATATTGGATGATATTCTTGAAGGGGTGTGACTTTCTTCTTTCCATTCCAAGCTTTTCATTCGAAGAGAGTAGCAACAGTAGCCTACTGTGTCCAACACGTTGTACATGCAACTGCATGTGATTGCAGAGAAAGGAGTGCTTTGACACACTTGTGGTGGTCATCTTCGAAATAAGCTGTTCACATGTACCACATGTACCATGAAACACAACCACCACTGGTATTCCTGTATAGATGGTAGTCACGAGTAAGCCCCATGAGTGTAGTCATGAATAAGCATGCTTGCCAACCGCTCGTCCTCAGACCTGTACCTGTCTGTGGGAAGTTGCTGACTGGTCCTTCAGTGCCTTTTTCCAAGTATGTACCACGAAACTAACAGTAGCTAGGTGTATGGTAATGTCAGTACAAATGTGACTTCAGTTCATGTTTAACAAACAGCCTGTGGTATACTGGTTGTCATGACATTGCAAGATCATGCAGCCTGCTTAGTAACAGGAGACAAAGTCAGATCATAAGGCATGGTATTTTGTGTTGTTAATTTTATTTGTGTTTAAAATTATAAATAAACCATACACCAGGCACATGCTCCTGAACACACCCACACTCACCGTGATACACCCATGCATGCCCAAAGGGAAGGATGTTATATTCATTATGTATGTGTGTGTGCGCATTGTCTTTCTATATGCGTAATATATATAGATAGAGAGAGAAAGACAGAGAGAGAATTCCGTAATATGTATATTGTAATATGTTTATGATATTTCAGGCCGATATTTGAATGCTTTTAACATGTTTTTTTTTTGTGGTGTGAAAAGAAATAGGCTGTGACAACATGTACTTAATTACAAACCCTCTTTACTTAGGCTCTGTCCACACGTACATGGGTATTTTTTAAACCGTAGCTTTTTCTATGCATTTTGGCCTTTTGTCCAAACGGATCTTTTGCAAAACGCCTTTCAGGGTGAAGATTTTCAGAAACTCCGTTTTCAGTGTTTATGTGTAGACAGGGAAAACGGAGTTTTTGGCTTGTGACATCAGAGTGTGCGCCGTGATAACTTTTTTTCAGGCTTCTGATTGGCCAACATGGCTTTACGGTTATGGTTATATCGTCGCCTGTTGGTCTGGCTAACTAAACTGTGCATTGTAATATTGACGTTGTGGGTAAATTTCTCTATGGTTATCTTATTTTGGCTACGCAACAGATGCCAATCACTATTTCAAAAGCATTCAATTATCAGACGAACGATGGCGATCATTGCGTAAGAAATACAGCGAATTGATACATCATTTAGGCTGCATTTTTATCTAAAACTAGCCTGTGCGCTGTATGCTTTTTCTGAAGCTGCGGGGAGATTCTAGGAGCCCATTTGCTCATAAGTCATTTATGTGAAAAATGGACAGCTCATACAAAAGTAGGGTACCGTGTGGAAGGACTGTGATAAAGTTAGCGAAAATACTGTGAAGTGCAAACTGTGTGCTGCAAAATTTTTTATTTTAATAACTCGACTTCCATGATGATGATGAGGCCAAATGAAGAAACATCAAAGCGGCAAAAGGGTATTTTCAGCTTTGCCGCGAGGTTCCGACATACAGTGCAACCGCAAGCGAGTTGAAGTTTAATTTCGTGAACGTTTGCTTAAATGACGACTGTAATTCAGAAGGGCTGTGCTTTAGGGTAAATTTCTTCGAATGTTTCATTTGAAAGAATAAATATACTCTACTATTTGTTAAATGTGCAGTGTCAAACTGTTGCAACTTATAGCATAAGTGCACCAATTAGTCCTTATTACAAGTCCTTATTTCTTTTATATTCCAGGCTTGGTTTTTTTAAGTTTAAGCGTAGACTACTTATACTGACTCAAAAAGGTCCAATTAGCGTAGTGCAATTTGGTTAACGGCATGATTTGAGCACAACGACCATTTTACTGGATACTTAAGCTACCTTCCATCCTTGGTTCCAGCAGCTGAAAACGTTTGATTTTCAAGGTCAGATAACGTTGTCTGTCTCGGCCAATGAGGGAATTTTGTGGAAAGAATGTTAGCCAATAGCATTTTTTTTGACAGAGGAGATGCCTCGGGATAGTACACGCACTGCGTTTAAAAGTTTTTTTAGATATTTTAGATAAAAATTTAGATAAATTATCGGTCATCGGTATATTTTTTTTTAAAAAATGCAAATATCGGCCCCGATAATCTAACGACTCGACAATCCGTCGACCCCTAAGAAATATTGAAACGCTAGCCTCCATATTATCAAAAAGGTGTCTAGTTTACCATTTAGGACATAGGTTAATCTGTTTTATGGAAAAATGCATAAAATGCTCTCAAGTCAATGAGGGGTTTAGGGAGCAGCTTCATCAGTCAGGTTCAATGTTGCCAACTACTTTCAATGGAAAGTAGCTAAAGCCTGCTCGAAAAGCCGCTAAATGTCGCTAGATGACGTCATGTACTAATTAGCATTTTCGGTGGTAGATGGTGTAAGCCCTTTACGTCAGGTTGCTTCTCTCCTACTCTCTGTGCTCACATACTGTATTTCAATACAGCCGAATTCCCAATAAAGCTGTTCTCATTTACATATTTTTCTGTTTCTGTTGTTAGACAGTGGGACGAGTAGGAAATAGTGACTGAAACGCGGCCCATTAAGACGACATGTTAACCAGCAGTCACTTCCAAGCAGTTTCCAAGCTGCTGCTCTGCACTGCTAAAATTCTGATTTTATAACTGCAAAGTCGTCTGACAAAGTCACCATACACATAATTTAAAGACAACGGCTGTGCTGTGATTTCGGCTATATTTACATGTAAAATGATCACTCAGAGAGTTAGAAGCGACAGAATATCTTTATTATTTTTTCTCTCACACAGCGCACAGCCTCCGTCTGGGTAACAAACCACAAGAAGGATGTTCCGTTTTAGTGAGTGATAAGACAGTGATAATGGTCAAAACGAACAAATTAAATTGTTTAAGTTAAAACGAAGAAGGCGCAAACAATACAGATTAGTGATCGGTCCTTGGCAACACTGCACATGCGCAGCTCATTCACGTCTATGTCAGCTGCCGTGCTGAATGTGCTGCTCCGTCTCTCTGCCACTCACTGAACAGAGTAGACGCAGAGAGAGGTGTGCCTCTCACTCGCGGGGCAGTACTGGCCACTCTCTTCTATGGAAAGTAGCTAAGCTTTGTCCAAAAAGTCGCTAGATTTGTCGCTAGGTGCTTTTTTGGAAAAAAGTCTCTAAAGGGGTCCGAAAAGTCGCTAAATCTAGCGACAAAGTCACTAAGTTGGCAACAGTGGTCAGGTTGCCAGTTTGATTCCCCACTGGAGCACTGTTGCTGTACCCTTGGGCAAGGTACTTAACCCACAGTTGCCTCTGTAAATATCCAGCTGTATAAGTGGATAACATTGTAAAAAAAAAAAAACTAACCCATGTAAGTCGCTCTGGATAAGAGCATCTGCTAAATGCCAATAATGTAATGTAATATGAGGTAGATGTAAATATCTTGTTTACATTTAGAGAATAGGCCAGAACATGCTGGATAGCTGTTACTTGCAATATCTAATGGTGCCTGTTATTTATTTATTATGTATTGAATTGTATTTCATGAGATTTAAGGAAGCAAAATGTTTCCATAGCA
This sequence comes from Megalops atlanticus, assembly GCA_019176425.1. Lineage (NCBI taxonomy): Eukaryota > Metazoa > Chordata > Actinopteri > Elopiformes > Megalopidae > Megalops > Megalops atlanticus. The sequence goes on along the minus strand of CM032890.1, from coordinate 2,049,001 downwards.
TTTAAAAACACAGATTTCCAAACCCTTTCTTCACTGGAGTCCAGCTAGTCTACTTGAAGTCTGCTTTTTCCACTAAAACTCCATGTTTATCGCTTACAGAGGCTGTTTTAAATGTAAAACTCAATTTCTTCTTATTAGGTAGCAAACATGGAGTAGAATCTTTTGTTGGGGTCATGTCCACTGTAGTTTTAACTCAGATGTATTATAACTGTAGTTATAATACATCTGTCCCACAGATGTATTATAACTACAGATTCGAATATAGCAGAAAAAATGTGATTGTACCAAGTTGTTCTTTGCTTTATACGGTTGGCAAAACTAAAGTACTATTATGAAAAAGATTCATACATATCCCAGCAAATTTCCACTCTTTAACACTATCATCCATAGATGATGGTGGAAAGTTTGGATTTTTCATAATAGGAGCATGTGCTGAATGTACTTCTTCTGGATTAAATGATGCCTTTATCTTAACCCATGTTCAAATGATATTTTTGATAGTGAAGTTCTCCTTGATGTGTCTGTGTGTGTGTAAGCTATTCTGTTTTACAAGGGTTTTTTAATCTGGTAGATTTTTTAAAATGCAAAAAGCACCCACAAGAGTGGCTAGTGGCCCCAAAACTTTAACCCACAAAAGAGAATTTGTGAGCTGCCAGATGTTAATTTCAAACCCTTCTGCTCACATGGTTAAAGAACAACCGACTAGCTCAATGGTCAAGGTGCGCACAGAAAGTGCATGCGGAGTTCTGTGGTCCCAGGGGGTGTCATCAGCCAGTGATGTCTGGGCTTTCCAGGGCTGCCAGCATCTCTATTCCACTTATTGCAACAACTGGACATTCCAAATTAGGAGAACAAAACAGGGAAAGTATTGGACATTCCAAATTAAAATGGTTGCATGGTGGGTAGAGCCAGAGAGAGAAAGAGAACCAAGGAGAAGGACAGGAGTGAATTTCAGCATGACAGGGAGAGTGCAACAGCTTTGTGAATCAGCCTTCAAATCTACCGTGATCAGACCTACCGTAAGCCGCGACCTGTTGGTATGGATGCAGTTTAAACTGACAGGGCTTTTGACAGGTGCACTCATGGCTGCCGGTTTCTCCAGTGATGATGCATCACGATATATTGCATGTGGATCCTTATTAAATGGCAGAATGAGGTGATGTTTTTCATTGCCTTACTCCATCGGGAGATGAAATACAAAACTTGTGACCAATGGCAGTACATTTTTTCTAATTGGCATTACAGTGTGTCAGTGTTACTTTCATAAAAGCTTTTTGTGTTGTCATTTTTGCAATTAAATGTCTTAGCTAAGAGGTTGTTGCTTAGGGCTTTGAAAATAGGGAACGAAAATTCCCCCTTTTCACTGGACCACACCTGTGTTATGAGTTTGGTGCAGGGAGTTATCAACTTGGTCCAAGCAATGCATTTCTCAAGCACTGCCATATTTTTGGAAACACAAATTTAGCAACTCGCTTGCACTTTACAATAGCATTCGCTTTCACCATCATGAAATAAAGGGCCCTGAAAGTTCCTGATGGCATTGGCATCATAGTGTGTGCCACTTTAAAGGAAATTGGATGGAAGTTTTCAAGCCGTTTCTTCATTGGTTCTGAAAACATATATTGCCAGATCAAAAGACAAGTTCCCCAGATAACTTTTGTCTTGTGGCAATGATTTTTTCCAAATATCACCCTGTGTAGCCAGTGTTATTGTGAACTTGGTAAGTATTGAAAATTTAAGGATGATGAACTGATTACAGGAAAGTTTGTGTCCTTATGTTTCAGGATAAACAGGTGTCCTCTAATGGCCCCTGCATACCTACAGACCCTGCTTCCCAGGAGGCACAGAAGAGCTTTGTTAAATACCCCATCCTGCGCCAGGGGTACATACCCATCCCTGTTTCCCATGAAAATGTAGACCTCTGGCGGCCACAGCATTCAGGGCACTCATTTGCTCAGCCAGCCCCCATGCAGAGGATTTGGGCAGAGGGACGGACCCCTTCTCCCACGCCAGCCCATACATGCCGGCCCAGGTCTCCTGTCAGGTTCCCTGTGGAGGGGTGTGACACTCACAGTGGCCAGGGTGTGGCCTCCTCGCCAGGCTCTCAAGGATCTGAGGTGATGTTTCTGAATGGCTGAAAACACAGCTGGTGTTGATAATGCTTAGAGCTGGTGACAGTTGTCAAGGGTAGCTATGTGGTAGTAAGTCTATCTAACCCCATTTCACATTTGAGTCAAGCTTGTATAATTATGTTACATTGCCATAATTTGTGGTAGTAAGTCCATCTAACCCCATTTCACATTTGAGTCAAAATTGTATAATTACATTACCATAATTTTCAATGTAAAAAGTAAATTTGGAAGTAAAATGCCTCTAAAATTGAGCATGGGAATACAAAACGATGTCTTGGTATAAAACTATATTACTTTTCTTCCTGCTCTTCTTGATCACACCTCAGATTCCCTCCCATGGAGCTGGTCACCAGTCTGGTCGTGCCTCCAGCACGGGCCTGCAGCTCCAGCCAGGCTACATCCCCATTCCTGTCATCCATGAAGGGGCTGGGTGCCATCAGCAGGTTCCACTAAACCCAAACATGCACTCCCAGCGTTTCCCCCAAGCTGAGCCCACCTTTCATCGAGTGCAGCCTGAGGAGTGGACCACTCCAGCTGGGCCTGTGCAGTCTCCCCAGGACAAACCCATCCGTGAAGCCCCCACCATGCAGTTTCCATCTCATGTGAGAACGCAGTCACCAGTCAGGGCACAGGTCATGGGAGAACGGCCTCAGGTACTTCCCGTTCTCTTCTCTACTCTCTCCAGTTCTGTCCATCTAAATCATTAATTTATTTTACTTAAACAATACCACTGACTGGATACAAGTAGATTGATGTAAGGTTCATGTGATATCGGCAATATTATGATTGAAATTTTAAGCCAGAAATTTTTGGCAGTTTTGCCAATATTGACATGGCATTTATTGATATTAAGGAATGCATCATACATCATTCTAAATGAATTTGCATTTTGTCATTCTAATTACAAATTAAATTGTAATTATAGAGTAATTTGTTAAAAAATGGCCTTTTTGTTCAGGTTCAACAGGAAGACACAGCTCCACCTGCCATCATGGAGGACATGAATGTCTTGTCCCAGGCTGAAGTTCCAACGGCTTCCCATGCTGCTCAGCAGCAGCCTGAGAAGCAGGAGAAGACAGAGGTCAGAGTTCACGTCCAAGAGAAACCTGAACTTCAGGAAGCAATGGCTACTCCACCAGAAGCTGTGGCTCAGAAAACAGAAGAACCGTGCCCAAGTCACCCAGGCCTAGCCAAGGTGCAACAGATTCTAGAGAGAGTAAATGGACTGGAACAGGAGGTGAGATGTTTTGATGGCAAAAAGAACGACAAAAGGTATTTGATGTTGGAAGAGCTTTTGATGAAAGAACTGCTGGCCCTAGACTCTGTGGACCCAGAGGGTCGGGTGGATGTGCGGCAGGCCAGACGGGATGGCGTGCGAAAAGTTCAGAGCCTGCTAGAAGGACTGGAGGTGATGGGCGAGCAGTCAGAGCAGGCACTCAGTAAGAACACAGCAGAGGGTGTGTCTCAGGCAGGGGATTGCAGCACTGATCAGGGTGCCCAGGTAGATGTGGGAATAGAAAAGGAAAGTTCATAAACAGAGCAAAAACAAAAGATATGAGCCATCGCCTTGAGCTGCCACAACCTCCCTTCATATTCCTGTATTTTTTAATATCGTATATATATATATTGTTTATATATTAAATTAACATTGTCCTGAAAATTTTATGTGAAGGCATTGTCATACTGGAGTCAGAGCAGGCGGGAATTTATTTATAAACTTTACAGTGATAAATTTGTTTAGTTACCTGAAGCGGGCAGCATGGACAGAACCACTGGACTCAAATTAGATCATTTTCACAACAGAACATCTCTCTGTTTTTAAAACTGCCGACTGCATCAGACCACTCTGAGTTGTTGCAGTGGTTTTCCACTTTATTAGTTGGCATAAAAATGCTTTGACAGGTAAAAAGCCTACCAATTTTATTCAGCATGAAACTTTATTACGTTTATTACGTTTATTTTCAAAGCATTTGTGTAGTTAGCTAGTTCAGGAATTGCATTGCCTCGTACAGTCCTGAGCCAGAGTTCTCTGAGGATTTTCTCAGGTGCAGTGAGGTGTAGCTCCAAGGGGTGTTTTTCAGTTCATTTGCGTGTTTAGAGCACTCAGTACCTGATGATTACAGTTTTTGCCGTTTGCTTACATGCTTTTTGCAGAATTTGGCTCATTGTGTCAAAACTCTACACACAAGCAAAATAAGACACAACACTTGATGACAAATACCTCACAGCTATGTCAAAATGAAACTCTGCAATCAAAACCTAACAATCCTTTTTAAAAATGTCATTCTTGCAACAAAATGATACACACGTGCACCATTTGAATCACTCTTTCAAATCAACAGCAACACACTGATGTGCTTTATAAAAAAACACTGCAGTCTTTACTATTTTTATTGTCATTTTCTCAGACAGTCCTCTGTGAAACTCAAAAGTACAATTTCTGCAGTAATCAGTTGACAGTTTTTTTCCACAACAAAAGTTTTTTTTTTTTTTTTTACAAGGAAACAGAAATTCTTACAATTTTTGTTCTTTACAATTTTTTTCTTTGGGGGGAGGATGGTTATGGATCCCGCCTTCTATTTGGATCTGGCCACAAGACCTCATCTACATTGCAGGCAATGTCTTCTCAGGCTAAACAACGGGGAAAATATCGCCTTGTGTGCTGAATCCACCCTTGAATTGACCCCACCTCAATATCTCTGCATGCCTCTTCCATTGCTTGCAGAAGAGGCATGCGGGCATGTGGTTGGCGGTCATACACTTTCCATCTCCATGCTGAAAAGAATTCTTCAATCGGGTTCAGAAATGGGGAGTAAGGGGGCAAGTATAAAACTGTTGTCCCAAATGACAACAAACCTGGGCTGCTCAGGTCCGTCCTGTACAACTATGTGATGTAGTTCATCCAGAAATGTGATGATCTGTGGAGTGTTGTAGGGGACTAAGGTGGCATGGTGATGGAGAACTCCTTGAAGACTAATGGCGGCACACAAGGTGATATTTCCCCCGCGCTGCCCAGTGACATTTACAATTGCCCTGTGACCAATAACATTACGGCCCCGACGCCTGGTTTTAGCCAAATTGAATCCAGCTTCATCTATGTAGATGTATTCATGAGCCTGTGCAGCTGCATCAAGTTCCAGGACTCGCTGAAACAGAACATATATTCATACAAGTAGGGACTGGGTTGGGTCAGTTGGGTTACATTTACATGTAAAAAAAACTACAAGCTACAGGCAGGGCAGGTGCCAACCTAAACCCCCACCCACACACACACCCTCACTCACACACACAGACACACAAGGGTACATGTATATCTTTTTGAATGTATCTATACAGTACTGATACAATCAACAGCCATTACTGGATCACATCACAATATCAATATGTAAAGTACAGTGACACTTACTTGGACATAATCATAGCGAAGAACCTTGACCCTAATGCTGTTTCTCTCAAATGGAACCCCGTAGAGCTGTTTCATGCTGATGTGGTGTTTGTGCAAAATCCGGCTGAGAGTGGAAATGCTGACCCTGTTTATACTATTGAATACATTGTGATCTTGAATTATTCACTGTTGTAGTTCACGGAGGCGGATGGTGTTGTTTGCCCGCACTATATCCACAACAGCAAGTTCTTGTTCTCGGGTGAACAGGCGTTGCCGTCCACCCCGAGGAGGTCGTCTAGTCATTCTGTAGAAAATGCAACCACAAGATGTCATTGATTAGGTTCTTTTTTACATACTGTACACGGTACTGTAACATCACAATGGTACTTATACTTCACAGCACTACCCATTTTTGTTCACTAAGGAGCAAAGTACAGTACAGTACTGTACTGTACTGTACAATACTGTACTGTACTGTAATACTGTAAGGTAATTTGACATATACAGTAGAGTTGAAGACATACCTGTTCTCCATTCTGAATGTCATTATTATTTCACACTACTGTGTAACGACTCAGGTTAGGATGGACTCTTTGCCCAGCCTCCCTCATTGTGAGGCCATGATTGATGACATGGTCCACCAAAGTAGTCCTAATGTCATCTGAAATATATCTCCGTCCTGGTCCCCTTCTTTGTCCTCGTCCTCGTCCATGTACTACTCCTCTCTCTCTCTGTGTTCCTCTACCTCTTCCTCTGGCTCTCACTGCCTCCATGTTTGCAGAGTTCCCAAAACCTTACCTGAGCTCTATTTGTAGTGCTAAGGGTCAGACTGATTGGTGTTAAGTTTTCTGTGTGAGTGTTTTCAGGTGTGTGCGTAAGTATTTCCAATTACCAGATGTGTTTTGCATTTTAAATATAAGTGTTTTCCCAGTGATAACAAGGGATTTCATTTTTGAATGGAGTGTCTGATGTAGGAAACAGTGTGTAATGTTCTGCAATAACTGTTGAAGAACTGCAAACAAAGTGCAACAGCAGAAAACGTGTTTAAGGCATGGTTACAATGTGCTTAAGGTATTGTTACAAGGAGTTTAGGTTTTGAAGCTTTTGTCTAAGCATTCCTTTATTGGATGTAAGCAATTGGCAAAAACTGTAATTGTCAGTCAGAACCTGCAGTTTCATTGGCTTGCTTGCAAACCAAGTTTTGCTTTTTACAATAGCAAGCCAACTTCAGATCATGTTAAAATAGCTAGTTAGTAAAGTTAGCCAGATTGGCTAGCTAATATTTCATGCATCAAGTCAGTGCATGTGTTAGCATGCGTTAGCTGCAGCATTCTGCCCACATTCAGTTCCTGACTTTGTTTCACTGCCTGCCCTCCTCCAGTATTTGAATGGCCTAACCTTATTCAATGAAGTGTTTCATGATGTAAAACAAAATTTTCCACTTTCACCATGGAGTGCCACCTTGCAGGATCATTGAGATGATAGTTTTGTCATCATGATTACAAGTACAAGTACAAGGGGCACATGCATGAAGATGCCGAGTGATGCTTGAACTGAGACACACAAATACTCTTGTTTTAAAAATGCACATTTCCAGCAGTTTTGGCCAAGAATATAAAAATACCAAATACCCTCCTCCCATTTGGATAGTATTACCATAGCTTCCACCTGACCATGTCTGCAAACAGCACCAACTTAAACAGCACCCCTCCTTGGAATTACCATTGAAGCATAGCACCAATGCAAAGCGAGGCATAATCATGTTGATTAGGGAGTGGCACAAATACATTTCCGAAATGCCTGGTAACTTAAAGGGGTTGTCATTAATACTGTTGTGCTCTCCCTCTCTGTGTAACTGGTGTCACAGAATTTAAACTCTGATTTGTCATTTTAACAGCAAGGAATAAAATTCTGAAATCTTTTTTTGTTTGCCATCATTTATATGGAAATAAAATTGAAAGTGATGGACAGTAACTATTGGCAGAGACATACTGCAGAGTCTTATGCATGTGCCCCATTGTATGTTTTAGAAGTGAAGAATCCAGATGAGGCCTATTTTCAATAGCCAATGCAGTTTTGTTATTTAATAATGGGAGATGACATCCAGCTCTAAGTCACATTTCTGATTTAATATTCATGCACTTTTAAAAATCCTATTTGTAGTGTTTCTTTTTCTTTTAAATTGGAAAGAATACTCTCCATTCTGCAAAAATGTCATTTGCTTTTTTGTATTTGTTTTTTTATATATAGTTTTGTTTGAGTCTCCTCTTTGAGAATATTTTACTGACTTTCAAACTTTTCATCAAAACGTTGATGCTCCGCCTGCCACATTTCTGCACTGCTCTGTCAGTTACCTGTCAGTGCTGTAATAGAGCAGTTCCAGACTTCTGACTTACTTTATTGTTTGTTTTATTTTTTTAAATTTAATTTTATTATTTTTTTGCAGTGATGGATACAGTTAACCATACCCTGAGTAAATGTATATAAATTATTATTTTCATGTCTAGATTCACAGTGAAGATGCAGGTGCAGGACGAAAGATGTAAACGGTATCTAGAATGAATACTGATTCATTTTAAAGACAGAATGGGTGAATACTTTGCACGATCCTGAGTGAGGATGTATTTGTATAGACAGCAGCATGTGGGGAGTGAAGTGTCACTGCTGTTTGTCTAAGATAGTTTACAATGATTCAGCTGTGATTCAAGGTTACAGAATGTACAGACTGTAAAAAAATAAAGTGCAACTGAATGTAATAAATGTGTACTGCCTGCTGCTTGACCCACTGTGACAATATGCAATATATGAACAATTGTTTGCAACTAGCTGAATATGAAAGTCAAATGAGTATTTATTGATCAAGATCACCAAACATTCATTTCGGCCATGTTGGATCCATTGTTACATAAACAGGACATTCAGACTTTCCTAAAAAATGTGTGGATATGTCAGCTCAAGTTTCCCACAGATATGTATCCCATACAGAAGGGAACTGAGAATTGTTGGTCAGATTGGGGAACTAGCCCAAAAATACAAATTTCAAAAGCCTGTAAAGACAGATTGAGAGAGAGGACATTTTCAGAAAAGGCCATGAAGGGGAAATTTTCATTCTGTCAGTTGCTTCTGAGAAGATGCTTCTTAGAGTTGCTTCTAATTGTTGAAAAGTACCAATTAGGAGAAGAATATAAAAGAATATCGAAGGCACTGGATGTACCATGGAGCACTGTTAAAACCATCATCAATAAGTGGAGAAAATGTGGCACCATCGAGACATTGCAAAGATCAGGACGACCCTCCAAAGTTGATGAGAGGACGCGGGGAAAACTTATCTGGTAGGCTACCAAGTGGCCAACAGCAACACTTAAGGAGCTACAGGAATTTCTGGCAGGTACCGGACACTCCTTGCATGTGACCACCATCTCTCGTATTCTGCACGTCTGGGCTATGGGGTAGGCTGGCAAGACGGAAACCCTTTCTTACAAAAAGGAACATCCAAGCCCGTCTAAATTATGCCAAAAGATTCATTCAGTCACCCCAAACCATGTGGGAAAATGTGCTATGGTCTGACAAGACAAGGGTTGAACTTTTCGGCCTAAATTGTAAAAGATATGTTGGTAACACGTCCTATGAATACCCTCTTCATAATGCATTATAAGAACATTTATAATGCATTATATGCTATGAATAATGCATTATAATGCACGACATAGCCGCTAATAACTCCTCACAAGCAGCTATGAGTACAGTTATATACCATTATGAGAAAGGAGTATAATGCCTTATGAAGCAAAGTGTTGTAAAGTCCTGTATGCAATGCTCAGCAGGTACTTGTAATCAGAGGCATATAATATCTTGATGACACACTGTACATTTTTAATGATATAAAGCATTATAATGATCTAGTTTGATTAATGCCAAAGTTAGGCCTATCCCTTCCAATAGCATTAAAAATGGATTATGTGTATGACCTCACAGAACATTATAAGTGTTTTTTACAGGCTTTAAGTGAAGTGATGTCCTCTGGCACCATGTTGAACATGCTATACAGCATAAATGCTTTTTACAGACTTCAAAAAAGAATGACAAACAACATACATACTTGTAACATGTTTTAATTGCAATAAAAGCAATCAACCTGCCTCATTAACATAAGAACATATTATGACGAGAACAGGCCATTCGGCCCAACTAAGCTCGCCATTTCTAAATTAAAGAGTATCCAAAACTGCATCAAGACTAGACTTGAACACAGCAAGGGTCTCTGCCTCAACTACATGACCTGGTGACATATTCCATGTATTGATAACTCTTTGTTTAAAATAATATTTCCTTATATCAGCGCAGAACTTACACTTAACTAGTTTCCATTTATGTCCTCTTGTTCTACAGACTGAACTCACCCTAAAAATCTATTATAGTTAACCTTATTGAATCCTTTTATAAATTTAAAAACCTCAATTAAATCACCCCTAAGCCTCCTCTCACTAAGTCTATATAGGTTAAGTAACTTGAATCTTTCCTCGTAGCTTTTATATTTCATGCCAGGAACTAATTTAGTTGCCCTTCTTTGAACTTTTTCAAGAGCTTCAATATCTTTTTTATAGTGCGGTGCACAAAACTGCACACAGTATTCCAAGTGAGGTCTAAGGCATTGTATAATTTCAATATAACCTCCTTAGATTTATACTCAATACTTTTGGCTATATATCCCAGCATCCTGTTGGCCTTTTTTACTGCTACAGCACACTGTCTAGATCCTGATAAGCTTGGGTCAACTATTACTCCCAAGTCTTTTTCAAATCGAGCACATTCTAGTTTTTTTCCACCCATGAAGTAGTCTTGTCTAAGGTTCTTATTTCCCACATGCAAGACTTTACATTTATCTAAATTGAATGTCATCTGCCAGGTATCTGCCCACTTTTGGATGCTGTTTAGGTCTTCCTGTATTACCTTAGTTGATTCTATACTGTTGGCTAGACCCCCTAGTTTTGTATCATCTGCAAATTTTACTATTTTACTACTAACCTCTGCATCAAGATCATTTATATGTATAGGAAGTAGCAAAGGCCCCAACACCGATCCCTGCGGGACTCCACTTCGTACAGGACCCTGTTCTGATACAATTCCTCCTACAGTTACAGTCTGCTTTCTACTAGACAACCAACTTTGAACCCACTCAGTGAAAGCTCCCGTAATTCCTGCAGATTTCATTTTCAATATGAGCCTCTCATGCGGAACTTTGTCAAATGCCTTTTGAAAGTCCAAATAGATAATATCATAAGCTTGGTTTGAGTCCAAACATGCTGTAGCTTCCTCAAAGAAGTCCAGGAGGTTTGTTAAGCACGACCTCCCTCTGCAAAAACCATGTTGGCTATCATTTAAGATACCATTTTGTTCAAGGAATAATTCCAAATTATCCCTAATGATGGATTCCAGTATTTTGCATGTGATACAAGTTAAGCTGACAGGCCTATAATTTCCTGGACCAGTCCGGTCTCCTTTCTTGTAGATAGGTACTACACTGCCATGTTTCCAGTCATCTGGTATTTCTCCAGTTTTAAGGGATTGCTTAAAAATAACTGTCAGAGGCTTGTAAACTACCTCTGCTAGTTCTCTGAGAACTCTTGGATATATTCCATCAGGGCCTGCTGCCTTATTTGTTTGAAGTTTTTGAAGTTTATCTAGTACTTCTGCATCATTTAAATCAATTTCCTCCATAAGTCTCTGAGAACTGACTGCACCTGAAGGCATATGCGAAAACACTTCACTAGTGAAACTCTCCACAAAGTAACTGTTTAGTGTATCAGCAATAGCTTTGTTATCATAAACCATAATTCCATCCTTATTTTTTATACCTCTTATTTCATCCTTAACTATCCTTTTTCGACCGCAATATTGAAAAAAGTGTTTAGAGTTGCTCTTTGCATCTAGCGCAATCTGTCTTTCAAAACGCCTTTTAGCTTCCCTTATTTTTTTCTTAACTTGAGCTTGCATATTACTGTATTCAATCTTATTACTCTCTGATCTCTCCAACTTTTATTATCTAAATAATTTCCTTTTTTGTTTCAGACTGTCCCGTAACGACTTATTCATCCACTGTGGATGCTTCTTTTTCAGCTTCCCTTTTCTCACTTGCGGAATAAATTTACGCTGTACATCCAGAATAATTGTTTTAAAAATGCACCACATTTCTTTCACAGTTTTTCCATCTAGAAGAGGTACCCAGTTTATATTCCTTGTATAATCACGCATCTTAATAAAGTTAGCTCGTCTAAAGTTGAATACTCTAGTATTTGAGAATGCAGACTTAACTTGCCAAAAAACTTCAAATGTAATTGAACTATGTGTTACAGGTGCTAGACTCCGAGCTATGCCACTTTGGGAATTTCAGCCAAAGAAATAATTAACACCCCATTTTAATAAGATATTTGTTCCACACACAAGTCCCTCCAACTGAAAGAAGCAAACAGAGACGTGAATTCCACAATAAAACAACAAGTTTATTAAGGTAGTCGATAAAAGTAGCAAATGAAAACATACAAATCACAAGTATATAAAAAAGGAGTAAAATATTACAAAGTAAAACCCTGACCGTTCGTCCTCCCGACCATCGGGGCCTTACTGCAGTGTATGCGGGTGAGGGCACTGCGGGGAGAGAGAGGGCAACTTACCGGAAGAGGAAATGGGAAATAGTGGTGACGGTGATGCGCACACACACACTGCAAAGGGAGCGAAGTAAAAGCGGGTGAGTCCATGAAATTTAAAATCTCCACACATTCGTGTACACACACACAACAAACGGTGAAGAAAAATGCACCTTCTGAAGTGCGCAATCACCCCCTCCTACACCCGCACGGAGTCCCAAACCCACCGCACAGTTAAAACCAAAAGAGAACGATAAAAACAATATACGCCCTGAGCCCCAACCCAATGCACAGTTGGTTTGTCAACCGGGAACCTGAACAACACCATACAATTACCAAGTAAGTGTCGTCCCGTGGAGTAACACACAAGAATTAGCCGGTGCTAGGAAGAGGTTGGGTAACCACCAAAGCGCTAGCTACCCAGACAACTATTTAGAGACACTACTTCAGCGAATTCGCGTTTTCCTCGCGGTCAGTATTAAAAGAACTGTGGTGATACATTCATAAGCAGGCAAAACAGCAGCCAGTATTATCCTCAGTGCTCTGGATGACAGGAGGTTCAAGCGCCACCAGTCCATCTATGGAAACCTAACATCTCACGCTCAACGCTCATCAGTTTTGCCCGAGTCAATTCAAGACAGCATGAACCCAAATGGAAACACCAGCCTACCTTTGCATGACAGGAACTCAGAATGCCCAGGGAAGAACCAGAACCACAACAGGTAAGGCGTTTTTTTCTTTACCTGGCTACTGCCACCTATTTATAGGTCACCGTGCTAATCACGTGTCTTGCCAGCCAACTGGGTAGCCCCATCACATATGGTCCCTTGTTCCGAGTGGTTCCCCTACCTCAGTACTGCCGATTCTATCAGGATTATTACACAGAACCAGATCTAGAATTGTGTTCTCTCTCGTGGGTTCAGTAACAGACTGTATCAAAAAACACTCATTTACAACATCCAAAAACTCTTCCTCACATTTGCCTTGACCTGACACAGCTTCCCAATTTAATTGAAGGGTAATTGAAGTCCCCCATTACTATTGTCTCACCCTCTTGACATAGTCATAGCTAGTTTAATGTTATCAAAGAGCATACTGTTAACACTGCTGTCTGAGGCTGGTGGCCTATAGCATACTCCAACATTCAGACCTTTTTCATTTTCCCCCAATATTTTAATCCATATGTCTTCACTAACACCAAGGGGCTCCATTCCTGGAATTTCCTGGAATATTAAGATTATCCTTTACATAGAGAGCTACGCCTCCTCCTCTTCTATTGATTCTATCTTTTCTTAGCAGCTTGTATCCCTCAACGTTATACTCATCCCCATCTCCTGCACCAAGCCACGTCTCTGTAATCCCAACAACATTATAATTACTATTACTCAAAGCGGTTTCTAGATCCAAATTTTTATTTTTTATGCTGCTAGCATTTAAACAAAGGAATTTCAGGGTACCACGTGTGCATTTCCCGTCCTTCCCCCCTGCCCCCAGCTGCTCAGAACCACCTCTATTATAGTGCTGCACTGACTGATTTACAAGCATTGTTTCCTCACTACTAATAAGATACTTATCCATGGTGTGTTTTATTCCAGCAGTCTGTCTATCCCTACCCATCTCACTGTATAACCTCCCTGCTCCCCCAGACCCTAGTTTAAATAACCCTCTGCTACCCTAAGCATACGCTGGCCCAGTTCAGCTGTACCCCTCCTTTTCAGGTGTAACCCGTCCTGCTTGTACAGGTCACCCCTGTTCCAAAAGGTGCCCCATAAACCTGTACCCCTCTTTCCTACACCAGGTTTGTAGCCACGTGTTAAATCTCCATATAAAGGCGTGCTTCCCTCTGCTTGCACGTGGTACTGGTAGAATTCCAGAGAAGACTACCGTGGAGGTTCTGCTCCTAATCTTCCCCGTTAGCTCAATAAATTTTTCTTGCAGAACCCCGAACCTACCCTTTCCTATGTCATTGGTTCCAACATGGACCATGACCACTGGATCCTCCCCCACTCTGGCCAGGAGCTTGTCCGCACTCTCCAGGAGGTCTCCAACCTGGGCACCAGGCAGGCAACAGACCATGAGACTCCTTGTCGTGCGAACACACTGTGCTATCTAACATAAGGTGCTGTAGGCTGATGAGACAACCTGTAGTTTCCTGTAGCTTGTATGAGATGTCAAACAGACACAAGACATCAAAGCTAGTCAATTTAATTCAAAATTACTTGTTCAAGAAGTAATGAATCAAAATAATCCAGTTTACCAAGAACCAAAATAATTGAGTTTACCATTGTCTTGCTGAACATGTCTGGAAAGAGTACAAGGAGTAACAGGTTTTATACTCTGTAACGCCTTCACATTAGGGAAGAACAAAACATTACTATTTACATTTTTACATACGTTTTGTAGGCCTGCTACGAAATTGGCAGGAGCTCTCCAAATGCCTTCATACAAATCAAGGATATCAAAAATAAGAGCCAACACCGTAATTATACCCTTACTAGCCCTTTAATGTTTAAATGTTCATGGACGAAGAGCGGTATCTGTTTCGAAAGGTGGTAGAATTTTCTACGCATAGCAGAACTTTTGAGATGCTGAAATCGATTTGGTCCACTGATGTATGACTTCAACTACAGTAAATAATATCTGAAAATTCATCATAATGGGTAGCCTTTTGTGCAAGGACAAAACATTTATTTGAACTTAAATAGTTTTTTTTGCTTAAATATCTCTCTATTTTCATGTGATTCATGTTGAGCAAACAAACTGAATAAGCCAAAATAGGAACACAAAGTACACACTACATATTGTGGTTGAAAAAAATCTTTGCAGATAAAGGTGATATAATTGCTTTCTCAAATGCCGTAATGAACTTAATCTACACATGGTGAGTTTGCCATCCATATGTGACTGTAGGCTACAATGCTGTAATGTTTTATCCTCACTCTAACAGAAAGTGGTGTAGTGAATGTTTATTTTGCTGAGATTTAATATCACTTGTTTGATCATAAAGCACACTAACGGAAAATAGGCAGCAAGTGCACAATGCTGCCTACTCAGTTTTGACATCATCTCCTCATTCAGACAACTGACAGTAGCCAAACAATGGAGCATAAAAATGAACAACAAAATTTTGAAAAAAGTTACCTTAAAATAATTATTTTATGTGCTTTATTTTGAATGATTTACCGAATATTAGTGATTATTGTAATATCACTCATAATATATGTATATGTGTGTGTATATATATATATATATATATATATATATATATATATATATATATATATATATATATATATATATATATTTTACTGTTGTTGTTTAAGTTTGCTGGTGGACTGTTTTATTCAATGATTCCTTACTTCGAACCCAGCTTCCCTCTCCCTGTCTAGCTGTTCCTTTTTTCTTTCTTTTCTGTGGTGGATGCTGAAACCCCTTGGACAACTCCTCCAGGCTAGATGTTTCAGTGGAGGACCCTTCACACAAAAAAAGACTTGAAAAAATAACTCAAAGTCTTGTAACTATAAGTATGTTTTAATATACATTTTACAGTAGGATGCTAGTAACTACAGCTGTTTGTGTGGTATGTTTTCCTGATGCTATACCACTATCTTACATTTAAAGTTATCTCACTGTTCCGTAAGCAGTCATCGAACTGTGTGGCTGAACAGCAGAAAAGTGATGTAACGAATATGAACAAATAGTAAATGAATAAGAAATTAATTTTAATTTAGAGGAAATAGAAAAGGACAATAAATGTCACAAGGGCACAATTTGCAACAGGTGTTTACAGCAGCCGTGCCACTTTGTTGGGGAGGACAAAACGACTATGGCAGCAAGGTTGAAAATTTGACTTCCACAGACTGCATTTATTAAGCCCAGATGTAGTAAAATATTATGTGTAATGACTCCAAGTGGCAGGACCTTTCCACCCATGGTGATTTTTTACCTTTAAGGAAACACAGGAACATGTTCCATTTCTCAGAAATAAGTTAAATAAATTGATATTTTTGTTAAGGTAAGTCCCAAAACTGTCCAAATCATTTCATTATAAGAAACTATAATAAAAATGCTTAAAGGACACCTTAAAAAATAATTTCAGACCATTTTAGCTCTTGTATCCATCCTCCATGTCAGTATTGTGGGATGTGTCCACGTCTTGAATCTGAGAATAAAAATCAAGAGTAGTTTTATAATCATTTGTTAAGTCTGGTCACAGAATACTTCAGCCTGCCAAGAGCCCCTGACAGCAAGTCACATTTTTATTTGGTTATCATTTTCAACCAGGGCTAACCTTTGCTATCCATGGACAAGGGAGTTGAGCTTCTCTTGAATTTTGCTTTGGACGTGCTTGGTTGGTCTGGAGAAGGTTTTATGAAGAAAAAGGACAACCCAACATTAACCCACTTTTCCAAAAAAATCAAACTTTCAAAATTATATCTTATTTGTCATATCTGTATACTTACCTTTCTTGTCAGTCAGAAGTAACTGAACTTGGTTTTCCTTTTTAGAAAGTTGTTCCTTCAGAAATTCTTTGTCTGACTGTAGGTCTTTTATGGTTTCTTGGAGGCTACGGATAGTTTCATCTCGTTGTTTGACTTTCTCAGTCTCTGCAGCAAGTTTAACCTTTGCTTGCTGTAATTCGTGCAAAGCTGTGGGTACACTGGGCAACACTAAAAGAAATACAATATACATCAGAAAAGTACACTTGCATCTTGTCTCAGCTAAAATATAACTGCATAGTGAATTTTAAGTAACTGGATGCAAATTAAGAATATATAAAATAACTTGTGGGATTTGTTGATTATTGATACATACAGCTTTAATGATGCTGTATGATGAAAATTGTTACGGGTGTGCACAAGAGGTAAGCCAGGAGGCAAACCGTGCTAGAAGCACTCGTTGTCTAGGGGGTAAAGAAATGTCTCCTGGAAGCCTCCCATGCCACCCTAACATTCCCTGCACGCCTCCCTCAACTGCCCCACAGTTGAATTATCCTGGGCTTGAAATGGCAGCCAGTAAAGATAAAGGTGCTTACCGGGTCAATACACCTCACTGCCCGCGATACGATCTCTCTCTCACGTCCCCAGCCAGCTCCAGTGTGCAGTCTCCAACTTCGACCGGGCCAGCTCAGTCTGTGTTTCCTGTGTTTGTTCAGTGTTTGAGGTGGTTTTCTAAAGGTTAGCTACAGTCCTCCTTCCTTTAGGGCACGCACCGTCAACGCCCCTCGTGGTCGGTCTCCAGGTTGTGGTGAGTCCCCAGCTCGTGGCTTTCGGAGCTTTGTGTGCTCAGGTGAGACGCTCAAGCAGTGCTGGCAACTCGTAGGCCCCCGAGGCGGCCATGACCAACCATCTTTAAGCTTTCCGGCATTCACTCACTCCACCCCCTTCCCATGAGACCCAACCAAACACTTAAAGGGACAGGTGCACCTTTACAATGACTTTATCTCAAGCCCAAGGATAATTACTGTTATGAGGATCTCTTTCTGCAGCTAACCACTAAATAGATATTTATGGATCTTTATGATCTTTATTAATTTTCTTCTACACAAATTTCATCCTAGACTTAAGGATGTGATCCTGAATGTGCACACAGGATCCCAGCGACGACTGTGGCCGTAACAAAATATACAAAATTTTGCGACCTGAAGGCATCAAGGTGCAACAGACTATTGCTGCAACATCTCTCCAGTAACACTACTTTGCTTTAGTCAGATGTCATTGAGATTTTACACAAGGCATAATAGTGGACACCTCCTTAACATGCCCAAATTGAGAAAAATCATCAACTCCAGTTAACAAATATTTTTTCTTTCCCTTTTTTTTGCCCTGTACTCAGACTACAGGGTTTAGGTGTACAAGGTATTTTAATCAAGAGTTGCAGTAACTATCACAAATATATGACATTTGTCATAGTGGTAAAAGTTCAGGCACTATGATGCTTACATACTGCAGATACACTACCATAAGTCTCCAGGCTGGCTATATACTCTTCCCTTGCCAGTTGTTCATTGTAAACGGCAGACATCCAAAAGTGTTCCAAAGGATGTGGGAGTCTCCCTCAAATGGACAATTTATGGATATCAGTATGCCAGAATTCAGTTTTGGAAACTTGGAAAGTCTTAAATAGCAAGTTGTTTCCAACAGACTTGCATGGACAAATGAAGGAAATATGCTCTAATTCTGTAATCATCTTACCAGCTTTGCATGACTCCACAGTGACTCCTGATTTCTTGCCATGAGTATTCATCTGTAAAATGACAGAATTGGGTGGGTCCCTTAAGAATTTTTGAGGGTGGGGGTTACAATGAAATTAAAGGAGAGAGACATTAAATAAGGTGCAACAGTGTTAAAAAGGCACATTTAGTGCAATTAAATGCAAAATTGAATTAAGTGCAATTAAGACCATTCAAACACATTTTTAAATGAAATCATATTTTTAAATGCCCCACACTGAGGTGCAGGTCAATTGTATAAAAAGGTAAGCGTATTCCTTTGCATCTGCAGAGAAGATATCACAGAAAACATTACTCTTTTGGAAAAACGCAGAGTCAAGTAAAAATAAAAATACAATTAGACATGCCCAGTGCAAACTAGGGCTTTCAGATCGAATTCAGTTCGAAGTTATAAAAAATATTTAATGCTCAAATCCTAAATCGTGCTTTGAATAGGAAAATGTGTCACTGTTGATAATGATTAGCTAATTTAGATCATTATTAATTTAATGTGATTTGACTGGTGATGTAGTAACAACTATGTCTTTTAATAAAAATGAAAATTCATATCGATTTTAAAAGAAGGCTAGCTAATTCGTTGCTCTTCAATTATTTGCATGACTTCTACATTCACTGTCACCTTGCAACTGGAACATTTCCTGTTGTACGCCACTAGGCCAGTTCAGTTTATTGGTATACCCTAGCTAGCCGCATTATGTCCATGAGAAAGCAGTCAGAGAGGAGTTAATAACTCCAAATAATCTAAAATCTGATATATGGAGATTTTTGGATTCCGTTCTGTGAATGGCAAGACTGCGCAGAAGCATGTCACATGCAGAATTTGCAAAGAGATACTTAAATATAACTACACGACAATGAACATCAGGAAACACGTCAAATAATTGCAAATGCAGAATCAGATACTGGCCTCCACATCTTTTGTTTGTTTACAAACTGTCAATAAATATTTGATGTGGGAAATGTGTAGTAGCTTTTTGGTTTGGTTTGAAATGAAATAGTCTGTGTGGTGGCTTCCTTCCCTCCGCTATTGCTGGTCACAGAACGGCGCCATCTGCGCGATGCTGCACTTTGCCTATGTGGAATTTATTAACAACCAAAATAATAATTAGCATTCAAATCTATTGGAATTTTCATAGATTTGGAATCGATCTGATTTTATGAGAGCACTAGTGCAAACATTGCAGTCTTTTGGCAATACACTAAATCAATGCAACGCGTAGCAATGGGTTATGAGCTGCAGTGGGAGTTTCATATCGACCTTGTTATAATATCGGACATATCAATAGGTTACTAGCTACCTAGCTGACCTGATAGTATTGTAAATACCATGGTTGAAAATATTAGCTAGTATTAGTAATATTGGCTTAGAAATATTTATAGCTAAAAACTTTTTCACATAGCTAGCTACTTTATGTGGTACTTCAAGGGCTATTAAAATCCATCTGTAAGAGTGTATACTTAACCTATTATTCATGATTTTTGGGCTTAGAATTATTAGAGGTAGCATTTATTTATTTATTTATTTTTGGTGAATACACCTTCTGTATAGAAAAAAGAACTACTTCAAAGCTACCAGCTAGATTTTAAAAATACTTAAACCACCGCACGGTACTAGAAACTGCATTCTGCTATAATAAAAAAATGCCTGAGCATTTTCCAGTACATAGCTAGCTAGTAGTTTGTTAGCTAGGTAGCTTACTTCCTGTGTACTCTTTCATCCAACTTTAACCCAACTAGCTAGCTAGTTGACTAAATTACATGAACAAGTCAACTAGCTAGCTAGCTATCATTTGATGGCTATGGAAATTTCTGGCAACTTAGCTAGCTAGCTAGCTATCCTGTGACCTTTCAGCTCTACACTCTTTCTCTTGAAAAGAAAAAAAAACAGCACCACCCATAATCATCAAAGGACCATGACCTAAGGATACTGTTATAAAATCTATAATACTAAATGTTTGAGAATGAACATTTTCTAATTTTAACAAACCTTCAGCTTACGTCCTTTGCCAGCCTCCCTTGTTGTTTCGAGCCTCTGATCGTTTCTGGCATGACAAGACACTTAGTGGAATATAATCCAGGACGGGTAAGTGAAAAGCACAGCGACCTCATGTGATGGGGAAGGGAAGGGAAGACTAGGGCCGAAAAAAGCGCTAAATCATGAAATGTGCATTTATAGCCTAATTCTGCATCCACTGGCGAATATGATTTGAAACAATTGTGGCTGTAATTATGTCCCATGTACACAGGAAAATTCTGGAATTCATTAAAGCAAAAAATAATCTCCATACCAAATGCAGGATAATCTCATGGATGTTAAGGGAGATTTTGCAGAGGCAGATGAGGTGCCCTGCATGCAAGAGAGATATGGTCAGACGTCGTGTCACCCGAGGGGATGGCTATAAATGGTAGGTTAAAACTAAACTATATGTTCATTTTTGCTCATAAGATATTTTGCTGCCACATTGATTTGCAACTGGATTGCATTGCATTCCATGTCTTTAATCATGAAGTCAAGCATATACAGTTAGTACCCAGGATGAACGCTGCAGGGCCATAGCCAGCCTACTGGCAGGGGTGGGTCTTTTTTACCCCAAAAAGTGGGCCTTTTTAATTTGAGCACAAGATTTGCATTAGCGTAGTGTGGACTTTTTGGTTTTTGGGGTAGGTCGAATGACCCCACCGACCCCCCTAGGCTATGGCCGTGCACTATGGAAAACTGTTCCTGAATGGCTATGCCCTGAATACTTTGCCAAGGCATGTTATGCTTTTGTTGTGTAATTATCTGTTTCATTCTATCATTGGATAGAAAAATAACTGAATGTGAATCAGTGGCCTAACTATTGTATGTGAATGCAACAGCAGTATTATTTTAATGTATACCAGGTTCTGTAAAAAGAATGGAAAACACAATGAAGTCTCTGTGTCTGTGATGTACACCCCTCATGTACACCTCGTGTACTCTTCATGTACACCCCTTTAAAAACATCTTGAATTCATCTACAGGTATACAGTCATTTCATTTTTGGCCCCAAAATTGCAACCAAATGATATCAGTAATTGATCAGTCTTGAAATAAATTTCAACAGATACTCTCAGGGCCTGAGAATGAGGCACATAGATCTAAGTGAAGATGGTATTGCTGGCAGCAGCCAGACTCTTACCAGAATGGCATCCTTCTGAAAAAGGTAAGAATCATTTTTTATTTTTCTTGTAAAATGATATTTATATAAGATGAATTGTTTCATTACAAATATTGAAGCATAAAAGCAACTTACCATGTTGTGTTTTTCCCATTAAAGGTGTGCATTTCAGCCATCAAAAATCTCAAAAGACAGGGAAGGATGCGTGTTGGAGGCAGGCATCACTTTGTGATGATTGATGAAAGTAAATTTTCACACAAAAGAAAAGTAAGGCACCATGTCATTGCATAGAATTTAATCACTTCTGAGTAGGAACATAATGGCTCTTTTGGAAAAATGTTGACAGGTGTGTTCTTGATGTACAACCTATTGCTCTCATGTTTGCACTCCTGTTTGCTCCTCAAAAGTAATCTTGTAATGTAATCCATAGAAGTCTATGGGTGTTATTTCTATTCCTTCTGGTAAACCTACAGCTCGTAGAGTAAAAATAAGCAGTGGCTTGCAGCACACAAATCAGAGGAGGTGTGTGCTAGTCTTCACCCTCCAGGGTTGACATGGGGTCTGAGTTAGGAGAAAATGGGGTAAATATATCTATGACTTCATTACTAGAAAACACATGATCCAAAAGCCAGCAGGTAGTTCATAGTGTTAAGCTGTAATGGTTGGGCAACTCATCCTCCTCTTTCATCCTGACTTTTCAACTTCTTCAAAACATTCTTGGAGTAATGTGTTCCATTGGATAGTTGATAATGTGTATTGTGAAATGATCAGGTATTGTTTATGCACATGGTTGAGTTGGATATGGTATAAATGCGTCATACTTCATAATTCCTCCACAAACAACTTATTTAGAGACCATTGAGGAAGGTATCTAAGACAGAAACAGACTTCAGTGGGGCAAAGGCTTCCATTTGTAGAACCTTATTAATATAGAAGTACATTATTTCTCCTATTGTAAGATTTGTGTGAACATTCAAAAAGAATAAGTATGTCAAAAAAGCTTTATTTATTGGGTTAGCCCCCAGCTATGACTACCTAAGATGTATTAATGTCACAGTTCAGTAATATTAGTGTTACAGACTTGAAGATGTTTGTCTTTTGTCATGCCCTGTATGATTCAGTATTACTGGCAATTTTCCTATCATCATTTTCAGTACAATCGTGGTCGCATTGGTCATGCATGGCGCCGAACAAAAAAATGGGTGCTTGGGATCTTAGAAGTTCAGCCAACCACCCGGAGGCCTGTTTTGAAACTAATCTCAACCCGATCAAGACAACAAATTCTTCCCATCGTGGCATGCCATGTGAAGAGGGGCACCCATGTCACAACTGATGAGTGGTGAGTGTACCAGGCTTTAGAGGAGCATGGCTTTGGGCACCATTCCGTTTGTCACAAAAGACGTTTTGTTGACCCAACAACAGGAGCCCACACTCAGCATCTAGAGCAGGCTTGGCAAACTTTTAAAGCTGAAGTCTGGCATCACTGTAGCAATTGTTCAACCAGTCATCTTAGACAACATCTTAAAATCATTGAATGGGAGCACTGGCTTGCATAAAAGCACAGGTGGGGCATACTTGGACGGTTACTCCACGACATAAGAAAGTTTTCCAGGAAGCTGACATAGAAAAGCCATTCCCATGAGCGAAGGTGACCATCATATTTCTTGACAAGGGGACAGTTATTGAGAGGCTTGGGTCATTTTTAAAATTTTTGGTGTAGCCTAGGTAAAATCACTTATGTCTTGAGTTTTTCTTTCTAGTTATGTTTTGAGTTGTTGACAGAAAATACTGTAACTAGCCTTGATTTGCTCTAGTAAATTAAATGTGTTAAGTGTTTAGTGTGACAGTATTCAGTCTGCCCACACCTTATGATGTTAGTTTCTTATATTTCAATTAAAACATGTTGACATCAGATGATGGTAAACTGCATTATTTTGATTCATGGCTTTTTGAACAAGTAATTTTGAATTAAACTGACTAGCTTTGATGTTTTGTATCTGCTTGAAATCTCATACAAGCTACAAAAAAACTACAGGTTGTCTCATCAGTGTGTAACATCTTATGTTAATGAGGCAGGTTGATTGCTTTTATTGCAATTAAAACATGTTACAAGTATGTATGTTTGTCATAATTACTAAAGCCTGTAAAAGCATTTATGCTGTATAATGTGTGCCAGAGGACATCACTTCCCTTAAAGCCTGTAAAAAACATTGTTCTATAAAGTCATACACATAATTAATTTTTTTAATGCTATTGGAAGGGAGAGGCCTAATTTTGGCATTAATCAAATCAGAGCATTATAATGCATTATATCATTAGAAATGTACAGTGTGTCATATAAGACATTATATTTCTCTGGTTACAATTTCCTGCTGAGCATTGCATATGGGACTTTATAACAATTTGTTTCATAAGACTGTCAGGACTGCGGCTTCTTAGCCTGGTTGTTGTTTTTGTTTTCCCCGTCCATGTGCTTTTGTTTTTCCCGTGTTCCTGCCCTGCCCTGCTCTCTGCCCTGTCTCCGCCCACCTTATTACCTGACCGGCTCCACCTACCTGCCGGCACACCTGCTTCCCATCTCCTCATTAGCCTCACCCTTTATATTCCCCGTTTGTTTCTTGTCTCGTCGCGAGTTCATCTCAGTCTGTTTCATATGAGCGTTTTCTCTGTTCTGCCTGCCTGCCTGCCTGCCTGCCTGCCTGCCTGCCTGCCTGCCTGCCTGCTTGCTTGTGTTACTGATTTTTGCCTGTTCACTTGACTTCACCCTTGGATCTGTTTTTGGTTTTGGTTGCTGTGATTTTCTGGATTGTGACCCTGCCTGTTTTTTGACTTCGATTCTTGGACTGTGATTCTGGCTTCATTAAACTCGTTTTTGCTACCTGCATTCCTGTCTGCGCCTGAGTCCCTGCCTGAGCCGTGACAAAGGCATTATACTGCTTTCTCATAATGCTGTATAACTGTAGTCATAGCTGCTTGTGAGGAGTTATTAGCGGCTATGTTGTGCATTATAATGCATTATTCATAGCATATAATGCATTATAAATGTTCTTATAATGCATTATGAAGAGGGTATTCATAGGAAGTGTTACTGATATGTTTGGCGCAAAGCCAATACAGCTCATCATCCAAGGAACACCATACCGACTTTTAAGCACGGTGGTGGTAGCATCATGCTTTGGGGCTGCTTCTCTTCAGCTGGGTCAGGGCCTCTTGTCAAGATAGGTGGGATAATGAATAGCTCCAAATATCAAGATGTTTTGGCACAAAACCTGCTGGCCTCTGTCAGAAAGCTGAAGATGAAGAGGAATTTCACATTCCAACATGACAATGTGTCAGAACTCAGGCAGGGACTCAAGCACAGACAGGAAGACTGATGAACATGGGTTTATTGAGTCCAGAGGGCAATCCAAAAACGAAGTCAAAAACCAGAGCAGATACGGCGACCAAAACCACAGGGCAGGAACAAGGAGCGAAGTCGGGAAAAAAACAGGCAAGTAAACAGAACCAGCAGGCATACACGAAGAAACAAACAGCAAGTAGCGACACAGCAAACTGGGACGAACTGGCAACGAGACAAGACACGAGCAGGACTTAAATAGGGCAAGGCTGATAAGGAGACGGGATGCAGGAGCGCAGGCAGGCAGGTGCAGACAGTCAGGTAATCAGGTGGCCGGCAATAGGGCGGAGAGCAGGGCAGGGCTGGAACACAGGGAAAAACAAAAGCGCATGGACAGGGAAAACAAAAAAACCGGCTAAGATGCCGCAGTCCTGACACAATGACCCAAAGCACACATCCAAGTTGACCAAGGCATGGCTTCAGAAAAGGAAAATCAAAGTCTTGGAATGGCCCAGTCAGAGCCCAGACCTCAATCCCTTTGAAAACCTGTGTAATGACCTAAAGAGAGCTGTACACAGGAGATCCCCTCGCAATCTGAAGGAACTTGAACTTTTTTGCAAAGAAGAGTGGGATAAAATTCCAAAGTCTAGATGTGCAAAGTTAATAGAGACTAATTCACAAAGACTTGCTGCTGTAATAAATGTAAAAGGTGCTTCCACAAAGTATTAGTTGGGCGGGGTGTGCAGGCCTATGCAATTGGGGTGTTGTAGTTTTTTTTTATTTAAAATGTTCCTAATAACTTGAAATTATTAGAAAAAAAACATTGTCTTGCACATTTAATAATAAATAATTAATAAGGAATGTAATTAAACATAAATGATTTCCATTCAAACTTTGTTCAAAATATTGTGACAGTACTGAACTGTGAACCCAGTATTATCTATCAACCAGAACCAAGTTTCACCCCTACTAGTACAGTAGTATTGCGTCTATTTGGCCTAACCAGTGTGGTTTTCAGCAGCTTATAGATATTTAAGGAACTGGTGCCGTGTTAAAAAGCCTTCCTGATCTCCTAATGCTTGCTCATGGTGTAAGATACCGTCAGCCACTTCCTCAAAAAGTGCAAGTCCAGGCTTCCTTACAATGAGACTACACATTTCTAGAGTAAATTTAGTACACATAGTTAAGCTGTCATAAAGGTGAAAACAATTTGTGCTCATGCATATTTTAAATAGTAAGTGTACATATGCATACTTTCTGCCAGGAAAAGTGCTTACTTATGTAATCTTTCAGATGATTTCCTTCCTGAGTGAGTTATCAGCCAGACTAAACAGTGAGTAGAGCATGGGCATGTTTCCCTGTCTATTTTGATGTGTTGGATGTAAGGTACACCCAAAGATACATTATTATCACAATCATAAGCCAGCAAAACTGGTGACTGGTCTGTGATTCACCTGACATTGCTCACAATGAATCATATACAGTATGTGATACATGGTTATTCATTAGTATTCAGCATCCATCAGTAGATTCTTGTAATTATCAGTTAAAGCCTTCATTGTGAATCTTTTAACTGGATTGTTTGAACAAGAATATTCTGAACCTGTAGAAACACTTCGGGCATCCTTCTACTGAATGTAATGTAAAGAAAGTTGCTTGCCAAATGTGAAACACAACTTCTATCTATCAACCTGACTTGGTGCACTTAGGGATGTACTGAGTAACAGTGCTGCAGGGTGACACAAATTTTGATGAACATTTTTATGTGGGTGTGTGTAGCAAAGGGAGAGAGCAGTCACCCCACCTGGTCTCGAACCCAGGTCTACAGGGTACCAAAGCTGCAGCTTGACCGCAACGCCAAAGAGCCAGGCTCGTTGGTATGGCAGTCAAAGCACATACTCAACCGTAGTGACGGCACTCCGTCACTGTGTGTGTGAAAAAACACTATAAACATTGTGAACACTTCACTCGGTGTACATAGCGGCATGAAAATTAGAGTTGGAAAATCAGGAAGGACCAAACTGATGTCAGGTTGGAACAAGCCTATTCCATCTTAAGTCTTGTGATGACATTAGTTTGATCCTTCATTGTTACAGTACATGACAGTGTGTGCTGGTCCAACAGTCCCTGAATGAGAGCAGAGTTTCAGACTCAAAATGCTGCAGCTGCTGTATGGTGTGCCAGTGCATGTGGATGGTGCACTGCATTGAGTCAACGTGGTGTTTTGTGAGGACCTGGGTAGCTGAACCTGCAATGGGGAATACATGCCCGAACATGGTTGTCCCAACAAAATCCCACCTTGAGACCCAACATAACTAAATATCAGGAGTATCAAGACATGCTTTTGAACACAGTATGATGTGTCCAATGATGTGCGTTTAAAATCATTATAAAGTATCCCAAAGAAGAGGACAGTACAGTACAGTATTTATAATTGTACAACTAGGGAAGATCAAACAATCTCAGCACAGAGAATTAATATACTGGTAGTGTATGCACCTTTCCGAGAGCCGTTCAAAACAGTGGCTCATCGTTCTTTTTTTTTTAGTGTGCTTGCAATGCTATTATTGTTATTCTTTAGTTTTATTAGTGTGCTTGCAATGCTAAGCGAAATTTGGGGACGCTTCTCCTCCCACAGTTTTCGAGATATCCACCCCAAACCAACTGTAACCCGTCTGGTCTGACCCAATCGGGTTGCTTGTATACAGCTAAGCCGTACCCGCACTCGTTCTCCGGTTTTTGTCGTTTTTTCATCCCTTTTTTCCCATACACTCCCATTCATTTTCAAAATCACCCCCCTCACCCTTCATGGCCTTCCCACTCGCTCACTTTTCACCCCAGAGCCACCATACCTCACATGTTGCCTCGGGACAAATCACCCAACACTCATACAAGACCGTTTTGACCCGCACTCATCTTTTTGTCATTTTTTTAATCAGTTTTTTTACTCATTTATTCATCCCTCCATCCTTCCATTGACTTCAATTCATTTTTCAAAGTCTTACCATGCGGTCACCTTTCGGCCTATGGTCACAGTACCTCATGTGCTGCCTCAGGTCATGCCACCCATCACTCATTGAAACCCATACTGACTCGCACTCGTCTTTTACTGGTTTATTCATCCCTCCATCCTCCCATTGACTTCAATTCATTTTTCAAAGTCTTACCGTTCAGTCACCTTTGGCCCGACAACCACCGTACCACATATGCTGCTTCAGGTCAAATCACCCAACACTCATTGAAAGCCATACTGACCCGCACTCGTCTTTTTGTCGTTCACTCATCCCTCCATCCTCCCATTGACTTCAATTCATTTTTCAAAGTCTTACCGTTCAATCACCTTTCGGCCTACGGTCACATTACCTAACATGCTGGCTCAGGTCATGCCACCCAACACTCATTGAAAGCCATACTGGCCCGCACTCGTCTTTTACTCGTTTATTCATCCCTCCATCCTCCCATTGACTTCAATTCATTTTTCAAAGTCTTACCGCTCAGCCACCTTTGGCCCGACAACCACCATACCACATATGCTGCTTCAGGTCAAATCACCCAACACTCATTGAAAGCCATACTGACCCGCACTCGTCTTTTTGTCATTCACTCATCCCTCCATCCTCCCATTGACTTCAATTCATTTTTCAAAGTCTTACCGTTCACTCACCTTTCGGCCTACGGTCACATTACCTCACATGCTGGCTCAGGTCATGCCACCAAACACTCATTGAAAGCCATACTGACCCACACTCGTCTTTTACTCGTTTATTCATCCCTCCATCCTCCCATTGACTTCAATTCATTTTTCAAAGTGTTACCACTTGGCCACCATTTGACCAATAACCACGGGACCTGATATGCTGCTTTGGGTCATGTGACCCAACACTCACCAAAGGTGGGTGTGCCCCTAGCAACCATATTGTTTACCCTAGCTACCGCCGAGCAACCACTTAGTAACACCCTAGCAACCGCCTAGCAACACCCTAGCAACCACCTAGCAACCACTTAGCAACACCCTTGCAACGCCCAGCGACCATATTGTTCACCCTAGCAACACACCAGCAACCACTTAGTAACACCCTAGCAACACCCTAGCAACCAACTAGCAACCACTTAGAAACACTTGCCAACCACCCAGCAATGCACTAGCAATGCCCAGAGACCATATTGTTTACCCTAGCAACCACTTAGCAACACCCTGGCAACCACCCAGCAACACCCTAGCAACCAAGTAGAAACCACTTAGCAACACTTTGGCAAACGCCCAGCAACGCCCTAGTAAAGCCCAGCGATCATATTGTTTACCCTAGCAACCACTTAGCAACACCCTGGCAACCACCCAGCAACACCCTAGCCACGCCCAGCGACCATATTGTTTACCCTAGCAACCACTTAGCAACACCCTGGCAACCACCCAGCAACACCCTAGCCACGCCCAGCGACCATATTGTTTACCCTAGCAACCACCTATCAGCACCCTGGCAACCACCCAGCAACGCCCTAGCATTGCCCCAGCGATCATACTGTTTACCCTAGCAACCCCCTAGTAACCACTTAGCCACACCCTAGCAACCACCCAACAACGCCCTAGCAACCAAATCATATACCTTAGTAACTATCTAGCAGCGCCCTAGTAACCACCTAGCAACACCCTAGCAACTACCTTATATACCTTAGCAACCACCTAGTAACAGCCTAGCAACCACCTAGTAATGCCCTGGCAACCACCTAGCAAAAGCCTAGCAACCACTTAGCCACATCCTGGTGATCATCTCATATACATTACCATGTTTTCGCTGCCGGGTTGCAAGCACACTCTGCATTTTCTTCAGGAAATGCACTTTTCTAGTTTTATTATGTTTTTGTAGGGGGCAGGGGTTAGATTTGGATCAGAAATTACTCGTATTGCCAGACCTAATGTCATTGTGAATTTGTGCTTTAGAACGTGAACGTGCTTTAGAATGTGAAACAATCAGGAAAAAACACTCACACACTCACACACAGATAAAACATAACATCACTGCTTCCCTGCTCAGTCTTGAGCTACCCTGTGCTGTGTGTTTTCTTGTGCCCAAGTTTGCTTGTTTCTGGTAAAGATTCTTTGTCTTTTGAGACCCTTCTGTGTTTTGTATGATCTCTACATCTTGGTCCCACCTGCTCAACCACTACATCATTATTATTTGATGAAATATGACAAATCCACAGGGCAACATTTCTAAAATCCAAAGCCACTTAAGACATTGGCAGTTAGGAACAATGCCTGATGTGTTTTTATACTTCAAACACACTCACAGACATCAGCTGTAGCAGCATACTCATGAAGCGAAGTCAGAGGCCATATGATGGTGCATCACAATTTCCCTTTATTATGTCAGAAACACACCTTAAAAAACATACCTTCAAAATATATTTGTTATTCATTTCTTTTATACATTTGTAGGTAGTCTACATGTGATTAACATGTAGTCCATGTTTGCTTCTATGGTTAACTGAAGATTTACAAAGTGCATACTAGGAAGTGCTAGAGGCTGGTAAAGCTTGCATTAGTATAAAGAGTCTGCTAAAGAAGAGTAGTGAGGTAGTTCACGGCGTGAAAAGTGCCAGTATAGTACAGCTCGCTGTTGACTTTGTAATGTCCTGCATAAACAAAGTTTGGCCACCTAAACACATAATTGGCCACACTTGTAGATGGCCTCATTTTTCAGGTGTAGAATAACTTCATCTAGTGCCAAACGGCTTGCTGTGGCTGCCATTGCACCATGTTGTGCACAGTTGAGAAGGAACAGACAAAAGGTCTCTCTTTAAAAACTTTTCCACAGCCCATGCACAATAGCTGTACAATTCATTGGAAATAAAACAAATATATAACTCAAGTAAGAATTATTCACTGCTTAAGACAGGTAATTAATTATGACAACACAACACACAGCTATACATTGGTAGGAAATTAACTAAAACATACTCAATGAATTTGGCTGTACATTTGGCTATGTATATTACAGAATGTGAGACTCTGGACTCATTGTCTCTTATGCCTCAAGTAGAAGGGAAAATTTATCAATGTCTTTTCAAGGTGTTGGTCTTAGTTTTGACCAGCACTTCAGAATCTGGAGTGGCCTGAATGACTTTCCCCAAAACCCATGAGTTACAAAGAGCTGATTCATCCACCACAGAGACAATGTCCCAGGGTGAGGAGTTCTGCTTGTCCATTTTTGATGCTCTTGGAGGAGGGGTAGGTATTCATGAATCCACTGCTTTCAAAACAAGTCCATGAGATATTGATATTCCAGCTGCAGCAAGCATACAGATCCTCCTTTTGAAACAGAGGAGGCAGCAAAGAGATTTCAGTGAAAAAACCAAAGAAACTCGCTTTCTTGAGCATGGGTACAGCAGCATAGTCATGAAAATAGCCTGAACAAGGGCTAAGGAGTTGCCTGGGATGCTTTGTTACGGAGAAAGCCTTCCCATGATGCACCTCGTAGTTTTCTTCTCTGTAAAATAAAGCAGAGAAGCAGACAGCATCAAATATATTATCCAAAAAACTGGGATATTATTTAATGTAAAGCTTTTTTGTGAGACATTTTTCCTGAGCCACCAGTTTTTAGTTTCACGTGTCCACCCGCCCCAAGTGATAAACTTGTCCGCACCTGCCTACCTGCAAATCCCTCCAAAAGACTGATAAAGACAGGTTACAGTGGCCGTACAAGTAATCATTATAGTTCATAGTATCAGTCATATTATTTTTGAAGCTATATATAGTTCATCTTAAAACGTCTGTATTTCCTTATCTGATTTAATGGTGTGTGTGCGTGTATGCCTAAAAAGTGAAAGACCGGGCTAATTGAATGCATATAACGCTTTTGCTGTAATTTGAAAATATGACGTATGTAAAATAAGGTATGTGCCTTATTTTAAATGTTTATTTATTTCTGTTATCATCCCAAGTACTTTTATTTTGGTATTTCCTCCATCTGAAATAGTTTGGTAAAGTGAAATAAGTTAACTACTGCAAATATCATCAGAACATTCAAGTGTAAATCAACAATCAGGGATTGATTGTGCATGTCTAGAACTCTCCTCTCGAGGGGGTAGTGCTCTTCGGGTATCATTGCAGCTCCTGCAGGTGAGAGAGCAGCACTGTGTCCGAGTGATCCTTTCTCACTTTCTTCCATTTTCCCCCTCTTCAGAGGCGTAACAATTTCAGTCAACAAGACAGTTTTTGAGCACATCCCTCATCAAAGTTAACACCTCTGTTTATCACCTTGACTCAGCTGACAGTCCTGACACTCATCATGATTCACCCCCTGTCCTTTTTTCAGATATGTGTTTGAGGTATTGATAAAGGAAAAGAGTTGCTCACCCCCTCTTACATCCTGTGACACATTTTTAACCACCTTTTGGACTGGGGGAGGCTGGAAGTTTTAAACTTTGTGAACTCAGTCAATTGTATGTACGTATTTAAGTAACAATTTCAGCAATACTAAGTCAGCTGCCTGCTGCCTGCATCCTTAGAAGTGAGCTCCCTTATAAGGCAGCATCCTAAAGGAAAAGGAACCTCAAAAGGCAACGAAATCGGGACACACTTTGAAGGCAGGATGACGTCATAGATGGTTCGCGTCCCTGGAGAGAAAATTAGTTTAACGTTTGTGTAAGTACATAACTAGCCACTAGATCAGTTACTTTTTTCAATTTAATCAGATTATCATGTTAAGTATTTCAGTAGCTGTAAAAGACTTCACCTTTGTTCGATGGACAACCAAAGTACCGCTATGTTAGCAAGATAGCTAGCTTGTTCTATTGGAAAGTAATGTGACTACTAGTAAGCTAGCTAGCTAGTTCACAGAAAGCTCACCGAGGCTTAAAACATTACGTACATTATTCCAGTGTATTAAATACTTACAATGTATTTTTTAGATATAACCACAACAAATTATTGAGTTCACTGTATATGGACATTTATAATGAGCTCCTCTGCTACCACTGCATCTACCGCTGGGGTGTTTTCAGCCACCATTAATTTAACGGAAGTTGAGAAGCCTGAGGTAATCGCAAAGACTTACGGGATACCCTACCTGGCAAAGGATAGGCTGCATCCGAATACTATCGTCGGTTGAGAACGTACTACCCGACGGTTACTGTAGTACGTTCTATGGGTATGCGAGCGAGTAGTAAGGATGTACTCCGCCGCTATCTTACCTGTCCTTTGACCCGGATGTTTACATGTTTTAAAAATCAATCTGCTTTACTTAGCTGACTGTCAACCTGAGGTAAAACGAAAAGCTAACGTTACGTAACAAGCCAATTGATTTGTTAGCTTAACCAAGTTGACTACATCGCCATCTTCTTTCTGTTTTTCCCGGGGAATTCTTCTTCTTCGGTTATTCGGGCTCCAGCTGACTTATGGAATGTTTGCACACTTCAAAATTTCAACAGATGTAGTCGGTCATCCGGGTACCGTTTGACTACTATTAAATGCCTACTGAGTATTCGGACACCCTACGGATTGTGACGTACTGCTTTTTGCGTACTACAGTATGAGTATTCGGATGCAGCCATACATCGGATCCTGTTTATCAATCCGCGTTTTTGTCCGTTCTTGTGTTCTCGTGACCTCGTTTGATGTAATCTTTCATGGCCGAAGTACGGTTCCAATACCGAAGAACGCAAGTGACCAAGAACGCTTAAAATGCCCAGATGCGTTCTTGATCCGCCCCTTCTATCGAGGATGCATCGGTTGGTGATTGCAAGAATGATGGCAGGAGAACCGAGTGAGAAACTGCACAACTGTAAGTTTTTACTTTTCTTATTTCAAGCAAACGGTACCTGTAAATCAGCCTCTGGAAAAAATGTGACGTGAAATGGGCGGTATAGTTGCTGAATATGTGCTTATTTTATGTAAGAAATGGCTGATTTGTAAGTTTGCTCCGACTTTCATGGGGAGTAGGCTTTGGTTAGCTAGCATTATGCAGTTCAGTGGAGACAGTAGTTAACATTAGCTAAGTTAGCATGGGCTACAGAAAATGTAACTTGATGGACGGCTTGTATGATCAATATGACATTTGAAAAGTGCGATCAGCTACAAAGCTAAAAAGCCGTCCCTCAAGTTACGTTACCCACTGATTTACAGGTATCATTTACTTGAAGTAAGAAAAGTAAAAAAAAAAAAAAGTAGCAGCCTATACTATGGCAAAACACACACAATACACAAACACAATAAAACAAACATTTATCAAATGTTGCGCTGATAATGCTGAAATATCACTGCTTAAATAAGCTGCTCCCAAGGTATTGCAATAGCAAAGATGTAAGGAATAGCAAGTACACAAGTACACATAGCATCTCAATCTGTGATGGGTGCGTTCTCCATCCTCGCGATCTTGCAAGACCATTCTCGTCAAGGACACTTGTGTTCTTCTAAAGAACACAAGTACGTTCTTAGTGTTCTTGGTATTGATAAACAGCCAGAGCCATGTATAGACAGTCGCGTCAACGGAAGTTCAAAATGCTTGATCTTTAGCTAGCGTTACCTGCCTTGTTGACATATTTTAGGCTAACATTACCTTGGTTAAAGAGAGTGTTGCTGTTTATTGCTTTGAATTCTTTTTTTTATTATTATGTTCTTAAACTTGTATGGTAGTCAAGAGCAATCATATCCTAATGTTTATTGATATATTTAGAGGGAGTGGAAGGGAAGGAATGTCCCTGACAGGTGACTATCAATGATTGTCACGAAGTCATTAAATAAATCTCTAATAAACTCAGAAACGTGAATAGCATGTGAAGCAGTTTGTCTGTGCCCTTTCCTCTGTGTTGTCCTTGCATATAGTCTCCACCATGCTTTGCTGTGCTGCATGGGGATGCTCCTATCGCTCAGAAAAAGGAGTACGAATGTACGGTTTCCCCACTGACACGGAGAGGAGGAAAAAATGGTTGGCTCAAGTCAGAAGGAGAAATATTACTATCACTAAAGATTACAACAAAAAATGTGTGAGGTAATTGTGACTATAAGTTCAGTACACACAGTATAACATGAGTTCAATGTGCCCAGTATAACCTGTTTAAAAGGGGAGATTAAAATGCATAAGGGTGAAAGTCTATTATTTGATTTTGAACTGTTTTGGATGTCTTTTATTTCGTAACCAGTAAATGGCGCTACCTGTTTGGAGAATGCGCTGCTACCTAAGGGAGGAACTAGCTGCGCTCTTTCACATTAACTATCTCTTGCTAGCATGGAGAAACGCACAGTTAATTGCTGCTCTGCATTACGTATTGTATGTAGTTATAGCTCTGATAATTTGACTATTTCTGATGTAATCCCTTTCCTCTTGAAATGTAAAGATTGAATATTAATGAGAGACACTGGTTGAGCGTCGAACATGACACTTGTTCAATGTATTGTGTATTAGACCTGTTACATACTGAGTTATCTAGCACTGTTTAGAGAAGAGTGTTGCTAGCACCAAACTGTTTTGATGTTCTAACTGGTCACAATCAGTCTACAAGTGAAGAGATAATGACTGAAAGTTTCATACGTGCTGACAAAGGACTTTTTACACTGAGTGGATTCACCTTCTGCATTCAAATAACATGTTTCATAGAAAGGGAATGTTAGAGGAGAAATGAATGTATTGTGAATTTACCAGAGTGAATATCCATGTTTGTATTTTATTTTCTACATATTGGCATTTTTCACATTATTACAGCTACCGACCTGACGAAAGCAGCACGGTGTTTTGTCGTTCTTTAAAACACTTTATTTCTCCACTCTTCAGGAGTGTAACGAAATCTTATTCAAAGACTGCATTTCCACTTATTCACAAACAAAGACCACACCATTGGGAAACTTAATGTTTGGTTTATTAAAAATAAGGAACAGGGAAAGGCTTGCAAAACCCAGGGAGTTGAGACTCAGGGTGCATGTTGGATGAAATGGCATTAAGAGAACGGAATTTACAATTAATAGGCTGTTTGTGGTTAATGTTATGTGTTGCTAACTTTATCCAGTATCCTAGCCTAATCTGTTATCTGTTAACATTCCCTAAATCTACTAATTTAGCGGGGGATAATCCACTAACATTCTTGAATGCACATGTTAATTTGATTCAGATGTGCTGATAATATACAATCTGATTCTTTAAACGTCTTACCCTTTAAAAGTTCATCAAAAATGGTCTATTCTGCTGCAGCTCTACTGCGCTGCTAGTATTTGCTGCTAACTTCCGGGAACTGAGAGGCTCCACAATCTGCCTTTGATGTAAAAAATTAGGTCCATTGGAGAGAACGGAGATGACGCAACTTTGTCTGTACATGGCTTTGATCCGATGCTGCCTTCGAATTTTACCAAAATAAGGCACCTTAGAAGGATGCATTTTATGATGACTTCGGTTTGGGACATGCCTACGAAGGGCAAGTGTGCAAAATTGTGAAAATATTGAAAATGCTCCCTTCAAATGCTGCCTTCTAAGGCAGCTGACTTCATATTGGGACACAGCCTTAATCTATTACTTTTTGATATGCATCACCTGTCACCATCATTACAAATATAAACCACCAAATTATGCAACATTGATTATGCAATCTTTTCACTTGAAAGCTGTATAATTATGTGGACTTGAATATTGTGGACACTTTTGTGCTTGGGAACGTACTGTACAATATAAAATGCAGTTATTATTCTTAAAAAATGGACATAATCCACTTATAGGCCTGTTGACGAAGACTGGAGACTTACCTGAAAAAAGCCAATTAGATTTGAACACAGTCAAATAGAAATGGAATACAGCAGAAATAAAACATTTTCTGATGGGGTTTGCTGTTACATGAGCCTATGTTCATAGGTTCTGGATCAGAATAATAATTACTTTTCAAACTGTGATTCGCATCTCCATGAAGGTTTACCACCAAGATGAGTTCTGCGGCATGATGCACACGCTTGAATGTTGCACTGTGACACTATGCTGCACAATGAGGTTACATAATAAATGGACAGAAGTGGTCGCTGGCCTATACAGTTATACGCAAAAGTTTGGGCCCCCATATGACTGCAAAGGACCTGCAGGGAGGTTTAGCTTGAGGACAACTTTGACTATGATGATCCATTGATAACCCATGTTAGCTGTCTGCGTCTTGATGCTGTCTCTCTTCAGTGGAGTGAAATTGAGAGGGAATTGATGAGGACAAGCTCTACCAAGGCGTTAGTATAGTGAATGAGGTCATGTCCACCATCGCAAAGGATGTAAGTCCAGAGAAGAGATGGGAATTCTTCTTCATTAAGGAAAGAGGAGCCACAGAATTGCTGAATATTGTGGTCTGGCACCTGTGGTCTGATCAGAGAAATAAGCTGTCAGTTGCAATGCAAGGTTCACCTTAACTTCAAAATGCCTTGTGTAAGAATTCCAACTTGCAAGAAAAAAAGGTGGTTCTGGCAAAACAATGTTTTATTGCAAAGCAAAAGTAGTATAGCTCACAGTGTAGGCATACACTGGGTATCACAAGGCAGATCAAATACCAAGAGCATAGAAATCATGACCTCTCTTTATACCCCATAAGGCCCTCCCCATCAAAGAACATTTGCGTGAGGGTGTGTATGTGAAGTTGCATTCAAAAAGGGTCATTTCCTGGAGATGGTCTGGGCTTGAGATGGGACTGACAGGATGTCCTAGGTGTGAAGGAAGCTGAGCAGTTTCCCCTCCACATGCTAACTCAATTACTTCTGTCTCATCTTGGTGGTGCTGTCTTGAAGGCCCATTGTTGTTACCCCCCTTGTATGCATAATCCACTTTCAGTGCCTGTGTGTCTGTATTCAAATCATCATCCCAGAACATTGGGGTCCATCTAGTACTTTTCCTTACACCTTGTGTGGAGTTCAAGACATTTATTGAGGGGCAGAAAGATCTTCTGTGGGCAGCAAGGGACAATAAGTACACATAGAAAAGAAAGTTAGGAAATATAAGACTAGAATAGGGCTAAAGAGACCTGAGTTGTTTATGTTACATTTATAGAATGTACACATTAACATTTGATAATTATACATATTTATGTATAAGATGTAATGATTACAGGGAAGTCAGCCTCCTAAAGATTATGGTGACCTACAGCAGAATTTCAATAATTGAATGGTTGTTAATTGCGAGTGACATCAATTGAAAGGCACAATATGATGTTTCTGTTTTCTGTTGCATCCCTAATGCAGGATTTGTGCAGAGTGAGGGCCAGGCAGGAAATGCAGGAAGAGCAGGACCGATTGTCATCTAACAGGTGTCCAGGAATTTGGCAGGACTGACTTGGGAACCCTTGCCACAATACGCCAATTTATTTCACAGTGGAGACTGGGATGATCTCAACTGTGACTGCATACTGCACCATGAATTATATTAATCCAATATATGTGACAAATTATAAATGAATTACAGTGCCACAAAAGTAACATGGGTTACATTTGTTCATCAGTTAATGTGTTGGTTTGTTTTTACTTCTTGGGACGAGTGTAGTAGGCCTGCCCATCATTAACATACATCCCTCCTCCGTAAATCCATTCCTGTAAAGCCAGAGACACCTTTATCAGACCACTGCCAAATAAATCTATCCTTAAAAACAATTGGACTACTAAAGATGCAGCAGCCTGCAAGTTAATCAACGTAAAACATACAAATAGGCACCTAAACGCATGGCTGAATTTACTAAAGCAATTCAATCTGCAGAGATTATTAACCTTATTAACACATTCCTCTTAACACAGTTCCAGTCAAACCCAATGGATGTAAACCTAGCTGTTAGGCTTTCAGGTGGAAGGACCCAGGCGTAGACCGGGATGACAAACCAGGTGTTTATTTCATGATAATCCAAAACCGTAGTAACTAGGGATGGGATGCTCGATACTGATGTTTCGAAACTGTGTCGAGCTTCCGAAGCGCAGACGTTTCGAAACACTGCTCCGAGATGTGGTTCAAAATGCCCATGTCATGTGACCATGGCTAAGTGAAGCTGCGGTGCGTTTCA
The DNA here is from genome assembly GCA_019176425.1 of Megalops atlanticus. Classification (NCBI taxonomy): domain Eukaryota; kingdom Metazoa; phylum Chordata; class Actinopteri; order Elopiformes; family Megalopidae; genus Megalops; species Megalops atlanticus. The sequence continues at coordinate 2,010,136 of CM032890.1, read as the reverse complement.
CCCCTGTTTCGACAGGTTGCATACCCGCCGCTCCTACGTTTGATTATCATTGACAGTGTCTGGGACAAACCTGATCACACATCTGTCTCAACTGCAAACTCCCAGAATGCTTAAAAGTCACAACCCAACTTCGAGGGTTTTTGTGAGAGGAGAGAAATTTTGAGAGATAGCAACATATAACGATTGACAGTGTGATTTAGTGAGTGGTCCGAGTCGTTTCACAGAATAGCGTTATCAAGATGTGATGATAGCAAAAGTGGCCAGTAGGTGTCACCGTGGAGATGGGCGTCGGATTGTTTCGAAACCTCGAAACAATTTCTGGCACAATGCTTTGAACTTTTCAGTGTTTCACAAAGCCTCGCTTTGCCCACCACTAGTAGTAACAAAACAGTTCGAGTCAAAACCAGAAAATCCACAGGCACTAAATCCAAAAAAACCACATGGAAAGTTCAAAATCCAAAAAAAACAGGCAGAAAGTCAAAAAAATCAGAGCAAGCAGAAAACAAACAGGTAGGAACAAAACAGACAAATAAGACAAACTATCAGAAAAACAGAGGAGATTGTCAGTGCCCCGACTTCTTAGCCGGGTTTTGTTTTATTTTCGTGACATGTGATTCTGTTTTTCCCTGTGTTCCAGCCCTGCCCTGCTCTCCGCCCTGTCTCCACCCACCTGGTTACCTGCCTGCCTGCGCACCTGCATCCCATCTCCTCATTAGTCTCGCCCTATATATTCCCCGCTTGTGTCTTGTCTTGTTACTAGTTCGTCTTTGCTTATCAGTATCGTTACGTGCCATTTTCCCTTGTTTGCCGGTTTTTCTGTTTTTCTGCCTGTTTACTTGACTTCGATTTTTGGATCTGTTTTTTGGTTTTGTTCGCTGTTTACCTGGATCTCTGACCTTGCCTGTTTTGACTTTCGCTTCTGGATTACATCTTTTGGACTTAATAAACCTCGATTGCACCCTGCCTTTCTGTCTGCGCCTGAGTCCCTGCTTGAGCCCTGACACAGATAGAGGGGTATATATACACACACAGACTGGTGATGAGAAAACAGGGAACAGGTGAGCAGGATGGGCTTCAGGTGGTGGGTGTGGCAGCAGGGCAGATAGGCAGGACAGGAGGTGGGGGGATGGGCTGAAAACAAAAAAGCACACGCACACAAAAAAAAAAAGACACACCCACACTGACAGACAGGAAGACAAACAATACAAGCAGGACATCACGCGGAAGCACTGACACCTAGCAGTTACTCAATGACATTTACTATAAAGAAGCATCTAAAGCAAATCTTTTACAAAGTTACAATTAGAAACCTAATTAGAAACCACAAAAAGAAAAATGGTTTGATGAAGAATGCAGAAATGTAAGGAAAACACTGAGACAATTATCTAATGGAAAAACATCATCAGCCAAATGTCAATTTCAGAATAAAATAATATGAAACAGTAACAGAATATAAGAAAAAACTAGAGCAATACAACAAATCTGTTGAAGAAACTGAGGACTCCATTAACCAAAATCAGTTCTGGGAAAGATGGAACAATCTGACTACAAAACAACCCCAAAAGCAAGTCATAAAAATGGCGAGAAAAAAATATGATAAAAGAAAAAATATTTTGAAAACCTTTATAAAGACATATCTTCTAAGGGCCTCAAATTTGATAAGATTAATATCAAGGAAAAATTGCAAATCCTAGAATCAACCAGAACAATCAGAGCCCACTTTACTAAATCTCTCTGAAATTATCATCAGAACAGCTCCAAACTCTTAAACCCTGAAAAGTATGTGGCCCTGACAGCATCAGAACAGAAATGCTTAAACACAGCACTCCTGAGCTGCAGAGGGCCTTACTTAAATTCAAGGGTATAGGTTTGATTTGGAAAGTGGTGGGGACATACATTTGGCAGGGAGTCTGGGGGTCCTACCCCAGAAAATTTAGGAATTTTTCTTTGCATTTCCTGACATTCTACACAATGTACTATAACTATATAGTACTTTCTTGAACACAATAAAAAGTGAGAAATTATCAGTACAACCACAGCATTTTAACTTTTATACAATTAAATTCATAATATAACTGGTATTGATACAAACATGCACATCATTTAGCTTTGATAAATTTTGTGTCATGGCCATTTTATTTTTTCTACCAGATGGAAAAGCAACAGCACGATCAATGAAGTTGTACTCTATACAGCAGCTTTAAATCAACACATATTTCTTTGTCTACTTCAACAGCGCCCCATGTCTGTCCTTTCCCCTCCCATATTATTACATACACCCACAAGTTCATGTGTATGACCCAAAAACATGTCTTCGCCTCTCACTGATAGACACAAATTGTCTACATATTGCCTTGAGATCCAGTTTGTCCATCATGTTCTTATGTACATGACAGACTGCAGCATGGTTTAGACGCTCTTGATTGTAATGTTAACTACAGTAACCCTAGGCTGTAGCCACACAGATGGGATGTGAAACGGGAGAAGACAGAATAGCAAACTAGCAATCCTGGAAGAATTACTTATGCTCCTCTTGTTTGGCCAACAGGTATAATGCCAACACGAGAAGAACAAGAACAGTTAATGTTACCCAAGTCAAAAGTAATGGCACAAAATCACCCTACAGCACACCCTGTCACACCAACATTTAGCTTGCTAGCTACCTACGTTATCTGTTAATGTTAGCTAAGTATACTAGCTACTAGTACATTAATATGCCCAACTATTTTTGTTTGTACAGTGCTAACGTTAGCAAGACTATTACAATTCCTGGTCTGTATGCCCAGGACAGCTGACAGTGTCTTTCATATCACTGAACAATCAATGTTACGCGTTTAATTTGATACCGGTACCATAACGTTATGATCACAGAAGGTAAAGCACCTGCGAAAGACAGCCTGGAATGCGCTCTAGCTAGCTCTCTCCCCTAACTAAGCGCAGAGCGCACTGCGCTGTTTCCATCCAAAATGTGTAGCACAGCTGAAGTAGTAGCTCGTGTGAGCCCTGCATAAAAGCCTTAGGTAGCGGGTAGCCGACCAGGTAGCAGCGGTTACGTCACTCCCTGAGAGACCTGGTTAACTAGCGTTGTTGCCGACAGGCTAGGGGCAATTTGCCTTTAGCTCAACTGGCAACGACGCTGCCCGTAAGGGGTTGGCAGTAAGCAGTGAGAATTCCGGTTCGAAACTCGCTTTCTCACTGACCCCCCATAACATCTAACTAAAACACAATGCAGTCTGACCGTACCCGCCACAAATGCACTCCAGCAATCACATCGCTGCATGTAAAGGAGACGGAAACAAAGCGAACAAACACCAATAGAAACTCTATTTCTCATCCAGTGGGAACATGAGGGAGTTAACCCTTTGTAGAGCCAATGGAAATTATATTTGATTTAAACGCATATGCAATTAATATTGTAACGTACCGGGTTCTTTTCGGGAAGAATGATGCTGCAATTGCTAAACTTGGCTAGCCAGCCGTTTATTAGCAACACAGACAGACTCACACACACGGGAAAGAAGGAGGGGACTAACTAAAAGGGAGAGCAATCAGTCACGGTGGGAACTTTTTACAATAGGGGAAGCGAGCGGTTCGCAAGGCATGCTGGTCTACGTCCCGCCCACTTCCCCAACCGTCACACTATCAAAACAGTGGTGGGGACAATGTTAGGTAATCAGAAAAGTGGTAGGGATATATCCCCACCGTCCCTACCATAAATTACGCCTATTCTTAAATTTTTCAACCTCGTTCTACAAGCTGGCTCCTTCCCTGGAACCAAGGGCTTATATCCCCAGTGTATAACAGTGGAGATAAATCTGATCCCAGTGAATACCAAGGCATCTATATGAGTAGCAATCTCGGAAAGGTTGTATTTTCAATGCCCAAATATAAGCTTTCCTTAGACTGTTCACACATAGCGTAGGGCGGCAGTGTAAGCATAGTGGTTAAGAAGCAGGACTCGTGCCTGAAAGGCTTCCCCACTGGGGCACTGCTGCTGTACCCTTGGGGAAGGTACTTAACCCACAGTTGCCTCAATAAAATATCCAGCTGTTTAAATGAATAACATTGTAAGTTGCTCTGGATAAGAGTGTCTGCTAAATGCCAATAATGTTCTTTTTTTGATAAAAAAATGCTGGCCAGAGCATTTTTTCCAAGTAAAAAAAAACGCTGGCAGCGTTTGTTCCAAAAAGCAGTTGACAGCATCTTTTGTTGCCATAACAACAGTAGCATTTACATTGTTAGCGATCTAGCTGGCTATACATTGTTGCAGAGCTAACGTTGGCTAACAGGGTAGTTTTGCTAACAACAAGCAGTAAACACAAACTTTCCAGAAACTCCTAGGATCTGCCCAATTTGACTCCAAACGGCATCTCTATGATGAACGTTGAGATACAATTTAACTGTCATGTTGTACAGTTCACTGTGCTCAGAAACTAGCACAACTTCTCCACTGCTACCTTCTCCATTTTTGGTGGCTGTTATGGGAAACGACAGGTCTCACGACTCCGCTTGTGATTGGTGAGCTGTCAAAAAAGCTGTCAGGACTGTGGCTTCTTAGCCCGGTTTGTTTTTGTTTTCCCCGTCCATGTGCTTTTGTTTTTCCCCTGTGTTCCTGCCCTGCCCTGCTCTCCGCCCTGTCTCCGCCCACCTTGTTACCTGACCGGCTCCACCTGCCTGCCGGCACACCTGTATCCCATCTCCTCATTAGCCTTACCCTATATAATCCCCGTTTGTTTCTTGTCTCGTCGCGAGTTTGTCCCAGTTTCACTGTGTTGTTACGACCGTTTTTCCTGTTCTGCCTGTTTACCCGTTATTCTGATTTTTTGCCTGTTCTCGTGACCTTGTCTTTGGATCTGTTTTTGGTTTTGTTTGCTGTGTCTTTACTGGATTGTGACCCTTGCCTGCTTTTTGACTCTGATTTCTGGACCGTGTTTTTTGGATTCATTAAACCCGTTTTTGCACCTGCATTCCTGTCTGCGCCCGAGTCCCTGCCTGAGCTGTGACAAAAGCGCTTGACCTAGGGCATTTTCTTCTGAGAAGTTGAACTTTTCAAGTGGTGATGGGGGACCCTGAGCTGCAGAAAAAACGCCGGCGACGGCGTTAGAGGAAAAAAAAGCTTCGAAAAGACGCTACGTGTGAACACAGCCTTACTGAATACAATGTCTTGAATCAGATTGGTGATTTGGTAAAAAGCCAAACTCCTGACTATATTTACACCCTACACGCCATAATAAATCGGCATGTTACCAAAAAAATAGAATTTTTTTTTTGTATGCTTCGTTGATTTTAAGAAAGCTTTGATTCTATCTGGCATGAGGGCTTATACTACAAATTTCTCCAAAGTGGTATGGGGGGGGTAAAGTTTATGGTATAATCAAGTCTACATGAAAAACAAATGTGGAATGAAGCTTGGCAAAAAATGTATTCAACATTTACATCAGAAAGTTAGCGGTGCTGTAGCCCCTGGCCTCACCCTAAATGACAGGGAGATGTCAAATTTCTTCTTTGTGCAGATGACCTGGTGCTGCTGCCACCCACAGCAGAAGGACTACAGCAACACCTAGTTCCTCTCGAGACATACTGTAAGACCTGGGCACTTACAGTAAATGTTTAAAGGTCCAAAATAATGATATTCCAAACAAGCCAAGATCTCAGGAAAGCTGATACCTCTTCAATCTAGACAACACCACCCTAGAGCACATTCTAAGTTACAATACCTTGGTTTAAGCATCATTTCTTCAGGGAACTTTGGTCAGGCAGTGAATGCATTAAAAGAGAAAGCCTGTCAAGCCTTCTATGCAATAAAGAGATAGATATTACAATTAAAATTTGGTTGCTGGGGGTGAAGGATGGTGGTTACTCAGTTATCAAGACTACACTAAATGGGACAACCTATAAAGGCTTTTCACACTGCACTTAGCCCAGCATTCTTAGAACCTTCTTAGCCCAAGGCTAAGGGAGCTGTTAGCCCCAGGCTAAGAAAGCTTTCACACTGGCACAATCCTGGCACATTCGAAAGTGGGCTAACCCCGACTTCAGCCTAAGGCATGCTGGCCCTGCTCCGGAGCAGGGTTAGCCCCGAGTTTGTGGGGTTATCCCCTGAAAATCGACTAAACACAGGGCTAAAAGGTGCCAGTGTGAAACGGGGCTAAAGTAAACAATGGATTTTGCATAACGTTTTTGTCTAATCACACGACTTCTTCATCATGTCATTACAGTACGCGTGTGCTTTACGTTTACGTTGGAACTACTACTGACCAAATCCGGCAATATTCAGATGTTAAAGGTACCTAGCAAGCTAGCTAACTTAAAACAATATGTCCGGAACAGACCTAAACAGATCAAATTGGTCACAGGCGGAAACAGCATTGTTCCTGAGTTTGTGGTCGATAAAGTCCGTTCAAGACAAACTAGATGGAACATGCCGCAACAGAGAGGTTTTCCACCATCTGTCAGAAAGCTAGCAGAAGCAGGTTTCAATAGGACACCGGAACAACTCAAACAAAAGCTCAGAAAATTAGGGTTTCAACACCGCTCTCACATAAAGCCCTGCTAATGGCGACATTTTAACGTTACTGCAGTAGTCACGCGTCATTCTAGAATGTAAACATTAGTCTCGTGTTCCAACGGACATTTAACCTAGGGCTAGTAGAAGTACAGTTTGAATCGTATAGCCCTGGGCTTAGTTTAACCCTGGGTTAACAATGTGTGTGAAAAGGGGTTAAGTTATCCCAGGGTCTACTCTTAGCCCAGGGCTAACGATAGCCCTGGGCTAACAATATGCAGTGTGAAAAGCCTTATAGAGACTCTACATGAAGAATTCTGTAGAAATATACTAAATTTACAAAGGAAAACGTACAGGTACAGGCCCAGTGACCATACCCTAGCAATTGAAAAAGGCAGACACAGACAGCTACCAAAAGAAGAAAAGATATATGTTCATTCTGAGACAGGTGAGGAAGAAGCAGAGATGCACTTTATCCTACGCTGTAATAACTTGCAAACAGTTAGAGTTGGGCGGTGGTTTGGGCAGCCTGGGGAGTTGCATATGGGCGCGGCACAGCAATTATTCAATGATTGAGTAACGAGCGAGTAATGCCGGGCACCTGTGAGCGGGGCATGTAGGGAAGCTTTGCTGCCTATAAGAGGCAGCCAGTTGGGGTGAAAAGGGGGACAGCCGCCTGGAGAAAGCAGTAGGAGTGCGTGGGGAAGCGCTCTGTCTTGGCGTTTATTGAGTTGCTTTTTGAGTTTTTCTTTCCGTTTGTTTGTTTTCGGGGTTTCTTTTATTCGGTTGTGGTTGCGTGTTTGTGTTCGTGCGGGACTTTGGCAGGGCGGAGCATCGCCAGAGCAGAGAGCCGGGAAAAGGAAGATTGTTGAACGCAGACCCGCCGTGGAGAAGCTGCTGCCCGGCTGGTCGATTGGCGCAAATAGCAGGAGCGTCCGCCCTGCTTCCCGTAAGGAAAGTACTTTATTCTGTCCCGCACGAGGCGCGTGTGTGTGTGTGTGTGTGTGTGTGTGAGTGAGAGCAGGGGTGGCTCCGCTGGCTTCTCAGTTCCCTCTTCGCGTTCGTAGGGATTGCAGAGCGCGGCGAGGGATCGGATTGGAGAGGCAGCGCAATTCCACCCGGTGTTCTGTCGAGTTGTGCTACCCTGTCGAGTCGTGCTACCCCGTCGAAAAATGCTACCTTTGGGGTTTGCACTTACCGCTGTGTATATCCCATAAAAGTTAAGCTCTCTAACACTGTTATGACATCTTTATTCATGTATTTTTTAATTTACAAACAGAGGAAAGTGTGCTTTGAGAGTATGGGGAGCATATTTCCATATTATATCATTTTTATTAAAGATTTTTCGGGGTAGCGCATCTCGATAGACAATTCTCCCCCTATCAAATTATGCTCCCAGTAAACAATCACTTCATGTAGCACTTCATCTCACTCCATGTGCACTGTAAACATGAGGGGAGCATGTTTTTATACTCTTATATCTTTTCTTAAGGTTGTAGGAGAAGCGCATCTTAATAGAACCTTATTCCCTATAAAATTATGCTCTCAGTAAAGAATCACTTCATGTAGCACCACTTCTAACTCAATGTACACTGTAAGAAAAAGGGACACATGTTTATTAATTGAATTAAACAAAAACTCTAATGGTTTTATAAAATAAGGTAATCTTTGAGTAAGTAGCAGAACAGATGAGCTTTGGAAACCAAATAAAACAATCATGAAAAAAGCCTGAATCTGGCACAACAGTAATTTTTGCTCCAATATGGAGAAGAAATGGCTTTGCCATACTGGGCCCATTGCAGGAATCATATTGCACCTGCCAAAAACACAAACAAGCAATAAAAATTAATAATACATTAGTAAATACAACAGTAAATTTGTAATACAAAGTACATATTTTACGTGTATGTACTTCACTATTTCAATCTTGCTCTTTTCTCCATCATTTTCATGCACTGCTTTCACGCAGTGTTTCATGCCACTGACCTTTACATTGAAGCAGTGCACAGGCCACTTCAAATCGTGCCTTACTAACAGCCTGTGGAGATGTCTGGACAGTACTGATGTCTCCCCTCTTGAGGTAATCTTCTGCAAACTGCAAAATTACAGTTTAGCTGCTAACTGTAACTTCAGTTACTTATAAATGGCTATATCATTAGTACAAACTGTTTACCATCAACACTAAAATGCCACAGCTGCTGGAATCCTGCTGTTTGTTGTGCTGCATTGTGTGTACTGTCCATTTTGCTCCCTGGTCTCCACAGGCTGTCATCCTCAAGAAATTCCTGATCATTGTTCAAAAAAGGAATGAAAAGAACACACACAGTCATACACACGCAGGCATCAGGCAAATTCTCTTAACATGAAAAACCTTCAAGCTTTGTTCTGTAAAATTGCAAAGGTCAGTCTAAAATCTGATTAATTTGTATGTTTTTAATGTTGAAACTTTATCGCAAGCACTGTTACCCCCAGTTTCGTAGTAATTTGGCCTCATAGAGACCTTCGTTTGCCAGTGGATCAATCACCACTAAGACTTTGTCAGGCATGTTGACAATCTAAAAATATTTAGTGCATTCATGTTATTCTCTCATCACATTACGACATTCATATTTATTTAGCAGATCCTTTTATCCAAAGTGACTATGAGCTCTGCTGCATCAGAGGTCAACTGAAATATCTGTATACATCATACATGCAAATAATGTCACTGATGTAAATAATATTGCATTGTAAAATAAGTAGAGAAGGGAAACCGAACCACTAAAATCCAGTGAGCCCCAACGTTTACAGGGCACATCCACATTTCCTCCACCGGGAACTTCATCTGAGGAATGGGTTTAACACCAAGTTATTGTTCAATATTGTTATTGATAATCAACACTGCTAGTTACTAACTGTGACAAATAAATTACCTTTCCAAGTCTTTAGAACTGCCCAGAAAACAGTGAAGATGCAACAACGGCAGACAGCAGGCGAACAGGTTTCTGTTAAAAACAATTAAATGTTAAAATGCTAAATTATATCGCAAGCAACATCTAACAAATGCTACATAAATATAATTCCCACTTGCCTGGTGTTTTTGGATGAGTGTGCAAGTATGCATCAATAACCTGCATTGCAAAAAATAAATTTAACAAACAATTTTAGATTTTCTCTTTTAATACATTTTCAAGACTGCACTTTAGTCTCTTACGTCATCAGCCAGCCATTCAGTTCCCTGCAATGTACGGAAAGATGAATCGTACAGTTTATATGGTCCAACAACTGCCTCCACGCGGCCCTTATCTTCTGCAGCCCACAGCATTCGAACTGAAAACACAACATAAATGTTAAACCACACATTTTTTGTAAAATCCCTTTACTGTTACTGTTACAGGACCAAAAGTCGATGGACACCTCAACGCCATACTTATTTGTGTTTGTTTAACATTTACTCTCAAACCCATGGCCATCTATATGAACTTGATCTAATGGAACTGGACACACATTGCATTGAAGGGAAAATGCCAAATCTAGTAATTAGAAGGGGTATCCATATACTTTTGATAATAAAGCATATTTCACAACCAGTGACCAACAGGTCAAAACGGCCAACGGGCCAACATGCACAGTCTGAACAGGCCAAAACCCCTTCATGCAAACAATAAACTGGGGTGGGCCAAACAAATGACCAACGGGTCAAACTGGCACACACAGAACTCAGTAAATCCAACCTCTTTCTTGTATGCTTTCCTTTACAGCTGATGAAGAATGTTGCGGTTGCTTCAACATGCAAGATTGGTTATTCGTCACTTACACAGTTATACAACATGTAGTGAGATGTAAACTTGGCATACTATCCAGAGACTGTGTAATTAAAAATGTGACTGAATAAATACTGAACAGATAAACGGCATGAAGGTGGAATAGATTAAATAAACATTGAACAAAGGGCATTGTAATCAAGGCAGATGTATGCAGGCTTTTTAAGCAGTGATTTGGCTTTTACCTCATGGATTTGAATGCCTTTTTTTGGTGCAAAATGAATAACTGAGGGCCTCTGTGGCATGGAAATGTCTTCAGTCGTCATTCCCCTATCCTCCCCCATGGTCAAAGCATGTGGGCTGTCCGAAAGTCTACTGGTCTTGTTGTCTTCAGAGATCTTCTGTGATCCCTGACTGGGGACTGGACTGGCATCAGTTTGGCTCCTTCTATATGGCTTGATGTGGTTTACATTGTATTTGCTCTTTAAAGTAACCCCTTCAGAATTTGCCAGTGTAACATGCCTGCCGCATATGGACCGAATGATATAAGGTCCAGAAAAATCAGGCTCTAGTCTTCCTCCCTTCCTTCCCGCTTCCTCATGTTAAATAGAAGCACCTCATCTCCAGCATGATAAACTGTGTTTTGGTACTTCTTCAGTGCTTGTCTTGCATACGCCTGCCTCTGTTTCTCCTGTGACTTGGAGATGTTTTCCATTGCTGTTTTTTTTGCAGTCTCCATTGACTCTTTTTTTTTTTTTCATTAAGAAATGCAGCATAAGCTTTCTCATCAGGGAGAATTATGGAGGAAAGCTGAAATCATGAAAAACAACCATGAAAAACATTAACTTGATTACAAGATTAATTGAATATTTCATGCACAAAGAAATAACCAAAATGAAAATGTGAAGAAAATTAACTCATCTTGCCACAAGGCCATTATGATTATGTTTTAAATGACTCCAGAAACACACTGACCGGCATATCAACAGGCACCTCAGAGGGGAAAACTGCCTCCCTCCCATACATCAAAAGAAAAGGGGAGTGTTTCGTAGTGGTCTGGACTTTAGATCTTAAAGAAAACAACGTAGCATCCAAGAAGACATCCCAGTTGTTCTGCTTCTCATTTACCAGTTTTGTGAGAGCTCTAACATGTAAAATCAAACACAATACAGTAACTACAGTTTAAGAACTATTTCTCAGAAATAGTTCCTAACTTCTTGCTACAACCACACAGTGCATAACATATTGATTTTAATATGATAATGTCAATAGTAATATAGGAATAGATTGAATAATATCAGCCTGTAATATAATATAATAGTATTATGTGAATAATATAAATGATCCATGGTTAAGAGCGGCAAAGAAATCGGAGTGGAATGTTAAAAGTAATTAAATAAGACAAGCCTGTGTTGCAAAGCTCTCCTAAAAGCTTGAGAAAAACTTGCCGTTTTATATTGTGATTGGTTTTCTCATCCAGGCCATTGGTTTGGGGATGATAGGCGGCTGTAACACTTCTCTCAATTCCCAGTATGCTACAGAGGCTGTTGTTGAGCTGAAACAAAAAAAAAAAGTTACAGTAAAAAATGACAAACCAAGCCCAAAGGAATAACACCTGGATTGTATTTACAACAATAGTATTTTAAATATGCACATACTTCATTAACAAATTCTCTTCCCTGGTCAGACAGGATTCTTTTGGGACAACCATGCCTATATATGATAGAGCACATATGGTGTCCCACTTCAGCTGCTGATTTGGTTTTTAATGGGAAAGCCTCAACCCATTTCGAGAAGTAGTCAGTGGCCGTCAGAATGTACTGGAAGCCATCCTCAGTTTTGGGGGAGAGGTCCTGTCAGGTCGATTCTAATTAGTTCCCAGACAGCAGACACCTATGAAGAAAGAACAAATATGTACTTTTAGATTTTCAGCATTTCTTTATTAATAGCTGTTGTATAATGTCAAGATACCACTGTACACATTTACCTTAATACACTGTAACGGCTGCACAGCAGTCAAAGGCCTTCCAGTCTTCTGGCATTTGTCACATTCCAAGACCTTTAACAAATTAGCTGTCAATATTTATACAGGTTTCACAACAATTCAAAACATAAAAATAACTCAAACACATACCCAGTTGTCAATGTCAATGGACATGCCATGCCAGTAAAATCTGGAGGACATTGCTGCCCGGGTTTTCTGGATGCCCGAATGTCCCCCAATGGCAGAGGAGTGAAATTCCTTGAAGCGCTTTCTTGCGTCTTCTTTGGATTTAATGGCTCTTCTATTTCCAAAGAAGAGCTGTCCTTCTGCAGTGAACATTCATTAAAGAGCTACAATCATTAAAGAACTATCTTGCCAAGACACTACATACATTCGAATGTATTTAAGATACTCACCCTTTTGTGAGAATTTGGAGGCGTACCTCCTAAGATTTAATTTCTGAGATTTATCATACCCAGATGGGTATATTCCCAGGGAAAGAAAGTTAAACACTTCTTCCCACCTTTCCTCCATAGCTATTGAAAGAGAGAAATAAATGTCTGTTTTTGCTCATCTGATGCACCTCAGAGTAATTATGAAAAGATAACGGCCCCAGTGTAAATGGTTATTAAACATTAAATTCGAGCTTAGCTCATAGTGAAAACATCATAGTGTAAAGAACATACCTGGTTAGAATGACTTCTCTGTCAGACTCCGCTCTCTCTCTCTCTTTGTCACTCCTCTCTCTCTCTGACTCCTCTTCTCCCTCTGACTCCTCTCTCAGACTACTCTTCTCTCTCAGACTCCTCTCTATCAGACTCCTCTTCTCTCAGACTCCTCTTCTCTCTCTCAGACTCCTCTCTCTCGCTCTCACTCTGTCTGTCGGACTCCTTTTCTCTGTGTGGGATTTAACTGTATAACAAACAAGTAATTAGTGTTATAACACGATAAATATCTCATTATAACAGTTAAAATGTTCAACGTTCGCTTTCCAGAGGGGGATATTGGCGAGGCAGCACTATCAGTATATGTACACTGGAACATATATATCAACCAATTGCATGCAATACATGGCTATGCATATCTTGTAATTTGAGTGCATGCACGTAACTGGATGAAAAAAAAGCCTTTGGAAGCTAAATTGCTTGTCAATTCGTCTGTCTCTGACATCGTGACATTATCATTAAAAACATGCTCCCCTTGTTTTTACAGTGCACATGGAGTGAGATGAAGTGCTAAATGAAGTGATTGTTTACTGGGAGCATAATTTGATAAGGGAAAATCGTCTATCGAGATGCGCTACCCCGAAAACCTTAGTGCAAACCCGTAAAGTAGCATAGGTTGCATAGATTTATGGGCGTGGTTACCAACCGCAAACATTCTAAGTTTGCGCATGCGCAGAACCACTGGGTAGCACAACTCGATAGGTAGCATAACTCGACAGAACACCGGCAGCACGACTACGTGGATCCTGGCGTCCGGACAGCAAAGGACTCTTTATGGGACACAAGGGTGTTTTTGGGGGATTTCTTTTTGTTAGATTTGTTTTTTTGTGTTTTGGCCCTGCCGCTGGAAGGAAGGTGGTCAGCAGCAATGCCTGTTCTATATGTGTGTGCGTGTGAATGTGTGAGCGCTCCTGGTGACAGCCTGCAACCCCCACGTGGTCAGCCCCGGGTCGGGACTGGCTCACCCCAGCCAGAGGGAGGCGCCAACTGCAGCTTGTGAGGGGAAATTGCAGTGTTTGCTGCCTGTGTGAAGGACCACTGTGTGCTGTGGATTTAGTGTGTACACTTACCTGTGGGGGTGCTAACCTTTGGGGGTACGGTTCTGCTGGGGCTTGCAGTGGAAAGAGTAGGCAGAGGGGGTGACTCCAGGATGTGCTGACAGTGATGGGTGTGGTTTTTTTTTTTTTTTTTTTTTTTTTATATAAAGTTTTAACCCAACTTGTTAATAGTTTTCTTGGCTATCTACCTGGTCTCGTGTTGTGGTGGGCTGACAGTGGTCGGGGCGGTTCAGTGTCTGGGTCGGCTAACCCTTGACAAATACTTTAAATATTTTGAATTACACCTCAAATTTAAACGATGGAAGAGAATTACAAATTGTTCAGGGAGAGGGAAACACTGTACTTTTAGCAGCAGCATACTTATGAGTGCCACAGCCTGAAAGACAATGGGTGCGAAGCATAGGCCCAGCAACAATATAAATGTACATTTTTGTGTACATATTTTTTTTGGTTGCATATTTAGGCAAACTGCTTTGACGATACTATACATCTGTGTGGTCGTGCCAGTAAAGCTTTTTTGAATTTGAATTGGATAAAAATCACATGAATAGATACCAGCCTCCAAGAGTAACTGGCTATCCTCTTAACGTCTTTTACAAAACATTTTCATTAAATTTGGTCTGATGTTGACATTGAAATCTTGAAATCTGGCACCTGCATTCTCATTTAGCAAAAGCCTATGCAACAAGCATAATCAATCTGTTAAAGTTATGGTAGAGCTTTAATAGCCACCATCTTCTGTGAAGCGATTGTTTTACTTTTTATAAAGTCCAATGACACAAGAGCAGTGGGTAAGCAGTTTGCTCGAACAGGATACAAGGAGACAACTGGGGGTGCACTGAGGTCCGTCTGAGGGTGCAATGCACCCCTAAGCACCAGGCCTGCCTGTTACCCACCTTATCTGTAAAACATCAAATTATAGAAAACCCAAAGTAAAAAGATGGGGTCCTTTGCACGCTCTTTCTTTCTCTCTCTATAGACATCTGAAGATGTAGATGAAAATACTCAATGATGAAAATCTTAGCCTACTGGCACTGACTAAAATTTGTGCTAAAACAGTTGAGGTGCAGGTAAAATGATACAACAAAGTGTGCGGCACTCAAACTGAAGAGATGACATTGTACCCATCGTGATTTATCATTTTGACTCAATTTCCCCCATTTTAATGTCACATTAAATGCCTGTTTCCAACAGTCTTACAGACACTGGGGATAATTTGGATTCCAAGCAAAAAAAAAAATGGATAAAGACCAGTTCCTTATGGTCTACCACTGTGGAAAAGTCTATTTTGGGATCACGTGATTATTCATTTCTCCAAGACACAAAAATTGATTTATAGAGACCATGGTCAGGAACTTTCTTCCACTAGAGGTCACTATAGTCCCAATCCACAGAAACTAATTGGGCAATCTGCAATTTCAATCTGGAAATTCATTTTAGTTTGTGTATTTGTACATTATTGCTTGAGAATGTATGTTAAAATGAATGTCAGTATGAAATAACATACAGCTGTCGGTATATGAGCCAGATAATTTACTGATAAAATGTGATCTGTCATTTTATAACGTCAAAAATGGAAGCATTTTCTGTTCAATTAGAGTAATAAATCCTTGTGAAGAAGGTTGAGCTATTGTAACGGTGTCTAATAGGCGATTCCACTTGCTGTTCTTTAATGAGCCTGTCTGTTCCATTATCTTTCGATTCATATTGTCATGTGCTGTATGACACGTTCAGACTTGGGGTGTTGTTTAAGTTTGAGACACCCCAGTCTGTGATTAATATAATGACATATGTCTTATGATTTCACTTGCCATTGCAAAATCAGCCTGTCAGTTGCCTTCAATTCCTACTGTTATGTGTTGTATATGATTCACTGCTACTGGTTTGTGTGTGGGACTCACTGATTTGGGACTTAAGTTCCCATTCTATGGTTTTTTTGCCCCTATTGTGCTTAGCATGTTTTCAAGCGATTGTGGCAGGAGCAGGGAGTGGGTTTGTAGTGTCAACTACACCACCTAGGGGAATTTCACCCCAAGGAAATAAAAAAAAATAAAAAAAAGTTTAACCACTCTGGGCCCAAAATATCACACAGGTTCAAACACACTTAAGACCAGAGACGTGATTTCACAGATAAAATTTTGTACATTAACAGCTCTATTTAAAATCCGCAGACAGGCAACCCCAACAATTTGTTAGCAATTCTATTTAAAATCAGACAGGCAACCAACAATTGATATGGCAGTACACGTAACAGCTTAGGCAGACACAAACATTAACATACAAACAGAATGCAGCAGCAAGTTAGCTGCACATAAAATATTGCACAGTGCCCTATAGGTCCAGTAGCCTACTAATGAAAGCAGAGGAAGCTAGGAACAAGGCTGGGGCTTACCGCAGCAGAAGAGACTAGCTGAAGGGGAAGGGTCCTGATGCTACACACCACACGTGAATGCACACCACAATCCAAATAACACCCTGAGTGCTCCACAGTAAAGGACCAGTGAAGGGACTCCACCACCTGGGAAGACAGCTTGCCACCTGCTTAGGCCCAACAGCTCCTGTCCAGCAAAAGAGAGAGAAAGCAACAAAAGGAACAGTTAGCAAAATCACACAGTGTGGGGGGCAAGCAGACAAATGGATAATAGCCGGTTCCTTATTTAATATAGAGGCCACTTATCTTTTCAAGCCAGGATGAACACCGGCGTTGCCTTCCAGCCACCCCAGCACAGCACAGTATACTGGGCCAAATAAGTACAACCACAAGGGTTAACTGGAACTAAACACACATTAAGCACACACACAGTAACTCTGAGGTACAGTTAAACCAAATGGAGAAGAACAAAACAGACAATAAAATAGACCAACAAAATCAGGAGGTGAAAATGAAGCAGCCAGCAGTGGCTTAGCCACAACACACCTGGCAGGGAACAATAACCAACTGAAAACACAGGCACAAGAACAACAATAATAATAATAATAATAATAATGAATAGAAGGATTTACACCAAGTTGGTAGGCTTGAGTCTAATGGTCTGTAGATGAAGGATCTCAAGTTTGGTGGTGATTGGACATTGCATTCAGGAGTTACACCTCATCATATCAGTTGAGGCCACGCTCGCAAAATTCATTGGTTTACTGTGGTCACGTTTTTTTATTGTAGCAACTTTCTTTATACACTATTCAAAGAACTTCATCTGAGGATGCTGTGTACCAAATTTCATGCAAAGTGGATAGATTTTAAATGTTTTATAAAAAATTAAAAATGGCAGAGAATCCAATTGGCGCATAATTTTGGTCCAAAAGGCTTTTTTGTTCATTTTTCAGGCAAGGGATCAAACCCGCGCAAGGAAAGCAAAACGAAATTTCGCTTTGTGTTCGGTTAAAACGCATCTTAATAACAATTACAACAGCCTATAATATTTATATTACATCAAGGATCCAACTCGCAAAGAATCCTAAATTATGTCATTAAGTGGCATTCTTGTCAATTCTTTGTTCTGGCAGAGAATATCTGTACAGACGGGCTCTGGTTCTTTGTAGATCTCCAACATCCGGTTTCCAGACAGGGTAGCACACTAACCTGCACCGAACACCAAGAGAGGAAGTCAAGAACGCAACAAGATAGACCACAAAATTACGATCCCAGCAGCCCCCAGTAAAAAGGGGCGGGGTCATACTACATGGGTAATTACGTTAGGGTTAGGGTTAGGGTTATTTTTTATAACAAAGAGAATGTCCGGGAATATCAGACTCAAAAAATGTGCCATTAATTATTCCCATATCATCCTGATTCATTGTATATGTGTATAAGTACTGTTTTATAGTTATTTTGTCGAATCTCTGTATGTAGCATTTAGCCTGTTGCTGGTCATCTTGCTAGTTAACCTGAATGGCATTGTAGCTTATTTCTTGTTTTCTTTTTAGAATACACATACTGGCTGGACTGTCTACATCATTAGGAACACATAAGTTATTTTATCATGTGTATTTTAATATTTGCTAATATTTCATAAAGCATTGATTCTTTGCACCTATGACAACTTGTCTGCGTGGTGGGGGCAGTGTAGTTTCCTGACTCTAGTGTGGTTAATTCAACAAACAACACAGAGTGACTGGTGACACTGTGATGAGTACTGCTTTATCCACTGCATGATATGTGATAGTACACAAAACATGTGAAACTGTCACCCTGGTCTGAGGAAAGTTCATGTATCAGTGCAAGTGTGTGTCCAGTGTCTGTATCCAGTACCTAAATTAACATGTCATCTCCAGCTGTGGCTCTTAAGAGTGTTGACTATGTCCACCAACAGTCCTGCTCTTGCTGTATTTCCAGGTCTCCATTTTTCAGTTCTATATTTCTGTCCAAGACCTTGCTGTCCCACAACAGAGCTTCTTAACGGTCACAATTCTCACTGTTCTGTTCATCCCTGCATAGAACAGGTTTTAATAGATCCAATAGTCTGTGCTCAGCTTTGAGCCAATAACTACAGTACATGTGTTTTGCATGTTAAAGATCTTTTAGAACTGAAATCAGCTCTCGTTGATGTTAGTAAGCAGGAAACATATTGTTCTCATGTTGGAATTTGATTCAGAGTGGCATTATACACCGTGGACAGTGTTGAATCAATTTTGAGTTCTGTATGCGTGAGTGGTTTTTGGTACAGGTAACCACTCCACCAGCACTGTGTGGTAAAGGTCACAGCTCCATTAACACAGTGTAGTACAGGTTATAGGTGGGCATTTTGACTCTTTACTAAACAAAACTATTTCATTCAATTCAGTACAAAGATTAGGTTCATTAGGAAACCCCCGCAGGCCAAGTGCTGAAATCGTGAATCAGTAATTCATCACAATCGCATTACAAAACGCAATAAATAATAGACTTGGTCTTTTGAGATTTCCTTGATGTTTATCATATTTGACATTATCTTCTTGTATTAAAACCCATTCACAATGTACATTTGTCTGCACTTTGGTCTGGTAAACATTGTACACCATGACCCACATGCACTTCCCCCACGCTTCTGCTCCATTTATCTTAGCAGGTGACTACAAAAATGGCTGATTCGTTCATTTCCTCCTGTTCTTTCTGTACATTGCTATGGTTATCTCGTTCAGTTCGTATTCCTTCAGGACCTAATTCCTTTGGTTCCTTCTCTTACCATAGTTTGGCAACTTGACAATACTCTGTCTGTCGATTTAAGATAATATTGGAAAATAGATGTCAAATAGTCTGATTAATCCGCAGGGCAGATTGCAAGTCATTTAAATTCAAAATACCAAGTGTCAAGTGTAAAATATAAAAAGGAAATTAAAAAAAATTATATAATGTCATAATTTCTCGTTCCTTAGTTCTTTACAAAAGTGAAGACCCTGAATGATGGTAGTTATTAACGAAAGAGTGATACCTACATGAATAAATGTTTTCCTAGATGGTTGAAGGCTAAACAGTGCACACAATAGATCTTTTTGTGGAAAGACACAACTCATTTGATACTGGACATCACAAAACAACTAAATAAATCACTGACATTCTTATGAAAAATAACCAAGAACAATGAAGAAATGTCAATTTAAATATTGCAGTGTATCTGTTAAATTACCACCAGATCTGTTACAGCAAGTAGCTACACATATTGTAATTTCACAGCTATTATGAGCTGAGTGGATTTTTTCTTTATTTTTAAATTTAACAACACACTCAGGCACACTTTAGCACTATTCACAAAAGGAGACATACACTGACTTTATATAAAGAAAAATCGACTACAACCCAGGTAATAAAGAATAAATTATTAAACACCTTCGTATTATGGTCTGGTAAACTTTGCAACTAGCCTCATTAGTAAAAGAGCAGTATCGCAGTATTGGAATAGAGCACAGTATTATCACGGATGGGGTTATCCTGTGGTAGAAGAAGGAAACACCCTGAACGAGATGTACTGGAAGAACTGAAAGAACTGTAAGAACTGGAGAAATAAGCATATTGGCGAACTGAAATGGAGCCAAACAGTCTCAAACTGCAAGAAATGGATGAACGAACAAACTGGATCCGGAACCTCCCCAGAACCTCCCCACTCAGGATCTATTGTCATCACCCCACTAAGACAAAAGAACAGGTAAGTGGAAAAAAAATCACATTTATTTGGAAAATTCATAAATAGTCAAGGCACAATCAGTCTGGTAATGCCCCACTGCCAAGCTCTTTCCTTTACTGGAAAGTAAAGTTTGAGGACAATTATTGAGGATTAATGAGGACTATATATCTGCCAATATGTCTGTTTTCTTCTTTCCTTGTTGTAAATGGTTTTTTTTGTTTTGTGTCAGTTGGGCAATGTCAGGCAATGAATGTCTTGTCACTGTTCAACCTGTTTCTGTTGTCAGCCTCCTGTTGATTGCTCACCGTTCCTTTACATGTGTCAGAGTGGAATTAGCCTGCAGGGGGATTTTATTTTATTTTAAAAGGGAGTAGAATAAAAGCAAACAACCTACTGCTTACAATCAGGCCCAGAGTGGAAACCCAATAGCAAGAGGTTGTGTCTGCAACCCTTACATCACCAGTGGGGGGTGCTGTTGCATCAAAAGGCACAGATGCAGCTGACCCAGATATTCCAGGTCTTTATGGAGCAACAGAGTGCCCATGACGAGCAGAGGGACAAAGGCTGCACTCCAGTAGAGGAGATGGGTGGTGACACCTAATCAATTCCAGCAACTTCAGCAGCAAGGAACATAGCCAGGAGCTTGAGGAGGAGAAGATGAGTCACCTCTGGAGGAGGCAGCTATCATCCCCTTGGGAATCTCCAAGAGAACACAGGCTGCAAAAGGTAAAAGGCAAAGATGACGCTGAACACTTTTACTCACTTTTGAATGTATTGCAAAAACATACAGGTGGCCAAAGACTGACTGGGAAATACGGTTAGAACCTGACAGGGAAAGCCTATGTTGCAATGGACTATCAGGACACTTCAGACTATGACGAGGTGAAAGCAGCCATCTTGTCAGATTACGAGATCAACACAAAGAAGTACAGACCACAGGTCAGATCCAGAGATGTCCTGCCAGGAGAGACCCCGAAAGAGGTCTATGTGAGACTGAAGCTACAGCATAAAAAGTTGATCCAGCCAGACAAGCATTCCAAGGAGGACATTGGGGTCAGCCTCATGGGTTCTAGCAGATGATGTTTTTACACAGAAGAGATCCTTAGCATATCTCCTTCCGTGAGATAGACACTGATATATGCACCGTTGATACATGTGGCCCATGGCCCCTTTACAAGTAATTTTCTGGGATTTTAGCAATTTAGGCACTGTTCTTTATTTCATGGGTGCCATGATCTCTATCACAATGACTTGTCTCTTAGTCATAGAAAGTAAACTTTAAGACTGATCAACATGCAACACAATAAGCCACATGTATCAACGGTGCATACACACTAAAATCGTGCTGAGCACTTTTCTACACATAAAATGGTATTTATGAAAAGATACCTGCTGGGAAAACGTGTACCTCTGCGCATGGTCTTGAAGTGTCATAGGCATAAAATTTGTAATTTGCATTGGCGACACCAAAAGGAACTAACGGTGATGCAAGTAAATGGGTCTTGTGGCAATCATTGATGAGTGTTATCACGCATGCATTGGTCCATGTGAAATGCTGGTTTAACTGTAAACTGAATATCAGACATTATGTGACTATCAATTTGGCATTATTATATTAACATTGTAATCAGGCATCGTAGTCAAAAAAATTAAAACGTCACAGATCAGCATGTGTAATCAAACATTTTTAATGAGTACTCCTATATAACAGGCTCATTTACAACGTATAAGCTTAAATTATTCACAATCAGTATGGCTATGCTAGTGCATTTAGAGGATATTGAGAATAACCTAATCAGGCATGAACGTGTTCAGCGACCAGGCAGACTTCTTCACTAATGATGATGTATTGCTAATAAGTCGCTTTAGATTGCCAAGGACATTCTCCTCAGCCTCTGTGAGGAACTGGAGCCTCTTCTCCTCAGAGAAACGCGGAGAACCCATGCAATACCAGTTCATCTCCAAGTTCTAACCACCTTGGGTTTTCTCGCCACCAGGACATTCCAAAGAGAGCTTGCAGACAGGTTGGAAATATCACAGTCCTCTCTGAGCCGTATCATGCCCATAGTATGGGAAGGGATCACCTGGATGACTCCGAGGTATATAAAGTTTCCAGGTGCAGGGGCTCACCAAGGAGCAGCAGGTGGATTTCGTGGGGGGGGCTCTGGATGGGCGTGCCCGGCGGGAGGTGCTGCGGCTGAGCGGTGGAATACGGTGGCCCTCATATGGGCCCTTTTGGAGGAGCTGTTCGCTCATCCCGAGCCCCTGGCGGTGGTCCGCACTCGGTTCTTCCGGTGCACCCAGGGTACAGACGAGAACCTGAAGGCGTACCTCTTGCGGCTACGGGAGGTAGATATAAAGTGGCGGGCCCGAGAGCCGGGGAATGGGGGACTGAGGACACGATCCTGCAGGACCAGTTCTTCCTGGGCTTACAGGGGGGCCCCGTTCGGCAGGAGCTCCAGCGGCAGGTGTGGCGGCAGCCAGCCCTCACGTGCCATGAGGTGAGCTGGGAGGCCCGCGAGCTGGAGCTGGAATTGGGGGGCGGGCGATGCGGCACCCAGGGAGCAGGTGCCCAGTGGGACCAGACCAGGGCGGAGGCTGGGTCGGTTCCATTGGGACGCTGAAGGCCGCCCCATCTGCATGGAGTGTGGTCAGGCCAGGCATATGCAGCGTGACTGCCCCCAGAGGCCAGCGTGACTGGCCCCCGTCTGCGGTAGGACGCACGGGCAGAGTGTACCAGCAGGGGGGTCAGGAATGCCCGTGGAGTGAGGAGGTTCTGGGAGCTTGTCCCCAAGTTGAGGTGGAGGCTGGGGGGGTAAAGGTGCTCGCAGGTTACCCTGTTCAGCGAGGGGTTTTTTAGGCGTTGGTATGGGGAGGCGCCTATGTGGGACCGGGCAGCCTTGCAGTGGCTGACTTTGAAGGCAGGCAATGGGCTTGACATCCCCTTCGTGGGGTATGTCGTCATGGATTTCGTGGTCAGGGGCGTGAGAGTTCCGGAGAAGGGGGTGATCAATGTTCAGGATCATTGCCTGGGGTCTGAGGCTGCAGTCCTGGGCATGAATGTGATCACCCACTGCTGGGAGGAAGTGGTAGGGGGTGCACAGCTGGGGTCCTTAACCTTTTCCACCTCCCAACAGGGAAGAGCACACCGGGTGTGGGAGTGCGCATTCGCTGTGTGCCAGAGGGTCCGGTCCTGGGTGACAACCCTGCTGAAGGGGGTGGTTTGATTGACCCAGGGGGCGGACGCGGAAGTCCCAGTGTGCTCGGAGGTGGTACAGTGGGTACCGGTGGACGGGTGGGAAAGGCTGGACGGGGAGGTCTGTCTGGTGGATGGGGTAGATGATGGAGGAGAGTGGCAGGTGGGGCGGGCGGTTGTGTGTGTGAGGAGTGGGAAGGTCCCCCTCCGCCTGATAAATGTGCACCCCCACCCTCTCTCCCTGGCCCGGCGTTGCCCCCTGGCCACGGTGTCCTGCATAGCCCCCTCTCAGATTCGGGGTGATCGTGACCTGGTGCTGCAGACCCCCCATCCAGGGGAGGTGGAGGTGGATGTGTGGACTGCGCAGGCGCCATTGGGGGTGGGGAGCCCCCTTCCACTTCCCATCAGGCTCAGGCCCTGCTGGAGCGGTGGGTGGGGGTGTTTGCAGCCCATGAGGAGGACTTCGGACACATGGCCCTGCTGCGAGCGATATCACCCTCCTCCCCCAGGTCTGTACCCAGAGCTGCAGTCCCTGGTGCAGGGGATGCTGGAGAATGGGGTGATCACCGAGAGTTCAAGTCCCTGGGCTGCTCCCGTGGTCCTGGTCCGTAAGAAGGACGGCACGTGGCAGTTCTACATGGACTACTGCCACCTAAATGCAGTGATCCACAAGGATGCCTACCCGCTCCCCCAGACTGAGGAGTCACTCATGGGGATGAAGAGAGCTGAGTGGTTCTCCATGTTGGATCTGGCGAGCGGGTATTGGCAGGTGGCGGTGGATCCGTGGGACCGCGAAAATACCGCGTTTGCCACACCCCTCTCTCTACCAGTTTGAGCAGATGCCGTTCGGCCTGTGTAATGCCCCAGCCACCTTCCAGCGGTTGATGCAGCGGTGTCTGGGGGACCTGGTAAATGATTCCATTTTGATTTATTTGGATGATATTGTGGTTTTCTCCCCAGACTTCCAGAGCCACTTGCATCACCTGGAAGCAGTGTTCGACCGGCTGGGACACTACGGGCTGAAGCTCCAGCCTCAGAAGTGCCACCTCTTCCGTAGGGAGGTGCGGTACCTGGGGCATGTGGTGAGCCGAGCGGGGGTGGCCACAGACCCGGAGTAGACGGCTGCAGTATGGGACTGGCCGGTGCCTGAGACGATGTGGTAGGTGAGGACGTTCCTCGGGTTTGCCGGCTACTATTGGCAATTTATCTCTGGCTTCTCCAAGATTGCAGCACCCCTGCACCAGTTGCTGGAGGGGACCGCAGCCCGGGGTAAGAGCACTCAGCGGGTGGAGTGGGGGGCGGAGTGTCAACACGCCTTTGAGGAGTTGAAGGCGGCCCTGCTCTCCGCCCCGGTGTTGGCATATGCAGACTTTACCCTTCCCTTCCATCTGTATATGGATGCGAGTAAGGAGAGGCTGGGGGCTGTCCTGTTGCAGGTTCAGGACGGAAAGGAGAGGGTTATTTCATACGTCAGTTGGAGCCTGCACGTCGCAGAGCGTAATGACCAGAACTACAGCGCCTTCAAGCTGGAACTGCTGGCGCTGAAGTGGGCCGTGACAGAAAAGTTTAAGGATTACCTTTGGGGCGCATAAGTCATGGCCTTCACTGACCACACAACCCCTTGGTACCTCTCGTCATGGCGCAGCTAGGAGCAATGGAGCGCAACGGTGGGCGGGCCAGCTGGCGAGCTTTGACCTGGAGATCAAGTATCGTCCAGGGGCCCGCAACGCCAATGCCAATTCACTGTCCCAGCTACCCGAGGGGCGTGGGGTTGTGGGGGTGGTGCAGGCAGCCAGCGGCCCAGTGGGGGAGGACGCATGGGACTGGTCAGCGCTGCAGTGGGAGGATGACCATCTGCGGGCCTTGGCTGAGTGGGTGCAGTAGGGGGAGCCCCCTCGGTGGGAGGAGCGGAAGGTGGCCCTGCCAGAAGAGGGTAAGTGGTGGAGGAGTGGGAGAGGCTTCGGGTAGAAGCGGGGGTCCTGTACCAGCGGCTGTATGATCCGGTAGAGGATCAGCCATTGTGGCAGGTGCTGGTGCCTCGGAGGAAGGCACGCAGCGTTTGGCAGCAGTACCATCAGGCCCTTGGTCACCAATGCGCCAATAAGGTGGAGGCTGCCCTGTGGCGGCGGTTCTACTGGCTGGGGTTGGGGAAGGATGTGCGGAGGTGGACCGCTGAGTGCGGGCAGTGTGTGGTGGCCAAGGCTGGGCCAGAGGTGCAGGCCCCCCTTGTCCCCCTCTCCACCTCGTACCCCCTGGACGTGGTGGCCATGGACCATCTGGCATTGGGGCGCCCCGGTGATGTGTATCCCTACCTGCTGGTCCTCAATGATTTGTTTTCTAGATATGGCTGGGCGGTCCCCGTGAAGGACCAGTCAGCGGAGACGGTGGTGAGGGCCTTGTGGGGTTCAGTGGTGCAGCACTGGGGCTGCCCCGAGCTGCTCCTCTCAGACCGAGGGGTGGCATTCAAGTCTTCCTTGACCGTGGCTTTCTGCAAGCTCTACGGCTGCACAAAGATTCGCACCACCCCCTACCACCCTCAGGGTAATGGGGCCTGCGAACGCTTTAATAAAACGCTGCTGAATCTCCTGGGGTCCCTTCGTGAGGAAGAGCAGGCCCGGTGGCCGGAGCATCTGCCCTCTCTGCTCCAGGCGTACAATAACGCTGTCCATAGCAGCACCGGTTTCGCCCCGCACTATGTCCTGACCGGGCATCATGCCCGGTTGCGGGTGGACTTGGCAATGAACGTGCCTCCCGCCCCCAGGAAGTGGAGTATGGAGGGGTGGGTTAAAGCGCACCACCGGACCTTGTCAGGGGTGTACCGGAAAGTACTGGAGTTGGTGCAGCGTCAACAACAATGGGACAAGACAAGGTACGACCGGTGGTTGAAGACCTTGCCGTTGTTGCCAGGGGACTGGGTGCTAGTGAGGAACTTCAGGCGTCGGGAGCAAGGTAAGCTGGCCCCACGTTGGTCCCCCCATCCTTTTGATGTCGTCCGTCAGCTTCAGCCAGAGAAGCCGGTGCATGTGGTCCGGCCGTAAGGGGGTGGTGAGGAGCGGACCCTGCACCGGAACAACTTGCGTGCCTGCCCAGTGGGAGACACCTGGACGGAGCCCCCTAGCGCCAAGGAAGCCGGGCGGGTTCCAGAGTCAGAACTCCCAAGGGGGGCATGGGGCTGGAACCTGGTGTGGGTCCCGACCCAGGGTCCTGGGGATGAGCCTGCTGTTCCCCTAGAGGAACAGCCCCAGGAGGAGGCAGCAGAACCTCCTGAGCTGCGGAAGAGGCACCCCTCCGTCGCTCCCAACGTGCGACGAGAGGGCAGCCTCTGTGCCGGTACATTGAGGAAGCGTAGTCGGGACGACTACCAGTAAAGCGGGGGAGAAATCTGTTGGGAGGTAAGCCGATAGTTGCTGCCGCGTTGAGCGCCGCAATCAAGGGACTTAATTGGGAACCGCGGCTGCGTGCTTGAGCCGGGGAGATTGAATTATTGCCGCTGCCGAACTGGCGGGGTCCGTGGCTGTTCTGGATTGTCTTGATTAGCGGGGTGCAGGTATAAAAGCACAACAATTCAGGCAGTCGGGGGACGGATGGCTCGGAAAGGAAACATTCTGCACTGCGGGTTTTACTGGGGAAGTTTTTTTCTTTTTTTGGTTTATTTCGGTTTTTGTTGCTTTGGTTATTTTCGGTTTCGATTTTGGTTGTCGTTTTTGGCCAGGTTTTACGTTTGTTTTGGGAATATTTCTGTTAAGTTTTGCTTTTGTTTCTTTTTATTTCTTTTGAGTTGGTTAGGGGAGAGATCCAGGGAAGGGATCTTTTTTAATAGGTGCGGGAGTGAAGAGCAAGTGATGGCAGAGTGCTGCAGATCCAGACTGCTTCCAGGAGTGACGCCCGGAGCAGGCAAGGCAGCGGAGGCCGGCGGGAGAAGAGAAGTGAGGCTAGAACAGCAAAGCGACGATACCCCAGGCTGGGCAGGAGGTGAATCGGGGCGGTGCCCCTGTGCAGTAAGGGACATGACTTGCGGTGTTGCCATTTGTGTGTGTGCGTGCCCTCTTGCAGTCTGCCCAGCCTAGCAAAGTGGGTGATTTAGGCCACTGTGTTCTTTTCCCCCAGCGCAGCCACAGCGCCTGCTCCGGAGCTGCGCGAGAAGGATGAGCGGCGAACACCAGCATCAGGAGGGAGCAGTCTGGACCAGGGACATCAGCAGCACTCCGTCATTATTTTTTTTGGGTTTTGTTTTTTTATTTTGGGACACAAGTGAGGCTCGGCATAGCGGCGCAGGCCGAGTTGCGTCCCACCCTTTCTTTTTGTTGTTTGGCGGGTGGTACCTCCCCTTGGGCGGTCGAGAGGGGTCTCTTCCCTGTCACCAGGGCCGGCACAGGAGGCGAGTCTGTGGGGTCACGGTGCGGTGTGTGTGTGTGAGTGCATGGGGGTAGTGTGCGGGGTGTTAAGTTGCTGTGCTGTGTGGGGGTAGGGCAATCTCGCTCAGGGTGCCGGGCACGTGGGGGGGAGAGAACGGGACAAGGGAAGGGCTGCCGTAGAGAAGGGGGAGGAGGAAGGTTAGGAGGGGGGCAGCGGTGCATGAGCCGTCCATGAATGAATTGCCTTTTAAATTAAATAAAGCTTTTGTATCTGCACTCCTGCGTCCTGGTCGTCTGTGGCGGGCGGATCTATCGGGAACCTGTGTTGGGTGACGGGGGCTGTTGGTGGCGTTCATGGCTCCTGACACTTACACTGCGGAGGAACAGGCCAATATCAAAATGGAATTTGCAGCGACGTCTGGTTTTCCTAATGTAATCGGCGCAATCGACTGCACTCACATTGCAATATGGGCACCAAGAGAGGATGAAGTTGTTTTTGTAAATCGAAAACACTTTCTTTCAATCCATGTCCAAATTATTTGCGACTCCACTATATCACTTACAAACGTCATTGTGCAAAGGCCTGGATCTATCTCCGTGTCCGAATAATTTCTTTTCTTACATCGTGCCATTGATCCTCAACATCAATCTGCATTTCACTCAGATTTACCTGGGATCTTTATATGCTAATTTGACTGATTAAAGGCGTGTCTCGGTCCATATAAGAACAATTGTGGGAGTGGACGTTGAGCGCGTTCATGTGCACATAATCTCACGCTAATTTGATTTATGCTCAGATTTATGAAGACAATTAGGTGTACGCATGTTCCTACGGCAAGTTGTACCCAAAGATTGATACATATGGCCCTAGGTCTTAAACTCAAAGGCTGGGTATTTACAGTTTTTTACAACCGTTTTCACACTTAGGTCAATACCATGGCCACTTTTTCAAAACTCTTAACACTGTGTGCTTAACAACCATGCATATGAGCACATCAGTTAATCTTTCGTGAAAATGCACTACAACCACCAAAACACTTCATAATTCATCCAAAAGTGACTCATGCTGCCTTAACTATAGCAAATGCTCTCTCCCAGCAGACTACTTTGTCACTCAAAGTACAATGGACTGAAAAACAGAAACAACTTGAAGCATTGCAAAATGCATAGATAATGTGTAGCTGTATCCTCTGTTTTAGCATAGATTACTGTAGTGTTGCATTTTACAGTTTTTGCCGATTGCTTACAATGAGCCAAATTCTGCAAAAAGCATGTGTCAAAACTCTACACACAAGCAAAATAAGACACAACACTTGATAACAAACACCTCACAGCTATGTCAAAATGAAACTCTGCAATCAAAACCTAACAATCCTTTCTAAAGATGTCATTCTTGCAACGAAATGATACACACGTGCACCATTTGAATCACTCTTTCAAATCAACAGCAACACACTGATGTGCTTTATAAAAAAACACTGCAGTCTTTACTATTTTTATTGTCATTTTCTCAGACAGTCCTCTGTGAAACTCAAGAATAGAATTTCTGCAGTAATCAGTTGACAGTTTTTTTCACAACAAAAGTTTTTTTTTTTTTTTTTACAAGGAAACGAAAATTCTTACAACAAATAAGAAAAGTAGAATTACAGTTATCAATATACAATCCAATTACAGTACATTTGTTGTGTTGTAAACAAAACAAAACAAAAATGAAACCAAAAAAAAAAATTACTGGAAAATGTAAAAAAGGGATTTTTTTGTTTGGGGGGAGGATGGTTATGGATCCCGCCTTCTATTTGGATCTGGCCACAAGACCTCGTCTACATCGCAGCCAATGTCCTGTCAGGCTAAACAACGGGGAAAATATCGCCTTGTGTGCCGAATCCACCCTTGAATTGACCCCACCTCAATATCTCCGCATGCCTCTTCCATTGCTTGCAGAAGAGGCATGCGGGCATGTGGTTGGCGGTCATACACTTTCCATCTCCATGCTGAAAAGAATTCTTCAATCGGGTTCAGAAATGGGGAGTAAGGGGGCAAGTATAAAACTGTTGTCCCAAATGACAACAAACCTGGGCTGCTCAGGTCCGTCCTGTACAACTATGTGATGTAGTTCATCCAGAAATGTGATGATCTGTGGAGTGTTGTAGGGGCCTAAGGTGGCATGGTGATGGAGAACTCCTTGAAGACTAATGGCAGCACACAAGGTGATTTTACATTTACAATTGCCCTGTGACCGATAACATTATGGCCTGATTTTAGCCAAATTGAATCCAGCTTCATCTATAGATTTATATATGAGCCTGTGCAGCTGCATCAAGTTCCAGGACTCGCTGAAACAGAATACATATATTGTGAATAGTGTTACACAAAACTCACAATTACAATATCTACATTTTCATACAAGTAGGGACTGGGTTGGGTCAGTTGGGTTACATTTACATGTAAAAAAAACTACAAGCTACAGGCAGGGCAGGTGCCAACCTAAACCCCCACCCACACACACACCCTCACTCACACACACAGACACACAAGGGTACGTGTATATCTTTTTGAATGTATCTATACAGTACTGATACAATCAACAGCCATTACTGGATCACATCACAATATCAATATGTAAAGTACAGTGACACTTACTTGGACATAATCATAGCGAAGATCCTTGACCCTAATGCTGTTTCTCTCAAATGGAACCCCGTAGAGCTGTTTCATGCTGATGTGGTGTTTGTGCAAAATCCGGCTGAGAGTGGAAATGCTGACCCTGTTTATACTATTGAATATATTGTGATCTTGAATTATTCACTGTTGTAGTTCACGGAGGCGGATGGTGTTGTTTGCCGCACTATATCCACAACAGCGAGTTCTTGTTCTCGGGTGAACAGGCATTGCCGTCCACCCCGAGGAGGTCGTCTAGTCATTCTGTAGAAAATGCAATCACAAGATGTCATTGATTAGGTTCTTTTTTACATACTGTACACGGTACTGTAACATCACAATGGTACTTATACTTCACAGCACTACCCATTTTTGTTCACTAAGGAGCAAAGTACAGTACTGTACAATACTGTACTGTAATACTGTAAGGTAATGTGACATATACAGTAGAGTTGAAGACATACCTGTTCTCCATTCTGAATGTCATTATGGACACTACTGTGTAACGACTCAGGTTAGGATGGACTCTTTGCCCAGCCTCCCTCATTGTGAGGCCATGATTGATGACATGGTCCACCAAAGTAGCCCTAATGTCATCTGAAATATATCTCTGTCCTGGTCCCCTTCTTTGTCCTCGTCCTCATCGTAGTACTACCTCTCTCTCTCTCTCTGTGTTCCTCTACCTCTTCCTCTGGCTCTCACTGCCTCCATGTTTGCAGAGTTCTCAAAACCTTACCTGAGCTCTATTTGTAGTGCTAAGGGTCAGACTGATTGGTGTTAAGTTTTCTGTGTGAGTGTTTTCAGGTGTGTGCGTAAGTATTTCCAATTACCAGATGTGTTTTGCATTTTAAATAGAAGTGTTTCCCCAGTGATAACAAGGGATTTCATTTTTGAATGAAGTGTCTGATGTATGAAACAGTGTGTAATGTTCTGCAATAACTGTTGAAGAACTGCAAACAAAGTGCAAAGCAGAAAACGTGTTTAAGGTATGGTTACAATGTGCTTAAGGTATTGTTACAAGGAGTTTAGGTTTTGAAGCTTTGGTCTAAGCATTCCTTTTTTGGATGTAAGCAATTGGCAAAAACTGTAATAAAAAAAAAAGAAAAAAGAATGACACCTCTTTAGAGTACATATTGTAATACCAAACAAATAATTCTAAAATGCTGCAATATGTTTCATTACAGCAATATGCTAAAATGTCTGTTACTGTATAGGCCTACCACAGCACAACAAAAAGCATGCTGATGTTACATATTCATTTCTAGTGCATTAAGTTACAAACAACAACACATGATACAGCATACCACAGTAATACCACTGGAAGTCTACTGTAGCCCAAATGCTGATCCATCCTGTCCTCTCTATTTGGCATCAAACTTTTACATGAACTTCACATTTACAGTAACATTCTCCTGCCTTGAATCTTGGAAATATGTAAATCTTTAGCATATCTTACTGTATCCACCCCTACAATCATCCACAAATATTGCAAGCCAAGCAGATGAAGAAACTTTTGATCTGTTGGTTTGCCTCTCACAATAGATGTCACGATTGAGTGTAGTAAATTTACGGTATGCTGTAAATGAATGAATCTTTTATCGGAAACCAAGAATAACAATTTTTACTATGTAATGTACAACAATATATGATAAAGAAACAAATCACAAAAGCAACAGTATTCTTCAGTGGGCTTTACTGTATTTTGCCATTTGTTCTCACAGTTCAATATACTGTAGTACAGAAAAGAAAAATACATTACAATCAATTACTCTAACAAAAATGCATATGGATGTTGTTAGGAGACAGTTTTGTGGAACGGCACAGTGTTTGATCCGGAGGCAAGCAATGTGTATTAGAATACAAACGCCAGAGACAAGCGATGTGTATTTGAATACAAAGCGATGCCGCTACATCCAACCGGAGCCAAAAGGTGCCAATTCACAATTACCGCTACTGCCAGTCCGGGGAACGTGGGGTTCCCCATGACCATATATGGACTTCCTTTCCAGGGGTTTCCTGGCCGCCACATGTAAATGTACCTCCTGAAAACTGTATAAATGTGAACCTTACATTGTACCTGTCGAACTTCGGCTCCATGCTGTTGTTCCCACGGCCGGCTGTGTAAATAAACCTTCCTGTCTTTTACTACAAACTGTATCTGCTTCTTTGTCGGAAAATAAATTATTTCGCTCCTCCGGGAGTTTACTAACAGATGTATACAGTAATTTGCACATATATTGTCTGCCTATCAGTGGCTACTGTTGGCCTGGCCTAATCCATCCTGTCCCTTGCATTTGGCCATAGATTTTCATCAACATCACACTGAATGCTATCTCCTGCCATACACCAAGGAAAAAATCTCTTAGAGTGCCTTATCCAGCCCTGGATGTCTTCCACTGTTATGTCCATACACCCAGCAGCCATTGCATCTAGAAGTGACATCTGGTCATGGGGCTTTGGTCATATACCTTCCATCTCCATGCAGAAAAAAATTCTTCGATGGGGCTGAGGAACGACATCTTCCTGGGATGGGCTGT
The DNA here is from genome assembly GCA_019176425.1 of Megalops atlanticus. Taxonomy (NCBI): domain Eukaryota; kingdom Metazoa; phylum Chordata; class Actinopteri; order Elopiformes; family Megalopidae; genus Megalops; species Megalops atlanticus. The sequence goes on along the minus strand of CM032890.1, from coordinate 1,977,277 downwards.
AAACCACTCTGTGACCTGGCGGGAGTGGTGAAAGGCCACATTGTCCCATACAATCACTAATATTGATATATTCTGCCTCTCTTGCTCTCTTGCTGCTGAAAGCCTTTGATACAGTTCATCAAGAAAAGCAATAAGGCGTGCTGTATTGTATGGGCCAATGACAGCCTTATGCAGCTGCAGTCCATCACCAGATATTGCTGCACACATGGTGATGTTAGCCCCCCTCTGGCCTGGAACATCTACAGTTGCCCTTTTCCCGATCACATTCCTTCCACGGCAGCGTCTTTTTGCCAAGTTGAAACCGGCCTCATCCACAAAGATGAATGTGTGTTCGGTTTCACTGGCTTCAAGCTCCATGACAACACAAAATTAGAATACACATAGTACCGTAAGTCACAAATTGCATAGCTTACTACTGTTGTGCAAAATGTCAAAGAAAATGTGTGTGTGTGCTGTGTTGTTCAAAATCACCTTAGATATCTTACCTGGACGTATTGGTACCTGATTTCCTTGACACGCTCAGAGTTCCTCTCAAAGGAGACAGTGTAGAACTGTTTCATTCTCATCTGATGTTTCTGTAGCACTCTTGAAATGGTTGTAGTGCTAACATTCTCAATGTTTGAAAATACATTGTTGTCTGCGATTATGTTTTCGTATTTCTCTTAGCCTGATGCTGTTGTTGGCGATGACCATCTCAACAATTGTATCCTCCTGTTGAGGCGTAAATATTCTTCCCCTTCCCCCCTGTGGGAGGTAACCGCTGGGTCCTACAGTAGGGAGTCAGAGACAAATGTGCACTGATTCGTCAGTTTTTTCTAGAGACTTTTCTCAAATCACAGTGTCGTGGGATGACCGAGAGGTGATAATAAAAATACTGATGAGGTCAAAAAGGTTTGATGAGGTGCTGGTGGTTTATTTCACCCAAGCCGTGACTGGTGAAAGTAACAACAAATAATACTAATTTAACAATAACGAAAAAGAAAAAAAAAAACAAAGAATAACACAAACATGCAAAATGCAAACAGTAATTGCCTAAGCAGGCCAAAAGAGAACACATCAATTATCCTGTGATTCTCACTACACTCTTTGCCCCCTCTACTGACTGAGAGTTGCTCTTATAAAGGCAATCAGCCATCTTGGATTAAACTAATCAGAACAAAATAAATCAATTAACTCAACAAAAGCCATAATGCAATAAATACTGGCATACAAATAATACTCAATCACATCTAAAATGTTTCCTGGATATTTTCACTCCTTACAAACCAATACAATTAAATTATAAAAGATTAATCAGCAATCACCGGAAACTCCCCATCGTCACCTCCCATGTTGGTCAGCCCCATTTGTCTTCTCTCCCCCAAACCTACAAGTCCCATCAGCCCCCAGCCCTCGGGTCCTTTGGCTGATGGAGTCCGTCCTGCTGGTGCCCATGGATGCACAGGTAAGCCCGGTTTCCCCCCAAACCACAAACATTACTTTAACTGAAAACAGATGTGCAATTGACAGAAAAAATTGTCTGATATTAGAAATGCTTAAACATTCAGTTGGCCACCCTGCATGTTAAAACATTCCAACTGTCCTTCTTGTTTTATAGAGTCAGTGGTTTGGATGTCTTTTGGGAGGAGGAAAACCAAAGGAGCTGGTGAAATACAATGGGGATATGTTTGCCCTTCTGCTTACTTAAGCTAAATTCATGTAACGGTGTAGCGAAGGGTAAGAGCAGTCACCCCACCCAGCCTTGAACCCAGGTCTACGGGGTACCAAACAGCCAACTTTGACCACGACGCCAAAGAGCCAGGCTCGTTGGTATGGCACTCAAAGCACATACTCAACCGTAGTGACGGCACTCCGTCACACTGCCCTCCCCTTCGGGAAGTGTGCCCATGCGCTTCACGCACACAGGCGTCCCTCACGCATTCCCCCCCGTACTTCTCGCATCCCAGGGTGCCCCACTCACTCGTGCTTCACCCATCTCTGGGGTCCCTCACACCAGGGTCAACCTAACCTGGGGGTCCCTCATACGGCTCACACACTGGGCACGCCTCCAATGGCCTCACAGCCAGCCATCACACTTCTGACACCACTTGTAGCGAAGGGCGAGAGCAGTGTGTGTCTGTTTGTGTGTATGCGTGTATGTGTGTGTGTGTTTGTGTGTATGCGTGTATGTGTGTGTGTGTCTGTCTGTTGTGTGTGTGTGTGTGTGTGTGTGTGTGTGTGTGTGTGTGTGTGTCTGTTCATGTGAGTGTATGTGTTCGTGTGTGTGTGTGTGTGTGTGTGTTTGTGTGTGTTTGTGTGTGCGTGTGTCTGTTTGTGTGTGCGTGTGTCTGTTTGTGCGTGTGTGGCTGTTCGTGTGAGAGTGAGTGTGTGTATCTGTTCGAGTGTGTGTGTCTGTTTGCGTGTGTGAGTTTGTGTGTCTGTTTGTGTAAGTGTTTGTGTGTTTGTTCATGGCTGTGTGTGTGTGTGTATCTGTTCGTGTGGGTGTGTGTGTGTTTGTTTGTCTGTTCGCATGCGTGTGTGTCTATACGTGTGTATGCTGTATGTGTATGCGTGTGTCTGTTCATGTGAGTGTCTGTTTGTGTGTGTGCTTGTATGTGTATCAGTTTGTGGTTGTGTGTGTGTGTATATCTGTTTGTGTGGGTGTGTTTGTGCGTATGTTCGTGCATGTGTGTGTTCATGTGAGTGTGTGTGTTTGTGTGTTTGTTTGTGTGTGCGTGTGTGGCCGTTCATGTGTTTGTCTGTTCGTGTATGTGTGAGTGTTCGTGTGTCTGTTCGTGTGTGTGTGCCTGTTGGTGTGTGGGTGTGTGCATGTGTGTCTGGTCGTGTGAGTATGTGTATCTGTGCGTTTGTGTATGTGTGTCTGTTCGTGTGTGTGTTTTTTTGTTTTTTTTTTTTACAAATCTGTTTATTGATGGAAATTGGTGGTATACAGAGAGTAAAAAGGGAAGCGTTAAAAGTACAATCTCCATTTTTTTTTCCTCTAACTCCAACATCTATCAACAACATTAACATCATCCAACAATACTTTGAACTAGTATGATGAATGTACAAAGAAAAGGAAATAATAATAATAATAAAACAAATACAAACCCCCACAATAATCATCCAAAAAAAACTACTTTAAGCCCTGGATGCCTTTGTATAGTAAATGTGAATAGGTGCTTCAGTGCATTATCATATGTACCGCACACTCTCAAAGACAGTGTGGAAAGCTAGGGTAAGTTAAGTGGACTCTGTCTCCAATTCTTTTAAGTTATAAAAGTAGTTAATAATAGGCTGCCATCTCCGGTAGAAATTCTTCATTGACCCTCTCAATGTAAATTTAATTTTTTCTAGTTTGAGAAAGAGCATGACATCCTCTAGCCAATGGGCAAGCGATGGGGGTGTGATGGATTTCCACATAAGGAGAATTCTACGGCGGGCAAGCAGTGAAGTGAATGCAATAACATCATATTGGGCTTTAGTGACTGTGTCTATGGGAACACCAAATATTGCAATTAAGGGGTTTGGTTCAATGGTTATGTTGAGACCCTCAGATAATGTTTTGAACACTCCAGACCAATAAGTTTCAAGGGAAGGGCAGGACCAAAAAGTGTGAGTAAGATTTGCAGGAGAAACAGAACACCTGCTACAGCTTGCATCAGCCCCCGGATATATTTCAGCCAGTTTCGCTTTACTATAATGTGCTCTATGAAGCACTTTAAACTGAATGAGTGACAGGCGGGCACAGGATGATGATGGATTAACTCTTTCCAGTGCATGGTCCCAATAATCTCCTAATTCCATTCCTAACTCCTCCTCCCAACCAGACCGAATCCTAGCCAGGTTGTGGTTTTCCAAAGAGATCAATTTTTGATATAAAACAGATATAATTCCTTTTTCTGGTTTTAGACGCGTCATGTATTCCCAGAGTCCAAGCTCCGGCAGGGAGGGGAAGGAGGGATAATTAGCCTTGAGAAAATGCCGTATTTGGAGATATTGAAAAAACAGTTGTCTAGGGAGGTCATGCAGTCTCTGTAGATTTTCATAACTGTCCAGTGTTTTAGAACTATAAAGGTCCTTAAAACAGTAAATACCCCTCCTCCACCATTCCATAAATGATAAGTCTATAATAGACGGACAAAAAAGATGGTTTTTGTGAATGGGGCCAAGGATTGAGGCAGATATAAATTTGTAATTAGAGCGAAATTGGTTCCAAATTTTCAGTGTAGAGAGCACTACAGGATGAGAGGTGAAGTTGGAAGATCTTATAGGCAAGGATGAATAAATTAAAGCCCTGAGGCTAGACTGCTTGCATGACTGTTCCTCTAGAACACACCAGCTTATATGAGGAGAGTGCAGCCAACAGACTATCTTTTGAATATTTGCGGCCCAGTAGTAGTGGATAAAGCTGGGCAAAGCAAGTCCGCCAACACAGCGCTGCCTTGGTAAAAGGTCCTTCTTAACTCTGGGTACTTGGTTGCCCCATATAAATGAGGTCACACCTTGATTAATTGATTTAAAAAATGATTTAGTAAGAAAAAGAGGTAAACATTGAAATATGTATAAAAACTTTGGGAGCACAGTCATCTTCACTGCGTTTATACGACCTGTCAAGGTAAGTGGTAGAGCAGACCATCTTTTAAAATCATCCTTCATTTGGTTAACTAATGTTGTGAAATTTGATGCATGAAGAGAAGTGAAAGATTTGGTAATATTAATTCCTAAATATTTGAAACCGGCATGAGAAAGGTGGAAAGGAAAGGAGGGTGCTAGCCTGGAGGGAGCCGGAGAGCTGAGTTTAAAACACTCACTTTTCTGCAGATTGAGTTTGTATCCAGAAAACATCCCAAAATCCTCCAGGATAGACACAATTGAAGAAGCAACGATGGTTGGGTGACTAACATAAAGCAACAGGTCATCAGCGTACAGTGAAACCCTGGGTTCAACCCCCCCTCTAATTATACCTTGAAATGCTGATGTGGTTCGTAGGGCTATGGCAAGTGGCTCGATCACAATGGTAAATAAAAGTGGGGAAAGTGGGCAGCCCTGTCTCATGCCTCTTGTTAAAGGAAAAAAATTTGACCGTAAGCCATTGGTTTGTACACACGCTTGGGGATCTTTATATAAAAGCTTAATCCATTTAATGAAGTTGACACCAAAACCAAATTTTTTCAAAGCTGCAAATAAATACTGCCATTCAACGCGGTCAAATGCTTTCTCTGCATCCAGAGAAATTACTGCTTCAGGCACACAATCTGAATTTTTTGTATATGCTATGTCGATCAAGCGGCGGATGTTTGCAAATGAGTGTCGCCCTTTAATAAACCCTGTTTGATCTTCGGAGACAATTTCAGGGAGTGGATCCTCCAGGCGGCAGGCCAACACTTTAGCCAGGATCTTAGCATCTACGTTCAAGAGAGATATTGGGCGATAGGATCCACAGTGGGTGGGGTCCTTATCTTTCTTAAGAAGAAGTGAGATGGACGCTTGAGAGAAAGCAGGGGGTAAAGAGCCTCAGTCTAATGATTCATTGAAAACTTCCAGGAGGAGTGGCGCGAGCTGGTCTTTGAACTTTTTATAAAACTCTACAGGGTATCCGTCCACGCCTGGAGTTTTATTATTCTGCATGGCCACAATGGCTCCAATGACCTCCCCTATCTCTAACTTTTGTTCAAGTGTAGAAACAGCTGTTTGATCAAGAGAAGGGGTTTCTATATTGTTCAAAAAGGCCATCAAGGGTGTTGTGTCTGTGGGGGAATCTGAAGTATAAAGTGATATGAAATGAGAGGCAAATATATCATTTATATATTTTGGGTCTGAAACTAAATTACCTTGCTCATCTTTTACCTGGGGATAAGACGAAATGCGGCCTGCAGCTTTAATTGGTGAGCAAGTAAATGACTAGATTTATCCCCATATTCATAGGAGGCCCCACAGGTTTTTAGTAGAAGTTGCTCTGCGCGTTTTGTAGTTAGAATGTTCAGTTTAGCTTGCAACTCTACCCGTTTCTTATGTAACTCAGCGTTGGGGGATTCTGAATAGAGCTGGTCAAGTTTACGTATAGAGTCAGTTAAGCTTGAGACTTCCTTGAAGTTTTCCTTTTTGGTAAACGCCACATATGAAATAATAAGCCCCGTGAGGTAGGCTTTAAGTGATTCCCATAATAATGAGTATGAGGTTGTGTCTGTTTTATTTGTGCTGATATAATAATCTATGTTGGTTGCCAGACATTGACAAAAGTCTTCATCTGACAGTACAAGGGATCTAGTTTCCATAGTGGACGCTGCTTTATATTCAGAGCAAAAGAAAAATCTAGAACAACAGGGGCGTGATCAGAGATAATGATGGCAGAGTAGTCAACAGATTTAATTGAAGCTATGAATGAGCTGTCAATGACGAAATAATCTATGTGAGAGAAGGAACGGTAGACTGGGGAGAAGAAAGAGAACCGCTTCAGAGTTGGGTTGAGGAGCCGCCATGGATCTATACAGCCACTTTGTTCCATAAATGTTGTGAATGCCTTTGCCATGCCTGAGGGTGATGATTTTTTGGAACATGACCTATCTAATCTAATGTAGGATTGATAGCACAATTTAAGTCACCTCCCAGAATTAGTTTATGAGCATCCAAGTTTGGGAGCAAAGACAGAAGTTTATTAGCAAACTCTGTGTCGTCCCAAGTAGGAGCGTAAACATTCACAAGAAGAACATTGGTCTGGTAAAGACAGCTGCTGATTATAACAAAGCGACCATAGGGGTCGATGATGACCTCTGTTGGTGTAAACTGCACCTTTTTATTAATGAGATTGGCAACGCCTTTTGAACTACCATTGTGTCTGGAGTGATAGACTTGGCTAATCCAAGTTTTGCGCAAACGAATGTGATCTTTCAAATGTAAATGTGTCTCCTGTAAAAATAAAATATCAGCGTTGAAAGATTTGAGGTGAGAGAAAACTGTAGATCGTTTGATTAGTCCATTCAGTCCCTTAACATTCCATGAAACAAAGCGTACTAATGAATTACTGTCCAATCTATCAGAAGAAACCATAAGAGTGTGTTGATTTAAAGTTCTGACAAAAAGGATTGTACAGTATTTTAAAGAAACATGAGAGGGGCGGTGGGGCCATAGTGTAAACAGATAGATTTGTATGTGCTCTCCGAAGCCTTACATGAAGCTGAAGTAAATAGGACTGTGATAAAGGCTTGTGTCCTGGGCTAACCCACATGAAAAATGAAAAAATGGAGGGAAAAAAGAAAAAAAAATCAAAGAATAAGCACAACAACATGAACAACAACAATAACACTTTCCTAGATCCTCCTCTATTAAAGAACCTGAGGAGCATCGCAAGCTTAACCAAACTACAGACTTTCCGATTTGACATTTCCTAAGAAACAATAATGATAAAAAACCAAATGCCACTGATGTGGCTCCCAAAGTCATGCAACAAAGCAGAACCCCATATATGTTTAAAAACTAAACTTTTCAAAAGTACATATTTCCCATCTCCCTCTATCATCCCTCCAAAAAAAAAAAGAAAAAGAAAAAAGGGGGGTTGGTCCATTGTGGCCAACTGTCCCATTTTAAGAAAGGAAGAGGGGCACTCAAGCCCGAGTGGATGCTGATGCATCAGAGGCATCAGTGCCCCAATGTTCGCGGTAGAATTCCATCGCCTTTCCGGGTGTGTCAAAATGCAACTCTGTATTGTCAAACCACACTCGGAGGCGGGCAGGGTACACCATTCTGAACTTGACCTTCTTTGCGTAGAGCACAGCCTTCACTTCTTTGAATGCTGCCTGCTTGCGTCCCACTTCCGCACTGACATCTTCATGGAGAAACACTCTGTAGCCCCTAAAGTCCATTATTCGCTGATGTCTCTGTGTAATAATCCGATGCTTGTCTTGAAAATTGTGGAATGAAACGATAAAAACTCTTGGGCGTGGATGACCGTTCGCCTCTGACTTGGCTGGCCCCAGTTGGTGGGCATGAGCAAGAACGAGGGGGGTCGGGAAGAATTCTTTTCCAAAAACTTCTTCGAAAAAGTGTGTCATAAAAGCAACAGGGTTAGACCCTTCCACCCTCTCAGGAATGCCCACGACTCTTAAATTGAGCCTGCGTGAGCGATTTTCTAGATCATCAACTTTCTCCTTCAACCAGGCATTTTCAGTCTGGACGGTGTTTAGCTTAGCTTCAACCAGGGCAAGCCTCTGTTCGCTTTGGTCGAGAGTAGCTTCGATTCCACATGATCCGTTCTTTGTGTGACTCGTACAGAGATTTCACTTGATTCAGTGTCGAGTTGAGAGGAGACAAAGCTTTGTCTAGCTCCTTCTTTATAACAGCGTGGATAGCCTGAGTGAGCTCTGAAAGAAGCCCCGAGCGGAGTTGGTCAAACTGCTCAGCTAGCTCCATGCTAGGAGCTTGACTAGTCTGGCTGGTCGCAGAAGCACTTTCTTTATCACTTGGTTTTTTGCCACAGAGCTGCTTGTTTGACATAGTAAGGATCGGCTGGTTTGTTGAAAATGACTTCAATGCACTGCATTGACTGGTATCACTAAAATAAATGGGGTAAACTAGCAAAAATAAAGTAAAAATTCGGGAGCCACTTCACTGTCCACCTACTCACGCCATCACCAACCCGTAAGTCCTCCTGTTCGTGTGTTTGTGAGTTTGTCTGTTCATGGTTGTGTGTGTGTGTGTGTGTGTCACAGCTCAGGCAGGGACTCGGGCGCAGACAGGAATGCAGGTGCAAAAACGGGTTTAATGAATCCAAAAAACACAGTCCAGAAATCAGAGTCAAAAAGCAGGCAAGGGTCACAAACCAGTAAAGACACAGCAAACAAAACCAAAAACAGATCCAAAGACAAGGTCACGAGAACAGGCAAAAAATCAGAATAACGGGTAAACAGGCAGAACAGGAAAAACGCTCGTAACAACACAGTGAAACTGGGACAAACTCGCGACGAGACAAGAAACAAACGGGGATTATATGGGGTAAGGCTAATGAGGAGATGGGATACAGGTGTGCCGGCAGGCAGGTGGAACTGGTCAGGTAACAAGGTGGGCGGAGACAGGGCGGAGAGCAGGGCAGGGCAGGAACATAGGGGAAAAACAAAAGCACATGGATGGGGAAAACGAAAACAAACCAGGCTAAGAAGCCACAGTCCTGACAGTGTGTTCATGTGTGTCTATTTGTGTGTTTCTCTTTGTGTGTTTGTGTCGGTTCATGTGTCTGTGTGTGTGTGTGTGCCTGTTCGTGTGAGTGTCTGTGTGTGTGTGCGTGCGTGTGTGTGTTCATGTGTGTTTGTGTCTGTTTGTGTGTGTGGTTGTGTGTCTCTTCATCCGTGTGTGTGTCTGTTCATGTGTGTCTGTTTGTGTGTTTATGTCTGTGTGTCTGCATGTTCGTGTGTGTGTGTGTTGGTTCGTGTGTCTGTTCGTGTGTATGCTTGTATGAGTGTCTGTGTGTTTGTTCATGTGTGTGTACTGTATGTGTCTGATTGTGTGTTTCTATTTGTGTGTTTGTATGTGTGTGTGTTTGTGTGCGTGTGTGTCTGTTTGTGCATGTGTCTGTTCATGTGGGTGTGTGTGTTTGTGTGTGTCTGTTTGTGTGTGCGTGTGTGGCTGTTCATGTGTGTGTTTGTTCGTGTGAGTGTGTGTGTGCGTGTTTGTTCGTGTGTGTATGTGTCTGTGTGTGTGTGTCTGTTTGTGTGTTCTTGTGTGTGCTTCTGTGTGTGTCTGTTTGTGTGCGGGTGTGTGCTTCTGTGTGTGTCTGTTCGTGTGAGTGTGTGTATCTGTGCGTTTGTATGTGTTTGTTCGTGTGTGTGTTTATGTGTTTGTCTGTTCATGGTTGTGTGTGGATGTTCATGTGTGTGTGTGTGTGTGTGTGTTACGTCCCAGATGTGCAATGGCGTCCAGGGGTATGGATGAGGGACGCAACAAAAAAATACACAGGGAAACACAGATATACACAGGGAAAGGGGAGAGGACAACAGACGGTGCCAACAAAAAGAACTTAACAAAACAGAAACAACCCTACACACCTTCACCCAAAACATACAACTGACTACAAAACAAAAAGGGTGGCAGAGCCGAACAAAACCTAACTACACTAACTACCTTCAAACAAAATATACAGAAGTGGCACCCGCCTCTAATCTAACCCTATACAGGATGAAAGACTACATGGGGATCCCCCACTTCACCTGCCCTCCTCCCACGACAACCGAATGCATTAAATCCGAGACACAATCCAGAATCACAGTCAGAAACCTATGCAAAGTCAAAACACAGTATGGGAAAGTTTGTAAATAGCAAATCAAGAAAATAACAATTCTCGAAGAATCCGGCATCTTTAAATTGGGGCGCTCCGTCTCTGGTTGGCCAGGCTGGAACGAAGAGGTGAGATAGCGTCAGGAGAGTAGCGAGAGAGGAGAGAGGGAGGAAAACCAAGACGCAGACGGCCCAGACCCCACTAATGCACAGTGCGCCACACGTATCAGTGTGTGTGTTTGTCTGTGTGTTTGTATGTGCGTCTGTGTGTGTGTTCATGTGTGTGTGTCTGTTCGTGTGTGTGTGTGTCTGTGTGTGTGTTTGTGTGTTGGTGTGTGGCTGTTCATGTGTGTGTGTGTGTGTGTGTGTCGGTTTGTGTGTATCTGCACACAAAAGTTAGTTTTTGAAAAATTCAAAATGGCAGAAAATCAAATATGGCAGACTTTAAGGGCAATGGGTGCATTCAAATTGAGATGACCCAAGGATTCAGAGGAAAAAAAAGATCACAACCCTAGGACAAACAGTTCAAAAGTTATAAGCAAAAATGTACCTTGAAATTTGGCCTGTTGGTGGTGCAACAGAGATGGATGCCTGGATTGGATTGACCCCAAATTTGATGCCTGGATACTTTGGACTGTCTTCTATCAATGTGCCAAATTTCATAAAAATCCACCAAGGGGTTGTATCGGCTGCCATAGACTCCCATTGCGGAAAGTATAATAGTGAAAAATTCTAACAATTACAATAGGTGCCTTGCTCCTTCGGTGCTTGGCTACTGACGTTTCGATGCTGTGTCGAGCTTCTGAAGCGCAGACGTTTCGAAACACCGCTCCGAAGTGTGGTTCAAAACGCCCATGTCCCGTGACCATGGCTAAGCGAACCTTCGGTGCGTTTCACCCGTTTCGACAGGTGATATACCTGCCTCCTGCGTTTGATTGGCAGTGTCTGGAACAAACCTGATCATACATCTGTCTCAACCGCAAACTCCCAGAATGCTTAAAATGTCAAGCAAATGCTTCCCAACTTCGAGGGTTTTTGTGAGAGAAATTTTGAGAGATAGCGACATACAGTGATTGACAGAGCGATTTAGTGAGTGATAGGCTAGATATAATGTTAGTGATACATATTGATAGATAGGCTAGTGAGAGACAGACAGTTAGTGATATAGTGACATATTAATATATAGAGAGTGATAGCAACAGATTGCTCGAGATAGGTGAGAGATAGTATAGCAATTTGATAAGTGTAGATAGATTGATAGATAGGCTAGATTATTCCACGTAAGACATCCCGATCTCTGGTGTGGCCTCTGACATGAAACTGAAATACCAAGCAATTGAAATAGCCTCACAGATGTTAATAAACACAACAGAAAAAAGAAATATTTATTGAAACACACTGTTCATTGCAGTCACGATTTGCTGTCTCTGACAATCTGAAAGCTTTTGTTTCTTTGTTTGTTTTATGGTGATTTCTTCAAAATATGTATTGATCATATGTATTGATAGCCTGGCATAACCCACCAGAATAATAAAGAGTTTAGAATTTGTCAACGCTTGTCAGTCGTTGTTTCACAGAATAGTATTATCAAGATGTGACGATCGCAAAAGTGGCCAGTAGGTGTCACCGTGGAGATGGGTGTCGGATTGTTTCGAAACCTCAGAACAATTCCTGACACAATTGCTTCGACCATTTCATTGTTTCACAAAGCCTCGCTTTGCCCACCACTACCTCTCCCTGAGTGCTAATTGTCAATTGTGTATTAATAATTGGTTAATTATGTGCACGTTGGCAATTTGTAAGGGAACCAGCTTATTGGATAACGAGCCACACCTTACTGGGAGAGGCTCACTTTGTCCCTGCTGCTGGTTTGCATAGGCTGCTTTCTTTGTTTGGGTTTAAAATAAATTATTGGTTTTTAAACTTTTGTTCTTTTGGGTTCGTTTATTGGAGAAGTATCAGCCAGCCTCTCTACAAAGCCACACAAGAACAGTTGTGCACCTGCCCTTTGGTCAAAGATATAGACCATCTCAAATTTGTCAGGTGCTACGTGTGTGTATATGCACTGCAGTATGCATCATCATTCATGCAGTTGTATGTTTACAGAGTGGGGATCAATGCAAACAACCCTAATGCGTAGTGAGGAGTTGGAGGCCTGCTACTGCTAGCAGTGTTTTGTGTTCCATTTCTGGAGACATGTTATTCTGCTTCAGAGGGAACACCACTCCCTGCCAAGAGACAAGAGTTGTCAGTTGTGACACATCATTGTGCTCCTCCCTCTCACAGCTTTGTTACTGTTCACTTTGTATGATTCATGTTCCAGTAGCCTGGTAGAACACATTGCAGCTACTGCTGACATCACTCTGAGGCGATTCAGTAGACAAATTAGGAATCAGACACATTTCCAGACCTTAAAAATATATAACTGACAGTATCGTAAAAATTGATGAGGTACCAGTTCAGCATATGAAATTTTTTTCATCACATAACACATCCATGCATTTTGAATACATCTGATAACATAACATCCTTTATACTTGATACAGTTCATATAGTTCAGTGCAGTTCAATACAAAATATGTTGTCATACATTACTGTTCAATTAAACACATGTTGAAGCATGTATGTACACAGTATATTTCAAACAGTCAGACTGTATAATGGTCCTAAATTCTGTGTATATACTCTCCTACAGTCTATATAAAATTGTGTACCATTTATTACAACATTACAATATCTGTAATATGTGAAACATATTTTGAAATACACTTGAGTATGAAATGTATAGATGATACATATGATTTTATGTCACTGTGTAAACAAAGCTTTTGCATTAACATGGTCCTCTGCTCCTGTTGCACACCTGATACTGGCTGGCAAGACCCCTTTTCGGGTATAAATCCATCTTACTGCTCCTCGCTCCATACTGCATCTATGGTAAAAATTAAAAAAAGACGAAGCTGAGTAGAGGCAGACCCAAATGCCTATTTACACAGATAAACTCATCCAATATCAGTTGTAGTGTACTGCTCTACAACAACAAGGAGGACAAAAGCAAAACCAAAACTTCTTTCAAAGTAAATTTTTGTTTCACACAGGAAAGTAAATTACATTAGAGGCATTTAGCAGACACTTTTATCCAGAGCAAGTTACCTTGGTTACAGTTTTTTGACAATAACATCCATTTATACAGCTGGCCCAAGGGTGCAGCAGCAATGACCCAGCTGCGAGTCAAACCAGTGACCTTTCAGTTACAAGTCCTACTCCTTAACCACTATGCTACACTGCATGATGAGAAATGTTATGAATATTATAATTTTGGCATTAGGCTGGGTCTGGGTTTTGAACTTTTTTATATTTATTACACTCTTCATTCAGAACACAGCTGAGGTTGCATGTGTGGTTACTTGCTAAAATCTATAATTTTCCATTTGTCATGGTAAGAATAAGTTGTTTTGAAAACACTGTAGCAGTGAATCTGGAACAGATCCATTTTGTATGTCTAAATTTAGTCCTCAAATGCATTATTTTTTCGAGGCAAATAAAAGATATCCTATTACTTTGCCTGAAATGAAGTGCAGCAGCAAAGGTTTTCACAAATCATTCAGTGCTAATTGTTCAAACACCTCTTCTACTGAAGAATCTAAGGAGTGACTCATGGGTTGCATTGTTTTTTGTATACATTTGAAGTCTTGAAATTGGAAAATAAACAAGACATATCAGTACATGTCAGACTGTATGGAGTTCCCTTAACATTTACTGACAAGCTAAAGAGTGCAGCTTGGTGACCAAATCGAAGGCAAAGCCAGCCCTCCCCTCTGGAGCACCGGCTGCATCACCAGGACAACCTTGTACTACTACACACAGGACCCCTTGCTCAAAAAGAGGTAAGCACTGCAAACGAGCCACAGGTCACCCTCATTATTCACGAACATCACATTTCAATCACACATTGCACATTCCTCATATGCCTCTACATAACAACTATATTAATTTGGTGTCCTTGCAAAAAGCTATTATATTTACTCAATTACTTTTTTAAATTCTGTTTTCCTTACTACATAGGCAAACAAACAAAAAAACTTATTACTAACTTGTTGTTTGGTTGTCCTGTAAGGTTCCATGCCTACAATGATAATGGGGTCATGAATAAGTGTTTAACTGGTATATCACTACACCAGCTGATTCAAGCTTTGCCGCTATGAATAAAAGCATCTACTAAATGAATGTAATGTTCGCATATTTTCCCGATTCAAAAGGAAATGTAAAAATATGTTGATGGGATCTGTATATATGCCTACTCGACTAAGTATAATGAATTTTCGATGTCTGAGATGTATTTTGGTTCGTGGAATCATTCGCAAAAAATTGTAATGGGCTGCCCTCAAGTGTTTTTGTGACCATGAACACAAACGCACAATGTCCACGCTGAACACTAGACAATCAATTCCACGTAGGAATCACAAAAGTTTAGCTTTTACTATAACTCATTATTAAAATAGGATAAACATTAGCCAGGGGAAAGGAGAGACAGCCAGTCAAATAATCCCACCAGTGTCTACAGTAACAGCGAGCTGGAAACAAAATAAAACATGAACTAATACAAATGGTTACTAATAGGTGTTCTGTCGATTTGTCTTACCTATCGAGCGGTCCTACCAACGGTTACTGCGCATGTGCACATCACAATTACATCATGTTCCTCGGGTTTAACGGGAAACCCATCGATTCATCCTACTTAGCGGAAGGATACTTGTGAGAAGGTTAGTATTGCATGTTTTTCATCATTAGTGTGGTGTTGATGTTAATTCAGCCTTTCTTCAAGCCTATTATAGAAAGCTATCTTATTGTTATTCAGTTCTTTCATTTTGTTTGTTTTATCTACAATTTATAATTTGGTATTTCGCAGATGCTTTTAAACCAAAGCGACTTACAATTAGTGCATCAATCAGGTTTGCCTAACTACCTCATAAGCAAAAGATAGCAGTAGGAATGCAAATTATTTACAGTACCATGCTCCTGTATATCCTGCAACAATGGAACAGAAATCTGCAAGCAAAACCTGCAACATAGAGACAAGGTTAGTACAGAAGATTTTTTATACCATAAAACGTAACATAACAGAAAGGTTACACAATAGGGGACAAGTGGATTCTGAAAAGGTGCGTTTTCAGGCTCCTGTGGAAGACAGCGAGTGATTCCGCAGTTCTGATTGGGTGAGGAAGGTCATTCCACCACCGCGGAACTAGGGCGGGAAAAGACATGGCTGAGTGGAGCGGCTAGCTGCCCAGAGGTTGAGCGGAGAGATCTGGTTGGAGTGTATGTATGTATCTAAATCGTCAAAGGTTGATCGTAGTCTCAGCTAGTGATAACACACCGATAACTGACTATCGCTAGCTACAAGCACGCATTTTATCGAATTCATACTTACCTGTATCTAATTAGTAATGTTCATACACACAATCAGTGGCAACTTTATGTACTAGAGATGCACCGAACTATCAGGCACCGATATCAGCCGATGTCTTTAGGTCTATAGGTTTTTCATTAACTGGAGTTAAGATTAATACAGCTTTATGTAAATAACTAATTTTGCAGTTTGCTGAACACTACCTTTTCACAGGAAAGATCAGTGAGGTGCAGACAACTCAGGAAGCTGTGAGCTCTGCACGAATGGAAGTAGCCTGTGCACTACTTCAGTGTCGAGGTAAGTGGTATAGTAATGCCATTACAACATCGTAAGAGTATATTTTACCTGGTGCTATTCATCATCAGTGGTTAGTACATTGTGCATCTTCAAATAAAGTTGTGCAGCAACTGAAGTATGGAAGACAAACCACGTTTGAAACTCCTCCCTTTTGAGTTACTTTAACCATGTATACACATTCCACTACCATTCATCGTGATGAGAAACATCAGGATAACGTTTGTTCCAAATCGGATGTTGGGAACTATATTTACTGAATATTATATGAATCCTATGAAATGAATGTGTTCAATTTGGGAGTCATGGCTGGTTCATTTGACATGGAATGACCCTGGTACAAAGATGCTGTTAGGGTTAAATTTGAACAGTGTGGAGATGGGGGGCAAGAGGGTTGGGGGTGTTTAGGTGCACTTTAAGCTCCAGCTCTACTCTCTGCTAGATTTTCAATCTCCATTCTATACAATTGTGTCAAGATTTGATCCTTAAACCTGAAAGAAATCATAGATACACAGTATGTTGTTATTGTCATAAAAGTAAAAGAATTTGCCTAAGACTTTTTGGTCTATATCACCCAAGCTGTGGAGCATGCACGTGTATGGGTAGGCACGGGCACTAAAGGAGATCAAGCAGCACAAACTGCCAGCCACTGCTGGCCAGGCTTCTGAGAGTCTGCGTGCAGCTCAGTGACCTGCCCTCCACCATGACCCTACTCATAAAAAGGAACTGGGACCTGAATCCTCAAGTAGAATCTTTTAATAAATTCACTGAGTTTGATTGGCAGAATTACTGCCATGTAAGATTGTGAGTTAAGTGGGATGACAGACACACTCAAATTGCAAAATGGACTGCAGCACAGACACATCCCCCAACACAGATACACATGCATACAACCCCCCAAACATACACATCCACACAAACGCACATCCATATACATGCTCACAAACTGCCCCCCAACACATGCACATAACCCTAACATACACGCACACAGGCAACCCCCCAAACACATTTGCATGTACAAATTCCCCAAACACACTTTCTGTGAGTATTTTTTTTGTCTTAATTTCTTTATGTGCTAATGCCTTGTGATTGTTGATTCTCTTAAAATATTGTATGCTAAATTGATGAATAAAATCGATTTGAGTTTAAAACAAAGCTTGTCTACTTATGACACTATCGAAATACACTACCTGTAGGTTTATGTTGGTAGCACTTTCTGATAGTCTGAAATAGCTTCTGTCAGGGCTCAGGCAAGGACTCAAGCGTGGACACCAGGGCTTCAGGTTCCAAAAAGCTTTAAGAAGTCAGGCGAAGTAGCAAAACCAGAACAGGCAGTGTCAGTAACAGGCAGGCAGTCCGTGGGCAAACCAGGGTCAAAAACAGGAACAGGCAGGGTCAGTAACCAGGCAGGCAGATACTCAGGCAAACAGACCAAGGGGGCGAGCAGAATCAAAGTCAAAGAACAGGCAGGAACAAAAATGGCAAGACTTACAGGGACAAAGCACGGCAGGAACGAAACAGGAAAAACACTGCAACGAACTGGCAAACAAGACAGAGACAAGCAGGGTAAATATAGGGTTGGGCTGATGAGGTGATGGGAAGCAGGTGTGCAGGCAGGCAGGTGGAGATGATCAGGTGGGCGGAGACAGGGCGGAGAGTGGGGCAGGGCTGGAACACAAGGAAAAACAAAAGCACATGGACACAATGACAGATGGGGAGGACAAAAACACAACAGCTAGGGGGCTGGAGTACTGACAGTATCAAAATACGCTACCTGTAGGTGTTGGTAGCACTTTCTGATAAGGTAATTCAGACTATCATAATATTCTGTAGTTATATCCTGGAAGTCTTTTCTGATAAGGGTTAGACTATCAAAGTATGCTACTTAAAGTTTTACGTTGGTATTGATTAGAGTGTGTTGATGGACAAACTAGACTACAAATGTCAGCATGTAAACTAGACTGTCGAAATACATACAGTTTATGTGATGGATAAATTGTGGCTATGCCTATTATTAAAATTTACTTGACAGCATTTTCGAAATTGCTGTTGGATGAATTAATGGAAACAATAATGTGATTAGCTTAGAACCATTTTCTGAAGGTAAAAAAAAAAGAATTACCGACCTTTTTTGGCTTCTAAGGTAACCTACTTGCGGTAGTATTTCCCGATGGGGTAGCTATGGCCGTACCCACCATTGAGGTCACCGAGGTCCGGACCTCGGTGTTTTTTCCGAGGTGTATATAATAAAAGTCGTGAAATAACTGCCTAAAAATAACTCTACTTTGGTGCTGCAAAGATATTGTACAACACCAAGATAATCGACTTTCTCATCTGATCACCGGCGTCATTGTTTTACCGTGGGTCGAGTGAATGATCTTGTCGTTGCTACAACATCTTTACTCAACACGTTGGTTCTTTGACTATGTCAACAAACCGGACAGGCAGCTGAATCCGCCGAAACGTGATACAGGTACCAGCGGACCGCTTGTAGTTCAATGCCATTCATCCCCAGACATCATCTGACAAATAGCTCCTGTGCGGTCGCGCTACGTTAAAACAGTGGCCGTTCATCATGATGCCGGCTAGCAGTTTCACCTGAGTGTGTAATGTATGCACTAGTTACTACTGCGCACTCATAATTAAGTAATGTGGTCAGTCGGCAAGACAACTATAAAGGTTCCGACTGTACGCGTTGATACTTTATAGTAGTAGCAGTTGTAGTTGAGTTCCGTTGGAGTTTGTATCGCCCTTGTGTTGACTATCCCGAAATTCACTTTTATTAAACAATTATCAATCACATCAGCCCGCTCTGTCAAGAAACATTAAATCGTGACAGAAGATAACTAATGCCAAAGCTTCCACCGCCCGAAGTTTTCGACATCAGCCATCCGGACGTAGCTATGGCCTGAATGGAAACAACGGTTCCACAGATACAGGATAGCATCTATGCTAGATAAGGAATCGGGAGAAGTGCAGGTGTGGACCCTCTTGTGTTCGACTTCCTTTCCAAGTGAATACATTGTTCATACTTTTGTATACGAAGATGCGGAGGATGAAAATCAATACGACGTAGTATTGGAGAAGTTGGACAGATATTTCGTCCAAAAGGTTAACGCAATTCATGAGAGCACTAGAATGTGCCAGCTCGTGCAGAAACAGGGTGAGAGCGTTGAGGAATTCATTCGAAGTTTACACGACCTCGCGGAGACTTGTGCTTTCGGTGAGGTAAAAAACGAGAACATAAGGGATAGGCTAGTGATAGGTGTCCTGGCCGGTAAGGTTTGCATGTAAATATCAATTGACCCCGTGTTTACTTTCTTCACTGACACAGACGAAAATGAAAAGACTATCAATCAAAGCTCAGCTTTAGGAAGGGAAGAGATACGGGATAAGATGAGGAGACTGAGAGAAAAAGAAAGAGAGAAGGTGATGGAGATGAGAGAGGAAGAGCAGGCACTGCCCACTGTGCCCAGGATAGGATTACCATTATGTCCCTGTGCTGTTCAACACAAACAAAACTGACCTGATCACATTCAAACAATCTAGGCCTAATTACCACAGTACTGTTTGAAACACATTTCTATAATTCAAATCCAAAATGATGCAAAGTCAAACACAAAGATGAGATAAAGAAGGTGTATATAATTTTACTGAATTATTTTTATACACTTTGACAGGAGAGACAAGTGAGTCACCGAGACAGAGACAGGCGGTGAATACAGTGGGAGAGAGAGAACAAAGAGTAGAGGACGGAGAGAGAAATGAACAGAAACAATGTAATATTGAAGACAGAGAGACAAAAGGAGATGAGAAAGAGGGAGCAGGTTATGGAAGGCAGAGAGACACAGGAAAGGAGGCTGAGAGAAAGAGCACAGGAGACACAAAGGGAAAAGACTCAGAGAGACCACACAAGCAGAGCAATACTGGAGGAGTCCAGGCTGGAAGAAAGGCAACAGGAGGAGAGAGAGATGAGAGGTGAGAGAGCTGATGTCAGTCAAAGAGACACATTTCTACATGAATTTGATCCAGCCAAGTTTAGAAATAAACCGCTAACAGATGAAGACAAGTACTGCCTTCTCAGGAATAAGTGGTTCAAACATAACCATAATTACCCTAAAACAAAGTTTGGTGAAAAGCAATTATATAATAATATTAAGTGGGAGGAGAAATATCCTTGGCTTAGATATTCAGTTTCAGAAGATTCCACCTACTGTGCTATTTGTATGTCATTCAGCAAAAAAACAACAAACACAATTTTCATAAACAAAGGATTTTGAGACTAGAAAAATGCTATTGGAGAGAAGCGGGGAATCATTTTGAACCACACTTGTAGTCCAGGGCACCTAAAGGCCTCTGAGCTTGCTGAGAATTTTCTGTCAGTTGCACAAGGGCAACAGAAAAGCATTAATTCTGTTCTAAGCAATGCATATGCTGAGAAGGTTAGTGTGAATCGCAAAGCTCTCCTTTCCATCCTAGATGTTATAATCAATCTGTCAAAGAGGAACATAGCACTGCATGGTAACTGGACAGGAGAAAGTGAAGATGGCAACTTTAATCATTTCCTCACCTGGAAATCTTCATTCAATGCCACACTGAAACATCATCTCGAGACAGCACCAAAAAATGCCAAATACATAGGACCAGATTCAAAATGAGCTAATAGCATGTGGAAAACTCTGAGCCAGCTATGCTTGCTACATACCTAATACCTTTAGCTTTGTCCAAACTCACAAAAGAAAAACAAGAAATGATGGTGTCATGGTACAGAGAAGACCTCCCTCAGCCAGACTCCATCGACCAGGAGATTCACAGATGGAAGGTAAAGAACCAACCTCAAACAGTGCTGGCATTGACAGCAAAAGAAACATTGGATCACATAGACATGCAATACTACCCCAACATCCACTGTATCCTCTCCATCTACCTCACACTACCAGTGACCACCTGTTCATGTGATAGGTCTTTCTTTGCATTGAGGCGGCTGAAGACCTGGCTACAGTTGAGCATGGGACTTGCAATGATGCACGTGCATAGAAACAGGGCACTGGATCCTGAAAAAGTTCTCAGGCGCTGGGATGCCTCTGGACACAGAAGGATCGCATTGGCGTTTGATAGAAAGGTAACATCTATGCTAAATAATCCTTGAAACATTTCTTATTTAAGGCCATTCATGTTTGGAATATGTGATGTTGTACTGTCAACAATCAACATTCATATAGGCTAATTCATGTCATTTCAGTGAGTCTACATAGACATGGTTGAACCCTGACAAAACACTGCCCTCTCTTCAGAAGATGTCCACTGCCCTTTCCATGGATAATCAACACACACACACAAAATTGACCTGTTGCTCCCATATTTGGTTATGATTAGATTTCAATCGTGTCTGTTCTGCAGTGTTTCTCAATCCTACTCCTGGAGGCCCACTGTCCTGCATATCATCTATCTATCCTTGCTCCAAACACACCTGATTAGTGTGATTAACATGCTCTTGATTACATCAGGTGTGCTCAGCTAATCCAAAGTGCCACTGATGAGTTCAGTCAGGTAGGTAGAGCAGGGAAAGATGGAAAACATGCAGAGCAGTGAAAACATCCAGGAGCAGGATTGAGAATCAGTGCTGTAGTGTCTTTCCCTTTACTTGAACGATTTAATTAAACGTTGTCAACATTCATTTTCAGATGTTTCGTGATCATTTTAGCCTCTTCTGTATTTCCAGATTGTAGTGTAGATCATTCATTGCAACATTTAACCTGATTCTCATGCATTACTGCTTGACAGATGATTTATGCTACTGCCCACTGACATGGTTTTAAAGCTATTGTTATCAAATTTTTGCTCTCCAAATGTCTTAAAAAGCATATATGTAGATCAGGGAAATCAAAATTTTTCCGGGGGGAGGTGCCCCCGAACCCCTAGCAAGCTCAGTTTTGGACCTCCGTATTTCTATAACCCTGCGTACGGCCATGAGGGTAGCGAAGATCGATAGATATGATTAACACTCTACGCTACGGTAGGACATTTCGGTAGGAAATGGAATTAAGGTAGGACAAATCGACAGAACACCGGAAAGGAAGCAGCCCCCACTAAAGACACTGCAAAGTTTCAAGGCCTAAATTATTACAAATTCATTATTCGTCAATGCCACAAACCACTGTCAGGTCTCATCTCATTCCAAGGCTGCGTCTTATCAGTACTGCAAGCACACGCAGCGCCGTACCGCCGGACATCTCAGTCCAGCACCGCACACCTAACTTTCCCACGACAAAAAAATTACATTATCAGATTATTATTATTATTATTAGTTTTATTTATTCGTTATTTATTTTTTCCATGTCGGCCTAATGTACAAACTTTCGGTCTTGTTTTCAATCAGGCAGGTTTGCAGGCCCCCGTTAAACAGATCCGTACAGGCATTTTGTTGGGCGACTACAGGCCCTTCTTTCTTTTTCACGTCCCCGAGAGTGGCAGCGGTGAAGATGGTGAGTGTTGAAACTCTAAACGAGGAAGAAAATCCTTACATAATCGTTGTCATCCGTATAATTTTGCCGTAATTATGTGTATATTTAGCCCTTATATAAAGTGTCTTAAGCAAGTACCATAATATATTTTGTTAAAATTACATTATTTTGTTTTACATACCGATCAGATGAATCTAGCGGCCTGGCTGCCTAGTCGGCCAATGTTGTCAGCTTATGCGGTTGTTGCTAATAACACCTTACTCTGACGCGTAGACCTTCCTGATTGTTACCTTTTTAATGTGAAGTCGTGCAGCAGTGTAGACTGAACGATACTTTAGCAGCATCGCGTTTGTTGCCATATAGCTAACTACCGAGATGGCCTCGGAAGTTGCTCCCTGGGTATTAGTTCAGTATTCTTGTTCGAAGGCTGCAATTATGTCTGTGAAGGAGAATTGAAATGTGTGTATGGTAAATTATGCGGTATGTTTTGTTAGCGATGTTTCTTGGCCTGTAGAAACGACTTGCATTAGTGGAACCGTCCGGTTAGCAGGAAGGTAGAGGAAATTTGATATTGCCATGTGGATATGCACGTCCCACCTGCATATAGCTAGCTGACCAGCTGAATATGACTAAGTTATGGCTGTCGGCTATCTATGTTGGTAAAACGCCACCAAAAGCAATTTTTTCCAGCTATTTGGTGAGGATGTTAAACGACTCCGTGCGGGCTAGCTGTTGGTAATGATTGCACCATAACTAAATATGTGTTGTCCACAATGTTAACACATTCTTTTTTACTACAGAATGACACAGTAACTGTCAGGACCCGAAAGTTTATGACAAACCGCTTGCTTCAGAGGAAGCAAATGGTAAGTGCTGTCAAGTAGCCCGTTTCCATTCATATTACGGTTAGATCTGCTCACTGAATACACTGCATTTGTGTAGTACTTATTGGTCGTGCACTTGATTGCGTTGACTGGTAGAAGTGCTGATCATACATAGTGTGTGTACCCAGGTAGCTAAATGGTATGTCTTCCAAGGTTGTTGATGTCCTGCATCCTGGGAAGGCAACAGTCCCTAAGACTGAAATCAGGGAGAAGCTAGCCAAGATGTACAAGACCACCCCGGATGTGGTGTTTGTGTTCGGGTTCCGGACACAGTTCGGCGGTGGCAAAACAACAGGGTTCGCCATGGTCTACGACTCTCTGGACTATGCCAAGAAGAACGAGCCCAAGCACAGATTGGCCAGGGTAAGTCTTATAAGAGCGATATAAGATGCAATTACTTGAAACTGTTTTTCACAATGCATTCACCGTTAAAAGTACAGTTTATACTTTAGGGACAGTTTAAAACATTCATGACGTGTGATACAGTACATAGCACCCAAGTTAGCAGCATTCTGCTTTTATAGGTGTCTCAGGCTGTAGGTATCGCTGTAGATCTCTGAATTTATTCAATACTGTCATATTGGCCTGAATTGGTGGTCTGACCTCAAAAATCATAATTTACCATAATCTTCAATATCTTAGTGCAGGTCTGTGATACATGTACAGTCTCTATATGTCCGTGTACACAAGTAATTTTAAGATTGGTTATACAGTTGGTCCAAGAATTTTTCCCACAAGTGCAGTGTGTTGCATTTGAGAAGTGATGTGTCACACAGCTTGCCTTTTATGTTTGAGCTGTGAAATCTGTTGATGGGGCTAAAACTAGGTGTATAGAAGTGATTGATTATTAGTATCGAGAGCGACTGAGTCTATACATCAATTTATTCAGGTGAATGTTTTACTCTTGACTAATTACGGTACAAAAGCACTAGCCCAGCTGAGAACCGAGCTCAATACCTGTGGGTTTACAAGGCTTGCACCACTACACCATGCTGCTGCCAGACCTAATGTGCCCGCTTTATCTGTAAGCTGTAGTGTCGGTGCAGAACTTTGCCCAACACATTTTGATTCTCCCAACAGCACGGTCTGTACGAGAAGAAGAAATCCTCCAGAAAACAACGCAAGGAACGCAAGAACAGAATGAAGAAGGTCAGAGGTGTCGCCAAAGCTAACGTTGGTGCCGCTGGGAAGAAGGTAATGCACCTGTGCTGGTGTCGCACCAGACTTTTAAACACCTGTTTAAGAATATCAGACATTTACCACCAGCTCTTGAGCATTTCTGTTGGTTTTCATCAACTACAAGGGTGTTTCCTTTTTTAATTTACCTTCATTGCTCTTTGTTGTTTCATCACTTTAATTTGCTTTGTTGTCTTCCCTCTTATTTAATGGTCTTCTGGACAATAGAAGGTAAAACATGTTTCATAAATAGCCTTTAACTCCTGCATAGACGCCTACGAGTAGCACTCCATGCTAACTCAAGCACTCTTTTGCCTGGTTGCCTTTTCGATTTATAAGATTACAGTAAGCAGTTCTAAGCTTTAAGCTGTCATAGACATAATACACTGAAATTGTAAGGAACCCCCATCTAAGTGATATTTTTGCTGTTTCTTTTACTTACCTTTTAAGCAGCGGGTGGTGTTAGAACCAGACCCAGTAATCTCTAACCTCAAAGGTTCTGTTGCATTGAATTCATCAGTAAAATCCAGAAATCTACAAATCAGTGAAACTGTTCAGCTTTCCCTCAGTGACAAGTCCTTCAATTTTTGAATTCTCCTTTTTGATTGGTGATATGAGATACAAATGTTAGGAACAGCGTATTAAATAGATTTTTAGTGCATTTGCTCATAGATGCTCATTTAATCCCTTAATTCCTAATCTAGTGGTTTTGAGTTCCGTACTAATTACATTTCTAAGTGTAAAATACATTTTGGCTTTGAATGGGGTTGGTAGTAGAATCACTTCAGTGTTCTGTGGAACCTATAAGGAACTAAGAGTCATTTCTTTTTCTTTTTTTTCCTCCATTTTGCTTCCCATGGACATTTTCAGAAATGAAGTTTGTCCCAGGTAGAGCTACCTGAGCATGGTGTTCACATTGAGTTGCACATTGTTCTCCCTGTTCTGTTTGACCAAGCCCTCCCACTTTGTATGCCATGCCCCTTTGCCAACCCACCAATGGCTTCCTCACCCCTGCTTTTCCACTGCTCACATCGGTAGACCCTCCCAACTTGCTAAATGCACTTATTTTAATTGTGTCCTCAGCAATTTATATGATATCAGTGGGATCAGAGTAGGTTTGTATGGATCAGATGGTCAAAGTAGAATGCTGTCTTGCAGTTTGGCTTTTTAGTGCAAACAAAGCTAAGAAGTCCAGGTTTGTCATGCATGCCAGTTTTGACTCTTGCTGTTTTAGTTGTACTATGTTTCAGTATTTCTGGTTGGTTTCTACAGTAGGAGATGTGTTCTGATTGGTTGACTGTTAAACCCTTCACACCTTAGACTAACAGCCCCAGACTGCCTAGGAGTGGAGATTGTCATAATACTTGCAATGGTATTTATGTCATGGCAAAAATACCATTGCAAGGTCAGTGTTGACTCAGGACTGATGGCAGTCCAGAATCCCCTCTGAACCTGTGCAGGGAGACCTGAATCGACACTAAAGGCAGTGAAGCTGCTTTTTGGCAAATGTTCTTGAACTGAAACCAATGTAATGGCTGTCGGGGAAGGGAAGTGGTGATTGAGGCATTCTTCGAATTTATCTTGATTTTAAATGTTTCCATTTGAAACAGTTTGATTTTAGTGGATGACATACGTAAGGTAAAATGAGCCTACCAGAATGCACTTGTCTATCTTAGTGCCTGTGTATGAGGCCTGCATAATTGCTTTAAGTGATTTTTGTAGTAGTTGCTCACCTTGGGTTTTTATAGACTGGTGAAAGCAGTAGCTACATCTGCTTCTATTAGTGTTGACATATCATTTGTTACCTGTTCAGGAACTGTAGATCAAAATTAGTGTTCAGGCCAGCTCTGGCACTCTTAGATGCATCTGCAGTAATTTTGAGTAGAGTGCAATGTCCCTTCAAATGAACATAAAAGAATGTGGACGCTTTTATGGTCTTTATGTTGCACGCCTCTGCTCTCTGTTTGAGCCATCACTGAGAGGAATTAAATTGGAATTAATATTCAATTAAGTTATGCATTGGGTTCTTAACTGTGCCAGCTACTCAGAGTGCAAAGAGGTCACCATAAAGGGGGCAGTTTTCCTCCCTTCCAGCTTTCCTCTGTTTGCTGTATGAGTGGAATGAGTCCAGTTAACATTAAGGACCAAAAGTGGATAAAGACTCCTTGAATATACTACCTCATAGAGTTTCCTAGTTTAACAGATGGACAGAAGTTGCATGGACATGTAGTTTCTGTTTCTGAACTCATCTGGCATACCTGTTTGGTGGGTTGAAGGGTGCAGTGCTCCTGTTCCTACATCATAGGGTAGGTTTGGGCTGCTAAGTGTGTGTACGGTGAACAGAGCTCACTTGTTTTTGACAGCCCGTAGGCATGGACATCAGACTAACAGCAGAACTCATGCATGAGCCATCTCAGCTGCTGACGACAGACATTTAGTAATGACGAACTATTAAGACCTTAGTTACACCACAACACGGCACCTGCACAGTAGCGTGATCAGCAGCTTGGCCACGTGTTGGTGCTGTGCAAGTGAGACCCAAGCTCCCATAGTTATAGTCAGTCTTAAATTGGTAGGTCATTATACTGTGTTTTGTTTGTGTGGATGGATGTTACTGATATACAGCTGTTTTCTAATTTTTTTCTTTCTTTTCCCCTTGCAGTGAGCCTTGAAGTTCAGAGGACGATTGCATCCTGCTTATGATGTTCTTGTATATTGTCATCAAATAAATTGTAAAGAAATTCTTTTTGGTAAAATGTCTTTTCTTTAAAGCTGAATCCCTTAATACATGGGGTGAAACTAATCAGTTTCCATCAGTTGCTAGTACTGTAAGACCTTCTTTATAATTGTTCCAAATGCCACTAAGATGGCAGAATGCTAGTGTGAGTGCAGAGTTGCCCCATTAGACTTACAGGAAATGGCAACCATATGAATCGCATGGAAAAAACAGGCAGAAAATAAGCAATGTTAGTTGTGAGGTTCTGCAAGAATCTGTCACCCATCGTTTCTTTAAATACCTTTCAATTTATATGGCCTTAAACATAGGGTAAGTAGTCTTTTTGATCTTTAAATATCAGTCTTTAGTAAGAGGGTACATTCTTATAAGGGATGGAATTATAAACTTATTGGCAAATCATGTGTGGCACCTGGCCACACCAGTTGCGTCCATAGATGGATTACCGCATGGGCAAAGTGGGCATGTGCCCAGGGCCCTGGAGCCAATGGGGGCCCTTGGCCTTAAGATTTATCTTTTTTTTTTTAATGTGTAAGTGTGGCAGAGCTGTAGTGTGTAGCACGTGTGAGCCTTGTGTAAAGCCTTGGTAGCGGGTAGCAGGTAGCCGAGCGGTTGCAGCAGTTATGTTGCTCCCTGAGACCTGGTTAACTAGCATTGTTGATGACAGGCTAGGGGTAATTTGCCTTTAGTTCAACTGGCAACGACGCTGGCCGTAAGGGGTTGGCAGTGAGAAGGGAGAACCCAGGTTAGAATCTCGCTCGCTCGCTGACCCGCGTAGCATCTAATTGAACACAACGCAGTCTACACCCGTCACATAAAGAATTTTTGTTTTTTAAATATTGGAGTAAATGTGATTTTGAAAATGTATGATTATGAAATTGTTTGAATGTTTTGTAAATTAGCCGATTAAATCACATAATGTTGTAATGACGTAGGCTGTAGGTCAAATGTCAATTTCGTGGTCAACATGGAGAACCGCGTGCTTAGTGGGTCGGCAAAGCATTAACCTAAAAAAAAGAAAAAAGTTAAAGTTGAATGCTGCTTTGGTACAACAAATACCCTCCATTTCAATATTTTTCACCAAAAAACTCTTAAAAGAAGGCCAGAAGAAAGCCAGTGGTTTAGGTAGGATATTTTTCACAGTGGTTTTATTTAAATTAAGGTGTGTGTTTGACTCCTAAAGATGTATATAGTGTGCTGTACATGGCATGTATAGAATGAAAAAGACCTAAAATGGCAGTAATTTAAAATGTCAAAGTAACGCATATAATTTCAAAGTAATACATGCTGTGTGGTTGTGGGTTGCCCTGTGCTATTGTGCGACCATACTCTGTGCTTGGAGAGGACACATGCAGTGCGCGTGTATTATTTGCGTGTGTAGGTAGGGGCCCGTGGTGAGTTTGTGTCCAGGGCCCGAGGTCATGATAATCTGTCCATGGTTGCATCACGTGTGCGTGACGGTCGCTGAACCTCTTTTCATTTTGGCGCCCCTGTTTAACAGGTTAGAGCAGCCACACAGCCCGCGTGAGCAGCGTGGCTCAGGCACGGCTGCAGCGGCGCATCATCTAGAGATTCGGCCTGTCGCCTATTTTTTTCTGTGACGCGCGCGGTTCTCAGCAAAAATAGACAGTGAAAATGATCCGTTGATAGTCATATTGACATCGTACCAGCAACATTACACCTTTCCAGTGGCGGCTGGTGAGTTGGAAACGGGAAGCCCGAACACTACCTTTAAATCTATCATTACTTTCAACCTGTTCCCCTTTATCCTCCTTGATTAACAATAAAACAATTCACAGAGTAATTGACACCAATCGTGTAAATAGAGTAAATGATTATGTTCGCAAAACACCGCAGATTGTCTGTAGTTTGTGTGCTTGAGAAAGCTACAACGTGAGATTGTTTAACAAGGATGGCATTTATCGATTTAAATGCTCATGACACATGACAGCTTTTGTGAGGTCTGTGTTCTAAACGTTATCGTTCATTGCACTCAACCTAACTTAAAAGTTTATTCTCAGTAATTTAAATTGATTTAACTAAATTTAGTTCTGTTTTGTAATTTGAATTTTATAAAAAGAAAGCTATAATGTGAAACATTTAAGAGAAGGTTTTGGGATTATTTGCCACATAATTATTCAAATTATGATCCTTGTTAATTAAACAATCTCATGCTGTGGCTTTCGCAATAGCACACAAATTTCAGGCAATTTGTGGTACAGTTGTGGAGCCAGACAATTTTTATAGGGGTGGCCAGGCTGAGACCATTAAAACAAATAATTCTGTGAATTATTTGTTTTATTGTTAATCAAGGAGGATAAAGGGGAACAGGTTGAAAGTAATGATAGATTTAAAGGTGGTGTTCGGGCTTCCCCTGTTTCCAGCTCACCAGCCACCAATGCACCTTTCACTAGTTTCAATGTCTATTTCTGTAGAATATGTCACAGACATGAATTTTTTTTTTTTTTTAACTCAACACTTCCTGTATCCATTTCAAATTCTGTCTAAACTAAATATAAATGAAATCTATAATGAAATTAAATCAAACATTCTATTATTGATGGCCATTATCAAAGGCAAATTCAATGTAGAAAGGTAGGGCTGGCAGTAGCAGCGCTGCAGCAACGCTGGTGGTGTGGACAAACGCATGCGAGCCGCAGCAGTTCAGCGACGCACATGCAACGCAACTGGTGTGGCTCCGGCCTTTGCCTCTGTGACCCTCTTGTGAGCTGAATACTGTTTGCAAATCATAAATGCTTAAGGTTGAATCAACGTTCTCCTGTACAGTAGCCAAACAGTTTTGAACTTAGAGTATTTCAATTTTTGTAGCTGTTGTCCCTGATTTTGTCTAGACGTTTTCTTTTCAGATTAGACCGTACATATTAGAGTCGATATTATCGGCCGATATGAGCTAATTGCACATAAATCGGTATCGGCTTTTATAACGGCCGATAAATGACAATTAAAAAAGAAACGGAAAGACGGAAGATGGCTCCTTCAACCATGTTATGAGTGTTGTCGTTGCGTAGTTTGTCCACCAGAGGGCACACCGCAACTCTACTGTTGGCAACACACTTGTTTGGAACGCAACAAATCACATCAGCTGACCCAAGCAGAGTCGAGCGATCATCTGTGTTCATGGTAAGTTGATTGTCACATGAAATACATTACTTAAATAATAATAAATATCCCCCATCACTTCTCCTCTTAGCTTAAATAAGCCTGACAACATTCATATCAACCATGCCCCTGGTTTTGCTGCAGTAACGTCAAAGCCGGTACCGTCAGTCATACATCAAAATTACGTTTAACGTTACGGTAGTTGAGTGGTGTAGGCTAAGCTGTTGACAGACGATTGTAGGTGTATTAATGAAACTGGCAGTTCTAGCGAGTAAACAAACAACGGTCCTATCATTTCTCCCTCGTCACTTCTAAAAATTCTCTAGCAACATTGCTTACAGCAGCTTATAATGCTGTCCATGGCTAAATTAGGTTACCGACAAAGCTTGCTAATGCCATGTTTATCAGTGGAAGACCGCTAACGTTAATGAGCGGTATAGCGTTTAACTTATTCTGCTTAAATGAAGCAATGGTAAATATATCTGCGACTCGCTTGTCTGTAGTTACAGTCGGTGCATTGGAAATTATTAAACCCGAGGGGACACGTAAATAAACGTGAACTGAACAAGTATCTAACATGACTTGGTAGCCAAACAAAGTTATCTAGCTTCTCTTTCAAACGTGTAGTGTGAAATCCCAAAGTCGCAAGTCCTCGTTGCAGACAGTCATGTAGTATTAGATGCATTCAACAGAAGCGTTTACTCTAGGCCACTGTATCAGTTTACTGCGTAGTTTAAGATGGCATGTTTTACACGGCGCCAAATGGTGGCTGAAAAATGGTTTCTCGTAGCTTGCATTGGATAGAATTAAGAGTGCTGGTAAAGGGATAAACTAGATGTGGTTATGCTACATTGAAAGTAGTCATTGTGACAGATTAGGAGTAAGGTAATAACTATTAAATGACAAAAAAACCCTATTATATATTTTTTTGCCCATGAAGGAGAGCCCTGTTTATCAGATAATTGTAATCACAAGAGTAATGATAAATGGTATATTATTATTATTAGTAGTAGTAGCAGTAGCAGTAATAATATGTAATATGTATATTTCACCCATATTTTTCTCAAGGATAATATATTTGTGCTTGATTTTTTTAAATTTATAGTTTCTCTTTGATGTTCATATGGCAGGCCCACACAACACACACCCACTATTTCCTGTAATGTTCATTAGTAGTAGTACTCTATAATGGATGTGATATTTTTTAAAACTTTTTTGTATTTTTATACATTTGACTCTTATTTATCAAAACTTTAATATGTTTTGTTGTACCTTTGTTCAAAGTACTATTTATAACAATAAAACAAGTTTATTTTAACTGCATTATGTCATGTTATCTTGGTGAGGACTCTTAAATAACTACACATAAACAACACATAACATACACATAACAACAATAAATTTGATGGGGAAAAAACGGTTCTAAAAATGTAAAGGGATTCTTGTTTACAACCACTAGGTGGCACCAGTTGCTGTCTACTGGTTTTGTTCAGTCCATATTCAAGATGGGGAACTGGAGTTTTTTTATGTTTAGACTACAGTCAAATTTTTTCAGTTTACATTTGCTTTAAGATGTTTTGGCTTGTCATTTTACTGAGCAGTCTTCATAAGGAATCAGGATTTCATCAGGTACCATTTCATAATCTAGAAATTCAATTTTCCAGAAATTTTCTTTTCAGTTTGTAGTGGTGGGCAAAGCGAGGCTTTGTGAAACACTGAAACGTTCGAAGCAACTGTGCCGTCACATCTTGATAATGCTATTCTGTGAAACAACGACTCAGACAAGCGTTGATAAATTCCAAACTACGTATTATTCTGGTGGGTTATGCCAGGCTATCAATACATACGATCAATACATATTTCAGAGAAATCACCATACAACGAACAAACAAAAGCTTTCAGATTGTCGGAGGCAGAAAACTGTAATGAACAGTGCGTTTCAATAAATATTTCTTTTTTCTGTTGTGTTGTGTTTATTAACATCTGTGAGGCTATTACAATTGCTTGGTATTTTAGTTTCATGTGTAAGACATGACATTCAGGAATTTAGGAAATCATACACCTCCCCTCATTTGGGGTTTCCAAGTGGAAATGATCCCACACCAGAGATCGGGATCTCTTACGTGGATTCTCCATCTTAATCTAGCCTATGTCTAGCCTAACTATCACTCACTAAATCGCACTGTCAATTGCTGTATGCCGCCATCTCTCAAAATTTCTCTCCTCTCACAAAAACCCTCAAAGTTGGGATGTGACTTTTAAGCATTCTGGGAGTTTGTTGTTGAGACAGATGTGTGATCAGGTTTGTCCCAGATACTTTCAATGATAATCAAACGTAGGAGCGGCGGGTATGCAACCTGTTGAAACGGGTGAAATGCACCGAAGCTTCACTTAGCCATGGTGACGTGACATGGGCATTTTGAACCACATCTCGGAGCAGTGTTTCGAAACGTCTGCGCTTCGGATGCTCGATACAGCGTCGAAAGTCAGTATCGAGCATCCCATCCCTATCAGTTTGTACCAAAATAAATTCATACTCACTGTCAGAATTGAATATTTTCTAATTTTACTGTGTGCAGCTCCCTTCTCCATTTTTACATGGAATAACAGGAAAGGTGTAAGTGTGCTTTGTCCTGAACAACGTGATCAGTCCTTAGCCACGTCCTCATAAGTGGTTAGTTTCTGTCATCCCTACTATTTTTTATTTCAGTCTATAGTATGAAATATTTTCAGAAAAGAGTTGAAAGAAAAATTCCATTTTAAATGAACTAGGGCCGATGGGAAATGATACCCACCATAATTGAGGGAATCTAAGGTGGATCCACTGCAACACAGAATACTCAAATCAGGTTCTTCCTGAAGCTCCAGATGTGCCACTTGCTAAAAGGTCTGGTGAACTTGCAAAGGTAAAACAGTATGAACAAGTGAAGAACAGCCTTTCCTTTGGTGTGTTATTGCAATTTTATCGCTGTCACCCTGTGGTGGTTAGGGGTGGTTAATGTATGACTGCAGGCCTCTATGCTTGCTGTATACATGACATAAAACTTGTCTTGCATCTCAGTTTGCTTAGCTAATGTCTCATTGTGGATGTATAAACATCACTTGAGACTCAGTGTGGCCAGACTGAACTTTTTCATATTCCAGCCAGGTCTTCTCTATTCAAAGATTTGATCATCACCTTAGAAAACTGTCAGGAACCTTGGAGTGACACTTGACTGTGATCTGACATACACAGATCATATAGCAACAGTCAGTAGGACCTGCAGATTCCTGCTATACAACATCAGAAGAATTCCCCCATCTTCATCACCTGCTCCAACCAAATCCTGGTACAAGCCCTGATTCTGTCATGCCTAGACCACTGCAACTTGTTCCATGTTTCCTTCCTTACATGTACAGTCTAACCACTGCATCTTATACAGAATGCTGCTGCTCGATTGGTTCACAATGTCCCTAGATTCCCGTTTTGCATACTTTCTGATTACTGGCTAATAGTGATGGCTTGCATCCACTTCCAAAAGCTGGTGTTAGCCTACCGAACAGAGAGTGGAATGGCTGCCTCTTTCCTTCAGTGGATCGCCCACGCCTACACACCACCCAGACCACCATGCTCAGCTACTTCAGGGCACTTGGCTGTTCCCCCCTCTTGTAACCTTGTATCCCGGTCATACCCACTGTCTGTCTGGGCCCCTGTTGGGTGGAACAAGCATCCTGTTTAGGTCAGAACAGCTGAAACATTGGCCATCTTTCATTGCCAATTGAAGACCCACTTTGTCAAGCTATACCTCAGCCCCCCACCCACATGTGGTCTTTTGTCTCTCATGTGTAATTGTATATGGAGGAGTATTTCAACGTTTTATGTCAGTAGGTATGTCAAGATTTACTTGCATGGTTGTGGCATGTGTTAGCATTATATTTGGAATGGTATAGTCCATAAGTTGTACATGTTGCTTTGTACTTGTCCATTTTGATTTTGGCATTATATTTGGCACTGACACTAGTTCATATGTGGTTAGCGGTGTCCTGTTTATGCAACTTTTTCATGGCACTTTCTTAGATGAACTATGCAAGTCACTGGATAAGAGCGTCTGCTAAATGACAATGCGAATGTAAAAGTAAGTGTGATTATCACATTGAGAGGGGAAAATGCCACTAGCGAAAGCAATATGTTTTCATGAGTAGCTGAAAAACATAAATGTTAATTGCAAAATCTGTGTGGTGCCAAACGCATTGCTCTCATTTGTATCAAATATTGTATCAGGAATTTCATCTGGTCCGCAGGTATTTTTGTGCAACATGTCAATGCAATGCCTCTCTTCTCCCAGACTGCAATGCTTCTCTTTTCCCAGCAAACTGTTGAGTCAGCTGGTCAGCTCCCTAAACAGAGATCTCTCTGAAGCCCCCAGGTGTGTAAGGAGATGTCATCACCATGTTCACAATCTGATGATGCAGATGTTGTGGTTACACTTAAAGGCAGGGACAGGAGACCATATAAAATCTTTTTAAAAAATCTGCTTTAATGTCTTATGTGAAAGAATTGCCTGTTGACATGCTGGAGCGAAGGGCGAGAGAAGTCACCCCACCCAGCCTCGAACCCGGGTCTACTGGGTGCCAAACCTGTCATGACATGGATGACACGAAAAGTGCTAAGTTGGGGGGCTTGGTGGTGAGTAGTTGGTTTGCTGTGGTTTTGTTTATTTTTTGTACTTTGTTTAAAAGTAAATTGATTTTGTGATGATTTAGCTCTCTGTTTTTGTCTTCTTCTCTTTTTTATGTGGGACACCCGTGTGACTGCCCATATAGCAGCGTGTGGGTATTCTTCTACATGATTCATTTATATATTTTACATTATTCTGCTTTTGCTGAGCACCTGCATAGCAAATGTGGGTACGCCTCTATGAAACTGCATATCTCTCCAAAATGTGACCTTATACATTTCACATCTCTGTAACATTGACATGTGGTGGTGGTAGTGCTCCTGTTTAACTGAAACAAAACTGAAAAGAGACCCTCTTAACTGTGAAGGTAGAAGCTGAGTGCCCACAGATCATAATGCTTATAAATTTTTCATAACTGGCCCCAGAGCACATTAATTTTTAACCCTGTGAGCTCTTTCTGCAAACATAAATGTTGGAGAGCTGCTCAGCATGGCTGAGCTCAAAGCTGTCGGCAAGCTTAGACTGATTTTGTGTTCAGGTCAGGAACAGCCTAGTTGGTGTGGATGTACGTTGCTGCCAAATATGCAATCTTCCATTTTGATTACATAGCAATGGGAAATTATAAACATGTAAGGAATGTAACTGCTGCTTCCCGGGTTGGCCACCACACAGGCACATAACGTCCTGTGTTCTCTGTCTAATTTAGTTAATGTCTTTCACCTGCATTGATTAGTTATTGTTCGCACCTGTGTTCTTTGTTATTTAAGCCCTCCCCTTTGTTCATGTCTCTGCTCAGTCTTGAGTTACCGTGCGTGTGTGTGTCCATTAAGGGTTACTTAGTTTCTTTTTGAACCAAACCTCTTGTGTCTCAAGTCACCTCTGCATTTGGGTTCAATCTGCTCCTTGTCACAAAATGAGTCCGTTTTCCCAAGTAAGGCCGAAGCCCTCTGCCCAGGCATGGTTGATTCACCCAGGTCAGGGAGGAGAGAACTGCCGCTAGCATTACAATTGATCAAAAGTGCATTTTTATGCAGCAAAATACACAATTGCCTTCAGGGCCCGACCATGTAGAAAATATTTAAGTATTAAACCTGATTCCCAGCGTTCGATCAGCAAAATCAATCAAAAACATAGGGCTTATTTGCTGAATGCAGGGTGATTGAGAAGAGGTATCTGTCCATACATTGAGGAGGGGTTGTTATAAGAAAAAAAGAGGATGGAGAAGAAGAATGTGTGTTCATGTGAAAGTTTTTAATTCAGTAGAAAACCGTATCGAAGTATGCAAAAAACACAGACTTCTGGTTCAGCAGTGTCGGAGTGAACCCCGATCATTCAAACTAATTCCCATATATACAATGTAAGGTTGTTCTTGATGTAAATGAACTGAACCTATTGTCTGTATGATAATGAAATCGGAATGACACGTTTTTTTAGGTTACGCTCTTGAGGTAGGTGAACCCAACCTGTCGCCTGTATGATAATGAAGTCAGAGAGCCAGTTTTAAGTAAGCCAGGATACCCCTTTGTCTGAGATGGTTCTTGATTGCCCACTCCCGGTCCCACTCTATAATTGTTTGCCATCTCGATTGACCCAATTGTTAAGGTATCAGCAGAGGTGTGGACCATCCTGTCGGGGTTTCTATGATCTCAAACGCTTTGGGATGCCGCGGCTATTCAAATTAGATCATGCCTGGGGCAGAATGCTGTAATTTCTTACATTGTGCTGTTTTTCCAATTCAAATGCTACATTTTAAAATGTTTTGGGCGCACCACATATGAAGTAAGCATCCATCATTTCCCCAGTAAAAAATAGAAAATTGTTTTTGTTTGATTGCCGGTCTTATCAGAAGAGATGAACAGCAATTGCCCTGTCAGATTCCTAATCAAGGGTACAAAATCAGCTTCCCCTCAATGGATTTTTACCCACAATCATATGCTGCCAGAGCTGTTATGTATGCATGCTTTCCCAGGTATCATAGCAGATGAACAAAGACGTTGTGTGTATGCATATGCCTCTACCTTGGGGGAATGAAAACGGGAGATTTTTGAAAAGAGTTAAAGCAGCCAAAAGCTCTGGGACACGTTTCAGGTTGTTCCTTACCTTACCGTTTAACAGATACCCAAATAAAGTGTGCCAGACAGTCAAGGGGGCAGAGGAGTCTCCCCTTGCATTTCATTTGTGACATTTTTCTCTTCTCATTCTGATGTCAGAACATCACATCCGTTTCCAATGAATTAGAAGAGAGTGGATGCTAGACTAGTATTTTATTGACTTCAATATGAGCCCTGAAAGCAGGTTCCGGTGGCTATCCAGGGCATATTAAGCCTTTTATATGCTTACAGGAGTTATTTCGTAAAAATTCATTTGAAACAGACCGTAATTATTTCAACATTACTCTTGTCTTCCTCTAGTCCCCAGCTGTCATGGGGAGGTGGTCTGAACTCATCCTCTCTGTTCCCTACCCACAATATTCAAAGCAGGGCAGGTAATGATTTGGAGTCTATTTCTCTCCTGTGAAATCTATAGCAGTTCCTTGCATACTAGTGAGGCTTACTAATGGCAGCTATACCTTTCAGCTCTGTGGCTCAGTCCTCTGGGGTAGGCCTTCAATGCAGAGAGAAAGATGGAGAAAACGTATTCTACAGATTGTGTGAATTTTATTGCCACAAAATCATTTCAAAACATGTTTTAGATTATTTCTAGATGTCAACTGTAGTAAAGGTGTTTATACCTTTATGTATTTATACATTTGCAATAGAATTACCCTTTAACCTTTAGTTTTTCAGTGCTGTGCCATCCTCTCTTTTCAGTGATTCAAAATGAGCAGAGGTTCACCAATTCCCTTACGAATTAATATACACATTTTAACTGAGAATTATATACTTGGACATAAACAATGCTCCATTAATGCATTGATCTTGCCAGACAAACAACACTGCTGAGTACCCAGTAGAAAGATAAAATGAATGCCCTCAACATTTTTTTTCCTGGAATGTGCACATTTATCACTAGCTGTGGTGTCAAAGGAATAAAAAATGCCTTTCGGGTATCAAAACCGAAGCCAGTTACACATTCTGTTCTTATCACTTGCAGTTGCAGTTGTTCGCACTTGGCAGCTCTGCCCCTCCGTAAGTCTCCTCTACACTCAGTAATCAGACACGAATGGATTGCCTATGGCGCGACTGATTTAATATTCCGCCAGCTGATTTATGTAGAATAATTATCCTCAGTAGCAACAATCTTTGAGGCCGTTGTCAATAAAATATTGAACGTGGTAGTCCATTTCAGCCGAAACCTGAAAGGCAGCATGGTGGGTTAGATGGCACTGCGAGAATAAAGAACTGGAGCGGGGAGGAAATATCAACTGCATGTGTGCTCTGAGCCTCCACTCGGCTGCAGTCATCTGACAATAAAATGCGAAGCTTGTCTTCTTGGTTGTCTGCAGCCAAATAATTCAACAGGAATAGAATGAAAAAATATAATGAGGGTTTCCTCCTCCCCTGAGATATTCTGTGTTATGGATACATATGACCATTTATTTTCTAACAATAGTACTAATTTAGTACTGTGCTGCCATTTATTTTGTTTTGGGTGAAAGTAGTAGTTGTTGCAGTAGTAGTAACAGTTTTCATTTCTTCATATATTTTTTAGATCTCTCTATGTATTTATATTCGTTTTGTTGGTGGTTTTGAATTGTTACACATTGTTTAACAAACCCCAGTCTTTGGATGTTAATCGAGGAACACACACAAAAAGAAATAAGGGGTACCCTAAGTTCCACAGCCGTTCTGTTTCCTTGCCTGCTGACATGTGCTGTGTTTTTTCTACCGTAGGAGAAAAACAGAGAAGTGCACCTTCCTCATGTTGATTTCACATGGCCTTTGACCTAGGAATCTTTTATGCAGCTAAAAGCCTACAGCAGGGAGGCCTGTGCACGTGCATTCAATAGTATGTCTAAAGCATGGAAAAAACAGAAATGGCACAACTGCACCATTTTGAATTCTGCGTAGGAGGCTGCTGGTGAGGAAGTTACCCAGAGCTGACAGTACCATAACGTTCTAAATGTCTGGATTTAGACATTATCTAGATAGCCAACAGTATGTTATCTTCATATCTAATACATGTTTTAGATATACACCACTGTACTACTGTAGGTTACATTTGAGTGTTTCAATGGTCAGATTACAATCTCACTCATGAAAATGAACTGAATTTGTCAGTGGTTAGTCGAAGAGTGTTTCAGAAATGAGTCTGGTATCTGAGGACTGAGTTGTTATACATGTATATGCTGTGATGTATTAATATTTAAGTGTTCACTGACCTCTAGTTGAACTGACAAAGTGGATAGGAGGAAACGGAACAGCTATCGATAAGAGGAACTAGGGGGGAGAATCATCTTTTTCTGGAATCCAATACCCAGTGAGTCTTCAGTGCCTGACTGTCATGGAGTTGCAATGGCTGACATCGGCAAGGGCTGTCAGCGAATGGTGAAGGAGAGTTAGGCTTACTTTGGGAGCGTTGACAGGGTCACCCCAGAGCCCCTCTGCCTCCCTCAGTCTCTTGTGCAGGAGTCTAAAGGCAGTAAGCTCATTGGACACGGCACACATCAAGCGCACTGCCCCGGTCTCGCTGGGAGGACCTTATTATGCAGGGCTGGGGAGCTGTAGACGGAGGGGGGGGGCTGGCGGGTGGTCTCAAGCTGTAGCAACCCCACCTGAGGGCCATCAGCCACTCAGCACTCAAACTGGCCTCTTCCAAGAGACAAAAATGCCAGATGGCGGGTCTCGATCTGCCATGCGCCAGCGGTAACCATGGAATTCTATTGTTTGTTCATATGGGGGGGGTTGTCACTGTGAAACTACAAACTAAATATTCCATTTTTATTAAAAATGGAGAAACAACACAGGTGAGTGTCTCCTGATACTAGCAGCATGGCCCATGCTCCCTGATCATGCTGCAGGTACCAATCAAAGAACCGGGTGTTTCTATTTGTATGTATTTGTAATCTGGCACAGCTTGTGTTGGCTGCCTTGTGTAGCACAGGTGGCACAAAACGATTGACTTCTCACCAAACTAAGGACATTTTGATCATATTGAAAAGCTTGTTGAGATTACAAAAAGGAGCAGGATGAATGCAGCAAATGCAACCATACATTCATGTATATTGTAAGAAAAAAAAGAGGGCGGAAAAGAAAAATGCGTGTTGCAATGGAAGTCTTTAATTCAGTGGAAAACCAGTATCGAAGCACGTGAAGAACACAGACATCGGGTTCAGCGGTGTCAGAGTGAACTCCGAACGTTCAGATTAATTCTCATATATACAGTTTAGGTTCTTAGGTTATGTTCTTAATGTAAATGAACCAGACCTGTCACCTGTATGATAATGAAATCAGAATGACATGTTTTTTTAGGTTACGCTCTTGATGTGAGTGAACCGAACCTGTCACCTCTATGATAATGAAGTCACAGCGTCGGTTTTGAGTAAGCCAGGATACCCCTTTGTCTGAGATAGTTCTTGATTGCCCACCCCCGGTCCCACTCTATAATTGTTTGCCACCTTGCTTGACCCAATTGTTAAGGTGTCAGCAGAAGTGTGGACCATTCTGTTAGGATTTCTATGATCTCAAGCGCTTTGGGATGCCGCGGCTATTCAAATTAGATCATGCCTGGTGGAATACACATTCTGGGGCAATGCTGTAATTTCTTACAATATTTACATATTTATGGTATAAAACCATTCTCTTGACACCTACAATAGTGTGCCAGTGCAAGTCTACTAGTAACTGCATATACTACATTTTGCTCAGCCCACAGGTTTACCATTTTTACAGGTTAAATACTGCAATGCTTTTACTCCTGCTGACACCTTCAAAGAGGGTGTTTTTCAAAGCAGCTTTACCCACCATTGTTCATGTTTTTTTTTTTTTCATTTCATTTCAATTTGAAATTTAGAACTGAAAAGCTGAAAGATGCATATGTAGTAATTTAGTTTCTATCATGGAAGCTTCTAAGAAATGAATGTGTTTTTCCGCTTCTCTGTACAGCACTTAAGGACACTTAGATAAAAGCTACATATGTAGAAGTCTGTATGTTTATCCTCTCCACTCAAATGTTCCCAGTTGTGATGAAAAATAAGCCTCTATGCACATGTATTTGTAGGTGGGCATGGTACATATTAAAAAACACCCTGTTGGGACCTTGCAAAACAGAAAGAAACAAAACAATGTTACCAGTTCCTAGTTGACTCCTAATGGTGCCAAAACAATCTGATCACTAAATTTAGTCAGCTATTAAAATTTCAGCTGCAAATATATCTATCTTGTATGCACTGCTAAGAATGGATTTATTTTCAAACAGTAGATTATAATGACATTCAACGTTCATCGGTGTGGCTAGAAGAAGAGTGACAGACATACAGACAAGCAAATGACTATTGGGGACAAATTGAAGTACCCAGAAGGCTTCATGGAAAAAAGGTTGGCAACACTGGAGGCCAGTAGTTGTTGGCTGAAGACCAGAAAGTGGAGCTTTGGTCTCAAAAGTGATGCTTTTGTCTTCACAGCATTTCTCTGTCAGGGTTAGATGTGCCCCATGATACTTATTTTAGCATCTGTCTGTATCACATTGGAATGTTTCCTTTAAAGATACATGAAACAAATCTATGTATGCATATATTTTATTTGGTGTTTTAAATAATTCTCGACAAATCCAGCTGATGTGATTTCTGAAACGAGGGAACCTTTAAGTCCAAACAGCTCTATTACTCATTCTGAGCCTGGCTCATTCCACCAAACAACAACTGTCTTATTTAGAGGAAGTCTCCACATCCCGTTTCAAAGCCAGACAATACATTAATAAAGAGACGGCCAGGAATTGAACCCTGTGCTTTAATGAGAACAAGCCTTTTTGTCTCTTTCCATCAGTGCTCCAGAAATTCATTCAGTTATCTCAGGCATACAAGAGGTGTAAAACACTTTACTGCATACACAAAATTACACGTAGGAAACACGTGTTAAAATTTCAACTGACATAATTGAAACTTAGCAGTTTTGCAAGTAATGCACTTGCTCACAGAGGTATTGTGACCATTGTGACTTGTACATGGCATGAAATGGAATCTAAGCCCTTTTGTCTTCAGTTATTATAATACTGGGACAGTACCACCACCCAGTCACAGCAGTCAAGCACTGTTTCACTCCCCCTCCAAAAAACAATCCCTCCTTAACCATTCATATCCGCAGCTAGGAGGGTCATATCAACTCACAGTAAGAAAATGTTTTTCTTCCACGGAGATCAGTGGACTGAATGAACAGGGGTGGCTGGTCTTTCTGTGTCATGATTCCTGAGGGATGGATATCAGCATGACATGTTTGGTTAACCCTTTCATATCCCCCTGCTCTGGGATGTGCATGCTCTGTCTTGCCACACCTCCTGTGAATCTGTAGAACACCCGAAGAACAGAAACTTAATTGTCCACAGATGTGCAGCTTTGTCTTGATGTGGCAGCACAAAATTATTAAATACCTACACACAACAACATGTTTAATACTTTGTATCTGCATCACACTCCAAAGATGCTATATGTGGTCACACCTAAACTCAGGGTTCAGGTCAACTACTAGTATAAAACGACATAATTATGGAGGAGCAGCATCAATCCCGTACAACTTGCTGTTGCAAAAGTATAGACAGACAGACTCAGAATTCATGTCTTTTCTCCCATCTCTCCAGGAATCAGAATCACTCATTTCAAACAGGGTTCTCTGGGTATTATTTACTTATTATTTGTTTATCTGTGTATTCCCTATAAGGGAACATACGTTGTAACAGTGGAACAGCACATGTGCACCACCTATACCAAGAGTATGTTAAAACACATTGGTCCTACTGGGCCTTCACCCAGACCAACCTGCCATCGTTTGCGTGTGGGGGGGATAAAAGGATCTATTCACATGCCACAAGAAACAAAAACCAAAATGCTGCTCTGCACAAAGCTGTCATTTCTCAAGAAACCCCTTGCACTCTCTCAAGCGTGGACATCCAAGATTAGGAGAGCATCTTATTTTCTTTGCTGACTCAAATGCTGCAGAGAATGCTAAAATGCAGTGCATATATTTGATAAAAATGTGATTTAATCAGTTTGAAGTGCCAACCAAATCAAAAAAGTAATTGTTCTGAAGAACGGGCAGTGTTGAGAAAAGAGACTGTAATATGTTTCCAGGAATAAGAGCATGTCCTCTTGTCTTATTACATCTTGGCACAGTTTGTACTCTCTTTGTGGCTTGCACATGCACATAATGTATAATATATGAATAATATCATAACATTATGCTTTGCTGTTAAAAAAATTGTGCAGTGCAAAGTCATCTTCTTCACAAATAATGAATTTTGTTCCAAAAAACAAATCATTTACATTTATTTATTTGGCAGACGCTTTTATCCAAAGTGATTTACAGGTAAGGCAGAGTACAACACAATCAAAAAACCATAAGGAGTCAACAATATCAGAAGCCCTGCATGACCAGATTTTCAGTGGTTGACCAGACAAGTCATATTCAGGAGATGGTTCATGAACCAAATCAAAGCCCTTTTAGATATTATATCTGAAAATGTCCAGGTATGGTTTTATGTGCATTTTGCACTTTTCTATGGTTTCAAGCCTTCACATTCAAACCCATACATGGGTCTCTATGGGTTTGATTGTGAAGGCTATGAAAAAAAAAAACTAATTCACCAAATACATATTGTCTCAACATAGGAAATAATAATATCCAGTGAAGTCCATTTTATTAGAGTATTCATACTACATGTGAGTGTTACACATATACACTCAGTGACCACTTTATTAGGTACACCTGTACACCTGCTTGTTGATGCAAATATCTAATCAGCCAATCATCTGGCAGCAACTCAATGCATAAAATCACGAAGACATAGTCAAGAGGTTCAGTTGCTGTTCAGACCAAACATCAGAATAGGTAGTAAATCTGATTTAAGTGACTTTGACTGTGGGATGATTGTTGGTGCCAGACGAGGTGGATTGAGTATCTCAGAAACTGCTGATCTCCTGGGATTTTCACATACAACAGTCTCTAGAGTGTACAGAGAATGGTGC
This sequence comes from Megalops atlanticus, assembly GCA_019176425.1. Classification (NCBI taxonomy): domain Eukaryota; kingdom Metazoa; phylum Chordata; class Actinopteri; order Elopiformes; family Megalopidae; genus Megalops; species Megalops atlanticus. The sequence continues at coordinate 1,933,177 of CM032890.1, read as the reverse complement.
GAAAAACAAAAAACATCCAGCGAGCGGCAGCACACATTAGGCAGCGAGCCTAATGTGTGCCAACATTTTCTTGGCACACATTAGGCACCTTAATACCAATTGAGCATTGTTTAAATGCCACAGCCTACCTGAGTATTGTTGCTGACCATGTGCATCCCTTTATGACCACGGTCTACCCATCTTCTAATGGCTACTTCCAGCAGGATAACGCACCATGCCACAAAGCACATGTCATCTCAAACTGGTTCCAGGAACATGACAATGAGTTTAGTGTACTCCAATGGCCTCCACAGTCACCAGATCTCAATCCAATAGAGCACCTTTGGGATGTGGTGGAACAGGACATTCGCAGCATGGATGTGCAGCTGACAAATCTGCAGCCGCTGTGTGATGCTATCATGTCAGCAGGGAGCAGAATCTCTAAGGAATGTTTTCAGTGTAGCAGACCTCGTATGGCTCGATGAGCTGTGCTTGCGGTGTTGTAAAGAAACACTTCACATCGTGTGGGATGCTGATCTGCCAGATTTAATCTCCACTTCAGCATTAGTGCAACTGAAGGATTACTTTAAGACTACCATACCAAATTAATACAATGTTAGGATTATAATCATAAACATTATCTAAAGTTACTAGCACTCATACAGCAATATAGCAATGTTCTAGGATTTAGCAATAGTTCAGCCTAGCGATATAGCGATACATCCTAGCATAGCAACACAGCAATAATTTATAATACTATTCATTATAATAACAGTAATGTAAGATTATACACTTGCAATATAAATCACACTTCTTATAGCTAAGTATGGAATGTATCTCGTGATCGTATAGTGGCATATTACAGTTGCAAAGTGACGGTTCTAAATAACAGACGTGTTCGTATTACAACATAGATTGCAAACAATTTGTACAGACAAATGAGACAGATCACACTTTTAATTAACCAATATAATAATCCCAAAAAAACTAGCATTCCTGATACAACATGGGGCATCATGTTTATCACCTGCACATGCATTTACTGAATCTGCTCTCCTCTCCTGTTAAAACAATACAACGCAGCTAATAAGCTAATCACGTCAATTGCTAATTGCTAACTCGTAAAATGAGTTATATTAATTAACTTGCCAGAATGACGTTAACTCCATTTGAAAGAGGATTGTTACAACACTCATACATACAGAAACGAACAACTTATCAAAAATTCTCAGAAACAGTAAGTTTCGATTATTTAACTGGAGAGCAAAAAAACTACATCTTATCTCCACTTCAGCATTAGTGCAACTGAAGGATTACTGGGTAATCGTGACATGTGCTCCCATGAAAGTGTAACTTTTAATTGTGCCCCAACAACAACAGGATGCCATTATTTAAAGAGGAACTATATAAATTACAGAGTTACTAACAAATGGGTAATTACGGCGAAGGTTCACTTAAAAATAAAATATAACTCAGCTACACCAGCACCTTGTTGAATCCATGCCACGAAGAATTCAGGCCGTTCTGGGGGCAAACGGCCCAGATAGCAAGCATACGTTGGCCCGACGTTGGAACAACGGCTTGACAAACGTTGGCACGACGTTGATTACTGACTTTGGGTCAACGTCATTTTGGCCGTCGGAGTAACGTTGTTTCTACGTTGGACATCGACTAATCTGCATTACATCACAATCCAACCATCCAGTTTGTTTCTGGTTGGCAAGACGTATACAATACTGTATTGTATGTATGTCTTGTTGTCAGGTACGTTAATACATTTTGTACAATTTTACCTAGCTAATGTTAGCCAGCTAAACCACGTGTCGTGAGTAGTGAAGCTAGCTGCATTTCCCTATATTACAAATATATGTATAAATTGCCAGCTGCCTAACTTTTTGGGCAGATGCCACTGTACGATCTGCAAGAGCTCGTCATAATAAAAAGGGAATTGCAGAACTACACGTGTCCCTGGTCCTTCCTGCTGAACAAATGAGCGCGTGGTTCGCTGCCTCGGTGACAACCGTTACACACGCTCCCGTTCAAGAGGATATCACTGGAAACTGAGGTAAGAAAGTTTTTAATTGTTTAATTAATTGTTTAGTTATTAATTGTTTAATTTCCGCCGACCATTAGGCCTGCAATGTTCAAAGTGGTTTTGCAGTATGAAAATGCGTTTGAATTTTGATGCCTTTGCTCCACAAACTTGTCTTTGTAAACGAAATGTTACTACAAGTATTGACGTGGCAAATGTAAATGCAATTAAATGAATTTTCATTTTAATTTCGAAGCAAAATGATTCAAATTAATTTGAGGATTGCATTGCACTTTGATATTTCCTTGGTAGTATATATTGCATTGCCAATTGCAAAATGCAATTTTCATATTGCTTACTATTGCGAAATGCATGTAACACCTAATGCATGAGCCACGCGACATAATTAGGTCAGTTTGGATTTTCCTATGTAAGGAATAGCATAGCCTATCGCTCATGGTGCCCGTTTGAGTGTGACATTTGGTAACTACGAGGTAAGACCGTATAGTTTAATTTAAAATCATCTAATTAATATGCTTAGAAGGCAGCTACTTAAACTTATTTATTTATTTATTGTAAACAAATTTCTACATAGACTGGCCTACTACGCTTTCATCGACATAGCTAAAAATGTTGCCTAGCTCTTCCTGTTTTTTTACACTAAATTGTCAGTCCCAGTTGATAGCAGCGACATGTTTTTCCAGTTCTAAGCACCCAGAGCTTGGGGTTAGGCGGACAAAGCGGTAGGTGGACACAGGCCCTTAAAACCATGCATTTACATTTTACATTTACATTTATTCATTTAGCAGATGCTTTTATCCAAAGCAACGTACAAATGCTCTGTATATACCATGCTCTGTATATCAAGACCTAAGCATAATAATGATGTAAAATGTGTAATTTTGTTTAAGTGGCACGATCGTGGGGGTTGGGGGGGTCTCGGATTGAATCAGGTTTGCTTTAGGGGGTCCCTTGCTGAGAAAGGCTGGGAACCCCTGACCTAGATAATAGCCTTATAAATCCACTGTGATAAGAGATTGATGATTACCTACTTGTTTGTCAGTTATACACTTTCATGTCCAATATGTTACTTTCTCATATGACTTTTCCCCCCCATTCAGGGCTGTGACATACCTCCCTGCTGTCTCTCAGCTCTCCTTTTTCTCCCTCCATGCCTGTCACCACAGTACTTCAGCCAGCTCTTTATGTGGGCCTCACACTCACTGGCGCTGATGTTCTGCAAAGTGGCCGCACCTGAACAGGTAACAGTTCTTGAGCATTGAGAATATTATGCAATAACTGCAGAAGAATTGAAAAGTGTCTTGCTATTAGGTAAACTGTCTTTTCTACAATTATAATGACAGCAATGCAGTGACTTATTCAAACACCTCTTATCACAGTAGTTATTTTCAAGGCTGCGAAAGCCTTCTTGTGTCCTCGCCCAAGCCAGTTGAACTGGGTAGCACAGTTGTCGGTTAAGACATGGCGCATGATCCTCCTTACAGTGTCACCCGCATTCACCCCTCCAAGGGTTGCAAGGTATGATGCCTACAGATAAGAAGAGAGATGTCTTTCAAAATTTTTTTTCACAAAATGTTAATTGTTGAGGATGCATGATATACATGCATGATATACACAACTGGTCAAACTTTGGAAACCACTAAAGTAGTGGGTGATTCCAAACCAGTTGTGTAGATAGAGAATAGTTCAGAATAGCTTGTTGTGCTTCCATTGTGATCACATCATATGTGCATCACCATAAACAGAAGTAGAGAGTATGCATCGGCAACACTGTCTCCTACTGGAACCCCCCTTGTATTCACACTGAGTGACACAACAAATGACAGAGACAATTGGCAAGCAGGGAGGCAGGCAGCTCAACCCCAGCATTTCAGAGTCTTTGGGTGTGAGAAAAAGCAGAGACTTAAACAGTACCAAAAAACACACTCTCAAGTTTATGAACTTCTTAATTTACTTTGTTGGAAGCATGCCAAATTGACGGATGCGTTTTGCCCCTGAACCATCTTCATCTGAGTGGACTATGGAGTAGACACTGAAAATGGTTCAGGGTCAAAAAGCATCCATCTGTTTGGCATGCTTTCAGTAAAGTAGATTAAGAGGTTCATACACTTGAGAGTACATTTTTTTCCGGTATAGACACAACGGGCAACCAAGAAGAAGATGAGAGTGTTAGTGAGCTAGTGAGAAATTATTGACAAATTAAGAACATTAACCATACCAGGGCTTTCTCCTGTGCTTTTTCCTTTAATATTTCCTCCACCCTCCTCAAGTCCTCTTCATTCTCTATAGGGAATCTGAATTCCTCGGACAGACTTGATGCTCTCTGCACTGGCTGTTTTTTGGCCAGTGCTTGGAGGAGGAGGGTGTTCTGACGCACTTGTGCCTTTATCTCCTCCAAGGCCCTCAAAATCATTTGGTCGCTCTCTGTAAGTAAGAACAAAAATGTTTTATAGAACAATAGAAATGTTTCACATTACTTCAGTAATTCTGTTGTGACTTCGATATTCATGTTTAACATCTTAGAGATTCTCAGTTCTGCTGCTGACCAGCAAAAGGTTTGGTACCAAATTGGGTTGCATCAGGCTGCACATGGGAGGCAGTTGGAGGGGTCATGTGAGGCAGAGGTGAAAAAACTGGGGGTGGCTGGAGCACACGTTGTGGCTGCGAAGTAGAGGCAGGCTTAGTGACGGCAGTCCTGAAATGATGTAGGGCTTCAGACTGCTCCGTCACTTTGGCAGAGGCCCTGCAGTATGACAACAGGACTGTATAAACTACAATGAACAATGTTAGACTTGGTTCAGGTCTTGTGTGCATGTACTGTACAGTTCTTACATTCTAGCTCTTTTTCCACCCTCATCCTCAGAAGTGAGGGAGTCCCTTTTAGTGGCCCTCACCAGTTTTTTCCTCGCCGCTTCATAAGAATCTGTATTTGAGAGAAACATTAGTTGAACAAGTTACCATATTGTAGCATGTATGGAAATGCAATGGCACTATGATGACTCAAACTCTCTCTCTCTCTCTCTCTCTCTCTCTCTCTCTCTCTCTCTGTGTGTGTGTGCGTGTTTGTGTTTACAGGAGGAGGGTCTCACCATATTTCTTCAGCACCCTGACAAAATACTCCGCCCATGTCTCAGCAGGGTCCTCCTGGTTTTGCACAGCCGCCTTGGCCCTTTGTGTGTTTTTATATGGTGGCCAGAATGACACCGTTTGGTCAACACTCAGCCTGGAAGTAGGCACCAATTCCACCTCATTTTTTTCTGTAAAAACTACTATTGCAAACATGCTTTAAGAGAAAAGGAGAATCTTAAAAAGGAGAACTGATTGTAATTTACAATTGATTGAACTGATGATTCATGATTGAATAAGTGCATAAGTACTACAGTGCTACTATGTGTGGTTCAGACGGTATGTTACAAGTCCATCTTTGTATGGCATTGCAACCACTTTGGCGTCAATGTTGTTCTCAGATAAAGTTACACCCTCTGCAGAGAGATCTTTGACAAATGGAATTCCCAGAATAAGAGAGTCCACCGGGGAAGTGAAAAATGGCTGTTGGTATAAAAATTTTCTGGCTGAAAAGTACGTACTGCCATCTGCTTTGAATATTAGTTCAATTTTGAATGTGTTGTGACCACACAAAATGATGTTATTGCCATCGTGAACTGATAATGTGAATTTGTTGCCAGTATAGTGGGAGAGTGGACTTCGCAAGACTGGACAGTGCATTGATGGTGCCTTAGCACAAAGGACATTTGTACGCTGACTTTGACTGACACTGCTGATGTTTAGGTGTTGTTCAGTGAGTCGTTTCACAATTTGTTGCAATGGCTGGTTTGGCTTTCTGATCTTTCTTTTCAATTGATACAAATAGTTTTCAAATGGGAAGGCAGAAATTTTGGTAAGGGCCCAAATTTTCTCACATCATTTGCTAGGTGAATCAAACCATGGACATTATAAACTACAAAATCACCATAAATGACTGAAAAGTTTTGGACAAAAACAGTAAGAACCTTCTCTGCGTAATCACAATAGTGTTCAGATAAATGTGTACTACATAGAATGGTTATGCCAACATGCAGCAGGAGAAAGTGGTTGTACATAGCATCGGGCAGTGTGTTTTTGAGCGCAATGGGACCAGTATAAAGGAGAAATGCTCGAAATTCAGTGGCTTTCCAGCGATCAACTTCTCTCAGTGATCTTCCCTTTCTACCAAATTCTTTGGGCAATTTTTTTCCAAGTAGGACCAGTTTGTCTGAGACGGCAGTTATTGACTGGTTGCCAATCCTTGATGGAAGAGGGCCTCGTATCCACAGCCAAATGAGCTTCCTCATAACTCCCAAACATACCAGATGCATGAAATCCAACACAAATTGTGAGACCATTCCAATGTTAATTCTAATGAGAGCACTCTCACCATCCTTGTGATGGTCACTGTGTAGTCGGGCTTTAAAGCTCTCATCTGTTCTAGAGGCTGCATTTGTTTCTGGGTAGTTCATTATATTGTTGGACCAAACACCTTCTTGAGCACATCTCTCACATCCATCGTAGGAGTTGTGGGATTTTATGTTCTTAATAAATGCTGTCGCTGGTGCGTCACAGACAAATGCCAAAATTTCCACTTTGTATAATTTAGACTGGTACACAACACCATCAGATGCAATCCTTTCCATCTCCATGACAAAATCAGAGAGGTACTCATTTGCATCTGATGGTTTTGACTGTCCAGAGTAAAGTGCAACAACAAAAGGAATTCTGTTGGGGTCTTCCTCAATCAGTGCCAAAATAGTGCATGGAGCCCCCTGCTTTTGATTGCACCTCTGTGCTGGTTGGAGTTGACAGGAGTGTGCGGCCATCTTTTGGGAGATTGGCATTTGGCAAGTGCTTCCTAAGCACAGAGAGAAGACTGGAGAGATGACTGAGAGGTGTGTTGGTTGCTGCTCAAATCGTCACATAAGTTGTCAGTATTACTGTCATCAATGTCGCTGTCCTCGTCTTGCTCATCAGAGCTATAATAATCACTTTTTGTGTTTTCTTCCTGACCAGAGGTGGCGCTCATATCTTCCTGACCGGAGGTGGCACGAAACCAGTCTCCTCCTGAATCACTGTCGCAACTGTCTACCTCCAATAGCAAAACGGCCGTGTTAGAATCCTCAACGAAGGTGTTGTAAGTGTTCCTATTGATTGACTGTAGCATAGCTACAACGGCCTCTGTATTTCTTTTTACATGCCGTCTTAAAGATCTTTTCGATAATATTTTGTTTCTGCCATGTTTGATAACGACCGATGTTGAATGTGTAATTAAATGGCCGTTAGCCAGCTACTGTTAGATTAGCTAGCGTGAGTTAGCTAGCTAGCAATACTCACGGCTAGCTAGCTAGCCGTTATCCGTTAGCCAAAAAAAACCGACTACAATTCATATCTTAGCTTAGCTTATTTTAGCTTAGGTTACTGGTATTTTTAAAGTAGGCAATAAATGTTACCTCACCTGGACTGAATGTTGACCAAAGACAGCAATCGGTAGCCTGACTGTAATCGCCCTCGATTGATCACCAAAGTCTGCCGTTGATAACGTTAGATAAAAGTCAGTTGATCTTAGATTCTTTTATGGATTTAAAAATGAGAGCGTGCAGAAGTGTACCGTTGATATTTTTTTATTGTTACATCATATTCTTAACACATTCTTTTCTTACGATTTCCCCGTCATCAGCGTGATCAGGTAATCCCATTTTAAGATGAGTCTGACACGAAACAAAATACAACTTAAAAGTGTATGACTACTTTCTGAACCTGCAGGTATGAGTTAAGATTTCAGTCCATGTCTTCTGTCTGTCTATCTATATATATATCTTTCTAATCTGTATGTTGCTAATTAATCTCTATGTTTCTATCTTTCTCTCACTGGTGACTCCAGGTGCAGTCTGCAGCTCAGAATGAGATGTTTCACCATGGCCTCAGTGGAGTGCTACCGTGAAAGTTGTGTTACTCACTCAAATAATAACAGCATTGTTAGAGGATCTGTGTGCTCTTCTGGTGCTAAATGCCAATAAATTGTGTGCATGGAAACCTTGGGTTTGTGTTATGCTTGTTTCAGCAACAGACTTACATTTACATTTAGCATGATTTAAGGTGAAATTAACTTAAGCTGTAAATTGTTAGGGGAAGGCTGAAATCCACACATTCGTCTCCACTAGGCGTATATAATATATGTAGGCCTATAAATTTAAAGGCCATTTCAATGTTTATGTTTATGTATCCTTTATGAGAATTTGCAGTGGTATATTTGATAAATGAAATGGTGGCCCAGTCATTGGCTTTAGAGACTTCGGGAAAACTCACCGTTTTCAATTGGAGACAAACTTTGGACCATGGAAGTCACCATCTTTGGAGTGATGAGTGCATATGCAACTCAATTTACTCAGACTTAAATGATGGGCAATGCAGTGATGTTTCTCAAACTGGTTTATTTTATATGGTTTATTTATAAAGGTCAAAATGAATAAAATAAGATTAATAAAATAAACCAAGTAAATGATTACACCAATACAGGGTAAAGACTGCTAAAAACATTTCTAGTAGCCTATCATAATCTTACAAACGGTGCAGGATTGCCCTGTGATCTTTTAATACCTGATGTGTCTTGCTAATTACGTTGAATGAAAGTAGGACCATACATCTTAGGGAGTTTAATTAAAAAAAAGACTGCTGATGTAACATAAATGGAACCCCTCGTTCTGGACCGATGCTACTCTCGCAGGAATCACACGCTGACAGGCTGGGTTGGGTTCACAGCGCGTGTTTTATTAGGACTGGGAATAAAACATCGTAAGTAGGTTGTCAATAATGTAACGTGTCTCCGGTTCCACACTCGTTGCCAGCGTAAGGAAAAAAGCCTTAATTACATAGAAATCATATATTTGCATTCTGGTATCTGGTATTTTTTGTGACGTCGAACCAACGTCGCAACAACTGTTCATTAACGACGGTGACTATGCCGCCGAACTTGACCACAGGCCAATGTTCGATTTACTATCAGGGGGGCGACTGACGTTGGTGTGAAGGTGGTTCAATGTTGGAATTCCACTTCCAACACTGCCAACCAATACCAACGTCGGGCCAACGTATGCTTGCTATCTGGGGGGGGTCCTACTCAGTATTAGAGAGGTATACCTAATACAGTGGTCATTGAGTGTATGTGTGTATAGCCTTTTGTAAATAATTTTATATGCTACACATTCAGACGTATGCACTGTTATTTTTGAGAAACACCAATCATTAAAAAAACACCTTCTCCACACGAAGGGACTGTAAGATGGCACACTGTCTCAGCCTGGTCCCCATCTGACTGCATAGGGCTTGGCACAGAGTGGCTGTGGCCCTGCTATTGGTGTAGGAGCTCAGGAGGTGCCACAGCAAGGTTAAAACCTCCTGCTCTACTGTCTGGGGCTTGTGGCCATACAGCACCGTCACCATATCTGAAATACAGCAGAATGGGTGTCAGTTACTTGCACCAGCCAGACTTTTTACAACTCAACCCAGTATCTTACCAGGTCATGGTAACATACACAAACATAACCATATTTGCTTAACTGTGAGAACTGATCAGTTAGGTTTTCCTCTTAATGTCCAACTCAGCTCTGATTCTGTTATGTGATGGGCTGTGAGAGAGCCTGCAACCTTCTTGGTGACATCTGCTTTAGCCCAGCTGTTGAGGAGCTGAGCCTTGGTGACAAACATCTCCAGCAAGAGGGCATTATCTGCAACAGAAGTAATCCAGTTCAAGACATTATTCCAACTTTAAGAGAGTTTGAGCAATATATGAGAGGTAATGATTAACAGAGGAGATGTGAATGAGCTTTAGGGACTCCAGGAACATTACCAAGGTTTTGGACCAGTGCACTCATGGCTCTAGTGGCAGCATTGTAGATGATGTTCTTTGAGTTGAGGTGTCTCTCAACTATGGCGCGGACCAGGATGTAAATCACTTTGGCCAAATCACATTACTGTTTGCTCAAACACAAATCAAGAATGACTTTGAGATTGCTTTAATGCAGACATAGAGTCTGTGACTGATTTAGGCTTCAGGCGACTGGTTGAAAGGCACAGCAATAGTGGCCCACAAAGTCCGACATTTTCATTGCTACAGAGTCCAGACCTATAACCACTACTCGTCTCTGCTGAGCTGACTCACTAGGAATATGCAGGAGATGACCATGCTGGAGTTGTGGCTGCAGTCAGCTGGTTGATGGCTTTAATGCACTCCTGGAAGTCCTTGGATTCCATCTGAGCAGTCATCTGCTTCATGCTGTCCTTCCTGCCATTTTGGGCACCTGAACCCAAGACAAGGCTCTACTGTTTGATGGGCCAGGGATTGGAATTTTGACCCTTGCTGGAGGAGGCATCTGAGACATTTTGAAAAGGATACAGTACTTCTCCATATTACAGATGCATTTGTTTAAAATGAGTTGACAGTCACATTGATTTATTATCCGAGTTATTGTAAGCGTATGATATCATATTACATTATCACACTGCTGTGAGACACCATTATTTCAAAGTTAACAGCTTTACTGTTATAATGAGAACTCATACTAACCAGAAGCAGTTTGAATGATACCGCAGAGGACGAACAGTGCTGACACTGTTGGCTGTTTTTCAATGGCTGCTTTTCACGTAGCCTCGCTTGCCAGCTGTGCTTGTTGAGGTACTCTGTGGGAGGCCGAGCTGGCGTACCCTTTGCAATCCAGGTTACCTTTTCCATGGCTTACTGACCCTAGCTGTTGTGCCAAAACAGGAGGAGAAATCTGACCAAAATACCACTGGTTGAACTGAGTGAAAAGTTGAGAAGGGTCTGGCTGCAGGCTCCACTGGTTGGACATGTCCTACCAGTGGAAGTGGCAGTCAGTGTACATGGAAGTGACGTAACGTGACGTGTTTTTCCGTGTTTTTCATTGGTCAGTCGTGTTCTGAGGCTTGAGACCCTCGGTTTGCCTCGTAATAGCTGATATTTTCAATGTTTTTAATCGGAGATGAAGAGTAATTGTGCTTAATTTCTATTGACAGCCTGACTAGCCATGTCATGTCTCATGTAGTTGCTGGCTAGACATGAAGGATAGTCTCCAATGTTTTTATCGGTTAATTTGGAGAAAAGGAGCATAGTAGCTAGCCTAGCAATGTGCCTGTTGTTTGCCCACTATTTGCACTTTTGTACGCCGCTTTGGATAAAAGCGTCTGCCAAATGAATAAATGTAAATGTAGCAATGGCTATCGATAGCCTAGCAATGTTGCTTGCCTTATGCATTTGTAAGGTCGTGTTGTTGCATTATTATTATTGTCATCGTTATTGTGCTTACAACTCCTTTCATTTTAAAACATCATCAGCTAACAAGCCGACTAACTGCGTGCTTTTGTTAAAGTGACGCTTTGTATATGATGTTCCCCCCCCAACATTGTTGATGTTATTGAAATGTCGGTCTGTACTGGAATTGTAGTCTCATGAACCGGCATTTTCAAAAACCATGAGCAGAAATTGGCTTTATCAAATTGCAGAAGCACTGCAACTTTGACAGATCTGCATGCTTGTGTTTAATTGACACATTACTGACATGTTTTCCCCAATTGTCCACGTTGATAAAATCTCGGTCATTAGTAAAAGTAATCTTGATTAGTAATACATTTTGATTAAAATTAAGTTTTAAGATTTAAATGTTTTCCCCTTTTCTGTATAAGCACTACTCTGAAAAGGCAGTGAAAGGTTTGTCCCGTGAAACTACACAATATAAACTATCTACATGAGAAGAATCAACTTCATTTCACTTGATGTACTAATACGGCCTCGCACACTGGACAGAGGAGTCCAAAGCCCTCCTGAGAGGTGATGTAAAACCTGTCTTCAGGCTGGGGAAAAGGAAGGCTTCAGAGATTGTCCAGGTTAGTACTGAAACTTAGGGAAGCAGGGGTGTAATTGGTACTTATTTAATTCTTTCTTCATGTACTTTTTTCTTCATCTATTTCAGTGGCAAGATTTCTGTAAATAAAAATAAATCTTGTAAATAAAAATACAAGAACATAGAAATGCTGCTTGAAGCAAGAAATCAGATGCAAGGGAATAGAACAGAGCTGATGGGAATTACCCTTAACTGAACATCGTTTGGAGATGTGAAGTGAAATATGCAATTCAAATCAGAATGAATAATTATGGTGGTGTGATACTCTGCAGGCTGAACATGACAAAAATGTGTGCATTGAGAAGAAGCCACTACTGCAGGAGGTAAGTCCACTGTGCTATCAAGTGCTGTCCACCCCAAAGCATGATATAAATGCATTTTAAGTGATCATACATATGATGGTGGCTTATTTTGTTGCAGTCCGTGGTGGAGTACGAACGAATGACACCATTACAAGAGGTAGGTTTGCTATGCTGTGTCAGTCCTGTAGCGAGTGATTTAGGATGACATGTAGCTTCTTAATTATAAGTTTTTCTTTTTATTCTATGACATCAAGGGGCTTTGATATTCATTGTATGTTTGACTGATAATAAAATAAATCATTTCAGATTGCAATGATCCTTGTATTTTCTTCAAACAGATGTATAGTCAAACTAACTGTTGACTCTTTATAGGAACTGGCAGTAATGGCACACCTGAAAGTGGCTGCCCAGTGGTGTGATGAACAGTGTGGCCAATTCAACGATAAAGTCCAGCTGCCACACATCCTGGTGATGGAGGAGGGGGAAGCTGAAGAGGCATTGCAGAGCTACAGCAGTGTCAATGACTCATGGGATGCAGAGGAGAGGGAGGACATTTTAGTACCTTTTTGTTTTATTTTTAAAAATAGGACCAACCTCAACATTTTCATTGAGGAAATGAGTGACAACCGTAAACTTGTTATTTTTTGTCAACTTGAAGATGACTAGTTATTCTGTTTTTTTGTTTCAATATATGTGTTTAACAATGTTTCATGTTTAATAAATACTATGACAAAAATGCCTTGTGTTCTCAAAATGTCATAATACCATATATTCCCATTATTTGTGTTATTATTAGTAGTGGTATTACCAATGCTGCACTGCAGTAACTTTCACAAAATGCCATCTGACAGACGTTGAAAGGGTAATTGGTCTACGGTGAAGAGGAAACTGCATGGAGGAACACTTTCTATGAATGTGAATCTTGAGACTGTAATTGTTGAGTTGATTACCACAAATCAACAAATAATGTAATAGTATTTATGCATGTATCAGCTGTACATGCATAAATGTATCAGCTTTCACCTCCATTTGATGTGCTGCGAGCTAGCTGTAGTAACTTTGAGCTAACATATCTGCAAGAGGGAAATGCTAAATACACTTAATGTTTGGTATATTTTATATGACTTATTTTCATGGGAAAGACTCAATAAAATAGTGGTGTCAATTACAGTTGACCGAAATGTTTAAATGAGCTGTGGCCACCTTGCTATCCTCCTTTCTCTCCCAGAATAATCTCCTCGATCCTTTTCAGTCTGGTTTCAGGGCTGGTCATTCCACAGAATCTGCCCTATTCTGAGGCTCTTCAAACAGCCAGAGCTTCCTCTCACTCCTTGGTCATGATTCTACTTTTTGCAGCCTTTTTCTCAGTGGACCACGCTCTAATTATATCTACCCTGACTATGTTGGGGATTACTGACCGCTCTCATTTGGGTTAAACCCTACCTCTCTAGACACTCCTTCAGGGTGTCCCGGAATGGTGGGTTGTCTAGACCCCACAGTCTATCTATGGGTGTCCCTCAAGGCTCTGTACTTGTACTCTTCTCCTCCCTTTGCATCTCTTGGCACTGTCATCTCCTCCCACAGTTTTTCCTATCATTTCTATGTTAACGACACACAACTCTTCCTGTCATTTCCACTGTCTGAGACACAGGTTTCTGCACGCATCTCAGCTTGCCTGAAAGACATTTCACAGTGGACGGTGGACCACCGCCTGAAGCTGAACATGGCTAAAACTGAGATACTTTTCATCCCATCCAAGCCCTCCCCGCTTCAAGAGCTCTCCCTCAGCCTAGACTCTACAAGTCTCACAACTAATAGCACTGGCAATAGTCATGGTGTAATGCTTGACAACCAACTATCCTTCTCCTCTCAGGTGACAGCGGTGAGTTGGGCTTGCAGATTCTTCCTCTACAACATCCAAAGCATCCGCCCCCATCTCACTATGTATTCAACACAGCTCCTAGTTCAGGCCCTGGTCTTCTTATGTCTGGACAACTATAACTCCCTCTTTGCTTGTCTTTCTAGCTGTGCAATCAAATCCCTACAACTAATCCAGAATGCAGGTGCACAACTTGTCTATTTCCCTAAACATAGTCAAGTTACTCCCCTCCTCACCTCACTTCACAGGCTTCCTGTTATCGCTTGCATCAAGTTCAAAACCTTGGTGCTGGCATACAGGACAGTGAATGGGACAGCCCCCTCATACCTACAACCCCTCTTCAAACCCTATGTTCCCTCAAGATTGCTGCAGTCTGTATTCACAGGGCAAATGAAGGGTTGCTGACAGGGTTGCTCTTCTTAGACATGATCCCTATCTGTACTGGTCCCTCACTGGTGGAACGAACTCCCCATGGGGGTTAGAACGGCGGAATCACTGGCCATCTTCCGACACAGACAGAAGACCCACCTGTTGAGACTGCTTCTCGGTTCCACTTTTATCCTCACTCCCTAACACCTGCTACTTCTTGCATTTGATGTTAATTTCATGTGTAGTATTATGATGTGTCATGAATTTGTGTTCTAGGGACTGTTGTATCGTAATATACTTGGCTTTTGTGAGAGTGCACAAGTTCACTTGTGGTAGGGTTTGAATAGTGTTATGCTCCCACTCACTGGTTTGGGAGTGTAACCCTGGTCTGACACTGTTGCTCATTTAAATTGAATGGATACACTTATGTCCAATTGTGATGGAAGTTGCTCTGGAGAAGAGCGTCTGCTAAATGTACGTAATGTAATGCAATGTAATGTATCGACCCCCTTCACAATTTTATGTCAAAGGTATTAGGCTACTGTGATTTCACAAGTATGTGTGCTGCTATCGAAATTCTTATTCTATAAACTGTTGTAACTGTCAGGGTTTCAGTGACCACTGCCCGCAACAACCAGCAGGCGCCCTCGTAAACGCCCCATAATGAGTTTTCTTTTTGCCTGCTGCTTCCCTGGACTGCCACCATAGGTCCTGTCTTCCTGTCTATGCATTGTTTAATCTTGTTAATTGTATTCACCTGTGTGTAGTTAACTTGGTCATGTGTTTTGCACTCTATATAAACCCTACCTGTGCCCTGGTTCCTTGCTCAGCATTCAGCTGCTCTACCACGAGTGTGTTTGTCTGCATGAACCTTGGTGGTTTTGAGTCTCCAGTAAAGTTACTTTGTTTCTTTATAATCCATCTCTGCTGCCATGTGGTCTCTGCTATTGTATTCTTCCTGCTCATATGTTCCTGCTCAACATACATCTTTTGCCAGGTGGAAGAATGGCAAATGATCCTTCAGAATTTTGAGCAGCTGACAGGGGTCAGCCCAAAGCAAAACTCACCTGACATCTATTTCATCATTGTGGGTATTCAGCCGGGCTCCTGTTTTACTTATTCTGGGCGTCACTGTCGACCTGCCCACCTACATATGCGTCCTGTAGCTGATGAGGAGATCAGAGATTTTCACTCTCAGCCTAGCAGCAATGAAGATGGCTAAAAATCATCACATATTCCCTCTGTATCCTGTCTGCCTACAGACACGAGGTTGAAAAACTCTGGTGGAACCACAACAACTGAATTGTCAGAACTCAGGCAGGGACTCAAGCGCAGACAGGAAGACTGATGAACATGGGTTTATTGAGTCCAGAGGGCAATCCAAAACTAAGTCAAGGCAGGCAGAGTCAAAAACCAGAGCAGATACGGCAACCAAAACCACAGGGCAGGAACAAGGAGCGAAGTCGAGAAAAAAAACAGGCAAGGAAACAGAACCAGCAGGCAGACACAAAGAAACAAACAGCGAGTAGCGACACAGTGAACTGGGACGAACTGGCAACGAGACAAGACACGAGCAGGACTTAAATAGGGCAAGGCTTATGAGGAGACGGGATGCAGGTGCGCAGGCAGGCAGGTGCAGACAGTCAGGTAATCAGGTGGGCGGTGACAGGGCGGAGAGCAGGGCAGGGCTGGACCACAGGGAAAAACAAAAGCACATGGACAGGGAAAACAAAACAACCGGCTAAGACGCCGCAGTCCTGACACTGAATATTCTCAAAACAGTGGAGATGATGGTGGACTTCAGGAGGAATTCCACACCCCAGTGGTGTCGCCTGGCCTGGGCATTCGGGGCTGTAGCCCCGAAGATTTTTTCTTTAGCCCCGAATAATTCTCCACTTTGAGCGGTTTGTAACTATGTAACTGAACGTCAGTAAAAGAAGACAGCAGTGTAATTTTGTATCTTCAGTGAACGGAGTGTTGTACTTTATCTTCAATGGACGGAGGCAAGACCAGTCAAAGAGGGTTTACAGGAAAATATGTGGAAATACTTGTGTCTTATTGTCTGACAGGTCTCTGTCAATTCTTCAGCTGATGGGGTTACTATGCCAAACGCTAGCTCACACAGGCAGTCAGTGTGAGGAAAAAATGGATATACGCAGATTTTTTACCGGTAAAGGGGTTGAAGCCGAAGCACAAACATCCTCTCATGCTGAGCCAGGAATACAAGGTGTGTAAATGTCTGTATGAGTTCCAAGTTATGTGAACGTGATATGAGCAGAGCATAAATTATGTACAGCTAACGTACTTTGCATTGCACTGTAGCCAGCTAAACCATTAGCAATTATAGCCTAGTTGTGCCTCCCCTTGGCTAGCGACACCAAGCTAGCCTAGTGTCGTGTTAGATAGCCAAAAAGTTTTATATTTTATCGATACAAACAGTGATAACCCCTTTGGCAAGTTTTATGACGAATCCAACTTTTTTTCTGATCGTGTCATTGACAGCCAGCTTCCATAAAACAGAACTTTAGGCTACTAGCTGAACTGATAATGTTAGTCAGTTTAAAAAGCTGGACTCAGAAAATAAACACTGAATCTAAATGATTTAGATGTGTCACACACACATCACTGTAGGTCAGTGTCAGGTGTCAGTGATAGTGGTCATGAATGATCATGAACGTATCAGGAGCCTTCAGACGGTGGATGAACAACCGCCTGTCAGAAATCACCTCACCAGTTTGTGCTTTATCTACAATGGAAAAAAGTTGTCATTGCCATTAATTTGTTCTGTCCTCCTCACACTGTGTAGTGTAATTTGACAGGCAGCTAAACGCCTTCCCAATCAACATCCCCTGGTTATAAAAATGATGTGGTTTATTGATAGAAAGGGTGAAACTAGACAGAGAAAACAGAAAAACTCACATTACCTGAGTTGCATGAATCCAAATAGACCGTAGTTAGGAATACTAGTTAACAAAGTTGGGCTAACTAAGTAGAATCAATGCATTTACAGATGTCTTTTCAAACGTGAAAAGTAAATGACTTAAAATGTCATAGCAACAATAAAGTGAATGGTTAAGACATTGATTCTCAAAGTGTGGTACGCGGGCTCCCTCTAGTGGTGCGCAGAGGAATCACTGAATTAAATATAAATTAACTAAAATGAATTTAAAAACATGTAATACTATCAAACAAACTACAATGAATGAAGATATCTTATCAACTGATGACTAAAATGAGATACAACTTAAGTTCAGGCTTTAAAAAAGTTTGCAGGTGCTTCTGGGTAGCCGTAGCGTTAGTTTGAAACTGCTGCTGACATCGACTGTTAGCTACAGTAGCTGCTACAGGTTGTGATGGCAAGAGGTGGAGGTGGCTAAATGATGAAAAGTTTGACGAAACTGCTATCGTGGCTTCAATCTGGGAAGAGAAGTGCGGATCAGGAGGAGAATGTTTCAAGCACAAGAACTGAAGAGGACGAGAGTGAACCAAGCACAGGTGCTAACAGTGGCTACTTTGGTAGTGCCGGTGAAGTCCCCAGAGCATCTGCCAGCAGCAGCAAATGGTACCAAACAGTGAGGAAATATGACTCGAACTACATCAAATTTGGATTTATTTGGAGCAGGAGAGAGAAAGAGCCCAGGCCGCAGTGTGTGGTATGTGGCGAAGTTCTTAGCAATGAATGCATGAAACCATCGCATCTCAAATGGCATCTTACAACCAAACACACGGCACTTAAGGACAAACCAGTGGATTTTTTTTTTACCAAAACGTGATGAACTGAAGCAGTCAAAGTCCACCATTCAATCCTGTGGTACACCCATAATCAAAGCACAGGAAGCTTCATATCGTGCCAGCCTCCGGATCACCAAAGCCGGTAAGCCGCACACA
Source organism: Megalops atlanticus (assembly GCA_019176425.1). Taxonomy (NCBI): domain Eukaryota; kingdom Metazoa; phylum Chordata; class Actinopteri; order Elopiformes; family Megalopidae; genus Megalops; species Megalops atlanticus. The sequence goes on along the minus strand of CM032890.1, from coordinate 1,914,763 downwards.
ATTGGGGAACAACTGTGTCTACCTTTAGCCAAAGAGATGACACACATCATGTGTGGAGAGAAAGCTGCCAAAGAGTTAAACTTGGTGCCGCTTTCAAACGATACTGTGTCACAGAGAATAAAAGACACGACTGACGATATTAAAAAGACATTGATTGAGCGCAAGAAAAGCAGTCGATATTTTGCCATCCAGCTTGACGAGACGACAGATATCGCAGATTTGGACAATTTATTGGTTTACGTGAGATATGAATATGATGGTGCAGCTCAAGAGGACTTTATGTTCTGCCAGTCACTTGAGACCAGAACTACAGCAGAGCACATATTCCAGGAACTGGACGCGTTTATCCAAGAGAACGGACTGGACTGGAAAAAGTGTGTGGGAGTGTGTACAGACGGCGCGAGGGCTATGACAGGTCGTAACAGTGGAGTAGCAGCTCGCATCCGAGAGGTGGCACCTGAGATGGGCTGGACTCACTGCAGCATCCATCGTGAGGCGCTGGCAGTGAAGAAGATGCCTGATGACCTGAAGTCTGTGCTGGACTCTGCTGTGAAAACTGTGAACTTCATTAAGGCCAGACCAATGAATGTTCACTTATTTCATGTGCTCTGCAAGGAGATGGGCAGTGAGCATGTCCAACTCTTCATACTGAAGTAAGGTGGCTTTCAAGAGGAAAGGTGCTTTCGAGGCTTTTCGAATTGCACAGAGAGGTCTAGATGTTCTTACAGAACACAAATTTCCCCTTGTCAGACATTTTCGAGGATACTGTGTGGCTCAGTCAGCTGGCATACTTGTCTGACATTTTTTCACGTTTAAACAAACTGAATTTGGGACTACAGGGACTCTCCATCAATGTCTTTGACGTGCAGGACAAAATCAATGCGCTGCTGAAAAAGTTGGAGTTATTTGAAATCAAAGTCAAGACAGGTGATGTTTCAACTTTCCCTGCTTTGGAGAGTTTTCTGTCTGACAATGACCTGACGCTTGATGATGGAGTCAGGGAGAACATCACTGCACACCTTGTGTCGCTCAGACAACAGTTCCGTGATTATTTCCCAGTGATGCCTGAAGCTGAAGCTAGCAGCTGGATGAGAAACCCTTTCAGCATCGACACCTCTCAAATGGCTTCAGAGGACTTTACTGTTGGTGAGCAGGAGAGTTTAATAGAGTTGTCTTGTGACGAAACATTGAAGGCAGCTTTCAGAAAGCAGACATTGTTGGACTTTTGGATAAAGCAGCACAGTGAATACCCTGTGCTTTCCGACAAGGCCGTGCGCTTTGTCCTTCCTTTTGCAACCATGTATCTGTGCGAGAAAGGTTTCTCTTCACTTGTTGTCATAAAAACAAAGTACAGAAGCAGAAACATTTTTAAGCAATGTGTAGCCCCTCATATGCAAGAAAAAATGCATGGAAACAGTCTATTTAGAAGTACACTTTTAAAAGTTTTTTGATGGAGAAGAATCTGGGCTCAGCCCCTGATGGTTAACAGTCCAGCCAACGCCCCTGCCACACCCCTCACCATACTAGGCAGCAGTGTCTTAGTTGTAGAGACCTTCAGGTTTCTGGTAACTACAATCTCCAAAGACCTGAAGTGGGAGACCAACACCATCTCCATTGCAAAAAAGGCCCAGCAGAGGATAAACATCCTGTGCCAGCTGAAGTTCAACCTGCCACAGCACTTGCTGGTAATGTTCTACACAGCAACTATCTAGTCTGTCCTCACCACCTCCATAACAGTCTGGTTTGGCTCTGCCGCCAAACAAGACATCAAACTACAGCGCACCATCAGGACTGAAGAAAAGATCATTGGAGATAACCTGCCCACACTCCAAGATCTTTTCAATACCAGAGCCAGAAAATGGCCAGGCAAAATCATTGCTGACCCCTCACCTCCTAGCCACCACATATTTGAACTCCTTCCCTCTGGCAGGCACTTCAAATCACTACCCACCAAACCAAGCCAACACTGGAATAGTTTCTTCCCACACGCCATCACACTCTTGAACTGTTAAACTAATGTCTCACAGTGCAATAGGTGTACAACTATAGTTGTACATATCCATAGCCTGGACTCAGGTACACTTTATCTCATGCTCATTGTGCAATAGCTGTATATAACATAGTGCAATCTAGTGCTGTCTAAAACAAATTGTTGTACAGACCCACAGCCTGCACTCTTGTACAGTTTAACTGTGCAGTAGCTGTTAAATATGAACAGATACAGTATAATAAGTTACTTTTTATATGCCTCAGTCATTCCATTCTCACACCATTCCATGTATGTGTCCTGCACAACTCTTGTTGTTTGTTGTTCCACTACTGTTGGACATTATTTGTTGTTGTCATCTTGTAAATCATTGTGTGAACTAGGGATGCAACGGTTCAGTTAGCCCACGGTTTGGTTCGTACCTTGGTTTTTGGGTCATGGTTTCGGTTCGGTTTTGGTATATGTTTTGTGCGTAACAAGAACAAAAAATTCTACTATTTCCAAAATTCTTTCTTTATTTTGCTAATTAGCAAATGCAAATAAATCCTTTATAATATATATATAAAGCAAAACTTTCAAATGTAAACATAAAAACACTTCAAAATGTTAAAGTGCCTCTTAGCATTGACTACTGGTATACACTATACAGTAGTATAAAAAGGAGGGAAACAATTTCAAAAGAAAAAGTGCACTTTAGCTTTGACAACTGGTAGGCATATACAATCTGGAGGAAACATAAATTCAAAAATAGCTAGCACTTAGCCCATTTTAAATAAAAGAAACCACCGAAAAGGCCTGCAAATCTTTAGCAATGAACGTCCCCACTGCACGGGTTATTTTCTTGTGTTTCTCTGAACTGGCACTATAGGTTTGTTGGAAGGCATCTGCAAGACACCGTTGTTTTTTTACTGGTGTTACCTGCTCGACTGCCCTGCTTCCAGAAAGCGATACAGCTAGGTGGTGACAGCGGAGATGCACGCTCATGTTGGAAGTGCTTCCAGCTGCGTATGGGATATGGGTCAAGCGATGCTTGCAGACAGTCTCATTTTTGTTGACTGTTTTCTGTCCGTCGTCGTTGTATGTAACAGCAAAACCGAAATGTCCCCACACCGCAGATTTGTGTGAAAACGGCGCTTATTCACACTTTTGCTCGACACCGCTCGCCATGGCTTTTTTTCCGCTTCCGTGAGTTCCCCTTTCAGCTCAGCTCCAGTTACAAAGAGGTGGGGGGTGGGGCATAACAGTGATTGGATATTTACTCGCGGGGAGGGGTTTTCTGCAGCAGGCTGCCTCAGCCTGCCTGGACAGGCACACACACAGTGGCAAGTCCATAGTAACGCAAAATTGAATTGCAAAACCAAAAATCCGTGGTTCATGAGGGCGTATTGAACCGTGGATGGCGAACCATACGGTTCAATTTTAAACCGAGAACCGCTGCATCCCTAGTGTGAACGCACTGAAACCGGAGTCAAATTCCTTGTATGTGTAAAAGCATGCTTAGCCAATAAAGTCTGATTCTGATTCTGATCTAATTAACATGCTAGTCCTGTGCAGCTCTTCTGTACACTCCACCTGCAACTTCCTCTATGAAATCATCCTCGCCAGTCACCCAGTGACCCAGTGCTGCATCTGTTTGGAGTGCTACTTGGCTGTGGTCCACCCCCTCACCTTCCTCAGGTACAGGCCCGGCGTACAGAACAGCGGGCGTGGTCATAGTTTGGTTAATTGTGCTCAGGTTTGCCATCATCAAGTAAAAGTGCTGATCCCCCTACATTGTGGTAGCCATATTCATAGTTCTGCTCTTGGTGGATTCTCAATTCTCATTTGTAGTCTCAATACTGAGGAGTGTCCCAGCCCAGGGGATTGGCAGAGGGAGGGGGAGGAGCCATACCTCAACAAGAGGAGGGGCCTTCAGAACCATCCTGATCATCCAGGTGATGACGATATTTCATGACCTCCCATCATCTTCTTGGGATTCCTCTCCAGGGGGCTTTTGTTTTGGCCTGTCAGTTGTACCCTGTCAGCTTTGTCCAGCCCCTCTGCTATCTCACCAGTTTGGGGACTGTCATGTGCCTGGGGTCCCAGAAAAAGATGGGATATGGCCAGTAGGGTTGAGTATCAAGAACCGGTTCTAAGTTGGAACCAGTTCCAAATTTCCAAGAACCGTGGATTCGATAAGACACGTGCATTTCGATTCTGCGCTTTGGTTCCTTTTGCATATTTCATTCGCGCTCCTGAGTGAACTGCAGTGAGCATTTTACAGTCCATAAAAGTTTCACTTACCTGCCAGGACCTGCTATGCGGACCTAACGTCACGTCATTTGTTACGCATAACGTCAACAAAGCATGTGGCTGACCGCAGCAAACGCTCGAAAGTTTGGCTTAGCTTCACTAAAAAAGATAACGACACAGCAAAATGCAACACCTGCAGTAAGGAGATTTCATGCAAGGGAGGAAGCACCTCCAATCAGGTACTGGGAAAGAAATTCAGTCCTGGACATATCCACTAAGACCAGCCTGGGGGGGTGTGCTCAGGAATTAAAGTATACAGTATTTGGCTACGATTCTGTCTACAACTGAGACTACCTCTTAATTAGTTAATGTGCATGGACTTTACAAACGATTACATCCTTCTGACTATACAGCAAGTAGCAAGCCTTGATAACGACACAGCTAACATTGAAAACTTGTCTCACATTGTTTAGCGTTAATTAAAAAAAAAAAAAAAAAACAGCAGTGACAATGCAATATTTTACTTAGGTTAGATGAGCGCGTTGTTGGTAAGCTTATGCAACTAAGCTCTGTTTGAACTAATCGTGACGTGACTTTGTCAAAGTAAAGGATTATACACGAACGTGTGTCATTGAAAACTGCTGTGCAACATGCCTTAACAGTGAAAGCATTCATGAACTGCTTCCAATATGACGAAGCCTTTACTTCAACATGGCGTGAATCTGAAGGAATGCACCATGTTCGATGTTTTGTGGTCTCCCAGCCACAATAACGCCCCAGATACAGCTAACATTAACAATAGCAACATCTCACGCTCAGGTACAAAACACAGATGAGCTGACATTCGCCTTTTGTATTGAAGGTGAAGGAATGATGTCTACAAATTATTCTAATATATATTTTTCTTAAATACGAGTTCAGAGAGCACCCCTCCACCTCCGGTTCATCTCCAGAGACCCGCCCCTCTAGTACAGAAACTCCTTTTACTTTAGTTATAAAGGGGAAGATGAGCAAGGAGAAAGTGGATGAATGTCACCGAGCAGTGACAAGATTTGTGGGGAAGGGGTTACATCCCTTTGCTATGGTTGAATCTCCTCCGTTTAGGTTGGCAAAATGCATTACTGATATCTGCTTATTTTAGGTTATTATTAGGCCAGGACTGGTTATTTTTTTCTCTCCAAAAAATATTGGAATCGGAACCGAGATTCGATAAGAACCGGATTCGATAAGCAGAATCGGAATCAGAATCGGATTTGATAAAATTGAAACGATACCCAACCCTAATGGCCAGAGCCTTTCTCCATACTCGCCAACAGCCTCCCTGCACCCCACAGTAATCTTTCACTGTGTATGATTCCACAGTGTCTTTCATCACAGAGAGATTTTTCTGTGTAATGCCATGCAGCAATCCCTGTGTGTAATGTCACAGAGCAATCCTTCTATGTGATGTCACAGAGAAATCGCATTGTATGATGTGATTGATTGGGTGGAGTGAGGATAATGGCAGCAGCTACTGATCTGTTGACACCCCAACATTTTTTTTTTTTGCTTATCTTCTGAATCAAGAGGAAGAAGGAAAGTTACACACACACTTGTGTTCAAATATACATTTATTTATTGTGAAAAGAAACAAGTTTTTGGAACAAGCAGCATCATCATCAGGGTGTAACAAGACAAAGCAAGCCTGCAACTTTCCTCATCCTTATTTATAATGAGTTAATCAGCTTGTACACATCTCATTAATGTTGTGTCTGCATCTTCCCTCTTTTTTATCTCTTGATTCTTTCAAAACTGTGTTCTTATTCTCTAATTTGAGTTTATTCTCTTACTAGCCACAGTTACTTGTTCTTTGTCAAGGAAGTGAATCTTAGGAAAACCTTCCCAGTACTGTACTTCTGTACAGGTGCACAGAAGTGTTCAGTCTTGTGATGGTATGAATTAATACCTGTTAATAACAGCAGAAACATGGATTTCCCATAACATTCCTGTTGTATAACAGGCAGTGACTGGCTTCACTTTTTCTTTTGTGCTCTGTTTTTGAGTCTAATGCATTTAGTACATTAAACTATTTACTCTTCATACATTTTATTCTCATTTTTTGTATTTCACAAATAATATCTAATTATTGGAATGATACTCATATCATGTGATTTTTTTGTTGTAATGTTTACAGTAAATAATCCTAGCTAAGGATTTGCTTTTGAATGGCTCTTGGTGTATGGTGTAGAGAAACATACTTGTGTGTGTGCTGAATTGAGTGTCCTCATACACAATAAAAACATTAACCAAATTCATTTAAATGGGATGTATCCCTATGACAGTTTATGACAGTCATACTGCTTCATTGCTATAATACGATACACATACCACATTCAAATGAAATATTATCATTATTTATTCTGACATTATTTTGGCTAAGCCGCATGCAGGAGCATAGGCTTCCTCTGAACATTATGGTTATGGTTATGGATATGGTTATGGACATTATGGTTACCATTCACATAAATGCTGCATTATAGTGTCGGTAGCTAATTACATTCTCTCAATAGTGAAGGGAACAGTGAAGTTCCCTCCCGTCCCCCTCCCCCAAACCTATGCCCAGGGCTGTGTGTATGAGACATACTAAAATCAGAAAAGGTGTGGCTCTCTCTCTGCCTTGAAGGTAGAAAGCTGCACTTTTGTCACCTTTATACAAACTTTACATTGCATTACATTTATTTACCAAACGCTCTTATCCAAAGAGACTTCCAGCACAATAGAACATAAGTGTATCCATTCAAGTTGAATGAGCAACAGTGCCAGAACAGGCAGACAATACTCCCAGACTAGTGAGTGTGAGCATAACACTATTCAAGCCCAACCACAAGTTAACTTGTGCAACCTGACTAAACAATGGAAGCCAAGTATAGTACCATACATCAGTCACTAGATCACAGAATCCAAAACACATCGCAATACTACACGTATTGATTTTGATTTACTATCAGTCATAAACAGGACTGTAAACTGTAAATGGACACAAAAAAATAAGGGAGACCATCTCACAACCTCCTTATCGCCTATATGCAAACCTTGGCAATGCAGGAACAGATGAGGCAGACGGAAAATAGAAAAATGCTTATTGTGTGCATTCTCAGCAATGTTTTGAAGGGAGTACTGTACATTGAACACTTCATAAACAGCTCATCACAGACATTGAGAAATTCCCATTGCCACATTTTGACAGTAGACAGTCCTGTATTAAACTGTTTAAAATGTATGTGTGCAGAATTCACCTTGCACTTCTTCAACACACTCACTGAAAGAAATATTCATGTATGACTGAAGCTCTTTCTGAAGCTCCTTGGGCGGATTCATAAATTCAGTAGGCATATGTGGCCTGCAGGAGGCAGGAGCGCCACCCTCACTATGCTTAACTTTAAAAGATCTCCTAGTGGACTACGCCACTTCCCTGAAGAAGGGAGGGGAAAACCCTGATGTTAGGCAATTGGCCCTGCACAATCTATTCTACTGAAAGAATACAGGTGGCTGCCGATGTACAATATCATACAAGGCTTTATTGATTATGCAGGTATTAAAACATGACATACAACCCAGGTTAAAATATAGGGGGCTATGAGGTAGGGGAGTCAATAAATTAGCAAAAGCTGATTCCGTGTTAAAATGACAGGAGGCTATAAGGCTATTGGGACAATAATCCATACAAAGGCTAATAGCATGCTTCACAAAGATGAACCCCACACCAATAAACAGACTGTGATAAAAGGATAAAATTTAAGTGCTACACCCCAATCAGAGTTCACAGCAAACAGTTCCTTTGATACCACCTATTGCACAATGCCCATGGCCTCTTTTTGCACAGTATGAGTTACAGGAGAAAAGGAAGATAAACTTCACAAAACAAGAGATGGCAGGAAAATAAATTAGAGTGCTCCCTCCTGACAGCTAGTTGCCCCCAGGGTGCCAGCACGCAACAGTAAACACTGTATACACAGTATAGGCTACAACAATATCACAGGGATATGCAAATAAAATGAAGTGAAATACAAGAAAACAAAAAATAAACTACTCTGGGAAAACAGTTGCTGAGTCACAGGCTCCTTAACTAGAGGTGGGAACTCGCGTAATGTCACCAGTCACCACCTTGTAGACTTTAGGCTCCAGCAATGTAACTAAAGTGAAATGAAATCAACATAAATACATTGCATCCAAATCACAATAAACAAGAAAATTCGTGAAGCAGAAGGAATGAAAGCTAATTCGCATTCCTTTAAAATATAAAGAAACCGCTAGGCATATACTCAATAGACAAAGTGCAATTATGCCGTAAGTTAGTCCAACTAGGATACGTTATATGGTTGACGACCAGTGAAGCTGATATGCACCACGGCTAACGTGGGTAGCAAACATTAGACCAGAGACCTCAAGCAGAGATAGCAAATGGTTTGCCTTCAACAAACAGCACGAAAGATGGAACAAAGGAAGTGAACCACCATACCTTTTAAAAAGGCTGTTTAATATTCTGCCTGTTGAAGCACGAGGAGCCGTACACAAGCTTAACCTACTGAACAAACATTGTAATGAATTGCATGTTCACAGCGGGCTGTGCTATGCAGTTTGTGGTATAGCGAGTACTCCCAGTTTGAAACTTCCGAACTTCCAATTTTTGTTAGTTTTCCCTACAGCATGAAACAAAATAGACATGTGACGATGAAAAATTAACTATACAGACACAGTCTGTACTGGTGCAATAAAAATGTGTGATATAACATTCTCACATTTAGGATAATGTTTAGACATCAAAATAGTAAATAGTAAAATGATTTTTTCTGAATATCACTGAGATGTTGGAGTGCTGAGGAAAGTAATATGTTTTCACACATGTATATCATTCTCTACCATTCTCTCTCTGTCTTATGCAGAGTTTTGTTCAAAAGTTCAAAAATGTGACGAAAAGTGTTCAGTCGAAGTGATCAGTCGAATACTTTATCTGTATGGTAATTTAACGGGGATGGGCGGCTCCTGCCACTGCCTCTGGCAAGAATGGTGACGTAGTGTAGATGACGTGACCAGGCATTTTCAGAGTACTGCATAGCAAATTGCAGACAACGGGGTTACAAGTAAATTCACTGCAATTAAGTGCTCCCAATGGATCTTTGAACATTTTGTTGAGGGGTGAAGCTACACAATGGAGGTTATGATGCAACAAAAAGTACCAGAAAATTTTATTTTTAGTGTATCATATACCTAGTACTCCAATTCATGACCTCAACTAAAATTTGAATTCCTTGTTGGATTAGGGGTGAGTGATTGGGTTTTGTATGATTCTTAAGTTGAAAGATGAATGTTGACAGAGCTCATGTTCACTTAAAATATTCAAATATAGTTGGCCTATATGTGTAGCTGTATTGCTGGTCTTCCATGGGAATATGCTTTTTATGGGAAATGCCACTGATATAATCTCCAGATTGTCCTAATGAAAATTAGGCTATTACAATCAACGTTAGCAGCAAGTAAGAAGCATGTGAGTATTTAATTTACAGGAATTAGTTACATTGTTTGTAGTCGTCTTTCGTCCCCCTCTTCCTCTAGGAGAGCCATCATCAAAGTAAAATTACAGTACTCCAAGGATACCTTTCATTCTTCTTGTGAGAAAATATGGTTTTGGTGAATGATTGAGTTGCATTTAAATGCATCCTTGTAAACATATGTGCCTTGCGTGGAGCAAGGTCTGGTCTATGCTGTATTGTATTGATGCGCTACTGTGCATGGTTTGTGTTCTATGGGCCTCCATAGATTGATTGCATTCCTAAATTGTTCAGTGTGTGATTATGAATGATGCAATAAAGAGTCGCATGGACTCCAGTTAACCTGTGTGTGCGTGTCGTGACACATTATAAACATTACATGGTATCAGAAGTCTGTCAAGAACAGAACTGTTTGTGTAAACATACGGCTAACGCAATTCAAACACCCAAAGATTGACTGGGATGCTTCGTATTTTTACAAAGAGTTTGAGAGAATCTGAAGTCACATTCAGTTTGTGTATGATGGTCCTCTATCAGACATATCTGCTAAACAGCGAGTGGGATGGCTAAGCACATGGCTAGGTGAGCATGGTAGAGAAAGCTACAAGACATTCAAATGGAATGAGGGTGAGAAAGACTATCATTGACTGAAAGACTGTCATTTTAAACAAAGAAGGGAAGGACAGAGTGAAAGCTTCAATAACTTCGTGAAGAACCTGAGAATCATCCTCATGGATTGTGAGTATGCTGACCAAGATAACACGTTGATGCACTGTTGTAGCACTGTGAGTGTGGAAACCGAGGACTTGACAAGTGGACAGCAAACATTAATATTCTGTCTCAAGAAGTACAATTCAGAATAGACACAGGTGCTAAGTGCGTCACACTGAATCTAGACACTTACCGGTCATTAATGCACTCCGGTGAATTGAAACGCTCCAAAAGAGTACTCCGCTCTTACTCCAACCACAAGTTAAAGCCTGTTGCTGCTGTTGATCTGAAAGTAAAGTACAAGAGCCCTGCAGTAGACACAGAGTTTGAAATTGTGAACATAGCACAGAAGAATGTACTCAGCAGTGCTACAGCTGAAGCTTTAGGCCTCATTGCTCAACTTGACTCACTACAGCAAACATCCAAGGAAAGGAAGCCAAATAGTAGAGGTGATGCCACTCACTTGCAGAATGTGCCAGATGTTCTGAATGATTTTCCTGGTCCCACTTTATATTAAGTGCCTCTAATACCTGTGAACTTACATGGTAACTAGATGTGTAAGTACTACATAACTACAGTGTAAGTACACATTGGTACGTAGTATCTACAGCTCTAACACCTGTGTACACACATGTAGCAACCCACTGAATGGTATGTGCAAGTACAAATGTGTAACAGGAAATTGGTAACACTTTTTTTCACTTCAGTAAATACACATGTGTAACAGGAATTATGTAACTACAGTTTGTAACAACAATATGTAGTCACACAAGTTTTCCACTTCCACACGTAATCTTCAATACTGTAGTTACCATTTTGGAATACACTGAAACTTCATGGAAATCATGTTTGATTCTTATGTACATGCAATGTATTTATGACTTGCAGGACTAATGTTGAATTACAACTAATGTTTAAGTAGACTGAACTCACCTTGTGATATCAGTGTGCTTACACCCTAACTCTAACTCCTCAGGAACTGTCCACTTAATATGTGTGTAATACGGTTACAACTTACTGTGTAATATGCAAAACCTAAACCATTGTGAAACACTGTAATACCAGTGTACTTACATGGTAACTCCGCAGGAACTGTCCATTTAATATAAAGTGTAAAATTCTGGACACCGACCACTGTGTATATGTAAAGCCTCACCCATTGGGCGCCACTGTGTAACATCAGTGTAGTTACAAAGTAACTCCACAGGAACTGTCCACTGAATTTAAAGTGTAATCCTTAGGTCACTACTGTGTAACATCAGAGTAATTACATGGTAACTCCGCAGGAATGGTCCATTTAATATAAAGTGTAATTCTTAGGTCATTATTGTGTAACATCAGTGTAGTTGCATGGTAATTTCATAGGACATTCCCACTTAAATTGTGAAATGTTACATGTTAACTCCACAGGAACTGTCCACTGAATTTAACGTGTAATCCTTAGGTCACTACTGTGTAACATCAGAGTAATTACATGGTAACTGCAGGAATGGTCCATTTAATATAAAGTATAACACTTTCTTTACCAACCACTGTGTAATATGTAAAGCTTAAACCATAGCGTACTACTGTGTAACACCAGTGTAGTTATATGGTAACTCCACCTGAACTGTCAATTTAATGTCAAATGTAAAACATTGGTCGTCACTGTGTAACATCAATGTAACAGCATGGTGACGCCACAGGAACTGATCATTTAATATAGTCACCGACTACAGCGTAATATGTAAAATTGTTAACACTTTACAGTACAGTGCTCTTATTCCAGTGTAATTATTCATATAAATACAGTGTAACAAGTATTGTTAATATTTATTATTACACTTTATTTACTGCATTACAATGTTAATCCTAACCTTATTTCTAACTACTCAGTAATTTTAATTCAGCACATACAATGTAGCAAGCATTGTAATTGCACAGTTACTCTGTACTTACACAGGAACAGAGCACTGTAATTTACAGTGTGACCATAAAGTCAAATTGGTCACCATAGTGCAACATCAAAAATGGAAAATAAAAAAGAAAAATAATAGAAATAAAGAGTAAATCTTTTATTGTACTGTGTAGTAATATCCCAGGATCTATCAAAACATAGTAATATCACAGGAACTAACCACAATTCTTGTACATTAGCACACTGTAGAAAAAGGAAGTGTGTATTATAAACATGGTAATGATAATCACAAATACAAATTCAATAAAAATTCAGATAGAATCAGTGTTCTATTTAATGGGATTGTCCTTAATTAACTGGTCCATAGAATAAAATCAACTGCAATTGTATTCATATTTCTCACTAAAGTATGACCAAAATGTACTATTTCAGAAAAGGAGGTAGAAATAAGAGTGGATAGGCCTATAAGTTGACCAGGTCTAGCAACACACATCTTTGCAAAACACACAATATTTTCTTAAAGGAAAAGTACCCATTTTGTATTAAAGGTTTCTATGACCTTTTGCGTGCCTTACCACCACCCATCTTCTCACCGTCACTATAATCAATAAAAATGTGTGTGAAGCCCCAAGTATGACCTTTTCAATGCTAACAAAGCAGTTGATTAAATAATCACAGCAGGACTTAAAGGAACACGATGCAACTTCAGCGAAGGTTTAATACAACTCAATTGCACTAAATGTCCATGACACATCTGTAGCTATCATAATGGAATAATAGTAGTTGACAATATGTCAAAGGCCCATTAAATCATATTTCAAAGTTTACTATCCACTCTGCTACCGTGTGTTTTACACTCCTAAGCAGTTTAAGTAAGCTATCAACGTAACGAAACAAGGCAGAAGTAGTTAGCATGACGGCAAATTTCAAATTCTGAAAAAATGTCAGAACAAAAACAGTTCAATAACAGAGGCTATCTAGAGCCAAAAAAATCATGACATTTAAACGTGTACGCCTTTCTAATATCATGGATCAGCTGTGCCAAGGCACCTTTCCTATTTCTTCTTCCCAGCCAGTAGTGCCACTGGATGAATTTCAAGTGTTCTCTTAAAAGTTTTGTGGTCTTGTTACCCCTGAATCTAGATACCTGTGCCTTGATGGCTAGCCAGGCCTGTTCAATATGTTGTGTGTGGCAGCCAGTTTGGGGATCAACAAAATGTTCACTGTGGTTTACAGTAAGGTGCCTGTATCCTTGTGGACGTAGCGCATTCAGATATGCCCTCCAATTATCACTGTAAACTGTTGACCCCCTTCTGATGTGCTTTGTGATAATGGGCAACAATGTGGTCCTGGAACGGTCCTTTACCATCTTCAAGACTGGTAGACGGCGAGCTCCTTTAACTTCCATCATCCCAAACACCCAGCCTTTTCTTCTCTGCCAAGTAGCACAGTAGCGGCCACGATTAAACTGAAAATGCATAAACACAACATAACATGACAAATGTTAATTTTGATGTCGTATTAATGCTGGAAGTATTAGTGAATGCAGCTTTAACCAACTTTAGTATTTCAACATGATAAAAAACTACCTTTCTTTTTTGTATTTTTCACGTCAGATGTACCTTTCTCTTGTGGGTGAACTTAGACTCACCTATGGCCTCAAACTTCTATCTTGAGTTCCCACCGACTCTAAGACCTGTTTGTCTTTTCAGTTTCCTCAACGCCTTGATGCAAACCTGTAAAAAGTATGTGGCCATAGAAGAGTTAGTACAAACAAAATTAATTACAGTTCAATTAATACGTGGCTGAGAACTTGTTTACATGCTTTTAACACACAGATACAAATCAATACTGTGTGAGAAAGTCAAATAGATGCATTTGTATATTCCCCTCCCTACAACACATACACACTTATAAATAAGGTAAATAAAGGAATATATTTTGATTACCTCATGATTTGTTGAATCGATCTGTTGAAATGGCTATGTTCCTATGATTCCTTATTGTTTCACACTGCAAATGAGCTCAACAACACCAAAATGTTCTAAGCACATTCATGCACGTGCATACACATCTCAAATAAGCATATGGCCGTATGATAGCCTTTTGTATGAGACTCTTTGGTACTACATTGCTCTACGTTTCCTTCCAGGTCTTTGGACCATAAGTTATGTTTAACTCAGTTCCCACTTTGAGCAGTGTAAAATGTGCACTTGTTTTATGTCTGAAATCAGTCATTATTTTGCCAAAATATTCCATGTTTCCCAGAAATCTGCCTGCCTCTGCAAGGAAAGTATGCACAGACACATGCATAGAGCAATGTAGTACTGAAGAGTCTTATGCAAAGGCTGGCCTTATATGCAAATGCTTGTGGCAAAAATTCAGCTACCTTTCTGAGCAATTTGTTCATTCTGGACAATGTTGTTGAAGTTTTGGCAACACCGTCTTCCATCAAATCAATTTGTCTTAGATGTAAACCCTGGGAAAACCTTGTAAGAAAATAATTTTGATTAGTTAAAAACAATAACCAAAATTTAATGATGTACAAAAATAGATAAATATTCCTTTAAGCAGTAATACATGTCATTTTGAAAACATTACATAATTCTTGTAAGTTATTTTAGGTAGTAATAGCTAGGTCTCTGTTGCTTTAGGTAATCAAAGTCATCAATAAACATGTTAAAAACTGTTAAAAGCTGAGAAAATCCTGAATAAGAGTTATTTTCCTACTTTTGGGATGGAATTTCATTTCAAACTTCTATAACATACTACTGTTAAAAGCTGAACATTAAATCCTGAATAAGGTGAGTTATTTTCATCCACTTTGGGAGAGGACCTAGAGCTATTGAGCATTTGCAAATGGAAGTGAATTCAGCTGCGTGTTTCTTTAGCCCCAGTCTTCCAAAACATTAGCAAATGTAATGAAACTGTCATTAATTACATTAATGTTAGCTACCCAAACAGTAAATTAAACTAGCTACTATATACGTCACCTGTATATGTATTCCATCCACTTAACCAGGGGAATCCTAGAGCTATTAAACAGTGATCCATTGCAAATGGAGAGCCCTTCTTCTGTAGCCATTTGATTATTAATTTTTTTGATGTTTTGAGACCGTTGCATCAAAACATTAGCAAATCAAAGTAGCAAACTGTCTAAAATTACATTAATGTTATATAGATGATGATGCTTGCTGACCAATTTGAATTTTTTGGCGCCTTGCTGGTAACTGGCTGTCTACAACGAAACATCACGTGAAGTTCTGTAAGCTTTGATTGGCTTGCTGCATGAACCGCCAACTTTACCATCACTACCTAGAGAAAGTCAGCCAGGACTCAGGAGAAGTTAGGCAGCAAAGAGGTAGTGTCAGTGCTCCGCCCCCCTGGCTGTGTGTTTGTGTTCTTCCCCTGTCCATGTGCTTTTGTTTTTCCTTGTGTTCCGGCCCTGCCCCGCTCTCCGCCCTGTCTCCGCCTACCTGATCATCTCCACCTGCCTGCCTGCACACCTGCTTCCCATCACCTCATCAGCCCTACCCTATATTTGCCCTGCTTTTCTCTGTCTTGTTGCCAGTTTGTCTCAGCATTCTGCTTCGTCCTTGCCATTTGTTACCAGTTTTCTCAGCGTTCTTCTTTCTCCCGCCCTGGGTCTCTGTATTGTCACGTAAGTTCTGTCAGTCTGTTTTCTGTTTCGTCCTGTCTTTGTGTTTCCCTGTCTGTGTTGGTCTGCTCCTGTCTCCTTGGCACCCGCCTGCCTTTCCGCTCCGGCAGCCTGGGCCGCCTGCTATTCTGCCTCCGCTCCCTGTTGCCGGCCTGCCCGGTTCTGCCCCTGTCCAGACCCTGCTTCCCGCCTGCTCAGCCCCGGTCCAGCCTGCCGTTCTGCTTCGGCTGCCTGGGTTGCTCGTGGTTCTGCCCCAGCTCCCTGTTGCCGGTCTCCCTGGTTCTGCCCCTTCCCAGACTTCACTCCCCGCTCTCGTCTGCCCTGCCCGGACCTGCCTGCCCAGTTTGTGACCCCTGCCTGGCCTTCGGATCTCGTCTCTGCCTGCCGCTCTGTTCTGGTTGCCCCGCTGCCTGCCTGCCCGTTGCCGACCCTCGCCTGTCCAGACCACGTGCTTGCTCTCTGTTTGTTTTTGGACTGACTTCCCCGGTGTCGATTCCTGCCTGTTTTTGACTTCGCCTTTGTCTGCTCCTGTGGTGGTCTTCAATAAAGTCACTCCGCCACTCACCTCCAGGTCTGCGTGTGAGTCCTCACCCCGCATCCCTGACAGGTAGCTTATTTGCTTGCCCATCCTCTTGAAAATTGCCCATTACCTTGATCCATACTTTTTACTCGTCAATAGCGAATTTTTCCACGGTATGCCACAACGAAAGAAAGTGGCTTCTTGGAGAAGGAACTGCCCCCAACACAGCACAACCGACGCCACGGACCTCTTGGATGAAGGTAACTTAGCTAGCTAACATGTCAGCTCTTATCACCTAATGTTAGCTAACAGTAGTTACTACCAATGATGATTCTGTTAGCTAGTTAGCCTATACAGTATGTGCTATGCAGTATTATCTAGCAAACGTTAGCTATCAGTCCACCTTTCCTTTGGTGTAATATTGTCAAGTGCTGCAACGTTTTGGCTGTATTTGTCAGACAGTAATTAACCTTTTCTTTTATGCTTTTACAAAACAAGCTGATGCGGTCAAACAAATTGATGAAGAACACCAGGGTAAAGAAGGTAACCGAAACTATTAACTATAACGTTATGCTCCTAATGTTAGCTATTCTTGCTAATTTTAGTCCATTCTTATTTTATTTTGCTATTAGCTAGCTAACATTAGGTACTTTTAATTGAAAGACATTAAAATAGTGGGGTTTTGTCATTTTCATTTAGATAGCTAACTATAAATAAAACAGAACACATTTTACACAAGGATGTTCAGTCTCAGCACAATTTTGAACTTTGCTATGTGGTGACTGTTTATCATGCGATGCACCACAGCCCATTCAGAGGAGGAAAAAATGTGTCCAGATAGGTTATGGATGAAATGTCAAATTATTATTATTATGCTGTGATACAAATGAAGTTATTTTTCCACAGCAGACAGCAACAATGACCTCTCTGTTGTTACAGTGGCGTTTCCAGAAGCAGGTGAGTTTGCATTTACTTAATGGGGAATTAAACAGATTGTGTGCATTTTGAATTTGAGATCAGCTGCTCTAGCTGAGGCCTTATACAGACTGGGGCTCTGATTCAAGCAAACCCATGGTAACTTCAGCCATATGTAGCCTCCTCGGGGTTACCCATATTGACATGAGCAGCTAGCTTGTTTCAGATCAAGTGAAACCTTAGCCCATCCGCACCATTTTTCTGTGTTCACCGTAGGGCTGGGTGATATACCGAAAACTTACCAAAACCAGCATTATGAAGCTCTCACCGACCTAATTTTAAAAATGTCAGTATGTTAGGGAACAACATTCATTTTGTGCAAGCACATTTTCATCTGTGCCCCTTTAACCAAAACTACAACAGCCAATCACACTCGTTCCACTGTGCATAAATGGGGAAATAAATACTTGGTATGGCACTGATGGCCACCCTTAGGCCATATTACACAAGGAAAACCCATTGTATTGTGGTACATCATGTTTGAAACAGAAGAAATGTTTGTACTGTTTGGGCATATGAAAATTATGTGATAGAACTGCTCCTCTATTACTTGTTCATGAAAAAAAATCCTGGTGATGATATTACATTGCTTTTAGATAGATAGAATAGATAGAATAATTCTTTGTCATTGTAACGTTTTACAACGAAATTTGAGTGCAAGCCTCAACAGTGCAAATGATCAATAAAAGTAAAAAGAGCTTATAAATAAACTGTAAAAAATAATCTAAAAAGTAAGGCTGTATAAAAGTAAAAAGAGGTAGAACACAAGTAAAAACACACAGATATCTACATTCTGCCAGAAAAAAAAATTGCACAGATCCCTTATTTTAGAGTGAGAACCCTTATTGCACAGTGTAGAACCTTGAACATTTATTGCACAGATCAAAAACCTTATTGCACAGTATATGTGAAACATTTTATTTTAGTGGAGATATTTAAAGCTTGTACAGCTGTGGGATAAAAGCTGTTTTTGAGTCGGTTTGTCCTTGTTTTAATTGCTCTATACCGTCTGCCTGACGGTAGCAGTTCGAACAAAGGGTGACCGGGGTGCGATGTGTCCTTTATGATGTCCTGGGCTCTCTTGAGGCAGCGGGAACTGTGTAGGTCCTCCAGAGTGGGGAGAGGGCACCCGGTGATTTCCTCAGCAGTCTTGACGACCCTCCGAAGCTCTTTTTTATGTGCCACAGTGCAGCTGGAAAACCACACACAGAGGCAGTATGTGAGAATGCTCTCTATGGTGGAGCGGTAGAAGGACACCAGCAGTCTCTGGGCGATGTTGTTTTTCCTGAGGACCCTCAGAAAGTAGAGTCTCTGCTGTGCCTTCTTTACCAGTTTTGTGGTGTTCGTGCCCCAGGTCAGGTCCTTCTCAATGTGCACCCCAGAAAACGGAAGTCGTTGACCCTCTCCACACATTCCCGCCGATGATTATGGGTTGAATGTCCGTTTTTTCCTTCCTGAAATCAACGACTAGCTCCTTTGTCTTTGACGTGTTCAGGAGCAGATTGTTGTCTCTGCACCACACTGACAGCCTCTCCACCTCGTCCCGGTAGGCGGACTCATCGCCCCTGAGATGAGCCCCACCACTGTGGTGTCATCGGCAAATTTGACAAAGGTGTTGCTGGAGTGGACAGGGTGCAGTCGTATGTATAGAGGGTATAGAGCAGAGGGCTCAGCACACAGCCCTGAGGGGAGCCGGTGCTGAGGCTGAGAGCTGTGGAGATGTGGGGGCCTACTCTGACCCTCTGTGTGCGTCCCGTCAGGAAGTCCTTAATCCAAAGACACGTGGAGTAAGGCAGACCCAGGTCCAACAATTTACACACCAGTCTGTGGGGGAGGATGGTGTTGAAGGCCGAGCTGTAGTCCACAAAGAGGAGCCGAGCGTAGCTCCCCTGCCGCTCCAGGTGGGTCAGCGCGGCGTGAAGAGCTGTGGCTACAGCATCCTCCGTAGACCTGTTTGCCCTGTATGCAAACTGCTGTGGGTCAAAGGTGGGGGGTAGGAGTGAGATGATGTGACTCCGTACCAGTTTTTCGAAGCACTTCATCACCACCGGGGTGAGTGCTACTGGCCGGTAGTCGTTGAGGCTGGTGACGGAGGGTTTTTTGGGCAGAGGGACAATGGTGGAGGACTTCAGGCAGGGTGGAACAGCAGACTGGGATAGGGACCTGTTGAAGATCCTAGTAAAGATCCCAGCCAGCTGGTCTGCGCAGCCCTTCAGCACACGTCCAGAAACGCCGTCAGGGCCCGCTGCCTTCCTCGGGTTTATGGCCCTCAGCGTACTCCTCACCTCACACTCTTCCACAGTGAGGGTGAAGCTGAAGTTGCTGTGGGCCACTGGGTGCAGCATGGCTGCATCTTGTGACTCCACCTCAAAGCGGGCAAAGAAGAGGTTCAACTCCTCTGCCAGCGAGGTGTCACCCTCAGCGGCTCCAGGGCCGGACCTGAAGTTGGTGAGGTGCTGGACTGCCTGCCACACCTGCCTGCTGTTGTTGCTGTCCAGGTGGTCATCGATCCTCCTCCTGTAGTCCGTCTTGGCCTTTCTGATGCCTCTCTTCAGGTTGGCTCGGGCCGTGCTGTAGAGAGCCCTGTCGCCAGACCTGAAGGCGGTGTTCCTCTCCTTAAGCAGCCGCTGGACCTCCCTGGTCATCCAGGGCTTCCTATTGGGATAGACCCGGATGCATTTATCCACTGTGACAATGTCTGTGCAGTTCTTTATGTAACACAAGACAGTGTCTGTGAACATCTCCAGGTCCTGGTGTTCAAAAATGTCCCAGTCGGTTCTGTTTAAACAGTCCTGCAGCTGCTGAGAGGCTCCATCAGGCCAGGTTTTAACAGTCCTGGTGGTGATAGGACCGGTATTAAAGGACAAGATGATGAGTCTTCCTCCTTGGGGGAAAAAGAGAAGCTGATGTTCATGGCTCAGAAAATAAAGGCACTTGAAGAGGAACGGGATTTTCTCCGTCAAACTGTCACAAATCTCTCAAGTAAGAAAAATGTAGCTGTTTAGCTCTATCAACTTGTTTTATTAAAGAATTTAGAAATTACTGAACAAGTTGAATTTTTTAACTAACCGACACACCAAGCTAGTATTAACTCCTGCATTAACTTATCCTGAGTTCACATATGAGTGTGAGACCACGAAGAGAGGAGGGGGTGGGTTAACCCTTCTATTGTGTGA
Source organism: Megalops atlanticus (assembly GCA_019176425.1). Lineage (NCBI taxonomy): Eukaryota > Metazoa > Chordata > Actinopteri > Elopiformes > Megalopidae > Megalops > Megalops atlanticus. The sequence goes on along the minus strand of CM032890.1, from coordinate 1,894,079 downwards.
ACTGTGTTGGTAGCAGCCAGTACTGTGGGCAGAAACTAGTAGATTCAGGTCACTCAGTTAATCGCTCATGGACGGTTTGAGCAGTTGATCAAATTTGACCCAAACAAGATTCATCTTGGAGTCTACACCCCTTTCCCTCTCTTTCTCTAGCATCTGTCCCACTATGGGAACTAATTTTTTTTCCACAGTATGGGTTTCTCTCTCTCCCTCCCTCCCTCCCTCCCTCTCTGGCACTCTTCCCCCTACAGGAGCTAACTGTATGGTTTTCAATGGATAATAAGTTAGTTATGAGGTAAAACGTGCCATTTTCTAACACAATAGGAAGGTTAAAGACAGGAAATTGACTAAAACACACTACAAGTAATATATAGCATTTTGGTATAGTTTTCATTATTCCCAAACACAATGTAGTAATGGTTGCAGCGGCCTGCCAGTACTATCAGACTCCTTTATTGATGTATTCAGTAGGTAGTCTTAACAAGAATCACCTGACTGGAGAAGATTATATTAATATAAGGGAAAAACTGGGATAGCCTCATATATTGTATTGGACATATCATTAATGGATATGACTATACCTTAAATGTTTATGACCAACAATGCCTATCTTTGGATTGAAGGTCATGACTCATAAATAAAAGTCAAACTCAATGTTGCAAGTGCAAACAGCTCAAGATGAGTTATTGTTTTCTTAGACAGAGGGGCAAAAAAGTGTAGGTAACAGCGCCGTCCACAGATAGATTTGTTCATTTTATTTGTTCAACTTTTACGGACAATAACGCATACATCGCTTTTAACGTGAAACGCGATCTCACGGGAAGTGATGTTGCAGTTTTACGACCTCTCACCCAACCAAGGACCACCACAGTAAACAGGAAATGCCCCCTGCAGTGATGCCAAAAAACTGGGTGCATTCCTTTTACTCTTTCTTCTTTCTCTTGCTCTGTACGTCCGAAGAAGCCGGACGTACTACTCTCTTCTCTCGCCCCATATGTCCGAAGGAGACGGACGTATCTCTCTTGCCCCACACGTCCGAACAAGACGGACGTATCTCTCTCGTTCCCGGAGGCCGCATCACGCGGACGGGACACGGACAGCCGAGCCGAAGGCCCTGTCCTGGCGTAGATTCTCCAAGCTAGCGACGCATTGCTAGCGGAGATCAATAAAGCAAGAGCCGAGTTTCAGCGCCCGCAAGCAGAGCAGCACAAACTCGCTACCAGCCGGAGACAAAGGTGCGACCAGATCCACCCCAGCGTGTCTCCCGAAGGAAACACTCATCCAGACCGAACCAGACCAGCCCTGGCTCCCAGACGACGAAACCGCCAGCGAAACCACCCACGGAACCGCAAGATTTGGACCTCATTTCATGAGCTACAGTAGGCTATCATCTCTGGGCATAGGACTTTGCATAGCTAAACGAACACTGTTAGCTACATTTATGAATGTTTGTACATCCATGTGTTTCAGGTCATTACGAGTAATGTAACTAGCTATGTTGCGTTGTTCCTAGCTGATTTGTCACACACATTATTCACCGCGCAGCGTTAGTTAAGATACCACACCGAGACATAGGGTCTTTGCATGCGTATCCTCTTGCTAACCCCGGTACCTGCTTTAATCCGCACAAAATAACCCCGCCGTTATCAATCGTGCGAACATATCCTGTACCAGACAGACGTTATGTTCGCTCACACATGCACATAACCAACTCAAACTCGCCGCCACACGCATGTTCCTTTGTTCTCTTTGAACACGTGTGTTCAGCAAGCACGCGCAGCACACGTGCACGCGCAGCACACGCACGACTCAGAACAAAGGAACACACACCCTATGACACGCACACACACTAGCATAAGACATTCACTCATATCTACACAAGTGTAAATACATACGCGTTTCACTCATTGTACATATGACACATGTGCCTTGCTACTTTGATTTTATACCTCAATAAATGCATTATTTTTCCAAGGTTGTGTGTTTAATATTGCACGTGGAATGAATATCGCCAACCTCTGCTGATCAGAATTCTAAATGCCTTCACCTCTTAGTTGAATTATCAGTGTTAGTTCTTTAGTTAGCTAAATAGATAATATTGTAATTTGATTAAGATTTAACTATTGATGTGGTAATTTTGATTATGATTATTAATTTAATTATTAATTGAAGTTCCAAATTAATAGTTTAGTATATTTTATGAGACTGATATACGAAACTGAGACTGATATTTTACTTTAACCACTATGGTAGATGCCATATTCTGTATGGCGCCTCCATGTGTTTAATTTAATTCCTTACATAGTTGGTGCCCCACGTAAGGAAGACTAATCGTAGGCTTGCTCCCCTACAAAAGGAAGGAAAGAAAATCTTGGACACGAGCACCGACAGCAGCACCAGTGACACTGATGAGGAGTCCCTGACTTCTTCCTCCTCTTCAGAGTCATCCAATGGTGACATTCCTCGGAAGAAGAGAGGAGGTCACAAAAAGAAGACAAAGAGGGCTAGCAGGTCAAAATCTGGCAAGCACAGCTCATGTGGTAAGCACATATCCTGTTTTTGGATCTCATTTTTCTGTTCTATAGACCAGCCAGAGACTTCAAAATTCAACCAATTTGCAGTGGCGGTAAAATTGTCTTTCAAATGAGAAGAGAGGAAACAATTAGAAGTAGTGCATTGTTTCACTTCTGACCATGGTAAAATATGATCATTGATGTTGATTTCTCAACCAGATAAGCTATGATTGTTCTCATGAAATGTGACAATTTCTTTAATGTGTTAATGGGTAACATTCTTGCAATCACCAGCTATTTGTTTGTAGTTTTGATGCATTCAGTGAGTTGAAGCGTAAATAGAAGGCATTGGATTTGGAAGAAAAACTGGTTCTTTCTTATTTTATATTCATTATATCTTATTTCTAATAATGTCAGAACATTAACATATTTAGAAAATGACAGAGAAATGCAAACATGATTTTTATTTTGGGAGATTTATTTTAATTGTAAAAAAAATGCTACCAGTTCAAAAGTTGTTCCTGGCGCTTCTAGTGTTACAAGCGCCAGGAACAACTTTTGATTTTTTCATAGTCTATGCCTTTAACTGCAAATTGATCAATTTGATGCAAATCGTGTTTTTTTGGTTTTAGTTCATCTAATTAAAGAAAACTTTTATCTTTCAACAGCAACAACCCCGGAGGACATACTGAGGCGGTACAATAAAGTTTTTAAAGCCTTCAAGAAAGAAGGGAGCATAAGTAAGGCATGCACCAAAGTTGGGGTTGACCGAAATACACTCGCATTAACAGCCGTTGTGGCTGAAATACAACTTGTCGATCCAGAGTTTTACCAAAGCATCCCGAAGTTCAGAGCCAAGGAGGAGAAGCTCTTCGACTTTGCAAAGCGATGCCTGGAGTCACTGACAGCAGATCTCAGGTCTGCCATAGAAAATGCCAAAAAAGAACATAAACTGCTGCCAATAAAATATAAGTTGCGATAGAAAGACACAAAACCTCCAAGCTATTTATTTCTTTATGTTTAACTGTTGTTAAGGTAAACTTTGTAATTCACGTGGATTGTGGCTATACTGTGAATGTCCTGATAAATATGATAATTGAGGTAGAATAGCTTTTTTTTGGTTATTTTATATAAAATGTATTTCATTTCCAACAATGTCAGTATGTTAAAAACATATTTAGTTTCACAATGGCAGAGGTTTTCTATTTCTAGAAAAACAGGCTTTCTAAAGGACCTCCTGGCTATTCTTGTGTTAACCCAGGGGCAGGTACACTGAAGTTTTACCTTAGAATCTATTACACCATTGTGTGTATTGTGGTTTAATAAACATTGTTTATCTTTACTGCATTTTTTTTCTCTTTTTTTGCAGTCCTCTATACTTACTGAAAAGTAATCACAGTTTAATACATGAGCATTTAATGCAACTTTTATATTCGTTTTAAGTGGACAGTTCCTGTGGAGTAACATTTCACAATTTAAGTGGGAATTTCCTATGAAATTACCATGCAACTACACTGATGTTACACAATAATGACCTAAGAATTACACTTTATATTAAATGGACCATTCCTGCGGAGTTACCATGTAATTACTCTGATGTTACACAGTAGTGACCTAAGGATTACACTTTAAATTCAGTGGACAGTTCCTGTGGAGTTACTTTGTAACTACACTGATGTTACACAGTGGCGCCCAATGGGTGAGGCTTTACATATACACAGTGGTCGGTGTCCAGAATTTTACACTTTATATTAAATGGACAGTTCCTGCGGAGTTACCATGTAAGTACACTGGTATTACAGTGTTTCACAATGGTTTAGGTTTTGCATATTACACAGTAAGTTGTAACCGTATTACACACATATTAAGTGGACAGTTCCTGAGGAGTTAGAGTTAGGGTGTAAGCACACTGATATCACAAGGTGAGTTCAGTCTACTTAAACATTAGTTGTAATTCAACATTAGTCCTGCAAGTCATAAATACATTGCATGTACATAAGAATCAAACATGATTTCCATGAAGTTTCAGTGTATTCCAAAATGGTAACTACAGTATTGAAGATTACGTGTGGAAGTGGAAAACGTGTGTGACTACATATTGTTGTTGCAAACTGTAGTTACATAATTCCTGTTACATATGTGTATTTACTGAAGTGAAAAAAAGTGTTACCAATTTCCTGTTACACATTTGTACTTGCACATACCATTCAGTGGGTTGCTACATGTGTGTACACAGGTGTTAGAGCTGTAGATACTACGTACCAATGTGTACTTACACTGTAGTTATGTAGTACTTACACATCTAGTTATCATGTAAGTTCACAGGTATTAGAGACACTTAATATTAAGTGGGACTATTTTCCCGAACTGAGCCATGCCACTGGAACCCTACCAGGTACATACACAATCCAATCAAAATAGATCCAGATGTGAAAGACGTGGACCATCCTGGCCGTAGGCAACCAGCTGCATTCAGAGCAAAGATAGTGGAGAGTTTGACTTACCTACTGAGTGGGTGAGTTCCGTGGTAGCTGTTGTGCGCAATGGCAAGGTAAGGATCTGCATTGATCCCAGTGATTTTAATAAGGCCATTAAGAGAGATCACCACCCTATGAATCCATAGAGAAAGTTGTATCTGCAATACCTGGTGCCAAAGTTTTTTCAGTTTTGGATGCCAAATCTGGGTTTCTCCAGAAAAAGCTAGACAAAGCATCATTCTTTCTGACAATCAATACTCCAATAGGAAGGTTCAGATGGCTAAGACTTCCGTTTGGCCTGAAGTGCACATCTGAAATTTTTCAGCGCGTAATGGATGAAATTCTGGAAGGCATTGCTGTAGCCATAAGCATGATGGATGACATTGTGATTGCTGCACCTACAGTAAAAGAGCATGATGTGATTCTCTGCAGAGTTGTTGAGAGAGCTACAAGCTACAATCTAATTCTCAACTTTGAAAAATGTCACGTTCACCAAACAGCAGTACCACATGTGGGTCGTCTGATCACGATATCTGATCAGGATCCGATAGTCTGAACCCTGACCCAGCAAATGTCGAGGCAGTCAGGTACATGCCACCACCAAACATAACATACCTGTCGAAATTCATACCAAACATCAGCGAAGAGGATGCTCCACTCCGTCAGCTCCTAAAAAGTGATGTTGAGCCACCTTCTACCCCCACTGAACAACTGCATTCACCACCTGAAGAGCTTTCGTGTCCCAATCCACCCCATCCACCTGAGTCATACATCACTAAGGTGGGGCAGAGTTGTGAAGCCTCCTGAAAGATTGAACCTTTAACATTTCAAGTCTGATGGCAGTACTGTAGTTAGGGAGAGGCATGGTAAAGATGCCTTAAGGAAGTGAAGTACTAGTGACCTCTCCTTCCAAGTTAGTATTTGAGATTAATTTTGTTTACATTTATTTACATTGTTTACATGCATACTGTCGGGAATACATTACAGAAAGATAGTGCTGAATCAGTTCAAATGGTTTAAAGTTAATGTGTGAAAATGTTCTCAGTTGAAAAAAGGGAGATGTAATGTATTGATGCACTGCTGTGCATGGTTTGTGTTCTATGGGCCTCCGTAGATTGATTGCGTTCCCACATTTGACTACAAGTGATGCAATAAAGAGTCGCATGGACTCCAGTTAACCTGTGTGTGCGTGTCGTGACACATTATAAACATTACATACACTATGAGCCATTGACACCTTGCTACAAAGTAATGTTACGACCCCGTCTAGGGTAAGGTATAACATAAAATAGAATGTGTGTGGACACCTCCCTTTCTTGTCTTGTCCAGAACACACACACGCCGTAAATAAAGCCAGGGTTGTTTTATTAAACACAACTTCAGGGGTGGGCAAAGCCAAAATAACAAACAGAACAAAACTTGCTTAGGAGACAGGTACTAAATTACCTAACCAAAGAAAAATAAGAAAACAAAAATACAGTCTGACTCCTGACTCCCTAACTAACCGAAAACAAGAGAAAAGTAACCCAACAGAAAAGGGCACCCACCCCCTACTACCCACTGGCTAAATCACAAAACGGTAACAAGGTATTTACAGACATTTACATATGTACAATAGAAACAGACAGCGCACACAAATGCGTATCATCAGGGAAAGGAAGCGCCAGCATCATCGTGAGGGTTCCTCCTTTTTAAATCTTCCCGCCGTTCCTCACCCAATCGCAGTGGCCCCAATCTGCAAAAAAAAGAAAACGGAGGGCGGAACAGCGCGAGAGCGGGAGCGGACGGACGAACCATACGTCCAGGGACGTAACACCCCCACACACAAAAGAAAACATCCCAATGTTTTTTTTTTTTTTTCTTTTAAGAGGTGTTTGTCCGAGGACACCGTAGTGCACACACAAGCAATCCAATAACTTATGCCCTAGATAGGGCATCTGCCACGACATTGTCCGATCCTTTTTTGTGGCGTATTTCCAGGGGAAACGACTGCGCCAGCAACGCCCACCTCATTAAGCGTTGATTTGAATTGCTCATCCGACTTAAAAACACAAGAGGGTTGTGATCGGTGTACACCACTATCGGAAGAGCGCTGGACCCGAGGTACACCTCGAAGTGTTGGAGAGCCAGCAGTAGAGCTAACGCCTCCTTCTCAATTGTGCTGTAATTGAGCTGGTGCTTGGTGAACTTTTTTGAATAAAAACTGACGGGATGATCAATTTCGTTGGAGTCCTCTTGCAGCAGTACCGCGCCAGCTCCGGTAGCACTTGCGTCTACCTCTAATTTAAAAGGCATAGTAAAATCGGGAGCAGCAAGCACGGGGGTACTGCAAAGCAGGTCTTTCACGGACTCAAACGCCCGCTGGTACTCTACTGACCATATGAATTCTCGATCCTTGCGGAGCAGGTCAGTGAGTGGCGAGACAATGGTGGAGAAGTTTCGGCAGAAGGCGCGGTAATAGCCAGCCATGCCGAGGAAACGCCGTAACTCGCGTCGAGAAGTAGGCACCGGGAAATTCACTATGACCTCGACTTTGGCCTCCACAGGGCGCACCTCACCCTGACCCACCTGTTTCCCCAAGTAGGTAACAGTAGCCTTCCCAAACTCACACTTGGCCAGGTTAAGAGTGAGAGACGCATCTCGCAACCGACCAAACACAAGCGCCAGACATTTCAGATGCTCAGCCCAGGTGGGACGTATACACTACAACGTCGTCCAGATAGGCTTCGCAGTTCGGAACATCACCAAGGACTATGTTCATGAGTCTTTGAAACGTTGCGGGAGCATTTCGTAGACCGAATGGCAAGACCGTGTACTGCAGGAAACAGTCCGGGGTCACAAACGCAGAGATCTCCGAAGCACGGGGAGTTAACGGCACTTGCCAGTAACCTTTTAACAGGTCTAGCTTGGTTACAAACCGAGCAGAACCAACCTTATCTATGCAGTCCTCTATACGAGGAAGAGGGAAAGAGTCGGGTTTAGTTACTGCATTTACCCGCCGGTAATCCGTGCAGAAACGGACTGTGCCGTCAGGCTTCGGCACCAGAATACAAGGCGAACTCCAGGAGCTAGCACTGGGGATGGCAAAACCGTTATGGACTAAATACTCCACCTCATTCTGCATTAGGTCCCTTTTAGCAGGGTTCACACGATAAGCGCGCTGCTTGATCGGTGAATGATCATCTACATTGATGTCATGAGACAGAACATCGGTCTGTGTGGGAACATCGGAAAAGATGGTGGGATGACTTTGAATTAACTGAGTCACTTCATCACGGGCAGGCGGAGGCAGGTGGGACAGATGGGACTCCAAGTCTCCCAGGATCTCGGAGTTTTGCAACCGAGCACATGACACCGGAGCGGAGCGCATCACCAACCCATCCTCCTCCGGGCAATAAGTGGACCACAAGGAAACCGAACTGACACTTTTAATTTCCGTGTCACAGAGGACACGTTGTCGGTAGCCACACTGCGAGAGACATAAGCTTTTAACATATTCACATGACAGACTCGACTTTTTCGCTTCCTATCCGGGGTTTTAACCACATAGTCAGTTTCACCTAGCTTCGAGTCAACGTAAGGGCCAGCGAATCGGGCTTGCAGAGCAGAGCCAGGGATGGGAAGCAAAACCAGGACTTGGTCGCCAGGCGAGAAGTCTCGCTGCCTCGTCCTTTTATCAAAATGAGTTTTCATTTTGAACTGGGTCAGTCCCAGAGACTGTTTCGCGGCAGCGCAAGCATTGTGAAGCCGCTCGCGAAAGGAACTTACATAATCCAGCACGTTATGCTCAGCACGACTCTCACTAGACACCAGGGATTCACGTAACAGTTTCAGCGGTCCACGAACCGTATGGCCAAATACCAGTTCCGCAGGACTGAAACCAAGGGACTCCTGCACGGTCTCCCGCACGGCAAATAAAACGAGGGAAGTCCATCGTCCCCACTCATTACCGGAACTCAGGCAATAGGTCCGCAACATAGACTTGAGAGTCTGATGGAAGCGCTCTAGCGCACCCTTGGGACTCGGATGATAGGCACTAGACACCTGGTGTTTCACAGACAACTGTTGTAGGACTTGGGCGAACAGTTTAGAGGTGAAATTTGTACCTTGGTCCGTTTGAATGACCTTAGGTAACCCGAAGATAGAACAGAATTTCACCAGTGCCTTCACAATTGCCTTTGCCTTGAGTGTACGTAGCGGCACAGCTTCGGGATAGCGTGTGGCAGCACACATCAAGGTCAAAATATACTGATTGCCTGATTTAGTTCTAGGCAGGGGACCCACGCAATCAATAATAAGCCTCTCAAACGGCTCACCGACAACCGGGATAGGGTGAAGCGGAGCCTGGGGAATCACCTGATTGGGCTTCCCTGCCAACTGACAAGTGTGACATGAACGGCAATGCTTTGATACATCGGACTTCAACCCGGGCCAAAAGAAATATCGGGAAACCCGATGATACGTTTTTCGGACCCCTAAATGACCAGCTAAGGCATTATCATGGGCTAAAGCCAGCACTTGTGGCCGATACCCGACAGGAACAGCAAGCTGATAAATGGTGTTCCACCCCATATCATCTTGCGTAGTCGGTGTCCATTTTCACATCAGAATTCCCTGATCCTCAAAGTAAGCTGCCTTTTGAGTTTTCAGCTCCTTGTAGGGAACAACGGCAGAAAAACATGTCGACAGGGAAGGGTCGGCCTTTTCAGCTGCTAGGAGCTGCTCCTTCCCGATTTTCAAAGGCGGCGTTTTATCGTCCTCAACCAAAGAAAACCGCAGCTCAGTCGGAGACGTGAAAGCCGGAGACACATTTGCCCCTGAGGACACACCGGACACGTTTATAAACGTGTCGGCAAGGTCCCCGTCCTTGCCAAACTTGCGCGCCTGAGCACACGTCACCACACAGGCCGGGAAGGTAGTAGGAAACTGTTCAGCTAACTGATCAGACACACTCGGTTCGTCAACCACCTCAGGCAAAGGAAACACTTTACCTCCCGCCAAATCGTTGCCGAGGAGGAGAGAAACACCTTCCACAGGCAATCGCGAGCACAATCCGTACATAACCAGACACAAGCTTAGAATCTAGGTAAATGGTATGTAGGGGAACTGACACACAACCCAGCTCGATCCCACGCACCAACACATGCGATCCACAAAATGACACCTCCGAGAAAGGAAGCACACTATCGAGAATAAGAGATTGTGCCGCACCAGTGTCTCTCAGCACAGTAACAGGTCTCGGGTCTTTTTTATCACTACTAAAGGAAACAAAAGCTTTCCCCAAGAATGGGCTATAACTAACATCACACCCTTCTGCGACGGGTGGGACAGACACCGGTGGCACAGTTTGGAGCAACACAACACTTTTGGGATCTGAACGTTTTTTATTCCGAGCCTTGCAGTCCGCAATCAAATGACCAGGCTTATGACAGTAAAAACATTCCCGTTTTCGCCCGCCCGCACAGGGGAACCGGCAGGTCGAGACATTTTCATACCGTCCTGTCCCGAGGCTGAGAACCCCCTTGGTTCTTTTGCCACCTGCGGCGATAGCCTTTCCCAAGTGCGTGCTGAAAATACCGTCTTATGGGTTAGTACAAATTCATCCGCCAAGACAGCAGCATCAGACAAAGACATCACTTTCTGCTCGTTTAGGTATACCACAATATCCTTGTGCAAACACCTCTTAAAATCCTCCAGCAGGACCAACTCACGGAGTTGCTCAAAAGTAACCACCTTACTGGCTGCACACCATTTGTCAAAATGTGCCGCTTTTTCACAGGTGAATTCTACGAACGTTTGGTCGGCAGTTTTCGTGTGTTTCCGGAACTTTTGCCGGTAAGCCTCAGGGACAAGCTCGTACGCACGCAGTACAGTGCTCTTAACCACGTCATAATTCAAACTCTGTTCAATAGACAAGGCTGAACAAACCTCTTGAGCTTTCCCGACTAACTTGCACTGGAGCAACAACGACCACACGTCCTTCGGCCAGCGCAGAGTCGCGGCAATACGCTCGAAGGCAGTGAAATACGAATCCACCTCCGATTCACGAAAAGGAGGCACCAGACTGATATGCCGACTCACATCAAAATCAGGAGTACTGGAAGCTATCACTGAGGACTCTATGGGAGATGGGCGAGTGGGAGTGGTAGCTGCAGCAATAACCGGAGATGAGACAGGAGAAGCAGGGGAACTGGTCATGGGCCCAGCCCTCTGAGGTACAGGCACCGGATGCGACGGCACAACACCCGCCTCCGCCTTCACCTCAAGCCGGCGTAACTGTATGTCCCTGTCCGCCTCAATCTCCAACGCCCTTACGTGTAAGAGCTGAGTTTGGTACTCTTGCCTCTTCAGCTCCAACTCCAACTTTTTCAGCTCAATGGCTAAGTGGGGATTGACCAACGCGGTACCGGGATCTATGGCTGGCGGTAACAGGGTTTTGGCGTCAGCCTCCACTTCAGCTGCACCTGCTCTCCCCACACCAACACCCGCAACGTCGGCCCCTCCCCCACGCGGTAACACTCCCTGGTCCATCAGTGCTGGCTCTAACACAGACCTGAGTTCTTTCTTTGTGGCTCCACCAGGAACCGACACATTAAAGAAATCGGCAATCAACAACAGATCTGCCTTGCGACAGCGATTAAACTGTCCGAGCGTGGGACGTATGGCGAACTCCTCCAAATCAAATTCCATGACTCCCCCACACACAAAAACGAAAACTGCCAACCAAAAAAACAACGCAAAACTCACCCGTTCGAAGCAGACGCCGCAGCCCAGCACAATAGGACGGCGGACGAAACCGGACACGAGCCCCCAAATTTTATGTTACGACCCCGTCTAGGTAAGGTATAACATAAAATAGAATGTGTGTGGACACCTCCTTTCTTGTCTTGTCCAGAACACACACACGCCGTAAATAAAGCCAGGGTTGTTTTATTAAACACAACTTCAGGGGTGGGCAAAGCCAAAATAACAAACAGAACAAAACTTGCTTAGGAGACAGGTACTAAATTACCTAACCAAAGAAAAATAAGAAAACAAAAATACAGTCTCTTCCTGACTCCTAACTAACCGAAAACAAGAGAAAAGTAACCCAACAGAAAAGGGCACCCACCCCCTACTACCCACTGGCTAAATCACAAAACGGTAACAAGGTATTTACAGACATTTACATATGTACAATAGAAACAGACAGCGCACACAAATGCGTATCATCAGGGAAAGGGGAAGCGCCAGCATCATCGTGAGGGTTCCTCCTTTTAAATCTTCCCGCTCATTCCTCACCCAATCGCAGCGGCCCCAATCTGCAAAAAAAAGAAAACGGAGGGCGGAACAGCGCGAGAGCGGGAGCGGACGGACGAACCATACGTCCAGGGACGTAACAGTAACGTTAGCTACTTATTAGTCATGCAAGGCACTGTAATGGACAGAATCACACCCAATGCTTGAGTTAAAATTAGCCAAATTGGCTAAACCATCAATAATTTTTAACTGATGTTAGCTATCAAATGATTGTTGCTCATTCTCCAAACACAAAGAGCTGCACTTACCTGAAACTGCAGGTTGTGGCTAGGCGATGTTGTCAGCTAATACAATGATGGATTTGCATACATGTAAAAATGAAAAGAGTAAATATTATCTATTGAAGACAAGGATAAAAAAGGAGTATATGTTTTTATTTTTACTCTAACTGAACTTCACAAATGACCCAGTTAGCAAGCTGAGGTAGATATTTTATTAACACTGCACTAATAACAGCTCTTTCACTGTTTTTAAATTCTTATATCCAGATATCTAGTTACCTGGCTACTGAGCTCTCCTGTGTTTCTAAATTACATTTAAGCCATTCATCTCATCAGTTGACCAGCCAGCTGTTTACAATTTACCACGACAACAGTGTGAAAGTTGAAAGAGGGGCGTCACCAGAACACAATACAGTGGAAGTTGTTTACGTTTGCATTTTGTCAGTTAAAAAATGTTTACAGGACTATTTGCTTCTTACAAGGTTCTTGGAGTTCCAAACAGTGGTAAGCTGACATTTTTCTTTTCATGGAACAAACATATTGGAAGTGTTCAGTATCTTCCTACAATCATTTATTACATAACAATTCGTGACTTATGTTATTTTATTTGCAGATCACCCTGCAAATGCCTGGTGCTATAGAAGTTGCCATTAATGTCTCCACAATAAAGGGTGCAGCGGTGCCTCGAATGTCTTTCTTTGCATTTATATGATGCCTCTTTATTCTTATAAAACAGCATAAAATGGACTACAACTGATAACAAAAATCAGCTCCTAGTGTGTAAATATTGAAAGGAGGATGTTGACGATTAATCCTTTCACTACAGTGTCATTGATGGATGATAAGGCATTGCTGTTTCACATTTAATTATGGCAGTAATTGTATGCGTTAGAGCAATGTGATATCATATTGTGTAATTGGCAGGGGCTTACAGAGAAGACAGCCAGAGAAATCTAATGATACTGTTAAACGAAAGTAGGTATTACACAGTGGATTAAATTGAGAACACAGTTGCATTTGAAGGATTAATATGGGCGAGCACTGTGATGTCATAGTGTGCTACTGTGACAGTGAGTACACTAGGGATGGTAATGATTTTACTGAGGATCAATCTGAGAGAAAGAACAGTGAAAATTGGAGTATCATCTTAACGACAGTTCTATTTGAAACATTTTACTTTTTCTACCAGGGCCAGTGAGAAGGAGCCTTCACCTCCCCTAGAAACAATGATAATTGTTTGTGTCAATTGTTTATGCTAAATGTTCAAGGGCCCTTTTTCATCAATCAAATTCAAGCCTACCAATAGGAGATCATTTCATCAAATGCATCCAAGCATGTTAATTTTTTGCATATTTGTAATTGTCTGTCTGTGAGCCAGCCCATTGGTTAACAAACCCACCTGCCTAATTGAAGGCCTATTAAATGTGTGGCTGTTCAGCAAGAAAAACTCATTTTGTTTCTGTTGACTTTGCGCATGCTGGTTGTTTTGTTTGTTGGCTTTTAAAGTAAATTATTGACTTTTTTGAATGGTTCCTCTTTTCTGCTCATTTTTGTGAGAAGGGTTGGCTGGCTTCGCCACAGTTCCTATTCCTCAAGCATCTGAGAATTACTTAAAATAAATGGTACACTTTATTAATCCCTGTGGGGAAATTCGTCTTCTGCATTTGACCCATCCGAAGCAGAGGGCAGCCGCAGTGCGGCGCCCGGGGACCAACTCCAATTCTTTTGTCAGTGCCTTGGTGAAGGGACCCTAAACACGCGCTGGCTCACAGTCACGGGCGTCAAGAAAAGGTCACAGACTTATTTTGGGGGAGGTATCTGTGTCTCTATTCCCATTGTCTTAGGATCAAAGGGACATCTTGCAGTGATAGGTCAGAGGGCTAAGAGTGACATGAGCTACCAGAGATATAGAAAATAGGACCGACCTCAACATTTTCATTGAGGAAATGAATGACAACCGTAAACTTATTTTTGTCAACTTGAAGATGACTAGTTATTCTGTTTGTTTAACTTTTTTGTTTCAATATATGTGTTTAACAATGTTTCATGTTTAATAAATACTATGACAAAAAATGCCTTGCGTTCTCAAAATGTCATAAAACCATATATTCCCATTATTTGTGTTATTAATAGAAGTGGTATTACCAATGCTGCATTGCAGTAACTTTCACGAAACGCCATGTGACAGACGTTGAAAGGGTAATTGGTCTGCAGTGAAGAAGAAACTGCATGAAGGAACACTTTCTATTAATGTGAATCTTGTTGAGTTGATTACTACAAATCAACAAATAATGTAATAGTATTTATGCGCTGTATCAGCTGTATCATACATTTGTCATTCAACACATTTCACAATGTAAATGTCACAGAACAGAGTAGTGCTTATACAGAAAAGGGGAAAACATTTAAATCTTAAAACCTAATTTTAATCAAAATGTATTACCAATCAAGATTACTTGTACTAATGACCAAGATTTTATTAACTTGGACAATTGGGGAAAACATGTCAGTAATGTGTCACTTAAACACAAGCATGCAGATAATTAGCTTGTTAGGGAAACATTTGGGAAAACACAGCAACAACAATGACATTGCAAAGTTGCATTTCCCTGACTGAGACAAAGTTGCAGTGCTGCTGCAATTTAATAAAGCCGATTTCTGCTCATGGTTTTTGAAAACACCGGTTTATGAGACTACAATTCCAGTACAGACCGACATTTCACACCATATACAAAGCATCACTTTAACAAAAGCACACAGTTGGCTCGTTAGCTGATGGTGTTTTAAAATGAAAGGAGTTGTAAACACAATAGTGATGATAATAATAATAATGCAACAACACAACCTTACACATGCATAAGGCAAGCAATTAGGCTACCGATAGCCATTGTTAGGCTAGCGACTATGCTTCTTTTCCCCAAATTAACTCATAAAAACACTGGAGACTATCCTTCATGTCTAGCCAGCAACTACATGAGACATGACATGGCTAGTCAGGCTATCAATAGAAATTAAGCACAATTACTCTTCATCTCCAATTAAAAACATTGAAAATATCGGCTATTACGAGGCAAACCGAGCGTCTCAAGCCTCAGAACACAACTGACCAATGAAAAACACAGAAAAAACATGTCACGTTACGTCACTTCCACCTCCACCGACTGCCACCTCCACTGGTAGGTCATGTCCAACCAATGGAGCCTGCAGTCAGACTCTCTTGGAACTAATTCTAGCTTGGTAGCTGGCTAAGTGGGTAATGTGCTAGCTAGCCAGCAAATTCTATTTACAGTCATTTATCTTGATAGCTACTTTTATCAAAAGACCTGTGAACAGATCTGTTGTCAGTTTTCCTAACCGAGTGAAAGAATCACACAGATGCTGTGTATCTGTGGCCTATTGAGACATTGTAGAATACTCACATTCAGAAAGTTCCAGCCATGTTAGTGGATTTTTCGATATGTTAGTGGATTTTTCGATAAGACATATTTTGGGTATGGAGACAAAAGACACAAGCAACGCAGTCCCATAGTAATTTAAGATATTGGCCAGGTTTCGTAGGTGTATCAAGATGTGGACACTTTGCACAGTGCCAGTGACCTGTTAGTTAGACAATGTATGTTAATATAAATGCATGCGCCTGGCGCATGCTCTGTTGCCTTTTTTCCTGTTTTAGTTTCCTCCGCCCCTGGCAGGGTTTGTGTGTGGCTTTTTCCCCAGTAAACCTGTGTTGCATTAATAGATCTTGGTTACTGCGTACACTACAATACTCCAGCCTACGTCTCGCAGCTCCAAAGACAGTCATCAACCCACGATCGACAGCGATCTTGGGCTGGATATGGTCCCAGGGCAGGCTCCAGCCCAGTCCACATTGTGTGTCTATGCTCGCCTCATCTGACCCACCAAAAAAAGTTGGAGGCATGAAGTCCTTCATAGGTGCCTTTAAAGTCATGGCTCATGTGATTCCCCATTGCTCAACCCATCTTGCACCCCTGGATGGCGCGATCGCAGGACGTTCATCACAGGAAGACATTGTGTGGACTGATGACCTGTATGAAAGTTTCTGCAAAGCCCAACATGCCCTCTTTGCCCGCTGGACCATCACACTTCCACGACCAGATGACCTCCTATAGATTGCTACAGATGGTGCTGTGAAGAAGCCTGGAATAGCCGCCACCCTCTACATTACCTGTGAAAGCAAACTGACCCTTGCAGGATTCTTCGGTGCTAAGCTACGTACCCACCAATTGGGATGGCTTCCCTGTGAAGTAGAGGCCCTTGCCATTGCTACCGCTGTAGCACTTCAGTCCCTACATTATCCAGTCCCTCCACGCAACCTTGGTACTGACTGATAGCAAACCATGTGTGCAGGCCCTTGAGAGGTTGAGTAGAGGAGTATTCTCTACAAGTCCACATGTGTCAATGGTCCTTTCCATAGCAAGTTTATTCCAAGTCTCTGTCCGACACATGGTAGGTGTGGCGAATCTGCTCTCTGATTTCTCCAGTCTCAACCCCCCTGATTGTACTGACATAGGCTGCCAGGTTTGTAACTGGATCAAGCGCACCAAGGTATCTGTTGTGCATCTGTAAAAGAGATCTTGTCAGGTCATGCTCAACCTCCATTTACAAGTAGAACCTCGTGGTTATCATTGCAATCTGAGTGCTCAGACCTGAGACGTACACATGCCCACCTTGCACAAGGGACAAGCCCCTCTAAAAGGCTCACAAACATCAGGGCAGGGATGTCAAGAGGTATCTCAACGTTGCTGCTATTGCCAGCAATTGGTTACTTGTCGTGAAGCGGGAAGAACCCCTCTTTCCCACATGAGAGTGTATCGTCGTCCCAAGGCAGGTCCTAGATGGTCTTTTGGCTGCCTTTTGGCACCTCTGTCTTAGCCATCCTACATGCACTCAGCTCAAGAAGGTGGTGGGTCGTTACTTTTATGCCCTTGACATGGATAAAGCCATTAGCCGTATCACGGATGGATGCCATCCCTGTTCAGCCCTTCGACATGCCCCCCACACACTCATTCAGCAATCCACGTCTGATCCTCCAGACACCATTGGTACCACATTTGCTGCTGATGTCATCAAGCATGCCTGTCAGTTGATATTGGTGGTGAGGGAATGTCTGACGTCCTACACAGCGACACTTCTCATCACTTCTTATGGCTTTTCATAGAACTACGTCCTTTGGACAGTCCGTTTGCAGTGGTCCGGACCGATCCTGCCCCTGCTTTCAAGTCCCTTGTCACTGACAGCCTCTTCCGCCATCACAGGATCACCTTGGAACTCGGCCAGGCGAAGAACCTCAACAAAAATCCTGTAGCAGGAAGAGCTGTGCCAGAGTTGGATGAAGAACTGCTCAAGCAGGAACCAGGAGGTGGTCCAGTCTCACCTAGGGTCTTGGCCATAGCTACTGCCTGCTTAAACTGCAGGATACGGTCCTGTGGCTTTTCTGCTAGGGAGATGTGGACACAGAGGGACCAGTTCACTAACACCCAGTTACCTGTGACTGATCAAGTCCTTATACACCAACAACATGAGGGTTGACTGAAGAACCACACTTACAGTGAGAAATCCAAGGTGCCGATGAGTAACATTGTTACGCCTCAGCCTGTTGGAGTCGGAGACCTCGTTTATCTGTATACGGATTGTATCAAGTCTTGTAGCCGTGACCAATACCTTGTCACCTCCGTGGATGGTGCTTGGTCCATGGAGGTGACAAGTGCAAGTTTGTGGGATCCTATAATGTTACCTAACATGTGAAGAGGAGTGCCTGTTACAAGGCACCTGCTACATGTACTGTTTCGAGTGGGAGTGAAGCCCAGGACATGCTGTCTGATGGGTCTGATAATGAAGCTGATCTCAGGACTGAGTGTGTGCCACTGCCACCCAGCCCCCCAGACATTCCCTGTGAGATTGCTGCAATGCCTGCTTCAGAAACCCCTGCTCAACCACACTCTGCACCAACAGAGCAGCCTCATCTCCATTACACTGACCCTGAGGCTGACCAGTATGTGCTTGCAGAGGATGTGTCTGATTGTCCCAGAGGGGACGCTTCTCTGCTTAGACGCTCAGCCAGACAGCGTCACCCACCTCAACACTTGACTGACTTTATCACTGACTTTTCAGTCACTGAGCTTACCATTACTGTATCTTCATTGCTCTTGGCCCAGGTGACATTCTCTGTTATAATGTTTATACTGTTGTGTTGTATTGCATTGCTAACATTGTTTGATATTTACCTTGTGTTTCCTGCCTCATTGCTTTAGACTGTCAGTTGGATCTGAGGGACCCGGTGGAGGAGAAAGGTGGTCACGCCAGCTACCTGTTAGTCTCACAATGTATGTTAATGTAAATGCACGTGCCCGACGCATGCTCTGTTCCCTTTTTCCTGTTTTTCCACCCCTGGCCGTGTTTGTGTGTGATTTTCCCCCGGTAAACCTGCATCGCAGTAATGGAGCTTGGTTGTGAGTTATTTCTAACTACTGGTGCAGCGTATCGGATGGGATAAACAGTTGTTGGGACCACCGTCGCAAACTACAAATATGGACGGGGAACTCCCTGCCTACATCACTGATGATGTCGACAGCGCCACCCCTCACTGTAAATTTTATGTACTATCAACCAATAGTATATGCGCCGGAAACATGCAACATCTGGTCGCTATAGAAAAACCACAAACGAACTGTACTTCATTCTCTCTCGCCGACAGCACCACACTGTTAGCAGTAAGGGGAGGCTGTAGCTACAGTTTAACAGTTTAGAGCAATTCCTTTGTGTCAGAACCCCTGATCACAGTTCCAATTATCGGACTCCCAAGCTCTAAACTAAGACATAAAATACTTGCAAGGACCTGATATTGCATCGGAGGCTGCATGCAAGGCGCAGCTATTTTAAACTTCGAAGACGACCGGTTCTCTTCTGTACCCCTGCGTTAGTCAACAACACATCTCCTGGCCAATCAGAGATTCAACCCCAGAACAATGATGATACCTGGATGCATGATCCGTGGAGCTAAGTCCCACATTCCCCCTGGTCAAGCCAAGAAGCATCCCAGGACAACGTAGAAACCTGGACAACGCGTTATTCCTTGGAGCCGAGTTCTACGCTCCTGCACCAGAGACTCGCCTCTTAAAAACAGTCGGACAACACACCATCACTGGTCACAAATCCACCATTAATAAACCAAGTAAGGCTGTGCATCTGGGCATTATTGTTACTGAAACTTGTAATTTATGAGAAACCATTTAAGCTCTGTTACTTTGCACAATACTGTTAGCAATGGTCATAGAGCATACAACAAGTGCAAACGAATGTGAATAAATGCTCAGTTTGTTAACTCGGTGTGAATACAGTTTTCTGGTTATTCTGGTCATCACCATTTAGTTGTAGCAAAATTCTCTTCGAATTAATCGATCTTAGGAGGGATGTGGACGCACTTCCTGAAACCTAGGCACCCGTATGCTGGGATAGGATTAATTCGAATTGGATTGATCTACATAAAATCCAATCTATGTGCTGCACGGTGATGCAAGGTACTTTTCAAGTTAGGCCGAAGCCATATTCCCTCCAAATTCAGTTTCCCTCTGTTCTGGATTCTCCACGTGTACCCACACATGCACGCTCCTCTACTCCTCCTTTATTCTTTTTCTTCCTTTTTTCTGATACGTTCACATGCGTGTGCATGCTCCTCTACTTCTCCCTTTGTCCTCTTGTTCCCTTTGCCATATAAACCCACATGTATGCACATTCCTGAGATTCCCTTCTGCCACTCCTTTCCTCTCGGTACTCTCAACCATATCTACCTCCCATCCATAGCGAAGTTTGTTAAATACTGTATATATATGACATATATTTGTATTTAATAAATAACCTTTCGTGGAAGCCAGTGTTTTGTCTTAATGTTGTTCCAGCACAAACGTGAGCCAACTCAGTACAAAATAACTCCAAGGTATTGTTACAGTGAATTAAGTTAATGACGTTATTGATTTTGAATATGAGTTCAGATGTGTAACCATTGTTGAGTTACTACGTCTAACTAAATTCAGTGTAACTGTCAGGAGTCACCAACACCCCCGCTACCCCAGCACAGGTTCCCCCTAAGGGATCCGCCCACCACAGACAACCAGGACACCGGAGTTGCAGGTACAAAAAACTTTATTCGATTTCTAATAACACAGTTCATAAGTGGGACGGCTCACACCCTGCAGACCTCCCCCACCAAAACAAACCGGCAGAGTGTTCCCTCTCCTGAGCCGTCCGACTCCCAACTGCCTAAATTGCCACCTTTTTATACCTGCAACTCCGGCTAATGACAATTCAGAACAGCTGTGAGCCCCGCCAGCTCGGCGGAGGCAATCATTCAATAATCCCCGGCTCAACAACGCACCCGCGGTTCCCAATTAGCATCATGAACGGAGGCTCAACACGGCGGCCTCTGTCAGATTACCTCCTGACATAACCACTAAATTGATATTTAAATGAGACTGATTAAATCCCCATTACTTTCATGTATCTACACAGTAAATTGGCTTTTGCAACTGTGTGGTGATGTCTCTGGGAAGGTTGGTGACAAGAAACCCTCATTATCTCTCAAATGTATGCAAAACATACTTGATGTGACAAACAGCAGGGTAAACGAAATGCAGACATAACTGGGGACACAAGTGGTTTGATTTAAAGAAGTGCAAGAGTGTATACACTCAGCATGGCAACTCAGGAGCAGAGACAAAGGCCAAGATGTAAATAACAGGTAAACACAATATAAAGGTATATTAAATATACAGGTATAAACAATCATTAACACAGGTGAAAATAACTAACTAAATGAGACATGGAACACAGGTAACGAGTTATGTGACCATCTGGTGGCCAACCCTGGAAGCATATTTTACGGTCCTGACATTTACCCTGCTGAAAAAATGCATGCATGCTACCTTGCTGTATCGACCTGTAAACCTAATATGAACTCCTAATATGTTAGGACAGCTCATAAGGACTCCTGTTGATTTAGGAGTACTTTAAGTCTAAATTCTGAAATTGCTCTTATTCCTTTGAGTAGGACCAAACTAATGGCACACTGATTTTTTCGATCACTTAGAACTAATTTCCCACTCTGAAATACTTGATGAATATGTGCCCAGAGGTCATTGGTTTTACCCTGATATTTAAGACCATTGTATTATAACATTATTGATTCATTCACTGCACCTTCACTTGCTCCACATGTCCATAGGAATATGCTAAAATCTTGTGTCTGGTATGGTACATCCATTTTTCAGAAAGCTAATTGGTCTGTCAAAACTGTTAAACTCACCCACACACTAATATTTGCATTATGGCCCCTGTTATTAGGTAACTAGCTACATGTGTGACAGTGTCAGCAGCGTCAAGGGCATAGTAAACTGGTAGTTTTCTAATATTAATGCAAAGAACTTGTGATATTTTGTTGAGCAAATTCCATTTTTATGTGTTGTAAATTCATGTGCAGCACAGCTTCAAGTGCATTGAATTGACAAGTCTAACATTAACTGTGTAGTGTACAAGCCCCTCCTGCACCAAGGAGATAAGATATGCCATCTAGTATGTTCACGCATGGTAGTATGGATAGTGTAGTATGCTTGAAAGTACCCGGTTGTCATACTACAGTTGCCAAAGAAGAGGGATACATCAGCTTAAAACTATCCAGGACGTGTTTCATTGCAAAATAAAAGGGTAGAGTTCAAAATAGAACAAATAGCACTGGTTGTGGTAATCAGTGTACAAGCAGCTAGGAAGCAAACATCCATTAGCAATTATCAAATATGAGATTTATTTTCAACCTGTTTTACAGTAACATAGATCATATGTATCGTCCTGTGTGTTAACATGCCAACTATTGAGAGAAAACTACCATAGCTCTCTAATGTAGACAGGACACAAAAGCATGTTCACAATTGCGGCATTTTATGTACTTACGTATACTAAAAGATTTAGTAGAGGGTATGTACTATGCAACATGTAAAGTAAAGAGTATTCTCATCAAATGAGAAATATCAAGCAGTGGTTGTCATGAAACATAGAATTGGTATGGAAAAACATCAGGCATGAAACTAATACTAGCAGTTCTTTTTTTTCATTTAAAAAATCTTATCTGAATAATCAGATTCAAAACGCTGTGCATGACTCATTATCTGTGATGTGTGTTTGTGCTTTTACACACGTGTGGTACATCTGGAGTGGCAGCAGTGGCAGATTAAGGTGGTCATGGGCCCCTAGGCTACTCTTTGTGCCCCCCTTTACCCTGCGCTCACACCGGCAGCGACAACAAGCGACAAAGCAGCTGGAAGTCCTTCATTTCCAATGGTCGCTGGGCGACACTGACCCTATGGTCAAACAGACAACAAAGGAGCCCTTGTCGCTTGTCGCTTATGGGCAACCTGTGTCACGCTGCCTTCACTCCCATTGGTAGTCGCTGTGTCGCATCGCTCAGTATTTGCATAAAACAGACCTCTAGTCTATTTTAGCCCCGCCTAGTTGGCTTTGCAACGGCCACTTGTCTCTTGTCGCTGTAAATCACCAACTCTCACTGAAAATGAATGGCAGCTGGTCGCTTTGTCTCTCTCCTGTGTCGTCCGTGTGACCGTAGGGTGAGCAACATGGTGCATCGCGTCGCCTGGCGACAGCATCACCGCGACTTGGTGAATAAAAAAAAGTTAAGCAAAGTTCAACTTTATGCAAATGAGCAGTGACAGAATCAAGCAACGGCCAATCAGGGCAGATGTGTTCCTCTTATATTCTTTCACTGTGAAACGTTTTATGTCCCTATATTCGCATTTTAGTTCCCATAGCGGCGATTGCGAATGCTACTTTGTGTCCATGGTGAAACAGTAGTGTTTGAAGCAAAATCACACTATTTATAGGAAAATAAATTCCCTCCAAAACATATTTTTCAGCGGGAATGCACCTGATTTGTGGGTTCACGCATATATTGGGCGATATATTAATAGGCCTGCCCTTAAGAAAATACAAACATACAACTCCACGATGAATATAGCAAAGACAATGTATTTTTAATATTTATTAGTGTATACATTTTTTTTAGAAAATTGATGCATCTCCTGTCAATACATTTGTAGCTCACTTCCTCAAAACTACGTTAGCAACGCCCACAAGCTGGCTGCAGCAAGCGACAGCGACACAGCGACTAGCTGAAGCTAGCGACAGCGACACAGCGACTTAGCGATGAGTGAGTGCAGGGTCACTCATCATGCTTTACCACTTACCAGAAAAAAAGTAATTTAGTGCCATGTGTAAAAGCGTGCTGGGAATATTACACGGCCCACACGCACACACTCGGGGCGCACTGGCATAGGCTACACACACATTGAGACAGCCTTTACTATAAACAGCAATGCTACAGAAAAAAGGCAAAGTGCATCTGCAAGATGGTAACAGCTTTTAGCTTTCTAAATCAACAGGTACAACATCTGCAGCAGTACAGTACACCTTGTTTTACTGAGGCAAAATCACAACATCTTTACAGAGACAAATCAAACCGCTGTGCAATACTCGAATAAAACAAAGCCATAAAAACACAAGCAGCAGCAG
The DNA here is from genome assembly GCA_019176425.1 of Megalops atlanticus. Taxonomy (NCBI): domain Eukaryota; kingdom Metazoa; phylum Chordata; class Actinopteri; order Elopiformes; family Megalopidae; genus Megalops; species Megalops atlanticus. The sequence goes on along the minus strand of CM032890.1, from coordinate 1,869,980 downwards.
CACAATCGTAAATACATATTCCTACCTTTAGAAGTTTTTCTTCCTTGTTTTTCTGACAGAGAAGTCCTTAATGAGGCTGGTAATTAAGCTAGTTTCGATCTTTTGTCCAGCTAGTTTCGATCTTTTGTTGATTTGTTAATTTGTCGATTTGTCACACCTGTGCTTAGATTTAGCCAGCTGTGAGTCGTTATTGCTTTGAACTAGGTAATTAGCACTCGCAGGTATTTAACTCTAGTCAGAGGCTGCCAGTACGGCAGCCTCGTCGCCAATCCGCTCACCACCTGCATTTCCTGTGCTTCTCTCTTTCTCTTTACTGACCTTACCACTTGCTAAGCCATGTGCATTCTCCCTATCCCTGTGCACTTCTCTTCTCTCCGCAGGCGATACAACCACGCGGACGCAACCCAGCCAACCTGCTCCATCCCGCTCTGTCCTCTCTGGAGGTACTCTCAGTGGCAGGCGGACACTGGAACTGCCAGTCATCGGTCCAGACAGCGGACTTCATCACCGCCTACGTGGAGACCTACTCCCTGCAGTTCCTGGCTCTCACTGAGACCTGGATTTCTCCTACCAACACTGCAACCCCTGCTGCCCTGTCTTCATCCTACTCCTTCACACACACACCTCGGTCTTCAGGCAGAGGAGGGGGCACGGGTCTGCTAGTATCTCCATCCTGGAGATACTGCCTTGTACCCCTCCAGAGCCTCTCCATCACCTCTTTTGAATTCCACGTAATAACTGTCTCTCATCCTGTCAAACTCACCATTGTTGTTCTATATCGCCCCCCAGGTCCACTCGGTGCCTTCATTGAGGAACTCGACACGCTCCTGAGCTCCCTCCCGGACAACCCGCTGATTCTCCTGGGCGACTTCAATGTCCAACCTGAGAGCTCCTCATCGGCTAGCGTGCTCTCACTCCTGCGCTCCTTCTCCCTCACCCTCTCCCCGTCTCCTGCGACCCACAAAGCTGGCAACCAGCTCGACCTTGTGCTCACGAAGAACTGCGCCACGTCCCACTTCACGGTGACTCCACTCCACGTATCCGATCATTACTTTGTATCTTTCTCTCTCTCTCTCCCTACCACTCTCGACTCCTCTGACACCACCGCTACTACCTTCAGGAGGAATCTCCACTCCCTTTCTCACTCCACATTCACCTCCACTGTTCTCTCCTCCCTCCCTCCCCTCACCTCCTTCTCAAACATGTCTGCTAATGCTGCTACAACTGTTTTTAACACATGCCTATCTCAGTCCCTAGATGCTCTCTGTCCCCTTATCTCCAGGACATCACGGCCGTCGCCCTCCTCCCCATGGTTAACCGACTCCCTCCGCTCTGACAGAACTGCGCTGCGGGCCGCCAAGAGGAAGTGGAGGAAATCCAGATCCCCCAACGATCTAGCATCCTACCACTCCCTGCTGACAGCATTTACGGCTGCAACGACAACAGCTAAGTCCTCATTTTTTCAAAACAAAATCAACGCCAACATCACTAACCCCCGCAATCTCCTCTCCCCTCCCCCCTCCCCTTCTCTCCTTTCTGCAGAAGACTTCAAGGTTCACTTCGAGAAGAAGGTGTCCAGCATCCGGGACTCCTTCATTCCTGCATCCACAGCCTCAACCACCGGAAAGGCACCCAGCCACCACCTGACCTCCTTCTCTACACTCAGCGACTCAGAAGTTCTTCAACTCATCACATCCCACCGAGCTACAACCTGCTCCCTCGACCCCATCCCCTCCACCCTCCTCCAGTCTGTGTCCAGTGAGATTGCCCCGTATCTCTCCTCCATCATCAACACATCTCTGACTACTGGCCTTGTTCCCACTAATCTTAAAAATGCTATGGTTACCCCCCTGCTAAAAAAACCCACCACTGACCCATCTGACATGAAAGATTACCATCCAGTATCCTCCTGCCATTTGTATCCAAATCCCTTGAACGAGCTGTTCATAACCAACTGTCTCCCTTTCTCCACAAGCACAACCTCCTGGATCCCCACCAGTCTGGGTTCAGACCCGGGCACTCAACCGAAACGGCACTCCTGGCAGTGACAGAGGCCCTCCACGCAGCTAGAGCCTCCGACCTGTCTTCGGTCCTCATCCTCCTCGACCTCTCCACTGCATTTGACACCGTCAACCACCAGCTGCTCATCGCCAAGCTCTCGGAGCTTGGCATCTCTGGGACTGCACTTTCTTGGTTCAGGTCCTACCTGACCGGTAGATCTTCCCAGGTCTATTGGAAAGGCTCCACCTCCACACCCACTACCCTCACTACAGGTGTCCCCCAGGGCTCTGTATTGGGACCCCTCCTCTTCTCCATCTACACCAACTCTCTTGGTTCAGTCATTGACTCGCATGGTTTCTCCTACCACTGCTATGCTAATGACACTCAATTAATTTTTTCTTTTCCCCCCTCCACCCCCCAGGTCAACGAAAAGATCTCTGCATGCCTGGCTGACATCTCCAGATGGATGGCCTCCAACCACCTCAAGCTTAATCTGGACAAGACTGATCTGCTGTTTATCCCTGCCAGGACCTCTCCTCTTCAAGAGCTCTCAGTTACTGCTGAGGGCACCACAGTAACTTCCTCCACTTCTGTGAAGAGCCTGGGCGTCACCCTCGACAACAGGCTGGACTTCACCGATTTCCCAGACGGCTCCTGTTGATTCCTCCTCTTCAACATCAGGAGGATTCGCCCTTTTTTGACCACCTACTCCACCCAGCTGCTTGTCCAGGCCAGCGTGCTCTCCCGCTTGGACTATTGCAACGCCCTCCTCGCAGGCCTCCCAGCCTGCACCATTCAGCCGCTGCAGTTCATCCAAAACGCAGCTGCTAGGCTGATCTACAATCTCCCCAAGTTCTCAGTAAGACCCCCTTACTGAGATCCCTCCACTGGCTCCCAATCGCAGCCAGGATCTGCTTCAAGACCTTGACTCTCACCTTTTCTGCTGCAAGAAAGACTGCCCCGACCTACCTCCAGGACCTCATCCTACCCTACGCACCTGCTCGTCAACTTCGCTCTGCTACATCCGGACGCCTCGCTCCACCCACCAACAGAACGAAAGGCTCACGCTCCTCACAACGACGCTTTTCCATCATCGCCCCCCAGTGGTGGAATGAACTCCCCACCACCCGGAGAAAAACTCCTTTACCCCAACCGTTCAGGCGTGAGCTGAAGACACACCTCTTCAGACTCTACCTGCACTGATACCTCTGCCACTTTGACCTTGTAACTTTGACCTTGTAAATCTGACTCCTGTCTTGTACTTGTTGCTCACTTACCTAGGTAGTATAGCGGTACTTTTGTCCCTGTAATTATATTTGATTATGTAATCCTAGTTCAGATTAGTTGGCTCCCGACACCGACCTTGCGCTCAGTTTCAGCACTATTTGCATTGTATGACCTGTACACATCTTGCTCTTGTGCCTATTGTTGTCCCACTATTTGCACTTTTGTACGTCGCTTTGGATAAAAGCGTCTGCCAAATGAATAAATGTAAATGGTAAAATCCAATTTGCGCAGAATATTTAGGGATTTCCTTTAGTAGATCTTGGTCACAGTGTTGTTTCAGCCGTTGTGCTTTTCATTTTTGTGCTCCGCTGTTATATTTTCTTTGACATTTTGCAGCATTTTGTTTCTTTTGGTCCAATAGGGGTCAAGTTTTTTTTTTTCTCTTAAGTAAATTTAAATAATTAACCATTTTGGCGTACGGTCACATCGGTGTGATTTGCTGTTTAGCGCGTATGCTAAAACCGGTGCGATTAGAACACTAGATTGGAAAAATTCTAGCTAATTTTAGCTTTGAGGAAACAGCGATTTAACGTTAAAAATATAGCAAATGCTACCTGAAAACTATGAGAAGCTTAATAACGGTAGATGTACCTAAGCATGTCAATGGGTGAATCGGCCGTTACCACTGCTCAGAGTATGAAAATGTTCAAAGCCATTGATTATTCAATGATCGTGGTCTTAATTTTTGCAAAGCTCGTCATGGTGCGGCGCCCTCTAGTGGTCTGTCAACCTGGGCACTTGCTCAGTTTGCCCAGCGCTTCCGCCAGCCCTATGTGTGTGTGTGTGTGTGTGTGTGTGTGTGTGTGTGTGTGTGTGTGGGGGGGATGTTTAGGCAACAGAGGAGACAAATGAACACACAAATAAGCAGACAACATTCATGTCATCATTCACTGACACAAAAACAAACTCATAGAAAACTCTGAGTCCTTGCTGCACTCCATGCCACTCCACATACGTGGCACACAGATACACTTCCTCAGATGCATAAGTGTGTTTTAAGTGGCTGTTGTGGTCAACTATCCATTTCCCCATTTAACACATTATTCCTGTAGCATCAATGCAAGTCAATGCAGAGCTGTATTCTGTGTCTACTTTTCAGAGAGCAAAAAAAGGAAAAGCTGCAAATGCGGAGGCATGCAACAGCTTGCCCACTGTGGATGTTGTCTGAATTTAAAGATTAAGTTATTGGTGAATGTGATTAGTGCAATTTATATAAACATGGGTTGTCAGTGGAGGAGTTAAGCACTTAGGGTTAGTGCTTATTACAGGAGAAAGTCCATCAAGAGGTGTCTTTGGACTGCAAAGCTAGTGTGCTGTAAAAGAGCTATAGAATTAACCGATCCCACTTGGCAGCGTATGGGCCTGTAGACCTGAGTCAAATACATTTTCAAATGCTTTTCATAAAAATGGAGTCCCGCCATTGCCTGCAGCAGAAAGGGAGAAAAGAAAGGAAGCTCCTGAAATGTGGCTTATGGTTGTTTCCTATGTTTCATTAAATCTCTCTATGGCCCCAGGGCTCAACCCACGAGACTTGCAGTTGTATCTGAGGCAAACCAGAGGCATACCTTACTGGTCCACATTGGCCAACACCACATATGATAGTAGTTTGGCTGAGTGCCCAGTAGGTAAACAAAGTGGCAGTAGGTGTGTTCATCTTTTGTTGACATTATGACATCAGCATCTGTCTGCTGACAGTAAATACAATTTTATTATATTGAATATTTTATAGTATATTATTCAGTATATTTACGGAATTACCTGCATAAACATGGAAATCAGGGAGGTAATTCATTCTGAGGAAGCTTCCCTTAGTCTGTACGGCAGATCCTAATATACATCAGTGTTAACCACTCTGGCCTCAATACAGGCTTGCATGTAACAGTCATTATAAAACCTCCCAAACACCAAAATAGTGAGGCCAAAAATATTCTCATACTCAAACACATCATCATGTAGCTACAGGCAGCCTCCCTTCCAGGTATGCCTATGAAGGTGAACAGCTGACTGGAAGAGAAGAAATGAAACCTATGGTGGCAAATTCAAATTGGACAGAGTTGGTGGGTTTATTTGGTTTTTTCTGCACTGTCACAAAACACAATTAGGTTACACTACCTATTCCCATTTTGTGTCATTTTATGTAGGAAAGTAGGTTGTAACTGTAAATTGTAAAGTACATTATGTTCTTAATGCAGCGATAATATCCATTCAACAATATGTCCCACAGCATAAACATGAAACTACTCATATGAAAGTTGCAATATTAAGTATTTTCCAATGTGCACCATATTTTGACAGATCAAAAATATGTGCATCCAATTTGGATTTTATATTTGAATGCATGGCTTTATTTCATTCTGAATAGGTTGGTATAAAACACCCTTACAGTGAGGTCCTAGAGTCTCGATATGAAGTACTGAAGGATTTATGGAGCAGGAGATGTGCAACAATGTCTTCAACAGACGTTTGTCTTGTGCGTGACAGGAGCAGTAAATCACCTGTGAAATGTGAGATCCTCTGATGTGCCAAGATGAATGGGCCTTTCTCTGTTAATTTCTTCACTCGAACAGAACTAATGCTGTGGACCCATGTCACCCCATCTACACCGGGTGTTAACATGCATCCTGGAGTTGGACTGGGGATGGATGTTTCTGGCCAGGTGTAGATGCAAAAAAAATGAAACTCATTATAATCAGATCATGATGGGTACTGGCTGACAACCTCTGGAGGCAGCCAAGGATGCATTCCATCTGTAGCCCAGTGTAGATGTATTTGGCTCCTAAAAGCACCTGAAATTTTATGTTGTATGTATGCACCAAAAGGTGCATGCCTTCCTGGTTTCTGTGTGAGGTAAAGTCGCAGCCACTGCTGAATGTTTTCAAAGGTGTGTCTCCTCATATGAAAATTGTCAAGCCAGTCCTGAGCACTGAACGACAAGACCATATACTCCCACCACTCCTGGCTTTTTCAGCTGGCCCATATACCCGTCTGTAAAGTGCCAGCATGAGTCACAGCTGTGACGGTCATTGCTGAAAACATCACACATCTATTGTCTCAGTTACCATGTAGGTCTAAGGCGGCTCTTCCTGCCATTACATAGGGCATATACACTATATGGCCAAAAGTATGTGGACACCTGACCATCACACCTATATGAGCTTATTGGACATCCCATTCCAAAGCCATGGGCATTAATATGGAGTTGCCCCCCCCCTTTGCAGCTATAACAGCCTCCACTCTTCTGGGAAGGCTTTCCACAAGATTTTGGAGTGTGTCTTTTTTGCCCATTCAGCCAAAAGAGCATTTGAAGGGTCAGGCACTGATGTTGGACGAGAAGGCCTGGCTTGCAATCGGCATTCTAATTCATGCCAATGAATTAGAATGCCGATTCTAATTGGCATGAATTAGAATGCCGATTGTTCAATGGGGTTGAGGTCAGGGCTCTGTGGAGGCCACTGGAGTTTTTCCACACCAAACTTGTCAAACCATGTCTTTATGGACGTTGCTTTGTGCACAGGGGCACAGTCATGCTGGAACAGGAAAGGGCCTTCCCCAAACTGTTGCCACAAAGTTGGAAGCATACAACTGTCTAAAATGTCTTTGCATGCTGTAGCATTAATGTTACCCTTCACCGGAACTAAGGGGCCTAGCCCAAACCTTGAAAAACAGACCATTGTTGCCCCAGACCATTATTACCAAACTTTACAGTAGGCACTGCGCATTCTGGTAGGTAGCGCTCTCCTGGCATCCACCAAACCCAGATTCGTTCATCAGACTGCCAGATAGTGAAGCGTAATTCATCACTCCAGAGAACTCTCCACGGAGAGGACCCTGCTGTGGACAGGTATTCAAATTTACGTTGTTTTGAAGCTTATGCTTGTTTATTACATTTACATTTATTATTTTAGCTGAAACTGTTCTCCAAAGCGACTTACATGAGTGCTAAGGCTAGAGCAAAACGTCCCATACACCAGCATTTCTCCAACCTCTCCCGGAGCTGAGCTCAACTGATCAACTCGATTTATTCACTCCTGAAGCTGCCTAATAACAAGCTGATCATGTAAATCAGCTGCATTGGAGCAGGGAGAGCTCTAAAACATGCAGGACTAGGGGTCCTTCAGGAGAGGTTTGAGAAACGCTGGCGTCAACAATCCAAGTACCCTATCTTGTCTTTGGAACTAGACCCTTTTACATATACAAGCGATAATATATAAGATAAAAATATAAGAGACTTCAATTTTCAATCCATCAATACGTATCACTATTCAGTATCAGAATGTCCGTAGTATGCTACATATTTATGTTTATATTTTTCATACATTTACAGCAAAGGGGGGAGGGGAGTCCTTGGTGAGCTAGTGTAAACACTTCAGGAATGCTGAAACATGAATCCAGCTGGTGTTGGAAAGGGGAAGGTCCTTTACAGCTAACAAGAGTTCTGCTGTGGAGGGGTAGGGGCGGGGGTGTACAGCTGGTGGAATGAGGATTTTGAAGCATTTTGTGAAAGCTTTGCCTTTATTATTGTCACTTACAAAATGTTTGTTTGTGTGTTGTAATAGGAGTGAGTCTGACTCAGATGAGGTGTGAGAGCCATGTGGGAGCCATCTGAAAACTAAAAGACCCTGGCATTCTTCCCTCACCCCCACTGGGTCAACACTTCTCACCTCCATCTCACCTCCCACTCAATGTGGCATTATGCTTGGTGCCCCAGCACAACTGTGGCATGAAAAAGTTAGTAAATGAGACAATGCTCTGTATGGCACGAAAAATGTAATAAATGTAATAAAAGTGAAAATTTCATCTCTGGTCTCCTGTTTCCTGTTTGGGAAGGCCAAAAAGAACATTTGGAGAGGTAAAGGGACACTTGGAGAGGTGCACAACATGAGACACTCAAGTAAGGTTAGAAATCTGGAGGAAAATGCATTACATGATGTTGCCATTCAGTGCAGATAATACATATAAATGTTTTTGTGCAATATAGTTGTTTCTGTACATGCTTTTTTTCTGGAGAGGTAAAAGGACATTTGGAGAGGTAAAAGGGACACTTGGAGAGGCCACTTTTACCCCCCTTTATTCGCAATGCAGTAGCATCAGATTGGAATGAAACATGCATTCCAAATTTTGCATGGTGCAAGTACACCACCTAGTAGCCAAAGTTGTAATCCCAGAACAGCCCTATGACATGGATAAAATGTTGTTTCTGACATTAGAATCCAGATGTCAAATAAAACTTCTAAAAGCTCCTTCATTTTTGGGGTTTCCAAGACATTTTGGACATTTTATATTATTTTAAAGAGTTCCAAGTGATTTTTTCCTTAAAATTTGAGCGATTCTCTGTAACTTTACATGAGAATGATTACCTTACGGTATATGTTGTGTGAATGGGAAGCATTCAGACTTAGGTGGGTAACTTCAGGTGGAATATGTTGCACATGCAATCAATAATTAGGAGGGGTGTCCACATACTTTTGGCCATATAGTGTAGCAAGGGAAGTACTGTAAAGTCCCACAATCTTTCATGCTCTGCTGGGCACCGTCTTGTGAATCCCCTACCTCATTTGCTTGTAGCGAGGCAAAGGGAAATCCAATAACCGTGTGAATAAAGGGCACAGATATGGTACATACATTATATGGCCAAAAGTATGCAGACTCTAAATATTGCACTCTCACCAGGGGCTGTTTCTTTATAGCACATTAATAACAGGGGGAGTACAGAGTCTAGAGGGTCATGCCGAATAAGAAAACAGTCATACAGATCAGGTTGAACAAAGAGTGGAAGGAAAACAGCAACAGCTCATGGCTGAAAGCCTTTAATTATTACATCATTGATCTTTATATACAATACACACAATGAGATATTTTGACAAGGCACAACAGCCATTTCAAAGCCCTCTCCCTAATAAACATTAGACATCACGCAACCATCAACTCATCAACAGCTTCCCTTTACAAAACCATCTCCTTAACTTATGGGTAACAATTGAACACATTATAAATTATGAAGGTTTAAGTATTGCAGTAGTGTAGTGCACCAGGTAGTTCCCTATCATTAGTTTCAAATGGTATGTGTTAGATGAAACTGTCAGGGCTCGGGCAAGGATTCAGTCGCAGACCACAGAAAACGTCATATTCTGGCAGATTTATTAAAGTCCACAGGCAAGAATCATAACAGCAAAAACCAGGCAGGGTCAAAACCAGAAAGGCAGTCCGAGGGGCAAATCCAGATACGGGTAAACGGAGCAGGCAGGGTCAAACACCAGGCAGGCAGAGGTACAGGCAAACAGGGCAGAGCGGCAGGCAAAAAACAGGTCTAAAAAAAACAGGCAGGTCGAAAACGGGAAAAACAGCGATAAACACGTGAATCAAACGGCGGGGACGAAACAGGCAAACGCAACTGTGACGAACTGGCAACAGGACAGGGATACGCAGGGAAGATATAGGGCAGGGCTGACAACGGGAATGGGAAACAGGTGCACAGGCAGGCAGGTGAAGGTGATGAGGTAATCAGGCGGGCGGAGACCAGGTGGGGAGCGGGGCAGGGCTAGAACACAAGAAAAAAACAAAAGCACATGGACAGAAAAACAAAAACACAATGGCTAGGGGGCGGGAGCACTGACAGAAACTGACAAACGTTAGCATGTTAGTCTGCTAGCATACAACACGTTGGTTTCTATGGGACTCTCCTTGGCTTGTTAGCCAGGAAGCTACGTGATTCTCCATTTTAATGGCGTTGGCAGTGGAAATCAACGTGATAGGCTGTTGTTATAACCTTAACAACTGTGATACTTGCTCTTTCTGATGGGTTGTGTTGCTGGTGGCACTGTGTGTTACATCAATAATACCCTCAGGGTTGCCGTAGACTTTTTCCAGACGTTTATTTAAGCCCACAGTGTTAATTTTGGGTCTTTTTATACATGACAACATATGGAAAAAAAATAAAACTACGATAATTCTTTTTTTTTTTACTTTTTTTCCTCCAGTCCATCTCTCCCACAATCGTGGCAGCATTCACTCATGTGATAAATGCTTCATTTGCCTCCGGAGTGTTCCCAACTCTTTTCAAACAGGCTAGAGTAACACCTATACTCAAAAAGCCTTCTCTCAACCATGCTCATGTTGAGAATTATCGGCTGGTCTCGTTACTTCCATTCCTATCCAAGGTCATTGAAAGGGCGGTATTTAAACAGGTCTCAGATTTCCTCTCTAGGAATGACCTCCTTGACTCAAACTAATCCGGTTTCAAAAATGGACACTCCACTGAAACAGCTCTGTTGTCTGTGACAGAAGCACTAAGAGCAGCTAGAGCTGCAGCTTAGTCCTCGGTCCTCATCCTACTTGACCTATCAGCTGCCGTTGATATGGTTAACCACAACATTCTGCTATCGGTACTGTCAGAAATGGGCATCTCGGGCAAAGCACTGTCTTGGTTTGAATCCTACCTCACTGGGTGCTCGTTTAACGTGTCATGGCAAGGACAGACGTCCTCATCCCATCGCCTCCCTACAGGGGTACCCCAAGGCTCAGTGCTAGGGCCCCTCCTCTTTTCAATATATACTACCTCTCTGGGCCCGGTTATCCACTTGCATGGCTTCTCGTATCACTGCTACGCAGACGATACCCAGCTATATATGTCGTTTCCACCTGATGACCCCACAATCTCGGCGCGGATCACGGATTGTGTTGTAGACATATCCTTATGGATGAAGGCTCGCCACCTTCAGCTAAACCTCTCTAAGACTGAACTCTTGGTCATCCCAGCCAAGCCATCCATGCATCACAGCATCAATTTAAAGCTTGTCTCAAATACTCTCAAACCTTCTAAGGTTGCAAGAAACCTGGGTGTCATGATTGATGACCAATTGTCCTTCTCTGACTATGTTGCCTCAGTCTCTCGGTCGTGCCGCTTTGCACTTTACAATATCCACAAAATCCGTCCCTACCTGACTCAACATGCTACCCAGCTTCTGGTACAGGCCATGGTTATCTCCCGCCTTGACTATTGCAATGCCCTCCTAGCTGACCTCCCAGCGTGTGCGGTGAAACTACTACAAATGGTTCAGAACGTGGCGGCGCGTCTGGTTTTCGATCAGCCCAAAAGGGCCCATGTCACCCCATTGCTCATTGAGCTCCACTGGCTACCCGTGGCTGCCTGTATCAAATTCAAGTCTCTCATGCTTGCCTACATAGTGACCTCTGGGTCTGCTCTGACATACCTGAGCTCAATCATACAGGCTTACTCTCCTTCTTGGCCGTTACGTTCCTCCCAGGAATGTTGGCTAGCATTGCCATCCCTACACACAAGGCAATCTCAGTCCAGACTATTCTCATATGTAGTTCCCCGCTGGTGGAACGAGCTACCTTATGCTATAAGAGCAGGGGCATCCTTTTCTATCTTCAAGAACCTCTTGAAGACCCAGCTCTTCCGAGAGCACCTCCTCTCCTAACACTTCTAACAACTCTAACACAATTCCATCTCCGCGCACTTTTTGCCTCGCACTTCTTTCTCCTGTCACTGTTTGTTTGTCTCCTCTGCCTGTCTATCCTTGTGTTTTCACCTCGTTTACCTTTGTTTTCTACTTTCTTTGACTTATTTAGTTGAGTTTGTAAGGTGGGAAAGGGAGACGCCTGACAACGCACACCGACTGTGACACACCAAATAAGGGACTGTAGCTCAAGCAAGCATTCTTGGGCCATAAATGACAACCATCTGGCTGAGGAATGTGTTCCCGCTCCTCCACACCAAGGAACTGTACGACAGGATGGGTCACCAGGGGGTAGGGAGAGTCAGAGGGCACGGGATCTTGATGATCCCAAATCCCTCAGGGACCCTTCCTCCAGGCCAGTGGTGAAATCCCAACCTGTAACTATCAACTATTATCTCTGTATATTCTGTTCGGTTCAAGGTACACATGTCTTGTTTGGACTCATTCTGATCCATACAATGCGAGTAGCAAAGGGGTGATAGTCCTACAACAGTAGGGAGTCTCCTAACCCTTATTCTGAAAATTTGCTGAAAAGAATGAACACCAATGCACGTGCCCCAAATAGCAGGACAAGAATAAACACTGGCACCAATCAATAGCCAGATAAGGACAAAACCTATCGGGGTCCTGTCCGTGACCCCACCTCATGTGCTGACCAACTCCTTAAGGTTTGGGTATATAAAGGGAAAAACTTCTACACTCAGGGAGCACCGTTAGCACGGACTCCTGCGCATTAAGTGCATAGCCATGGAGCACCGTCAGCACGGACTCCTGCGCACCATTGCGTATAGCCGTGTGACTCTGCATAGGTAGGCTGTGTATCTTTGCCATCATTTGCATTCTACCATACTGCCTGTTGTAATCTTGCAACTTCAATTGATTGGGATACTTTTAATTTTGACAATTCAGAATAATAAAGATATTGGCCTTAACCTTTGTTTGTGATTTTCATTTGGCCATTTCTAATGACGCATGTAGCAGGATTCAAGGTTTTTCCGTATGTTCTTGCCATACTGCTCAAAACCCACTGATACTTACGCTCATAGTCAGTCTTAAGTATTGCACTATTCTGACGAGTCTGCAGTCCCTAGGTGGGCCGCCTAACTTATATTCTGCGGGTCAGAATGAGACATGGCAGCGAGTTATATTAAATGTGCTGGGACGGTATCCTACGTCGTGGTCTATGTCGCCTGATCACCTACAAGCCAAAGCGAACTGAGAATTCCTGGGTTGCTAATTAGGATTGGGAATTGAGGAACGAAACAGAGGTTGGCATGAAGTGGAGTCCGTATTTCTTTTAAAAATGTGTTTTTTGTAGTCGTTCTGTGACAAAGCTGTAAACACTGAAGCAGAACAGCCAGACCACTTTGATGACAGTCCAGGTCCAGAACGAGAGAGACCTGGCATAGGATGTTCTCAGGTATGAAACACTGCAATGTGTTTTGGTGTAATGACAGGTCTAAGGGACTTACGAATTGGCCATGTTTACATTTGTCTTTCATGCCACTATACCTTTCATGCTGATATATATTTCAGTGTCATATTGCCTCAAAAGTTAACACATAACTTTTATTTTAACATAATTTTGCTTATATGCCCTAGGTACCACAACCTGGTGATGAATCTTTGTAATCTGGAGCACCTATCAAAAAAGGTCAGAGTCTTCTGATGCTGATGTCATATATCCTGCAACATAACCTAACGGGAGTAGCACTGGAACATCTCCTCAAAATGTTTAATGCAAATTTCCCTGGGCTTGTGCCAGAAACAGTGTACCTGTTTAATAAAGCTTACAGAGAGTATGGTCTTTATGAACCACATTTTTACTGTTCATTATGCTCCAACGATATAGGGCAAAGGGAAAAAAGCCCACAGCAGTGTGCTGCCTGTCAAGTACACTTTGATGCAGATGTTAGTAAGAAAGTGGTGTAAGTGGTGTAAGAAAAAAGGAGAAGAAGGAGAAGAATGCATGTTGCAATGGAAGTCTTTAATTCAGTAGAAAAAACAGTATCAAAGCACGCGAAAAACACAGATTTCGGGTTCAGTGGTGTTGGAGTGAACCCGGAACATTCAGACTAATTCTCATATATACAGTTTAGGTTGTTCTTAATGTAAATGAACCGGACCTGTCACCTGTACGATAATGAAATCAGAATGACGTTTTTTTTAGGTTATGCTCTTGATGTGAGTGAACCAAACCTGTCGCCTGTATGATAATGAAGTCACAGTGTCGGTTTTGAGTAAGCCAGGATACCATTGTTTGAATAAGCCCGGATACCCCTTTGTCTGAGATAGTTCTTGATTGCCCACTCCCAGTCCCATTCTATAATTGTTTGCCACCTTGCTTGACCAAATTGTTCAGGTGTCAGCAGAGGTGTGGACCATCCTGTTGGGATTTCTATGATCTCAAGCCCTTTGGGATGGCACAGCTATTCAAATTAGATAATGCCTGGTGGAATACACATGCTGGAGCAGAATGCTGTAATTTCTTACAGTGGGCAACTGGGCAAGCATGATATAAGTTTACTTTGGAACTGTGATGGAGTTCCAGTTTTCAGAAGCTTAACCTACCAAGTGTGGCCCATTCAGTGTGAGGTAATTGAACTCCAACCTAAAGACAGGAAAAAAAAAACATCTGTGTGCCATGTATTTGGTTTGGTGAGAGGAAACCAAACATGCCTACGCTGCTGACTCCATTTGTAAATGATATTTTGAGTCTTGAAACGGATGGTATTACCTGGAAAGATCCACAAAGCATAGAGCATGTGTCCAAGGTGTATGCTCTTATATGTAGTTCAGATTCAGTTGCCCGCCCACTTCTCCGAAATACCAAGCAATTCAATGGGATGTATGGATGTGATTTTTGCTATCATACAGGTGGAGGTCCTTACCGCTATCGCATACCAGAGCCTCCACTCAGATCTGAAACGGAGCACTTTGACCATGCTATGAAAGCAACTTCTGAACAGCCAATTATGGGGGTTTAAAGGCCCATCTGTACTGATGAAGCTAGATAAATTTAAGATGATTAACAGCTTTGTCCGTGTCGTGGGATGACCGAGAAGCGATAATAAAAAAAACTGATGAGGTCAAAAGGTTTGATGAAGTGATGGTGGTTTATTTCACCCAAGCCGTGACTGGTGAAAGTAACAACAAATAAGAATAATTTAACAACGGCGAAAAAGAAACAAAAAAAGAATAACACAAACAAACAAAATGCAAACAATTATTGCCTAAGCAGAGAACACATCAATTATACTGTGATTCTCACTACTCTTTGCCAGCCTCCCTACTGACTGAGAGTTTCTCTTATAAAGGCAATCAGCCATCTTGGACTCAACTAATCAGAACAAAATAAATCAATTAACTCAACAACAGCCAGAATCCAATAAATACTGTCATACAAATATCACTCTATCACATCTAATATGTTTCATGGGTATCCTTGCTGTTTACAACCCAATGCCATTCAAAAAAAGATCAACCAGCAACCACCAGAAACTCCCCCACAGTCACCTCCCATGTTGGTCAGCCCCATTTGTCTGCTTTCTCACAAACCTTCAAGTCCCATCAGCCCCCAGCCCTCGGGTCCTTTGGCTGATGGAGTCCGTCCTGGTGGTGCCCTTGGATGCACAGGTAAGCCCTGCCCCCCTCCCCAAACCACAAACATTTCTTTAATTGAAAAAAAGAGGTGCAATTGACAAAAAAATTGTCAAAGATTAGAAATGCTTAAACATTCAGTTGGCCACCCTGCATGTTAAGACATTCCACCTGACCTTCTTAATTTATGGAGTCAGTGGTTTGGGAGGAGGCAAACAAAGGAGCCGGTGAAATACAATGGGGACGGTTGACAGGGCTCGGGCAAGGACTCAGTCGCAGACCAACGAATGCCGGCAGATTTATTACAAGTCCGACAGGCAGGAATTGTATCCGCAAAAAACCAGGCAGGGTCAAAACCAGAAAGGCAGTCCGAGGGGCAAAATCCAGGAACGCGTAACGGAGCAGGCAGGGTCAGACACCGGGCAGGCAGAGGTACAGGCAAACAGAGCAGAAACGGCAGGCAAAAAACAGGTCAAAAACAGGCAGGTCAAAAACGGGAAAAGCAGTGAATCAAGCACGAAACAAAAGGCGGGGACGAAACGGGCAAACGCAACCGAGACGAACTGGCAGCAGAACAGGGATGCACAGGGAAGATATAGGGCAGGGCTGATAACGGGAATGGGAAACAGGTGCGCAGGCAGGCAGGTGAAGGCAATGAGGGAAACAGGCGGGCGGAGACCGGGCGGGGAGCGGGGCAGGGCTGGAACACAGAAAAACAAAAGCACATGGACAGAAAAAACAAAAACACAAAGGCTAGCGGGCGGGAGTACTGACAGTACCCCCCACGGACACCCCCAGGCGTCACAGCGGGCGAACCAGGGTGCCGGCAGTGGAAGTCCCGAATTAAGGCAGGATCCAGGATGTCCCTAGCAGGGACCCAGCACCTCTCTTCGGGACCGTAGCCTTCCCAATCAACCAGGTACTGGAGTCCGCGTCCCCGGCGCCAAACCTTAAGCAGACGGCGCACGGTGTAAGCCGCTGCTCCGTCAATCAGGCGGGGCGGCGGAGGAGCCCGGGGAGCAGGGCAGAGAGGGCTGCGGACAACAGGCTTGATCTTGGAGACATGGAAGGTGGGATGTACGCAGCGGAGGGAGAGCGGGAGCTTGAGCCAAACCACTACGGGACCGATCACCTTGGTAATGGGAAAGGGTCCAATGAAGCGGGGAGCCAGCTTGCGGGAGTCTACCCTAAGGGGAAGATCCCGGGTGGAGAGCCACACTCGCTGACCCAGGCGATAGTGAGGGGCTTTGGAGCGGTGGCAGTCCGCAAACTGCTTAGTCCGAGCAGCGCTGCGAAGCAGTGTGAGCCGTGCGCGTCTCCAAGTACGGCGGCAGCGTCGGACAAACGCTGCTGCCGATGGGACGCTGACTTCCTCCTGGGCAGGGAACAGGGGAGGCTGGTAGCCCACACATCACTGGAAAGGGGACAGGGCTGTGGATGCAGAGGGCAGGGAGTTTATGGCGTACTCCACCCAGGGTAGGTGCTGGCTCCACACCGCGGGCTCCTGTGATGTCAGGCAGCGCAACACCGTCTCCAGTTGCTGATTCGCTTGCTCGGTCTGGCCGTTGGACTGGGGGTGAAAACCGGATGACAGACTGACAGTGGCACCCAGTAGCCTGCAAAACGCCTTCCAGAAATGAGAAGTGAACTGGGGACCCCGGTCAGACACGACATCGGTGGGCAGACCGTGCAGACGGAACACATGGTTAACGAGCAGCTGGGCAGTCTCCTTGGCGGAGGGCAGTTTGGGCAGAGGAATGAGGTGAACTGCTTTGGAAAAGCGATCGACAATGGTGAGGATGGTGGTGTTACCGTCTGACGGGGGCAGGCCGGTGACGAAGTCCAGGGCGATGTGAGACCAGGGTCGTCTGGTTACAGACAGAGGTTGAAGCAGGCCGGCGGGTGGTTGGGTGGATGTCTTGTTCTGGGCACAGACCGAGCAGGCGGCTACGAAGCTCCAGATATCCTCCGTCATGGTGGGCCACCAGAAACGCTGCCCGACAAATGCCCCCGTGCGACGGGCACCGGGATGGCAGGTGAGTCTAGAAGAGTGCCCCCACTGCAGGACCTGGGTATGGACAGAGCGAGGAACAAAAAGACGGTTAGGAGGACAGGAGCTGGGGCCCGGCTCGGTCCGGAGAGCAGTTCGGACGGTGATTTCGATGTCCCAGTGCGCCGCCCCGACAATACATCGGGCGGGCAGAATGGTGCTGGGCTCCTGGGTTTCCTCAGCGGGGGCAAACTGACGGGAAAGGGCGTCTGGCTTACAGTTCTTGGTGCCTGGACGATAAGACAGGGTGAAGTCGAATCGGGCGAAAAACAGGGACCAGCGGGCTTGTCGAGGGTTCAGGCGCCTAGCCGACCTGACGTATTCCAGGTTCTTGTGATCGGTCCACACCAGAAACGGCAGACTCGCCCCCTCCAGCCAATGCCTCCACTCCTCCAGCGCCAGCTTGATGGCTAACAGCTCCCGGTCGCCGATGTCGTAGTTTCGCTCAGTCGGCGAAAGGCGGTGGGAGAAGTAGGTGCAGGGGTGGAGCTTGTTGTCGGCCGCTGAGCACTGAGACAGGACGGCCCCCACTCCCACGTCTGAAGCGTCCACCTCTACCACGAACTGCCTGGCAGGGTCTGGCTGGGTCAGGATGGGCGATGAGGTGAAACGAGCCTTCAGGTCGCGGAATGCTTCTTCGGCTGCCGGAGACCAGGAGAAGGCTTTGTCGACAGAGGTCAGAGCTGTGAGGGGAGCCGCTACCATGCTGTAGTTACGAATGAAGCGGCGGTAAAAGTTGGCAAACCCAAGGAAGCGCTGCAGCTCCCGACGAGAGGTGGGGCGTGGCCACTCCTCCACCGCTCTGACTTTTGCCGGTCCATCTGGATGCTCCCTGCCGTGATGACGAAGCCAAGGAAGGAGATAGTGCTACGGTGGAATTCGCACCTCTCCGCCTTGACGTATAAATGGTTCTCCAGCAGGCGCTGGAGAACGCGACGGACATGTTGAACATGTTCGGACCGGGAGTGGGAAAAGACGAGGATGTCATCTAGATACACAAACACCGAACGGTTCAACATGTCACGAAGGACGTCATTGACAAGGGCCTGGAACACGGCAGGGGCATTAGTTAAACCGAATGGCATGACCAGGTATTCATAGTGCCCGGATGGAGTGTTGAAGGCAGTCTTCCATTCGTCCCCCTCTCGGATCCTGACCAGATGATAAGCGCTGGGAAGATCCAGCTTGGTAAAAACAGTGGCCCCCTGCAAAGGCTCAAAAGCGGCGGACAGAAGAGGCAGGGGGTAGCGATTCCTTTCTGTGATGGCATTGAGACCCCGGTAATCAATGCAGGGGCGGAGTCCACCGTCCTTCTTGCCCACGAAGAAGAAACCGGCCCCAGCGGGTGAGGAGGACGGACGAATAATGCCGGCGGCGAGGGATTCCTGAATGTATTTATTCATCGCTTCCGTCTCTGGCAGGGACAGGGAATACAGGCGCCCCCTAGGCGGTGACGAACCGGGCAGGAGGTTAATGGCGCAGTCGTAGGGACGATGCGGGGGCAGCGAGGTGGCGCAGGTCTTGCTGAAAACTGGCTTCAGATCCATATACTCAGGGGGGACTGCCAACAGATCTGGGAATTCCTCAGGAGGCGGGGCGACCGGTGACACGGGGGCCAGAGCGTCGCGAAGGCAGTGGGAATGACAGTGTGGGCTCCAGCCCAGGATCCGGTTTTCCTTCCAGTCAATGTGGGGATTGTGCTGTGCAAGCCAGGGGTGCCCCAGAACCACGGGAGCTTGCGGGGTGTCGATGATGTGCAGCACAATATCCTTGCGGTGGTTGCCAGAAACAAGAAAATTGACTGGGGGTGTGGCGTGGGTGATGCGGACCAGCGGGGCTCCGGTGATGGCATGGGCCTCCAGAGGTGAATGCAGCGGGACCCGGGGAAGACGCAGACGGACCGCCAGGTCGGTGTCGATGAAACTCCCGTTGGCCCCCGAATCTATCAGGACGGAGACCGCGTGAGATTGATCCCCGACGAGCAGGGCAGCAGAGAACAAAGGACGGATATCAGGGGACTGACAGATGGGAGTGACGCTCACCTGTAATCCCCTTGCTATGGGTGAGCGTCGGCTTTTACTGGACAGGTCGACACGAAATGACCGGACTGCCCGCAGTACAGACACAACCTGGTACTGATCCTTCGCTGTCGTTCTGCGGGGGACAGGTGAGTGCGGTCGACTTGCATCGGCTCTGGGGAGGCAGGCAGCAGAGAAGCAGGGCTCGGTGCAGCAGGCGCTAAAGGAGGGGCTTGAAAGGGGCCATGCGGTCCGTCAGCGGCTCTCTCCCTGCGTCGCTGCATCAGGCGCTGGTCCACGCGGATGGCCAGATCCACCAGGGCGTCGAAGCTGAGGGGCAGTTCCCAGGTGGCCAGCTCATCCTTGAGGGGCTCTGCGAGACTGTGGAGGAAGGCGTCGTACTGCGCCTCAGTGTTCCAACCGCTGGTGGCCGCCAGGGTGCGAAAGTCGATGGCATAATCCGACACCGACCGACGCCCCTGGCGGATCAGCAGCATCTCCCTGGCGGCCTCGCGACCGTGCTTGGAGCGGTCGAATACCTTCTTCATCTCCTCAGCGAAGGCAGAGAAAGAGTGGCAGAAGGGGGCGCCGGCGTCCCAGACCGCAGTGCCCCACTCCCTGGCACGACCCGACAGCAAGGTGATTACGTATGCAATCTTGGCTCGATCTGTAGGAAACATGGATGGCTGGAGCTCGAAGATGAGGGAGCACTGAGACAGGAACGACCGGCAGGACATGGACAGAAAAAACAAAAACACAAAGGCTAGCGGGCGGGAGTACTGACAATGGTAGATAGTACCATGATATGTTTGCCCCTCTGCTTAGTTAACCTAAGTTCATGTAAGGGATATGCACTCCGTTACAGTCCGAGAATATCAGCATAGTGTTTGTCTTGGTGTGACTCGACAGTTGGCATCTACGTAGTTTGATTCCACCAATCACACAAAAGAGTGGTACATAGGCACAAAAATAAAAGAGGTCAACAAAGAACTGCCTGCAATCCAGCCCCCGGTAGAGCTGACTAGGACACCACGGTCATTAAATGATCGGAAATTTTGGAAAGCATCGAAATGGAGATCATTCCTCCATTTTGTAAGAATTGAAGAGGCGTGGGTCCAATGTAGTTTGGAAGTCAGTGTTGTTTTATTGGCGCTCAAGCAGTTGCAACGATAAAGTTTTACAATGATCAGCAAAACGTCAGAAAAACAGTCTCTTTGGGTTCGCAGAGTAATTGAACACTGGTTGATACATTGAGGCACTTTATATACCTTCTTTGAATTCTTTGTCCTCAGAGGCGGGAAACACAATCACCTCTGTTACCTGCTTTCTGCTAGTCCACAGGGGGTCTGTGGGATAATGGAGGAGACCCTGTATGGGGTCTCTCATGGCAGCATTTGTGTGTGAGGGTGTTGGCACCTCTGTGTCTGTGGGATAACAGAGGAGACCCTGTATGGGGTCTCTCATGGCAGCATTTGTGTGTGAGTGTGTTGGCAC
Organism: Megalops atlanticus; assembly: GCA_019176425.1. NCBI lineage: Eukaryota > Metazoa > Chordata > Actinopteri > Elopiformes > Megalopidae > Megalops > Megalops atlanticus. Next base: position 1,849,050 of record CM032890.1, on the reverse strand, counting down.
CTAGGGTGTCGGCACCTCTGTGTCTGTGGGATAATGGAGGAGACCCTGTGTGGGGTCTCTCAAACCTTACAGTTTCTATTCCCTACCACTTCTAAATGGTGTTCTACTGAGAAAATACTGGAAGCATCTCTTTCTTCTAGTTTTTGGCATCTATGTACTTCTTCAAGAAGCTGTTAGTTTATGTGATAATAATGTAGTGGAAATGGCATTCAAGAAGTTTGTTATTCAGTTTGAGGTTTTGTATGGTATTCAAAATATGTCATTCGATGTACACTTGCTGACTCACATTGCAGCTAGTGTGAGGAATTGGGGTCCTTTGTGGGTGACATCTACATTTTCATTTGAATTGTTTAACAGCACTCTACTAAAGTATTTTAATGGAACTACGCATGTGTCTGTCCAGATAGTGAAGAAGTTCCTTAGGTGGAAGAGACTACAGAAAGGGATAGAAAAGTGCATAGCTTACACAAGTAATGACATGAAAGACCTCTTCTTTCAAATTCATAACAGCAATTCATTTACAAATAAGTCACAACACTTGACAGGAAACGTCAGTCTTCGGTAGCCCCTACAGTGTATCTGTATCACGTCCTTGCTATTGAGCGTGTAAGTGGTGGCACAGTAACTAAGTGCAGCAGTTATGAGCGTTTTCTTATAAATGACATACTGTACCACTCAGAAAGCAATAGGAGGTTAAAGAAGAGAAATAACTGCATTGCAGAATTACATGATGGAACTTTGTGCAAAGCATTAAGACTTATGGCTTTTGAATCTGTCAGTGCAAAAGGTGCAAGTGGAAAACAATGCTGTGTGATAGTGAAGGAGCTAACTAAGTTTGGACGTCAGCCGTGCAGAGATGTTCAGTTAAATATTTAATCTAAGTTTGTGTATGAAATACCTGAATCAAATGTTGTTTATGCTGTATATACTCTCAAGAGTCTCTCAAAAGAAAATGTGTAATGATAAAGAACAAAGACAAAACATATGTCATTCCTCTTCCATATAATAATGTACAATAATGTAGAAAGAGACTAGAAGAGCTGTTACTATATCCCAGGGCTTTTGATATAATGTGCTTGTTGTCCTGTCAATATTTGTAATAATCCAACATGAAATATATGTTCAGTTTTTATTCACATACTGAACTATGTTCATCTTATATGTTAACTCTATGTTGTAGTAAGCCTTTCATGAAGTTATGTCTTTTAGAGGAGTGACATTCGCAGTACATTTGGGACACTGTTTAAGTATAATCCATTGATATGACCTAAGTGTACGAAGATAGAATCGTGCCTTAAATACGAAGAAGCGCAGAGTAAGATTTGCGCTTGTAAACGGCGAACTGTAAAAGCGAAACACAAATCGCAATTGTAATTCACAAATTGCGAAACCGCATGTTGGAGTTTGCAATAGTAACTTCAGATCTGCAAAACTGCAAAAAGCAAATTGCAATCGTAACCTCATACTCGCAAAACTGTACCGTGGGATTTGCGTTTTGGAACTTCTGGTCTGAGCGTTCAGGAGCGTGATCTTCTCACGTGCTTTTTGGCCGCTTTCTCTCGCCAGTCTGTGATATCCTTACCAATGAAAAGGATGCGAGGACAACGGAGTACAGTTTACCATATTTACTGCACATATGTGGGCATCATTACAGGGGGGGAATAACCACACAGGAACTTTTTACTTCACTGCAACACTCTTGTTAACCACTGCTTCTCAAGCGGGTACTGCCATCTACTGGACATTTAGAATATGACACTCCCATTTACTACATTCCTCCCCCCTTAGGCTTTTTCTACACCTGAAACGTGAAAATTACAAATATTTGCAGCATTAGAACAGAAAAAGTACAAATATTTAGCATCATAACAGTTTCATAGCATTTAACTAGTGCGTCACCCTCTTTTCGTTAACATGACACCAAGGTATAACAACTGGCTTTTTTTTTTTAAACACTCAGCATTCACAGTCCTTCAAATAACTTGGTTTAAAAATCCTCCGTTGTGACCGTCGTGCCAGTGTCACTGTCTTTGGTGGCTCTCTTGATGTGCTTGGGGATGGGATGTCACACACTGACATTTTTGTTGTTGTTTGATCCTTCCCTTCTGAAGCACCACTATCACCCTCAGCACGAGAACTCTCTGACACTGCAATAGCATCATCGGGTTCCATAGGCACCACTGGTGGTTCCAAGATCCTAGATTCTACTACGTCCTTGTCATCAGGTCTCGCCAGTATCTGATCTACGTGTCTGCGTACGATGTTGCCATCTCCTAGCATGACTTTGTAAGTGTTGGCGCTGCCATTCGCGTGCGGGATAAGCCGTTTTAAGTTTCTATTTGAACGGAGGCAATAAAACACACTGCTCACATCGGTTGTCGGTAAACCGGAAAAGAACACCTTTTAATAGCGTACACACATTTTTCAAAATCCCTACGCACTTTGTATGACGTATGAGATCACATGTTAACACCCCCACTTGATCTCATACCGTACAGATCATACAACTCACACTGTAACCAAAAGGCACTTACAATCTCATGTCTTGACGGAGCTTAAACACCAAACATAAAGCTCATAAATTTTTCCATCTTGATCTTTCTCATTGGTTTAGTCATAACATCTGCAACCATATCCACTGTAGGACAATATTCAATTGTTATCATGCCATCACTGAGTGCTGAACGAACAAAATGATACCTAATATCAATATGTTTGCACCTCTGGCGACACACTGGATCTTTGGACAGAGCAATTGCACCTTGATTATCCTCAAAAATCCTCACTGGTGCATATTGACACTCACTGTCCATCCCATTCAGTAACTGTACAAGATACAGACTTTCTTGCATGGTCGCAGCCAACGCCATGTATTCAGCTTCGCATGTTGATAAAGCAACTGTGGCCTGCTTCTTTGATTTCCAAGAAATAAGTGGTCCATTTTCATTTAAGCTAAAACAATATCCTGTAGTGCTTCGTCTATCACTCAAATCAGATGCCCAATCAGAATCACTATATGCCACAAGTTTTAGACTTGTGTCACTTTTCCTGTAACGTAACTCATGATCGATTGTGCCTTTCAGGTACCTCATCACATGTTTAGCTGTAAACCAGAGTTGTTCATTTGGCTCAGACAAATGCTGTGATAGCTTACTCACGACCCAGCTTAGATCAGGCCTAGTACATGTCATTACATAAATCAAGCTCCCTACTACCTCACGGTATCTCTTGGGATCAACAGGGTCAGCATCACTGTTGTGCTCTAACTTCTGTTCACATGGGGTTGACCTTGGTTTACAGTCTGACATGCCAAATCTTTCCAGTACCTTTGAGATGTATTTTTTTTATTCATCTTCACAACTCCTTCATCCTGCTCAAAATCAATGCCTAGGAAATGTTTTAATTTTCCAAGATCCTTCATCTTAAATTTCGCGGTCAATGTTTTCTTTACATCATTCAGTAAATCATCATTACTGGCAGCAATAATCAAATCATCAACCCAAATTACAAGTACTGCTCTTTCTTTTCCACTTTGTTTGGTATAGACACAATGATCGGCTGGATTCTGTATAAAATCGTTCTTACTTAGGTAATCATTCAGCATTTTGTTCCAAATTCTATCTGATTGTTTCAGACCATACAGTGACTTGTGCAGTTTACAGACTAGTTTTTCACCTGTGTCCGAATTCACTTCAAATCCTTCTGGTTGTTCCATATACACTTCACAATCAATTGGAGCATGCAGATAGGCGGTCTTAACATCCATCTGATGAAAGTCAAGATCATACTGTGCTGCCATTTGCATTAGGGCACGAACTGATGTCAGATTTGCAGTTGGAGAGGAAGTCTCCTTGTAGTCTACTCCCATTACTTGGTTATAACCCTTGGCAACATATCTAGCCTTATAGGTTTCTGACTCATCTGCATTAGTTTTGACTGCGTAGACCCATCGACCCCCCACTGCATGTTTACCCTCCGGTAGAGTAGTCAATGTGAATGTACTATTCTCCCTGAGAGAATCCATTTCCTCCTTCATAGCATTAGCCCAAATCTCTGACTTAGTTGAGTTCATAGCTTCTTTAAAAGTTTGTGGTACATCATACATCCTGTAACAATAGTCAATGTTAATCAACACCTGGTCATTAGATCCAACATCAGATATGTAATCAGAGAGGTACTGAGGGGCTTTCCTATCCCTTTCGGGGAGCGAGGCTCATGGCCTTTTCCCTCTATCTTAGTAGTATCCTGGCTATCCAAAGTTCCCATCTGAGACACTTCTGTCTTCCCTTGACTCTGGTTAGTTACATCTGCATTTGACATGGGGACACATATCTCTTCCCATGGAAATCATCATCTGTTATCTTTATGTCTGTCTGGGTTTCATGTTCAACCACACTCTTTGTAACAAACTTCACAAGCCTGTGTTTTAGGACTTTCTTAGTGTCAGGGTAGTAAACTAAATATGAAGGGCTATTTTTGTCATACCCTACAAAGATTCCCTTATCACATCGTGAGTCTAACTTCTTCTTGTCATGTTTGTATGCATAGCACACAGATCCAAATACCCTCATCCTAGAAAGATTAGGTTTCTTCCCTGTCAACATGTAGTATGGAGTTTGTTTTGTTCTGCCATTAAAGCATCTGTTGCGTATTGCTGCAGCAGTCATTACAGCATATGTCCACAACTCCTTTGGTAGATTGCTCTCTATTAACATACACCTTGCCATATCAAATAGGGTTCGCCAGTTTCTCTCAGCTGTGCCATTTTGATGTGGTGAGTACGGTGCTGAGGATTCATGCCTTATGCTATTCTTGTTAAGCAATGACTGAAACTCCTTCCCTGTGAACTCTGTCCCATTATCTGACCTAATACACTTCACACTCCCATAAGGGGCTACATCAGCCAGAAACTTTTCAGTAGCTTTTACAGACTCACTCTTAGCTTTCAGGAAATATACAAACACTGTACCTGAGTAATCATCAGTAAATGCCAGAACATATCTTAACCCATCTTTAGCTACTGGGTCAATAGGACCAGCCAAATCAGTGTGCACTAGTTCAAGTGCTGCTTTTGCCCGTGCATCTGATTCTCTGTTCCTGCTCTGAACAAATTTCCCTTGTGTGCAGATTTCACAACTCAGTTTAGATTTTTCAATTTTACCCTTGATTTGCATTCCCTCTACAACATTCTGCAACTTGGAAATATCATCATAATTGCAGTGACCAAGGATTTCGTGCCAAGTTTGAATATCATAACAGCCATTACAACTATCATCTGTTTCATCACTTACAGTGTTCAGGTAATAAAGTCTATTGTATTCTTTAATGTCAAACTTGGTACCGTTCTTGTGGATGAGTTCGTCACGTCCTTGGTTAAAGTTGATTGAAGCTCCGTTGGCCGTCGCTGCTTTAACGGAGAAGATGTCTTGTGGATACGACGGAACATACAGCGCTTTCTCCAGTGTAGCCTTCACCCGCTTTCCATCGCGGTTCACTAGGCTCACCTCGGCGTCACCCCTCTTCAGTGCCACGCTGTTTGCCCTCGTACCGTCGGCCAACTCAATAAAGTGTTTTTCTGGTTGGAATGTGTTGTCGAATTGCTTAAACTTTCAGATGTCCGTGATTATGTGCGATGTCGCTCCCGTGTCGACCATAAGCCCCTTGTGCTTCAAGCCATTTAGCTGACAGTCACTTACTCTGAAGGCATACTCGTGTTCTTCACCCTCTTCATCAGCCACTTGCTTCACGTTATCTCTCTTTTTGCGCCTGCAAGATGCGTCTTGTGTGTTGAGTTTTTGCAGTCGCTACACCACTGTGTCTGTCTTTTCTGATGTTCGTTCGGACATGCCCGGGCCTTATGTCCCTTTTCACCACAGTTATAGCATATAACGTATGGGCCTACCTTCTCTTTCCCTTTCCAGTCCGGGGTTGAGGCACTCGCTTTCATCACGTTGTCATCAGAGCTAGCACGATACTTTTCTGTGTCTTCGAAACTTCTTAGCTTGGTTTTGAACTCGGCAAAAGTTACGTCTTCATTACCTTGCGTGATGTGGATGACAAATGGCTTAAATGACTCTGGTAAACCTTTCAGAATCATTGCAATTAAAAGTCCGTCACTTACTGTCTCGTCAGCATTCCTCAGTGCTGTAATTGCCGTTTCTGCCCGAATAATATAGTCTGTGACACTTTCATTTGCAGTTTTCTGCAAGGACGTTAACTCTGTGTACAGGCTAATCACCCGGGGTTTCCCTTTACCTGCATAATAGTCCCTTAATATCCGAAGAGCTTTTCTTCCGTTATCTGTTGCTTCTCTCATAACTAGGGACAGGCTTTTGTCATCCAAAAACTGAATCAATTCAGCATATGCTTCTTCATTTTTCTTGGTGTCCTCCTCTCTTGCGTCTTCTGTGGCGGGCTCATTTAGTATCGTCTCCTTCAGCCCCAGCAGACGCAGATGGCCCAAAAACTTTGTCTCCCAAAGCTCGTAATTCTTCTCATCCCCGTCAAAGCACAACCTATACCATTGGCTGCCAACATCCCTTCTGGGCCCATAACCTGTTGGCGCTGCCATTCGCGTGCGGGATAAACCGTTTTAAGTTTCTATTTGAACGGAGGCATTAAAACACACTGCTCACATCGGTTGTCGGTAAACCGGAAAAGAACACCTTTTAATAGCGTACACACATTTTTCAAAATCCCTACGCACTTTGTATGACATATGAGATCACATGTTAACAGTAAGAGACTGGCCCTGTGACTTCAGTAACAAAACCAGGGATCCACTTAGGCCCGTGACTGAGGTTTCTTGTGATCACAGCATCTCCTACCTGGAAACCACTTGTCATGATGTTTCTTTTGCATACACCGCTTCCGTTCAACTCTTGCTCTGAGATCGGGATGAGCTAGGTCTAGTGCTGATCTTAACCTCCTCCCTTGTAACATTTCAGCAGGCGACAGCCCTGTGGTGGACTGTGGGGTAATGTGGTAATTAAACAGCACCCTTGACACTTTAGTGGTAAGGCTCTCTTTTCCAGCCTTTGTCATCATCGACTTTAATGTTTGAACTGCTCTCTTTGCACAGCCATTTGAAGAAGCATGGTAAGTGGCCGACGTGATGTGTTCAATCCCGTTCTTCTGCTTGAATTCCGCAAATTCTGCACTCACAAAACAAGAGCCGTTATCAGACACAATCATCTCGGGTAATCCTTGACTACTAAAAATTTTCCGTAGACAGTCAATTGTGATGGCTGAAGTTGCTGAGGTCACAGGGTAAGCGTCCATCTATTTAGAGTAAGCATCCACCAGGATCAAAAACATGTGGCCAAAAAAAGGTCCCGCATAATCAATGTGTAACCTCTGCCAGGGTTTACTCGGCCACTCCCAGGGGTGGAGAGGCGCTGGTGCTGGCTCATTGCGATGTGCTTGACATGTGCTACATCTCTTTGCAAGATCTTCAATGTCAGCATCTAACTTTGGCCACCAGAAGTAACTTCTCACTAACGATTTAATCCGGGTGATACCTGTGTGACCCTGATGTAGCTGGCATAGCAATGCTTCACGCCCCAGTGGAGGTAGTATGACACGTGACCCCCACAGGACACATCCATCCTGAACACTCAACTCTGTTTTCCTCACAGCATAGGGCTGGAAAGCTGGATCTGGGTGTTGTGGTGGCCAACCGTGTTGAACAAACTGTGTAACTCGGGACAGCACGGGGTCTTTGCGTGTCCATTTGCTCATCTCAGCTGCTGACACCAGGGGTACATCCTCCATCATAAGTACTCTATCCTCTTGCTCTCTCTTTGTTGACTGCTGAGGCAGAGGCAGTCTACTCAGAGCATCTGCGTTGCCATGGTATTTTCCTGGCTTGTATACGATCTCATACTTGTACGCTCCCAATGTGACTGCCCATCGCTGAATACGGGGGGGACACCATTTGAGGAACTGCTTTCATCTCACTGAAGAGAGACAATAAGGGTTTGTGGTCAGTGCAAATAACAAACTTCCTTCCATATAAGTATTTATGAAAACGCTGGATACCAAACATCATGGCCAAATCCTCTTTGTCTAATTGTGAGTAATTTGATTCAGCTGCCGTAAGTGTTCATGACATGAAACTGATTGGTCTCTCCTGCCCATTTGGCATGCGATGTGACAACACCGCACCCACTCCGTAAGGTGAGGCATCACAAGACAGGATTAGCTCTTTCTGGCTGTCATAATGCACCAACACTTCAGAAGATTGCATGAGTTGTTTGGACTCCTCAAAAGCCCTCTCCTGCTCATCTTCCCACTTCCATTGTGATTCTTTTCTTAACAGTTTATGCAAAGGGGCTAACACTGTTGACAGATTTGGCAGGAACCTGTTGTAGTAGTTGAGCAGGCCTAGGTATGCTCTCAGCTCCGGGACATTTGATGGTGCTGGTGCTTTCTGAATGGCCATTACCTTGTGTGGTAGAGGGTGAAGTCCAGCGGCATCCACTTTGTGTCCTAAGAACTCTGCTTCCTGCTCCATAAAGACACATTTGTTGCGCTTTAAGTGCAGGCCTGCTTCCTGTAGCCATGCCAGGACCTTGTTCAGGGTAGCCAGGTGTTCCTGATCACACCGCCCTGTTAGCAAGATGTCGTCCAGGTAAACAGCTATATTTGGGATTCCTGCCATCAAACTCTCCATTATCCGCTGAAAAATGGCTGGACTGGAGGACATCCCGAAAGGCGATTAACCTTGAACAGGCCCTTATGTGTGTTGATAGTGACATAGGGCCTTGATGCCTCATCAAGGGTCACTTGTTGGTACGCATGGCTCATGTCCAGTTTACTAAACTTTTCACCCCCTGATAGCTTCTCAAATAAGTCCTCCAATTTTGGTATTGGATACTGCTCCAACTTGGCTACTTGGTTTACTGTGAGCTTGTAGTCTCCACAGATATGCACAGAACTGTCAGGTTTCAGCACTGGCACTATTGGTGCTGCCCACTCTGAGAATTTAACAGGCTTAATTATGCCTTGTTTTGTAAGTCTCTCTAACTCAATCTCCACCTTCTTTCTCATGCGTATGGCACAGGCCTGGGCTTGTAGAACTTTGGAGCAACACCTTCTTTTATATATATTTTAGCTGGCGGGCCCTTCCAGGTTCCCAGCTCCTCTTTGAATACCTCTTCATTCTGTTTTAACACATTTTGCAATGTTAGTTCAGGCTGCTCCACCGTATTTACATGCACACAGTTCATTTCTAGCTCCTTCAGCTATGCCCTGCCCAAGAGGTTTGGCCCTGTACCTGCTACAACCACTACTGGTAACTGCTTAACTTGGTCTTTGTACTTTACAGTTACTTCTGCAACCCCTAATGTAACTACTCTTTCGCCCATATATGTTTTCAGTGTCATTGAGCAGTCTTGCAGCGCTTGAGTGCCCCCTGCTGTCAATAACTTGCTGTACTCCGTCTTTGTCAAAACTGTCACGCTGCAGCCAGTATCCACCTCAAACTCTATGATGTTACCGTTAATGTTTAGCTCTATGGAAATGGGGTCAACTCTTGGTATTTTTGGTTCTTTTAGGTGGTGCATAGTAAACACTTCTTCATCACTTGAGTGATTCTCAAAGGATTCAGTCATGTGATGTGCAGACTGCTTTTTTTCTTCCCGATATCTTTTACAGGATGCTTGTGCTTCCCTCCCCCCTTAAGCTGTTGTTGGTCTGCAGAAGGAGAGGACTTGCACATTTTCTTCACGTGTCTCTTTTTTCCACAACCATGGCACTTTTCATTGATAAACCAACAGTCCCGTGCCATGTGTTCACCCCCACATCTATAACACGTTACTGACGCCCCTTTGCCTCGCCATTTGTGTCTTGCATCCACATTACGCACTGCCACTTGTGCTGCGGATTTACTTACAGAACTGGCCATCGTCTTTGGTTGCAGCTGCAGGTCACACACATCCCTTGTTGCCGATTCAATAGCTTGTGCGATTTTCAAGGCTTTTTCAAATGTTAGCTCAGGCTCCACCAACAACCTCCGTTGTATGCGATCGTCCGCTATGCCACACACAAGCCTATCGCGTAGCATCTCTTTCAACTTATCCCCATAGTTGCAATGTTGAGCAAGCTCTCTTAGCACTGCCACAGTCTCACTCGCCGCTCTGGTCGTTGAATTAAACTTAAATCTTTGGACTATTTCGCTGGGCTTTGGGTTGTAATGTGACTGAAGCAGTTTAGTCCTCAAATGACTTTGTACCGGGCTTATCTGGGCTTAGCAAGTTTCTCATCAAGCTATATGTCCGACTGCCCACTGAGCTCAATAATATAGCCCACTTCCTTCCTGCATCAGTTATCCCATTTACTTCTAAAAAATGCTCCAAGACCTCACAATACTCCTTCCAAGTCTGAGTCTGACTGTCAAATGCAATCAGATTTCCTACCATGGTAGTAGCCATTTCGCTGTTAGTGTTAGCCTCTTCGTCGTCTGACCTTAGCCGAAAATCCGCGTTACTGGGCTCACAAACTGTTTTTCTTCATTAACAGCTTCCACCAAGCTCACCAGTTTCCTCGTCGCCAGTCTGTGATATCCTTACCACTGAAAAGGATGCGAGGACAACGGAGTACAGTTTACCATATTTACTGCACATATGTGGGCATCATTACAGGGGGGGAATAACCACACAGGAACTTTTTACTTCACTGCAACACTCTTGTTAACCACTGCTTCTCAAGCGGGTACTGCCATCTACTGGACATTTAGAATATGACACTCCCATTTACTACACAGTCTGAGTGCCAAAAATGAAAGACGCGCGACTCACGATTTGCAACTTACAACTTATGCCAGCCTTACATCTAACGGCTTTCAAGCGATTTCACTGTCGCAGACAAATTTCCGAAGTCGGAATAAAATGTTGAGAGTTTTGCTAGAGTCGTGGCGCGCTCCCCTGATCTTGATTGTTTGGTGTAAGGTGGTAATCGGAGCTGTTTTAAGTCAGTCTTTTTCTCATCTTGCCGTTAAGATAATATTAAACACGGTTGATTTATCGTGAGTTTTTAGTCTTGGCTAACGCAAATAGTGACGTGGACATTGTCAACAACCAATAGGTGAGCTCTCTCAGCACCAAACAAGAAATAATCTCAAAAGGAATGTAGTTGCAGTCTTGCAAACACAGTTGACCCTCCCACATCGTGGCTTCGATTTTCGCGGGTCGGCAACAGACAATTAAAAATGTGATTTTTTGGGAGCTTTGATACCTTGTGCGGGAAACCGCGTAGCACTGCAGACGACGCACGTAGCAGGCGAAAAGTAAAGAAAGCGTAAAAAAGTTTAGTAGGTCACAAATGCATAAAATACATGTATAATATTAAGTATAATAATTTTACGTGGTTTTTCCACATCGTGGGAGGGTCAACTGCAGTGACCCTGCAGGATCCCCAGTCTTTGTAAAATCATAGTGTGTGACTACATTGTCTTTAGATGCGAGAGGGTTTCAGACTTAAGTCTTTTAAAAATCTTTTCAGAGTCTTGTCAAAAACCTCTAGTGTATGAGAGGCATTACTCTCAAGAAACCATAAGCTGTGGCTGTTCTAACACAAGCATCCAGTAGGTGGCAGTGTACGCGATTGAGTGGCCAGGAACCTTGCGAGCATCATGCAATGCTGTTCTGCTCAATGCAAGATGGAGGAAAGAGAATCAACTTACATTTATAAAACTCAATGACAGCTCACCCTGGAGTCACCCCCTTTGCCTACTCTTCCCACTGTAAGCCCCGGCAGAACCGTAACCCCTCCCCCCCAAAGGAAAGCGCCCCGTGATAGGAGATAGGAGATGGTGTTTATGACATGTGAGATTTCAGACAAATTTGGTGATCATTAATCGCAGTTTTGGAACATTAATCCACGTTAAGCCATTTCACGTTAAGCGTTTAAGAATGTCCGCAAAAGCCTTGACGCTTGGTCGTACTTCAAGGCCGGATTTGTTGGCGAAATTAAAGTGATGAGGACACCAATGGATTTTCTGGTTGTATGTGGTTTGTACAAATTTTTATTTTTACAACTTTTATAGGGAAAACTAAGCTACACGTTTCAGTGCCTGGATTCCAGTTGTTTCTGACAATTGCAGCGATCAATTTGCTTCTGTTTTCTTTAGCTTTCGGCAGTCTGTAAAAAGATGAAAGGCTATTTCTGTATTTCTACATTTATTTATTTATTATTTATTTGTCATTTTTTGTCCTCTATATTGCGCTGCCTCTCCGATCCGATCCCTCGCTGCGTTCTCTAACTCCTGCAAACGCGAAGAGGGAACTGAGAAGCCAGCGGAGCCACCCCTGGTCACTCACTCACTCACTCACTCACTCACTCACTCACTCACTCACACACACACACACACACACACACACACACACACACACACACACACACACACACACACACACACACACACACACACACACACACACACACACACCCCCTCGTGCAGGACGAAATGAAACACTTTCCTTACGGTAAGCAGGGCGGACGCTCCTGCTATTTACGCCAATCAACCAACCGGGCAGCAGCTTCTCCGCGGCGGGTCTGCGCTTAACAATCTTCCTCTTCCCCGGCTCTCTGCTCCAGCGACGCTCCGCCCTGCTGAAGTCCCGCACGAATACAAACACGCAAACAAAACCCAACAAAAAAGAAAAACCCCGGAAAACTAATACAACGAAGAAAAGCTCAAAAAGGCACCGAAGCTCGCTTCACTTTCGTAAAGCATACTGGTTCGAAACAGTGTTATGAAGCTTGTATCAAATTGCCATTTCCACGTGACTGATGACGTCCGAAGCTTCGTACGTCACTGAACGATTCGAAGTTTTGGCGCTATCCCATACCCCATTAGCTATAAAAACAATGGAGAGAGAAGGTTTTCGGTGTTTCATAGTGAGCCGAGATAAATTGATACGTAAAATATGGAGATGACAAGTGGAAAGTGTCGATCGCGAGTGTGGGAACATTTCGACCTGTTATCCCCCAATAAGGTAATACAAAACTATTCTTTTGCAGTAGAACTTTTCATTTGTCATTAATACTGTAGCCTATAATTTTCATTCTCAAACCGCTTAATCCTGCTCGGTGTCGTATTTCAATACTGTCACTGTGTTTTCCTTATTTTAAGGTTTGTTGTCAGCTCTGTCCTCAGGAGTTGGCCTATAACAACAATACCTTGTCAATGTTGAGGCACCTTCGTGCCAAGCATGAACATGCAACACTCCCAACGAACCAAAGTGATGAAGGCAATGCTGGAGGTCCTTCTTTTGGTATCGTTTTATGTTATTATTAGGGGTCCAAGCAGCGAAGCTGCTGGAACCCTATTGTTTTTGTTCCGATTTTTATTATTATTTTTATTAGGGGTCCAAGCAGCGAAGCTGCTGGAACCCTATTGTTTTTGTTCCGATTTTTATTTTTATTATTATTATTATTATTTTTCTGCCCTAAAAGTGTTTGCACAGCCAGACCTGTACATGCCACACCTACCAAACCTGGCACCCAGGTTCCCATACTCACTCGCTACTCAGATTAAAAAACTGACCCCGCTTGGCCACATGGTGGTGCTGTTACAAGCCAAAATGCGTTTGGGGCTGCAACTCTTATCCACTTTGCCCTAGACTCAAAATTCTTTTTTCAGCTGATTCCCTGGTTCAAGACGAACAAAAAAGTCAATTGGACCATAAACTTCCGCCATATTGGATTTTCCGCCATTTTGGATTTTTTGAAAACACTGAAAAATCGATCTCCTCCTAGACGGTTTGTCCAATTTGCACCAAATTTGGTACAGAGCATCTGCAGACCACGCCGACAAAAAGATATCGAAGGAATCTTGATTCGCCGTTCCGTTTCAAAGTTACATGCCAATCAAAATGTAAGGCGTTGCCCAATATGACTCTACAGCGTATATCTTGTGATTTAAAGGTCCACACGTAACCAAACTTGGCACAACCAATTGGGAGAAGATGCTATGGACACGCCCCAAGTTTTGCACAATTTCGTCCATAGGGGGCGCTACAACTCACATATCGCAATATCTCAAGAACTACTCAAGCTAAAAGTCTGATATTTGATGTACTCATACTTGGCCATAGTTGCTCACATTTCCTAAAGTGCCATTGGGCTGGCTCACCAAAATGGCCACCAAACGGCCAATCAAAATTCAGCAGCCAGTATTTGCCAGCTTGAATGGCTGATCTCAACCAAACTTCATGGGCTCATCCAAGATGGCACATAGAAGCTATGTACCAAATATGACACAAATCGACCATAAGGGGGCGCTGTAATAAGCACATTTACATTTTAACTTCGATCTTGGGAACTGCAGGGGTTAGAACAAAAATTCTTTTTGGTCTGATTCCTTGTACACTCCCAAATCAAATGGGCCCATTCACACCAATGTCCACCACAACATTTCCACGCCATTTCAATTTCATGAAAAGGGCAGGAAAATGAACTCGTCCGAGGCCACTCATCTGATCATCACGAATTTTGGTCTACATGATGTCCAGACCATGCTGACAAAAAGTTGTCAAAATAATTTTGATTCTCCGTTCCGTTTCAAAGTTACGTGTTAATGAAATTTGAAGGCGTGGCCTATAATGGCCAATATCTTGTGAGGTAAAGGTTCAAACGTAACCAAACTTGACTCCCTCCATTATTAGCATGATCTTTGGAAGCGTGCCAAATTTCGTGCAATTCCGTCCATAGGGGGCGCTACAACTGACATATTGCAATATCTCAACAACCGCTTAAGCTAAAAATCTGAAATCTGGTATACTTATACTTAACCTCATTTGCTCACATTTTGTTTCATATGCAAGATCTACAGACCTTGTCGACCAAAAGGTATTTTGATTCACCAAATCATTTCTAAGATGCCATCCATTTAATTTTGCAGGTGATCCACACATGTTCTCAGAATCTTGTGCATCCATAGTCCAGGCGTTACAAACCTTTTTACACATATGAAGATTGAAACCCAAGGGAGTATTCCAATTTTCTAATATTTGTGGATGCAATACTGTCATTGCCAAAAATGTGTATTTGGTTACCTCTTTGTTTGAGAAGGTTCATGTCTGATATTCACATATTGGAGGTTAAAACATGCTGTGCTTTAATATGAACATGTCTTGAAATTCCCAAGAGTGCAGATATATAGGAAGTTCTTTTATTCAATATATCTCTCAAACAACTGTTTTGTTACTTTATTGCATTACCCTGTTGGTTAAATTATTTGGAAATGTAATGGATTGAAGTGACAGTGAAGGTTACATGACTGTCAGATTAGACATGCTTTATATCGGTTGGAAAGGGGATATTGAGCTGTTTCACAAATAGACTAGATGTAATTTGACATGACAGAGCCGGAATATCATGTGTCAATTTTTAACGTTTCCTAAAATTCCACCTCTTATATCTCCTATTGAAGCCACTGAACCACTTCTAATTCCAACATTGGTTGCAATTCTGCTTGGACCCCGATGATCGCTGCTTGCGGCTATATTTGTTATTGTTATTATTCAACAGCCCCACAATCACGTTCCCCAAACCCTCACTGTTCCTTTCTGTTTGAAGTGTCGCACAAGCACATTCCCCAAACCCTCTTACACCGTTTGTCTGAACTGTTGCTAAGCACAATCCCATCACCTACCACTGTTAACAATATATTTGATTGTTATTCCTCATACAGACTAGCGCACTTAGTGAGTCTGAGAGAAATATTGTTAAGACAGTAGCTACCTAGCCCACCCATACGTAGACTACTTCGATCGTTAACATGAATTGCAGTTAGCTAATGACTGTTTATCATACTATGACTTTATTCCGACTTATACATGAACTGCGTAGTTACAAACTTGTGGGTCGCGATGGCTGTTTGAGGGGGCGAGGTGTAGCCTAAGCCTATGCATGAAAACTCTCGCCTTTCCATTAATTGTAATGTTCAGACATTGTAGCCACAATTATATGTTTAAAAATATTTTTAATATTTGTTTCTTTAGCCTAGGTCAAATCACTTAGGTGGGCATATGCCCAACCTGAGTCGATAGGCATGAAGCCTCGGTCATCACAAGTATCGCTGGTAGCTATACTGTATGCTGTCATGGCAGCTATAATTCAAGGACAACACATTTAAACATCATTTTATTTTAGCAAATACAGACAGGTAGCAACATACATTTCTTGCAGGACTTTAATGAGTGATCGAAGATCAAACTGAAGACACATCACGTTCTTAGGCTTTCACAGTACATAACGTTCTGAAACTGAAATCAACCAGGTGTTGTGTGCAGTCTTCCCCCGGAGTGTCGAGCTCATGGCTGCTGTAATTTCTGCAAACCACCAGATTTCACTGTGTCTGTCTTTGATGCTTCGTTCGAAGCTTCGTATCTTTTTCCGGCACAATCAGGAAGAAGCTTCAAAAGCCTCACAAGGCTTTGTCCGCCCATCACTACAAAAAGCAACTTATTAAACACCAAGACAGAGCGCTCCCCCCACGCACTCCTGCTGCTTTCTCAAGGTGGCTGTCCCCTTTACACCCCGACTTGCTGCCTTTTATGAGGCAGCAAAGCTCCCCTACACACCCCACTCACAAGTACCCGGCGTTACTCACTCGTTATTCCATTATTGAATAAACGGTGTGCCACGCCCACATGCAACTCCCCGGCTGCCCAAACCACCGCCCGACAAAATGCTTATTTCATTCATTCTTTCATTTCATGAATTAACAAAATTCCTCTCAACTTTTACGCAATGTGGATCAACACAGCTGTCGCTGAACTGCCATCAGTTTACATAATGTTGAACATAACACATTCATATGTCAGTCATCTGACATTTTACTGTTTAGATGCTAGAAAATTAATATGTGAAAATATGTATGAAAGTATATATGGAAGCTGGCATCATGTAGAAAATACAGATAAACTAATTCATCAGTACACCCTAAAAAATAATTCAATGGCTTTGTAAATATCACAATAATAAAAAGGTATACTACCTTAATAAAATCTCTGAATATCACTTATGTGATTGTTTGAGTTGGACATACCAAAATAAATGCCTAAAAATCCAAGTTAATTTTGTTTTAAATTTACATCTATTATTTAAGTTTATTTACCGAAAAGAAATTAGCATTTGACTAATTTTGTCCTTAATATGTTTTGGTAAATTTCAAACAAAATATTTGAGAAGTAATTATACTGATCAGTTTCAAGAACTACAATTATCACTCATTCCAAATCAATATTCTTCATCTTCTTCAACAATTTAAGAAATTAAGTTATGCTAAACGTCATGACGTGAACGCTATTAACAATCGCGCGCAAAGAGAACGTCCTCATGGGAAATCTGCTTTTCTATCTGATTCTGCGCAACCTGGCTAGAAGCAAGAAAACACCGCGGCGAGAACCACCTGGAAGACTCCTTGTAAATCCTGGTAAGTAGCCGGCTAGCAAAAGTTATTATTGTTATTAAATTAATATTGCCCCTGTCTTCGTGCAAACACAACTTTATAGGGTGTATATTTTCTGAATATTGTCGCAGCCATGCTGTCATAGTTAGCTAGTTAACTAGCGTAGTTAGCTAGCTAGCTGGCTGAACCACCTTCTGCAATGGGGAAGTCCTGATGTTAGAATCATCGTGACTTTGTCTATTTATTCCAAATAGAGGGTGTAAAGTGGCTGTTCGTTTACCTGGGTGATGGCTGTATGCATGGACAAACACAAGCCCCCTTGTAGATTCTTGCTTGATGTTTAAATTTGGTCTGGGTGGTCTTAATGCTTAGTTGCCAATTTATCCTGATTACTACGACAACTGAACGGTATTTTTCTTAAAGACATGCTCGAGTTGAGGTAACATTAGCCACTAGGCTATGCTATAGGCTAGGCTTAATCCTTTTTTTTCCATAAAGGAGGAAAGGCGTATAGCCTACCTTACCTTCTTATTGCGCCTCATTGCCCTTGTGCTCTGCATTTAACAATAAACAAGTATTTAATAACAATATACCTAATAATAGCCTAACAATAAAGCTTATTTATGTATTCTTATACTCAGCAGAAACCGCACTCCTGGCAGTGATAGAGGCTCTCCACACCGCTAGAGCCTCCGACCTGTCATCTGTCCTCATCCTCCTCGATCTCTCCGCCGCTTTTGACACAGTCAACCACCAGACACTTATCTCAAAGCTGTCAGAGATGGGCATCTCTGGGACCACCCTCTCTTGGTTCAAGTCCTACCTGACTGGTAGATCCACCCAGATCTACTGGAAAGGTTCCACCTCTGCACCCACCCCTCTCACTACAGGAGTCCCACAGGGCTCAGTACTGGGACCCCTGCTTTTCTGAATTTATGTCAACTCACTTGGCTCAGTTATCAAATCACACGGCTTCTCCTATCACTGTTACGCTGACGACATCCAACTCTTTTTCTCTTTCCCTCCCTCTACCCCCCAGGTCAATGAAAGAATTTCCTCATGCCTGGCTGACATCTCCAAATGGATGTCATCCCACCATCTGAAGCTGAACCTCAAGAAAACCGAACTGCTCTTCACATCCCAGCCAGCCCTTCCCCCCTGCAAACCCTCTCCTTCACCGTCGATGACACCACAATACCATCCTCCCGATCAGCAAAGAGCTTGGGCATCATCCTTGACAGCAACCTGGACTTCAAGGAACACATCGCTCGCACGTCACGGGGCTGCCGATTCCTCCTCCACAACATCAGGAGGATTCGTCCGTTCCTGACAACATATGCCATGCAGCTCCTTGTCCAGGCCACAGTGCTCCCTCGCCTGGACTACTGCAACGCTTTCCTCGCAGGCCTCCCAGCCTCTGCAGCTCATCCAGAATGCAGCTGCCTGACTAATCTTCAACCTCCCCAAATTCTGCCATGTTACTCCCCTGCATAAATCCCTCCACTGGCTCCCTGTCGCTGCCAGGATCAGATTCAAGACGCTGACCCTCACCTTCTCTGCAATAAACAGGACAGCTCCTACCTACCTCCAAGACCTCATCCAGCCCTACACACCTGCCCGGCCCCTACGCTCAGCAGCAACTGGACATCTTGCCCCTCGCACAGACAGAGCGGGAGGTTCTCGCTCTGCAAGGCAACGGCGTTTCTCCTACGTTGCTCCCCAGTGGTGGAACGAACTCCCCGTCCCGCTACAGACAGCTCCATCACTCCAATCCTTCAGACGTGGTCTGAAGACACACCTCTTCAGACTTTACCTGGACTGACCTGCCACACAATCGCGGCCCCCCCCGGATCAGTGCTGTTATAAATTGCTGTGTGCTTTTTTGCTTTGTTCTCTTGTTGCCTCTACTCTGGTACTTATTATGCTGTTGGTATAACTGTATAACTGTAACTGTATAAATTAGAAAGTACTGTGTCCTCAAACAGACCTTGCTCTCAGCTGAGAACTGTGTCAATGTGGAACTGTTCACATCTTGTCCCCGTACTGTCACTAATACTGACTGTATGCACTTTTGTACGTTGCTTTGGATAAAAGCGTCTGCTAAATGAATAAATGTAAATGTAAATGTAAATTTATATAGCACTTAAATCAAGATAAATGAAGTAATTTGCAAAAACAACAAAAAAATGGTGATAATACGGCATATTGCGCTATTGAGCCACCCTAAATCACCACAGTGGAATTTCCTTCACCGTGACAGCCCTATACTTGTCCATTAATTATTCAGGTAATTGCCATCCTTGTTAATTAAACAATCTGATGTTGTAGCTTTAACACTCAGTGCTGTTTAGCCAGCATTTAATTGACAGAATCTTGCAGATCAGATTAACGCCTTTGACATTAACGTTCCCTGACTTGGACAGAGAATGAACAGTACAGTTATCCACAAATTACAATAACGTATGGGTATGACAAATGCTACAGTTTAGTGAAGAGAAATAATACTATCACAAAATGACCCTAGTAATCATTAACCAGTTTGCACAATTGCTGTTGATTATTCCGTGAATCATTTGTTTTATTGTTAATCAAGGAAGATTACAAGTTGAAAACAATGATAGATTTAAAGGTAAAGTTTTCTCTGTTTCCAGCTCTCCCGCTGCCACTACTGTCTTGGGGGGAGGTCTTCCCTAACCCCAATTAATAATAAAATATGAAATATTTCACAAAGTAATATTGACACCTGTTACCTGTTCTTACCTGAATTTGGGTGTAAAATGACCCAGCAACTAAAAACATGTTTAATATCTAAAACCCTTATTGGCGGAAGTATGCAGCCAAACAGACATTTGTGCACTATATGTCTCTTATTGAAGACAATTGTAGGTACCACCATTTATTGTTGAAGAGACCAAATAACATTGCATTCATGTGCTGAAATTTGGAACTTTTGGGGCGTCTTAGAATCCGAAACACATTTTTTTAGAATGTGTGATATTATGGATATTGTCAAGATAATCCTGTTGTCTTCTTACATGGATGTCTAATCACTTGGTTATTGCTCTGTGTCACAGATGCTGTTATTAACCACCACCCAGGGACCAAGATTGCAGAAGTATGGACAGCTAAAAAAAAAAAAAGAACATGTTGCATTCTGCTGGTCATTTGTTTTGTTTCAGTTGCTTGGCTTGCTTTGTTTAAAGCCAAGTCAGCTTTATAGTTTTGATGTTGAAGAATATTGTATCTCAGCAGAATAAAGGATACCTTTAAAAGGTGTGATTGACCATTTTTATTAAACATTAGTCTTTTGACAAAGAAATACATTTTTACATATATTTATTTATACCTAGTATATATTTGAACATATATTTTACCATATAAATCTATATAACCAGTATGTATTTTATCATATATTTAACCATATTTGTATTAATATATAAGCAGTATATATATATATATATATATATATATATATATATATAGTAAATATTTTATATATACCAGTATATTATAAAATATAAAATGACAGATATATGAACATACATGTTGTCATATATTTTTTGATATGTAAAGCAGCAATTCCTTATGTATTTTTCAATATTTTTTAATATATTCCTACATTATATTATTCAATATACTTATTAGAAAGTAGATCAAAACAGTAGATCAAAAATTACATATATTAATATTTAATATATGGGGAAATATATTTTCTTTGCATAAGGGTTAAAATGCTGACAGTAGTCCTATTTATTTTTTGTGGCTAAAAAACGAAATAACACAATTTTTTACATTAGGCTAAGTGAGGTTGTTTTGGTGAATTCAATTTGCCTTATGCGTATTCATCTGTTCACGAATTAGATTAAACATAAACGAACAAAACTTCGTTTATGTTTAATCTAATCTAATCAAGCTGTCTTTTGGATGACGGTAGCCTAAATTCACAGTGATACTGCTATTCTTACAGATTGCTCTCCCATCATAGGTTGCAATGACAATGTTTAACTTACTTTATTAGTGATTCCTGTTTGAGCTGCTACGAAAGAGCGCTGTATAATGTTTGTTAAGTAGGCTACTTGGGGAAAAAAACCATAGTGAATTTTCCTGGTCAGTTCAGCTACCAATAACTCGCAGACGCCTGAGGGCTTAGGTGAAATAAACACAGGTCTCTTATTATCGCCGAGTCTCCAATAAACGACGAGAAAGTTAAGTAATTAAAGCAAATAAACGCCTCTGCATTTATTGGAAGTTTTACGGACTTGGTGTCATGAAGTTATTTACTCAATTCTCACAAAAAGAGTTTCCACTTAAGTTTTCTTGGAGTCTTCTTGCTGTTCAAAATGAATGATGAAGTGAAAAGAAAACCAGAACTAATGCTTATAAAGCTACCACAAGGCAGACAGCTTTAACATAAACTTGTTTGTATGGAATACAGTCAATCGCCATATAAGGTACTGTTTATGTACAAAATGGGACATGAGAAATACAGATCACTAAAGCCAGTTCAGTTATTCTCCTGGAAAAAATGGGACAGCCAAAACAACAAAGCAACATCTACTTTATGTCGGATTCCCTGATTTCTCTTTATTTGGGGAATCAGCCAATTCCCCCTGTGTTTAGGCCAGTGCAATCCTGCCTGCCCATGATAAAATTTGGGAACAGTAGGCCATTTCAGTTGTGCAATTATAAATGCCCTTTTGCCTTTTAGTGATCATTTAATAACATTCAATTAATAGCAATTTGCTTTCAGATTACTCTTATCTGCATTCTGAGAAACACTGCAAATAGATTTGCATTTAAATGCTGTGGGTATTTGACGCTTGCAAGGTTCCTGGCCACTCAATCGCGTACACTGCCACCTACTGGATGCTTGTGTTAGAAAAGCCACAGCTTACGGTTTCTTGAGAGAAAGTTGTAGGCTGCAAGTTGTAAGGTGCAATCGTGAGTCGCGCTTCTTTCATTTTTGGCACTCAGACTGGCAAGAGAAAGCGGCCAAAAAGCACGTGAGAAGATCACGCTCCTGAGCGCTCAGACCAGAAGTTCCAAAACGCAAATCCCGCGGTGCAGTTTTGCAAGTATGAGGTTTATGATTGCAATTTGCTTTTTGCAGTTTTGCAGATCTGAAGTTACTATTGTAAACTTCAACATGCGGTTTCGCAATTTGTGAATTACAATTGCGATTTGTGTTTTGCTTTTACAGTTTGCCGTTTACAAGCGCAAATCTTACTCTGCGCTTCTTCGTATTTAAGGCACGATTCTACCTTCATATAAGTGGACTACTCATTTTCATACATGTATTAGTTAATTAATAAACAGATTTGTTGTGTCTCCCTACTTTCTGTACTTCCTTGCGCATTTAAAACAATGTCAAATGCATGTTTTAATAATACATTAAAGACAAACTATCAAGTAAGCGTACTGTCATCAAAGTATTGTGACGTGTTGGGGAAGTAGGCAGAGCACGACCAGCATGCTTCCCCAAAATTTGGATTTGTACAAAGTTACCCACCATGACTGTGTTTACTGTTACTTTCAGTTAGTCCTTTCCCTTTTCTGTACACTGCTGGTTTTGTGTGGGTGTTGCTAATAAACGACCAGTTGACCAAATTAACGGCAGCTCTCCGCGTCATTTTTCTAAGAACCCCGTGAACGTTACAGTATCATATTTTCACTGAAACGTACTTTTTACTAAATGAAGCAAGACTTATATAATTAAAATAAGCAGATTTAGTAAGTATATATCCCCAATGTTAAATTGAAAATATTTTGTCTCTTAATGTATGTTTTAGCAGTGCACTAAGGCCCTGTCCACACGTATACGGGTATTTTTAAAAACGTAGCTTTTTCTATGCGTTTTAGGTCACTGAAAACGGATCTTTTGCAAAACGCCTTCCAGGGTGAAGATTTTCAGAAACTCCGTTTTCAGTGTTCACGTGTAGACAGGGAAAACGGAGTTTTTGGCTTGTGATGGCTTGTGATGTCAGAGTGTGCATGGCTTTTTTTTCAGGCTTCTGATTGGCCAACATGGCTTTACGGTTAGAGTTATATCATCGCCTGTTGGTTTGGCATGCTCTTGACAGCCTGTGTTTGCGTTTTCGTGTGGACGGAGATTTTTTTAAGAACGAAGGAGGGAAAACCCCCATTTTCCAAAATTCAACTGTCTCCCTTTCTCCACAAGCACAACCTTCTGGATCCCCACCAGTCTGGGTTCAGACCCAGGCACTCAACCGAAACGGCACTCCTGGCAGTGACAGAGGCCCTCCACGCAGCCAGAGCCTCCGACCTGTCTTCGGTCCTCATCCTCCTCGACCTCTTCGCTGCGTTTGACACCGTCAACCACCAGCTGCTCATCGCCAAGCTCTCGGAGCTTGGCATCTCTGGGACGGCCCTTTCTTGGTTCAGGTCCTACCTGACCAGTAGATCTTCCCAGGTCTATTGGAAAGGCTCCACCTCCACACCCGCTCCCCTCACTACAGGTGTCCCCCAGGGCTCTGTATTGGGACCCCTCCTCTTCTCCATCTACACCAACTCTCTTGGTTCAGTCATTGACTCGCATGGTTTCTCCTACCACTGCTATGCTGATGACACTAATTTTCCTTTCCCCCCCCCCCAGGTCAACGAAAAGATCTCTGCATGCCTGGCTGACATCTCCAGATGGATGGCCTCCAACCACCTCAAGCTTAATCTGGACAAGACTGATCTGCTGCTTATCCCGGCCAGGACCTCTCCTCTTCAAGAGCTCTCGGTTACTGTTGACGGCACCACAGTAACTTCCTCCACTTCTGTGAAGAGCCTGGGCATCACCCTCGACAACAGGCTGGACTTCACCGACTACATCTCCCAGACGGCACGCTCCTGTCGATTCCTCCTCTACAACATCAGGAGGATTCGCCCTTTTTTGACCACCTACTCCACCCAGCTGCTCGTCCAGGCCACCGTGCTCTCCCGCTTGGACTACTGCAACGCCCTCCTCGCAGGCCTCCCAGCCTGCACCATTCAGCCGCTGCAGCTCATCCAAAAGCAGCTGCTAGGCTGATCTACAATCTCCCCAAGTTCTCAGTAAGACCCCCTTACTGAGATCCCTCCACTGGCTCCCAGTCGCAGCCAGGATCCGCTTCAAGACCTTGACTCTCACCTTTTCTGCTGCAAGAAAGACTGCCCCGACCTACCTCCAGGACCTCATCCTACCCTACGCACCTGCTCGTCAACTTCGCTCTGCTACATCCGGACGCCTCGCTCCACCCACCAACAGAACGAAAGGCCCACACTCCTCACAACGACGCTTTTCCATCATCGCCCCCCAGTGGTGGAATGAACTCCCCACCCCCCTGAGAACAACTCCTTTACCCCAACCCTTCAGACGTGAGCTGAAGACACACCTCTTCAGACTCTACCTGCACTGATACCTCTGCCACTTTGACCTTGTAACTTTGACCTTGTAAATCTGACTCCTGTCTTGTACTTGTTGCTCACTTACCTAGGTAGTATAGCGGTACTTTATTGTTCCCGTAATTGTATTTGATATGCAATCCTAGTTCAGATTAGTTGGCTCGCGACACCGACCTTGCGCTCAGCTTCAGCACTATTTGCATTGTATGACCTGTACACATCTTGCTCTTGTGCCTGTTGTTTGCCCACTATTTGCACTTTTGTACATTGCTTTGGATAAAAGCGTCTGCCAAATGAATAAATGTAAATGTAAATGTAAATCACCTGTGTTGGAGCAGGGAGAGATCTAAAACATACAGGACAAGGGGTACTCCAGGAAAGGTTTGGGAAACGCTGTTTTAGGTGAAACTGACAATTGTTTGCATGTTAGCCTGCTAGCATACAACACATCGTTAGTTACTATGGGACATTTTAATGACGTTGGCAGTGAAAATCAACATGATAGGTTGTTGTTATAACATTAACAACTGTGATACTTGCTCTTTCTGATGGGTTGTGTTGCTGGTGGCCGTGTGTGTTACATCGATAATATTCACGGGGTCACCTTAGACTTTTTTCAGATGTTTCTTTCAGCCCACACAAAGTTTACGTCAGCCATTTTTAAAACCCTCTCCATAACATACTGTAGCATGCTGAGTTCGCTTTGCAAAGAATGACACTGCAAGTTGCTACATTTGGCTAGCCAGCCGTTTATTAGCAACACAGACTCAGACACAAGGGAATGGAGGAGGGGGCTAACTAAAAGGGAAGACAAGCACAGTCACGGTGGGAATTTTTGTAATGGGGAAGTGAGTGGACCGCAAAGCATGCTGGTATACGCTCTGCCCACTTCCCCAACCGTCACACTGCCCCCGCCTAAGAGGGCTGCTGTCCCCAGCACCCAACAACAAAGTCCCTCAGACGATGGGGAAGGTGCCGCTGACGTGGCACCCGCTGCGGAAGTTCCCCGGTGCCCCTTGGCGGCGTGGCGGATGTCGTCAGCTGGCGTGGAGATCGCTGTAGGAGTCCTCCGGTGCCCCCAGGCGGCATGGCGGACGTTGTTGGGTGGCTCGCGGTCCCAGGCTTTTCTCCGGACGGCGCTAAGGGCTGGCAGGGCCCGAGCCGGTCACGGTGGAGCACCACCACTCTGTTCCGCCGGACCAGCTGCATCCAATAGACGACGTCGGAGAGCCGCTCCAGCACGGTGCACGGACCGACCCGCTGGCTGGTGAGCTTGGGGGAGAGACCCTTCCTCCGCTCCGGGTGTACACCCACACCAACGCTCCCGGAGCGAAGTCCTCCCCCATGCACCGAGCGTCATACGCCCGCTTCTGGTGGATTCCGGCGCTAGAGAGTGCCCGCCTGGCCAGCTCGTGCACCTCTCGGAGCCACTCCCGAAGGTGGTGGTAGTAGTCCAGCCCAGGCACGCCTTCCACCTCCGGCTCAGGGGGTGGGCCGAACATCAGGTCCACCGGGGTCTGGAGCTCGTGTCCGAACATGAGGGCCGCGGGGGTGCAGGACCAGGGACAGGTGGAGGTCCCAGTCCCACTGCCGGCGACTGGTGAGGATGGCGAGCTGGGTGGCCAGGGTGCAGTTAAACCGCTCCAACAGTCTGTCGCTCTGGGGATGGAGTGGTGTTGTTCTGGTCTTCTTGATTCCCAGCCACCGGCAGACCTCATGGAAGACCGCAGCCTCGAAGTTCCGCCCCTGGTCGCTGGGCAGCTCCTCCGGCGCACCAAACCGGCAGAACATTTCATCGACCAGGTGCTCGGTGGTGGTGGTGGTGCTCTGGTCGGGAACCGCATACGCCTCTGGCCACTTGGTGAAATAGTCCATGGCCACAAGCACGTAGCGATTCCCCCAGTCAGTGACGGGGAAAGGACCCAGGATGTCCACGCCCACGCGCTCCATCGGGGCCCCCGCCTGGTACTGCTGCAGGGGAGCGTGGGAGCGCCAGGTAGGTCCTTTCCAGGCGGTGCAGGAGTCACACCGGTGGACGTAGAGCTCGACGTCCTGCCAACACCCCGGCCAGTAGAAGCGGGCCCTCAGCCGGTGCAGGGTTTTGGTGACTCTGAAGTGGCCCGCCCCCGCCAAGCCGTGGACAAGCTGGAGGACCTTCAGGCGCAGCTGGCCTGGCACCAGGAGCTAGATGATGTCAGAGTGACCCCTGGGGGATTGCCAGCAGCGGTAGAGGAGACCATCCCGGCTGGTGAGGCTGACCCACTGGGAGTGGAGGGCTTTGGTCTCCAGGTCCAGTGCCGACACCGCTGCCCACGCTGGTCACTGGCCTGCCTCTACCTACGCCTGGACCCGAGAGAGGACGGGGTCCTGGCTCTGGTCCAGCCGGAGCTGCTGCGGGTCCAGGGTCTCCATGCCTCCATCGCTGCTCGCCGGAGGGGTGGTGTCGTCACCCGGGGGGTGGTCTGCAGGGCTGCCACCACTGGGATCGCCGCATCCCAGTCCTCGACTCGCTGGCAGTATTGACACTCCTCTCCCTCACAGGGGTGTCTGGAAAGGGCATCTGCGTTGGTGTGGAGACGCCCGGCTGCCACCCGAGCCAGCTGCCACTCTGGCTCCTTGAAGCTGAGGAGCCAGGTGAGGGAGGCGTGGTCAGTCCGCAGGATGAACTTGTGGCTGTAGAGGTACGGCCGGAAGTGGCGAAGTCCCAGGATGACAGCCAGCAGCTCCCGCCGGATGACGCAGTAATTCCGCTTTGTTCGGCTGAGGGAGTGGCTGAAGTACCTGATGACTCGCTCCTCATGCTCCCCCTCCTGGGAAAACACCGCGCCGAGGCCCGGGATAAGCCAGCACGGGAGCCTCGATGAGTGCTGTCCGGAGCTGAGCGAAGGCGGCGGCGCAGTCCTCACCCCAACGAAATGCTTGGTTTTTCTGGGTCAGCCAGTGCAGCGGACTGGTGATGGTGGCAAAGTTCCGAACAAACCGCCGGTAATAAGACGCCATCCCTTTGCCGGATCAGTGGAAACCCCGGCAGCACTGACCACATGACCCAGGAAGGGCATCTTCTGCCAGAACACATGACACTTCTTGGGGTGGAGGCGCAGACTGGCCCGGTGGATGGCGCTGAAGATGTCCTCCAGGTTGGCCAGGTGGCCAAAGGTTGGCTCAAAGGTGGCCGGGGCATTGCAGAGGCCGAAGGGCATGACCTTGAACTGCCACAGCCCCTGGCCGATGGAGAAGGCAGTCTTGGGGCACGCCTCCGGCGTCAGTTCCACCTGCCAGTAGCTGCTGCGGAGGTCGAGGGAGCTGAACCAGCGGGAGGCAGCGATGTGGTCGAGGGCGTCATCGATGCATGGGGGGGGTAGGAGTCTTTACGAGTGACCCCGTTGAGCAGGCGGTAGTCCACACAAGCGCTAGGTGCTGTCTTTCTTCTGGACCAGGACGGGGAGGCGAGGGGAAGGCGACAGGGGCGGTGGCAGATGGGACGCGCATCACCAGTGTCGATGTGGTGACGCACTAAGCTGGTGTGTGTGCAGTCTTCATCCCTGGCCGCAAAGATGTCAACAAAACACTCCAGCAGGTCCCGTAGCTGACATTTGCTACGTTTGGCTAGCCAGCCATTTATTAGCAACACAGACTCACACACAAGGGAAAGGAGGAGGGGGCTAACTAAAAGGGAAGACAAACACGGTCAGGGTGGGAATTTTCGTAATAGGGGAAGCGAGTGGACCACAAAGCATGCTGGTCTACGCTCCGCCCACTTCCCCAACCATCACAATACACTAGACATCACTCAACCATCTACAGCTTCCCTTTACAAGAAGAGCTCCTTTACTTCAGTGTAACAAGAGAATACATTATAATTCATGACAGTTTAAGTATTGCAGTAGTGCAGTGCGCCAGGTAGTCCTTATGATTACTTTCAAATGGTATGTTTTAGGTGAAACTGACAAACGTTAGCTTGTTAGCCCGCTACAATACAACACATTGTTAGTTTCTATGGGACTCTCCTTGGCGTGTTAGCATTGCATAGCATTGCATTTTTGATAGGAGATAGTGTTTATGAGATGTGAGACAAATTTGGTGATCGTTGCTCACTGTTTTGGGACATTAAGCCACATTAAGTAACCACTTAGGAACACTTTGGCAACCACCCAGCAACGCCCTAGCAACGCCAAGAGACCGTATTGTTTACCCTAGCAACCACTTAGCAACACCCTGGCAACCACCCAGCAATGCCCTAGCAACGCCCAGAGACCATATTGTTTACCCTAGCAACCACTTAGCAACACCCTGGCAACCACCCAGCAACACCCTAGCAACCAAGTAGCATCCACTTAGCAACACTTTGGCAACCACCCAGCAATGCCCTAGCAACACCCAGCGACCATATTGTTTACCCTAGCAACCACTTAGCAACACCCTGGCAACCACCCAGCAACGCCCTAGCCACGCCCAACGACCATATTGTTTACCCTAGCAATCGCTTATCAGCACACTGGCAACCGCCCACCAACGCCCTAGCATTGCCCCAGCGACCATATTGTTTACTCTAGCTACCCCCTAGTAACCACTTAGCAACACCCTAGCAACCAAATCATATACCTTAGTAATCATCTAGTAACACCCTAGTAACCACCTTATATACCTTAGCAACCACCTACCAACACCCTAGCAACCACCAAGTAACGCCCCGGCAACCACCTAACAACAGCCTAGCAACCACTTAGTAACACCCTAACAACCACTTAGCAACACACAGGCAACCGCCCAGCAACGCCCTAGCAATACCCCAGCAACCATATTGT
Organism: Megalops atlanticus; assembly: GCA_019176425.1. Classification (NCBI taxonomy): domain Eukaryota; kingdom Metazoa; phylum Chordata; class Actinopteri; order Elopiformes; family Megalopidae; genus Megalops; species Megalops atlanticus. Next base: position 1,819,437 of record CM032890.1, on the reverse strand, counting down.
TTACCCTAGCAACCCCATAGCAATGACTTAGCAACACCCTAGCAACCGCCTTATACACCTTAGCAACCACCTAGCAACAGCCTAGCAACCAACTAGCAACAGACTAGCAACCACTTAGCCACATCCTAGCGATCGTCTCATATACGTTACCATGTTTTCGCTGCCGGGTTGCAAGCACACTCTGCATTTTCTTCAGGAAATGTACTTTTCTAGTTAGTGTGCTTGCAATGCCATACCCACACTCGTTCTCTGGTTTTTGTCGTTTTTTCATCCCTTTTTTCCCATACACTCCCATTCATTTTCAAAATCACCCCCCTCACCCTTCATGGCCTTCCCACTCGCTCACTTTTCACCCCAGAGCCACCATACCTCACATGTTGCCTCGGGACAAATCACCCAACACTCCCCCGAGACCGTTTTGACCCACACTCATCTTTTTGTCATTTTTTAATCAGTTTTTTTTACTAATTTGTTCATCCCTCCATCCTGCCATTGACTTCAATTCATTTTTCAAAGTCTTGCCGCTCGGTCACCTTTCCGCCTACGGTCACAGTACCAAATATGCTGCTTCAGGTCATGCCACCCATCACTCATTGAAAGCCATACTGACCAGCACTTGTCTTTTACTCATTTATTCATCCCTCCATCCTCCCATTGACTTCAATTCATTTTTCAAAGTCTTACCACTCAGTCACCTTTGGCCCGACAGCCACCGTACCACATATGCTGCCTCAGGTCATGCCACCCATCACTCATTGAAACCCATACTGACCCGCACTCGTCTTTTTGTCATTCACTCATCCCTCCATCCTCCCATTGACTTCAATTCATTTTTCAAAGTCTTACCACTCAGTCACCATTTGACCAATAGCCACGGGACCTGATATGCTGCTTTTGGTCATGTGACCCAACACTCACCAAAGGTGGGTGTGTCCCTAGCAACCATATTGTTTACCCTAGCAACCGCCTAGCAACCACTTAGTAACACCCTAGCAATCGCATAGCAACACCCTAGCAACCAACTAGCAACCACTTAGAAACACTTTGGCAACCACCTAGCAACGCCCTAGCAACGTTCAGAGACCATATTTTTACCCTAGCAACCACTTAGCAACACCCTAGCAACCAAGTAGCAACCACTTCGCAACACCCTGGCAACCACCCAGCAATGCCCTAGCCACGCCCAGCGACCACATTGTTTACCCTAGCAACCACTTATCAGCACCCTGGTAACCGCCCAGCAACGCCCTAGCATTGCCCCAGCAACCATATTGTTTACCCTAGCAACCCCCTAGTAACCACTTAGCAACACCCTAGCAACCATCCAACAACGCACTAGCAACTAAATCATATACCTTAGTAACCATCTAGCAATGCCCTAGTAACCACCTTATATACCTTAGCAACCACCTAGCAACAGCCTAACAACCACCTAGTAATGACCTGGCAACCACCTAGCAACCACTTAGCCACATGCTAGCGATCGTCTCATATACGTTACCATGTTTTCGCTGCCGGGTTGCAAGCACACTCTGCATTTTCTTCAGGAAATGCACTTTTCTAGTTAGTGTGCTTGCAATGCGAAGCATTGCAAGCAGACTATTGTTATTCTTTAGTTTTATTCTTCTTCTTTTTCTTCTTCTTCTTATTCCACCAAATTTGGGGACACTTCTCCTCCCACAGTTTTCGAGATATCCACCCCAAACCAACTGTAACCCGTCTGGTCTGACCCCGATCGGGTTGCTTGTATACAGCTAAGCCATACCCGCCCTCGTTCTCCGGTTTTTGTCGTTTTTTCATCCCTTTTTTCCCATACACTCCCATTCATTTTCAAAATCACCCCCCTCACCCTTCATGGCCTATTTTTAGTTTTATCTTTTAATCGCATAAATCAAACAGCCTCTAAAACAGAGTTATACCCATCTCAATGAGATTCAAGCTCATTATATGCTATTTAACACCAATCCTGTAGATGGCGCAGTGCCAGCAGTGATAGGAAAGCCTCGGGTTCTGGCAAGAGTCAAAAGGCAAAGCAAATAAAGAAAATGCCAGAACATTTAACACACTAATCTGTGTCCGGGTTTTCTATCGCTGTGTCAGGTGGGTAAAACTGTTAAAACCTCATGAAATGTAAAACGAAATATATATTGGGCAACTCTTAAAACTTTGATGTAGAGACTGTTTTAGGGAAGTATTACATTGGTAAAATCATTATTTTTGGTTGTTTTTGCAAAAGCGGGTTTGCCGATGTTGCAAGCTAACGAGCCTGTAAAACTAGATGAAGCTAACTCATGTAGCTCGTGTAAAAGAGCTAGCTCGTGTAAAAGATACTAGTGTCATTTCTAAGTTACTACAGTAACATGGAAGTACAACTAATGTGTTTTTGTAAGCGAAATGAGTTTATGTGAATGTTACATGTGTATTTAATGTTCAGTTTATGTACGTAGTGTAAATCAATTAACCATACAGAGGGTGCGTTATTTTGCTATGATGGGTGCCTCCGTGGCGTACAATGTGCTACATACAGACTGCTTGAAATGGCGGTCGTTGTTGTGGTTGTGTAGCGTTGAAACAGTCTTTGGTAGATGAGTTATGTATTTTTACTTGAATGTTTAGCAATTACTGTTCATTTAGCACTTACTATTTTGTCAGTTGATAGGTGTGTAATGTTACATAACTGGTGAGGAATACTTACATTTGATAACATTATTTGTGGTAAATTGGAAGTAAACTTAGTGACCTTAAAAGGCATTTGTAGGGCAATTTGCAGGACCACATCTCCTGCAAACCCCCCAAAAGAGTGCAAGTATTTACCTTTGGGCTCGCAGGAGGCCAGGAGGGTGCAATCGATACCTGGATACCTCAGTTACCTTACAACACCCATCAAACGTGACTATTAAGCAACTCAACCGGGGGGTAGCGGCAATCCAACCCATGTCGCTAATCTCTGGTCAGCAGGTCACGCTAAGGGCAGCTGCATTCTGGACTCTGGACTCTGTCTGCTGCCAGGCAACCTACAGCACAGCCATCCTCAGGACTCTGTTCATCTCTTGGCAAAAGTATAGAATATGGGCATTCTCATGTGCAACATGTTTGGTGTCATTTGAAAGCTAATTTCACATGCATGTCAATGATGTATGTAGCAGGGAGGTATGACGGGTTCATAATAAAGATTGTAATAGGTGGCACAAATGTGGACAGTGAGGAATGCACTTATCGTCGCATTCCTCACCGCTGACACCCCTCCTACCCCCCTGGTTACGACGGTATTTGTAATTGCTGAATCGTGACTACACTGTTGTTTTGAGAACTTATCATATTTGGTCATGGCGCCAAAGTCCAATTACCACACTTAATGTTCAGGTATATGGGGGGGAAACTGGCATAGTTCGGGGAGACTCGTTAGCACGACCTCCTTCACATTTTTGCGTATAGCCAATTCATTATTCTTTGCCTCTCTGTTGTACTCTGTTTTTCCATTGCATTGTCTACTCTTTATTATTTTGGATAATCATACATTGTAACAATAAATTCATTTATCGTAACTCGATGCTCATCGTCCGTCTTACTCGCTGCAGCTGATCACTGTACGGTAAGGTAACTGATAATTACGCGCTCATAGAATCATTATGCTGTTGGTATACTCCGTAGTCCCTCGCCTATACAACTAGTGACACTTTAGGTCAAGCGCAGGCCACAGGCATGTACGCATCTCCATGAGAGACTGCAACCCGTATAGAGCAACACTATGCGAGACCAGAGGCTACAGTCCCTCGGTTGCATATATAAGCATTCTATCTTAGCAATTAGCAGAGAGGCATTTGAGTAGTCCGGTTACTAAATTAAAATACGTCAACAATAACAAAATTGGAGTGAGATGTGTCAAAACAGTTATATTTAATAAATTCTGTTCCTGAACCACCAAAGGTAAGACGGCACGCCATCCTTTGCCACTCGCTCACTTCCGTCGTTGGTGTGTTCGAGTGAGAGCTCTACAGGCAGCTCTACACATTGAACCATTAATACACAATGAATACGGGTTGTTATCCATGGAAATGGTAGTTTATTATTTTCTTTGTACATTATGCATTTAAGTGCAAAACTTTAAAAGAAATCATTATTTTTTATTATTTTATTGGAAATGAATATACTTGTGGGAATGAAAATGAGTTCAATTTAAAAAGGCAAAGAAAATAAAGAAAACGCCAGACCATTTGACACACTAATCTGTGTCCGGGTTTTCTATCGCTCTGTCAGTTACCCCAGCTCAGGCAACCCTGCGTGAGGCCGGTAACACCACCATACCTCACATGTTGCCTCGGGACAAATCACCCAACACTCATCAAAGGCCGTCTTGACCCGCACTCGTCTTTTTGTCATTTTTTTAATCAGTTTTTTTACTCATTTATTCCTCCATCCTCCCTGTGAAGGAGTAGCCCTTCACCTCACCCCAACAGGTTAAATGTTCAGTGTTAATTGTTTAATTGTTAAATTGAGGATCCTCATTGTTTCCATTTCATCGTGTAAAATAAGCGCATTATTCAATCAACTACAACTACAACAGGTTACATGTTTGTCTTCATTTAATGATTGTTTAATTGTGTTGTTAATTGTCAGGTCTTGTCTTTGAGAACCATTTAATTGGTCACACCTGCTCTAGGGTGATTAAATACAGGTGTGAGGCCACACAGAGAGGGGTTCCGATTGCTGGAAGCCATCTTGTGTGTTGGAGGTTGTACACTGGTTCTCTTGTGTTTGTAAGTAGTTTTTTAAATAAATTCTTGTTTTGATAAGTTTTTTTACTCCTTCTGCTATTTTTTGTGCAGAGCATTGGCCAGCTCTGTCACACTCCCATTGACTTCAATTCATTTTTCAAAGTATTACCGCTCAGTCACCTTTCGGCCTACGGTCACAGTACCTCACATGCTGCCTCAGGTCATGCCACCCAACGCTCATTGAAAGCCATACTGACCCGCACTCGTCTTTTTGTCGTTCACTCATCCCTCCATCCTCCCATTGACTTCAATTCATTTTTCAAAGTCTTACCGTTCAATCACCTTTCGGCCTACGGTCACAGTACCTCACATGCTGCCTCAGGTCATGCCACCCAACACTCATTGAAAGCCATACTGACCCGCACTCGTCTTTTTGTTGTTCACTCATCTCTCCATCCTCCCATTGATTTCAATTCATTTTTCAAAGTCTTACCACTCGGTTACCATTTGACCAATAGCCACGAGACCTGAAATGCTGCTTTGGGTCATGTGACCCAACACTCATTGAAACCCATACTGACCTGCACTTTTCTTTTACTCGTTTATTCATCCCTCCATCCTCCCATTGACTTTAATTCATTTTTCAAAGCCTTATCACGCGTTCACACTTAGGCCGTCAGCAAACGTACTTCATATGCTTGGTCAGTTCATGCCACCCAACACTCATTGAAATGTATACTGAGTAGTCACAATACCAGAAATTTAGTAAGTGATACTAATACCAATGAAATTCCATGATTCTTGATACCGAATTCGATACCATGTTAAAAAACAAAAAGAAAACAATAAATCTAATGTACTTTAACATACGTACTTTATTAAAAACATGTACTTTATTAAAAACATTTGAACATTACAAAAAACAACAACAGTGGCATGTAGTCTTCAACTAATAAATAAAAAGGAACATTTTTTATGATGTCACAGCATTTCAATTGCAGTACCCGGCCAAGACATGAAAAAATATGGAAATAATGAATAAGCCTATATATAATATAATATAATATAATACGTTCCTCTGCAAAGCTTCTCATATGGTTGACTTGTATATGTTTGCTGACTTGCTCCTGCCTCTCCTGGTCGACATCCTCCTCTAGCTGATACCGTGAAAGGACAATGATAAGATTTCAGTTATCAGGTATAGCTCAAAGGCTGCACACGCAATGTACTAACACACACACCTCTATATACTCAGAGTGCAAGCAGTAGTTTAAATTTACTAACGTGACAGACCATTAGTCGGGAAATATTTATTTAAAACACTAACGTTATATTTTGATGACAGAATGGTAAGGACGGTAGCCTACTACAGTGTTTCTCAACCCTACTCCTGGCGGCACCCTGTCCTACATATCTTCTATCTATCCTTGCTCTACCTACCTGACTAAACTCATCAGTGGCACATTTTATTAGCTGAGCACACCTGATTTAATCAAGCAGCAAGGACAGACAGAAGATATGCAGGACAGGGTGCCGCCAGGAGTAGGGATGAGAAACACTGGCCTACTACTACGAGCTATGGTTACATTACGTTAGCCTAAACACGGTAGCCTTTGGCGCTTGTCCATTGCAAACGTCGTATGGAACATAGCTGGCTACACAGCAATGCCAGTTGTGTCAAACAAAAATAATGGTAACGTGTATTTCAGGATAAGGATAACAAGGATAACACTTTGGATACGTTGTTAATGTAACGTTAACATGAATTGAAACTCACTCACCTTGAATTCTTTGAATAAATCTGGATGTCTGTCTTTGAGGTGCTTCGCTAAGTTGGAAGTGTTTCCTCCTTTCATCTGAAAAGTTCGATGGTACCGTTTGCATACTGGTTTTTGTGAATTTATTATTAATCCCTGATGATCCACCTCGAACGCAAAGTACTTCCATACACAACTCTTACTGTTTTTCTTTTCGACGTGTCGGAGCGGAGCTGTCGTTGCAGCTGCATCCCCGGTACCGAGTACCGTCATGTTTTCAGAATTTTGGGATCGACTTGGTACCGAAGTATCGGTACATATGGTACTGTAGAAAAACGAGTACCGTCACGTTTTCAGAAATTTGGCATCAACTTGGTACCGAAGTATTGGTTCTTGTGACATCCCTATTTATGGGATTGTCTTCTCCGTAGGATACATGGGATGCTGCCTACAAATGTAGCCAAAATAAGGTATCCTACAAGGCAACTGCCTTTTGCTGCCTTCCAACTGGTACAGCCTTGATATTGCACACACACACACACACACACACACACACACACACACACACACACACACACACACACACACACACACACACACACACACACACACACACACACACACACACACACACACACACACACTGCCAGAGCTGTGCAGAACACTGCCATGCTGTTTTGTGGGGGTGGGGTGAGGGGTGTTAAATAAAAAATGAAAACGACAATGGCTGTCCTGTTGTCGATTCAGTTTTGTTTCTACAGGCACTTCTATAGGCTTTGTAGCATATTCTACAAGCTTTTTATTCTACAGGTTCTACAAGTAAGTCAGTGCATTCAGTAAGTTGTTTCAGAGTCATTAGGTTCTGTAAATGCATTGTGGCAACAATACAACAATGCGCATTGACATTAAAAAGAAAACGTACTTTTGAATACTATTATTTTAAGTATTTAAAGTATTTTTAAAAGCAAGTACTCGAGTACTTTAACTCCAGTAAAAATTTGACTGAACAACTTTCACTTGTATTGGAGTAATATTTGACCAGGAGTATCTATACTTTGACTCAAGTATTGGAGTTGTGTACTTTGTCAACCTCCGGTTATTAAGTACTTTTTGGTAATAGCCAGGACCATTTCCAGTCAATGTTTTCATAAATGTTACCCCAGTAAAATACTGCAGAAGACTCTCTTGTGCTGCTATGTGGCACCGTCTCTAGGCAGACAGAAATCACTTTCTTTCGGATATCTTTCCTGTTTTCTTCTGGCAGGCCGAATAAACGCAGATCCCAGCACCTTTTATAACGTGAGAGTTCTAGGATTTTGTTTTTCATTTCCAGTATCTTCTGTTCATTTTTACCCACTCTGATAACCGTTTCCATCATTTTCCCTTTCAAGTCTTTCAACTCAGAGTGGATTGATTCGACTGAATCTTTCAGATTTTTAGTCCCCTCCTGTAAGCCATCGGTTCTTTCATTTATCGCAACTGTAGCGATAGAGTAGCGATGTTTTGTACAATATCCTCGTCTTCAAGCATCTTCCTGTTTTTGCTGACGGGAGTCTTGATTGGAGATTCGCAGACTTTAAAAAACAGAAATAAGCTGCAATCTCTAAGTTTTGTCATGATATGGTGATTATGACGTCATCTTCAACCCCCCTTGCTTCTTGCTAAAAGGTTGAACCTTGAGAAAAAATTGACGTCACAACATCCACGCAAATCCACCCATCACAAATGACAGGGAGCAAGGTCATTGGACAAACAAATTAGCATTTCCCAGCACGCCTTCTTCCTTCGTAACTTTTGAGAAGAAAGCAACTAAATTAAATAAGTGGTGGGTACAAATAATATTCATTTTTAATAAAACATATCAGTTTTGGAACATTTCAATAAGGACAAATAGAAATACATAAAAATAGGCTATGACTCAAAACCATAAGTGTTATACACAAGGTGGGAAGGTGCTATATATAGCTATCACAATTCCAAGAGTTTTAGTTATATCGTTGAATGGTCACTTTGAAGACTGCGTAAAACGGTCAAGGGGCGAGGGTGTCCACCTACAATAGTAAAGCAGCAAAAAATCGCCTTCATACATGGGCCTCTCACAGCTTTTGGGCACCGGTTGCACCGTCGATATTTACGCGAGTGGTTTATTAGCTGGCTGATTAAGTCTAAAATAGCAGTGTTACGTTTCTAATATAGCCGTGTCTTCAGTGCAGGTACTTCACATTTGTAGGCAAATTTAATGTATGTCCATTCACATCCCAAAGATGTTGTGCATTTTCATTTTCTCTGTGTATTCTAGTTTAAATGGTAAGCTATTTCAGCGTTTTTTTCCATCACTAATATATAATTCATATCGTTACATATATATATCCCCACTATTAAATTAGGAGGATCAAACTTGTGCTTTTGCATCCCCACTTCCCCACTTTTTCATCGTGACACTATGTCACTTTTTAACATTATTAATGTTGTGAGCTAGTTTGAATCAAAAATAAATATCTGGCCATTTCATGTATAGTCTATGAATTGAAAATTACTTTTGACACGTGGCCTGATGCACACTTTTTTAGCTAAATGGATTTGCTCGCCTTTCAGCCCACTGCATGGGCATGGGAATGGCAGTGTAGCATAGTGGTTAAGGAGCAGGACTCGTAACCGAAAGGTTGCCGGTTTGATCCCCGCTGGGACGCTGCTGTACCCTTGGGCAAGGTACTTAACCCACAATTGCCTCAGTAAAATATCCAGCTGTATAAATGGATAACATTGTAAAAGAGCTATAACCTATGTAAGTCGCTTTGGATAAAAGCGTCTGCCAAATGAATAAATGTAAATGTGCGGAGGAGCGGGAACTCAAAGATGAGAGAACAGCAAATAATTTTTTTATTTCATTTTCTGAAGTTGATCTGCATCAGTAGATTGCTCCAAAATAATCCAAATATGTATAAATCGATCCATTTTGATGCGGTGTTTAATGGCAACTATCTTCAATTGTTAATTTCTCGTGTCATTTTTTAATGTTTGTTATTGACCCTGTTATAGAGGTAGGCTATTTAAGTGTAGCCTCATTCAGTTAATGTTCTGAGTAAGTAAAAAAAAAATCTTTAAAAAATTCTGAGTGCTCGATTAAAAATGTGAAATGAGCCATGATAAAATGTGTTGATTCCTAAAAATATATTACTTTTTAATAACTAATGCTGATGAAAAGTGAAATGAAATCTCCTTTCTCTCTTTCAGTAAACCAGGGCAGTCAAGAGAAAACACACACACGCTCACACACATGTGCATGCACACACTCATTATCATTCTAGTGATTGTGAATAAAAAAAGTTCAAGTTAACTTTATTGAGTCCTTTTAAATAAAAAAGTTCAAAATTGAAATTTATTGAAATGAGTCATTTTTTGTCTTTGTTATATTTATTTTTATTTTTTATTTACTACAGCTTCCAAAAAATTATTTTAAATTTTTAGGAGTTGCATCGTTTTATTTCCACATGCATCTGCAACAATTTGTACGTATAATATAAACAAAACTAGTTTTACATTATGGAAACTGTGAAGGTTATCTCTGTAAGCACACCATCAAAGAGAGGTCTGTCAAATGTAGTTAACTAAATATGCATTTTCACTCAAGTTGAGTGCCCAAATCTACACATGTAAGCAGAACTAGAATAGTGCATTTCCTGAAGAAAATGCAGAGTGTGATTGTGACCCAGCAGCAAAAAGGTGCTAACGTATATGAGATGATCGCTAGGATGTGGCTAAGTGGTTGCAAGGATATTACTAGGTGGTTGCTAGGGTAATCAATATGATCGCTGGGGCATTGCTAGGGCATTGCTGGGTGGTTGTCAGGGTGTTGCTAAGTGGTTGCTAGGGTAAACAATATGGTCGCTGGGACATTGCTAGGGCATTGCTGGGTGGGTGCCAAAGTGGTGCTAAGTGGTTGCTAGGTGGTTGCTAGGCAGTTGCTAGGTGGTTGCTAAGGCGTTGCTTGATGGTAACCAAGGTATATGAGGTGGTTGCTAGGGTGTTGTTGGATGGTCTCTGGCCATTGCTGTGGCGTTGCTGAGTGGTTGCCAGTATTTTGCTAAGTGGTTGCTAGGCGGTTGTTAGGGTGTTGCTAAGGTAAACGATATGGTTGCTAGGGACACACCCACCTTTGGTGAGTGTTAGGTCAAATGACTCAAAGCAGCATATCAGGTCCCATGGCTATTGGTCAAATTGTGACAGAGTGGTAAGACTTTGAAAAATGAACTGAAGTGAATAGGAGGATGGAGGGGTGAATAAACGAGTAAAAGAACAGTGCAGGTCAGTATGTGTTTCAATGAGTGTTTGGTGGCATGACCTGAGGCAGCATATGTGGTATTGTGACCGTAGGCCGAAAGGTGACCGAGCGGTAAGACTTTGAAAAATGAATTGAAGTCAATGGGAGGATGCAGGGATGAATAAAGGAGTAAAAGACGAGTGCGGGTCAGTATGTGTTTCAGTGAGAGTTTGGTGGCATGACCTGAGGCAGCATATGTGGTATTGTGACCGTAGGCCGAAAGGTGACCGAGCGGTAAGACTTTGAAAAATGAATTGAAGTCAAAAGCAGGATGGAGGGATGAAAAAAATGAGTAAAAAAACTGATTAAAAAAATGACAAAAAGACGAGTGCGGGTCAAGACGGTCTCGGGTGAGCGTTGGCTGATTTGTCCCAAGGTAACCTGTGAGGTATGGTGGCTGTGGGGTGAAAAGTGACCAAGTGGGAAGGCCATGAAGGGTGAGGGGGGTGATTTTGAAAATGAATGGGAGTATATGGGAAAAAAGGGATGAAAAAACGACAAAAACCGGAGAACAAGTGCGGGTACGGCTTAGCTGTATACAAGCAACCCGATCGGGGTCAGACCAGACGGGTTACAGTTGGTTTGGGGTGGATATCTCGAAAACTGTGGGAGGAGAAGCGTCCCCAAATTTGGTGGAATAAGAAGAAGAAGAATAAAACTAAAGAATAACAATAGTGCACCTCCGTAACCTTAGCGCTATTTACTTGGTTCAGAATTTGTTTTTTCAGGGAAAATCTAGCAGGACTATCAGTCTGAACAAAAATTATGTATTGTTGTTTAAAAACCCAAGAGACAACAACCAGATCAGCGTTTTGGCCAGACAAATGTACCCTGGTAACACAAAGTTTTTCATGGAATGTTTTAACAACGCCACAAGGGGTTTTAACAAGGGGTACCTCCTGATTGATTATAAAGCGAAAACCCCAGATCCATTTCGTCTCAGAACAGACCTGCTTTCAGAGTTTCCGGCTGTTTATGTCCAGAAAAAGAGTTGAGGCTCCAACATGTCGGCGAGGGTTCATAGAAACTTACCACTTTTGAAACTCTTACTTAACGCCAAACCAGCACAGAGACGTGTAATTTTGCAAGCGGCGTCAAATGAGTTAATCTTGACCCTGTTTGAAGTGGCTTTTAACATTCTCTGTGGCCCCATACCACTTACAAATTCGCAGTATAAAAAGTTGGAAAAGAAGAAAACCGAGATAAAGTTTATCGCGGATAAAAAGATTGGTGTGGGTAGGAAGAAACGAGCCATTAATCAAAAGGGCGGATTCCTTATCCCACTCTTAAGCATAGCTGTTCCGTTTATAAGTAGTCTTATTGCATCGAGACAGATCTAAATTTTGATGGAGTATGCCGAGAAATTGTTTTTAGTCCCCCAACGCCAGTTGGATAGATTAAAGAATGACAACGTCCCCATACCTATAAGACAGTCTGTTGAAAACGAATTGGACGCCTCTATAAAGAGTGTTTTGAGTAGAAATTATCTGGATCCGCGCGAGAAAGCTAAGCTGTACACGGTTTTATTGCAAAGATATTTGTCCTTGGTTAAGCAGGGGGATAATGAAACCAGTACTTTAACACTGTCCTTACCACCAGACCCTTTAAACAAGGATGGCGATCAAGCTTCGCCAAGAACTCATTCTGTCGTTGTTGATGAAGAGCAAGATAATGTGGTTAAAGAAGTGTTGAAAAACGTGCCGTCGAGAAACAGGAGGAATGCTCGATACATTTTAGATAAGATGTTTAAATCGAAAGACATGGCTTCGTGGAGTGAATCGGGCGAATTTATTTTAAACGGCTCCGTTATTCCTGGTTCTCACATATTTGATGTAGTAAAAAGTGTTACAGCGCCACAGACGGTGAACGTCAAACGCAGACCGCGTGGTTGGCGCGAATTCCTGAGTGCTGTTGCGACTCTAAACATACCCCTTTCCACCGTTCCAAACCGTCGTGTTAAAGATGAAATCAATTCATTTAAAAACACGGGGCCATATGGTTACGCAACACCTACAGAAAGTCCTGAAACATCCATGTTTAGATCACCTAGTTTGGACACTGCCTCATGGTTAGACTTTTAAATGCACCCCTGTTGTAAAATATGTTGCAATTTCTGTCTTTTTTTTTTCAAAATTACGCAATGAAATGTGTTCTGTACATAGATGTTTTGTATATTTTAACAAATGTTAATAAATAAAACTTTGTCTGGTATAATTTGTTTGTCTTGTTTTATTTTCCATCAAATTTAGTACATTAAATTTGTTTATAAACATTTTCTCCATTTGTACATGTTGAACACAGTTAAACATATTAGAAATGCACACCCTGGGTTGTAATGTTTTCACAAATAGCGAAACCATGTTATCATTTTTAACCAAATTATCAGAATATTTAGATATCACATCTTCATAGTCCAATCCTCTTGACATGTGATAGAGGAAAAAAACAGTGTTCACCACATGTGGTCGACAGAAAATCTTGAACCTGTTTTTTTTTTTGAGAATTGCAGTCTTGTACACGTAGTTCTTAAAAACGTATAGATGGATGGCGGAAACAGCTCGTGGTTTGGTTTGTTTCAAAAACTGTCAAAAAAACACCCGACACGATCCTCACTAATGTAGACGGCTAGCCAATGTTAGCCGGGGAGATCCGAACTGTGTGTGTTGATTATTACTGATGAAGGTAATTTTTGTACAGGTCTTTCAGGTAACTGATCACACGCTAACACACCAAGAAAATGTGTATTTGCGGAGATTTTGTCCATAATTGCAGTTAGTTGAACGGTATTCATCGTCTCAGTAGTAATCCACCAGAACCTGTCTACATTTGGACACTTCAATTATGCTATCAAATATGGCGTAAACTATCAAATTGATAGTATGCGGCAATGGTTGTCTGAAACGCGTTTCCAACCTTAAATTTCCAGACAATTAGGGCATTCTTCGTCGGGTGTGAGGTTAAATGCATAGATTGTGTAACCGTCCAAAAAATCTTCTCTGTCGATTGCTAAAGCACGATTTTTTAGATGTCTTCCACAGGCAAGAGCTAGCTGGTAAAACTCACGCACTGCTGCCCCAGTCTGATAATTGGGTTGAAGGGGTTTAGCGGGAAACTGCTGACCATCTACGTAGATGGCTAGAAGTTATAAATCATAATGTTTGAATGCAAATGGGTTCTTACTGTAAGCACCCGTAAATGCGTCGTTGTCAACCATACCTATCACAACAGTTTTGGGTAGCGTTCCTAAAAATAAATTTTCTTGGTTAGAAATACGCGCACCGGCCGGTATGGAGAAATTTTTTAGATGCACTCTATCGATCGGATATTTCGCCGTCGCAGTGAGTAATGCCTGAGCGTGACCTAACCTTACAGCGGGGGATACAGAAACTTTTTAACAAATAAGGATGCTGTAAGAATGTTTATTTTGCATGCTATGGCATCATTGCGCATTAGACTGAATTCATTCTTTGATCGGGTCATTCGTATTTTAATATCAACGCCCTTTAACATCATTTTTTCTTGAAAGAATATATCGCTGTGGATTGGTGTCAGCAACTCCAACACATTACTGGCGTTTGTAAACGCTGCTCTCTTTGTCAGTCCAATATTATCGCCCTCGGGGTCCGTAACATCCGTCCAGCCGTGTCTTTATAAAAGAGTCCGGCTGAGAAAAGTGTTTCCAGGGTGTGTCGATCGTAGTTGATTAAACATTCTATGATGCTGCGATACGGATATGTGTTTGAACTCTGTGCCCCAGCGTGTCCCCCAGCGACACATCAACCTGGGAAAAAATAGTAGCACCGGGATAGTTTATCAAACCGACAGGCGCACCGTCGGCGATGTCTGTCCCATCGGCTTTTGTGATTTTGAGTCACAATAGTGTATTGTTCAAATCAATATAGTCTTCACCATTCCCTGCAATGAAAAACTCCAAAGGTGCCGCGTCAGATATTGCTGAAATCGGCGGCTGAAGTCCAACTCTGACTTAACACACTCTTCTGACATGCCGTGTATCAATGACATAATTAGAAGATTAATTAAAATTTCTTCCGTCCGATGTGCGACTACGCTGCTTAGAAGATGGTGTTTAAATTTCTTCCGTCCGATGTGTGACTACGGTGCTTAGAAGATGGTGTTAAAATTTCTTCCGTCCGATGTGCGACTACGCTGCTTAGAAGATGGTGTTAAAATTTCTTCCGGATGGTGTGCGACTATGCTGTTTACCCCGTGACTTACTTTTTGACATTGGCCGCTTCTTACGTCCCCCTTTGTTTTTCTTTGCGCGCGGGACACACCTCATACCGGGCGGTCTTTTCACAGATCTGCGTGGCATCACCAACATGCCGGAAACATCCTGGTTGCTGGCATTGTTTGCCCGTGTCAGGACATTACTGACTACTTCGCTAACAATGTTTTTTGCAGCACTCTTAAGATGATGTTTAGCAATGTTGAACCATTTTTAAAAAGTGGCACGACCATTCGAAAAAGCCCTCGAAAAATACCGCCAATCCCTGCACCATAGCCTACATAGTCGGGCTACCCGCAAAGCCACGCAACAGGCCACCGGGCTGATTTTGATAATAAGCGACATAACGTGGATCCAGAGCGTGCGGGTTAAACGGTTTCATCGTTTTAAAATCTGCACGTTTGTTTCACAGGTCTGAAATGAAGCGTCGCAACCACTTTACCGTACTTAAAAGGAGCGTTGTAGTCTTGATCAGTCTTTACTTCTATAGCGATGTCACTGTTGTGCGTTTTAGACACCGGCACGTAGTGCGCTTTGTCGTATCTAATAGTGACTATCTCATTGTTTTTCCCCGATATATGTACGCATCTCAACAGCGGGACAAAACAGTCACCCACAGCTTGATGCTCGATTATGTCTGTGTACACAAAAAGAGTGTAGAAGCCCCCGTATATGTCTGCGGGGTGTGGAGCGTAAACCTTTTCCAGGTATCTTTCTGGCGTCTCCGGCCCCTCACCCGGGTCAAAAACGTTTGTTGTATTTAACCCCAAAATTATTGCGAGTTTTCCATAGAACCTTAGTGCTATGTTACGCTTTGTCTGCATGTAAATTTTGTTTTTCACAGCGTCATAACCAAAATTTGCATGGTGTTGCGCTAGGTGTAGATTAATCTCAACTATCGCCGTTATGTTCGGGTAATATCCTAGATGCAGCTTGTGTCTGTTTAGAAATTTTATTAATGAGGATAAAATTTCCATCTTCATTGCGAAAAGTCTCCCATGTTCTTGGATACTGGAATTCAATTAAACCAACCTGCCAATCGCCTTTTAGTATTATTGGCCTGGCCAGTTTGGTTCTGTACTTGGACATCTCGTTGGACAACCGAGACGCGTTGCAGGGCAACGTTATGTAAAACCCTTCATCACCCATGGCTTTATCTACCTCAAACGAAACATAGCGTGCAAAAGCATGTTTTTAAAAGGTTCTAAACGTCTACCACCTCTTCTTCACAAACCCAACTGTTGAATTTTGAAGGCCAACCGAGCCATTTTACCAGAACCATGCTCTTTTTACCCATCTTCTTTCTTTCTAATATCTTCTCAACTTTGAAAGTTTTATCCCTACCAACGTTTGTTTTTTGCAGTTCTTCTTCATAAAAACAACCATCTCTTATATCACCGTCATAATCTTTCAGCTTGTAGGCAGGTGGTGTTCGTGGGATGCTCTCCGATATGGTGAAAAATTCATGCGTGTAGTTTTGCTCATATCCCTTTGTAAAGGGGCCTCTCACTTTGGAAATTCTTACAATGTCACAAGTCTTGTGTTTAAACACGAGATTCCTGTCATTTGCATCCTTCGTACCATACAAAGTTTTAAATACTTTATTTTCGTTTTCTCTGGTTACCTCTACAGGCCTCATCTTGATACTCCGATGATAACTGTTGTTGTAAGCGGTGATTAAATCTTGCAAAACGTCTATACATCGCTTAGAATTGACGGCCGTTAGATACCTCCACATTCTACCCTTAATTGTCCTATTGAAGCGTTCAACAACACTAGCTTTTAGCTCGCTGCCTGTGGCGAAATGGTGAATCCTGTATTTGGTCATTACATCGTGAAAATGTTTGTTAAAAAATTCTTTTCCTCGGTCAGTCTGCAACTTTTGGGGAACCCTGCCATCCATCAGTATGTATTCGCATGCTCTCGCCACCTCCACCCCCGTCTTGTTTTTTAAAACGTGTCCATGTGTATTTGCTAACAACATCTATACAAGTCAGCATATATTTGAAGTTGTCATTTTCCTTCGAGTATGCGGTCATGTCAACTAGGTCTGCTTGAAACTGTATGTCGATACCATGCACTACCACTTTATTCCTCTTACAGTTAATACGAACAGGCTTGTGAAGTGTACAGGCATCCTCTCCGGCCAACCAATCAGAAACGTGTTTGTCGGACAATCGCACGCCTCTGTCTTGGAACACGGCTTCTTTTAAACGCGTTTTACCCCCAAAAGATCCTGCGTTAGAGGGCGTATAGTAAACATTTCAAAAGATCTGTCATGATACCTACTGACTGAAAACCGGATCAAATAATGACATAAAATGTTTTGATCAGCACCTTTTATTTTCAGCAAGAATACAAACTCACAAAGCATCGAGGTAGTCTAAAAAACACACACATCAATGTTTCTCTCAAGCAGAAAATCAACTAATATTTTAACCACTTTACACACATTTACTGATTCATTTTTTGACAGTTTCATTACACAAACATCTGTTATGTATGCACAAAGACAGGTGATGTATCCGATGTCGAAACCCCTTTGGCATGTGTCCGTGTCATCTAAAAGGTCGCTTACAGTCACATGACACGGTTTGGCTGCGTTTGCACATATCTGCAACAGATGATGCCACTCTTCAAACATTTTCCTGGCTAACGCCATTTGGTTTTTAAAGTTGTGCAAATGTCGAACACCGACCGTGCGTACTGTGTTAAAATTATCGACCTCATCAGCTATAATTTTATATAACAATGCTGTTAATTCAAACTTCACACGTTGTTTAGCGAAACCATTTGACAGACCGCCCCTGCTACAGACATTCCCCATGCTGACACAAGTCAACCGCTTCTTCCCCACCAGCAGTCCAGACCGTCAAAAACAATTTGCTCACACTGCGGATCAACAAGTTTTTCCCTGATCTTCCTCAGTTTCTCACAAATGTACGGTTCTTCTTCCAGTTCATAGACAATGGCTTCCACAGAGCCGTGAATTTTTTGTGGGTGTGGATGTAGTCCGTATGCGCCCAGAAGACGCTTGATGGATTGTAGTGACTCTGGCTTAAAAAGTTTCTGTTTTATTTCCTCGAGGTGTGATTGAAAAAGTAGGCATCAGGTTCAAAGAGGCATGAATGCTGTAACTGGCTTGGGTGACTCACTTTACACCCGAAACAACATTCCCGCAACTTTACACCAATGATATGTTCTAGTATGACACCAACAACGGCCTTTATGAGTCTGAACCCCAGCGGGGTGATGCATCCATCCACGTCTTCAGAAGTATGTGGTAGTGTCGACACAACCTCTACATCCCCTGGAGAAGACAATGCGGTTGGCGATTCGGTACACTCACACCTCGGCAAGAATGTCAAATTCCTTTTTCCCAGATTCTCGCACAATTCGGTAAGCCATTTGCTGTCTTCAGATGTTGCTGATTCGTTTATAAGCGACATGATTAGTCAGCGTGTCAACAAGTCTTTGAGATGAACTGTGTTGGAGGTGTTGACCTTTTTAATGCTTGTAGAGAATGGGTGGTGATTCCAAATGGTCCGCCCCACAGCCACACTCGAGGCCAGACCCCCGCATCTGAAAAAGTTTTACTTTGATGTCACAGTATCTGGCCAAAGCATCACACCATCTGAACAGCCTGTCTATCTTCTTGAAAACATCGTGTAGAGCAGGCATGTCTTTCCAAAGAAACATAACTTTAAGGTCACGCATAATCCTCTCAACATCTATATCTTCACACGCCTTCACGATTGTGTATTCACCGCTACACATATAAACATAATCATCAGGATCCTTTTCAAGACGATTAGGAAATATATAGTAGCTTTTTTGCGGTGTCACACTATTCCACGCAGCGTTGTAGACGCTGTCCAAACCAGGGACTTCAAGGTCTCTCCAAACTTTGTTTCTAAACAAACTCCAGTCTTTAGCTGGGAATGAAACGTGCAACACATCCTCTGTAAACGTCTCCCCAGATTCAACGGTATACAGTTTCACACAACGTGCTACTTTGTCAAAAACATATCCGCCAACACAACCGTCAGACAACAGCCATTCGTATTCCAGAGCTTCCTTCTCATTTTGAAGAAACCGGATCAAACCCCTGGATTTCTTCTCTTTTTATTATAAAAGTCATTTTGTCGTCCGCAATAGTGTCGGAAATAGTAGTAAGAGGTACCCTCTTTACACTCTTTGTCACTGTGGATGCCAACATTTTTTAAACAGCTAACTAGTTAGACTTAGTCGCACAACGAAAACGCACAGAATACCATCCCCCGGTCAAACACATGTCGCAACATGTCCGGGGCATCACACAACCTACGACCACGCCTTTTTTCTTTTGTAATAAAATCCTAAGATAAATCTAAACCGTGACACACACTCGCAAATATAGATAGATAGATAGCAAACACCTGACCCACCGTCAAAACCGGCCTGTCAATCAAACCGATTGGTCAATCAAACCGATTGGTCAATCAAACCGCCCTGTCAATCAAACCAACCTGTCAATCAATCAGGCTGACAAGGAGGGGGCTACAAATCATTTTTGACAGGAAGAGTAGGATATATACTACTACTGAGGTGACTGAGAGGATGGAGGGATGAATAAATGAGTAAAAAAACTGATTAAAAAAATGACAAAAAGACGAGTGCGGGTCAAGACGGTCTTGGATGAGTGTTGGGTGATTTGTCCCGAGGCAACATGTGAGGTATGGTGGCTCTGGGGTGAAAAGTGAGCGAGTGGGAAGGCCATGAAGGGTGAGGGGGGTGATTTTGAAAATGAATGGGAGTCTGTGGGAAAAAAGGGATGAAAAAACGACAAAAACCGGAGAACAAGTGCGGGTGTAGCTTAGCTGTATACAAGCAACCCGATCAGGGTCAGACTGGATGGGTTACAGTTGGTTTGGGGTGGATATCTCGAAAACTGTGGGAGGAGAAGCGTCCCCAAATTTGGTGGAATAAGAAGAAGAATAAAACTAAAGAATAACCAATGCATTGCAAGCGCACTAACTAGAAAAGTGCATTTCCTGAAGAAAATGCAGAGTGTGCTTGCAACCCGGCAGCGAAAACATGGTAACGTATATGAGACGATCACTAGAGTGTGGCTAAGTGGTTGCTAGGCGGTTGCTAGGTTAAACAATATGATTGCTAGGGACACACCCACCTTTGGTGAGTGTTGGGTCACATGACCCAACGCAGCATATCAGGTCCCGTGGCTATTGGTCAAAAGGTGGCCAAGTGGTAACACTTTGAAAAATGAATTGAAGTCAATGGGAGGATGGAGGGATGAATAAACGACTAAAAGACGAGTGCGGGTCAGTATGGCTTTCAATGAGTGTTGGGTGGCATGACCTGAGCCAGCATGTGAGGTAATGTGACCGTAGGCCGAAAGGTGATTGAACGGTAATACTTTGAAAAATTAATTGAAGTCAATGGGAGGATGGAGGGATGAGTGAACGACAGAAAGACGAGTGCGGGTCAGTATGGCTTTCAATGACTGATGGGTGGCATGACCTGAGGCAGCATGTGAGGTAATGTGACCGTAGGCCGAAAGGTGATTGAACGGTAATACTTTGAAAAATTAATTGAAGTCAAAAGCAGGATGGAGGGATGAATAAATGAGTAAAAAAACTGATTAAAAAAATGACAAAAAGACGAGTGCGGGTCAAAACGGTCTCGGATGAGTGTTGGGTAATTTGTCCCGAGGCAACATGTGAGGTATGGTGGCTCTGGGGTGAAAAGTGAGCGAGTGGGAAGGCCATGAAGGGTGAGGGGGGTGATTTTGAAAATGAATGGGAGTCTATGGGAAAAAAGGGATGAAAAAACAACAAAAACCGGAGAACGAGTGCGGGTACGGCTTAGCTGTACACAAGCAACCCGATCGGGGTCAGACCGGACAGGTTACAGTTGGTTTGGGGTGGATATCTTGAAAACTGTGGGAGGAGAAGCGTCCCCACATTTGGTGGAATAAGAAAAAGAAGAAGAAGAAAAAGAAAAAGAATAAAACTAAAGAATAACAATAGAAGAAGAATAGAAGAATAACAATAGTAGAAGAAGAAGAAGAAGAAGAAAAAGAATAAAACTAAAGAATAACAATAGCACACTAATAAGCACAAAAACAATCCAATGAATCTGATGCGTTTGGTTTATTGTATATGGTGATCAAATCACATATAGTAAACCGGGCTGGTCCGCGGAGCAGTTATGTCATCAGTCCAGTCCCCAAAGCAGTCTGAAAATCCCCAAAAAGCATCCTACTTTTACGCTCTTTCCTAAACCCCTCCTATGGTGGAGCCTAGATTAGAACTCTGCTTGTGAGGTTACGCCCCCTCACCCCGTTTTCTAGCATGTCTTTCCAATACACCATTATCTTCACATATTCAACACATTTTCTTTTATTTTAATTTTAAAAGCAACCTGGAATTCCCCAAAATTTCCAGGCCACTCTACATATCTCTTTATTATAACCCTCAAGGGCAGCCTGTGTCTCTTCATTCTAGCCTTCAAAAATGTCCTGGAAAAATGTTCCTATTATTTCCAGGCCGTATCTGTTACTGTACGTTCACACCGGGAGCGGCGAAAGCGTCAAAGCGACTGGAAGCCATTCATTTTCTATGTGAGCCAGCGTCTCTCAGCGGCGAGCAGCGGCATGACCGTTGGCAGTGTGTCTTGGGCGGCGAGAGCGTCAGAATGAAGTTGAAGTCCAGGCAACTTTATGGTAATGAGCTATGACGTGGTTCGGCGGCAACCAATTGGAATAGAAGTTCTCCGTTCTAGAGAATTCTGGAGAACGCAACCGTGTAAACTTTTGTTCCCACCAAACATTAGTTCCTAAGCAAAATGGAGTAGAGACTGATTATTACGGTGGCGGGTTTTCCCATTCTTTATGATGTGTCCCTGTTTGCGTACAGGGACATAAATACAAAAAAAAAAAAACAAAGCGTGGGCCAAAGTGTCAAATTCTTGGTGTTCCGGCAACATTTTCGCTGTAGAACGCTTGTTTTTAAGCGGGAATGAAATTCATTTGTTGGAAAAAAAAACACTGATTTGACCAATCAGACTAATTAGCCACTAAACTTCAACCAGGAACAGGACCACAGTTACTTTAATGTGGGCTACACACAAATTAACGGTAATGTTAAAGGAAAAGGCTAGTAAACGTGTCCTATAAACTGCATGTTAAAATTTGATTTAGCACTTAGCATCAACACAAGTCACACCACACAAATGGCTTTTAATTAGTTTATTTCGTAGGTTTATTTTCTTACCAAACATGGCTTTATAATTGTTCATTTCTTTGCTTCACCGATCGATTTCTTACCTTCACATTTAAAAGATTTCATGAGGTTAACTTATACCCTACTTGTGGTCAGTCGGCGAAAAGATACCGGTTAACAGTTGTTTGCTTCGCGGCCCCTTTAAATAAAGTTTGCTTGACCAAGCATTCCGAACGAACTTGTAGCCATCTACGTCAGAGCGTCCACTTCGTTGAAAGCGTTGTTGGCAGGGTGGCCAGAGCGAATTTTGACGCTCTCACCGCTCCCGGTGTGAACGTACAGTTACATTTTTAAAAACTTAGGTGCATGGCCAATTTTGCCATGGCCATCCTTTACTGATACCAGCTCGTTTATCTCACCTAAAGTAACCATGTATATGTGTTTTTATGAACTAACATAACCCCGAGCAATAGCAGTGCTTATATCAACTAAACAGAGCAAACAATCAGCCTAACATGTAATATTAATAATGCTTAAATGTCTCCACCAAGTAACAAGCTTACTCGTACCACGTTAAGTTCCGCTTTTCTCTGGTGGGGTTAAAGTGGCAACACTTATGACTAATTTTCCACGGTTAACACACAATATAAATACAAAGTGTTAGCAACTTAATCTAATGTGAAACTACCTTCCAGTGCAGCAAACACACATGTTCATATACTGTATGTATATCAATCCAGTGCATAGGTGCTTATTCCAGTGTATATTAGTACTCCACCAGTGTATAAGTATATATATAAAAACAACTGTTCATCAATCTTCCCAAGCTCAGCGTTGGACCAGGGGGCAGAGGAGAGGTTACTAGCACTTCACTCTGCCATGCTGGCCATAATTCTTCTTTGGCAGTGATGCAAGAGGTAAGTAAATATTAGTAATCTACTAGCTGCCATTAGGCGGGACCACCCTCACGAGTGTCCGCTTTCAGCTTTATGTAAGTAAAGGTCAGTAAAGCATAGCAGCGATAAGATGCGCCACTTCACACATGTCCACGTATGGGTCCTCTGGCTCCAACACTGGAGGAGCAGTGGGTACAACAAGACTCATGGGAAACTGTCCAGATACAGTGGTGACCATCTTTTTTATAGATTGAATCAGTGGTATCACACAACATGAGGCAAACATCAGCAGCAACAGTATCAGTCCGATGATTATCCCAATCTTGACTAAAGCTGCTTTCCAGGAGGAGACACTCAACCAGTCCAGCCATGTCCATGATCGTGATTCGTCTGGTGTATTCCTGTTATGCTCGTCCCTCAATTTCTCCAAGCTCTCTAATGCAGTAGTGATGTTGCCGCCCGGTCCAGTATGCATTGGAATGACTGTACAACATTCATCCCCAATGCATGTACACACTCCTTGGTCCTCAGCCAACATTGTGTGGCCTGTGCTATCTTAGCAGACTGGTGGCTACGCCACTCCCAGTTATAAGGGCGGGGGGAGGTCCCTCCAGCAATGGACCCGAATTAATTCCCCAACAAGTTCACTAAGATATCAGAATGAACAAGGTACAGCTGTCATCACAAGTTCTCTTCTTTATTTCACCAAATTATTCAGAAGAACCAACAATTGGGACATGATGTAAGACTGACGGTGAATATAGCGTTAACACAAAATGGTGTGCAAATATTTAGCAGAAGCTTGGTACCGGTAATGTACAGACAAACAATAAATAGGAGGACCGTTACATTACTATATAATCTCACAATTCACCTAAAACATTTAGCAGGGATCTAATACAGAGAATGCTTAAGGAGCACCAGCAGGAGTCTGATGCAAATAATGTGCAAACAGGCAATAAATATTAGATGATCAAGATACTATGTACACTCACAGTTTGCATAGGGGAGTAATAAGAGTCTAATACAGCTGATGTACAAATAAAAGAAGAAAATAAGAGTATAGATATTTTCACTCTGCCAATAAATAAATAAACTAATAAATATTAACAATCTGTCAATAAATAAGTGCAATAAATATCGTCAGTCAATAAGTGCAATAAATATCATCAGTCTGTCAATAAATAGGAGTAATATCAGTCAAATCCCGTGCAAACTCGCAGGACATATAGGACAAAGAATGAAGAGGCTGTGCAACAGGTAATACATGAGCCCATTTCAAAGGAGAATTCACTCCAGAATGTGCGAAATACACAGCACACTAATAAGACACAGCAAGCCACCACGCTCAGTAAAATAGGCTAAGGTGCCCACCCACTTAGGCCTACCCAGAGATACTTATTGCACAAGCCCGTTGAGGAATGCTAAAGCACACCAAAAATTGCACTTCGCCCAGATGGTCGTAAACTATTGCACTCAAATCCTGCACTATCCCGGGTAAGCTGTTACAGCCAATTGATATTACATAAAAACTGACAGTATTAAAATAAATATTGCGCTAACCCCACATGATATTATCTACCACAATTCGTACAACACTCCAATGCACAACCCCGCACTGCATTCACAAGCAAACAGAGCTCATAGGAAGCACAAAACACATGAAAGAAATAAAATTCAACATGGGAAAAACAGTGGCGTCCTCCCTCTCTGGTCATCACACCCCTGGCTAGGCCCACAGCTGCAGCAAACCACCGTCCAGGATCCACCCATCCCTAAATGCTGTACCGGGAGATTCAACGTTAGTAACAACCCCGCGACCCATTATACTTATGAAATGCACGAAGAATCAAATAAGCCCGCAAACAAATGCAGCATAGGCAGGCCCATGGCATTTACAAGAGACAACATTAGCCTACCTTGCGTCAAGTTCCCTCTACCCAAACCCTTCTTGTTGTCCGTACTCTGTTACAGCTGGGCTCGCACCACCAGCGATGCTGCGTCGTGCGTGAATAATCCCACACAAACAGTTAAAACGCGAAAGGTACTTCAAACTGCGGCTTGCTGACATACAAATGAGCATAGGTGAACAAAAGGCTCGGCGTCTTGTCCAGGTGAGGCACAGATGTGACGTTTTATGGCCTAGGTAGGATCTCTCTAATCTAACCACGCTCCCGCTGGGTCCTAAAGCCCCATCATGCAAACACCGACAACAGAGTGAACGAGGAAGCAGCCAGGGGAAACGGGACACAAAAAAAACAAAGTAATAGTGCTCCTACTGGCTACAACTGTATCCAGAATAAGTCTATTCTGCAGTGTCATAAGCAACGTAGCATGCAACTGCTCTTTTATTCCCCGTATTGCTTGTACCATGTAATTAATAAATCTGTGTTGATTGTACCACAAATATGTAATCCACTCAGCATTTTTCTTTCCCTGCAACCAGGGCAACCATACAAGCAGATTGTCCACTGATCCTTCTAACATTACTCTGTGTTCTTTTGGTTTTATGCCAACTGGGATTCCGGCCCAATTTACAGACACCCCATCGTCTGAGTCCCATTCCCCTATTTCCCTCTTCTGTCTGATGGATTGACTTGGAGCGCCAATTGGGATGACTGTCAGTGGGCCTGTCAACATGACGGGTGCACATATGCCTGTCTATTCATGCTCCAGTGCCACTTTAAGTTGAGTGCCCTTTCCACATTACCAGTACACATCTGCCATTGCGTACGTACCATCAAGAAAGCCAGGTACGGAGAAGCTAGACCTAGTCAGCGTCCCATTGTTCATCTCGCAGGTGGCAGTGAACCCATAGTTCCCAACCACCTCCTGACATTTGAGTGGTGCTGTATCCGTTGTGGCACATGCTACATTACCCTCTGTATCCCATGTCTGGCAATTAAGCTATGGGTGTGGGTTTTCATTCTTATCTCGCACCCCATTATAATTTTTTATTATATCCTCCAGACCGTGATCACTTTCATCGCTTGCAATATATAATGGGAAAGAAATGTCCTCAGGTACTTCAACCACCGGTGGCACTGCATCATTTCATTCTCCCCCGTGAACATACTTATCCCAGCACGAAGTTAGATTAACATACCTGCCCCCATGTATTGTTATGACCCAAACATATCCATTGTCCTCCGGAAATGTTTGTCCCTGGAATCGATCAATAGCATCGCGACCCCGTTCTCTACTGGCCATAATGGCCATGCTGTGTATATGGCATGGGTCTTACCTGGGGGGCCCTTCTGGCATAAGTATTGTAGCATGTTATGCATATTTCCTGAGTCACTTGCTTCGCAGAATAGTTCATCCACTGGTAAAACATATTTGATTGCCATTGCTGTATGCGCTGTCTACTCAGAGTAAATAGTTGATGAGCTTGTTCATTGGTCAGTGTTGTTCCTCTGTTCATCTGGTCATTGCTTGAGGGGACGGGTCGAGCTGCCACAACGGGACACATTCCTGCTACATACAGCATCAGTGCCATTATTGTTACTCCCCATTGTCCCCAGGGTGGGCCCCCACCCCTCCCATGACGGCTTGAGTTAGGGCTCCCCTGCTTCTTGTCCTTCCGCTCCTCCCGCTGCTCCTCCAACTCCTGCTGGCGACGACTCTCTTGCTGCAGGCACTCCTGCTCCCTCCTCTCCATCGCTGCCACCTTCTCCTGCTGCTTCCTCTGCTGCTTCCACCAGCTCCGGGTGCCCTCCTTCCGTCATAATCCCTTTCCCTCTCTTCTTCATCTTGAGCTTGTCTAATGTTCTACAATGTACATCCGTGGTCTGGAACTCTGCAACAATGATTTAAATGGAACACAGTTTTACCTTTAACTTTAAGTGTCGTGGGCGTCGTCAGCACCACCTTGTAGGGTCCCTCATGTCTGGGCTCGTTCCACCTTCTCTTGAGTACTTTGATGTACACCCAGTCCCCAGAACATATTTCACAAAGGTTTTCTGGAATGTCACTTGTTCTTCCCTCTGTGGCACCTTTCACCTGTTGGAAGATAGCTATGTGTATTGTGGTCAAATGTTGCACATAACTCGACAGTTCTCTTTCCAGTTGTTCTAGCAAGGGCCCATTACATGGTCCTCTCAGATATGGTACTGGCATAGGGCTTCCTGTCAGAATTTCATGAGGAGTCAAGTGCGTGTTTCTATTAGTCTGCATTCTCATACTCATCAATGCCAATGGCAATGCTTTTACCCATTTAATACTACCATCTGCACATATTTTAGCTATCTTTGCTTTAAAAGTACCATTCGCTCTCTCCACCATTCCTTGTGACTGTGGATGGTACACACACCCAAACCTTCGCCTGACCTCCAACATTCTGGTCACAATTTTCATTAATTCGGCTACAAAATGTGGCCCATTGTCAGAACTAATCTTGTCCAGTATCCTGAACCTGGGAAACACTTCTTTACACAAAAACTTCGCTACTGATTTAGCATCTGGGCTACTTGTAGGTACTGCCTCTATCCACCGGCTAAACCTATCTACAACTACTAACATATATCTTTTGCCTTGGACTCGCTCAATCATATCTACATAATCTATCATAATGTGTCTAAATGGTCGATCTGGTGGTGGAATGTGCCCTATTGGTGCTGAGAAAGCTTTTCTGATATTGTACATTGCACACATGTCACACTCATGTAATTCACGATCTACCATGCTTGTCAGAAATGGTGACCACCAAGCGTTTTGAATGTGTTTTATGACTTCCCCCCTTGCGCAATGGTCCTGACCATGCGCATCTTGAATTAGGGTATGGAGTAGTGACGTGGGTGCAACAAAATGGCCAATTGGCCCTGCATGTGGCCCTTTTTGCATCTTTCTTTCCCCCCTTTTTATCCACACACTAATTTTGTATATACCCGCTGCTTCCTGAGCCTGAATAAGAGACAGTAAGTTCACTTCAGGAGGACCTGGTTCCTCTGCTACCCTCACTGGCATGAGAGTCCAGCCTTCGCCACCATTTCCCGGTGCTGCCTTGCGTGCTAATTCATCTGCTAAATTATTGCCTCTGGTTATCAAGGGGTCTGTTTTCTGATGTGCTGGGCATTTAATAATAAGTCTGAAATGGCTTCTCCATGAACGACAGGCGTACCGTCTGTTCTACGAAACCCTTGTTGCTTCCGTATGGTACAATAAACATGACAAACACCATACGCATAAGCAGAGTCAGTGTAAATGTTAGCCCGCTTATTGGCTGCCAAATGACATGCCGCTGTTAAAGCTTTAATTTCAGCTAACTGGGCGGAACATGGTTGCGTGACTCTCTTTGCCTGAACTTCAGCAAGAGTAACGCCATCTGTATTTAGCTGTGTTATGCCGTACCACACATGATTCCCTTTTTAATCCCTGAAGCAGGGGCCGTCCACAAATAACATTAAGTCAGCTTCAATGGGTTGGTTATGTAAATCTTCTCGTGCTTTAAGAAAGGCCTCTGTTTTCTGAAAACACATTCATGAGGGGTACCTTCTGTGGGCAAAACCATTCTGGTGGCGGGGTTAACAGTTGTGCATCTTTGGATGTTAATTTCTGGGGCTGACAGAATTATTTCATAATCAGTCTTCCTGGTTTGGGTTAGAACAAACCTTGGGCTGGTTAACAGTGCATGTAATTGGAGAGAAGTATACAGCATCACTGGGTGCCCCATTGTCAATGTTGAGGCCTTCTGGTAGGCAAACACAGCTGCGGCCAGGCCTTGGTAGCATGGTGGCAGGCCTTGCTCTACAGGGTCTAGTTTAGTGCTATAATAGGCCGATGGTTGTTTGCCTGTGGATGTATCCTGCATCAGAACTGCACTAGCAAAACCTGAGTGTGAAATGGCTTACTATAAGCTGGGGCTGTGTGCATTTGATTTTTCAGTATATGAAAAGCATCTTCTGCCTCAGCTGTCCATTGCAATTCTGCCGTACTGCTACTCTGCCATGCTGCTTTAATCATTGCCTGTAGGGGCGACGTAATGATGGCGTAATCACAAATCCATGGTCTACTATACCCTGCCATACCTAGAAAAGAAAGCATCTGTCCTACTGTCTGTGGTTTGGGGGCGTTGATAACAGCTTCAACCTGTGATGGGGCAATACATCTTTCATCACCGCACAGCTGCTGGCCCAAGTATTCCACTGTTTGTTGACAAAATTGCAGCTTCTCCTTACTAACCTTGTGACCCCCCCTTAGCTAGTGCTGTTAGTACTGTGATGGAATCCGCTTCACACTGTTCTTTTGTGGGGCTGCAAATTAACAAGTCATCTACGTACTGAATCAAAGTACTGGTTATGTCTAAATGTTGCAAATCTTATTTTGCAATACCCTGTTAAACACCGATGGACTCTCACAGTAACCTTGTGGCAACCTAGTGTATGTGTACTGCTGACCTTGATATGTAAATGCAAAGAGGTACTGTGAGTCTGGATGCAGGGGTACACTAAAAATGCAGAACATAAATCAATCACTGTATACCATTGTGTGTCAGGTGGGATATTAGAAAGCAATGTGTGTAGGTCAGGAACAACTGGCACTTCTTCCACAATGGAGTTTACTGCTCTTAGATTGTGCACTAATCTGTAATCCTCTGAGTGTGGCTTTTTAATTGGAAAAATTGGTGTGTTACATGCAGACGTGGGTACCCCGGCTTCAGAAAGTAAAAGTCCTGCCACGTATTTGTTCCACCCATGCACTACACCAGCTGAATTTAATTAGCACAACTCTTCAGCCAGGTAGAGGAGCTAATTAGTGAAATCACCTTGTTTAGTGAATGGCTAGAACAAATACATGGTAGGACTTTTACTTTCTGAAGCCGGGGTGTCCACCTCTGGTTACATGGACTTCTAGTTTTTACTAATACTCCTGCCTGTACTAAAACCTCTATCGTGGGTTTAATGCCTTCTATAGCCTGCTGCTGGAGGGGACACTGCATATGGCATGGTAAGTTTATTCCCTGCTTCAGTGTAATGCGCATTGGCTGCGCAGGCTTGACGCACCCTATATCTGATTTGTTTTTATACCAAACACTTTCTGGCACCTGCTGCAACAAAACTTCATATTCTGGTAAAAGGGGCATCTGAGTTGGCATCCTTTTTTCCAACAGTACTTTTTCTGCCACTGCTTTGTCATATGCCTTCATGGAAATCCTAATAAACTTCTCGGAAACGTGTATGCATTTATTTATTGTTGGTGTCCAATCTGTCTCCTGCAACGCCCTTTCAACTATTGGTCCCAGTTCATGTGATTCATGGCCTTCAGCTATCAGCAATGACACATGTGATGCAGACACCTGGCCACCCTGAAACCATTGTTGTCGTTGCAGAGATGGTGGTAGTGACACTGCGGCAGCTGCTCCTTGTGGCCCGATGTATATATCCTGGCTCACAATGTGGTATCGATGTCCGTTGATTAGCTCATCCCATTCTTCTTCATAATCCATCATCGTTTGGTCTTCATCATACATGAGGGTGCAGTGCAAGGGAAGTCGAGGTTCCACAGCTTTTTTAAATTGTGCATGTGCCCATGTTTTCTACATGTTCCACTGATGGTGCAGCATTGATTCTTGAGAAGTCAGTCATAACCAGTACACTTTAGGTCACCTTAATTCATCTCTGTGGTACAGCACAGACATCATGTTATGCTGTGCATCTTCAGGAATGTCCATGTAGAGGCCATCTTGAGTACAGACAATGTTAGTTTTCAATGGGCACAATATATCTCTTCCCAGCAGGTTAACGGGAGTGTGAGCCGAATAAAGCAATGGGGCGACTATAGTTTTTCCTGCAATTTGCAATGTTGTGTAAGTGGAATTACCTGCGTTCTTCCAGAGAAGCCGATGGTTTTTACTGATGCATTAGAAAGGGGGAGGCCTGCACCGGCTCTCCCAGTGCATGAGTATGTTGTACCTGTGTCCACCATAAACTGATACTCATGATGATTAATAACCACCGGTATGGTGGGCTCATCTTTTGGTTGTGTTGAAACAACTGGCGACATTTTTTTCCTCCTGTATATAAAACCACATGCATTAGCTTTTTAATCATAACAAATTCAACACAAAAATAAATGTCTGAGCACAGTGCGCAAAAGAATGAGATAAAACGGTGGACACCAGCCAACCTGCAATAGGCTGTCAAACTGGCTCCACTGTCCTACCCAAACCAACAAAACAGTCTACAAATATGCCGACAAAACACATCACTGCCTCATGTCACATGGCCACTAGTCTTGGGCATTCCTGCTACTGATCTGATGCTGGCCCATTCCATGGATGGGGGAGGCGGTTCCGGCCATGGGTTGGCTGGACAATCCTTTTTGCGATGTCCAGGCTGATTACATCCCCAGCATAAGTCATTCCCGGGTTGAGCATTCGCCACTTGTGGTCCTTGGTTGGGGTAGCCCAGGGGTTGCCCTCGTCTTTGCTAGGCCATTCCACCCCTTTGCCCTGGTCCTCCTCTTCCTCTGCTTCCATTTGTGAAAGGTCGATAACTGCCTGACTGACGTACACACCTATAGGTAGGGGTGCAACGGATCACAAAACTGACGGTTTGGATCGTACCGCAGTTTTTGAGTCACGGATCGGATCATTTTTCAGATCAGCCAAAAAAAGGGGAGGGGGGACAAATACTTTGCTTTCCATTAATTACTTAAAGAACTTAAAGAACAGTTGAAGCAAGGAACTTTTGCTTTTGCAGTAGCCATGATTTCCATTGCGGTGTAGGAAGCACCGGACTCACGAGTCCGTAATATTGCGACAGCTTCGACCACAATGTAAATTCCGAGCACTTGTTCTGCTGTTCTTCTTCAGCTGTGTCCGAAATCGCTCCCTATTCACTATATAGTGCATATATACATATATATATATATTAGAGGTGCACGATAACTATCGGCACCGATAATTATCGGTCCGATATTGCAAAAAATTACGTCATTCAGATAACTCCGATAATAAAATTTTCGCCGATAAATAGAACCGATATAAGAAATCTAAATTCCTTGGATAATAATAATAATAATAAATGTTCATTTGAAAAATTGGAACTGTTCTTGTTTTTATTGTGATTACAACAGTAGTGATATCATTTATATTTGGTTAGGACAGAGGCAGAGCTATAATGTTAAATTCATCTTTGCTCACTACATCTTAGCCTTTCTTACACTCAAGTAGGGATGCACGATATAGCCATCGCGATGTATCGCACAGCTATTTTTAGCGCAATAACAGCTATCCCAGGTATGTGGCGTTAGGTTTTTTCCCGTATGTTTTTCAGTGGCTGCGGGTGAGCTGGAAACAGGGGAAGCGGAAAAACTACCTTTAAATCTATCATTACTTTCAGCCCGTTCCCCTTTATCCTCCTTGATTAACAATAAAAAAAAATTCACAGAATAATTGACACCAATCGTAAATAAATGATTATGCTCGCGAAACAGCGCAGATTGTCTGTAGTTTGTGTGCTTGCGAAAGCGACAACGTGAGATTGTATAATTAACAAGGATGGCATTTATCGATTTAAATTACTTTAAATGCTCAAAATAACAAGGATGGCAATTTGAATAATTAAGTGGCAAATAATCCCAAAGCTTTCTCTTAAATGTTTCAAATTATAGCTTTCTTGTGTTAAACAATTCAAATTACAAAACGGCGCTAAATTTAGTTAAATCGATTTAAATTACTGAGAATAAACTTTCAGGTTAGGTTGAGTGCAATGCACAATAACGTTTAGAACACAGACCTCACAAAAGCTGTGATGTGTCATGAGCATTTAACGTAATTTACATCGATAAATGCCATCCTTGTTAATTATACAATCTCACGTTGTCGCTTTCGCAAGCACACAAACTACAGACAATCTGCGCTGTTTCGCGAGCATAATCATTTATTTACGATTGGTGTCAATTATTCTGTGAATTATTTGTTTTATTGTTAATCAAGGAGGATAAAGGGGAACAGGCTGAAAGTAATGATAGATTTAAAGGTAGTGTTTCCGCTTCCCCTATTTCCAGCTCACCCGCAGCCACTGAAAAACATACGGGAAAAAACCTTACGCCACCTACCTGGGATAGCTGTTATTGCGCTAAAAATAGCTGTGCGATACATCGCGATGGCTATATCGTGCATCCCTACACTGACGTGTGTATATAAACTATAAAAAATGTTATCGGTATCGGTAATGGTTATGAGAAGCAGGAATTTATCAGTTATCGATATTGGTTGTAAAAAACAGTTATCATGCATCCCTAATATAAACTATAAAAAATGTTATCAGTTATCGGTATCAGTATTGGTTATGAGAAGCAGGAATTTATTGGTTATCGATATCGGTTGTAAAAAACAGTTATCGTGCATCCCTAATATATATATGTAACCTGATATTTCGGGTTAGAGTTCTCACTCTCCAGTCACTCGGGCGTGGGCGAAAGACGACAGGTTACACCAAGTGGTAAATTCTCTTCCCTTTATTTTATCACGGGGACAAGACACAAACCCGAACTCCGCGGTCTCCCTTCTCTCACTTTTTTCCTTTACCCCAAACGGGTCCGGAGGTCAAACCGTTCCCTCCGGAACTAAAGTATTCATCTCCCAACTGTACGTAGAAACTAAACCACTAATATGTCATTCACAATTACATACAGAATAAGTGCAGGATATCTGAATGAACAAAAATGACATATCACACAAAAAAATAAGAATAATCAAATCATTGTTTACATATATATGTACATTTTACACTTGATCGCTGGATTTCAACTAATTTGAACAGATGAAGCTGGGTGCTAGTTCTTTCATTAAGTTAGCTAGTGATAGCTAGATAAGTAGCGGTATTATCTAGCTAGCAGGTTAATGTCAGTTGCAACTAGCTAGTCACTTAGCTAGCTAGTTGACACAGACACAAAGATTTTCATACAAATGTTCAAATAAACTTGCAAACATAAAACTACATCCAGAAAATTATTAATTTGTTGCATGACTGTGAATAGTGAGTGAGTGAACGAGTGAGTGATTTCGGATGCAGCCTTCATCTTCGCAACGCTTCTGCTAAGTAAGGTTGCTGGTTTTTAAAATGGTGCTTGTATCTTGTCACTGCAACTCTGCATCGACATTTGGGGAATTATTACTTTAAAAAGTAACAGCAGCAGTAAAACTGTATTTCACACTATTATGGTTAAACTTTGCAATTAATCCACGGTTCACATGTGTGCCGAATCGTGGGGGGTGATCCGTACGGATCACGGATCAACTACGATCCCTTACACCACTACTTATAGGTGGGGTTTGTGTGGCTGTTGCAGCTGCTGGAGTCACCAAGACTGAGTCAGCCGGAATTGGTGCTTGTGGTTGGGGTGCTGCCCCTGCCACCAGAGCAGTGACAAGGGGATTTGGTGCAGGTGTCTCAGCTAGCACCACTGGCACTTGCGTCTTCCCTTTGTCTTTTTCTCTTTTTTCTCTTTGGACAGCTCACCCAATTGGAGCTGCGTGAGTTTGCTGGCCAGCTGTCTTTCTTGTTCCTTTGCTTCTTCTTTTTGCGCCATGTGGATACCGGTGGATATAGCAAGGAGCCCCAGCTCTCCGTGGATTACCATCCCCGCGGGAAGGAGGCGGAGGCGGCGCAGGGAGAGGAAACAAAGGCGAGGCTGCAGGGCCGGCGCACTAGCGAGGCTACGTAAGCAGCTACACA
This sequence comes from Megalops atlanticus, assembly GCA_019176425.1. Taxonomy (NCBI): domain Eukaryota; kingdom Metazoa; phylum Chordata; class Actinopteri; order Elopiformes; family Megalopidae; genus Megalops; species Megalops atlanticus. The sequence continues at coordinate 1,784,598 of CM032890.1, read as the reverse complement.
AACCACCACTTCCCAGCCTTTTCCTCACCAACGCAAGATCCCTCGCAAATAAAATGGATGAACTGAGGCTACAGGCTGCAACGAATAACATCGTCAGGGACAGTTGCATTCTACTCGTCACTGAGACCTGGCTACATTCATCCATTCCGGACTCTGCTATCGAGCTAGCAGGCTACACGGCACAGCATCATGATAGGACCAGCGATTCCGGTAAGAGCAGAGGAGGGGGACTATGTGTGTACGTCCATAACAACTGGTGCACTAACATAGCGACTGTAGCCAGTCACTGCTCCCCGGACCTGGAGTATGTGACTGTTAAATGCAGGCCCTTTTACATTCCTAGGGAGTTTACTGTGGCCATGATAATTGCCGTGTACATTCCACCGGATGCTAATGCTAACTCGGCTCTCTGACATTTGTATAGCAGCATTAGCTTACAGCAGAGCATGTATCCTGACGCCGTGCATATAATAGCTGGGGACTTCATCCACGCGGATTTGAAAGCAGTGCTCCCTAAATTCCACCAGCATGTAAAGTGTGCTACCAGAGGAGCAAACACACTCGACAAGGTCTACACTAACATCAAGCTGGGCTGCAGGGCTAGACCATTACCACACCTGGGCCAGTCTGACCACATGTCCCTGCTCTTAATCCCAGCATACACCCCCCTCAGGAAAACCGCTCCTACCACCACCAGGACTGTTAAAACCTGGCCTGATGAAGCCTCTCAGCAGCTGCAGGACTGTTTTAACAGAACCAACTGGGACATTTTTGAACACCAGGACCTGGAGATGTTTACAGACACTGTCTTGTGTTACATAAAGAACTGCACAGACATAGTCACAGTGGATAAACGCATCCAGGTCTATCCCAATCAGAAGCCCTGGATGACCAGGTAGGTCCAGCGGCTGCTAAAGGAGAGGAACACCGCCTTCAGGTCTGGCAACAGGGCTCTCTACAGCACGGCCCGAGCCAACCTGAAGAGAGGCATCAGAAAGGCCAAGGTGGACTACAGGAGGAGGATCGATGACCACCTGGACAGCAACAACAGCAGGCAGATGTGGCAGGCAGTCCAGCACCTCACCAACTTCAGGCCCGGCCCCGGAGCTGCTGAGGGTGACACCTCGCTGGCAGAGGAGTTGAACCTCTTCTTTGCCCACTTTGAGGTGGAGTCACAAGAAGCAGCCATACTGCACCCAGCGGCCCACAGCAACTTCAGCTTCACCCTCACTGTGGAAGAGTGTGAGGTGAGGAGTACGCTGAGGGCCATAAACCCGAGGAAGGCTGCGGGCCCTGACGGCGTCTAAGGGTTCTCACTCTACAATAAGGGATCTGTGCAATTTTTTCTGGCAGAATGTAGATATCTGTGTGTTTTTACTTGTGTTCTACCTCTTTTTACTTTTATACAGCCTTACTTTTTAGATTATTTTTTTATAGTTTATTTATAAGCTCTTTTTATTTTTATTGATCCTTTGCACTGTTGAGGTTTGCACTCAAATTTCGTTGTAAACGTTACAATGACAATAAAGAATTATTCTATTCTATTCTATTCTATGTGATCTGAGAACACTGCCTACTCGAATTTCATCAGGCTCACTATCCCTTCCTGGCGCTTCTGCACTGGTTGCAGCATGCTCTTTTTTATCATCATTTTAAACAGGTTTTCCGTGGTAGTATTTGCATTCCAGGGACTTCCTGTTTCCTCCTTCCACCTGCGTTGGACGTTGTGCAGAAACTTTTGCACACTCTCTCCTTCTTTTAACTCTTCTCCCTCCATTTTCCAGGGATCCATTCTTCCCGCGAACTGTCGCCGGAGTGCTTCCCATACTTGGGCTCTGTGTCCATCAAACCCCACATGGTCCACTGAATGTCCCTTTGTCACATGGTCCAGTTTTGCTGCTCTGACAACCTCATCAGTTTCTGACTTACCGGCCACGTGCATCAGCAGAGCTTTAATGTCGCCTAGGGCCAGTCTAACCCCTCCCGTGTTTTCTTCCAGGGCAGTTATCCATTTTCTGGCTCCTTCTATGAGATCTGGCATTCTTCCTGCCAGCCCTAACATGTCCATAAATGACCAGGGCAAGTATTGTGTTTGGTTCCCTTTTTTTTGGACTAGGGGCAGCATGCATACTGCCCCCTCCTCCTCTGGGCCTTCTTCCTTCTCCATTTCCGGGTCTTCCGGTTCAGCTTCTTCATGTTCCTTTTTCCTGTCTTCCGAGATATTCTACACCCATTTCTTAACACCGTCACCTCCATCTCCTCGAGGGTTTGCTTCTCCATTTCCTTGAGTTCTTTTTCCAGCCTGCTCAATGTCTTTCGTCTATCTTCCCTCTTTTTTCTGGCTCGAGCTTCTCGATTGCTTTCTATATACAGCTGCCCTCGCACCATTCATTCCGTCCATTGCGGCGGTTCCCCTGCTGTTTCTTCACATGACATGACTTCCTCTCTGTCCTTGTCACTGTATGTTCTGCTTCTGCAAGTGGATGTGCGGCTCCTTTCCCCACCACTCACAAATGACCTTTGTTCTCTCTCTCTGTCCCCGTTGTCATGTGTTCTGCTTCTGTGAGTGGATGTGCAGCCCCTCCCTCCAACACTCACAATTAAACTTTGTTCTCCTCGATCTTCCCTTTTAGTTACTGTCCTTGCATAGTCCCTTCGGTCCTTTTCTGCTAGCAGACATTCCCCCACCTGTCTTGCTTCTTCCATTAATCCTGTGTAAAGTGTGTCAGCTTGTGACATGTCAGTCAGTGACCTAGCCCTCGTTCCTCATTGTCATCCTGACTGTTCCCATCATCGGTTCAAACCTCACCTGCCCTGCTATCTCTAATGAGCTCTCTTCTTCTGTCGCAACCACATATTGTCCTGCCCTACATAGGTTTTTATCCCCTGGATAAGGTGGAGGATTGGGCGGTGGAGTGGGATCTAATCCCACTTTTTCCTGTTTTTCTGTTTTCCCTTGCTCTTTTCACCCATTGTTTAGCAAGCCCCTTATTGTCTTAACTGTCGCTCTGTATTGTTCTCCTTCCTGTTTAAACCAACCCAGCACTTCTCTCTCCTTTGCCCATTTACCTTCACGCTTGTCACTTATATCTTTAACTTTATGATATTTAATAGCAGCTACCACCTCCTCATAGCAGGCCACATCAAATGTACCCTCTTTTGGCCACTGCTGGCCACCTTTAGTTATTTTATTCCACTTTTCCATGTACTTTTGAATTTGTTTTTTATACTCTGGGCGATACTTAATTATCAACTCCACAGGGGTGGTCACCCCCACTCCTACCATGCCTCTACTCCTTTCCATTTTCCCTGTCTGTGCCCCTATGTACCCCTGTCTAACACCGCAGCCCGATGACCTGGGAATTTCTGGCTCCTCGTCTGATTCTCGTGTTCTAACCAGCACAATTATTTTCTCTACTGTAATTCCTGTTTTATATTTTCTACTTGGTTCCGAATCATATGCCAACCTCACTTCCTCCTTTCCGTATGTCTTTATCCTTTTAATATTTTCCCACCTGCCTATCTCCCACCTAACTCTCCTTGGGACTACAGTAATGCACAATTGTGGGTTTAACAACAATCTTTCTCTCCCCTGAACCACAAACCCATTTGGTATTCCTGTAAAGGATTCTAGCAGTATTGTCGCTGACGCCTCCGTATCTTCACTCACGTCACACAGCCAATCTAGTACTAAGCCCAATGTTCTTACTGTCCACAGTCCTCTCAACAACTGTTCCCACTGTATAGTCTGGAAATCTTCCTGAACTTGCTTCAAATTAACCCACTTTGTTAGCTGCCAGAGTTTTAAGTTAATCAGCTGTGTATCCTGATATTGTTCAACCCATTCCAAATCTATATATGTGCGTTCTAACCAAAAATGTGTTCTAATCCCCTGTGTTTCTATATCCCCCATTTATAACTTATCACCCAGCTCATAACTGCTATCCACAATATTACAAATGAAACTCCCCAAAGAACCAAAAATACACATCCCCCATGTGTCTGCTGCCTAATTTCTATTCGCTCTGAACACTCCGACCACTCCCTGAAGGGCATCTGTCATTATCCTCCAAATACCAATTTTCTTCTCCCTCGCTATTTATTCCCCAATCAATCAAATAAGGTTTGTCTGGAGCCAGATAAACTCGATGACGCTTATTCCGTAATTCACAAAACGGACACACTTCTCCTATTGGCGCTTGACACCTATATGGCTCAAATGGGGATTGGGGAATTCTATATGTGTCAAATGAAAAATCTCCCGGATACCCCAGGCCTAACAAGTGCAATTCCCCTTCTGCCTCTTTCCCGTGTGTTTTCCAAATTACATCATTCCCTACGCTTAGTTTAATTATCTCTACGACTCTTTTGACTTTACTCCACCTCCACCTAGGCGCCTTTCTTTTCCACAATGTCTTCAATGTAACTTCCACCTCTGCTTCAAACTCAACTCTCACTCTTGTCAACAAAATGTTTCCTGTCTCAAAGTATTCTTCTGCATGCACTATTATTTCAGTATTATCGCACCAAATAGTCGCCGGCGACTTTAATCAGTTCACTCCTTCTCAAACCCCCAATCTACCAGCTGGTTCAACACATATGACTCACCACACGCACTCCCCATTCACACCATTACCGGCACACTTACACTTCTTTCACACAATTAGTACATTCATGCTTCACGTTTGCACCTCTGGCCAGTTGTCGCTAACCTCTTAGCGACTTTGTCACTAACCTCTTAGTGACTTGTTGCAACTTTATATTTGTCACTAACCTCTTAGCAAATTTTTCTTTTTCATTCACACCATAACACTCGTCAGGGTGCCTGAGGGAATCCCCAGCAGATCCAAAGTTCACACAGAACATCTCTAGAGACTGCGTCAGTACACTACTCCAACATTCCAGTACTCAATTTAGTGTCTGTAATGCATCATTGCCGTATAAATCAAACCTCCAGCAAATGCAACACAGACAATAAATCAACTGATTATTGCCATATTCAATGACCATTCACCCATTCCTATCGAATACCCAGTCAATTCACTCACACTGTCAGTATCGTATCAGATTCATTACCTTAACAATTTTAGATTCTTTATAGGAGAGGCTTGCTGCCTTAGCTCGGGTGGAGACACTGCTCTCGGATGCAACAAACTAGCAGACTTTGGAAAAAGTCTTTACCTTTTACTTGTGGCCACTGTTGCACCGAGAATCAGCAGATCCATCCAGGCGCTCGGCCACCCCGAGCCTATCCTGTTCGTGACGCCAATTAAATGGGGTAGGAAAACCCCATCCGGTCCAGGCTGAGGAGACTGGTGATTCTCTCCACACTTGTACAACTTGTAATCCCAATTAAGAAAATTCACCAAAAATAGGCACAAAAACAATCCAATGAATCTGATGCGTTTGGTTTATTGTATATGGTGATCAAATCACATATAGTAAACCGGGCTGGTCCGCGGAGCAGTTATGTCATCAGTCCGGTCCCCAAAGCAGTCTGAAAATCCCCAAAAAGCATCCTACTTTTACACTCTTTCCTAAACCCCTCCTATGGTGGAGCCTAGATTAGAACTCTGCTTGTGAGGTTACGCCCCCTTACCCCGTTTTCTAGCATGTCTTTCCAATACACCATTATCTTCACAGCTTCAACACATTTTCTTCTATTTTAATTTTAAAAGCAGCCTGGAATTCCCCAATATTTCCAGGCCACTCTACATATCTCTTTATTTTAACCCTCAAGGGCAGCCTGTATCTCTGTAGCCTTCAAAAATGGAAATCAACGTGATAGGTTGTTGTTATAACCTTAACCACTGTGATACTTGCTCTTTCTGATGGGTTACGTTGCTGGTGGCCCTGTGTGTTACATCAATAATACTCACAGGGTCACCGTACCCTTTTTTCAGACGTTTATTTCAGCCCACACAAAGTTTACGTCAGCCATTTTTGAACCCTCTCTATAACATACGCTAGACATCACTCAACCATCAATAGCTTCCCTTTAAAAAAACACTTTACTTGTGCCACGTGCATAAGATGGCGTCTGTCAACTTCCGGGATATGAGGGTGCGGATGAGTATTTCCGGTTTGAGCTTTTCCGCACTGCTAATAACAAAAGAGTTTTGACACAAAGAGTTAGCTAGTAAGTAAGGATGAGTGGATTTAGGTTTAAAGAAAAGCGATTGGCCTTCCAACGGGTGAGAAAGTCTGCATTACATTGTTGTGTGCCTCTTTGTAGCAATTTGTCACGCTATAACTCAGAGATAAGCTTTCACTCGTTTCCCATAGATACTGTGGTACGGGCTCAGTGGCTAATCAAGATCCGTAGGGACAACTTCAGCCCTATGAAAAACACTTGTGTGTGTCGCAAGCATTTTCAGCCTGGAGACTTTGTAGTAACTGCTGGGGGACTGAGGAGATTGCAAAAAGAAGCTATACCGGTTCTCTTTTCCTGGAACGAGTACGCGCTATCAACACCAAGACCGGCCGAGGGCAGAGATCCCTACCCCGGACTTGACTGCAGACTTCGACTCCGAGTCCGAGATGGAAACAGCGGCGCCTGATCATGATTACTGTGTGACTCCAGCAACGGCAGTGATGGCAAATGAGATGGCCAACGAGAATGAAGCCTTGCATCGGAAGATTAGGGAGCTTGTGGTGGAAAAAATTTATGATAAAGCATATACTCCATATGTAAATCATAGGCATTGCTAATAAATGTTAGTTTTTGTTTTTAACCATAGTTATTGACATATTAAATTAGCCATTTAACCAAGCAGTCTAATATTGTAGCCTTAAACAAACAATATAATCCTATTATACTTTGTATGCATGTGAGCAGAGACTAGAAAGAAGGGTTAGAAGAGTACAGGAGACTGTGGGGAAGGCATGCGGCTGTGAGATATCTGCATGCCGTAAGTTACAAAGTGAGGCCTGTTGTTGGGGCTGATAATGGGAGACAGACATTGCCTGGATTGCCTGGACATTGCCAGGAAGATGGACCTTGAGATAAAAGGAATTGGACTCGGTGAGGGGAGTTGCAGACATTGAGGCTCTTTGTTTGTTCAGTGCTATATAAAAGACTGCTTGGTGTCATATCATTTTTGAGATACTCTCCCTATGTCAGTTAGACTAAAGCAGGCAATCAGCTATTTTTATGTTACAGGTGTGTGGCCTTGGCAGGCTGGTGTGCAGCCAAGGCAGCACTGTTATTTTTTATTTTTATATTTTAGATATGTGTGGTGTAATGAAGGGAGAGAGCAGTTACCCCACCCGGCCTGGCACCCGGGTCTACGGGGTGCCAAACCCGCAGCTTGACTGCAACGCCAAAGAGCCTGGCTCATTGGTATGGCAGTCAGAGCGTATACTCAACCATAGTGACAGCACTCTGTCACACTGCCCTCCCCTTCGGGAAGTGTGCCCATGCGCTTCACGCACAGAGGCGTCCCTCGCGCATTCCCCCACCGTACTTCTCCCATCCCAGGGTGCCCCACTCATTACTGTTTCACCCATCTCTGGGGTCCCTCACACCAGGGTCAACCTGGGGGTCCTTCATACAGCTCACACACATTGGGCACTCCTCCGATGGCCTCGTGGCCAGCCATCCCACCACTGACACCACTTGTAGCGAAAGAGCCTGGCTCTTTGGTATTGCGGTCAAGCTGCAGGTTTGGCACCCCGTAGACCTGGGTTCAAGTCCGGGTGGGGTGACTGCTCTCTCCCTTCGCTACATGCGGGTTTGGAAATAATGGTGTACAAAGGAGGCAAGTTATGAGGTGGGCATAATGCAGAGTGGGAAATAATGGTGTATTGGGAGATGGGGTGTGAAACTGAAGGAGTTTGGGCTTGAGCTCCACAACAGGAGGAGCTAGGGGAACAGCATAAAAGAGGGGGCATTAAGGAGATGCTTCAGACAATGTCTCAGAGAGAGTGTCCGTGAGTTGCTCCGCGCAGACCAGCCCGGTTTACTGTATGTGATTTGAAACATATACAATAAACCTAATCACATCAGACTCTGAAGATTACTCTTGATTTTTGTTAGGGCATTGAAACGCATTTTCTGTCATTTTTACAAAGGTATAAATAAACTACGTAATTTATATTTAAGTTATTTGGTGAATTGAGGAACAGTGTGGAAGGAGCTCTCGGCTCATCTGGCCCATGTGGGATTAGTTTCTCCCACAAGCTCCAACACCAACTGGAAGTGCTACAGCTGCGAACCCGTTTCGGTATACAACGCCTGGCAGGGTTGGACGAGGACATTCGTTTTTACACCAGGTTGGTTTATAAGGCTTTTGGAATAGCATTACACCGACCAGAGTGTTGTTATGTACGAGTTTGAAAAACATGTTTCATTTGGGGAAGCTAATTTAAAAAACAAAACAAAGTCTAACGTGAACATATTACATTCTTATGTTTGCCTCATACAAGCATTTCCAGGCCTTTAGCATCAAAATATACTTAAAGTACCAAAAGTAAAAGTACTCAGTATGCAGAATGGCCCATTTCAGAATAATAAATATTGTTGGATTATAATTATTGATGCATTAATGCGTTCCATCACTTTACTTGAGTGAATGTACTTAGTTACATTCCACCACTGTGAATAACACTATCTAGGCCTAACACTTATTTATTTTCACAGAAACATCCACCCATAGATGAGCTGCTGCTGTTCCTCATGCACCTGTCAGTGGGCCTGCCTCTCAGGGATCTAGCAGAATGGTTTGGCATTCACCGCACCACAGCCAGCAGGATTATTTCAACGTGGACGCACTTCCTCCTTCACTGTGCCAAAATGATCGATCAATCAGCATATTGCTGAAGTTCTGTATAAAACATAACCATTTTCTATTACCTAGGCTACAATTAATCACACAGCAGGCCTAATGTAGCCCGAAAGTATAATAATAATAATAACTAGAGAATGTAATCCCAGGGAATTACGAGTACATGAAAATGCAAACAGTCTAATTTTACATAGATAAAAGTATATAGGCCTACATCACATGTAGGTGGTCAGAACAGCTGCCACAAGATTCTAATTGCTTAATGGCTCTATTGTGATGTCATAAAGGCCAATGTTAAGTCTATGGGGAAAATTTTGATAGTTTTTAATTAATAGTTTAAAAAGTGTAAATGTTACAAAAATAAAAAATACATAGCATAAGTGTCCTTTGTAAGACCTACGCAACACAGTTTGAATGAAGTTTCTACGTTAAACGGTTGAAGCTGTATTAAACGCACAAAATTGGTTAGAAGAAGAAAAAGAAGAATAAGAAAAATTCGGATAACAATAGAGTGCATTTTCATGCACTCTAATTCGGATAACAATAGAGTGCATTTTCATGCACTCTAATAAGAAAAATTACTTAGACCGCTACATCCCTAATCCGTCTATTAGCCTTAGCCTATAAAAAATTAAATTGTTGAGACTCACCGTCAGTTCCTGGGCATCTGGCAGGATTGAATATCGTATCGAAGCAGTTGAGGATGTCCAGGTCATTACTGGGGAATCTCTTCTCAAGAGCATCAATGAGGTGTTCGATGTACTGCTTCCTCGCAGTGTTGAATGTGCGCACAAATTTCTCTGCTGCCTGTGTCACTTTGATGCATTTGAACTCGCCGTCAACAAACTCAGACTTGAAGTCCTGTTCTTCTGGGCCTGGGGTGTCTTTAAGATGGGTCAGAGCGGCTACAGAGGCTTGCACCATCGGTAGGATGTTGGCTAAATTAACGTCTTCCTTCTGGAAACACAGATTTAGCTTGTTCATCACTGGCAGGATATCTGAAAGTGTATAGGTCAGGGCAAAGAATCCGTACGCTTGAATCTGACTGAGAAGTCCATGACCTTGAGAATTGCCACCAGCAGCCTCTTCATTCAGCTCCATTATGAGCACAGGCCAGTTATGCTTTATGGCATCCGCTGCTTTGCCCAGAGGGAGCCAGCGCACAGCGCATTGTTGTTTTAGACTCGTCATGTCCTCGCCGCTTAGGGTGGCACTGAGCTGACAAAGTCGATTTGTCCTGCTTGCTGAGTGCTTTGTAAAATGAATACACTGAATTCACTGTGCGCTTGTAGTTTGAAACTGTTTGAACAGTTTTCGATGCATCAGCTGTGGCCAGTGCCACACGGTGGGCAACACAGTGCACTTCGATCAAAAACGGACTCTCCTTTTTCAAGAGGGAGCCAACTCCAGAATGTATACCTGTCATGACACTAGCTCCATCGGATCCCAGACCTGTCACTCAGCTGATATCCACACCTCTCTCCTTGAGACCATCCACCAATTTATTGTCAACGCACTGTGCTGTCCCCGAGTGAACGTTATAGTTACCCAGGAAACATGTTTTGGTCTTCCCCTCATTTTCCAATTTCAAGTACATTATGAGCTTTTGTCTACTGTAATGATCACAGTTTCATCAATTATTAGACGTAGACAGTCACTTGTCTTGAGTTTGTCATCTAGCTCTTCAGAGTTTTTTCCAGGGCGATTTCCATGTCGTTTACCGATTCATTGTGTCTGTATAAACTTGCGTCGCTTTCAAAATCAGGGGCTTTTAGAGATTTCAATAAATCTGTTAACCCAGCAAACTGATGGCATGGGATGTCGTTTTTTGCCATGTGGTAAACGACTTTCAGCTGCAAGATAAGCGCGTCTTTTCTTGACTTGATAGCGTTATCACAGTGCTGTTTCATGGCACTTTGCTGTTGTGTTAAATGAACAGCTGATGTGTGGCCGGAGCATTGACTGTGTTCTGTCAGTGCAGAGGATTTCAAATTGATTGACCCTTTGATAAAGCCATTTGTCCTACCTGCCCTCTCACAAATGGTACAGAACATTTTGTCTATTCCGTCCACCTTTTCCTGTCTTACCCATTTGAACTTTTCCCGCCATTCTGGTTTAAAACATTGTTTGGTTTTTTGGCTGTTGCATCTTCCATTTCTTTAGGAGCTTGACGCTTTTCTGTAGTCTTGCTGGCTGTAGTACTTGCACCATCACTTGGTTTTTAAAAAAAACTGGCTGAGGGATGTCTGCTTTGACATTTTGGAGTCGTGCTAATATGCGGAGTAGAGCCAAAGTGCAGGGCTGTTGCTATGGAATGCGAGGCGCACTACAGGCTTTTGATCTCGCGCAATGCTTGGTCACATGACCAAACACTGGCTCTCTCATTGTTGTAACAGCGGAGGCAAAACCAAACTTTTGCATAATATAAGTTTATATTTAAGTTGTCTTGGCAACATATTTCATAGATCAAACAATATTAGGCTACTTAATATGCTATTAATGAATTTATTTATTTATTTATTTGGCATATTTCCCACCGGACATTTTGGCCGTTGATATTTTCATCTGCCGGACAACTACACATGATACCGGCTAAAAGCCAGCGTATGCTGGCTAACGTAAACCCAGCCCATGGTGCCATTACATTTGTGTCTGGCCTGTATGCAGGATCAATGAGTCACTGTGAGATCTTCAAGCTGTCTGACATCGCAAACCTACTCACACCAGACATGGCAATTATGATTGACAAAGGGTTCCTTGTGGACAATCTGGCTCCGTGTTAGGTTTAACAGCCTGCCTTTCTCTCAAGAAACACCCAAAGGAGTAGGGAGGATGTCAGGCAGACTCAATCCATTGCATGTCTGAGGGTCCATGTGGAGAGGTGCATCAGGAGGGTGAAAGAGAACAAACTTTTTGACAAAGACATACCACTTTCTGTGTGTGGAAGCATTTAGGAGCTATTCAGTGTGGCTTGCTACCTGGTCAACTACCAGAATGGACCACTGGTAAAGGCATGGGCAACTCGACGATGAATAACTCTGGACTCATGTATTAATGACATTTCACTTTTTGCTTATTCTGTGCTTGTAAATAGTTTCTAATGAATGTTCTATTAAACAATCACTTACCAGAATTGCCTCATTCAACAGCCTTTTGTTGACACAGCTTTTACATTATTTCCTTAAAAAGGTAATTATTTTCAAACAAAATTGTATACACGTATATGACCTCTTTAAACCCCCTCCTCCACCACTGGTGAAGAGATGGGCAGTTACATGTTACAACTAAGGAAAGTTTAGAGTTCTGCATTGTTTTACACACCTGGCTCAAGGCATGGTACCATTAAGAGGAGGCCACACTCAGAAGCACATTTAAGGTAAGGCCAGAGGGCCCACTTGCACAAATGCAATTACTGTAAATCAGGGGTGGGCAACATTTTTTTCCAGAGGGCCATGTTTACTTTAGTAAGCCAAGGGCCACACATTGGACGATTTAAATAAAACATGAAACACATAGTGATGGAAAAACCAACATAAAGTGTCTTTGTAAGGTGTTGGGCCACCATGAGCTGCCAGAACAGCTTCAATGCACCTTGGCAGAGACTCTACAAGTCTCTGGAACTCTACTGGAGTGATGGAACACCATTCCTCCAAAATAGAGTTTCTCAACGGGGGCGGTACCGCCCCCCCAGGGGGCGTTCGGGCAATGCTGGGGGGCGTTGTGAGCGAGGTAGCTGAAAAGGGGGCGCTCAGGCATAAATGGGGGGCGTTAGTGACAGTTATTCATCGCAACTTTTAAGCTTCTGTCGGTACAAACAGTGTTCATTTGAATTTGAAATAAAAGATAATCAGATGTCTTTGTGCGAATGATTAGGCTATGTAAGCGATTTGTCAGTGCTTTTATTTTGAAAGGTCACACTGGAAGTGACGGTGATGAGTTACGCGGTTTTGACTGATGAATGAAGAAGTTAATAAAGCTCGTCGATCAGTTCGAGCTCCCGTCTCCTTGTTTAATTAATTATTATTAAAAGTATAGGCTTACAACAGTACTCTTGGTTACAATTATAATATTTTCATGCTGCCGGTGCTCTGACTTCTCCTATAAACAAATCCCTACCAGCAGCAGCCAGAGCTGTCAGAGCGACAGTGGTCAGGTCAGAACGGCTTCTGACGGCTCTGACAGCAGGCCAGTTTCGCGGGTTAAGGTTCCATGACCAATCAAAATGCACACAAGCACAATTACGTAGGCTATTAGCTAAAACTGTAATATCAAAACACAATCAAACAACATCAACAACATCGCAGAAAACAAGAAAAAATGCTGACAGTACAACATTGAGTACATTAATTACGGTTTTATTCCCTCACCCACAAATGTACAACTCCCAATGTGCCTGCTTTGTGAGCATGTTTTTTCTAACAAGGCAATGAAACTCTCACGTTTAAAGGAGCACCTTACTAAAATACACCCTGACAAGGCGTCTAAGGATGCTGCGTACTTCAAAGCCCTCAAGGAGCAGCATTCAAAGCGGACGCTTACCAGTCTGTTTGCTTGGAAGGTAAACCAAACGGAGAGTGGGTTAGTGGCTTCCTATAATATCGCTCTACTAATTGCCAAGTCCGGCTTGCCATTTACCGTGGGGGAGAGGCTGGTTGTCCCGGCGATAAAAGAGGCCATTCCCACCGTCATGGAGCGAGACCCATCACCAGTCCTAAAGGCCATCCCGCTCAGCAATGACAGTGTGGCACGGAGAATCAAAGAGATGGCACTAGATACTGAGCAGCAGTTGTGTGCCACACTGCATGAACGTCCATTCAGTATCCAGCTGGATGAAACTACAACAGCAGACAACAATGTTCTCTTAATGGCCTATGTCCGTTATGTGTCGGTGAGAGATGTTGCTGAGGACTTTTTGTTCGCAAAGTATCTCTCTACAGACACACGAGGGGAGACAATCTTCAGCGCCCTCAGTGAGTACCTGCAGGAGAAGTCTATTCTGATGGCCAACATCCTCGCCTGTGGCACAGATGGAGCTCCCGCTATGGCTGGCAGGTACCGTGGCTTCTCCACTTTGCTGAAGAAGTGTGCACCCCAAGTGTTGACAGTGCACTGCGTGTTGCACTGGCATAACTTAGTGGCCAAAAACATCAGTGCTTCACTCCACCAGTCACAATGTAGTGTAGCAATCAGAGCCATAAATAAAATCAAGGCCCATGCACTGAATGATCGACTCTTCAGGCACCTGTGTGGAGAAAACGATGAGGCGTTTCAGCGCCTATTGCTCCACACCGAGGTGCGCTGGCTCTCGAAAGGCAACTATCTGGCAAGGCTCTGTGAGTTGTTCACAACAGTCCTAGAGTTTCTTGAGGGTGCCGACGCAGCTTTAAGGGAAATGTTGTGGTCCTGTCGCCAAGACATCTTCTACCTGGCGGACTTTTTTGGTAAAATGAATGAGGTGACGCTCAAGCTCCAGGGAGATGGAGTGACACTGGTCCATTCAAAGGCCACCATCCGTAGTTTCATCGCAAAGCTGGAGCTGTACAAACAGAATTTGAGCAGGCGTCAACTCAACCATTTCCCTCAGCTGACCAAGGTTATTATTATTAGTATAATAATAATAATAATAATAATAATAATTGTTATTATTATTATTATTATTAAGCCTATTGCAGACGAGTCCTGGGGTCCTAAACATTTATCTCAATGAAATAATGTTAGCCTTTCTGTACTTACATTCAGATGTTGGATGAGCTGACTGATGACCACCTGCTGCGTTACACGGATCACTTGAGGGCAGTCAAGGTGGACATGGAGATCCATTTCAGAGACCTCGACCAGTTAGATGTCCCCGACTGGGTAATGGAGCCGTTTCAAGCGGATGCGTCCAACAGCGAGGCCGCAATCCAAGAAAGTCTTATTGACCTCCAAAATGATGAGGAGGCCAAGGCAACTTTTCGCACCTCTGGCTGGCGTGCAATGTGGGCCACTCATGGTCAGCGTTTCCCGCTGTTGTGGGAGAAGACACGACTTCTGCTCCTTGCTTTCCCCACATCATACCTGGTTGAGCAGGGATTCAGCCAAGCTCTGCACATGCAGACCAAATACCGCAACCGTCTCGATTTGGTTAGCTCTGGTGCACTCAGGCTCAAGCTGACGTCTCTGTCTCCTGCAGTGAAAAAGCTGGCAGCGAGCCACCAAGCCCAGGCCTCACACTAAAAGCCTCCGCTTTCTTCTTAATTCAGTTCAGTTCAGTTCGCAATTCAGTTTTTCTAATTCAGTTAATTTCAACCTACTTTTGCCGTTTGTTAGGTTCAGTGAACTGGTCTTCAGTCTTCAATAAAATGACCGTTGGAAATTTGGATGTAATTTAAGTTAAAGACAGCGTGAGGGACCGCTGCTTTTTTATTGGCCAGGCAATTAGTTTCTGTTGTTCACGTGTTTGATTCGTAGTCTAGGAAAAAAGCTTTTGTGTGTTTGCCCAAGAAGTTTTTTCTGTTATTCCCGTTTTTTGTTCGTGATCTTGAAAACAAAGTTTTGTGTGTTGTCCTGAATTTGTTTGAATTTTCAAATACATATCTTTACAATATTTTTTCAATCAATTCCCAAAGTGTTGTTGTTGTTGTTATTGTTTTTTTCCCCAAAAGACAATATTTCCCAACTCATATTCAAAACATCAACCATTTGAGGCCTTTTCAAAACCTGAATACATCACTCCAAGGTGACTAGTGTTTTCAACATTTTGACATTATTTTTGACAAAAAACAGTTATCCATGAATGAGTGTAATAATATGTCTGTCTGTCTGTCTATGTGTGTGTGGGGGTGTGTGTGTGTGGTGGGGGGGGGGGGGCAAGAGGATCATGATGAGGTTAGGGGGCATTTGTTCAAAAAAGGTTGAGAACCACTGGTTTAGATAAAGGTTTCTTATATGTTGAAATGGATGCTATGTTTTCTATTAATGGTGGTGGTTGCAAATTATTGTTGGATAGTTGTATTTTATTTTTAAGTGCATTCTTAAGTTGGAGATACTGTAAAAAGTTTTCTTGGGTGATGTCATATTTCTGTGTTAGTTCATGGATCGTTAAGAATTTATCATTTTCAAATAGGTGGTGTATGTGGGTGATTCCTTTACTTTTCCATGAGTTAAATATGAAGGTGGTCTTATTGATTAAGAAATCCGTGTTGTAATCTGAGTTTGCAGGGATTAAGTGGGTGGTTGGTAATCTTATTGATTTTCCACCAAGCTTCCAGAGTTGTTGAGATGGTGATGGTCTTATAGCAATTATGTTTTTTGTTTGATTGGGACAAGAATGGTAGGTCTTTAATGGTGAGCTCTTCATATATTGACTGTTCTATTTCAAGCCAGGGGTCTTGTTGCATGTCTGCATATATCCATTTCATTATGTACTGTAACTGATGAGCTAAGAAGTAATGGAGTATGGGGCATTTACGCCACCAATCAGCTTGCTTTCCTGAAGTACTGAGAGTTTAATTCTTGGTTGTTTATTTTTCCAGTAAAATTTTGTGATTATTGAGTTTAGGGTAGAAAACCAATTGGATGTTGGAAAGACGGGAGTCATTGAAAAAAGATTTGATTCTTGGTAGGATTGACATTTTCACTGCAGCTATGCAGCCAGATAGTGAGAGTGGTAAGTTATTCCATCGGTTTAAATGATTTTTTAAGAATTGGCATGAAGTTCAGTTCAAACAACTCTGAAAGGTTGGAGGAAATATCAATGCCGAGATATTGAATGTTACCTGTAGGGATGTTGAGTGAGAGATTGGGGGACACAGCATTCCACTGGTCCTGGTTGACTGGGAGAATAATGGATTTTGACCAGTTGATTGAATATTCTGAGATGGTGGAAAATGTCCCAATCAAATTGAAAATAGCTGGAAGTGACATCAGAGGATTTTGTGTATATAGTAATAGGTGATCTGCATATAGACTGACCTTATGGGTTGTGTTCAGGGTGGTGATACCAGTGATTTTGGTGTCTTGGCAGATGGCAGCTGCTAGGGGTTCAATAAACAGGGCAAATAGTAGGGGTGAGAGTGAACATCCTTGTCTTGTACCCCTGTGAAGTGTAAAACGATTTGTAAAGTTTATTATAAAAGGATTGGAAAGTTGCTGAGATATCATTTGGAGCTGACATGGTATTCCCTTCAGAGTTTTTAATGACTGGTATGATTGTTTTTTCTTGTTGTCTTTTTAATTGATTTGCCAGATACTGTCCAGATTTGTCATTTTGTTCAAAATGGTAATGTCTGAGTCTCTGTGTAAGGAATTGGGTTTTCTTATTTATGATGGTATCAAGTTCATATTTGGCTTCAATGAGTTCTTTACGAAGGTCATCTGATGGAGTAAGCTTAACAACTCTCTGCTCAAGCTTTTTTCCAATTCTTGTTCTTTCTTTTTTCTGTGGGTTGAAGTGGTTATTGCAAATCGTGTCCCTCACAGTCCGGCCATCTTGGTTGTCAGGAAGGTGGCAGGGAGTTTGTGGCGAGTGGCAAACAGGTGACGACAACAGAGATTGGGGTGAACGAAGACAAGACGTTTAATAGTGCTATACAATAATTACAGACAAAACAAATAACTATTTACAATAACAAATAAACACAGGGCAATTGTTCCCCAAGTGTCTCCTTCTCACACTGGCTTACGGAATCAATGCTCTCCTACAGGCTCTGCCCAAATGAAGGAACCCGGGGGCTTAAATGGTGTTAGCCCCCCCCCCCCGGACTAACCCATTGACCTTGGCAAAATATTAAAATCAATCACAGAAATAAAGCACAGAATTATGACAGTAATAAATCTTTCATTGATAAATCTTTCATTGAATTTCATTGATAACCCCACGTTTTCTTTAAAATCAACACACTGCACGACATTGGCAGCATTCCCCCTTTCACGTTTCAACAAATGGAAAGTACATTACCCACAGTTGTACATAATTCCCATGACTAGGCACGCACTCATTTTGCCTGTTTGTTCTCAGCAGCAGCTTTAACCCACAGGTAGGTCATTTAAACTTTTGATTACAATTATCACATTTCGTCTTAATGTGTAAATCTTAGTTACTTGGTTGTTATATTAGCAAACATGATTGCTTGTTTTCGTGTGCACCCGAAAACAAACGTTCGTGTTCGCTACTGTGGTGGGGAAAAACCCCTTTCAGTCTGGGCCTGTCAGACCGGGGGCCTCCCTTCACACTCGTACAATAATTCACCAAGTTACGTAATTTATATATACCTTTTTGTAATAATTTCAGGAAGTAAATTCCAGTACCCAATAAAGAAAAAATATAATTCTGCTGTAGCAATTCTGAATTAAACAATGTTATAAAATAATCGCAGAAAATAAGTACAGAAAATAATCTTCAGAGTCTGATGCAATAGGTTTATTGTATATGTGTGCAAATCACATACAGCAAACCGGGCTGGTCCGAGGAGCAGTTATGTCATCAGTCGAGTCCCCAGAGCAGTCCCCCCAAGCAGTCTGAAAAACCCCAAAATACATTTTCCTTTTAAGTCTTTACCTTAGGCCCTCCTGTAGTGTCACACCTCCTTTTCCTGTTTTCTAGCATGCTTTTTCAATACACCCTTATTTTCATGCTTTCTGTTCACCTTTATTTTATTTTTTTCAAGCAGCCTGAAGTTCCCCATTGTTCTCCAAACCACTCTTCATATCTTTTTTATTTTTAGCCCTCAAACCAACCTGAATTTCCCCATTATTCTCCAGGCTGCACCTGTTACAATTTTTTTAAACTTAAGCATCTGTCCAATTTACCAGGGTCATCCTTACTGAGACCAACTCCTAGTTTTCTTACCTAAAGTAACCCTGTATATGTGTTTTTATGAACTAACATAACCCCGGGCAATCTGGAAAAAAAAATCCAAATGCATCTTTCTTTTATGCTTTTTCCCTTAGCTCCTCTTGGAGCTTAGACTCAGACCCCCTTCTTCAGTTTCATAACACATTTTCTGTACAGTATTGTTTTCCAGTCTGACCTCGTCCCCACTTCACCTTTTGCCTTTTCTGTACACTATTGTTGCTAAGCGTGCACCTGTCTGATACACACAGAAAACAACTGTCTTGCCTTGGCCGTACACCATCATCTCCGGGACTGCACATATCTAACATATCAATGGGTTGATTTCATGCTATCAAAAAGCTGATTACTTGCTCCACCCTGTCTGATAACTGCTAGGCAGTCTTTGTATAACACTACATAAAGAACCTTAATACTTGGGGACACTAAACAGTCTTTGTATAGCACTAAACAAAGAGCCTTAATATTTGTGACCTCCTCCTCACAGAGTCCTGTTATTTTTATTTTGAGCTCAGGGTCCATCTTCTGGGCAATGTCCGGACAGTGTCTAACTCCGATTATCAGCCCCAACAACAGGCCGCACTTTGTACCTTATGGCATACAGTTAGTTCTCTCACAGCTACATAACCCCCCCACCGTCTCTTTAGTTTCTGCTCACATGCATACAAAGTATAATTGAATACATATTGTTTATTTAAGGCTAACATATGAGATTGTCTGGTTTCCCTATACACTTCCAGACCTCCACATGTATAGTAATGATAAAGTAAATGGCTGATATATCAATAACCTCAGTTAATATGTCTTAATATTTGTGGTTAAAATCAAAAACTAATATCTATTGGCAATGCTTATAACGTTTGCTGGCAATAAGTTATCTCCACCATGTAACAAGTTTAATCGTACCACCTCAAGCTCCGCTTTTCTCTGGTGGGGTGCTTATAATTTATATATGGGGTATACACTTACTCAAAAGTTTTCCACCACACTACATTAAAGTTTTACAAAATCCGAACAACAAAACAATGCTATAGCCTACATTGTCATAACAATATATCTTCTCTCCTTTTACAGGACTAAACACAACACCGCTAGCCAGGATGATTTTCACCAAAGAAGTAAACAGATGCAATTTAAAACTGAGTCTGTGTAGGCTATTATTTTACAATTGCGCAAATAAACCTATTGCCGCACTCCCCCTGCTTCGTCATAGCCGTAGAACATCTTCTACGGCCTTGTCCAGCTCTCCTCGTGTAATGGCCCGTCTCCTGGTATCTCTTCCACACTCTGGAGACTGTGCTGGGAGATAAAGCAAACCTTCTTGCGACGACACGTATGGATGTGCCATGAATGGGCTGCAGGTACCGCCTCATGCTACCAGGAGTGACAAGAGCACTAGCAAAATGCAAAACTTGGTAAAATCAGTCAGGAAGGATCAGGAGAGAGAAATGGTCTGTGGCAACCACCTGCAAAACCATTCCCTTTTTGGGGGTTGTCTTCCTGTTGCCTCTCCTGTCCACCTGTTGTTGCTTTTATTTGCACCAAAGCAGGTGAATTTGATTCACAATCACTTATGCTTCCTAACTGGACAGGTCGATATCCTAGAAGTTTAATTAACTGGGTGTTATACTGTGATGATTGAGTGTTCCCTTAATTTTTTTGAGCAGTGTATATTTTGTTGAGCACTTTAGTAATATATGTAAATATTCAAATTGGCCCAATAAATATATTTTAGTGAAATATATGTCAATATATTTACTAATTAAATATATTTACTTATATGTATATTTCTGTTTGTATGTTACATATATGTGCATATATTTTTGACTTTGAGATGATAATGATAATAATAATAATAATAATAATATTCACATAAAACAATTATTATTGGCATTTAGCAGATTCTCTTACCCAGAGGGACTTAATTCAGTTACAATGTTATCCATTTATACAGCTGGATATTTTCCTGAGGCAATTTGGGGTTAAGTACCTTGCCAAAGGGTACAACAGCAGTGCCCCAGCAGGGAATCAAACCAACAACCTTTGTCTTGAACATGGGTATTATTGGATGTGTTTGTAGGTATAACGTATAGTGTTGTATATATATACTGTAGTAATAATGGAATGAAAAAGCTATTTAATATTGTGTGTGTATTTTGTAAGCACAGTGTTGGACACTGAGTGTATTCTATCTTAATATTGTATTATTTCACTGCACTTTATTATTGTAGTGTCATTGTATTAAACTTGCATCATAAATACTGTGCACATTTTCAATATTATTTTAAACAACAATGACTTTTCAGAAAGATGTGCATCAAAGCATGTCAATAAATGTAATAATTGAACTAGGTGCTGTTTTAATGTAGCCTGATGTCCTGGGGAAGCAAATGTAATTTGTCATTTGACATTGCAGTCATTTAAATGTAAATATACAGGATATAATATAGTAGTATGTAACATAGTATACAGTAGCGAAATCTGTTACTGTTGTATAGGGAAAGAGGAGGTAGAAGTAATTCCTAAACTGCTCAAAAAACAGAACATTACAGCCCTTCTTTAGCTGTATAAGTGAGGTGCTTCTGAGGCTGAAACATGTACAGCTGAAGGACTTTCATCAGTTACAGTCAGCTAAAATTTCATGACCACATATATTTTGTCTTATATTTTGCATTTCATGTCATAAATTTGAATATATTTTACACTTAACATCATATATTTTGTTATGTTTCAAAATATATTTCAGTATTACAAATATAAGTGAACAATGATTCAAATGTATTGCAATGTATCTACATTATATTCCACATATATTTTTGACACTTAAAATATATTTCAATACATTTTTTTCTGTATGGGCTGGACTTACTCTGATCTTTGTATCTGGAATCGAAAATTCCAGACTTCCGTGAATTTTGAGTTAAAAGATCTGGTTAACTCGCAAATCCTGCTTTTTTTATGTACCCTTTAAACACACCCCTGTGTTTAAAGGGTACATAAACATTTCCCTTTCATAAAACTTATCACATGAATATATCCTAGATAAACATCTACTTCTGCAAATTGGTTTCCACTTTTAATAATTTTCATACTATTTATTGACATTGCAGTGTTTTCTTTGATAATCTGGATTCATGCTGTCACAGAGTCTGCTCAAGGAATGCTGCTACAATGGCAAAGGGAAAAATACAGAAGGCCTTAGTAATTACAGTACAAAAACTGTTTATGAGTACATAGTGGGGGTTGGCGAAGCGGCACAACAAGATCGCCATCATGAGGTTGGAGGAATAAAATGCAGGTGCTGCAGTGAAAAAATGCATGGTCTAAGTCAGTAATTAATATGTCTCGGACACTTTTAAAACCAATGGTGTGGTATAAACAATGCATTGACTAATTTGACAGAAAATAAATTCAACCAAAACAATATAATATGCACAGTCATGCAGCATACAGTAATATCTTTATAACATGCTTATAGCATGTTTCATTGAACCTTTACACTTTGATGTATGGTACACACCTGGCAAGCTTGCTAGCAGCCAAGTTAACAATAGTCTATTAGATGAATGAAGGATATTAGAGAGAGTTTGTCTCTCATTATCTCATCATTGTCACATTACTGTAAATCAAGCTAGCTGAATACTAATATGCAGATACTGCAGCAGACTTGTACCTGTACCTATCTAAAACACTTGTTTGTTTCAGCATATTTCAGGATTTCAAAATGTCATACTGATAATTGCCTAAATATGCACCAGATTTTTAACAAAATGTATTATAATTTAAAATAAAATTGTCAGACCAAAGTGTAAAAATTGTTGTGTTAAATGTAACACAAAAAGTCTAACACAAAACTATTTTCTCTTTGGGGAGACTCCCAAATGGCTTGGTTGGCAAGGCCCTTTTCTTGACTGCAGGCTGAGCCCTATGGCCTGGGCTTCAAAACCACCTGTGTCCCCTGACAAGAATGACCGTGATACCATAATGCCAGAAAAACCTGGGTTCATTTCTCCAGGGATGGAGGTGGGTAAATTAGCGGGAGCCTCCGCGTCTCACCTCTCTGAGAGCCTGTGGTTCGTCAGATACTTGGGAGTTGCTCAGATGACATCAGCAGAGTAGCGCCCATCTTTTATTTGGCACCCCCTCCATTGCGGTGCACTGTGGGCCTTGTGAAACATACCCATTGGCTGCTTGTGAGTGTATCAGAGGACTGCATTTGTCTCACTTCAGTATTCCTCTGTACTCAGTACTCCATGACTGCAGAAGTTGCCATGGTGAGATGAGCCCAATGAACAATTGACAACTCAAACAGCGTTGCCTGAAATGGGAACCGGCATAAAAACATTCACATTTGGGTCTGTACTCTTAAGTCAAATGTAGTTTGGTATTATATTTTAAAAGACAGTATAGTTATTTTGTGTTGTATACAATAAATACTTATTTTGTGGCAGTATGAGGCAGCATATTTATCTGTATCAGTCCACTTATCACAAGGAAAATGTAGAAAGCATGTTTCTCGAGAAATGAAGTTTACCTGGAATGTATTGACATAATTGAAGGGTTTCTTTCCAGTTTTTGTGACTCATAAAGATTCAAACCAGTACTGCGCAGAAAAATTAAAAGCTAAGTTTTGTACAGTCATCTTATGGGTTAGAATTTGTTTTTAATTGAACTAGCTGTGTTGCTATTCACATATTTTTTGGACCACTAAAAATTGACATTTATAGTTTTTAAAATCAACCTATGTATTTGTACTACCTCAAGCTCTTAATACAATGTAATATACCACTTTAAAACAGTTACATGTATCTTTAAAACTGAAAATAAGAATGAAGTCATCATTTTAATGAGTGCATTCAGAAGTATTACCATGAAATTAGCATGCTACAACCCAATTTGTTCTTTGAAATGTGAGTTACATTCCCTCTGAAGTCCTCCTTTATTTCTGTCTGTACTCGCAGAACCATTCAGCTGAGGGCCACAGAGACTGCAAGCCTTGAATAAATGCCATCCATTGACTGGTTGTTGGACTGTTCATGCCACTAATTGCTCTAGAGCAGACAATATATTAATATTTTAGAAGAGCTCGCTTAACCACTACAGTGAGGGGCTTATCGTAGTGAACATGCAACAACAGCATCATACTCTAACCCTGGTGGTGGTCTGATTGTTGGCAGTTTGGCTGTCCAACCCTAAAGCACACAGAGAAACAACTTGATCTTTTACATTACAAGGATTTAGCCCTTTTATTAATATAATTAATGTCACATTAACATCAGTTTGTACCGTTGCATATGTAAATTTGATGCAGGTGTCTGGGAGACAATGCTCTCGATAGCAGCATGCTTTTTATGTGATTTAAATGGCTTTGTTCATGCAGACAGTGTTTATGTGTGCTCTGAAGTCATGCATTATAAGCACTTTCTTGGTGGCTGCAATCACACAGTCTCCTTCCAGGAACAGTGCAATAATAAAAATGAGTGACTACTGTTGCTGATGATGTCACCCCCCAGATTTATCCCTGACAACTTAAATAAAGTGCTTGGAGGCAAGTGCCCTTCAGACGTAGTGCTCTGAAAATGAGCCTTGTGCATTAGTGTCAAAAGCCTCATGAGGGGAGTGCCAGCAATGTCATACGACACTGGGTGTTTTTCCTCAGAGGGCAATGGACCTGAACCTCTGAAAAGCCCAGAGAAAATGGCGTACAGTTTTTATGGTTGCATAAATATAGCATAAAAAACAAGATGATACATTACTTAACAACAAGATAATTCAACTTTAATATTATTCATATTATTTTCTGATGATCAAGCACAACCATTTTGGACTCCCTGGGATCAAACTGATGTTAACACCAGCCTGTCTAATGGGTTTTACAGAAGATTCTAGGTCAGCTTTACTTGTAACCAGGGTTGCTACACTTAGATAAAGTGCTGCATACACCTGCTTCTGCTTTTCATATTACCTGAGTGTGTTCACACGTGTTTCACCTCAGGTTCCAATTTTTACATGGAAAAAAAGTTTTTAACACTTTACCAACAGGTTAAGATGCCAAGTAGGGAAACTGATAGTGAGATAGTTTCAAAATACAATGAAGTGTCAAACAAGTGATTCAGATAATAATATTGGCAATGGATGCAACAAGTACCCAACAGAGAAAAATCCCCACATAACAATTGTTAACAAAAATGGAACATTCTTTGTCTTTATATGAGAGCCTCAAGCCATTGTGAGAAAGAAAAATATCTCACCATGCAATATTTGTGTTGACTGAGACTTTTTTCTTCTCAAAATGCACACAGAATTCTCACAATTACCCCAGATCTGCAGGGACATTTTTAAACTAAAGCCTGACACATTTAAGACCATCTCACATCATTGTTCTTTTTGCTTGTTTGTTCATCTCTGCATCCACCAAACCCATTATGATGTACTAAATATAAATGATTCACAACAACTTTTATGTCAATTTCTTGTAGTTCCAAAGCAACCACATTAAAAAGAAAATGCTGCAAAGTTGTTGAAAAGGTTTGTAAAAGGATTTCTGATATTGTAAAGAAGAGAAGCGTGGACAGCCATTTCCCTGTATCAATTCTGACCTCTTGCATTAGGCTGTAATGCTCTATTTTGCAGGAAATTTTTTACAAATTAAAGCTCTGGTTCAACCATGGGCATCAGTTTGTTTTGAAAAGTGCTGGGGACAACAACGGGTTCAACTAACTAAAGGCTTTCAAAAAGTGGTGGGGACAAAATGCGCCACGACAAAAAGTGGTGGGGACATGTCCCCAGTGTTCCCAACGTAAATGATGCCTATGGGTTCAACTGTGATATGTTTTTAATGTAATAGTAATAATAATACTAATACTTTTGAAGTACAACACGCTCATGTCTTCCACAGATTAGTTTTAGAAAGCGGGCTATGCATTTGTTTACTTTCACTTCTTCAGGTACTTTTTTGTTATTTAACCAGATGATGTAATTAGGGCCTCTAAAATGAGAGGGAGATGAGAGTTGCACATTAAGTGTATACTTGCTTTGGAACAATACAATTCAAATAACAAATATTTATTTCCAAAAGACTCCACAGAGACCAGAATTGCATGAGCTGGTACTTCAAAAAAAAAAAAAAAAAAAAAAAACAGATTTCAAAGTAGGCTACCCTACAGTTCACCAGAGTTCTGGGCTTTGCATCCAGGGCTGCCAACTCTCACGCATTGAGCGTGAGACTCAGGCAATTGACTCCGATCTCACGCTCTCATGCCACACATGCCTTTTCTCACGCTAACTTTTCGTCTTCGCTTCCTCCGATGTAAAATTTGTGATTTTAAGCGAAGGAACAGCAGTGTGTGCAACAGCAAATCATTGCAATGCGCGTTCTGGTGGAGCAGCCAATCACAATGATTTTGTGGTAGAGCAGCTAACTACTGAGCATGAGTGGAGCAACGCTGGAGGATCAAATACATGAAGAAGGTAAGTGCAATGGTCATTTGTCTAATTTTATGAATTCGTCGGGTGTTACTCAGGATCTGTCGGTGTAAAGTTGTAGAGCTGGCCTACGTAGAGGAAGGTTAGCAAGCACTGTTATTTACAACGTTTTATGCTTAAAAACATGATAAAACATACGGTACCAGACAAACACCTGGACATGCCTAGTAGTTAACGTTAGCTGCTAATTGTTGTTTTCTAAAGAAGACCATGGCTGTCAACGACAGCTCAGCACAAATTATCTTATTTATATATAATATATTCATTTTCATGCTTTAAGTGGGAGCCATCCCAATCAATGATCAAGGCTGCAAAATCAGCCGCCAGCACTTACAACAGAGTAGGGATGAAACGGTTACTGGTTTCACGGTAAACCAAAATTCCCGACGGTTAGTATTACCGTTTCAAATTTTAATTATCATTACAACCGCGGTTGTTTTCCGCGCTTTGAAAAACTCACGTTAAATACTGTTCAGCATCAACCAAAGTTAGCAAGTCTCCCAGACACAGAAGCGCAGGCGCAGCATGCAACGTGGGTTTGTTTTGTGTCAGTGAAAACATGACGGAAGGCAGCGACAGCGCTCCGGAGATTTTTCAGCCTTCTAAAGCTGCGTTTTAACCAAACGCCACGTTTCGCTTTCCTCGCGCGGGTTTGATCGCTTGTCTGAAGAATGAACAAGTGAATTTTGCGTCAAGTCACAGCAAGCATTTTTGATTACACCAACGCTGCTAGCAAGTTTGCTAGACACAATAGAAGACAGCTAAGTTATCCTGCGTTGCTAGCTAGCTAGTTAATTAGCATATATAAATACCGCACACACACAGTTTGTCATTTCTTGTGAACTCTCTTTTTTAAGAAGTAATGTTTCTCTAGAGTTTCAAAGCTAACGGTCAACACAACGATGGATCCACATTTTGAAACGACGGACAACACCAATCAGCCTGAGATTTCTGGAAAGGGGGCGTGGCTTCTAGCCCTACTTGAAGGTGATTGGCTTTCGCCAGGCGAAATTTTCGCTCCAGTTGAACATTTTTTAACTCAAGCGAAAGCTCATTTCGCCCATTTCGCGTCGCTCGCAGTTTCGCCGCGATTAACTCCGCCCATTCGCCTCCTGCCGTTGACTAGGGCTAGAAGCCACACCCCCTTTCCAGAAATCTCAGGCTGATTGGTGTTAGCTGACTTTTGCGTCGTTGCCTAGTGACGTTGGTAAATAAAAGCTGCACGTTCCTTACGTGTTGATGGCCTAAACGGACCAGGGTTCGCAACCAAAAAATGTAGGCCTAATGTGAAAGGAGACCAGCGGGGGCAGGGGGAGAGGGGAATAATCGCACTCGGTTCGGACCAGCAGAACGGACCAAGTGTGAAAACAGCCTTATGGACATAATGCGCAAAAACAGATATTCGAATGGTTCGAACCTATGTGTTTTTTTAGAACGAATAATCGAACGTCATTTTTGGCCAATTTTGTTCCTCTGGAGGCTTACTCACAGGGCATATCCCTACAGTATTTACACTGCAGTTGCTCTCCCAAAATCTCTGTTAATAGGCCTAACTGGTTAAAACTGTAGAGCCACATCTGATACCATATATATGCTATTTCTTCACGGAGTTAAACTGTTTTTTCCTTAATTTGCTTTGTGAACACAGCTGAAGGTTGTACTGTATGCTCAGGTTTGTAGGTGGCAGTAATATTCTGGACTGGAGGATTACTTGTGCTGGTAGCTGCTGCTGTGTGTGCTACAGCAGTTTGAAATGTGTGGCTGTGTGAATCTTTCTGAAACGGTGTTTAAGCTGCAATATAAATAAATGTATTTTAACTATGGTTCATCATGATTCTATGGCTAATTTAATTATTTTTTCTCTTGAAAACATCTGAGCCAGCCAGCTTGCTCTGCTTAGATGCCTGGATTCATAGAAAACAAGTTTATTTTGTCAAATTAAATATAATTTGTTTTAAGAAACAGCAGAACTTTTTAGGTAATGTTTTGTACACTGTTCCATTTATGTTGTATGAGTTCACAGTTTTAAGTAGCTGTCAGTATTGTAGTTAAATAAGTTATAGCTGAGCACACCATTAGAAGCTCATTGAAGCAACTGGATCCGTGCATGGGAATGTTGGACCAGGTAGCTTCAGTTTTGCATTTAAAAACACGTATCTGCAATTCATTTTAGAGTGTTTTTGTAGCCTGAGAAAGTAATGTCATCTATGAAAGACATAGTAGACTATTGTACAATTCATTGGCTATGTTATTATTTTAATGTTTATGAAAATAAAAACTGCATAGCGCTGCTAATTTTGTTTGTGGTTTTCAATATAAAACTTGGTGAAATGATTACAGTTTGTGTATCAGTACTTTTTGAACATTTTCAGCACATTTTAACAATACCGCGATAATACTGATAACCGTGATAATTTTGGTCACTATAATTGTGATATTAAATTTTCATACCGTTTCATCTCTACAGCAGAGCACATGAGAATTTGTGAACCTGTTTCTGTGAAACTATCTGGTTGTGAGTTTTAGGGTTTTAGGACAGTCAACCTCAAAAAGAAATGTGAACTGAACTTTCCATGTTGTCAATACATTTAAGGAAATACTGTTCAGTTCTCAATAAATAAATTCTCAATAAATGCAAGAGAACACTGTACACTTCTTGTGATACAAGGTTTTTTATGGCTATGCACATCACTGTATAACAAAAATAAAAAATAAGTACTACTAACCCCCCACCCCCACGGGAACAAATGTCACTCCAAGCTGAACTCAAAAGTTGGCAGCCCTGTTGCATCACCCTCGGGAAAACACTTAAACCCAAACACAAATTCAGCCTGTTCATTCGCGATATACGGCCGGAGCGCTGCCTTGGAATTACAATGAACAGCAGCTAATAAGATTTGGTGTTTTCCGCATCTCACTATTTTGAGAAACACTCCATTTTTTGGTGGGAGGACACCCGTACGAGGACATAGGTCGCCAGGCAATGTTATTTCAATGTTTGTGAGGGGTTCCGTTGGGATATAACGCTCAGAGGTAATGTGAAAGCACTCCACAAAGCTCTTAGTGTGGACGTAATCTCTCACCGGAAAGTTGCTCAGTTTTTTCCTTTTGTACTGATCACTGCGTCACGGATACGCAGGAGCAGGTATGAATCAGTTTTCACAGGACAAATTTTGCCTACAGCTCGGCATCCGTGCAGGTCCCCTTTTCTGTGGTCCCACGAGCTTATGTTACTAAACGCTGGATATCCTGATGATTTGGACTCCTCTAATATTCAATATACAGTATAAGGAAACTAGTGTATGCGTGCCTGTAATGATATTACAGCAATTAAACATTATCATCACGTTAGAAATATTCATTGTGTTTTATCTGCGATAATCTGCAGTGAACTAGTGGTTTTTAAATTAGCACTATAAGTAATACAAACAACATTAGTTTTGTTTTTGAAAATTGTTTCATGTCGTTTTACAAAATCATAATAATTTATATTACTAAGGTGAATGATATTTGATTTAATGTCAACAAAGCTACTGCATTCAGCTACTTGAGTCCCCATTGCCTTACTTTGTAAATGCAGCCAAATAGCTAAAAAATAAAAGTCGTTTTGCACAGGCAGTGAAAAACACGGAAATGTTCTATGCGTGTGGGTAAAAACTGAATACGATGACCTGAGGTAGCCGAGTGATAATGTCTGGCGGTGCACTAAACGTCCGGAGCGCATGCCTTTAGCCCTCTGGCCGGAGAGCGTTGCGCTGCTCTAAAGTGCACTGGTGTAGCTGTGTCTCGACGCTGCTGGCGCAGTCATTGTTCCTTGACGTCACCCACCCAGCCAGGCCTGCTGCTGCCGCCGCCGCTGCTGCTCTCAAACATGTCTTTGTTATTCAGAGCCCTCCGTCGGAGACTGGCGAACTGCAAAATGCGGAACACAGGATTCACTTTCAACTTCAAAGTGCATAGGTTTCCTCATCTGTTAGATATTAATAGAAGCGAAAACAATAACAAAAGTAGTGGTGCTAATGATAATATTTAAAAAGATAATCGGCAAACACAGCAACAACAACGATAGTGTTATGGTAAAGCCGTTGAATTCACCAAGTTTAAATGCAATTATTATTTTGTAATTAGTTTACTTACTGCTCAATAACAAATTATCACTACCTTCTATTGCAATCATTCGTGTATTCTTACTCTTCCATTGTGTTTTTTATTATTCACTAATACATACCAAGGCAGGCTTTAATTAGGCTATACTGCGTGCCTAATAGAAGACACTACAAAACACATAGCTAAGTCAATATTCCATGTGCTTATTTTCAAAATCGTACGCAGGGAGAGGTATACGCGAACTGTAGGGGTATTGTTTACTAGCTAGCTGCTAGCTATATCCCAAATTAGCGTTAATTTAGGCTCCTGTCCGTTTTCGCCGTTCCTGCACTCATCCGGCACTCGGCGTGTTCCAGCGGCGCTCCCGCTTGCTTATATTCTGGGACATAGTTTGTTACCGACCATGAAGCATGGCCCCCCGGTAATAGAATAGCCAGTGTAATCTGACACTTTAACTTGCTGCGCTCTCTTAGTTGATTCAGTCACTCATCCCCTGACGTTAAGCTCTCCTTAAGTGTTTGTGGCGAGAAAGGGGAAGATATTAAAACACTGTCTGAAAATAAAGAGGATTTCCTGGCTCTGTGGCTTACTTGGGTCGGATCCGAAAGTAAGTATCGCGTTGGCTTCTGTATCGTTTCACACCTCCCGCCTTGTGCCGTGGCTGTGGAGGTTTTGTGTCTACTTGGATGAGGTTCTGAGCTACCTAGCTGCCTATTTAAGACAGCTAACAATGAAGAAATTCACTGGCTGATCGTTTGAAAAACACCGGATTGCAAGCTGCAAGATTCAAAAGTATCTAGTGTGGGTGGCTGTATTTTCATGCTGTCAAGAAATAGTTTGATTTGAGCTTGCTAGCTAGCTTCTGTTATTGTTGACTAGCTAGTGGTTTGGTCGGCACTAGACACTGCTTGCTCGATGTAAGACAGCTAGCAAACTCTGAAATGTAGTTGCGTTTTATAGCGTTTTAACCCATGGAGGAAGCCGAGGTGTGTTTGGAGGTGGGTCCGAGTCATTATTGGACCTAATCACGTTTGTTGAGAGATCCTGTGTTTGTAAACCGAGGGACATGTGTTCTGTGTAGTTCAGTTCACAAGCGTGTTTGCTATGTGCTCGTTCTCAGCGGTTCGCTGGCATTTATCTGCAGTTTGTTTGATAAGTTGAACTGCGGTATAACACTAATAACAAAGATGGAAAAGGTTTACCCAAAAAGACTGGTGTTGCTGAGTGTTAGTCTTTTATGCTACAAGAAAGCGAGTTGGCTAACGTTAGCTAGCCACACAATTGCAGTTGTCAATAGGTGGCAAAATGTAAAGTGCTGATTAGTAGCTACATACCCATATTTTATGAGCCTAGGGTGAACTTTAATGTTCAGGTATGATCTCCGTTGAATCGAAGTCCGATAAAATAGTTTCAGAGATTCAGAATTCCTGGTGTCTGGAATTGAATCCACCTGGACCACAGGGGCCTCAATTGGATGTAATGGTCATGTAATAACCGGGGACCAGACCTCTTTGCTGTAGTTACCTAGATACATCCGTCTAGGCACTTGGGGATTTTAGTTAAAGTGTAGGGAAAATGAATAAAAATAACAGATTAAGAACAATAAGAGTAATATCCCTATTACCTAGAGTATCAGTAGAGGAGTAGAGAAGAAAACCCTACAAACTGAGGAAAGTAATTTGTTAAGCATCATCTTATTTTCTAGGAAAAATGTTGATGCAGAAATTGAGATTACAGAGAAACATTCCACCAAGTTGAACATGTTGCAATTATTGTTCATTGAAAGTCAGTTTGGTCTGTTTTAACCTGTGTGCCATTGTTTTGTTAAAGTATTTGCAAATCTCAACTCACCATAATTAGTTGGCAAAGTACAAAAAATTAACCGCTGAAAAGCATTTTTCTTATATTGGTGCAAATGTACTTTCAGTTCAGGTGATGGGTTTTAAAATGAAATATGAGAAACCAATTGCACCATTGCAAGGTTTCCCCTGAGTTGGAGATCGGGATGTGAGGCGCAAATTTTCAAATCTCAAAACCATGCACTACATATTTACATTTACAGCTTGTCATTTAGCAGACGCTCTTACCCAGAGCGACTTCCACAGTAGGGTTGTTAAAAAGGAGCGATCTCCGTCCTCCATTGTTTGAACTGTGGTCCTGATGGTCTCTACTGCTCTGGTGGACTGGAGGATGTCATCTGGCATTTGAAACACGTTATCCGATGTGCAAGGGGAGGTGAATGACATGGCAGATGTGCACTCTCTTACACCCATGTTCTGGAATAGGCTTACCTGTTTGTTATATTGAGGAAAATATTTGATTAAGCTCGTTCATGCCTCCAAAATCCATGAATGAATGTTGATTTGCAAGGACACAAATGAGGCACATTAAATGTAATTAGTTCCCCTGCATAGAAGTGAATTGCTTCTGGATCAGAAGATAAAGGGATTTATAAGTTTTCATTGTAATTTTAAAACCACAATGATTTTAAGTAACAGCATGTCCTGGTGACAGTGTTACGGTCTGAGATGGGAAATGTGTCAGAGAAGAGACATTTATTTCTCTTCTGCACTAGGCCCCAAGTTAGGAATCTGAATTGCAGGGGGCAGAAGCGCGGGTCTGAGTCACAGACCTCCTCCTATTCTAGTTGATATTTGAGGATGCTGAAACCGCCGGCCAGCAGACAAAAGGCTTATTGACACGGAGATCTGCAGCCCTGCATGTGTGGCCCAGTCTCAGGTTTGCCATTTAATGGTGCTCCCAGTGGACCAGCGAAAACAGCCCAGATGCAGCGGGGTGTTGATATAACTGTGCCCCCCAAAATAAGTGCATGAGAACCTCTTTTATTCTGCTTCCTAATCAATTGCCATTGTCTGATAAGAAAAAGGCACAGAACCAGTGTTTCCCCAGTTATTGTCATGGTCGTTAGAGGAGTTTGAAATCCCTACAGATCTGTACATTTTAGCCTATTCCATCATGAAATCTTGTATTTTCAGACAATATTAAGACATGTTTTCGACATTTATTTCAAAAGAGGGGGTGGGAACATAGATCCATGATATTTTTCACATGACCAAGTTCAGGTAACTCTCTGCTCCACAGATTTCATGTATCATGTGTGTAGATTTGTTTTTGATTGTTGTCAAGGATAGACAACAACTACGCTAACTTTAGCAGCTTTACAGGGACACAATTCTTATATCTGTTTAAATGCTCTTTTTATCATAATTATCTTCAACACTAAGCAAATATGTTTGTTTGAAATCTCCAAGCATTTGTAATTAAAGGGAAAAACAGCATTTGGTTTTAATGCACCAAAATGACTCATATTTTGCAGAACCACCTGAAAGGCATCAGGGGTTTTGGTCCCACTTTACAATAAGGCAGTTGGAGGCTCTAATCCCTGTGTATTTACATTCTGCCTGTGCCATTGTAGGTACTGTTTATATACACATAGTCACAGTACTTGTCATTGTGAGACCTATTTGTGGCTTGTGTACACATGTGTAACTACCACATAGTGTTAATGTACATAGTAGTTTGTGTTGGGTCAGTGTAAATACAGTCATTATGGCCAATTAAGGCTAAGCGGGAGTGACTGGTTACACTGTGTTTTCTGAGTGGCAGTTTGCACCCCACCAACAAAAAGAAACCCTGAAAATGAGATGCCTTTATCTTGAGGGGGTTTATCTTGCAAGCTAAATTCATAAATTAGCAATGAATAATTTCATATATTTGTTTCTTAGTTTTCCTTTCAGAAGTAATCCCATCAAGACTGAAATAATGGTATTGAGAATAAACAAAGTACAATCTGCTGCTAGGAAATGGTGCTAATGACAGACCTCACCTGAACACATGGGCTGCAACGATACCTACACAGGTGATATGTAGAGTTTTGCAAAAAAAATTGAAAAATAACACTTAGCCAAGATGGTGCAGCTCTGTATTAACAAGTATAAGCTAACAAGTTAGCCTAAATGGATGCTTGGCTACAAGCAACAGAAACAAACATATGATTTTGTGACTTCACTTTTGCACTGTTTGTCAATTGTGTGAACCTTCCTTGAACTGTCCCTCTGAACTGTGCTGTAATCATTCATTTGTCAGCAGGAACAACTTGGCTGGAGTCCAAACCCTTCTGCAATCATAGTATCACCAGCAGAATTGGAGAATTGACTGTTGGAAATGGAATTTCTGTTATTTGAAAGGAGTTGGGCATGCCATTAAAAAAAAGAATCCCGGAGATACCATGACATGGCAACTAGTTTGAGTTAGTGGGGAGAACTGTTCAATAACATAGTCACTAAAAGTAAGGGCAGAGTGAGAATTGTCATCGTCACACTGCACTGTAAGCATAACTGCAAGTTAACTGTAACTCTCATCGTCTCACAAAGATGAGCAGTAATTATAAACATCTTCATATCTCGTAAAGGTGGATTTTTAGGGTAAAAATGGGAATGTTTTTGGTTCTGAAGGTATCGTATTTCTGAAAATGTAACCCAGCAACTGGAGGCATGTTGGAGCAGGTCTGCTTTCACATGTAATGGCCTATAACATAGCTGAGTTCTCAGCAGTGTTGACTGACTGTATTCTACTTCTGTCTTCGGATGAATGAATGACAGCGGGTCCACATCTGTATCATTTTGCTGTCTCAGCTGTCAGGGTTGGCTCTCTCTGGGAGATTCTAACTGATGTTTCTCTGGAATCCCGCTCAGCCTTTATCCTATGAGATTTGCCTGCATGTCTGTTAGGCTGTTGACTTGACAATAAGAGCACACTTTCTCAGAAGGCTCTCTTTATTCCTTGTTCAGTTCAAGCAATGCACTGATGGGAGCTAGGAATTGCTGTGACACATGTTAAATAATTCAGCTCTGAGTACAGAAAGCTACAGACACACATGGAAGGTTTTTACTACCAAGTACTGTAATTTTTAGGTGGAAAAATCTTAGCCGCTTCCATATCTTACTAATCAATGAGTGCAATACTTGCAGCATTCAAAAATGTAGGTGTTGCACCTTTTTGTTTTTAGGATGGTAGGATGTTTTGAATAAATGAAACATGGGCTTTCCAAAGTGACCCTGAACAGTAACTTAAAGTATTAATTCAGTCATCCCATTTTTATGCCTGTATTTCCCTGCCCAGCAAACATGCAGTGCGGTATTGTTAAGTCCCTGTTACTTCGCATTACTGTACCTTTGAAGTATTAACCACTGTGAGCAGTTAAGGACTCAGTGCATGCTTAGTGTGCCAGCTGACACGTGTAGGATACAAACCAAACCACTTCAGAGTCTCAGGCAGCGGGGTTGAGGTGGTGTAAGTGGTTTTCATGGCTGGGATTCCACAATATGGTTTCTTTCCCCCCCACCATTTAGAGCAGAATTTCTCTCTTTGGAGAGGTGAATCACTCTAATGGCAAGCACGTTTTCACAGAAAGTGAAAAAGCCACGTTACTTTCCTATCTTATTTGTGCTAGAAACAAAAACAGTTTTATACAGTTCTCTGGGGAAGTTCCTGCAGTAAACCACATTATGCTGGGTTTGCTTGTCTCCATCTGCAGTTGGTACTGGGCTCTGGCCACAAAACGGTTGGCATTGTGCATTTTACTATAGGGATGGCAGTTGTGTTTCAACATAATTTGGAAAATTCAAGTACTGGAATACCTGGAGAATCAGATAATGTCTGAATTGGGTCCTCGGAAAGTGCTTCAATAAAGAACGATCCCTCTGTCTGAATAAATCTGTTAGTGCATTCTGCATGATCTTTTTTCTCCTGTGTTATAAAAAAATCTTACATCCAGAGCAAACTTGACATCACAGCAGCGGTAGCTGACAGTTTCACTCTGTGATGTCTTATTGCATGCGCTCAGCTTACTTGAGTGGTGAACTGCAACTTGCTGAAATGTGGAATATTAATTTGACTGTTATACTCTCAGGCTCTTCTTTACTGTACAAAAGGGATATGAGGTTGAGCAAATTGGCATCTTCAGCTACAGAAAGCTTTATCACCTGCACATTGTAAGAGATAATAATCTCTCTGACTTTCCAGAACACAATCTGGAATGCAGAATTCACTTTTTTCAACACACAGTTGGCAGCAGTGCCATTGAATAGTTTACCAGTTAAATGACGTGATACACTAACATAAAAAATATCAAGAAGGAAGTATTAGCAGTTTGATTTTTGACCATGTTGGATCTAGAGACAAGGTTGACTATTTTGCACTTCTGATTGAATCTACCCTGTAATTTGTTTTGCAGAGACCTCTATTTTCTTATTCGATTTTTTTTTAATTTACTGTTTTTCCAAAATCCCTTTGAAATATTGATGGGAGTCTAACCTGAGTCAGTGATGGTTTTTCTGTCCTTCATTTGAAAGTCTTCAGTGGGAATTTAGCTCAAAAGAACCTACTTCCCTTCTGCCTGAGAAGCCGTGTGTTTGTGAACACTTTAAAATTCCATCCGAGTAGCTGACATTGACCAGGATTCCATCACGGTGGAACCTAACCAGCTTTACGCCAGAGTGTAAAAAGTAGAAGGTAATTACATTACATTACGATATTATATTTAACAGATGAGTTACTTACATAGGTCACAATTTTTACAAAGGTTACAATTTTTATGTGAATATTTAGTGAGGCAATTGTGGGTTAAGTACCTTGCTCAAGGGCACAGCAGCAGTACCCCAGCAGGAACCAGCAACATTTTGGTTACATGCCCTGTTCCTTACCAATATGCTGCACTGCTACCCATTTTGAGAAATTTCGTCTTTTAAGGCTGCTTTCCTGTGAAATAGATGGCTGTTACTATAGACCTGGAATGCCTTCATTGATTCAGATTTGAAACAACCTTTATACTTTGTGAATATGTTGGTTACGTAGATATTTGAGAGATGCACCAAGGATTTACTGTTTCAGCAGTGCCACAGCACTGCCATGGAAACCCATGTCCCAGGAAGTCAGGGGCATTTGTACTGCAATTAGGGGTCGACCGATCATCGGGTCGTTAGATAATCAGGGCTGATATTTGCAAAATTTTGATTATCGGTCATCGGTATATTTTTATCTAAATTCCCGATAAAAAAAAACAACAACTTTTAAAAGCATCTCCTCTGTCATAAAAAAATTGCTATCGGCTAACATTCTGTCCACAAAATTCCCTCATTGGCCGAGACAGACAACGTTACCTGACCTTGAAAATCAAACGTTTTCAGCTGCTGGAAACAAGGATGGAAGCTAGCCTAAGTATCCAGTAAAATGGTCGTTGTGCTCAAACCATGCCGTTAACCAAATTGCACTAGGCTAATTGGACCTTTTTGAATCAGTATAAGTAGTCTACGCTTAAGCTAAAAAACAAGCTTGGAATGTTAAAGAAGTAAGGACTTGTAATAAGGACTAATTGGTGCACTTACGCTATAAATTGCAACAGTTTGACACTGCACATTTAACAAATAGTAATGTATATTTATTCTCTTTTTTTATTCAAGGTCTTTTTGTTATTCAAGTTGTACACAAACATAAGCATACATTAATGCATTCATTCACTCCGTTTCCCTTTCCCCATAATCCCACACCATAAAAAACCCTCCCTGTTGCACCGTACCGCTAGCACCGTAACCTAGCTGTCTTCACGTTCATGTTGGATAATCATTCTTACAATCCTAACATATCAGGTCTGTACAAAAAAGAAAATGAAGAAGTATTCATGGAAGTAGAATTTCAGTAGTATCCATCTTTTCTACATAAGACATAAAAGTAGGGATGCACGATATTGGATTTTTGCCAATATCCGATGTGCAAATATTTTCAAACTCATTTTGGCCGATTGCTGATACCGATGTAGTGTGTGTGTGTGTATATATATATATATATATATATATATATATATATATATATATATATATATAGATGCCGCGTAATTTGAAAATGGTCTCACTCCCCCCTCCGGAAGCAGAGAGAAGCTTATCTGTCTTATCATGATCGCTGTCTTATTTCCCATCGCATTCTCTCCTTATGGAGCCGCGATATTTATTTTGAATGAGCAGAGACAATAAAGTTACAGACTTTATTCGCTGTTCAGTGTCGTTGTGTAAGTGTACAAACACAAAAATTACGCCCTCTGTTCGAGTCCCAACGCAGGAACTAGGCGATTGCGGGTTGTCTTATTTTCCATTGCTGTCTCTGCTTCCGGAGCCGCGTTATTTAAAAATTTTCTCATTCCCCTTCCAGAAGCAGAGAAAAGCTTAGCAGCTAGGATCCTCCCAGGGTCAGAAACTTAGCTAGGGGTCGATCGAAACCATTAGGACCTCCGTTCGAGCCTCAAAGCACGAGCTCGGCAATCGCGGGCGGTCTTATTTCATTTCAAATAGCATTCTCTACTTACCGAGCCACGATACAACAGCCTCACGCCCCTCTGGAAGCAAATATAAGGTTAGCAGCACACAGCCAGCATCCTCCCAGGGTGAGAAACCTACCTAGGGGGTCGGTCGAAACCATTAGGACCTCCGTTCGAGTCCCTAAGCACGAGCTCGGTGATTGCAGGCGGTCTTGTTTCATTTCAGATCGCATTCTCTCCTTACGGAGCCGCGTTATTTAAAAATGGTCTCACGCCCCTCCAGAAGCAGAGAAAAGCTTAGCAGCACGCAGCTAGGATCCTCCCAGAGTGAGAAACTTAGCTATATATTTTACCCCTCCTGGCATCACTGGTGCTTTACAAGCATTGTAAATAGAAATTTTATCTGTTTCAGATATTTTGAAATATTTCCATACAGCTGACATGTTGAAGCTTGTTGCTGGCGTTCATAATAAACATTTAGCGTCATTGCGTGCGTATAGTTAACGCGTCACCTTATCGGCCAGGCACATCGGCAGAAATTTTCATATCTGCCGATGCCGATAATTAACTTCTTAAGTTTTTATCAGCCGATACCAATGTCGTGCCGATATCATCATGCATTCCTACAAAAAACGCTGCCATATGATATAAAACTTTAAAGCACATCCTCTCATAGAATATCTGATTTTTTCTAATATCCAATGGTGCATAACAATGGTGCATAATCCTTTATCCAAATTTTAAAGGTTGGAGGGAACTTTTCCTTCCACTTAAGCAAGACACGTCGCCTGGCCAACAGGGTTGTAAAGCTTATTATATTTTCAGCATGTTTAGTTAGTTGGAGATTCTGTGGAACAACCCCAAATATTGCGGTGGATAGGAGATGGTTCTATGAGTACTTTCAGGATCTCTGACAAAACTTTGAAAATTGATTGCCAGAAAGTACTCAGTTTTGGGCATAGCCAACACATATGTGAGAGGGTGGCTGGTGCTTGCTCACACCGGTCACATGTGGGGTCAATGTCTGTTGAAAACTTAGTTAAGCTAACCTTACCTTAGACCAATGTAAACGGTGAAGAATTTTGAATTGAATTATTACATGTCGAAAACAAATTGAGGAGGAATGTATCTTATTTATGGCATTTTGCCATGTTTCGTCTGTTAATTCTGTATCCAAATCCTCTTCCCATTGATTTTTTTGTTGACATCAAAGCATCAGAACTATACAAGTTTAAAAAAGAGTATATAGTGCCCATTACTCCTTTGAAATGTGTGTCGATTCCTATTATTGAATCTAACAGAGATTTGGATGGTAGGGAAGGAAGGTGGGTTGAGTTTGAAGATAATAAATTCCAAAGCTGCAAATATCTAAAAATGGGAGCATGGGATATTAAATTTTTGTACTATTTGTTCAAAGGACATAAAATTAACTTTGGTATAGAGATCTTTAAATGAAACAATCCCATTTCTAATCCAAGTATTAAAGTCTTGATCAGTGATAGAAGGTATAAACATGTTGTTATTAACAATAGGGGCTTTAACTGAAAATTCTATAAGTGAAAATGATTGTCTAAATTGTGTCCAAATCTTAAGGCAATGTTTTTGGATTGGAAGAGTAGCTGGATATCGGTTCAGGCAGTGGAGATATTTAACATAGCAGGGAGTGTAACAAGGCTGGTCCATAAGACAAGTTCTCTAACAGCAACCATTTAGGGATAGTAACATCAGACGATACCTTGGTCCAGTACAACATAGCCGTGATATTAGCTGCCCAATAATAATACTGGAAGTTAGGTAAGGCTAATCCGCCATCTTTACGTTGTCTCTGCAGTGTGGTTTTACGTATCCTTGGGTTTTTCTTATTCCAAATGAATGAGGTTACCAATTTGTCTATGAGTAAAAAAAGATTTAGACAAAGATAGGAAGACATTGGAATAAGTAGGCCTATAGAAATCTTGGCAAAACATTTGTTTTAATTGTATTTATTCTGCCCCCTAAAGATAGTGGTAATAATTCCCAACGCTCAAGGTCTTGTTTTAAGCGAGTTATAAGTGGAAGGCAATTGACTTTATATAATTGACTTTATCCAAATTCCTAAATATTTAAAATTATAAGTACTAACTTTGAAGGGAAATGAATTGAGATTAATCTGTTGGGTTGTTAAATTCACAGGCATCAACTCACTTTTTTGTAAATTAACTTTATATCCAGATATTTTGCCAAATTCATGTAAGAGAGCAGGAACTTTTGGAATACTAACTAAGGGGTCTGACAAATACAGAAGCATATCATCCACATACAAGGATACTTTATGTTCAGAGAGCCCTCTTTGTACACCTTTGACAGCAGTCTCACCTCGAATTGCAGCTGCCAATGGCTCAATCGCCACCGCAAACAAAAGAGGTGATAACAGGCAGTCCTGTCTAGTTCCGCAATGTAGTGGAAAGAAAGGTGATAAATTACTATCCGTGCGAATAGCTGCCAAGGGAGAGGAGTAAAGAACTTTACTCCAGGATATGAATCTTGGGCTGAATCCAAACCACTCCAGAGTATAAAACAGATAATCCCACTCCACCCGATCAAATGCTTTTTCAGCATCAAATGATATTAGTACTTCTGGGGTATCGGGAGGGGTGGGATCGTACAAGATATTATATATACGTCATATATTAAAGAATGAATAACATCTTTTAATAAATCCGGTTTGGTCGTCTGATATAATAGAGGGTGATACAGATTCTAGTCAATGGGCCAACATCTTAGCTGATATCTTACTGTCTACATTCAAAAGTGAAATAGGTCGAAATGAAATGCATTCTAAAGGACTCTTTTCTTTTTTAAGCGTAAGGGATATGACTGCCTGTTGCATTGTTGGAGGTAGGCTAAAGCACCAGAGTCAAATGATTCTTCAAAAACAGACAGCAAAATGGGAGCAGGCTGATTAGCAATTAAAAAAAAAAAAAAATCACTCCGAAACCCATCCGGTCCTGGAGATTTCCCATTCTGCAAAGATTTAGCTGCAGTAGCGAGTTCTATTTCTGAGAATGGTCTCTTCAGATCTGCTGCAATCTCTTCATCAACTTTTGGGGTTTCAATCTTATCAAAAAAAGGTCAAACAGAGATTCATGCTTATGTGATTCTGAGGTGTATAGTTCAGTGTAAAACTCATGAAAGCGCTGATTAATCTCAGAATGGTCTATACGTCTGAAACCTGTCTCATCATTTATCTCATGTATATGTTGATTTGCAGTCTTTTGTCGTAATTGGTGAGCAAGAATTTTTCCGGTCTTTTCACCATATTCATAGGTCCCACATCGCATTTTATTGATGAGGTTTTCTGTATATCTTGTTGATAACAGGTCAAATTCAGTTTGTAATGTCAATCTTTGTTTAAATAGGTCAGGTACTGGAGTATGGGCAAGCACTATATCTAAATCTAGGATACGATCTGCCAATTTTTGAAGGCGTTCATTTTGGGTTTTTCTAATCTGTGCACTATATGAAATAAAAATTTAACTTTTTAAAATATTTGAAATAACTTTTTAACTATTTAAAAACTTAAATATGCCTTCAATGACTCCCATATAATTGAGGATGCCATTCCTGGGGTCTGACTGTATTCTAGAAATTTAGTTATTTCAGTTGAGATAAAAGTAATGAAACTTTCATCTGACAATAATAATGTGTTAAGGCGCCAGGGACGGTAAATAGAGTGTGTAACTGGTACTTTAAGGCTATTGTTAAGGGAGCGTGGTCTGAAACAACTATTGCTTGATACTCACAGTTGCTAATTAATGGAAGAAGATTCTTATCCAGAAAAAATAGTCTATCCGCAAATAATTTTTAAGAATTGGTGAAAAGAAGGAATAATTTCTGGATGTAGGATTACGAAAATGCCAAACATCTAATATTCCATATGTTTTCAGAAATAATTGGATTGCAGCAGCTGATTTAGATGGAGCCACTGTTTTAGGTGAGCTGCGACCTAAAGTAGGTGACATTACACAATTTATATCTCCTCCTAAAATAAGATGATGTGTGTCTATACTTGGTAAAGCAGCAAAAAATTTGGTTAAAAAAAAGTACTATCGTCCCAATTTGGTGCATAAACATTAGCCAAGATAACAGGAATATTATATAATCTACCCACTACTATGATATAGCGACCTGCGGCATCGCCTTCTACCCTTGACGTAGAAAATTGGACATTTTTATTAATGAGGATAACTGCTCCTCTAGATTTCAAATTAAATTTGGAGTGGTAGGACTGACATATCCATCCTCCTCTGAGTCTAAAATGATCCACCGTACGTAAATGAGTTTCCTGAAGGAATGCAATTCCCACATTGAGTTGTTTCAGATATAAAAGTACCTTTTTACATTTGACAGGATGGTTTAAAGATTTAACATGCCAATTTATAAAATTCACTTGGCAGCCAGCTAGCCTATTCAGAGATGGATTAACCATACTTTAAAGATGAAATTACAAAAATTACATTTGAATACCTGTATATGCGTACAATATTTCCTTCCATGAACCTGACAATAAAGTAGACAGACAAGACTATCAAATAAAAATTTTGGTGCAGCAGATCCCCAACTTCTAATCCCTATTAGAACAAAATGTCCCTTTGACCCCATAGAACAAGAGTGCAAATCCCTAGCACCCATTAAAACAGGGTGACCCTTGAACCCCTCGCAACAGTATCCGCACATATAAGTGCTTGTAGTAGGAACACCAATCTAACAGGTAGCTTTGCTGTATGCTACAAGTATTGTAAAGGCACCAAATTAATAAAAGGAATATAATGCATCAACTCTCATTTTTCTAAAGCTATAACTATTAACCATTTAATAGTGACTGGTCCAACAGGTACCTATGCTGCTCGTGCATATTATAAAATCATCATAATAGTTCAACAAATATAACTCCAACCTACAGGGGAATTTCAAAGTAAATTAGTACTAAGATAACCAAAATGTCGGCTGTATAAATACACAGTTCTTTTGAGTACGACGAAATAGCCGCATGAATATACAATTTTTCCCAAGTGCAACTTGCATGGTCGCATACAGCCTCTCTTAGCACAACTGGAAATGGCTATTCGTCACTATTAGAAATTATACTACTAGAGGAAAATAAAAAAAGATGTTATACAAAACCCGACTTATTGTATCGTCATTAACTGAACAAAACTTAGTCCTATTCACTGTGTTGTCCCATCATGTAAAATGCTTGATTTCACATAATTCATCGCCGCCTCTGGGTCTTGAAATTGTTTTTCAGTTCCGTTGTATGTAATCC
Source organism: Megalops atlanticus (assembly GCA_019176425.1). NCBI lineage: Eukaryota > Metazoa > Chordata > Actinopteri > Elopiformes > Megalopidae > Megalops > Megalops atlanticus. Next base: position 1,740,754 of record CM032890.1, on the reverse strand, counting down.
GAAATCTTGCTGGATGGATAATGCCATATCGGATGCCTTCACACCCATGAAGCAGTTTTCTCACCTCATTGAATGCAGATCTAGCTTGAGCCACACTAGGTGGATAATCAGGGAATATGGAAATTGTGACCCCTTTGAAGTGCAGAGGACCAGCTTCTCCGGCTCGGCGGAAGATCTCGATGCAGTCCCGGTAATAATGTAGCTTAGCTGTAATGGCACGAGGTTTATCTCCGGGTTTTCTTGGTCGCAGTGTTCGGTGAGATCTATCAATCAGGGTATCTTTATCCATACCTAGGACTTCCTTGAGCAATTTAGAGACAGAGTCTGGGGAGCTTGAGTTCGGAGTTTCTGCTACGTTCAGTATTCTAATATTTGATCTCTTCATCCTTCCTTCCATGTCTAGGCATTTTTCACGTAGGCTGGTCAGCTCTGTCTTAAGTTTGCGGACATCAGATTGTAGTGATGATACATTGTTGGAGCATACGGATAGGTCCCGCTCCACCTCTGACAGTTGTTTTCATCACCACCAGTTCAGAGCGTATTGATGTGGTGGTGCTAACAACTTCTGTTTTAACTGCTTGGAGTTCAGTTTTAACCAAAAAAAGAGAGAGAAGTTTCATTTGATCTTTTTTATCTTTATTTGACTGTCATAGTGGTGAGCGATGTATGCCTGAAAACATATGACTAAGTAAAGAGGGTTTGTAATCAAGTCCATGTTGTCACAGCCTATTTTTTTCCACACTGAAAAAAACCATGTTAAAAGCGTTCAAATATCGGCCTGAAATATCGGTTATGGTCCTCTTTTTGTCACAGATAATTGTTATCGTATCGGCCCTGAAAAAACCATATCGGTCGACCCCTAACTGCAATACCTAGTTTTCTATTAAAAATGATTTGCTGTGGATACCCCTCAACCATTTGGCATCTCTCTCAGAAGGATCAGGGGCTGTTTATGAGGACAGGAGCCTGGCGATAACGGTTCCACTGGATTCCCAGTGTTCTGTGCTGAGACATGCTACTCTGCTTTGAAGGGATCGTTATGCAGGTTCCTTATTGGGTAATGGTGGCAGAAGGGGATGTGAACATCTCTTCCTGTGGGTTTTAGTGTTTTGGTAGAGGTGGTCTGTACCCTGCCCCTCCCCAGCAGTAAGAATGACAGTGAAAGGAGGCCCATTCCTCACCACATTCTTCTGAGTGTAACCCGCCAAAGCTATGGTCCAGAGATCCACAGGTAGGAGCGTGGAGGCACCGGTCTGAGATCTGTGTGACACCCTTTAAGCGGTTACTCATAACAGGACTTTGCAGGTTTTTACTAGGGCTGCCCGCTGAAAGTCGACGAGTCGAATCATCTGTCAGAGACCCGTCAGTCGACTGAGATTCTGCAAGTCGAGCAGTTGTTTTTTTTTTTTTGGTCAGTCAGTGTACATTACAATAACAGGATAAAACAGACAGAACTTTACAAAAATGCACAGGGATAACATTTCAATGAGGAATTATAAATAAGGGGAATCATAAATATATTTTTATATTCTAGCAGGACTAGCTGGCGCGCTTGCTAAAAAAAAAAATCCACGTGACAACATGCTCTGGTGGATAACTGATGAGAGAAGCTTAAAGTAATTCAGCCCTGGACTTGCTCGGGAATTAAAGTATATTTGGCTACGATTCTCAAGTTCTGTCTACAGCTGAGACTACCTCTTTATTAGTTAATGTGCATGGACTTTACAAACAATTATATTCTTCTGAATATACCTCACGTAGCAAGTTTTATCATTGCATTTAATGCAGCTAGCTAGCTAGCTAGCTAGGTACAACTTGGACATCAGTGGGCCTGAAGTTCCCTTTAACCCGCTAGGTAGCCAGCTAGCTTGCTTGCCTTGATAACGGAACACAGCTAACATTGAAAACTTGTCTCATTTTATTTAGCGTTAATTAAAAAAACAGCGGTGACAATGCAATATTTTACTTAGGATAGATGAGCGCGTTGTTGGTAAGCTTACGCAACTAAGCTCTGTTTGAACTAATCGTGACGTGACTTTGTCAGTGTCAAAGTAAAGGATTAGGCTACATACAAACATGTGTCATTGAAAACTGCCGTGCAACATGCCTTAACAGCAAAAGCATTCATGAAATTATGGTATCTTGTTATTGAAATAACGTTCATTTCTCAGTCGTCCCAGCTGAACCATTTCATCAGATGATAGTCTATTTACAAGGCTAATTTAACCCTTTCACAGGTAACTTATTTTTTATGCTTTGTAGCGCCCGTGTTACATTACATGGTTTGTTGTGTTTTCATTAGCGTTATTAAGCTTCTCATAGTTTTCAGTTAGCATTTGCTATATTTTTAAATGTTAAATCGCTATTTCCTCAAAGCTAAAATTAGGCAGAATCTAGTTCCAATCTAGTTTTCTATTCCCCACAGTTTTAGCATATGCGCTAAATGGCTAATGACACTGGTGTGACCATACGCGCGAAAGGGAGATAAAAAAAAAATATGAAAAAAAGGAGCGAATAATCGAATTGTCGTATTGAACAGCCAAATCTGATTCGACTGACAAAATTCTGAGTCGGGTACAGCCCTAATTTTTACAGATGCAGCCAAGCTCACACCTGTTCTGTTTTGGTGGTCTTTTTAAGACAGACAGAGGATGTTGCAGCTCTGAGATCTGTTTCTGTGTGAGTGAAGTGATTGACAGCAAGCTGCATGGGGACAAATGGGTAAAAAAAGGTGTGGGAAAGGAGGACTGTGTATCATCTTTACCGATGATAGACCACACATTCTCTCACATTCCCAGTCCCTCTTGTGTGCAGTTATACACTCACTGAGCACTTTATTAGGAACACTATACCAATACTGGGTAAGGCCTCCCTTTGCTCTCAAAACAGCCTCAATTCTTCGTGGCATGGATACCACAAGATGTTGGAAACATTCCTTTGAGATTCTGGTCCATGTTGACATGACTGCATCACGCAATTTCTGCAGATTTTTCCACTGCACATTCATGCTGCAAATCTCCCGTTCTACCACATCCCAAAGATGTTCTATTGGATTCAAATCTGGTGACTGGGAATGTCACTGAGGAGCATTGAACTAATTTGCCATGTTCAGGAAACCAGTTTGAGATGACTTTTGCATTGTGACATGGTGCATTATCATGCTGGAAGTAGCCATTAGAAGATGGGTTAATTGTGGCCATGAAGGGATGCACATGGTCAGCAACAATACTCAAATAGGCTGTGGCATTCAAGCAATGATTGATTGGTATTAACGGGCCCAAAGTGTGCCAAGAAAACATTCCCCACACCATTACACCACCGCCACCAGCCTGGACTGTTGACACAAGGCAGGATGGGTCCATGGATTCATGCTGCTGGCGCCAAATTTAGGAGATGACTTACATTCTGACCCTACCATCTGTGTGCCTCAGCAGAAATCGAGATTCATCAGACCAGGCTACGTTTTTCCAGTCTTCAACTGTCCAGTTTTGGTGAGCCTGTGCCCACTGCAGCCTCAGCTTTCTGTTCTTGGCTGACAGAAGTGGAACCCGACGTGGTCTTCTGCTGTTGTAGCCCATCTGCCTCAAGGTTCGATGTGTTGTGCATTCTTAGATGCTTTTGTGCTCACCACAATTGTACAGAGTAGTTATCTGAGTTACTGTAGCCTTTCTGTCAGCTCGAACCAGTCTGGCCATTCTCTATTGACCTCTCTCATCAACAAGGCGTTTCCGTCCGCAGAACTGCTGCTCACTGGATGTTTTTTGGTTTTGGTACCATTCTGAGTAAACTCTAGAGATGTGTGAAAGATGCATGAAAATCCCAGGCAGGAGATCAGCAGTTACAGAAATACTCAAACCAGCCCGTCTGGCACCAACAATCATGCCACGGTCAAAATCACTGAGATCACATTTTTTCCAGATTCTGATGGTTGATGTGAACATTAACTGAAGCTCCTCACCCGTATCTGCATGATTATATGCATGGCACTGCTGCCACACGATTGGCTGATTAGATAATTGCATGAATAAGTAGGTGTACCGCTGTTCCTAATAAAGTGCTCAGTGAGTGTATATGTGGAAGTGTATTTCAGAGTTTTATGTAATTTGATATGTGGAAGTTTACTTGCATGCTTGTGGCATGTGTAGTGGCCAATGTCCAAAATTAGCTGAAGCCACTGTTTTTGCAGGCTGATGAATTTAATTCTGACTCCTATCTTTATTTTGTGTAATCTGTGCTAGCTAGCAATGATACTCACAACTCATAACGTTGCCACTCATTTCTTCCAAACATTTACTTGACTACTGGTTACGTTCTGTTTACTCTGATTTTCGCTTTACTGATTTCGTGGTTGATGGTGACTTACGGTCAAAAGCTTATTGTTTCTTCAGACCGCATCTAACTCTCAACTCTTACCATCTAAACTAACTTTAACGTTTTGCACATGCGCAATAAACATACTACTAACCATTAACTATCAGTGCACAAATAAACATGAATACAACAGTTGTACCTGCACAAAATGTCCTAAATCATATTAAACATAAAGCAAATGACACCATTCAAACAAAAAAAAAATATCATTGCATTAACTATACAACTTTCTATGAGATTGGCTCTTACAGCATGTATAAGCATTATATTTGGAATGGTTTATTACTTATGTTGCACATATTGCTCTGCACTTACATGTCAGTCTAGGCACACATTTGTGATCTCAGCATTGTGTTTGGCACAGACGCTCTTTCAAACGTAGTTGGTGGTGTCCTATTTATGCAGCTGTTTATGCCACTTTATAAGATGCACTGTCTAAGTCGCTCTTGATAAGAACAGCAGCGAAATGACAATAATGCAATGTAGGGTAATGTACCATTCATAGCCTTACTGCAGAGGACCACACTCAGAATGTGTGGGGAAAAGTTAAGGTGGCGGTCATGCCATGAAATGGGCTTTATTTCTTTTTGGATAAGTTAAGTCACAGTTGAAGAGAGAAGTAGCCCTGATTGTGTTCTCAAACAGAGGCTGGACCCTACTTGGTTGTACGTTCTCACGAGGCCACGAGTACCGTTCAGCCTACACGGTGGGCTGTAGCTTCCATCAGGAGGATTTCTCTGCCGACTACAGTCAGACGGTGGTAGAATCACATTAAACGTGACCGAGGGGGACTCATACTTCATTGTTTTGTGACAAGGTAAATGAACTGGGATTTACGAATGTACAGGGAATATATTTCATTCTGTCCTTGTGGCTTTAGGGAGGAAGAGGCCACACTATTTGTTTTCAGAGTGTAAGTGCCTTCTGCAAAGGTAGGAAGTAGACTAAATGAAGTCTTTTTAAGTAGCTCGCTGTGTCTTGCGCTGTCTCTTGTGACAAAGAGTGATAGCCTTTTATCCCATTTTTTCACATATTACTTAGCCATTTTCTGTTAGTAGCGACACCTTCTCTCTCTCTCTCTCTCTCTCTCTCTCACACACACACACACACACACACACGCACCCTGCATTTAAATTCAGATTTGGGGAGCATGCAGGGTAGCTCTTTATTAGGGGATTGCTGTTGTAGCCTGACTTGATTTTGATGACATGAAAATGTGTGATATTAAATATAAAGAAGCCTGAAAAACAGCTGCACAGCCAGTGAATGGTGTTTATGTGGGCATTGTGAGATGTGTAATGTAGCTGAAAGGCATTATGGGAGATGCACTAGCTGCAGCACAGGTGCATGGCCTGCACCACAGTCCTATGCAGAGATGCGGGGGGGTTGTGCAGCTGGGGGCTGTATGTTGATACTGCAGTAGAAGTCCCCCTGAAAGCCTCAACAGCAAAATTTTTGGGGGTCTCTGGAAAAATCTTTAAAAAAAATTATTTGTCACTTGCAGTTGTCACTATATATTTAAGGGTTAAATATTCCACATTGTTCTTCAATTCACCAAATAGCCTTAATGTAAATCATGCAGTTTATCTATACCTTTGTAAAAGTTACAGCAAATGCGTTTCAGTGCTAACAAAAATCAAATGTAGTCCTCAGAGTCTGATGTAGTTAGGTTTATTGTATACACTGGTGCTTGAAAGTTTGTGAACCCTTTAGAATTTTCTATATTTCTGCATAAATATGACTGAAAACATCATCAGATTTTCACACAAGTCCTAAAAGTAGATAAAGAGAACCCAATTAAACAAATGAGACAAAAATATTATACTTGGTCATTTATTTATTGAGGAAAATGATCCAATATTACATATCTGTGAGTGGCAAAAGCATGTGAACCTCTAGGATTAGCAGTTAATTTGAAGGTGAAATTAGAGTCAGGTGTTTTCAATCAATGGGATGACAATCAGGTGTGAGTGGGCGCCCTGTTTTATTTAAAGAACAGGGATCTATCAAAGTCTGATCTTCACAACACATGTTTGTGGAAATGTGTCATGGCACGAACAGAGGAGATTTCTGAGGACCTCAGAAAAAGAGTTGTTGATGCTCATCAGGCTGGAAAAGGTTACAAAACCATCTCTAAAGAGTTTGGACTCCACCAATCAACAGTCAGACAGATTGTGTACAAATGGAGGAAATTCAAGACCATTGTCACCCTCCCCAGGAGTGGTTGACCAACAAAGATCACTCCAAGAGCAAGGTGTGTAATAGTCCGCGAGGTCACAAAGGAGCCCAGGGTAACTTCTAAGCAACTAAAGGCCTCTCTCACATTGGCTAATGTTAATGTTCATGAGTTCACCATCAGGAGAACACTGAACAACAATGGTGTGCAAGGCAGGGTTGCAAGGAGAAAGCCACTGCTCTCCGAAAAAAATATTGCTGCCGTCTGCAGTTTGCTAAAGATCACGTGGACAAGCCAGAATGCTATTGGAAAAATGTTTTGTGGACGGATGAGACCAAAATAGAACTTTTTGGTTTAAATGAGAAGCGTTATGTTTGGAGAAAGGAAAAAACTGCATTCCAGCAGAAGAACCTTATCCCATCTGTGAAACATAGTGGTGGTAGTATCATGGTTTGGGCCTGTTTTGCTGCATCTGGGCCAGGACGGCTTGCCATCATCGATGGAACAATGAATTCTGAATTATACCAGTGAATTTAAAGGAAAATGTCAGGACATCATGAACTGAATCTCAAGAGAACGTGGGTCATGCAGCAAGACAATGACCCAAAGCACACAAGTCGTTCTACCAAAGAATGGTTAAAGAAGAATAAAGTTAGTGTTTTGGAATGGCCAAGTCAAAGTCCTGACCTTAATCCAATAGAAATGTTGTGGAAGGACCTGAAGCGAGCATTTCATGTGAGGAAACCCACCAACATCCCAGAGTTGAAGCTATTCTGTACGGAGGAATGGACTAAAATTCCTCCAAGCCGATGTGCAGGACTGATCATCAGTTACTGGAAATGTTTAGCTGCAGTTATTGCTGCACCAGGGGGTCACACCAGATACTGAAAGCAAAGGTTCACATACTTTTGCCACTCACAGATATGTAATATTGGATCATTTTCCTCAATAAATAAATGACCAAGTGTAATAATTTTGTCTCATTTGTTTAATTGGGTTCTCTTTATCTACTTTTAGGACCTGTGTGAAAATCTGATGATGTTTTAGGTTATATTTATGCAGAAATATAGAAAATCCTGAAGGGTTCACAAACTTTCAAGCACCACTGTATGTTTCGAATCACATACAGTAAACTGGGCTGGTCCGCACGGAGCAACTCACTCACACCCTCTCTGAGACAATGTTTGAGGCACTTTCTGAATTTCCCTTCTTTTATGCTGTTCCCTTAGCTCCTCCTGTTGTGGGGTTTAAACTCAAACTCCTCCTTCAGTTTCACACCCCTTCTCCCAATAAACGATTATTTCCCACTCTGGCATTATACCCACTTAATAACCTACCACCTCTTGTACACCATTATCTTCAAAGCCATACATATCTAAAATATAAAAATGAATAAATAATGCCAATCCTGCCTTGGCTGGACACTAGGGCTGGATATCGTTTAAAATTTTTCAGTATCGGTGCCGATACCGGTACCTGGAATTCAGTGCTGGTACCAAAAACGATACTTTTTTGGGTACCTCATTATGCTCATTGTTGCATAAACTAAGGTTAACTAAATAAATAAAATAGTTTAATAAATAAAATACTCTTAAAGATATGGAAAGAACGTAACTGCTTCCCTTTATTGCCGAAACCATGGCGTCCAGTGCACCGCACCGCATCAATTTTCCGATGACCTTAAAGGGGATATTTGTGCCTTTTTCTACCCAAAGGGGTTTACAGTCATATTTTCGATCCATTTATAACAATAATGCCTAAGGTAGGTAGCTAATGCTAGCTAGCAATGATTTGTGAATCCGTGTAGCCTGAACTAGCTAACGTCAGAGAAAATGCGGATTATGAAAAAACAAAGACTTCATTTGTAGCAAGCGAATAACGCGTAATTTTTATGTAATAGCTTTATATGCAGCTCACAGGGATTAAAATAACAATTATATATACATAGCTTCATAACGAATCATACTGAAATCAATATAGCTGCCCAGCAAGGTAGCAAGCACAATTATAAGTGACAACAGTCGCTGCAATGTTCTGCTTTTAGGCACTGACAAACGTTTGCAGCTAGCACTATTTTTGTCTGAGATTTTTAGCTGAGAACTCATTACAATGAGGAAACTAGCTACATATGTACGTATCGGAACTGTTTATGATAGCCTTCGCTACGAGACCGTCTGCGCTCATTATCACTGACTGGCAAGTGCTAGCTCGATCCCTATATATCTCCATGTTCATACGCAGTTCAGTAACCATTAAAGTTAAAGCTACTTTACCACTGTAAATTCTTGTAGGCTATTCTTCAGTTATACATGTTCCATTAACTTCGCTGACGAATTGTGTCAAGTAAAATCACGCCTTGATTCTTATTCTTATATGCATTATGGGTGTAACTTGGTTGAAAATATGACTGTAATCCCCTTAGTTTGGTGGGAAAAGACAGTTTCCCCATTGTAATCAATGGGGAGTGGACATGTTGTGGTGCGCTAGCTTCCATTCTGGTGTCTGCAACTTCTGAGTCGCTCTACCTCTTCAGTCTCTATACACAATCTCTTTTACAGCTTCCGAATATAGCCTACCTAGCCCCTAGTCATGTATAGCTAACATTAGCTAGCTCATTCTCCCACACACTCCCCGTTAGCAACATTAGGTATCAAGTATTTAACGCTGGCTAGTTTGCTAAAAACGTCTGATATTTGTTGAACGATCAAACGAAAATTTCTTTGTGAGTAAAGCCTTAAATGAGAAAGCTAACAGGGAGTCCTTATCACAAAGTACTGAAATGTAGCACCGAATGCGTAAACAGATTTCAATACTCGGTAGTACCGACGTTATTTGGTCGGTGCTTTAGAAGTACCGAGCCTCGATACCCAGCCCTACTGGACACCAGTATTGCCAAGGCCACACATACCTGATATAAAAAATAATATGAAAATAACTGTCCTTACTTGACCTGTTCTGCCTTGGCTGTATCCATTACATTACATTACATTTAGGTCATTTGGCAGACGCTTTTATCCAAAGCGACTTACAAGTGAGGAACAGCAAGCAAGCTACAGTAGTGTAGAAGACCTTAGCGTAAGCTTTAAGTGCAACCTAACACAACTAAACTCAACTAAGTAAGTCAAGGAAAGTAGAAAACAAAGGTAAACAAGGTGAAAGGTGAAAACAAACAAATAGTTACAGGAGAAAAAAGTGCGAGGCAAAAAGTGCGCAGAGATGGAATTGTGTTGGAGTTGTAAGAAGTGTTTAGGAGAGGAGGAGCTCTCGGAAGAGCTGGGTCTTCAAGAGGCTCTTGAAGATAGAGAGGGACGCCCCTGCTCTTATGGCACAAGGTAGGTCATTCCACCAGCGGGGAACTACATGTGAGAATAGTCTGGACTGAGATTGCCTTGTGTGTAGGGATGGCAATGCTAGCCGACGTTCCTGGGAGGAACGTAACGGACGAGAAGGAGCGTAAGCCTGTATCCCCTAAAGAACCCCTGTTTGTGACCCCCCTTCACAGAGTCCACTTCATTTACACTTACTTACACTTCTTTTAGTTTTTATATTTTCTCATACTCAAGGTCCATCTTCTGGGCAATGCTCCCAATTTTCATTAACAGCCCCGGCGACAGGCCTTATATTGTGACTTATTGCATGCAGATATCTCACAGCTGCCCCCCCTCAGTCTTTTCTACACTTCTAACCCTTCTTTTACTTTCTGCTTACATACATACAAAGTATGATAAGTTATGTATATTGTTTATTTAAGGCTAACATATTGGATTGTCTGGTTTCCTTATACACTTCCAGACCTCCTCATAACATGCAGATATAGAATACATGGCTGATTAATGTGTCAATAACTGTGGGCTATGCTTATGAGCTGCGTACTAAACTATTTTCCACCACATTCTGTTCTCCAACGTTCTCCAACATAGGGCTGACATAACATCCCACTCTGTAAGAAAAATAAACACAAAATAATGTATCGTCATACACGGATCCATAAGTTTTGTCTGATGTTACCCAAGTTGCCAGATCGTCTATGAAACACAATCTACACACACAATTCACACACTACATACAATTATTTATTTACTTATTTATTTACTATCCACCTCCTAAGGTTAGTCTGACTGACTGTGTTTGCATGATGGGCCCTAGCCAGGGCAAATTATGAGTACAGCAGGTTTATTTTATAGCTGTACATTTGTACTTTTTTTACCCAGGAAAATTTGTAATTCTAATAGGCTATTGTGTACCAAAAATGTAGGCTAAACATCCCTTCTTTCTTACCACCAGCTCACTTTTAAGGTATTTTGAACCATTCCTGTAAAATCAGTAGGCTAGTCCCTTCTTGTGAGCAGAGATGTTTCTGTTATGGACATGAATGGGTTAAAAAAGACAGTGGCCCGAGGTGACCAACGTTGGCTAGCCAATCTTAGCTAGCTAACCTTGAGTACTGTAAGTTAGTTGATATAGCAACATACAGTAACTCTGTTGGACCACATTGCACAGGTAATGTTAATTTTCAAAGCTGTCGAATTATCAGGCTAACCAGTGCTGTAAGATGAAATCACATTAACAAGAAGCAGAATACCAGCCAGTGCTGCGCTTGTGATTACTGAAGAGGTTGTTATAGTTTGGTTAACGTTACAAGCTGCTAGCTAGCTGTTTCAGAGACGTTTGACAGTGGCCTCACTGTTGCTTGGCAACAGAGCTACGCGCTGCCTGCTACCACACTCTCTCCCACTCTTTCCTCAGCAAACACAGTTTTTCTGAACCTTATAGGGCAGGCTCTTCCTGAATCCTTTTTGTCAATTAGTAAACCATACAATGCAGTATTATATCCAGCGTTTGATAACAGTGAGTGTTAGCTAGCAGGCCTAGCTAACTAGCTAGCTATCATTAGATTACATTAGCTAATGCTAGCTAATTAGCTAGCTAGCTCGATAATGTTTAGCTGATACAAAATGTCATTCGGAAGCGCTGCTGTCCCACAGGTAGTGAACGGACCGGTTCAACAGATATGTGAACATGGTAAATATGTAACGTTAATATGTACAGTCTAGGGTGACCATATTTTGGTTTTCACAAAAGAGGATAATAGTTAGTAGACACTAAAATGTTACTCACTGGTAGGCTCTCATTGTTCTTATCCCTCCAACTATCAGATATGACAGAAACGTGGTCACTTATCAATGAGGAATAAGTTCTAATTGGCTGAAATAAGTCTTATTTGGCGGATCGATATGACCATAGGCCTTATAGAGAATTTGCTCAGATTTGTTGACTATTCTGCCTAGGCTATGCTCTAACATTAGCCTAATAAATGCGTTGGCAGGGGGATTTATAACGATGTCAAAACACTTTCATTCACAAAACTAAAAAAGTGTATTTCCTGAAGAAAATGCAGAGTGTGCTTGCAACCTGGCAGCGAAAACATGGTAACGTATATGAGGCGATCGCTAGGATGTGGCTAAGTGGTTGCTAGGCTGTTGCTAGGTGGTTGCTAAGGTATATAAGGTGGTTGCTAGGGTGTTGCTAGGTGGATACTAGGGCGTTGCTAGATGGTTACTAAGGTATATGATTTGGTTGCTAGTGCATTGTTGGGTGGTTGCTAGGGTGTTGCTAGGGTAAACAATATGGTCGCTGGGGCAATGCTAGGGCGTTGCTGGGCGGGTGCGAGGGTGTTGCTAAGTGGTTGCTAGTTGGTTGCTAGGGTGTTGCTGGGTGGTTGCCAGGGTGTTGCTAGGGTGTTGCTAAGTGGTTGCTAGTTGGTTGCTAAGGTGTTGCTGGGTGGTTGCTAGGGTATACAATATGGTCGCTGGGTGTTGCTAGGGCGTTGCTGGGTGGTTGCCAAAGTGTTGCTAAGTGGTTGCTATGTGGTTGCTAGGGTGTTGCTAGATGGTTACTAAGGTATATGATTTGGTTGCTAGTGCATTGTTGGGTGGTTGCTAGGGTGTTGCTAAGTGGTTACTAGGGGGTTGCTAGGGTAAACAATATGGTCACTGGGGCAATGCTAGGGCGTTGCTGGGCGGTTGCCAGGGTGCTGATAAGTGGTTGCTAGGGTAAACAATATGGTCGCTGGGCGTGGCTAGGGTGTTGCTGGGTGATTGCCAGGGTGTTGCTAAGCGGTCGCTAGGGTAAACAATATGGTCGCTGGGCGTTGCTAGGGCGTTGCTGGGTGGTTGCCAAAGTGTTGCTAAGTGGTTGCCACTTGGTTGCTAGGGTGTTGCTGGGAGGTTGCCAGGGTAAACAATATGGTTGCTAGGGGCACACCCACCTTTGGTGAGTGTTGGGTCACATGACCCAAAGCAGCATTTGAGGTCCTGTGGCTATTGGTCAAATGGTGACCGAGTGGTAAGACTTCGAAAAATGAATTGAAGTCAATGGGAGGATGGAGGGATGAGTGAATGACAAAAAGATAAGTGCGGGTCAGTATGGCTTTCAATGACTGTTGGGTGGCATGACCTGAGGCAGCATGTGAGGTACTGTGACCGTAGGCCGAAAGGTGACCGCGCGGTAAGACGTTGAAAAATGAATTGAAGTCAATGGGAGGATGGAGGGATGAGTGAACGACAAAAAGAGGAGTGCAGGTCAGTATGGCTTTCAATGAGTGTTGGGTGGCATGACCTGAGGCAGCATGTGAGGTACTGTGACCGTAGGCCGAAAGGTGATTGAATGGTAAGACTTTGAAAAATGAATTGAAGTCAATGGGAGGATGCAGGGATGAATAAATGAGTAAAAGACGAGTGCGGGTCAGTGTGTGTTTCAGTGAGAGTTTGGTGGCATGACCTGAGGCAGCACATGTGCTACTGTGACCATAGGCCGAAAGGTGACCGAGCGGCAAGACTTTAGTCAATGGCAGGATGGAGGGATGAATAAATGAGTAAAAAAAAACGGATTTAAAAAATGACAAAAAGACGAGTGCGGGTCAAAACGGTCTTGGATGAGTGTTGGGTGGTTTGTCCCGAGGCAACATGTGAGGTATGGTGGCTCTGGGGTGAAAAGTGAGCGAGTGGGAGAAGAAAAAGAATAAAACCTAAAGAATAACAATAGTCTGCTTGCAAAGCACACTAATAAAACTAAAGAATAACAATAGTCTGTGCGGGTAATAAAATCTAATCTAAAAATAAAATCTAATAAAATCTAATCTAAAACACTAATAAAATCATGTTCATTCACACACACATATAATGCAACACGTCAGCCTGAGAGGGGAAAAAATTACCCAGGTCCAGATCTCGGCGACCTCATAGCTGGCTACGGGGGGGCTCTGACAGGCAGCGGGAATTGATTAAACAGTAGTATTAGCTAGCCAGCCCGTTAACATAATATTGCGTTTTTGTATGATTACCATTGATATAATATATCACAAAAAAACATTTCAAGCCCTCTTGTGGGACATTTCAAACGCTGTTGGGGGCCCTCTGGTGGCCACGGGGGCCCTAAGCAGGTGCTTAGTTCGCTTGTGCATCGGGCCGGCCCTGCCTTACCCCCAAACCGGTGTGATTAGAACACTAGATTAGAACGGCTATTTTTTCCTATGTTATACTTGCTTTTTGAGTCAGCCAAGCAGCGCGATTGCATTGATGCATCCATGGATAAAGCCAGTTTATTCATCTGGATAGAGATGAGTATATGAATATTTGCGAAATAAGGTCAAATGAGCTGTCATAACCAATTACTAGAACAGCAGGTGTGCACGAGCTGAAATAAGTCACGCCGAGGAGCAGTTGGAAATATTTTACAACTTGCGTGTGAAAGGGTTAATCGTGTATTTCGCAGATTGCGGTGATATGCTGTGCAAAGCTCACCAGACATTATGTTATGCAAAGCTAACAGACAACTGATGTCTGATATTGTCTCTCGGTGCTGTATTTGACTGTTTGCAAAATTGTGCCAGCCTTTCATTTTCTGTAATTTGATGAAGGCGCTAAACTTATGTCCTTGTTGGGAGGAGCCTTTTTATGTGGCCAAAACAGGAAGTGGCGTAATCCATAAGGGCTTCCTCATATTGCTGTCAGACTGGGGACCCCCAAATAAAAGTTTGTTTTGCAGATGTCAATAGTGTAAAGGCTAGGGTTTCGTTTCTTTCTCTGGTAATGGCATATCCTCAGTACGAGGCTCACTGATGGAGCAGCAGTTCACCGGTCCATAGAAAAAAATCATTGGTTTTCAAAATCGAGCAAGTAGCATGTGGAGTAGCTGGCTAGCACTTCTCACAGAAAAATGAAACAGAAAGAGCAAATGTTAAAAAAAGCCCAAACATTTGTTTATTAAAAAAAGGAACCAGCTAGTGCACACAGCCAAACCTACTCAGTCTCCTAAAACTGCCTCAAACCTGTATCGAACAAGCTTGATTAGACAGGTGACGCTTGTTAACCAGTAGCTGGCTCCAGACAGACAATTACAAACTGACAACTTACCATGAAACAATTAACTAGTTGGTGTATCTGAAGTGAAAAGAGTTCAATTACTGCCAAGGGTGAACATTGAAAGACAAGATCCGTAAACATTTAAAACACAAACAACAGTTTTGGGGAACAGAGGGCTGTACTGCGAAGCAAGGTAACTGGCTTATCCAGGCAACTTCAGGAGTAAATTTGTGACATTGGGTGTAACTTCCCGATTAACCCGTACTACGAAAGGTGGATAAGTCTTACCCGAGGTATGCTGTCATGGCAATGTATGCTGCATCTCTGAACTGCTCCGAGCAGGTTATCTTCGCAGTTAACTCGATGTTACCCTATATCAGCACCGCCCCTTCCGCCCACAATCTTGTCAAGAAAAATGCAGGCACGTTTGGAAGACCCAGTTGACATTGGCGCACTGATTGTGAGAGGCTCACACCTCAGGGCGAGGGTGTTTAGAGACCGTCAAAATCCTCTAGCTTACCCCGATGATGTTCTCTATGAAAGATTGATTCTCATCTGAGGGAATTTAGTATCTTTGCTGGCTTCTAGGGCCAGATGTCTCCAATGGCACTGGCCAGAGTAATGCCCTCACTGTTGCACTCACAGAGCAAGGCACACAGACAGTGTGCCTTGCTCTGCGATGTTTTGCCAGCGGACACTTCATGTATTCCATTGGTGATGCTGAACATCTGAGCAAGAATACTGTATGCCGTGCAGTTTGCAAGGTGGTACATGCTCTCGCTAAACTGCTGGATGCATTTGTTGTGTTCCCTGACCATTTAAGCGTTCTAAAGATCAAAGAGGCTTTTTATGAGGTTACAGGTAATTCACAATATAAAAATACTTGATCTATTTTTAATATGCATAGGCTAGGCCTATATACAGAACACATTTTTTTCCATAGGAATCCCAAGGGTGATTGGTGTGATTGACTGTACGCATATCCCCTTTACCGCCCCTGGGAGAACATGAGGGGAATTATGTGAATAGGAAGTCATTTCACAGCATCAGTGTTCAGGTATTTGTTCATATCAAACTTCTACTTATATTCAAGACAATTAAGACACATTAGGTGGTGGTTTTCTTACAATGGTAGTATGTTAAAATGGCCTGAAATCCTTTGTCAGATGACATGTGATCCCCATTTAATGGTGACCAGTCTGGAGGCTGGGTGACCTGGGTCGGTGCATGATTCACGCATTTTTCCGGAATCCACTCTTGGTCAGAGATTTGAACAAGGTAAGACAACCACCACCCTATATTTCACACATCATGCTGTATTGTGACAATTTCTTTCTATCATTCCAAGGGCGTTTTGATGGTCTGCTGCTTGGGGACAGAGGCTACCCATGTCTGCGTTACCTGATGACCCCCTATCCTGACCCACAAACAAGGGAACAAATAAAATATAATGTGGCTCACAGTAACACAAGGGTCAGGATAGAGATGACATTTGGGGTCATCAAAGCACACTTTGCTTGCCTGCAAGGCTTGCGGGCGTGTCTGGAGTGGGCATGTGAGGTGGTGTCAGCATGTGTGGTGCTCCGTAACATTGCCACTATTAGAAAAGAAAGCACCATGCCAGCTGCCGATGGCACCAAATGTAGTGGACCCAGTGACGTTGGATCACCCAACAGGAAGAGCCGTTAGAGAGGCCATCACAAATCAATTTTTCCTCCAATAAAAAAAGACACATGAAATTATTCTTTTTTGATTCATGTATTTGTTTATTGGCATTCTCCCTTTCCTAAAAATTAAAAGAAAAAAAGTTAGATGGTAGAGACATATTGATCAAAAGATGGCCAATGTATAGCAATACCTTTTTCTAATGTTCCACTTTTTCTATTTCCAGTTTAAGTTTTCTTATTTGTAGCATTTTTTTTCTGGCAGTCGAGCTCAAGCATACGCTTATAGAGCGACCACACATTGACAGATCCAGCCTGCACAGCAAAACACATTGAGAGAACAAACATGGCATGCAGGATTCAGCATCATTATGTTACATATTGTCAGTATGAATAATCCTTTTAATAGCAAAGGAAAAGCTACCCTTTGAGTTCTCTGCGAGGCCTGAGAGGAGGTAGCCATGGGTGGGGAGAGTAGTTGATTTAGCTCCTCCTGAAAGACAATAATGCGATTGCCAACTGACCAAAGCTTTGTTCTCTTGAAGGTTCATTCTCATTCAATAGATGTATGACTGGAAATATCAGCTCATGACAATTTGCCATAGCCTAGTATTAGCCTATATTAGTCACCATTAAATAGACATAAAAGTACAAGTGATGAAATGGGTCAACCTGGATGTGTGTCAGACATGGCTGACATGGTCTCTTCACCCAAGTCCTCCTGAAAAAAAAAATTAAAGAGAAAAGCTGTTAAGTTGTGTCAACATATCAGCATTGATAAATCCACAGAACTCCTCAATTATTTCCACACTTACCTCTACCTGAGAGTCAGATGAGGGGCATGCTGGTGGCTGGAGCAGATCAGTAGTATCTCCCTCAACTGTACATAAGACAGGCATGTGAACTTTATAAAATTATTTTAAACTGGGCAATCAAAACAATTGATAGGATATTACCCTGTACATGGGTAGACATTGAGCTGCCACCAGGGTCAGAACTGACTGCCCCCTCAACCCCCTCCATTATGGGCCTTCCTCTATTGTTCGCCATTGCCAACTCCTCTGCCTGTGAAAATGTAGCAGGAGGTGGATTGTGGGGGAGATGGGCGAGTTATCTGAACTAATGAGTGACACTGACCGTGAAACGTGATACGGTTAACATCAGTAGCCTAATTCAAATATAATATAATATACATATATCAGAATCAGAATTGCGTTTATTGCCAAGTAGGTTGTCCCTACAAGGATTTTTTTTTGGTGTGGTTGATGGTGCTCCATACAGATACAACACTAAGTACAATCAGAGATAAAAACAACAAGTACTGAAAGACATCAAAAC
This sequence comes from Megalops atlanticus, assembly GCA_019176425.1. NCBI lineage: Eukaryota > Metazoa > Chordata > Actinopteri > Elopiformes > Megalopidae > Megalops > Megalops atlanticus. The sequence goes on along the minus strand of CM032890.1, from coordinate 1,722,842 downwards.
AGTGCAAAAGCTTTACTATGTACAGTGATATTATAAATATGATATCAAAATATATTAAAGAGGTAGAAAATAAACTATGTATAGAAATATAAAATGTAAGATGTGCAAAGTACAGCAGTAGGATGACTGAACGTTTTTAAATAACGCAGGGCCAGTGGGGGGAGGAGGAATTATGGGCAGTGTCTGTGTCAGCGGGGGTCAGGGGGCTTGTTGAGTTTGACTGCTGAGGGGAAGAAGCTGTTTTTGTGCCGTGTGGTTCTGGTCTTGAAAGACCTCAGTCTCTTGCCGCAGGGTAGTGTGTCTAGCAGTCCGTGTCCGGGATGGGAGGGGTCGGCCACAATCTTTCCTGCCCGCCTCAGGGTCCTGGAGGCGTGCAGATCCTGGAGGGATGGCAGGTTGCAGCCAATCACCTTCTCTGCAGAGCGGATGATATGCTGCAGTCTGCTCTTGTCCTTGGCAGTGGCAGCAGCGTACCAGACAGTTATGGAGCAGGTGAGGATGGACTCGATGATGGCAGTGTAGAAGTGCACCATCATTGTCCTTGGCAGATTGAACTTCTTCAGCTGCCGTAGGAAGTACATCCTCTGTTGGGCTTTTTTGATGAGGGAGATGATGTTCAGCTGCCACTTGAGGTCCTGGGAGATGATGATGCCCAGGAAGCGGAAGGACTCCAGTCTTGACCGCGGAGTCATGCAGAGTGATGGGGGGGGGTGGAGTTGGGTTGCGCCTGAAGTCCACTACCATCTCCACTGTTTTTAGAGCGTTGAGCTCCAGGTTGTTCTGGCTGCACCAGGTCACCAGATGGTCAATTTCCCACCTGTAGATGGACTCGTCCTCACCAGAGATGAGTCCAATGAGGGTGATGTTGTCCGCAAACTTCAGGAGCTTGACGGAATCGTGACTGGAGGTGCAGCTGTTAGTGTACAGGGAGAAGAGTAGGGGGGACAGGACGCAGCCTTGAGGGGAACCGGTGCTTATGGTCAGGGGGTCCGAGAAGTGCTTCCCCAGCTTTACGTGCTGCGTCCTGTTAGACAGGAAGTCAGTGATCCACCTGCAGGTGGAGTTTGGCACACCCAGCTGGGAGAGCTTGTCCTGGAGCAGGGCTGGGATGATCGTGTTGAAAGCAGAGCTGAAGTCTACAAACAGGATCCTGGCGTAGGATCCAGGAGAATCCAGGTGCTGGAGGATGAACAGAAGGGCCATGTTGACAGCATTGTCTGCAGACCTGTTGGCTCTGTAGGCGAACTGCATTGGGTCCAGGAGAGGGTCAGGGATAGATTTGAGATGGGGCAGTATAAGGCGCTCAAATGACTTCATTACTACAGAGGTCATGGCGACGGGTCCGTAGTCATTCAGTCCTGTGATCCTAGGCTTCTTGTTGATGGGAATGATGGTAGAGGTTTTGAAGCAGGCTGGCACATGGCATGTCTCCAGTGAGGTGTTGAAAATGCCTGTGAGCACCGGAGACAGCTGGTCAGCACAATGCTTCAGTGTGGAGGTGGAGACAGAGACCAGGCCAGCTGCTTTGAGGGGGTTCTGACGCTTACGCATCTTGTTAACGTCCCTCTCCGATATAAGGAGGGTCGTTGTGGTGAAGGGGAGGGGGAGGGGACCATTCGGAGCGAATGGATGTGTGGTGGCCCCAGCCTTCATTGTGGTGATGGGTGGTTGAGTGGTAGTGCCAGTGGGCTGGAGATGATGGCTGTGCTCCCTGGGGGTGGTGTCGGGACTGTCCCTTTGTCTTTCAAATCGACAGTAGAAGTTGTTCAGGTCATTTGCAAGGCTCAGGTTGTTGATGGAGTGGGGGTTCTGGGTTTGTAACTGGTGATTTGTTGGAGTCCTTTCCAGACAGAAGCAGAGTCATTGGTTGAGAATTGTTGTTCCAATTTCTCAGAATACAGGCGTTTGGCCTCCTTCACCGCCTTGCCAAACCTGTATTTTGCCTCTTTAAACCCATCCCGGTCCCCACTCCTGAAAGCCTTTTCCTTCTCCAAACGTAGCCATCTGAGTTTAGCTGTGAACCAGGGTTTTCATTGTTATAACTCACCCTGGTGCGTGTTGGAATACAACAGTCTTCACAGAAGCTGATATATGACATCACAGCATCAGTGTACTCATCCAGGCCATCATTTGCAGACCTGAAAGTGTCCCAGTCAGTGCAATCCAGGCATGCCCACAACTCCTCCACTGTTTCACTACTCCACATTTTTGTCCTCCTCACAACAGGTTTAGAAAGTTTTAATTTCCACCTATATGCGGGAATCAGATGGACCATCGCATGATCGGAGTGTCCCAGTGCAGCGCGGGGCACGGCGCGATAAGCGTTGCTGATAGTTGTATAGCAATGATCCAGAATGTTTTCCTCTCTGGTCGGACATCAAATAAACTGTTTGTATCTGGGGAGATGCTGACTTCAGCTGCCTTTGTTAAAGCTTTTCCTTTTCCATCCCCTTTTGTAATTAATAGTTGTAACTTTGTAGGGCTGGGCGATAAAACGATATAATTATCGCGATATAATTTTCCTCGATAGAAATATGACAAATGTTTGATTTAATTAATTTCCATGCTTAGATAGCAGCACAAAAATGAATCACGAACTGCCAATCATGTCACAGGAATAGAAGTATGCATTGCGCAAGTTAGATTGCACGGTGAGTGGTATAAATTCAGGCCAGCGTGTGGTATTGTTTACAGACACTGTGGCTGACAGGCTTGTAGTTGGAGCGGAACAAGACAAATAAGCGAAATGAGTGACACCGAAGAAAAAAGCAGTGCCCATGACCAGCTCGAAGGACGAAGACATCGTCGACAAGAAAGGTCACTCAAGTAGTTTGGAGATATTTTGGCTATTTACAATCCGACAAAAAACAGAGCAACGTGCACTGCAAACTGTGCTGAAGACACATGCCATCAAAGACAGGCAACACCACAAACATGTTTCATCATTTGAAACAACTTCACCCGTTAGAACACACAGAAAGTAAGAAATTATAGTCCCAAATGTGTGTTGTTAGTGGACCCTCGACAAGCACCAGGCCAGTACCCAGTGCGACTACCCAGCAGCAAACGATCGTATCAGCATTTTCCAGCACCGTGCCTTACGACAAAAAAAATGAAAAGACACAAAGACATCACAAATGCAGTTGCATATTGCATTGCAAAAGACATGCTTCCCATTAGCACTGTCAAAAATGAGGTATTCAAGAAGCTCATCAGCTGTCACAGGGCAGCTTTAAAACCTGAGACTGTAGACAGACTTGTCTTTCTTGCCTGTAACTTGTAGGATAATGGCTTTGCTTGTTTAAAACTTGTACAGAAGGTACTGACCACAGTTGAGATTTTTCTTTTGCCTATTTATTTTGTTTACATCGTCAGCTAAAACACTTACAAAATGTTTCAAACTGTCTGTACAAAGGGTTTGGCATGCTGACCAGAATTAAGATTTCTTTGTCTATTTATTGTTTTATTCATTGACATTATCCTTTAAAACACTTTTAAACTTTGCAGTCTGAGCCATCTTACATGTGTGCTGTATCACACTGCAGCACTTAATTTTTTTTGAGGAAAAAGGACTGAAAAAGGATTTTACTTAATTTTATTCATGCACATTTTGATGTTGAAAAAAAGATTTTATCATAATTGTTTTGAATGTTTTACCTCAGATTTGTGAAATGTTCCGCTGTTTGGCAAGTGTTTGTCATGTTCTGACCATAAAGAATAGTTTAAAACCACAATTAACCATATGGTTTCTTCAACTTTCACTCAGGAGCAAAAATCAGCCTTCAAACTTGAAAGAAATAATGATTTGACATTTATCGTGATCATACCGACTGATATGAAATTTTTTATCGTGATAACATTTTTGGCCATATCGCCCAGCCCTAGAACGTGTAAGCCTTTGCATTTTCATTATTGATTAGTCTTATATATATAGCAAACAGCATGTATCATGTGTGAGAAGTGCTCATTGAATACATGTTTTGTGCATGAATGCTAGGTGTAATTACTCTTGCTGTTTGTGTTTAGAATGTTATAGGCTATAATGTGGCTTAGGTGCTATTATTGGCTGGGTTTCACCATCAGCAGCTTTTTTATTAATATAATGTAACACCCAGTGGTCACATATACTCCTCTTCTCTCCTCAGATGCACTTTTGAAACATTTTAATCCCACCCCTGCAAATCCTGGGCCACCTGCAGACACCAAAGACATAAAGCTATGCAGTTTCTGTAAGTGTGTATGAACACAGTGATTGGTGGTGGAATTGGCTGCAATGCAAGGGGCACCAGCTAAAATCTTGCCTAGGGCACCAAACTGGTCAGGGCTGGCTCTGTTTTTATATGTCATCCTGACTTGTTGCCAGGTGCGCTTTCCACTGGGGTTGCAGCTGAAATGATTGTTAGAGTGAAGTTATTCTTAAAACCATAGCATTACATTCATACAGGTAGCCCTACAGCCTAGGTGTTTTAGGGAGTAGATCTTAATTCATTAACAGTGAGTAACGGGTCAATTTCAGAAATGTAGCCCATGTGTAGCCTATAATTAAATTGTCCTAATTGTTTTCACATATTTAGATAGACTGTTTTACATGTCCTTACATCTCAATCATATTGCACATAAAAGAAGAGTCCCTAAGACAAAATAGAGAACATACGACAAGAACACTGTTCTTATCAATTTACTTTCTCGGCAATGCGCTGCCAACAAGCCTCCCTGGCTTTGTTGGCCGACACGGTGTTAGATTTAGCCGTTAACGTTTCTTTAAACTCCTCATATCCTCACATTATCAACGTGCATTCTTCTGGGGAAAAATATGGAGCAAAAAAACTGCCTGCATTGCCAAACATGCCCCATCGCAGATGCAGCGCTTAAATCCAAAACAAAATCTGAAATGCATGAACCATGGCAGACATGGCTCTGCAAATACGCCAAGTCATTTTACATCCTGATATTATGACACCAATGAGAATATTCATGTTGGAAACCTTTTTTTAAAAAAATACTGTCAGTCGTGTAAGTGGGGGGGAAAAATCACTCATTAGCGTTGGGAAGTTGTTCATGCCTGTCTCTCATTGAATTTCAGCACTTTAAGTGAATTTAACTTGAAATACATTTGCTGCAAATGGCAAGTGATACATAGAAGTGCCAAGCTGAGTTGAAGAGCATTTAAATGCTGTGTTTAGAGGGTGGAAAAGATCTCTATGGGACATAAAACTCTTTGTCCAGGTTAATGAACATTACTGTTGCCTTTCACGGAAATCAAACGGTGTGCTACATTTGGCCAAAATAAATAAATAAAATAACACTGACCACAAGGTGAAGTCCCCCCTCCCATGGAAGTGTGATTTGGTAAGGGAAACTATGCAGTCTCAGACACCTTATGTAACTATTTGCGCTTTTGTACGTCGCTTTGGATAAAAGCGTCTGCTAAATGAATAAATGTAAATGTAACTGCCATGTCTCTGGCCTGTATGTTGGGATTAGGGCTGTCAACGAAAATTCTAAATTCGAATATATATTCGAATTGTAAAAAAACCCCAGACATTCGATTGTGAAAATTAATATTAGATTCTGGGGGGGAGCAGCACTGCCGCGGCTGTCTGCCCCGCGAGTTCTCTGCTTTCATGCTAGAGCTTTTGGTGCGGACCCGAGTCCGCTTGAGCGGTTAGTTTGGTTCGTTTTGTTGATGTGAAAGCTGTTTTCCGAACTCGGGTGCGCACCAAGGGACCGTACCCGAGTCCTCCAGAAAACGGGGGTCTGGGGTACGGTTCACCTGAACTCCAGTGCGGTTCGCATTTGGTGTTAAAGCTATCCTATTTAAAACCAGGAAGTAAACGCTATTGTTGATGTGTAATTTGTTTGACGGTGGCACAATCATGAGCGGGAAAGGTGCATGCAATTTTCAAAAACGCTAGCAATCTTAAAAATAGTGACTAGAGGACAGCTACGTGGCAATTCTCGCTTGTCGCATCTAAAAACTATTCGGAAAATAATTGCAGGTAGCCACACTGTTCGCTCACCTTTAGGGTTTGCATGTATGCTCCGCAAATTCATTTCGCATTGCCGCCTGTCCCCGCAAAAACGTCCTTACCCGAGCAGCTCGTACCACTCTCACCCTGCGCTCACACCGGCAGCGACTTTATCGCTGTACGGCGCCAAGTCGTTGCGTTGCTGTCGCTGGCTGCAGCTAGTCGCTGTATCGCTGTAGCTTGCTGCAGCCAGCTTGTGGGTGTTGCTAACGTAGTTTTGAGGAAGTGGGATACAAATGTTTTGACAGGAGATGCATCAATTTTCTAAAAAAAAATGTATATACTAATAAATATATATTTATTTATTTATATGTTATATTTACATCGTCTTTGCTATATTCATCGTGGAGTTGTATGTTCGTATTTTCTTAAGGCAGGCCTATTAATAGGTTATATTACCCAATATATGCGTGAACCCACAAATCAGGTGCATTCCCGCTGAAAAATATGTTTCGGAGGGAATTTATTTTCCTATAAAGAGTGTGATCTTGCTTCGAACACTACCGTTTCACCATGGACCGCAAAGTAACATTCTCAATCGCCGCTATGGGAACTAAAATGCGAATTTAGTAACTAAAGTTTAAGAAAACGTTTCACAGCGAAAGAATATAAGAGGAACACTTCTGCCCTGATTGGCCGTCACTCGACTCTGTCGCTGCTCATTTGCATAAAGTTGAACATCGTTTAACTTTTTTTCGTCGCCAAATCGCGGCGATCGCGTCGCCAGGCCACGCGATTCCCCATGTCGCTCAGCATCGCCCAGCGACCATTGAAAATGAATGACTTCCGGCCGCTTTGTCGCTCGTCGTCGCTGCCGGTGAGCGCAGGGTCAGACGGCGGGACGCATTTATGGCACAGTGAAAATGCCGAACACGGTTATTTTGGTACTGACACCATATTAAAAAAAAGATGAATAAGAAAACAAATATAGTGTGGCTTTCCATTTTTTCTCCCTTTTACGTCGTTGCCTAGCGACAGTGGTAAATAAAAGCTGCACGTTCCTTACGTGTTGATGGCCTAAACGGACCAGGGTTCGCAACCAAAAAATGTAATGTGAAAGGAGACCAGCGGGGGCAGGGGGAGAGGGGAATAATCGCACTCGAGTTCGGACCAGCAAAACGGACCAAGTGTGAAAACAGCCTTATGGACATAATGCGCAAAAACAGATATTCGAATGGTTCGAACCTATGTGTTTTTTTAGAACGAATAATCGAACGTCATTTTTGGCCAATTTTGACAGCCCTAGTTGGGATGGTGTAAGATGTTATTTGTTGACTCAGTATGGTTCTGGTGTGATTTACGTGAACAGTTCACTTGGCTTTAAGAAACGTGAGACTGAAAGTTCCTCTGGAGGCTTACTCACAGGGCATATCCCTACAGTATTTACACTGCAGTTGCTCTCCCAAAATCTCTGTTAATAGGCCTAACTGGTTAAAACTGTAGAGCCACATCTGATACCATATATATGCTATTTCTTCACGGAGTTAAACTGTTTTTTCCTTAATTTGCTTTGTGAACACAGCTGAAGGTTGTACTGTATGCTCAGGTTTGTAGGTGGCAGTAATATTCTGGACTGGAGGATCACTTGTGCTGGTAGCTGCTGCTGTGTGTGCTACAGCAGTTTGAAATGTGTGGCTGTGTGAATCTTTCTGAAACGGTGTTTAAGCTGCAATATAAATAAATGTATTTTAACTATGGTTCATCATGATTCTATGGCTAATTTAATTATTTTTTCTCTTGAAAACATCTGAGCCAGCCAGCTTGCTCTGCTTAGATGCCTGGATTCATAGAAAACAAGTTTATTTTGTCAAATTAAATATAATTTGTTTTAAGCAACAGCAGAGCTTTTTGGGTAATGTTTTGAAGACCATTCTGTTCCATTTATGTTGTATGAGTTCACAGTTTTAAGTGGCTGTCAGTATTGTAGTTAAGTTATAAAATCAGATTTTGGTGGTGTATTGAGGTTGGCTGATTGAATTCATCCTGATGATTTATGCTAAGTACAGGCTGATGCTTGTGTTGTAACAGGTACATCTCTGATGAAGGGTGAGTGAGTGGTTGCTAGGCGTGTGCTGGTGCCAGATCGAATGGATGATGAGTTCTTCACTTCTCAGAAGGTTAGAACATCTAATGACTTCTTATCTCGAAACAGCGAGCACCAGTGAATCACAGGAGGGACAGGTCTGGATTACTTACCTTTCAGGTCCCAAATTCTAATCTGCCAGTTTGATCAGTGCAAGCAAGTACAGTCCCAGGTCATACCTGTGAAGTGTCCCGCTCTGGCGACCTGTGGAACGGTTTTGAGTTTGAAAGTTCAAGAAAGCATGTAAAATAGGTTTGGGAACCCCAACCCACCCTGCTCACAGAGGATTCCCTCTCTCATGCCAGGACAGGGCATAGAGTTGATGCTGGCATGTAAAATTTCCACAGCTGAACTGCCTCCCAAACTAAGCCTTTATTTCTGAATTGGCTGCAGTTGTTTTTTTTTTCTTTTCTTTTTTTGATGCAGCTTTAATTAACAGTTTTAATTAAAAAAATGCTATTGGCTAACATTCTTTCCACAAAATTCCGTCATTGGCCAAGACAGAACGTTATCTGACCTTGAAAATCATACGTTTTCAGCTGCTGGAAACAAGGATGGAAGGTAAGTATCCAGTAAAATGGTCGTTGTGCTCAAACTATACCGTTAACCAAATTGCACTAGGCTAATTCGGCCTTTTTGAATCATTATAAGTACTCTACGCTTAAGATAAAAAGCAAGCAGAATATAAAAGAAATCAGGACTTGTTATAAGGACTAATTGGTGCACTTATGCTATAAGTTGCAACAGTTTGACACTGCACATGTAACAAATAGTAATGTATATTTATTCTTTCAAATGAAACATTCATATAAATTTACCCTAAAGCACAGCCCTTCTGAATTACAGTCGTCATTTAAGCAACCGTTCACGAAATTAAGCTTCAGCTCGCTTGCGGTTACACTGTATGTCGGAACCTCGCGGCAAAGCTGAAAATACCCGTTTGCCGCTTTGATCATGGAATCATCATCATGGAAGTCGAGTTATTAAAATAAAAAAATTCAGCACACAGTTTGCACTTCACAGTATTTTTGCAAACTTTATCACAGTCCTTCCACACGGTACCTTACTTTTGTATGAGCTGTCCATTTTTCACATAAATGACTTATGAGCAAATGGGCTCCCAGAATCTCCCCGCAGCTTCAGAAAAAGCGTGGACGCACAGGCTAGTTTTAAGGTTTGATATTTCATACTTTATGATGAAAATGCAGCCGAAATGATGTATCAATTCGCTTTACGAATTGATACATCTTACGCAATGATTGCCATCGTTCGTCCGATAATTGAATGGTTGTGAAATAGCGATAGGCATCTGTTGCGTAGCCAAAATAAGATAACCATGGAAAAATTTACCCACAACGTCAATATTACAATGCGCATTTTAGTTATTGCAATTTTTAGTTTATTTTTTATCTTTGAGAAAGAATTTTCATTTGATCTTTTTGCTCTTTATTTAACTTTAATAGTGGTGATGTATGCCTATTTCTTTTCACACCGAATAAAAAACATGTTAAAAGCATTTAAATATCGGCCTGAAATATCGGTTTTCGTCCTCTTTTTGTCACAGATAATCATTATTGTATCGGCCCTGAAAAAAACATATCGGTCGACCCCTAATGGAGAGTCTGGATTTTTCCGAGATTCAGACAGTATGAATGCATGGGATAAATTGAATTAAATTGACATTTCTGATTCCAGTTCCGGCAGTGTTGGCCTACAGTGCTAAGATGTTAGCAGGCAGACAGACTCACTTGACAGAAGACATCTATTTTCCAACATGTCATCAGGTGTATAAACTCAGCTTTGTGTATTAGGCCTACTTCTTGGGTCAGTTGCATAAACTTTAGCAGGGGTCAAAACCTCAGGTTTAGATCACAACAGGATCAAAGAATGATTGGAAACAGCTGTTCCAGTGCAATGTGCCAGTGCTGCAATGAGATTGGTGGTCATTGCAGTAGGCCTCTGAATCCTTTTAAAAACCTCTGTTAGAGATGGCTGAATCCCAGTTCAGTCTAATTCTCTTAATGTCATTTTAATGTCTGTTACTTAAAATGACAGTTTCTAGCAAGTGAGTTTCTCACAACAATATTATGATTCAGACAAGCTCTGAAGTTGAAAATAAACTGGATAAGACATAATAATAAAAACATAAGGCTTGCTCATGTTTGTCACTCAAAATTAACGGCATAGCGTCTCAGTGTTGAGATTGCATCTAGATATTTTACATTTTAGTCTCTTTTGGTCTGACACTGCAAGCCTCGTTAAATCTCCACATTCATCACTGGCAGGATGTTGTAGTGCAGTCTGGGATTGATCTCAAAACAGGAAAAAAAATTTCCTCTGGTTAAGGAGCTGTGACATTCGAGTTGCTTGCTCCCATGGAAAGTATTTACATGCTGTCTTGGAAGCTGCCAAGCCTGTTGATTAGTATTGATTGCTGAGGAAATTGGCCACTTGACTTGAAAACTGAATGAAATGATCCGCCTTACTCATGCCTCAAAAATCCATTGTCAGGGTGCACTTGCATTGGAAGCTTTGAGCACAAATGACGATGTAGCAGAACCCTCTTAGCAGACCGAGGAGATTTTTTTGGCCTTTCTTTTACAACCACACACAGTCAGCAATCAGATCTGGAATGAGAAAATTGACTGGCTGTGTCAAAATCGTAACAAACAAGGTGAGAGGTTTTTTGCCTCTTTTGCAGAAAAACCTGGGAATTTATTCAGGCTTAGGATGCCCCCTGTGGCAGACTGGCGGCATGGTCCTGACTGGTAGCAGTGGGACTCTTCCTGCCAGGCTTCAGGGCTGTAATGAGTAAAAGCCATAGTTCCAGTACAGTGATCAGCTGCACTCAGGGAGCAGCTAGAGATTGGCACTGCAGGACTTTGCACAAACAGCATTTCACCTCGGAAAGAAAGTGCAAATTGAAAAATGAAGTTAGTGTGTAGCAGTAGTGTTTGCGGCCTGCCAAAGGTAGGCCATCATGAAATAAGGCTGAGATCCAATTGTAAACCCCTTTTTAAAAGGCAAGTTTACTGACTTCCCAGAAGACTGACTTCCCAGTGCAAATGACCTCCTCCCCCTATCTATATTAATATGCTTGAAACATTATTTGTCCAATCCTGTGGCCATAATTCATCATTTGTATTGTTTCTCATATTAGAAGGCAGCATCATATGATAACACTGCTGAAGTACAGAAACATTTGTTGCTATCAAAACTATTTATATGAATCATTCTCTGGTGACTGCATTTGTAGCAAGTTTTTTCTTCCAAGAAAGAGGAAATGTAGGCTGTCAGCAGCATTCAGAAATAATTAATGGGATGTGGTCCTCAGTTAAGATTGTGACTTCACATTATTCTGTCAAATGTTCTAATTAATATTCAATCTGCTGTCAGCACAGAATTTCTTGTATTAATGCAACATCTCAGATTATTGCTGTCCTGATGCTCTCAGTCTGTTTCAGAACCTTCAAGTGAAGTGCCATTTCTGTACTGTTCCTTCACCCTCAAGATTCATTCATCTTTAAGTGTTGCTTACACTTGACGCACAAGAGGTGTTTTGAAGCAAAGCCACATGAATGATTGATAAAATGAGCAGAGCAGCAAGGTTCTCAATAATTAAAAGCAGGGTCCTGTGTTGCGAAATATCCATCAGTTTTTTGCAGCTTCAGGTTCATCAGGTAGTCTGTGGAGGCAGCAGGTTACTTTGCCTTTTTATCATGTAGCATGCAGATAAACAAGAACTTCACAGAACCTTTACCAAAAGTGCACAGAACCTTAGGGACTTTTCCGAAGGCACTTTATTTTCTCCATGTTATTGCAATCCTTAGTTCTGCTCAGTTAAGAAAGGTGCATAGGTTTCTGGTTGTGTCTGGGAGAAGTAGCTGGCTCTATCCTCTGCTGAGTATGGTTGCAAAACTGATTCTCTCCAGGCGTGAGGCACGTGCTTCAAGTTTTGAGCACTGATTCCTCGCAGGGTGAATTTAGTTCCCCTCACCCCACAGAAACTGTCCTATCTCACTAATCCCCCTACTATCTAATCGCAGAGCTGTTTGTTCCCCTGTCTAAATTATTGACCACTGTTGATTTTAATACTGTAGGTCAGCCAATTCATCCTCCTGATGGGGTTGATTTGAGCACAAGGCTATTTCTCACAGAGGCTACTGGTCAGGAGCAAATCCAGCAGCAGCCTGAGTCTGACAGCCTGTTTTGTGTTCCTTGATGCAGTGGGTGGGGGCCAACTCCAGCGGAGGCAACGGATGTAGTCATAATAGCTACTGCCGACGGGTGTATGATCATGCCTTGCTTTGTCAAACTGATTTGCTGACTCCCAGGACACCTCAGGGGGTTGCTGGCCAGTAGACCAAAATGATGTGGGAAGGACAAGTGTGCGCTTTTAACTAGCTCACATGGATTACGGTCCAACATCTACAGACTAGATTAACGCCGCTCCTAGGGCTGGACGACATGGACCAAAAATCATCCCTCTGTATTTTTAGGCTGAATGGCGATGAATGATATATATCTCGGTATTTTCTAAGAAGTGGGCTAAATGTTCAGTTCTGAGTCAAAGCCACATTTCTATGCTGATGACACTATTATTTATTGCTGTGCTCTCACTGTAAAAAAGGCTCTGGAGTACCTGCAAGCCGCTTTTAATTTAGTGCAGGCTTAGCTTTGTCAACTGAAGCTTGTCTTAAGTCCAGATAAAACTAAAATCATGGTTTTTTCAAACTCCAGAAGAGTGCTTGTAAATAGGAGCATTCTAACTTCTGAAGGTAAAGAAATCGAAGCTGTTACCACTTACAAATACTTGGGAATTTTAATTGATGATTGCTTTTCTTTCAAGCCTCATATTCAACACCTGGTTCAAAATCTTAAGTTAAAACTTGGGTTTTATTTTAGGAACAAATCTTGTTTTTCTTCTGTTGCCAGGCAGAGATTGGTTGCTACAACTTTTATGCCTGTTCTTGATTATGGTGATTTGTTATATATGAATGCCTCAAGTCAATGTCTTCATATGTTGGATACAGTTTATCATGGGGCCTTGAGGTTCATTACTAATTGTAGGGTCCTCACTCATCATTGTACATTATATTCCAAAGTCAATTGGCCTGCTCTGTCTATATGAAGACTTAGTCACTGGCATGTTTTTATCTATAAGGCCATTTTAGGAAAACTTCCCTCTTATTTATGTAATTATATGTCACAAAAATGTGAAGGCACTTATGGGTTAAGGTCTCAAGCTTCTTTGCCTTTGGCTATTCCTAAAGTTCGCACCGAGCTTAGCAAAAAGGCCTTCATGTATTCTGCACCCTCTACCTGGAATAGCCTGCAAAAGGAGTTACAACTTCAGGACTTGGTCACGCTCAATGAATTTAAAGCTGTTGTTAAGAGTTTAGAAAGAGTCTATTGGGAATTGCAAATGTTTTAGCTGAAAATTGATTGCTTTTGCACTTGTTGTACTTTGCACTTTTTACTTGTCTGTCTTTTTGTGTATTTTTTTATGCTTATGTCGTTTTAATTTTTCTGAAACTTGATATGCTGCTTCTCTTGGCCAGGTCTCTCTTGTGAAAGAGATTTTAATCTCAGTGGGACAAACCTGGTGAAATAAAGGTTAAATTAAAAAAAGTGAGATGTCATAAGCACCTTTATTAAAACCGACTGTGAACAAAATTAAATGCAAAGACAGGGTTTCCTTCCCTGTTCGAAAATATACAGCTGCAAAACATGTAAATGAAAAATTATATAAATAGCCTATATTTAATAAAAATAGGCCTATCTCTGAGAATGCTCCTTCAGTTGTTTTCAACAACAACAGACTGATTAAAATAGAGTACAATTACAGGTTTTCCTCCCCTGCTTAACAAAACACACAGCTGTGCAAATAACTGTAAAAATGTAAACAGAACAAAAATAACAACAGGCCTACCCTGTTTGAAAATGAGCAAATTTTCTGACCAAATAGTTAATTTTACCTGCAAGCAACCTGTTCTGACAATTTTGGTACTGTTAGCTAGCTACCAAATTAACATTATAGTTAGCTAGCTAGCTAGCTAGCTAGGTAGTCTGTAGTGAGTGTTTTAGCTAGCTAGTTAGCTAAGTGTGCCAGTTCTTTCTTTAAACTTAGCGGATATAACCTTAAAACCAGCTACTGTTTTGTTTTCTTTGTTTCCCTGGCACAAAAGGGGAAGTAAATAACAAAAACAAAATAAACAAAAAAACACACTGGCACCAGCTATTGGCCAAACTGTTATTTTAAACATCGGTATCGGCCCAGAATTTCATAATCGGTGCATCTCTAACAGCTGCACAATATATCAACAGTGTGGACCGACACTGTGTCTCCCTCCACATTGCAGGAGAACTTGTGAGCAAGTGGGGCCGGGTTTGCGCAGACACAGAGGGAGAGTGGGGGTGGGGTTGCGCAGAGAGTGTGAGAGAGGAGAGATGCAAACACTGGCACAGCATTATGGAAGAAACGGGTTACGCAACGCAACATCAAACTATATTGGTATTGTCTCATCCTATATCTCATTTGAAAATATATCGATATACCTTAAAAAGTCAATATACCGCCCAGTATGAACAGCTCCCAAACCAATACCTACAGACTGGAATAGCACAGCTCCCAAAACAACATCAAATTAGGGGTGTATGTAAGGGTCAAAATTAGGGGAAGGTTTTTATGTAGTGTGGGTGGTGGTATCATAGATTACCAGTGACTCACTACTTCACAACGGTCATATTTATTTACTGTGGGAGGCAAAGCCTTCTGATCAGCTCAAATGAATTGGTCATTGACGGCAGAATAGCTCATATTGCCGTGGCAGTGTTGGGGTGATCACATAGAGGGGGACGAATTGCATGGAGACAGTGGAGCCTGCAGGGAAATAGGGACCGAAGGCAGTGAAGTGCCATTGTTTTCAGCTCTTGTGGCACCCAAAAAAGCATCAGACCAGACTTTTTTCTACGAGCCTGAGGCCCTGTCCACACGTACACGGGTATTTTTAAAAACGTAGCTTTTTCTATGCGTTTTGGCGTTTCGTCCACACGCAAACGGCGTTTTAGGTCACTGAAAACGGATCTTTTGCAAAACGCCTTCCAGGGTGAAGATTTTCAGAAACTCCGTTTTCAGTGTTTATGTGTAGACAGGGAAAACGGAGTTTTTGGCTTGTGACGTCAGAGTGTGCGCCGTAATAACTTTTTTTTCAGGCTTCTGATTGGCCAACATGGCTTTACGGTTAGGGTTATATCGTCGCCTGTTGGTTTAGCATGCTCTTGACAGCGTGTGTTTGCGTTTTCGTGTGGACGGAGATTTTTTTAAGAACGAAAGGAGGAAAATCCCCGTTTTCAAAAATACCCGTGTACGTGTGGACATGGCCTCAGTCTCACTCCTGTAATCCTCACAATTGAGACTACTCTTATTACTGATCACACTTATCAACGATACATCATCACATCTTTGAAAAGAATTCAAAGAAAAGGAGAGAAATTTCTCTTAAGTCTTCAGTCAAAGCTATATGCTTCATGCTATGAAGAAGGACTAGTATGTCAGTGGAACTGCTGAAAAGAGTGAGCGATGTAAACCAGCTAGATGCTCACTAAAGTGTATCAGTCTGTATCTGGGAAATCTTGGCCCTGCAGAAGCTTTGTACCGTAGGTGGGCAACTCAGAGTTGCTGGTGAATTGTGCCAAGATGCCGACTGCCATCACTTTTTGGTCCAGGGAGTCCAAATTTTTCACCAGCCAAAATCATTTATTGCACTTTTTAAAAATACTAGAATTGTACAGAGCTGTTGTGCAACACTGCAACTATTGTTAATTTTGATTCAAACCCATTTACATTTCACATTAATCTTTATTTAAATGGTAGTTAACTTGGTGCAGTAAACCAGCTGTTTTCCTGACAAGCTGGCAGCCCAAAATTTGGAAACTCTGAATGATCTGACATTTCATGTCCCGGCCATTGTTAACATCCAAGAAAATTCATGTTGTCAGAGCACCAAAGCCCAGTCCCCTCTGGAAAAATTGCAAGGTCTGAACATGAAGGGAGTTCTAAATTCAATGTTTCAGGCTACATGTTAAATCGGTATACTGCAGAAATTTGCCATATGATTTTTTAAAATCCTGCAACCTAAAAGGAAGAAATACTTTGGTAATTACTAGTGGTGCAACGGATCGTAGTTGATCCGTGATCCGTACGGATCATCCTCCACGGTTCGGCACGCATGTGAACCGCGGATTAATTGCAACGTTTAACATAACAGTGTGAAATAGTTTTACTGCTTCTGTTACTTTTTAAAGAAGTAATTCCCTAAATCTCGATGCAGCGTTGCAGTGAAAAGATACAAGCACCATTTTAAAAACCAGCAACCGTACTTAGCAGAAGTGTTGCGAAGACGAGGGCTGCGTCCGAAATTGCTCACTCGTTCACTCACTCACTATTCACAGTCATACAAGAAGTTAATAATTTTCTAGATATAGTTTTATGTTTGCAGGTTTATTCGAACATTTGTATGAACATCTTTGTGTCTAACTGTGCCAGCGAGCTAGTTAAGTGACTAGCTAGTTGCAACTGACATTAACCCGCTACCTAGATAATATCGCTACCTATCTAGCTATCACTAGCTAACTTAATGAAAGAACTAGCACCCAGCTTCATCTGTTCAAATTAGTTGAAACTAACGTTAGCTAGCTAGCTGGCAGTTAAGTCCACCGATCAAGTGTAAAATGTATACATATGCACTATATAGTGATTAGGGAGCGATTTCGGACACAGCTGAAGAACAGCACAACAAGCGCTCGGAATTTACGTCGCGGTCGAAGCTGTCGCAATATTACAGACTCGTGAATCCGGTGGTTCCTACACCACAATGGGAATCACGGCTACCGCAAAATCAAAAGTACCTTGCTTTAAGTGTTCTTTAAGTTCTTTAAGTAATAAATGGAAAGCAAAGTTATATTTGTCTCCCCCTTAATTGTTGTTATTATTATTATTATTATTATTATTATTATTATTATTATTATTATTTTGCTGATCCGAAAAATGATCCGATCCGTGACTCAAAAACCGCGGTACGATCCGAACCGTGAGTTTTGTGACCCGTTGCACCCCTAGTAATTACTTAAAATGTGTTAGTGAATGAGAGTATACGCAGTAGGAATCCGTGAAGGACTGTATATTACTTAGGCTTAGCACAGGGCTTAAAGCAACATATTTTTCTGAGCCTGAAATGTTTTTTTTTTTTTTTTTTTTTTTTTTTGGGGGACGACATTTAGCTTTAATTCAAAATTGTAAAAAAAAAAAAAAAAAACACACACACACACACATACACACGCATTAACACAATTTTGTATTACCGTGCTCAAATTAAAAGTGCTTCCTTTTTTTCTTAAATGCTATTACAGATAAGATGCTGTGTTACAACTTTGTCCAAGTCATCATCATAGAATTTGACCAATACATTGAAAGTTCTGTCCATGTTGCGGTTTGTGGACTCGTCAACGTTCTGTGAAAACATCTGTTTTGACAGCTTGTGCGATAAACATTGCTTAATGTGACAGGCAATGTCGTGAGTGGATAGGTAGCTGGCCTGTGTATTTGACACGCTAAGTTTGGAGAGTGCAGTTCTGTCCTGTGATGTTTTGCACAGGTCAACTAGCGCTGGCGCCATCCTGAAGGACAGGTCATGTTCCGCTATAAATGCCGACTTTATGATTGCACACGCTGTCTTGGATGGATGAAGCGGCAGCAGCTACAGTGACCACAGCTCCCGGCAACGTTGACTTATAACGAAGAGTCTGAAGAGCAGTGGCGGCGGGTGAGCTGGAAATAGGGGAAGCCCGAACATTACCCTTACATCTATCATTACTTTCAACCTGCTCCCCGTTAACCCCCTTGATTACTAAAACAAATACTTGACAGAATTATCGACACCAATCGCGTAATTAGAATAAATCATTATGCTCGTGAAACACCGCAGATTGTCTGAAATGTGTGTGCTATTGCGAAAGCTACAGCATGAGATTGTTTAATGAACAAGGATGGCAATTTGAATAGTGGCAAGTAATCCCAAAGCTTTCTCTTAAATGTTTCACGTTATAGCTTTCTTGTGTTACAAAATTCAAATTACAAAACGGAGCTAAATTTAGTTAAATCGATTTAAATTACTGAGAATAAACTTTTAGGTAAGGTTGAGTGCAATGAACGTTTAGAACAGACCTCACAAAAGCTGTGATTTGTCATGAGCATTTAACGTAATTTAAATCGATAAATGCTATCCTTGTTAATCTCACGTTGTAGCTTTCGCAAGCACACAAACTACAGACAATCTGCGGTGTTTTGCGAGCATAATGATTTATTCTAATTACGCGATTGGTGTCGATTATTCTGTGAATTATTTGTTTTATTGTTAATCAAAGAGGATAAAGGGGAACAGGTTGAAAGTAATGACAGATTTAAGGGTAATGTTAGGGCTTCCCCTGTTTCCAGTTCACCCGCCGCCACTGCAATATACGCCAAACGTTTGTCCGTCATTACCGTTTTCATTTAACCAAGCCATTTTTATTTCCCCCCTTCTGTTGTGCTTGTGTCTGCGCCCACTTTCACAAGTTTCGCTTCCATGCTCCATCTATTTGAATGCATGCTAGCCTATTGTGCAGTACTCAACTGATGCAGTCCCCGCAAGCAAATACGTCCTGGCACCGCCTCACAGAAAGTTGAAACTAGATGCCGATTGGATAAGAACAGTGCTCTCGTGCCAGTACGTCGCCTAAACAGGCTGCCATTGGTTAAAACTCATCCGAAAAAACACCACATCAGTGATTGTTTTTAACAGAACTGCCTTCCGGTCTGATAATATCAGAGCGCTAGTAAAAACTGTCACGCTTCAGGGACAGTTTTAACCCTCAGGCAATAAGGCTCCTGAACAACAGTTCAGTTAGAAGGAGGGCTGAGGTCTGATCTATGGTTTTAGTCTCTTTTTTATTATTATTGTTCTTTTATTGCTATTTATTGATATTGGGCCGAGAGAGCGCCAGGGCACATTTTATTTAATTGCTTATGGTACTCTGTACTTGTATGCACATGACAAATAAACAATAAACTTTAACTTAATTTATTGCCTGATCTAAAATCTCTGCACGCCGGATTTCCAGTGTTCGTCCCGGGGTATCGGTCAGAATACAGAAGATGTAACACAGGGTCTTGGTTCACTTTTTCACCGTTATTATTCTGTTTGGTCCAGCACGGCATACATTATGGCAATGGACATTTTTGCCGTGATGTCACTTCTCAGCCCTCCACACGCGTTGGTACACTCTCTGTACCTGTGAGTCTGTGTGTAGGTTTGTGTGTGTGTGTGGTTCTAAAATAAAGAATAAAGAAAAACAAAGGTCACTGCACTGATACCATAAACTGCATAACATGTACGAATGCACAACTGCTATAATATCAATATAAACGTTTCGTACAGCATACACATAAATCACCATGGTATATTAACTACATAACGTGGGTAGCCACAGCAACAGCAACAGCATGGCTAATATAAATTGAACTGAGACGAATCTGAATTCAAATTAAGCTTAAATTAACTGAAGTAACTTGGAGCCGCTTGAAAACGTCTGCCGATTCGGTTCCTTTCGTTCAGTTCAATAAAATGATTCGAATCTTTGACTCACTGATTCGTTCATTTCCATATCTGGTCGGGCGGCATACACGAATCTGTAAATAGTTTTATTGCATTTTAAAAGTTACTCTACATTGTTACAAACAGCATGTCCATTATTAGCCTGCTCTGCGGCAAAACAGCACGTGTGAAACCAAATGTCAATGAAATTAATAATAATTAAATCGTAATATTCATTACGTGAAACTGCACCATGCTATTCAAACAATCATGCAGCCGCAAAGTATACTTCGTCTTTAGGAAGGTAATAGAACCCCACATTTTAACGCGTATAATAGCCTAAGTACATGTCATTTGCTAAAACAAAAAAAGCACTGAGGAAAAAAGAGCCACGCTTATATCCGAAGCGAAAAACTTCGTTTTACAAGTTTTGAACTAACCGAGCCTATTTTAATATACTTGTAGACCTAGTCAGTGATGTCGTATTTTTATTTGTTGTTAATGTAGACATAGGCTTATGCATCACATTTCTGTTTTGTTTTTTAGCCCATTATGTTGATTTGTCAGTATTTATTAATAAGGACTTTATTCACGTTAAAAGGAAATGTGATCTCAACATTAAATCGTAGCCTACATAAAATTGCAGTTATGATAAACAAGAACTGCGATACATTGTGTGCAACTAAAATATGCTACTGCTAAAAATATAAATAGGCTATAAAATAATATTCCAGGTAGATGAGCAAAATAATATCTAATAATATTTTAAATTCCTATAATAATGTCATGTAAGTGCTCTGATTCCTTTTGCATCGTCACAGTTGATGGCGGATGTAGCCCAAGCCTGCTATACTGAGAACTAGCGATTCTGGCAACACGTAGTCACCAAGTCTTCATAGTCAGTGAATCTTTGCAGTCCGAAGGAACTGGTGAACTGAGGAACTTGTCAACAGTTCATCAGGTCAGTAGGGGGAGTTTAGAGTCTTCGTAGTCACCGGATCTTTGGCATTGTCCCACATCGTCAGCTGTGCCGAGATGGCCAGTGAGAGGTGCTTCGAGAGTTTTAGCATTTCAGCCATTGGCTAGTTGTCGTCAAGATCGTACTGCTGATACAGTTTTGTGATAGGCTGCTTCGTGGACAGACCGCATATCTAATATCCACTGGAGGAAGAGTTATAGCTGCTATGCCAGCGAATCAGCGCGCATGTTTGCAAAGAGGAAGGAATGAATCTTTTAGACTAGTGATTCAGTACACTCAGTTCACCGCAAAGATTCGTTCAAAAGGATTTGTTCGTTCACGAACTGAACATCACTACCATTTAATGTTCATTTCAGTTCTAGCTTATAGTGCCATCTGTGCATTACAAGCTAAGGTAATTCAGACCTGGTGTAGGTAGGCCAACTTAGGTAACATTTTTTTCCCCAAATGAAATGGCTGGCTAGCTAGCTCAGCCTTATCTCACTGCTGCACCTGCTGTCTTGTTGTAGCACAAGCAAAGCCTTTACCATAACACACTCTCAGGTGCTTTATTTCTGCATGTGAGTACCAGCGTAGGGCTGGATATCGTTTAAAATTTTTCGGTATCGGTGCCGATATCGGTACCTGGAATTCGGTGCCGGTACCAAAAACGATACTTTTTTGGTACCTCATTATGCTCGTTGTTGCATAAACTAAGGTTAACTAAATAAATAAAATAGTTTAATAAAATACTCTTAAGATATGGAAAGAACGTAACTGCTTCCCTTTATTGCCGAGGTTACAGAAACCATGACGTCCAGTGCACCGCACCGCATCAATTTTCCGATGACCTTAAAGGGGATATTCCTGCCTTTTTCTACCCAAAGGGGTTTACAGTCATATTTTCGATCCATTTATAACAATAATGCCTAAGGTAGGTAGCTAATGCTAGCTAGCAATGATTTGTGAATCCGTGTAGCCTGAACTAGCTAACGTCAGAGAAAATGCGGATTATGAAAAAACAAAGACTTCATTTGTAGCAAGCGAATAACGCGTAATTTCACGTAATAGCTTTATATGCAGCTCATAGGGATTAAAATAACAATTATATATATATAGCTTTATAACGAATCAAATCAATATAGCTGCCCAGCAAGGTAGCAAGCACAACTAGAGAATGTAATTCCAGGGAATTACGAGTGCATGAAAATGCAAACAGTCTAGTTTTACATAGATAAAAGTATATAGGCCTACATCAAACAGATGTAGGTGGTCAGAACAGCTGCCACAAGATTCTAATTGCTTAATGGCTCTATTGTGATGTCATAAAGGCCAATGTTAAGTCTATGGGGAAAATTTTGATAGTTTTTAATTAATAGTTTAAAAAGTGTAAATGTTACAAAAATAAAAATACATAGCATAAGTGTCCTTTGTAAGACCTACGCAACACAGTTTGAATGAAGTTTCTACGTTAAACGGTTGAAGCTGTATTAAACGCACAAAATTGGTTAGAAGAAGAAAAAGAAGAATAAGAAAAATTCGGATAACAATAGAGTGCGTTTTCATGCACTCTAATTATAAGTGACAACAGTCGCTGCAATGTTCTGCTTTTAGGCACTGACAAACGTTTGCAGCTAGCTCTATTTTTGTCTGAGATTTTTAGCTGAGAACCCATTACAATGAGGAAACTAGCTACATATGTACGTATCGGAATGTCAGTAACCTTGGTGTAGTTGTCCACTCATTCATTCAGAAAGTTAAAATATTCCGGCCAGGAACTCCTTTGTCAAGGGAACTGTTTATGATAGCCTTCGCTACAAGACCGTCTGCGCTCATTATCATTTGACTGGCAAGCGCTGGCTCGATCCGTATACACTCACCGGCCACTTTATTAGGCACACCTGTCCAACTGCTCGTTAACGCAAATTCCTAATCAGCCAATCACATGGCAGCAACTCAATGCATTTAGGCATGTAGACATGGTCAAGACGATCTGCTGCAGTTCAAACCGAGCATCAGAATGGGGAAGAAAGGTGATTTAAGTGACTTTGAACGTGGCATGGTTGTTGGTGCCAGACGGCTGGTCTGAGTATTTCAGAAACTGCTGATCTACTGGGATTTTCACGCACAACCATCTCTAGGGTTTACAGAGAATGGTCCGAAAAAGAGAAAATATCCAGTGAGCGGCAGTTCTGTGGGCGAAAATGCCTTGTTGATGCCAGAGGTCAGAGGAGAATGGCCAGACTGGTTCGAGCTGATAGAAAGGCAACAGTAACTCAAATAACCACTCGTTACAACCAAGGTATGCAGAAGAGCATCTCTGAACGCACAACACGTCGAACCTTGAGGCAGATGGGCTACAGCAGCAGAAGACCACACCGGGTGCCACTCCTGTCAGCTAAGAACAGGAAACTGAGGCTACACCCGCACAGGCTCACCGAAATTGGACAATAGAAGATTGGAAAACGTTGCCTGGTCCGATGAGTCTCGATT
The DNA here is from genome assembly GCA_019176425.1 of Megalops atlanticus. Taxonomy (NCBI): domain Eukaryota; kingdom Metazoa; phylum Chordata; class Actinopteri; order Elopiformes; family Megalopidae; genus Megalops; species Megalops atlanticus. Next base: position 1,699,646 of record CM032890.1, on the reverse strand, counting down.
TCTGCTGCGACATTCGGATGGTAGGGTCAGAATTTGGCGTCAACAACATGAAAGCATGGATCCATCCTGCCTTGTATCAACGGTTCAGGCTGGTGGTGGTGGTGTAATGGTGTGGGGGATATTTTCTTGGCACTCTTTGGGCCCCTTAGTACCAATTGAGCATTGTTGCAATGCCACAGCCTACCTGAGTATTGTTGCTGACCATGTCCATCCCTTTATGACCACAGTGTACCCATCTTCTGATGGCTACTTCCAGCAGGATAACGCACCATGTCATAAAGCTCGAATCATCTCAGACTGGTTTCTTGAACATGACAATGAGTTCACTGTACTCAAATGGCCTCCACAGTTACCAGATCTCAATCCAATAGAGCACCTTTGGGATGTGGTGGAACGGGAGATTCGCATCATGGATGTGCAGCCGACAAATCTGCAGCAACTGCGTGATGCTATCATGTCAATATGGACCAAACTCTCTGAGGAATGTTTCCAGTACCTTGTTGAATCTATGCCACGAAGGATTAAGGCAGTTCTGAAGGCAAAAGGGGGTCCAACCCGGTACTAGCAAGGTGTACCTAATAAAGTGGCCAGTGAGTGTATATCTCCATGTTCATATGCAGTTCAGTAACCATTAAAGTTAAAGCTACTTTACGACTGTAAATTCTTGTAGGCTATTCCTCAGCTATACACGTTCCATTAACTTTGCTGTCGAATCGTGTCAAGTAAAATCACGCCTTGATTCTTATTCTTATATGCATTATGGGTGTAACTTGGTTGTAAATATGACTTTAATCCCCTTATTTTGGTGGGAAAAGACAGTTTCCCCATTGTAATCAATGGGGAGTGGACATTTTGTGGTGCGCTAGCCTCCATTCATTTGTCTGCAACCTCTGATTCACTCTACCTCTCCAGTCTCTATGCACAATCTCTTTTACAGCTCCCCAATATAGCCTACCTAGCCCCTAGTCATGTATAGCTAACGTTAGCTAGCTCATTCTCCCACACACTCCCCGTTAGCAACATTAGGTATCAAGTATTTAACGCTGGCTAGTTTGCTAAAAACGTCTGATATTTGTTGAACGATCAAACGAAAATTTCTTTGTGAGTAAAGCCTTAAATGAGAGAGCTAACAGGGAGTCCTTATCACAAAATACAGAAATGTAGCACCGAATGCGTAAACAGATTTCGATACTCGGTAGTACCGACGTTATTTGGTTGGTGCTTTAGAAGTACCGAGCCTCGATACCCAGCCCTATTCCAGCGTCATTATTGAAATGTCTAAGATTGAGCTTACTTCATAATATGATTTTAATCTCCTGAACTGCGTTTCTGACATGGAGTGGAGTATCCAACCTAAGAAGTTCTGTGGTGTTCCGTGTGACTGGGGAAGTATGAATTTCTCCAATAACTACTAAAGACTTGTGGGAATTTCATGTGGTAAAGGTGGCTCATGCTGATAAACGTCTTTGAGTGAAAACTGTATCTGGAACTTGCAGAATAGGGCCTAGGGGAAAACTATTGCCTGCTTCAGTGGTTTGCCTATTAAGATTTTTTTTTTTTGCCATTGATCAAAGTCTGTGTTTTGGGATGGAGATTCATATCAAGGATTTGTCAGCACTTCTTTTGGCGCAATTTTTTTGAACATTTTGGGAGGTCCATTTATTCATGGGCAAAACTGCAGCACGGCTCAACCCCTCACTAAGAAGCCCTTTAAGCCTTTGGGACTGCTGTGTGTTTATCCTCAATGAAACTTTCTGAAACTGAGATATGCAAAGTTGCGTAAAACCCCTGTGTTCTAGCTTTGCTCAGGCATGGGTTGTGGTGTTTTCTTCAAATTGTATGAGACAAGCTATCACAGAATCGAGGCAGATGGTCAGGTGTGCAGAACATTATCAGTGAGTCATATATGCGTCAGGCTTTTTTACTCTTGTGAAGTCTCTGTGAGCCAGAACGGCATGTGCTAAGATTACAAGATAAATTTGAGCATTTATGTCATGACACAGGCTCAAATCGTGATGGAGAGCTGGAAGTACAGCTGTTGGCTTGGAGAGTTTGTGGTGAGTCACAGCAGTAGAGAGAGAGGTGTGCTTCAGAGTGTATCAGTCTGACAGCCAGACCCTTTCCACAGAGACAGGTGTGAGTTGACACCACTGTAGCCAAGCACAAGTCCACAGCATGGTCCTCCATGCTCTTCCATGAAAAAACACAGCCAATGGAATTTTTTTCCACAGCTTGTGTAAAATAGTCTCCTCAGTCTAGGAGCTATTGTTTTTAAAATAATTTCTCCCAAATAGGAAAAATAACCTGAACCTTAGCATAGCGTGTTAACATGTTACTGTTATTACCCGTGTCCTGTACTGTGAATTGAAGCTCATCTGTGATTTGTAATGCTCTGTAAGTTGCCTGTGTTGTGAGAGCCTGCCAAGTGAATGGATCAAATGAAAGTCCTGCTCTGGGAGCTACTGCATATCTGCATGCCAGCATTCGCACAGCATTCCATTGTGGGAATCCACTGGTGACGGGCATCTGCACCTTTTAAACTCTGAAGCTGGAACTTGCCTCCTCTCTGTGGTGACAGTGGCCCCATTACGACTGACAGTGCCAGGCAGCGTCAGACGCAGTCTGTGTAGCGTGAGCATCCTGGGCAGGAAATTATTTTCAATGGTGCGCCTCTCTGCTGATGCGTTTTTTATTTTTATCCCCTCCAGTCATGTGGTATAAATTGGGGGAAAAAAACCCAACTTCAGCTGTCAGATTCACCTGCTTGGAATAAAGAGACCGCACCATTGGTCTGAAAAATGGGCTATAGCTGCTCTCCTCCATGTGGTGAAATGTTTCCAATCAGTAACTGGTGCCTTGATATGTGATGCTGTCTTTCTGCTGAAGTTGTTTTTTTCCTTTCTTTTTTTCGTTTCTTTTTTCCAATCTACTCAATGCCTCTGCAGAGCAAGCGATCACAGAGTTTACTTCCTTGATTACTCCCTGATTAAGCCTCTGAATCCTTTCACAGCATCCAACAGCTTTATTATCACAGCCTCTTTTTCCCATACAGGCATGTGTCCACTGTAAATACATAATAGCTCTTGTCATGTGAAGGCTGTTTAGCGTTTTGTGCTCCCAGGGCCCTCAAACCCCAGGAAATGCTTTCTGCATGCATCACTATTAAGCCAGGGTATTGGCATGTGGCATGACATGGCAGGTTTATTTTGATTGTTTTGTGAATATTGTTATCTCTTTTGTCAGCTGAGCAGGTAGACCAAAGGAGGTGTAGATTCTAGAGATTTATTCAGTACTGCCTCTGTACTTGATCTGATGGAGTGATCTGATGGATATTTCATGCCATTCCCCTGTGAACATTCCACTGCTTTTTGCCATTTCCTGGGGTCAGGGAGTAATTTTCCAGTTTTTCTGCCCCTATTGCCCCTGAACTTAATGGTTTTGTTGGTTGCCTCTGGAAAATGTGTTTTGCTCAGTGCTTTGTGACCATTTTAATTGTAAAAATGCACTAGAACAAATAAAACTTGACTGATTGATTAATTGATTGTTTGATAATGAGATATTTTTCATGTGAATGTCTATGCTTGAGATAAAGGCATAAAGTGGAAAGCTAAGGGAAGTGTTTGTTGGGTATTTTTACCTTAAAAGCATCACATGATGAAATTCCACATTGGCAGGAAATGAATCCTTTAATGATTGCCATCGAAGATGTGCTTTCTGAATGAGGCAAATTATCTGGATTAGCATGGAAAAATGGCTTTGTCTTTCTGTCAGTGAGAAGCCAGTGACAGCTGTAGCCCTGATAAGTAACTAGTGCATCTGTTGGGATCAGTGAACTAGAGCATTAACTGAATCTTGATTTTGCATGCATTTAACTGTGTGGAGCCATTGGTGCAATTGAATAAAATCCATGTGTAACTGATTTCTTCTCTCATACAAATGTGCTATTGTTGCCTGCCTGTGTGTCCTAGCTTGGTTTCATCAGCTGTGTGGATGAGTTCTTGTCCCACAGATTGACAGGTGAACGCAGAGCTTTGTTGCACAATCTAAAAGTGTATCTTTTTTGGAAGCCTGGTCTTTTGTTCCCCAGTTCGTAATTCTCCAATATCTGAGAAATTCACCAAATTTCTCTCAAAATGTGTCTTTATTCTGAAATAGGGCAGAGTGTGGTCTTGGGCAGGAGAGAGATTGAGACATATCGTCATACTGCCAGCTCCACTTTGCACAAAACAAGTATCTCATGATGAGTGAACTCTACAAGAAGGGAGACCAGACTGATCCAGGAAATTATAGGCCTGTCAGCTTAACTTGTATCGCATGCAAAATACTGGAATCCATCATTATGGATAATATGGAATTATTCTTGGAACAAAATGGTGTCTTAAATGATAGCCAACATGGTTTTCGCAGAGGGAGGTCATGCTTAACAAACCTCCTGGACTTCTTTGAGGAAGCTACATCATGTTTGGACTCAAACCAAGCTTATGATATGATTTATTTGGACTTTCAAATGGCATTTGACAAAGTTCCGCATGAGAGGCTCATATTGAAAATGAAATCTGCAGGAATTACGGGAGCTATCACTGAGTGAGTTCAAACTTGGTTGTCTAGTAGAAAGCAGACTGTAACTGTGGGAGGAATTGAATCAGAACAGGGTCCTGTACGAAGTGGAGTCCCGCAGGGATCGGTGTTGGGGCCTTTGCTATTTCTTATATACATAAATGATCTCGATGCAGAGGTTAGTAGTAAAATAGTAAAATTTGCAGATGATACAAAACTAGGGGGTCTAGCCAACAGTATAGAATCAACTAAGGTAATACAGGAAGACCTAAACATCATCCAAAAGTGGGCAGATACCTGACAGATGACATTCAATTTAGATAAATGTAAAGTCTTGCATGTGGGAAATAAGAACCGTAGACAAGACTACTTCATGGGTGGAAAAAAACTAGAATGTGCTCAATTTGAAAAAGACTTGGGAGTAATAGTTGACCCAAGCTTAACAGGATCTAGACAGTGTGCTGTAGCAGTAAAAAAGGCCAACAGGATGCTGGGATATATAGCCAAAAGTATTGAGTATAAATCTAAGGAGGTTATATTGAAATTATACAATGCCTTAGTCAAGTTACTTAACCTATTTCGACTTAGCGAGAGGAGGCTTAGGGGTGATTTAATTGAGGTTTTTAAATTTATAAAAGGATTTAATAAGGTTAATTATAATATATTTTTTAGGGTGAATTCAGTCTGTAGAACAAGAGGACATAAATGGAAACTAGTTAAGAGTAAGTTCCACACTGATATAAGGAAATATTATTTTACACAAAGAGTTATCAATACATGGAATAGGTTTCCAGGTCATGTAGTTGAGGCAGAGACCCTTGCTGTGTTCAAGTCTAGACATGATGCAGTTTTGGATACTCTTTAATTAAGAAATGCCGAGCTTAGTTGGGCCGAATGGCCTGTTCTCGTCATAATATGTTCTTATGTTCTTAACTCCTCTGATGCTGTGTTAAGTGGACCATGGCCTCCCAGGCCCCACAGAAGTTTCCAGTGTGTTTTCTTTAAAGCAGGAGTTTCTTAAAAGCTGAAGTCTCTGAGTCATCTTTGAAGGCCAAAGCTTTGAAACAGGATGGCAGAAGAGCTGTGTAAAAGCGGTGGAGGAAGGTGCGCCAAAGTGCAGAGGTTATCGTACCTCAGCCTTTGTCTGAGTCTCAACCTGCGGATGCAGCACTACCAAATCAATGTCTTTTACATCTAAACCCAGGGTATGAAAAGTCTCATTTTTTTGACACAAGGTCCAGGTGAGTTTCACAGGTGACAGTTTGGTACAATTTGCTTTCATGGTGGGGGAATGCAGACATGCCGAAACTCACACACATGCCACGTGATCCATTTTCCTTTTGGTCCAAGTTCATTCTCCAGATCTTTTACCTGTTTTGGCATGAACTGAGTTAGAACACCAGTCTGCCTCCAAGATTCCTCGCTCCCCAGTACGGTGCTGCTTTCATCCATGCAAGATGTCAGGGACTGGCCTGTATTTCTTACCCTCTCATTTAGGCAATGTACATGTATAGAGTGATCAGATATATTCCTCCAGTTGAGTGGTAGGATCTTGAGCTAAGTTGAGAGCCTAAGTGCTTCTGTTGCTGTCTGAATAGGCGCCTTAGCCTCTAGAGGCTGGACAGCTGCTATACTTTAATTCCTGAATGGAAATTCCTCTGTGGCCTAGCCTAACATATGCAACCTGTGAAAAGGAAATAAATTTCTTTCAGCAGTTTTAGATGCCACACAGCATCTAAAATAAATAATGAATATATATGTCTATACTGAATGTATTTGTCCAAATATATTGAATGTATTGCACAATATTCTGTAGAGATGAATGCCAGTCATAAGTAGTTTTATGCTCACATACTAGCATATGTAAACTTGCATACAATATGTGCAAAAAATTGATTCAATAAAATTATATGTATGTTTAATACATGCTGTATATTTTGATAGATGTTATATCTTCTTCTCATGATGTGTGTTCAGTGTTTGCCCTGTTGATAAATCTGAGTGGCATGTCTGTTGCGTTCAGATCAAAGTGTGCTCTCCTTGCATTGCAAAACACGTGAGCCTGCAAGAAAAAGAAATCCAGAACATGCTGTTTTTAGGCTTTCCCTACTCTTGTCCATAGCGTATGTGACCAACAGGACAATAACTTCATCAGGCATGTCCTTTGAAATATACGCTAGGGATGTGCAGAGAGCCCAGTATTTGTATTTGTATCTGTATTTGTTGAGGCAGCAAAATTATTTGTATTTGTATTTGAGTAAAAGTGGAAATAGGCGTAACAATCATGTTTTTGTTTTTGTTTTTATTACACTTCTAATTTTAGGATATTAAAGTGTTAATATAAGTGTTCTTCAATAAACTATTTTAATAATTATGAACACTTAAATGTAATATTGGTTTATGGTTTTCATAAACCCAGCAATAAACATGTATAACCATCAACACCGTTGAAATGGAGGTAACATAACTAGTAGACAACAGAGCTAACAATGGAGCTAACTATAGATCTTGCTGTCTGCAAAAAGGAGAGTAGCCTAACAGGCTAAGCAAATATCTCAATCCTTGTCAAGTGTAGGTGCAATTCGAAACAATCATACAAAAGGTAGACCTACTTCTACACTGCCAACAATATAGGCTTAGTTACAGGGCTAACAGGCGAATGCTAACCTAATCTCCTACCGTTCAAACAAGCTCCGCTGCATCTGCGTCTTCTAAGTTGAAATAGTGGCACAGGAGCTTTGCTAGAATGGCTATAGATAGCGCTCTATTTCTCCAGTGAGATATCTGCAACCGTGTGACACACAGGCTGACTGAGCAGAAAGCACAGTGTGTAGGTGAAGTAGCTAGTAACTACACTGCCAGAGCTAACGTAGGCTAATCTTGTCCTCCCGGTAAAACAAACTCTGCTTCACATATTGCAGGTCCAACAAGAAAACGAAAGACAAGTAACATTATAATAAACTACGTCAGCACACCAGTTAAGGTAAAAAAAAAAAAACCTAATCAAAACAAAATAGTGGCATAGCAATGTACTACATTTTGCCTATATTTTAATCAGGCTGTGCTGCTCCTTTTCAGTCTGCTCTCTCTTCCCTCCACTCTCCTATTTTCTTCCTGTCATGCCAGCACAAGCAGGCAGAGTACAAATACCCACCGCACTCACAGTTATGAGGAACACCAGCTATTTGACGTTTTTTTCCTTCCCGAAAACAAATAATTTTAAAAATATTTGTACAAAATAAATATTTGTAAAAACCTACTATTTGTGCTTTGCCGAATACCGTATTTGGGTTTGGCTCCACCCCTAATATATGCTTGGGTCATGGGCAGCCAAACTTTTCACAGGTTGCATATGTTAGGCTAGTCCACAGAGGAATTTCCATTCAAGATGAGATTTTCACATTGTCCTCTGATATGTCTGTTTTCTCCATAAGCACATCACTGGGAACTGGGTATGCACAGAGGGTCACATGAGGCAGAGCGCTGTGTCCTGCCATCCATGTGGGGCAGGGCAAGAAGGACCTCTGCCGTGACTTTGAGCCTTTAGTACGTGGTTCTGACCAGGCACGGGACAGCACGCTTGGCAAAAAATGAAGACACCATTGTTGATGATCTGAGCCAAAACATGACAGAGATTTACTGTTTCTGTGCGTCATGGTGGTCATGGATAGCTGCTGGGTGGAAACCACCAGGTAGAAGGAGACTCTTTGCATAGGGCCAAAGTCTTATGGGAACAAAGTTTTTTGTAACAGACCAGCATGTCCATACTCTTCTGTATGGATGTCTGCGGGGAGAGCTGAAGGAAAGCACAACCGATGCATACTGCTCACACTCTCTGAAGGCTTAACACTCATACTGTTTGTTTGTCAAATTGCATCATAGAGTTAATTCTGTCATGATAAGCATTTGCCTGCTTGCAAATGAAAGGAGTTTCTTCAGAGCAGTGAATGATTTTCTTTGGAGTATGAATTTATTCTTCACAATGGCATCCAGATGTCACAGAGCACTGCACTTTCAAGCTCAAACAGATATATTATGTTTGCATGCAGTGTGAATGTATCCTGTCATGCTGACATTGAAAGGGTTGCTGTTTCTGTTTGGTTGTCCATGACCCATGCATATATTTCAAAGGACATGCCCGATGAGGTTATTGTCCTGTTGGTCACATACACTATGGGTAAGAGTAGGACACACTTTCCAGACTGTGAAGTAGCTGTCCTGTACTTTGTATGCTGTGTATCTGTCTGCAGGGTGGGGTGGTTTATCACTGACTGGCCCCCTTCCAGTCTGTCCTTTCTTTGTGGAGTGCCTGCAGAAGCCACTGCAGCACTGTGCTCTCTTACCTAAATAAATCAATTCTGATGCAGTTTCCCCACCAGCAGTGTGAACTGTTTTCAATGCCCCACATTGATTTTTCACTCCTCTGGAACAACAGGCAATGGTTAAAGCTGAGGTGTGTGGGGTGAGGGTTGTGTTTTTAAGAGGGAGGGCCTCACTTTGCTCTCATCCCCCTACCTTGCTCCTGTCCTACTGGGAGCTGCTGTTCCTGGGAGCAGAGAAAGGGAAAAAACATTAGGCCCCAAAAGACCAGAAACTCTTGCTGAACACATATGTACTTTGGTTAGAAGACTATCACAGGGAGTGTTAGTGCATTAGTGCTGTCTACTTTTCATGTCATTGATGCAACAGTGCACAGGTGTTTGAGGAGAATGATGCTTGAGAGGAAAACAAAATTAACACAAAAGGCTTATCAGAAGGAGGCCAAATTGTGACTGGTGGGATTACTCCTTCCAGTTCGTCTCTGGATGTTGTCGTTTTAGCTTGCTGTATTACCTGCCCAGTCTCCTTTTTAGTAACTTTTCACATTCACATTCACTGTGTCACATTCAACGCTCTTCCGTTCGTGCAGAGAATGCAGCTATTGTAGCTAACTTGACCCCCCATCAAATGAGGAGTTCATTGGAATCCTTGATATTGTCCTTGATTAGCAAATAAATTCTGTTGCAACCATATTCTGGACAGGAAGCAGTGTAGTCTACATCCTCCTTTTAGGTTTGAAGTATTTCTTGATTTTTTCCATTGTATGGTCATGTTGATACCCCTGTTGATCAGTTGTGTTTGGCTTGTGCTATGCTAGTTTAAATTACAATGGTGGATTAAGTTTTTATCAAATTTCAGATGTATGATCCTGGTGTCTCACCTTGGCAGGTATCACTTACAGCAACATCAGGAGTCATCTGCTGCTAATTCTGGTCCCACCAAGCAGCAGCTATGTAATATCTGTCATAGTAACTTGCTCCCTGCAATGACTCTTTGCTGCACTGTTTGTTTATTGGTGGCGTGGTTGGATGAGCATATCCTGGTTCCTCATTCCATGCTCTCCTGCTTAACTGCTTTGGCCCACCTTCTGCTACATTTAGCTGGTGCGTACCGGTCCTGGCTTGGGATAGTTGTGGGGCTAATATGGTGGGCATGCTGGGAGTCTCTGACAATGTGGGGAAGGTTACTCACAGGCCTCAAGCTGGGATTCTGAATGGATACTTCTGATGCTGTGAGGAAGTCGAGAAGACCACAATGTGCTTCCTGTGCACACTCGACTGAATGGAGGTTCATGTACAGATAGAAAGGTGGTCATTTGATGAGGAAACCAAACTAGAGGAGACCCAGAAAAGGCTGCCTTCACAGCAAGAACTTACCCTGGGGGTTCATTTTTAATTTCCAATTAGCTAGACATATTCCTATAGTAACTACTTTATGTGGATGTTATTCAAAACATTACTTTCATGTCTTTGACAGTGAAAGATGACCATCTTACCACAACCTGTGTCTCTGTAATGCTAAGAATGTGCACAGGCTGGCATTTGTGTGGTTTGCATATCACACTCAGCTAAAGCATACTGTGCTACATACAGTTGGAACATGTGTAGCATAGGACTGTCAACAAATATTCTAAATTCGAATATATATATTCGAAATGTAAAAAAACCTAGACATTCGATTGTGAAAATTAATATTCGACTTCTGCTTTCACACTAGAGCTTTTGGTGCGGACCCGAGTCCGCTTGAGCCGTTAATTTGGTTCGTTTTGTTGATGTGAAAGCTGTTTTCCGAACTCGAGTGTGCACCAAGGGACCGTACCCGAGTCCTCCAGAAAACGAGGGTCTGGGGTACGGTTCACCTGAACTCCAGTGCGGTTCGCATTTGGTGTTAAAGCTATCCCATTTAAAACCAGGAAGTAAACGCTATTGATGACGTGTAATTTGTTTGACGGTCGGACAATCATGAGCGGGAAAGGTGCATGCAATTCAAAAACGCTAGCAATCTTAAAAATAGTGACTAAAGGACAGCTATGTGGCAATTCTCGCTTGTCGCATCTAAAAACTATTCGGGAAATAATTGCAGGTAGCCACACTGTTCGCTCACCTTTAGGGTATGCATGTATGCTCTGCCAACAAAGCTGCAAATTCATTTCGCATTGCCGCCTGTCTCCGCAAAAACCTCCTTATCTGAGCAGCTCGTATGACTCTCAGACAGCGGGACGCATTTATGGCATAGTGAAAATGTCGAACACGATTATTTTGGTGCATATTAACAAAAAGATGAATAAGAAAACAAATATAGAGTGGCTTTCCATTTTGACTCCCTTTTGCGTCGTTGCCTAGCGACATTGGTAAATAAAAGCTGCACGTTCCTTACGTGTTGATGCCCTAAACGGACCAGGGTTCGCAACCAAAAAATGTAATGTGAAAGGAGACCAGCGGGGGCAGGGGGAGAGGGGAATAATCGCACTCGGGTTCGGACCAGCAAAACGGACCAAGTGTGAAAACAGCCTTATGGACATAATGCGCAAAAATAGATATTCGAATGGTTCGAACCTATGTGTTTTTTTAGAACGAATAATCGAACGTCATTTTTGGCCAATTTTGACAGCCCTAGCGTAGCAAGAGAACTACAATAGCTATGGTTAGATTGAGAGGTAGCCTTGTTTGCGTAAGCATTCTTCGCAATCAGCGCCGAGATCCGAGAGGGTTGCCTTTGGTGGCGTTTCACACAGCATGGTGAGCAGGCGAGCGACATGTATTATACATTACAACAATTTTGTGATCTCACTGTATGTACCATATTCCCATTTGCGATACTTTGGCTGAATTATGTATGGTATCATTTTATGATAATATATGATACACTTTACAGGCAAAAATACAGGATTTTCCTATTGTGACAGTGTTTACCATGCTTAAGTCATCATAAAGTCATATGTCTTTTTTCAGTTTTTCACACTTTTAATGGGGACGTATTAAAGTCATAGTAAGGAATTCATAGATCAAAAGAATAGCATCAACCAGAAAACAGGTCCCACCAGTATTTAAAGCCAGTATATTTGTATACCCAAGTAGGGGGATTTTGCAGTGAATCCTGTTGAATGGAGGTGAAATCATATGTTGTGTGCCCTGCAATGCAGTAATTCACAGTGTTAAAAGGAAGAAATGCCTGGTGTTTGGAGAAAGGTCATTGCAAAGGTGAAATAAAATCAAAGGGCAAATTATAACCCAGTGTTCAGATTTTTGTTTTGTGTGTCCCAGTTACAGAATAAAACCAGTACCAGCATTGTCTTTCACCCAAACACAGTTAATGAAAATCTGAATTTAGGGTAGGGCATCCCAAAGCAGTCAGCCTTGACCAGTAGGCTGGTCATATTGGTGGTTTTCCGGGTCCAGCGTGGGTGTGGCAGCAAAATGGGCACATTGTGTGTGGTAGCCTGCTGGAAGGGCGCCGTGTCAGATTTTCGTGAAAACCAGAGCGGCCTGCATTTTCGAAGAGCGCTGTTCTTGCACAGAATACTGCAGTTTTAATGGGTGCAGATGATTTGACTACTTTTCCTCTTAGATAAAATCAGTTGGGAGGCCTGTTTGAAATCCCCAGGGAAAGTTTATTTGAACATAGAACAAGTTAAGATCCCTACAACAGTTCATTAACGAACACTGGTATTTCCAGCCCCCTTTCTCCTCCTGTTTTAAAGGTGGAGGCCCGCTGGGTGGACACAGGTGCTCAAAGCGTTCTTTCTTCTGTTTCCAGTTGCAGTTAACCCTTTCTGGCCCAGGACGCAGTAAGGGGGTGGGGGTCTCCACAGGCCATGTGACCAGAGGGGGAGGGAGGGCCACCACCTGACTGGACTCTTGGATTACACTGCATGCAGGTGGGCACAGCTTTTACATCCTCCACACCTTACAAAGTGAAAAGACTGCTTCCAGATTTCAGAAAGGGGAGTCAGTCTACTTCTGTTGAATTTGACATCATATGTTTCCTGTCCAAAATAAGTCAATTGAAGGTTGGAGCATTTTCCTAAAACAGGATCAATTATACGATTGCTCTTCTGTACCCTCCACCTCCTTATACCTGTGTTAGATTTGACTTTTTTTTCCAACAGCAGGATCACATGATCACACAAACTGATGGCCTCTGGTTCATAAGTGTATAGGTTTATAAGGTTTTATATAACTCTTATGCTCTCTATGTGGGCATCTGATGATAGAAGTGATGAGGTTTAAAATATAACATTAATAGCACACAGGGGATTAGTTTGCGGTGGAGGAATCAAGTTTCTTCGCTCCAAGGACTTTTGTGTGTTTATTTTTTCTGTGGCATTTACTAGCATAAATTATAGATATATTCATATGCAGATGAAACTGGGTGCCCGTAATGCTGATATTATACTTCTCGTTTCATTTCTCTGTTGAATTTGTTTTGGTTTTATCCATAAGGACTTTTACTGTTCATTGTCGAATCCTTTCAATAACAGTGCCATTTCTGCCTAGTTGATGTTTAAATGGCTTAATTTGTTTCTGTAGCACTGTTGTTGCACAGACACACCACTGCCATCACAGGATGAGCAGGCGATTCAGAAATGAGTTTGCGCATGAACTGTGTCTGTGTGCCGGCAGTCTTTTTAGAGGCTACAGAGCAACATTATTTGATCTGTCCTCATTTGAATCGGACTGATTGCAGCCATTCATCTTACAGAAAACACCTACCAACGCAACAGAAAAGACGTCTGCTCTGAAGCATTGTCTCAGCGTTCTGCACTTTGCTTTCCTGGGGGATAATTCATACTTATTAAGTACAGAAAGAGTCACTAAATAATAGGCAATATTTTTTGTTGCCTGCAATAAGTGGCATATTTAACATCATGATGATTGGCTGTACATATCAAACCAAGGCCTTGATTGCCTTTTACCAGGAGGATATAAATGTGTGGTTTTGATTAAGGTCTGCACCCACCACTACCTAGCATGTGTATTTATTTTTTGGCACAAACCATTTACCTTTAACACGTGTAAAATGAGCTGGATTTTTGAGGATCTGCCACAGATGTGTGTGAAGCTTTATAAATGCAGGGCTCACAGATGTCATATTGTATACATGTATATATAGTTTGTTACATAATGCCTTGAAAATTCTCAAATTGTTTCTCATGAGCTGGTAGGGTGATGCAAAAACGTGCAATCAGTTGTAATGGTCTCCAGTCTAATTACCATTGCCCAAATACGTCATGCTTGAATATTAATGCTGCGTTTTTAACACAGTCACATGATATGCACTAATTTTATCCGGAGCAAGGATCTGTTTTCTTGTTTATTCCCTGGTGTTGGTCAAGAAATGCTGAAAACAAGTTCACAGAAATTTTTCACATGAATGCCCTGATGTAAATGAACTGCAGTTCACATGGTCCTTCATGAACATGTAAGTGTTGCATGTGTTAGGTTCTTACACAGCACTATGAGTCCAGTCACTGAATCAGAAAATGAATCTGAATCAGAAAATTGTCTCTCAGATTGAGGGTCAGAGGGCCAGAGTCTAGGTTCAGTCTGTTAGAGACAGTTCTGCAGTGACGCAGACCTTTTTATTTTGCTATATGAGTCTGACAGTTACAGTGTCCAGATCTCGGAAATCACAGTGAGATTGATTTCCTGCACTCTGACCCTCCTAATTGGAAGCGTACATGCTGTCTCTGGATTGTGCTGTCTCACACACGTGCACACATACCATAGTTAACAAAGTTATTGATTTAAGTTTGAGTGTTGCCCTTTTATTTTTTACACAGTGTTTAGACAGCATTTTATGTTAAGACTATCTGAGAAATGGAAACACTGGCTTTTAATGGTTACTCAAAATTAAAGGTGCAAATGCATTAGGTAAGATACAGGCCCCCTGTGAGAATAGGTGTATCATTTCTCTGTTGCCTTTTGGTAGAGAATTAAACCCATTGAAAGTTTTTTTGTTTTTCATTTAAAAGTTTTAAATAAAATTACATTATTATGTCAGCATTTTTTCAGTTGGAACCTATCCAACTCAATGAGGCAGTGTTATAGGTCTTGATCGGGCTTTACTGGATGAGTCTCAGTTTTTTTGCTTCATTCACATTAATGTGACCCTCTGAGTGGTTGCAGCATCCTGTTTCAACCCCCTAGCGCTTGAGGTCATGGTGACGCATGTGACATGTGTTTGGCACTTGGGGTAGCATCTGAATGGGGTAAGGGGGAAGCAGAACTCAATCCCTGTCACTGCTGTCAACATCTGTCACACACCTGATGGCTTCAGCCTGTTGGTTTTATTAGCTGTCTTTACATGACTCATACTTTTCTCATTATTAGGCATATTTATATTATATTTAGTAGAGGTCGACCGATTATCGGGTCGTTAGATTATCGGGGCCAATATCTGCAATTTTTTTATTATGGTCATCGGTATATTTTTATCTAAATTCCCGATAAAAAAAAAAACAACAACTTTTAAAAACATCTCCTCTGTCATAAAAAAATTGCTATTGGCTAACATTCTGTCCACAAAATTCCCTCATTGGCCGAGACAGACAACGTTATCTGACCTTGAAAATCAAACGTTGTCAGCTGCTGGAAACAAAGATGGAAGCTAGCCTAAGTATCCAGTAAAATGGTCGTTGTGCTCAAACCATGCCGTTAACCAAATTGCACTAGGCTAATTGGACCTTTTTGAATCAGTATAAGTAGTCTACGCTTAAGATAAAAAAACAAGCTTGGAATATAAAAGAAATAAGGACTTGTAATAAGGACTAATTGGTGCACTTATGCTATAAGTGGCAACAGTCTAACACTGTACATTTAACAAATAGTAATGTATATTTATTATTTCAAATGAAACATTCAAACAAATTTACCCTAAAGCTAGGGTTGCCACCTGTCCCGGTTTTGCCGGGATTGTCCTTTTTTGAGCGACAGTCCGGGAAAATTAATAATCTTTCCCGGGACACGAATTGTCCCGGTTTTTTGCGAACTTCTAATTTAGAATTTCATAGTTTCAAATAAGACCTCATTTGGTTTCCTTCTACTGCTATTCTGTTTTCTTCCTGGTTATGTTTATACATCCAATCCTGTGCTCGTAAACGGGTAAAAACGGGTAAAACACAGCGACGTCTATACTTTTATTTCATTGGTGGCGGAAATACGAAAGCTTACCTTATTGCCTAGCAACTGCCCGGGGTGTCGTTCTGCCGCGCGCATCCACATCCACGACCCCACCGTGAGTTCACTTGCTAGCTAGAGATAAAGTTATTATTATTTTTTTTAACTTTCTATTTGTTTTGTCGGTTTTGTGAAATGGGGGAGAGGCGGACGAGGAGGACAACAAATCAAAATCGCACGAGCCACCAGCGTCAAATAAAAACGATTTACAATGTACAACTCAGACTGGGCGAAAAGAGAAAACTTTTCTGAATGGGTAAGGCCCACCCAAGGAGACCCGTTCTCCGCCACCAGTGTTTTGTGTCCAGGCAAAATTTCATTTAAATATGAAGGAAAAACAGCGCTGGAAAATCATGCAAAAACAAAAAAGCACCAGAGTTTTGTATTAAGCAAACACAAAAATATAGCCATTGCAACCTTTATGACAAAAAAGGTTCACCAGAGGAAGACAGGATAGCAGTAGTGGAGCTTAGCAGTGTATACCACGGAGAGCTCCACGGCCACAGCTACTTATCTACGGATTGTGGCAATAAAGTGCGAAAATCTTTCATGACTCAAGTATTAAAACATTCATTGAGGGACAGCAGGGACTTCTGCAGGCAGCAAAAAGGGATGAGAAATTCACATGCAAAAAGAGGTGAGACATGTCAGTGTTAGATTGCCCAAATTCATTAAGTTAAGAAGTTGTTTATAATCTATTTTAATACATCCAATCATGTTTTCATTGCTAAAGGGAGTATATCTTTGGACATCTTATTAGATTTTATAATAGATTATAATTAGACAGTATATGTTTACACGTTAAAGTAAAAATAATAAAAAATTAAAAATGTATTTAATGTAGAAAGGGACAGCAGCAGACAAAGGAGTCCAGAGTGAGTGCAACTGCGTCAGGGAGTGTGTCTGCGTCAGGACAAATATAGGTAAGAGAGGCAATAGGGAGTCCCACGACTGTTAACTTAGTATATCTGCAAATATGGGTTAATCCCCCCCAAAAAAAATCGTCCGAGTGTCCCGGTTTTTCACAAATCAAAGGTGCCAGCCCTACCTAAAGCACAGCCCTTCTGAATTACAGTCGTCATTTAACTTCAGCTCGTTTACAGTTGCACTGTATGACGGAACCTCGCGGCAAAGCTGAAAATACCCGTTTGCCGCTTTGATGTTTCTTAATTTGGCCTCATCATAATCACAGAAGTCGAGTTATTAAAATAAAAATTTGCAGCACACAGTTTGCACTTCACAGTATTTTCCCTAACTTTATCACAGTCCTTCCACACGGTACCCTACTTTTGTATGAGCTGTCCATTTTTCACATAAATGACTTGTGAGCAAATGGGCTCCTAGAATCTCCCCGCAGCTTCAGAATAAGCGTGGACGCACAGGCTAGTTTTAAGGTTTGATATTTCATACTTTGTGATGAAAATGCAGCCTAAATGATGCATCAATTCGCTTCATTTCTTACGCAATGATTGCCATCGTTCGTCCGATAATTGAATGCTTTTGAAATAGCCATAGGCATCTGTTGCGTAGCCAAAATAAGATAACCATAAAGAAATTTACCCACAACGTCAATATTGCAATGCACATTTTAGTTCTTGCAATTTTTTAGTTTATTTTTATCTCTGAGAAAGAATTTTCATTTGATCTTTTTGCTCTTTATTTAACTGTCATAGTGGTGAGTGATGTATGCCTGAAAACATATGACGAAGTAAAGAGGGTTTGTAATCAAGTCCATGTTGTCACAGCCTATTTCTTTTCACACCGAAAAAAAACATGTTAAAAGCATTCAAATATCGGCCTGAAATATCGGTTATGGTCCTCTTTTTGTCACAGATAATCGTTATCGTTTCGGCCCTGAAAAAACCATATCGGTCGACCCCTAATACTTAGTACTGTATGTGTCACACAGCTGGAATATGTTATCTCTACTTCAGTATTTTACTAGTGTTTGACTTATATTCCTTAACATAATTATGTTTTACCAGTTGTCACACCAACATGGAATTTGGAGTTGCACACACAGGTAATGTCAGTTAAACAGCAAAGCAATATATTTTACATCTCCACAAAATGGGTCTCTCCTTTATAATAATATTTAACTTTGCATTGTTTCCTCATCCAGTTAATCTTTAGTAACACTTTCTCCTATTAACTGTTAATAAAGCATTTATTCTAATTGACATTGTTAATGTTGCTTCTCTCCCCTCCTAAATAACTAACAAATCCTCAATGAGTATTGGTTGACATTATCAAACATAAGTGGATTTGTTTCTGTGGTGTCTGCCATAAAGTCATTTGTAAGGGGTGAGGGATGTGCATTAATTGATGATTATTCAGTGACACATTAATATAAAGTGTTACACACTTGTCTTTCTCCACACTGTCTTTGTTGTTTTAAATGCGTACGGTCGCTGCACTTTCCGACTGAGACAATGTGGGCTTTCAACATCTGCCCGTTCCACCCACCTCACACTCTACACACCTTTCCTACATTGAACACAAAGACATACTCAGGTGTTTGTTGCCTTCTTGTATTATGATTTGTGTGTGTGTGTGTGTGTGTATGTTTGTGCCCCTATTGATCTTGATTCCAGACACAATTAGGTAAATAAGTATAATTATATTTCAATTTTATGAATACATTCATCTTTACAAATAATGAGTCATAAGAATATCTTTCAATATATTTTAGTAGTGGGTTAAATAGATTAAATAGTAAAATAAATCCAGTACTATTAAATATGCCTATTTTATTTATTTAATAAAAAGGCAGGCCACAGTGGAGTATAGTAGAGTTAATTTATTTAAGTGCATTTCATTTCAATGTGTACTTAATTGTTTCAGGATGCTTATTCATTTATTTCGACTAGAATGCATTTACTTAAATAATGTATTTATTTCTTAATTATTTGTTTAGTGTGCATTCAACCTCCATATGCACACTCCAATTCCCATTCTTCATATTCAGCCTTCAAAAATAATACTTTGCCTCTTCCTCCAGTGAGGATTAGGTTAATATAATTTACACATAGTTGAACCATGATTAATGGTTAGGATTGAGTTAATAATGTAACTGACACATGGTCAGATCATGGCTTAATGGTCTGGATTGGGTTAGTAATAAAATCGACACATGGTTAAACCATGTTAATGAAACACTGCCAAACACATCATTATTGCTGCTCTTGTCCTTGATACACAAGCTGCTGTTTTCATAGTGTGGAAGCTTAACTTTATTAGTATAAATACTCCTTACAGATGTATTGTTTTCTTCATAATTTGTTATATGATGCTACAATGGCACACAACGTTATTGAATTCTGTTGATTGCTGTCTATATTGGACTCCAAAGAATGGGTCTCACAGGCATTCAATTTGGGAATCACATCTAAATAATATTTTGCAAGCTGCATGTACATTTTAAATCTTGATTGGTTGAAAGGTTTTAAATCATGATTACAAGGAACCACTGAATTATTAGCGAACAACCCTAGCTGATCTTCCAAGAATACTGGAAGAAGTGTTTTCCCTACAGTTCATTGACATTTATGATAGTAACAACTGATTGAACCCGTTTCATAGTTAAACTCATTCTTGACCCTCTAGGAATGCAGTGCCCTGTCTTCCCATCTTTTGAGAGCATGAACGCCTGCTCCACAGGTGTCTCTGCCAGTATTTCCAGGAACTGCTTTTTCACTGTGAAACGAGAGATGAACACAGTGAAGTTGCCTTGAACAGATCCTTAGTAATTGAGTTCAGATCTTCTTGCTCTGGCCGTATTCAAGATGAGCGATAGCTGTAGGATACTTTAGGATAGAGATGCCACTGAATTTGGCTTCAGGAGAAGGTGGCTGTTGTAATGGCTAGATGCCTATCTGACCCCAGTATGGCCATAGTTTGTTGAGGTTTTTGGTAACATGATTGTAGTTCTGCCCAGACCCAGAATCCAGACAAAGTGTTTGGCAGAACTGTCAGGTTCTGTGACTTACTGAGGTTTGTAAGAACACCTTGTTTAATAATGTAATAATAACTTCATTTGTGAATGTGAATGGAGAACCATTCAAACAACAAGCAGCCCAAAGCAAGTCCATGTGGAAAAGAAAGAAAATACATTTAAAAGTCAACAACAAAAGAAATAAGTGGATAAAAACAAAAAATGTAAAAATAAACAAGTGAGTTTCCAGTGGAGGCTTGTTTTATTTTTGTGGTAAACTGTTACATAACATGGGTTAAAGATCTGCCCCCAAAAAAAAAAAAATCCGGCCTGCAGCGATTTTAGATCAGGCAATGAATTATTACTAGCGTATACCAGACCGGAACGCGATTCTATTAAAAACTATCATTGACGTGGTGTTTTTTCGGATGAGTTTTAACCAAGCCTGTTTAGGCGACGTACTGACACGAGAGCACTGTTCTTATCCAATCGGCAACTAGTTTCAACTTTCTGTGAGGCGGTGCCAGGAAGTATTTGCGGGGACTATATCAGTTGATTTCTACACAATAGGCTAGCATGCATTGAAATAGATAGAACATAGGAGCGAAACTTGTGAAGGTTGGCGCAGACACAAGCACAATATAACGGGAGGTGAAAAATAAATGGCGATAGGCTTGGTTATATAAAAACGGTAATGACGGACAAACGTTCGGCTTATGTTGTCACAAATTAAACGAGACCGGGAACTGGTTTTGCACCGTGTGTTCGAAAAAAATACAGTATGGGAGAAGCGACAAAAGGCATTTTCTCGGCATGATACAGATCCCTCACACAAAGCAGCTGTTCGGGCTCTTCGTCAACGTTGCCGGGAGCAGTGGCCACTGTAGCTGCTGCCGCTTCATCCATCCAAGACCGCGTGTGCAATCATATAGTCCGCGTTTGTACATTTATAGCGGAACATGACCTGTCTTTCACGATAGCTCCAGCGCTAGTTGAGCAGTGCAAAACATTCTCACAGGACAGAACTGCACTCTCCAAACTTAGCGTGTCAAATACACAGGCCAGCTACCTATCCACTCACGGCATTGCCTGTCACATTAGGTAATGTTTAGCGCACAAGCTGTCAAAACAGATGTTTTCACTGAAGGTTTACGAGTCGACGAACCGCAACATGGACAGAATTCTCAATGTCTATGTCCGATTCTATGATGATGACTTGGACAAAGTTGTAACTCAGCATCTTGCTACTCGACCAACTTTTATTGAAGTTGCACTTTATATTTTTAATAGCATTTAAGAAAAAAGGAAGCACTTTTAATTTGAGCACTGTAATACAAAATTATATTAATAATGGTATTTTTTGTTTGTTTTCTGTGTGATTCATATGTTCATCCTGCTAACTCTTGCATAGAAATAATTTGGATTCATAGTAATAAAAAAGAGATTTCTTATTTCTCAAGGAGTTTCACAGTGAGAAGTTTTTGTGTTAAGAATTTTGTGATGTGCTGCTCTGCAAGTGGTAGAAACTGGAAATAAGACAGGATCCATCACAGCTTGTGCTGCAATGCGTGGAATATTTTCCACTCCAGTCTTGAGTACTCTCTTAGCAGTTATGAATATGTTTATATCCTGTGGTCTACTTTACCACTCTCTGCCTCTGATGGTATTCAAGTGTTGGCAGACGCTGGGGAGAAGACTGGATGGTCTCTCTATGTGCTCAGTCAGAGCCTCCTTTTCACCCTGGAAAGCAGTCTAATAGCCTCAGGAGGAGGCTGCCATGTCCCCTTCCACATGACACAACACACGCCCGAGGTTCAGGTGGAGCCACAATGTGGGAACAAGGCTGTAACCAGAAGATGGCATGTTCCTGACCTGGGATCCGCACTGCTGCTGCATGCCTGGGTGTGATCGTTAACCTGGATTGTTTCTATAATCAATCATCTGAGAAAGGATCACGTTTTGAAAGATACCTGTGCAAGCCTAGATAAGGGTCTTAGTTAAAGCTAATTTGTAATGCAGCACTTGTTCATTCAGCATGGGCGGTACAGTAAGGCTTTGTCAAATGTTGACTGTCTTTGCAGCCAGCACAATGAGTGTTTTCACTCTGAGCCTGGACAGAAGCATGTTTGTGCGCCTGTGAACATGGACAGAAGCATACTCCCTCCAGCACTGCCATCCTGCATGAATTATTCAGATGAGCCTGTGGCGCGTTTCTCTGGCCTTGCCTCTTAATGGCATCTCTAATGGAGTCTGTGCAAGGTCCAGGTCTGGGGTGATCTGCAGCGTGCAGGATACTCTCTGATGCTCCACTGAGATTGCTTGCAGCCATTTGATGCGCTCGTGACACGGGCCAATGTAGAGGTTTATTTCCCTGCCAGAAATTCGTATATGAAATCTGTCACAGCTGTTTTTCAAAAGACCTTCTGCCTCCTTTGTGATATTGACTGCTAACAAATAACGAGCAGTGCTGAAACACACCCCTCCATTTATCTATGTATAGATAAGGAGATTATATAGATATTTTTGGTATCTGTTTGATTAGTTTATAAACACACTTGAGTGGCTTGTTTACCCACTCACTCACTCAGTCATTCACTCACTCATACCCCCACCCACTCAGTCAGCCACACATCCACTCAGTCATTCATTCACTCGTTCTCGGAGTGGGCAGCTCCCTCACCACCATTACCACTAGAGGGCCTGCAAAAAGTCACAGCTGTTGAACTGCACATGTTCAGTTCTTTCATTGGCTGCTTGTGAACGGGGCTGTTAAATGCCCATAGGTGTTTGGAGCTCAATTGCTCTTACACTGGTTACACTGGCTCTTACACTCTTACACTGACAGGGTCTCTTCAGCATGTTAGCAGTGCTTGTAGCAGTGGCTCATATCATGTTGGAGGTCATGCCTTTGTCTTTTGCAGCTGTGGTAACACGTTTAACAGATGTGCAGGAGGGGTTACTTGGCCAGCAATCCTCCTTTGGATGGTGAATCCTGCATCAGTTTCCATACGATCACTGAGGCCTCCAGCCAAGCACTGCTCAGCCACAGTGACGAAGGAGGAGACATACCGCCAGGATCTGCTGATAGCTTGGGATGGATCATAATGCTTCAGCGCCATGTGAGCAAACGCAACACACACCAACCTTTTCTCCAGAGGCTGACGTAATTGCATGCGCATTATTTGCAATCCTGGTTTCAGTTCTGTCTTACACAGGTCACTTAATGACAAAAGACTGTCCCATAATGATTCTGACTAGTCTTAAAATGTATGCTAAAGAAAAGAAACCCTCTGAAAATGTGTTTTAGCATGAGACATTGTAAAGCCTCCCTATTTTGTGAGTGGCCCAAAGCAGATTTTGAGTGCTGTTGTTGTCATCTTCAATTGGATGCAAGAATATGACTTAGGTACTTGAAAAATTTCCACTTTCCCTTTCCAGTGAAATTCTAGGGAAATGTAGTCTTCTCATAAGTAACAGAACAGAGTGTAACTTGTATGATTTATGAGAGGGTATCAAACACTGACAAGAGGTAAAAATGTAGTTTCCCAGAAACATCCCAGTAGGAGTGGGGATATGACTGTTGTTATGCTGTTTGTAGTTAGCTCCTACAGTTATCCAAAGACTGAGTTAAAATGTTCATCATTTTTTCATCAGTTCAAAATGTGTCTCATATTCAGGATATGGTTTAAAAACCAAATACCACTGTCGGTAAATATAATTTGTATCACAGTGACTTCAGCATGACTTTGAATTTATGTCTTTGAAATTACCAAATGCAAATAGTATATGCACATCCATTGAATGTTACAGATGTTTGGGAAGGATAGGAATACCATCAAATGATTAAAACCTGGCCCAATGAACACTTGGTTGGTAGAGATTTTTTCCATCAGAATTTGCTGTTATTTGCTATGCTACCACTGCCAAAATTAAAGTAGTTAGCATGGACATTAAGAGTGATAACATGCAAGCTTGGTGTGGCTTTGCTATAATGGAGGGCTGGTGGGTTTGGTTGTCTCCCCATGCACGATCCTGGTGTGGAACCTGTGCTGTATGGGAGGGCTGGTAGACTCGATTGTTCCCCTCGTGGCTTTGTGTTTATGCCTCCAACACATGCCAGCTCTACAGGGCAAATCTCTGAGCCCAGATGTCTTTTCAGACAACAATTGTAACATTTATTATATTTCATTTCAAGCAGATGCCTCCCCTTAAGTTGAACACTGTTGCATAACCGTACAACATAACTGTAACAAACATGAGCGTTTGAAAGGTTTTTAGTTTTCAGCTTTTGAAGGGTTTAATCTTGACTCGTCTCCTGACTCGAGGGAGATCAAGGCTTGAAGTTAATTGGATGGCGTCATGAGTGTCAAACTTCGTTATCTGCTTTAGCGGTGACACTGCCATGACTGTATACAACTATCTACAACTACTAACTGTCAGGCATAGTTTTCTTCATGGCCATTTGGTTATTTTGGAAAAGTCTGGCTTTGAGTGGAAACTGGAGATGCAAAAAGCAAGCAGCGAGATAAAATCTCAAAGATACTGACGTGGTTTCATGGAGCTGTGTGAGGAGACCCTGTAACTACCTATGGTGCTACCGTTCAGACACTCAGTTCAATTGTTGCATTTTAGAAATTGCATCAAACGCAGTGAGAAAATTTAAAAATTTCAATTTTCAGTTATTGTCTTGGCCAAGACGCATATGTTTCAGTGTAGTTTCAATTACTGACGAGGTGAGATATCATATACAAATAAACACGCAGAATGGGAGTAAATCCAGTAGACGGTTTCTAGAATAAGAAATGTTTTGGGTGTAAAAATTTTGAAAACATCTTTGCTATAGCTCACTGACGATGACACTGCTATATTCTGGCTCTTTCAGTGGGTCATCTTGGCCACCTCTGCTCTGGTTGATTATCATTTGAATATGACAGCCCTCTTTTCACTGTGGAGAGTTTTATATGCAGAGATATGATGTGATTTAATTTTAGCTACAGTCGTGATCTCTGCGCAAGATCTGATCTCTGAAAATGCTACCTCTTAGCCCCGTAAACCTGTTGGTGAGTTACACATCAGTAAAAGTTCACTGCTCTGGAGGTATTACTGTCTCTGTAAGTGTCCTCATAAAGCTGTTCTGGTATAAATTGTTTTTAAGATGATTTTTTAAAAAAATGTGCTTCTTTTATCGGGAAAAACCATGTTCCATGAGGAAGTAAACGTCCGTTTACCTTGTACAAGGAAGACCCCCACAGGAACATCCACAGTCAAGCAACCTGGGTTTTGGTGGCTTTGCTGTTGAGTAAGAACAGTTACTACATATTTACACAGTTTTGGTCCCTTTGCTGTTGGCTAAGAACTATGTATTTACACAATTTTGTGATATATTAAAACTTTTTAAATTTAAACTTCTATCAAATACTTACTCAGTTTGCACACTAGACCTGGGGAACCTATTTTAGAATAAGATCCCAAAAACTTTCTCTCATAAGTGCACAGTGTAAAACATTACCAGTTGAAAATATTTGAGACAGGGAGTTAAGGAAAGCTGGCCCTCACCTAGACTGGCACAGAATTTGGTCAAATGTAAATAAAATGTCTCGAAATTTGAGCCACCAGTTGATCAACTTCAAGATAGTCCATAGATCTTATGCCACTCCTTACAAACTTTACGGAATGGGACTAATTTCAAGTCCTAATTGTACTTTGTGTCCAAATTCTTCTGTGGGAACAGTACTTCACATGTTTTGGGAATGTGCTATGGTGAATGCTTTATTGACTCGTGTGTAATATTATGTGGAAGCTACTCAGAACTACGATTATCCGAGACCCCTGTTTATGTTTGTTGAATGATGACACCGCACTGAACACTACACTGATAAATAAAAGAATCCTTTTCTGTGGCTTTACGGCAGCAAAGAAAACTATCACAGAACATTGGATTAATCAGGATATAATTGTAATAAGATTATGGCTGATGAATGTACATGGCTAACTTGGAGTATTCAACTGCCAGGCTTAACAGGGCGAAGGCCAAAACAGTGGCTGTCTGGATAAAACAGTGGTAGATATTCGTGACCTCCTTAGAGATCAATGCTGTGTGTCTTTATAATTATGCAATCTTATTTCCTTTCTTTTCTTGGTTGTCATGTGGTATGCAAATGTTTTCACTGGCACTGTCATACGATTTTATGGTGATGACGGTCAATGTTTCTGTGTTCTTGTTTTTATTTGTTTGACTTCCAAAACTTACAGTAAAAAGTTAATCACAAAAAAAGATCCCAAAAACAGTGACAAGACATCCTTGTCTCCCAAAGAGAAGTTGGATGCAGCTGCAGTTGTTTGCTCCACTCAAGTTTGGTGAAATTGTGCTAGATGTTGTAACATAAAATCTGGCCATGTGTGATAAATCTGTTGACCTGTCCTGGCCAGCCAATATATTGATTCTTCTTCACCAGTTGATTGGTGGTGGTGGTTTGCTGTTCTGTAAGTCCTGACAAGTAGGGTTTTGTGAGAATGAATTTTATTAAAAAAAAGAGTCTCTGCTCGACAAGGAGTATGTCATTTGTGATTTTATTGCCAATGTTTGTGTACTTTCTGCCACTGATTAGTGTTTGGAAGAGAATGTATTTACAGATGTTTAGAATGCAGAGTGGAAGATGCTACATAGGATTAGCTCTTGGTGTGAAAGCAATGGTAGCTAGCTGACCATAGCCACAGTGTAGAGAAGGTCTGTGTTTCTGTGCATGGTGACAGTGACTAAGTGGATGGGTTTTCTACCTGCTGTTATAAGACTGTGCTAGTCATGATGAGCTGCCCCCCCACCCCCTGCCAGTTTGTGATGAGAGAGGATTTGGGTGCTGTCTTAAGTATGACAGGCTTACTTGTTTTTACACTTTTGGTCCACATGCAGAAACGACCAGGTTTGTTGAGGTGTTTTGCTTTTGTGCTGAAACGGGGGCGCTTTAGTTACATGTTAAAAATTATTCTGGAGAGGCACTATGTAAAAAGAGTCTGTCCAACCAAACACTTTCCCTGGGATGGGTTCTGAAATGCTTATAGTTTTTTTTTTTTTTTTAGAAAGCTTATCAGTTTTACACCTCAATTACGCACACACACACACACACACACACTGCATACATATTCGTGTGCGCGTGTGCATTACTATGTGTGTATGTATGTATGCACAGAGAGAGAGAGAACAGCTGTACATACCCTTTAGATCTCATATTAAATTATTAAAGCAGTAATTAGGATTCCATTAACTAGTTTGGCCAGATGGACTCTGTATTTAGCATTAAAATGGAGATCCAACAGTGTTCGCAGTCTTCCCTAATGGAATCCCTCTCTTCACCTGAGGACTTGAGAGCTGTCAGCATGCAGGGTTGAAAGATGGCTGAAGAGATGACCCTAAAGAGATAAGAAACCAATTAGTCCAGTGATTGGTCTGGGCTGTGGCTTTCTGGAAAGCCAGGGGAACCAAAGCTTAATTCCGTTAAATCACTTCCAATGTCCCTGTGCTGGTTTGCCCAGTTGATTTGGTGCATTACGCCACTTTTGAGTGTTTCCTGAGCTCTTTCAAACTGAATCTCTTACAAATAGGAAGTTTGCCATGCCATGATACTCTCTGAATGCCTGTCATTCCAAATAGGCATCAAAGCTTATGGGTCTGACCAGTGGGCATAGATGCCATGAGGCGCAGGTTTATACTGCCCTGTTCACCTTTATCTATCTGACTGAAATGCTCTTCCACTCTGTGAAACATATCTTGAGTGCAGTTTGTTTTTTTACCTCGATAAAACATGCCCTTTGCCACCATCTTGAAGGTCCTGTAAGGAAAAAAAGGTGCAATTCCGATCTTCATGGAAAAGACTTCTTAATTTACAGGAACGGCAGTTGTCAGAAATACGTCCAATGCACTCTGGGTTCAGCGGAGTCAAAATGAACCATGAGGGTTCACTGAAAGCATTCTTTATACTGATAGAGAGCTTTGATCAGGATAGACAATAATTAAATAACCACCAATTTGAGAGTGAGAGTACATGTGGTGAAATACAGGAGGTCTGGTAATTAGATTATCTTCCCTAGCAAGAACAGTTCTCAATCACCCATCACTGGTTTCTTTAGAAGCATCAATTGCCAAAATGGCTAGCTGCAGCCAAAGTGACAATTGAAGTCTGTGAGCAGAACTGTGGTTTGTCAGGACTGCGGCTTGTCAGGACTGCGGCGTCTTAGCCGGTTGTTTTGTTTTCCCTGTCCATGTGCTTTTGTTTTTCCCTGTGTTTCAGCCCTGCCCTGCTCTTACAGTCCTTTTGTAAGAGTAACATGCAAGCTTCAAGAACAGACACAGATTTAGTGCTTTGCAGAGTTCAGCTGGAAATTCACAAAACAGAAAGTAAAAAGTTCCCCAGTGGGTATGTAACCCCCTAACACCTGCTGCTACTAATTTTAGGTGTAGTATTACAACATATTATAATATGTGTTCTAGGGACTGTTGTGTCGTGGTATACTTGGCTTTTGTCAGAGTGCACAAATTAACTTGTGGTAGGGCTTGAATAATGTTATGCTCACGCTCACTGGTCTGGATGTGTTGTGAGCCTGGTCTGACACTGTTGCTCATTGAATGGTGACACTTATGTTCAATTGTGATGTCCTGGTACTTACATGAAAGAGGATGAGGGTATTTGAGTATAAACTAAACCAAAACAAAAAAGACAGATTTGGTCTGGAGAAAGTAATTAAACTATATTATAAAAAAGTAATGGTTTGGCTGTAATAGTTTAAGGTAATGGTTTGGTTGTAATCAGTGTGCGAAATACGCGGTGGCAGTTGGGAGGTCTGCCATACTGTGGTAAATAAATAATTGTATGTAGTGTGTGGATTGTGTGTACATTGTGTTTCATAGACGATCTGGCAACTTGGGTAACGTCAGACAAACATACAAAACGTATGGATCCGTGTATGACAATTAATCATAATAAAGTTTGCCATGCAAATTACGGGAGTTTCCAGGGAGAAACAACAAAACGGTAGGCCGCTGGGAGATGGATTTGAAAAACGGGAGTATTACAGGTATACCCCTACCTAGTGCTCCATACGAAGTGGGATGTAATGTCAGCCCTATGTTGGAGACAATGCAAAAATTTGCTGCGATCTCAAAACCAGATTAATTGACAATGTCGCACAGAGAAACAACTAGTATCATCCGAAAAGGTAAGTTCTGCTGTTTATTTTGACGTATGTTGTGAAGCAACAGGGACTTTGTGACTTATTCAACCGAGAAGCAGGAGTGTGAAAATGGGTGAAGAAATTAGTAAAGATATTACTTTGCAGAAGTTTGATCTGTCTTCATAACGTGATTACTTCGGTATGTACAAATATGTGACTAGCATCATTACAAAGCTCCGGTTCTGCTTTCTTGTGATGTGTTCCATATCTATGCAATGACGAGTTCATGAGTAATTCAAACAAGAGTAATGGGTGTGGAGATGGACGCAAAACTGTATGCAGATTGTAACTATGATTAAATTAGATCGTGGCATAGACAAGCAACTAGCATCGTTAGCGATGAATACTTCGTGAGCAATTCAACCGAGAAGAAGGGATGTGAATTTGGATGCAGGCTGCGTCTGTCGGGCTTTAAGGGTTTGTTCCGTCCTCTCACCCTTTATGTAAATTGACGGGCAGTGTAACTCCCTCTACAATCATCACGCAGAAGACACTGGACTGGCTTCGTCTTACTTTAATGACGATCGCAGATAGGGTGAAACTAAACACAGACGTAATGATCATAAACACACTTCAATAAACAACATTAGCAACCACTACATCTATGCCTGACCTTCAGTAATACAAACGAACTGTAACTTAACTCAATTATTATGTTATACATCAAATAACCGAAAATATACTTCATAAAATATCTAATAGATGTAAAACATACCAGCGAGCGATGCTCGTATTAAGCTTGGATGTGAGCGAATTAACTAATGTTTGAGTGAAGTAGATGAAGGTGACCGTTACTGAGTTCTTGTTGAATTGTTACCAATGGCAACAATTGTAGCCCATTGCCACGGAAACAATTTTAGCAATTGCAACCCTGGTTGTAATGGCTTAACGCACTCGCTAGCTTTACCTGCTAGTTGGTGCCTCGCTAGGCCAACCTTTGGGACTTTGTCATGCAGTAGCTTAATTCTAATATTGTTGACTCTGTGGTTTTTCGCTTGTGTTGTATTGTACCTCACTTGTAAGTCGCTTTTGGATAAAAGCGTCTGCCAAATGAATAAATGTAAAGTCGCTCTGGATAAGAACGTATGCTAAATGCATGTAATGTAAATTCTTGGACCTCTGTATTAGTCCATTCAGGTGGACTTAATCTGAGTGTAAGCATAAAGCTTTTAGGCTGGCTATTCTAGTGTGTGAGGATTGTGCATGTATGAAGTTGCTCATTTAGAGCATAAAGTGCTCGCATGGTGGACTATATTAGAACCATAGCCTGCATTATTTCCTACTAGAGGACTGTTTGATAGGTATAAAACAACATGTCACAGTCTGATTATGGTTGAGTCCCCATTCTGTTCCGAGTTATAGTTTGTATTAGGGATGCCCAGTTCCTGATCCTGGATGCCTTTGGCCTAGCAGTGTTTCTAGCATGTTTTCATTGAATCTCTCAAACTGGGAGGAGAGGATACTTGGATTAATTGAGGTGCCAATGAAAGCAATCAGTTAAATCAACCACCTAACTGTGCAGATAACCATGAGACCTGGGGTGGAGACTTCCAGAAACCAAGATTTTGAACAACATTGCTTGACTTGAAGTTTAATCAGGTGTCTAAAATGTAAAATACAGTAATGGCCATGCCCAGTGTGTTATGGAGGAACGATGCCAGTGCGGAGTCAAATGACTTTTCTTACCCTGTGGAATAGATAGCAAACTTGAGAGTGAGCTGTAAGGGAGGTTATTGTGCACTCACCTGTTTGGGGAGTCAAAATTATCAGTAGTTCAGTGAAGGGAAAATGATGTGTCTGTGTTTGTCAGGCGTGGCGTGTAAGCCAGATATCTCAGAGCTGCTATTACAGGGTACTTTTAACCCTCCTTTCCCAGCAGCACAGTTAAGTTTATGGTAGTCCGCTTGTCAGACTGGGGTTGCCAGGTTATACTTGGCAACCACAGACCTTTACAAACAGCACAGTAATCAAACTTTGCAGCAACCAGCTGCAAAGTTTGGTTACTGTGCTGTAAACAGGAGTAAACAGGAAAGACTTCCTTTATTTTGCCATTGCAGAGACTAAATGACTTGAAAATAAAAAATACAAAAAGTTTTTGCCCAGCTATTTACATCGATCCCAGTGTCTCCATCAAATATACAGTATCGAATAATTCTTTATTTTCGATACCTGGTGCCGTATCCCCTTGTCCATAAAACACATTCTGACACCATAATTGAAAGCATTTGAATGTTGAAATTGTGCCTCTCCCAGCTCCTCTGGGTGAGCTGGTACCTACTGGCTGGGTGAGAGGAGAGAATCTCACTCATATTCTTAGTTATACCCAGTGATGGTCAGAATATATAGGTCTACAAGTATGTCCTAAACAGCATTACTACATATGGTCAGTTAGCAGATGTTTGTCCTTCTGGCAGAGGTGAGGGAATATTTCATGGAGCTGTCATTGTCTTCACTCTGAAATGATTTTGAAGGGCTTGAATACACATGTTATCAGTCAATTCAAACTCTATTTTGCAGCTTATGCAAACCTCGTTGTGCAGGACCCAGAACTGATACTAGAGATACTGTATTTTATCACAGAAAATGTCATTAAATGTGACCAACAACAATTTTGCATGTTTCTCTATTGCAGTGCTTAGAGTTACAGCCCGCTCACTATATACTCCACATCCTGTACATGAGACACCTTTTTCTAGAACCCATGTCCTGATACTTACGTGAAAGAGGGTAAGGGTATTTGAGTATAAACTAAACCAAAACAAAAAAGAGACAGATTTGGTTTGGAGAAGCTAATGGAGTATTTTGTCACTTCCTTAGATCTTACATCCAATTAACAGTGTACCAGTCTATGCAAGGTCATGCTTTTTTAAGTAATTGAATACTTAATTTTGTAGTAACTGCTTATTCAGTGCCACACTGTAAGTAAAGGTTCAGACAGTGTGGTAAATCTACTCAGGTTGGTTATTTAATAATTTATTTGACTATTATTTAATTGAAATTCTTAAAATAACGATACAAGTAGCTTTCTGACAGTTATCGAGCCTTTTACTTTGGGAAAGCACTCTGTGTGTGGGGCGATGTAGTGTACCACTGACCAAATAACACACATATTCATGACTCTGAACAAGCCAAGACATGACCTCATTCACTGGCGCCAAAGGATGTCAGTAAGTAGAGACCAGCAGACATAACAGATTAATTGCTGTGTACCTATTGCAACGCTAGTGCAATTCTTCTTAAACAAACTGCTGAAAGTAACTGTCATTCCTGTGGTTACCACTGATTTTTCTTTTGGATTCATTCAAAAAAGGTGGGATTTTATCAGTGGCGATTCTAGACTTTTTTGACTGGGGTGGCCCAAGTGGAGCACTGATTCATTCAAGGGTGGCATGAGGATAATGCAACATCCACAATAACAGAAATATGCGCATAACAAATATTCATAATGCCCCCCCATACACTAAAGCACTCCAAGATGTGAAATTAGCACAAATACAATACAGGAGCTAAACCATAAACCATAAACTAACCATATGAACACCATATTCAGAGGATGAAACTGTAAAGGACAAACACCATATTCTCACGTCATCTTTTTTTATTTGAAGAAATTCAAATACAAATCCACAAACACATGCCAACTAAATAATGAAAAGATCCTACTCCTACAAGGCTTTTTTTTTTTTTACAATAATGATTTACATTTAACTAGCTAGCTGCCTGGTGAGCTTTGTAGTTCATTAATATCAAGCTAGCTGACGTTAGCTAGCTAGCTCGCTACCTTGCTAGATGGGCAGATAGGTAGATATCTAGCTAGCTACCTAGATAACTTTGCTTGCTAGCAAGAGCGATAGTGTTGTAAACTAACTGACATGCTAACAACCAACTACACATATAGAACGGCTGTTTCTTGGTTATATCAAAACGTGTACATTTTTTTCAATAATGATTTACATTTAACTAGCCAGCTGCCTGGTGTGCTTTGTAGTTCATTATCAAGCTAGCTGATGTTAGCTAGCTAGCTAGATAACGTTAGCCACCTATCTAGATAGATTAGCTAGCTAGCTCGCTACCTTGCTAGATGGGCAGATAGCTAAATAGCTAGCTAGCTACCTAGATAACTTTGCTTGCTAGCAAGAGCGATAGTGTTGTAAACTAACTCGCATGCTAACAACCAATTGCACATATAGAACGGCTGGTTCTTGGCTATATCAAAACGTGTACTTAAATTTTTGAAGTCACTCCCGACTCCTGCGCTGCCTTGAACCACCGAGTACATCAAGAAAAGTCCCGCCTTCGACCTGGTTGATGGCCAATCATAGACTAGGATTTTTGGGTGGCACCCGGGGTGGCTAATCAAATCTCAAGGGTGGCCCGTGCCCTCCCGAAGCCCCCCCTCTGGCCCCGCCCCTGGATATTATTTTGTAGAACTGCATACAGTGTATATGATGGACCTTTGAAAACACTTCTACTTTGTAGAATGAGCTAAAAAATGTTTTCAGTCACAGGTCTACATTTATAGGTGTGAATTACCTGTGAATGTTTTAATGAAATTTGACACCCTTTAAATAATTGGTGAAGACGTCACTGATCTGTGTGATGTCACAAATGACAATTCCTTTTTAGGTGAAAGATATTAATGCCCATAGGTACATGAATGCAATAGCCCACTGATTCTCAGTCCTGCTCCCGGGGGCCCCCTGCTCTCCACGTTTTCCATCTTTCCCTGCTCTACCAACCTGACTGAACTCATCAGTGGCACTTTAGCTCAGCACACCTGATTTAATCAAGAGCATGTTAATCACACTAATCAGGTGTGTTTGGAGCAAGGCTAGATAGAAGATATGCAGGACAGTGGGCCTCCAGGAGTAGGATTGAGAAACACTGCAATAGCCTACAGTATGACTGCAAGAGATCAGGACTATTTGTATGTGGGATTGTAATGCGTATTAAAACAAACATCTCCACCCTAGCTGTAAAATTTACACTTCCAAGTTTACACCCACAGGGTCTGAAGTGATGTGGCCTAACACTCGTTCTTCCAAAGACTGACAAACAGAGGATAGTTCGAAAGATGTCTCTTTTTGGTTACGTCTGTTTGTTATGAGGCATAAAAATCACATTAGTGTTTTACCCTTTTACGTAGATATATGATTAAAGTAAATCATGAAAATTGACAGGTTCAATTTTAAGTTCATTTGAATAAGCCCAGTATCCTGCTGTACTACAAAGCTCTTGGAATAAAATTTAAGTGGTCACCAAGCTATTATTGCCCGTGTTTATTAAATACGACCACAAAAGGTGAGCTGGTGGTAGGGTTCCAGGCTCTAGAATGAGTGCAGTCCAGGGGTCATGCTGATTGGATTGATTGTGACGAGTGCATTCAAAAGCTGTTGTGTTCCACTGTTCATTCATGCCTTGGATCTATATTGAAATGACAGCTCGTGTTTGCCAATGCGCTGTTGTCGAGCCAAGACAATCAGTTTCCCTGCGTTGGATCTCAAAATCAAATAGCTATCTGAAGTAGTGACCCCTTCCAACAGCTGAAATTCTTACAGAACAAATGATTGTCTGTCAAATGTCAGCAGGAGATACGTAGTGTTTGAAGCACTGTTATGGGAAGTAAATGTACTGTCTGTACGTCTGCAGCGCAGGTTTAGTGCAGGCTCTGTTCTCATGCTCTGAGTCAGTGGCCCGGGGGCGTGGTGAACCAGGAAGGTATACTGACTATCCGAAAGCTTTTAGGCCTGATATTTATTGTTATTACATTACATTATTGGATTTAGTAGATGCTCTTATTCAGAGCAACTTGCAGTAGGTCATAATTTTATCCACTTATACAGCTGGCTTACCTTGCCCAAGGGTACATCAGTAATGCCCTGGTGGGGAATCAAACTAGCAATCTTTTGGTTATGAGCCCTGCTCCATACCACTATGCTACACTGCTGCCTAGCAGCAGTAATGGTAGATCAGCAGGGTTAACAGCAGCAGGGTACTGGTGTGTTATTGTTAGCATTGTGATGGCTGTAACCTGATTGTGTGGTCTGGCAATGCACCACGGCTGGAGTGTGGACGGGGAAACACTGATATCTGCTCCACTTTAATTTCTTCCGTATTCAAGTCTCACCTGGTTTGCTACCGTGCTTTAAAGGAAGACGGCGAGAACCTTGTCAGGACATTCGCCACTCAGCTCACAGAGTGAGCGGGAATGCAGGCATGCCTTTCACTTCCTGTCTGGGCGCTTGGTCTATAGTGTGGAGGGCACTCCTGGCTTCTACATGGTGAGTTCATGTCCTCGTGTGACCCTCCGCCGGTGGTTTCACCTCGTTCACCTTGGTGCAGTTTGGCTGGAGGGTGGGTGTGGCATACAGTGGTGCAGTTTACCCTGTGTAAGGCTGTTTGCAAAGCAAACCAGAGATACATAAATGTAAATATCTGCTGCAGACTTTCGGTGATTGGTTCTTCTGCACACATCTGTGAGGTTTTGTCATATGTGACAACTGTGAATACAATGGGTTTTACACTGTGACCTGCATCATATGACGAATCTTGATTTGAGACTCACATGATTTGTGTGTTACATGTTGACCTTTATGTTTACTCAATGGAGGGTGCAAAGAGGCAGCAGTTTAGGCTGTCTTGAAAGAGCGCATAGTCGTTGGCTCTAGAAAGCGCTGTCGATTTTGGTGAAACGAGATTGTCTCTTTCAGGTGTGAAGAGTGGTCGATGTGCTATGCTATTGTGTGAGTGGAACCAGAAAGCAAAAAGTCAAAGGTCGATCGAACACAAGCACCTACGAAGCACCTAACTGTGTGCTAAGCAAAGGAACCTCCAGCCTACCTTATTTGGACTAGTGATCCCATTGGAGAAGACTCCGCACAAGCTGCTGGGACGATCTGCCCAAAAGCCCAGATGAGGTGGCCTCTCACCTGTCTGAGCCTCTTCTGTTTAAAGTGGAGTGGATCTGTTCAGAATCAGATCACTGGAGTGTTTACGCTGTCCTGGCCACAGTAGTGGACAGGCAACCAGGCCTAATTCACCTCTTCCTCCTTTGAGAAGCCATTTCATTCTTCGTAATGTTCATTGTCAAATGTCAAACTGCTCAGAAGAAGCTAGAGATCAGGGGTTTGGGAGGACTGGGTATTGTACATGACGCCTTTTACAAGGCATGGCAAGCAGATGATTAATTATTATCAGGCAGTTGATTATGGTATAAGAGTGGGGGTTGTGTGCCTGGTTAGAGGTTTTGATTGTGTTCACATAAGCAGCCTGAGCTTTCTCAGTCACAATGACTATGGTTGTGTGTTGTATACCTTCTGTCTACTTCAGGCACCTTCTGTGAGATGCCTTGTTTTTTGGTCTTAGGTTTTGATGATGCTCAGATGACCTTTGACATATTATGGAGGGCATGTTAGGGTTTTATTGACAGGGATAGATTCATGAACCCGCTTGCAGTAGTACTTTCCCTTATGCTAAAGTGAAGCAATGGGCAATCTGTGTGCATCATGTTACATTTCAGAGGCAAAAGCTGCTATGGATTATGGTAGAATGTCTACAGATGGAAATTTCGATGAAACATGATTTTTTCCCCCCACACAATGCAGACCCAGATCCGCTTCACTGCCGCATATGTTTGCGCTGAGCCAAACCGTCGTTTCCATGGTGTCATGAACCAAGATGACATCATCCGTAGGGCTGTCTATTGGCAAGAATCTGGGGATACCATACGTATCACGATACAGGGGTTACGATTCAATATATTGCGATATATTGTGATACTGTACGCAAGGCAATATATTGCGATTCTTAATCTAATTTTAGGAAAACTGTCATAGTAGAAGTATTTGAGTGTTTGATTTTGGCATGGCACATTTTGCAAACAGCATGGCTCTTGTCGATCTCCTTAGTCCCTTCTTTATTGTGGAAGCCAAAATGAGCCCACACTTCAGCTCTGTACGCCACGGGAGTCAGTCTAAAGCTGCGTTTTAACCGAACGCGACGCGAAATTTCGCTTCGCTTTCCTCGCACAGGTTTGATCGCTTGCCTGAAAAATGAATATGCGAATTTCGCGTCACGTCACAACAAGCATTTTTCATTACACCAACGCTGCTAGCAAGTTTGCTAGACACAATAGAAGACAGCTAAGTTATCTTGTATTGCTAGCTCGCTAGTTAATTAGCCTATATAAATACGGCACACAAGCAGTTTGTCATTTCTTGTGAACTGTCTTTTTTAGGAAGTAATGTTCCTCTAAAGTTTCAAAGCTAACGGTCAACACAACGATGGGTCTACGTTTTGACGTCAGCTAACGGACAACACCAATCAGCTTGAGAGTTCTGGAAAGGGGGCGAGGCTTCTAGCCCCTCTTGAAGGTGATTGGCTTTCGCCAGGCGAGATTTTCGCTCCAGTTGAACATTTTTTAAATCAAGCGAACGCTCATTACGCCCATTTCGCGTCGCTCGCAGTTTTTCCGCGCGATTAATTCCGCCCATTGCCTCCTGCCGTTGACTTTTCATGCGTTCACGACGCGCGAAAATTTCGCGTCGCGTTCGGTTAAAACGCACCTTAAGTCTTTCGCATTCAGCCATCGGCGGTAACGTTACTTGTCAGCCAGGTTTGCTAATGCTAACGTTAGCGGCAAGCCCTTACGCTACTTCCTGAGCCTGAAATGTTTGTATTTTTTGGGGTGGGGGACAAAACGGGACGCAAGTACATTCAGCGTTACCACTACAGCTTTAATTCAAAATTGTAAAAAAAAAAAAAAAAAAAACACAATAATACACTTTTGTATTACCCTGCTAAAAATAAAAGAGCATCTTGCTACTCGACTAATTTTTATTGAAGTTGCACTTTTCATTTTTAATAGCATTTAAGAAAAAATGAAGCAGAGTTACAACTTTGCCCAAGTCATCATCATAGAAACGGACCAATGCATTGAAAATTCTGTCCATGTTGCGGCTTGTGGACTCAACGTTCTGTGAAAACATCTGTTTTGACAGCTTGTGCGCTTAACATTGCCTAATGTGACGGGCAATGCCGTGAGTGGATAGGTAGCTGGCCTGTGTATTTGACACGCTAAGTTTGGAGAGTGCAGTTCTGTCCTGTGAGAATGTTTTGCGCAGCTCAACTAGCGCTGGCGCTATCCTGAAAGACAGGTCATGTTCCGCTATAAATGCCGACTTTATGATTGCACACGCTGTCTTGGATGGATGAAGCGGCAGCAGCTAGGCTACAGTGGCCACTGCTCCCGGCAACGTTGACGTATAACGAAGAGCCCGAACAGCTGCTTTGTGCGAGGGATCTGTATCATGCCGAGACAATACCTTTTGCCGCTTGTCCCATAGGCCTACTGTATTTTTTTCGAACACACTGTGCAAAGCAGCTCCCGGGCTCGTTTAATTTGTGACAACATACGCCGTCATTACCGTTTTCATTTAACCAAGCCTATCGCCATTTATTTTACACCCCCGTTCTATTGTGCATGTGTCTGCGCTAACCTTCACAAGTTTCGCCTCCATGCTCCACCTATTTGAATGCATGCTAGCTAGGGGTGCAACGGATCACAAAATTCACGGTTCGGATCGTACCGCGGTTTTTGAGTCACGGATCGGATCATTTTTCGGATCATCAATAATAATAATAATAATAATAAAGGGGGAGACAAATATAACTTTGCTTTCCATTTATTAGCCTACTTAAAGAACACTTACAGCAAGGTACTTTTGCTTTTGCGGTAGCCATGATTCCCATTGTGGTGTAGGAACCACCGGACTCACGAGTCTGTAATACTGCGACAGCTTCGACCATGACTTAAATTCCGAGCGCTTGTTGTGCTGTTCTTCAGCTGTGTCCGAAATCGCTCCTTAATCACTATATAGTGCATATGTATACATTTTACACTTGATCGGTGGACTTAACTGCCAGCTAGCTAGCTAACGTTAGTTTCAACTAATTTGAACAGATGAAGCTGGGTGCTAGTTCTTTCATTAAGTTAGCTAGTGATAGCTAGATAGGTAGCGATATTATCTAGCTAGCAGGTTAATGTCAGTTGCAACTAGCTAGTCACTTAACTAGCTAGCTGGCACAGTTAGACACAAAGATGTTCATACAAATGTTCGAATGAACCTGCAAACATAAAACTATATCCAGAAAATTATTAACTTCTTGTATGACTGAATAGTGAGTGAGTGAACGAGTGAGCAATTTCGGACGCAGCCCTCGTCTTCGCAACACTTCTACTAAGTACGGTTGCTGGTTGTATCTTTTCACTGCAACTCTGCATCGAGATTTAGGGAATTATTACTTTAAAAAGTAACAGAAGCAGTAAAACTATTTCACACTGTTATGGTTAAACGTTGCAATTAATCCGCGGTTCACATGCGTGCCGAACCGTGGGGGATGATCCGTACGGATCACGGATCAACTACGATCCACTGCACCACTAATGCTAACCTATTGTGCAGTAATGAACTGATACAGTCCCCGCAAATACTTCCTGGCACTGCCTCACAGAAAGTTGAAACTACTTGCCGATTGGATCAGAACAGTGCTCTCGTGCCAGTACGTCGCCTAAGCAGGCTACCATTGGTTAACACTCATCCGGACACCACGTCAGTGATTGTTTTTAATAAAATTGCGTTCCGGTCTGGTAATATCAGAGCCCATATATGCTAGTAATTATTTATTGCCTGATCTAAAATCTCTTTAACCCATGCAAAATGAACCACTGTCTGCCACGAATCTTTGCATGTAAACTATTAATAAAAAATCGATACAGTGTTTTTGAGAATCGATACAGTATCACAAAACATATCGCGATACTGGTGTATCAATATTTTCTTACACCCCTAACCATCCGCCAAGAGGGTTCTATGGGTCAATGGACTTGGAGTGAGACGGGGCCAGTGGGTGTGGGGGGGATGTCCCAATCGCCTGGCAGACAGAAAGGTCACAACAGAAGGGCAGAGGGGGTGGGGGTGGGGGGCACAGACCATGGGTGAAAGACAATCCGCTGTCACTGTGGCAACGCCAGGTTCCGAGTGCAACACCAGACCCTTCCTAAAGATGGCTCCGCCCTGATTGTGGAAAGGTCTGGGAAAACCACAGATTCACTTCTACATCACAGTAGCAAAAATACATTGGGGTGTTTTCCCATTATCTTCTTACTGATTGTGCATTATTAGCTGTAACTCTTGTGTATCTCATAAATGTTTACAATTTAGGCTGTAAATCAACAGTATTTGGAATAAAAGTTGCAATTTGCTCTGTAACAGGCAGAAAAAAGTTGTAACCATATAGTGCTATAAGGGAGTATTCCTTCCACACTAAAGAGAAGGCTGGGTGGAAAATACAGAAGAGAAAGGCTTTTGAGCATATGACCTGAAGAGGTTTTATTAAAAACCACCTGGTGAGATGTGAGATGTGCCTGTGCTGTGTAGAGGGTTTCGGCCATGGTGTGTGTATATCTGCATATATACTAAGGGTAGACCGATTATCTGGTTGTTAGATAATCGGGGCCGATATTTGCACATTTTTGATTATCGGTCATCTGTATATTTTTATCAAAATTCCCGATAAAAAAAAAAAAATTAAATGCAATGCGTGTACTATCCCGACGCGCATCTCCTCTGTCAGAAAAAAAATGTTATTGGCTAACATTCTTTCCACAAAATTCCCTCATTGGCCGAGACAGACAATGTTATCTGACCTTGAAAATCAAACGTTTTCAGCTGCTGGAAATGAGGATGGAAGGTAAGTATCCACTAAAATGGCCGCTGTGCTCAAACCATACCGTTAACCAAATTGCACTAGGCTAATTGGGCCTTTTTGAATCAGTATAAGTACTCTTAAGCTACGCTTAAGCTAAAAAGCAAGCAGAATATAAAAGAAATAAGGACTTGTTATAAGGACTAATTGGTGCACTTATGCTTGCCTCAGTAAATATCCAGCTGTATAAATGGATAAAACTGTAACCTACTGTAAGTCATTCTGGATAAGAGCATCTGCTAAATGACAATAATATAATGTAATGTGAAGAGAGACTTTCAGAGAGTTCACTGCAAAAGAACTCCTTTTTTTGCTGCAAACAGACGAGGAAGGAACAGAAAGGAAGGCCGTCATCAAATGGTTATTTGATACATTCTCCAGCTGAAAGCACTTTCTCCAGTATTAACCGTGCTTTTTGTCTGAGGTCCTCTGAGTGCTTTTCTGTTTTTTTTTTTTTCATCCATCTATGAAGAAAGAAAGGAAAGAATGTCACAGATGTGCTGCTCCCCCTCTTCAGTTTCGCCTTTTTTTTCTGGAGACAGATTACTGCTGCTAGCTTCCTTTCAGCTGCTCTGTCCGATTGCCCACCCACGCAACTGGTGCCTTGTGCAGGCCATGTCAGCCCCCTGATTGTCACAGGCCCCCTTCAGGGCCCATGTCCTGCCAGAAGGTCCCTCTCTGAGCCAGGGGTCCACTGCACAGCAGAGTGTCTTCTCTCTGAACTTGTGTTGGATCCGAGGACATGCTGTGCTGTCCCTTTCTCCCTTAAAAATGGGTTTGTTTTGGGGGCTACTGAATGGCTGTACCAGTAAAAGCGTTTGCTATCACAAGGGCATGGTTGAGCACTGCGGCCCAGGTTCCATTTCAGTTGTGTTGTCAGCTGATGATGGCAGCCCATAGTGGTGGAACACATTGGCTTTGTTCCACCAAGAGATAAGGGAAGGGTAGGTTGGCCAGGGGTTTCCTCTGCTCCTTTGCACACAAGTGTCCCCTGCTGGTCAGTTGGGCACCTGCAGTGTTTGTGCCTAAGTCTGCATATGAAGTGTCCACCTCTGACTCAAGTCGACTGAGATCATGTGTTTCAGAGGAGAGCATGTGTTTGTCCACACCCTCCTGCATTGACAGTGGGGGTTGCAACAATCAGGGCAGTATCTTAGGACATAATTGGGCATGCCAAATTGGTCAAAAAGGGAAAAGAATATTGGGCATTCTAAATTTAAAAAAGCAGGAAAAATCATTCATTTGTGTACGTGTGTGCGTGTGTGGATGTATATGCATGCTCTCTGCAGTAACCCTTAACTTTAGTCTCATTATAATAAAACAAACAGCAGTGTTGGGGTGAGTGCAAACAACCAGTGTTAGGGTGAGTGGAAACAGCATTATGAGGGTGAGGGGAGTGGAAACGGCAGTGTCAGGGTGAGGGGAATGGATACAGCAGTGTTAGGGCGAGGGAGTGGAAACACAAGTGTTAGGGTGAGGTGAGGGGAAACAGCAGTGTTAGGGTGAGGTGAGGGGAATGGAAACAGCAGTGTTAGGGCGAGGGAGTGGAAACACAAGTGTTAGGGTGAGGTGAGGGGAAACAGCAGTGTTAGGGTGAGGGGAGTAGAAACAGCAGTTTTAGGGTGAGGGGAGTAGAACCAGCAGTGTTAGGGTGAGGGCAGTGGAAACAGCAGTGTTGGGGTTAGGGGAGGGGAAATAGCAGTGTTAGGGTGAGGGGAAACAGCAGTGTCAGGGTGAGGTTAGGGGAAACAGTAGTTTTAGATTGAGGGGAGTGAAAACAGCCGTTTTAGGGTGAGGGGAGTGGAAACAGCCGTTTTAGGGTGAGGGGAGTGGAAACAGCAGTGTTAGGGTGAGGGGAATGGAAACAGCAGTGCTAGGGTGGGGGGAATGGAAACAGTAGCGTTAGGGTGAGGAGGAACCGCAGTGTTAGGGTGAGGGCAAACAGTTGTGTTAGGGTGAGGAGAATGGAAACAGCAGTTGTAGGGTCGGAGGAATGGAAACAGTAGCAATAGCAATAAAAGAAAGGAAACAGCAGTATTAGGGTGAGGGGAATGGAAACAACAGTGTTAAGGAGAGGGGAGTGGAAACAGCAGTGTTAGGGTTAGGTGAAGGAAAACAGTAGTTTCAGATTGGGGGAGTGGAAACAGCAGTGTTAGGGTGAGGGGAATGGAAACAGCAGTGTTAGGATGAGGGGAAACAGCAGTGTTAGGGTGAGGGGAATGGAAACAGCAGTGCTTGGGTGAGGGGAATGGAAACAGCAGTGTTAGGGTTAAGTGATGGGAAACAGCAGTTTTAGGGTGAGGGGAATGGATACAGCAGTGTTAGGGCAAGGGGGTGGAAACAGCAATGTTAGGGTAAGGGGAAAACAGCAGTGTTAGGGTGAAGTGAAGGGAAACAGTAGTTTTAGGGTGAGGGGAGTGGAAACAGCAGTGTTAGCGTGAGGTAAAACAGCAGTGTTAGGCTGAGGGGAATGGAAACAGCAGAGTTAGCGTGAGGGGAAACAGCAGTGTTAGGGTGAGGGGAAAGGAAACAGCAGTGCTAGGGCTCGAGGAATGAAAACAGCAGTCTTAGGGTGAGGGGAAACAGCATTGTTAGGTCGAGGTTAGGGGAAACAGTAGTTCTAGGGTGAGGGGAGTACAAACAGCAGTTTTAGGGCGAGGGGAGTGGAAACAGCAATGTTAGGGTGAGGGGAATGGAAACGTGTTAGAGTGAGGGGAAACAGCAGTGTTAGGGTGAGGTGAGGGGAAACAGTAGTTTTAGATTGAGGGGAATGTGTGGCTGGAGGTTGGGCTCTCAGTCTTTCCATATGTCTAGACATGTGAGGAGTTCCAGGTGCTTTGCATGTTTGACTGAAGGATATCAAACAATGTAATGGCCTTGTTATTGATGTAGGATCATTTCAGAGAGTCTCTAGTTATTTCCCGTGATGCTCTGATTTGAGATGCGAAGGGGTTTTTCAGATTTTTATTGAAGTCTGCTTACACTGTGATAATTTTCATGTAATGTCCAGTTGTAAACACACGATGTGGCAAGCCATTAGTTTTGAAACAAGCCTTCAAACCAAACACAGTTTGATACCTAAAAATGTGATAAAATGGAATTTAATGCCATTACTTCTAAAGTAAACAGCAGGTTCCCCCAGACCTGAAAGATTATTAACCCATAAGCAAATAAGACAACTATGCAAAATGTGTATTTTACTGGATTTGTATTTTAATCAGATACATAATGTCCTATTTCACAAAACAGAAAACCCTTACAGTGGAAAATTGCCCGTGTACCTTTGAATTAATTTATATGCACCTTGTTCTACCCTCTTTGTATTGAAACAAGTCAAGCGAATAAGAGATTAAGATGGCTCAATATTTTACAAGCTGTTTGCCAGAAGATGAAATCTCAGTTTTCTTGGGGGCGAGTTCTCTCCAGAAGACATAGAGTGAATATTCTGGTATAATTCCCTACGCATTGCAAAGCCCATCTCTTTTAGTTCTCCTTCCGTCTCCGGGAACTGCCTAATTTCCTGGAGCTGTAGTGTTCTGGTCTGCATAGAGCTGCATCTCAGACTGCAGATATATTGAAACTCTCCTCCTGTTCAAATGCTCCAGAAGAACCTCATGGCCAGGGTCAAGAGTTGTGAGTATGGAGCAAAAGATTCA
Organism: Megalops atlanticus; assembly: GCA_019176425.1. Lineage (NCBI taxonomy): Eukaryota > Metazoa > Chordata > Actinopteri > Elopiformes > Megalopidae > Megalops > Megalops atlanticus. The sequence continues at coordinate 1,655,010 of CM032890.1, read as the reverse complement.
CCCAGACTGATGTATTTGTGCATCGGTGTAATGTGAAAATACTTCAACTTCAGGGGATAATAGCTTCCTGTTTTTTACATGTCAATTTCATATGCAATACCCTGCAACTTTTATTTGTCTCCAACAAAGTAGGATTGCAGCCGTTTGAGAGTTTACCGATATTTAAGCGTGTGCTGTTTAACGTTAACCTAACAACCCATTTTAAAATAATGTTAAATGTAGGGTCGTGTATGATTTTGTTGTGTCGTGTGTAAAGCTGTTTCATAACACAGTAACAAACAGGTACCAGGAATGAATACAGATGCATCTGATGGCACCTAAATATAAAAGCTAAAAATCTGTTGCCTGTCACATCAAAGACCCTTGGATAGCTACTTTATTTCACCCTTGTTGACTTGGCCCATGGAAAAATATGCCCTCTCTCACTTTGTAATTTGATTGTTTTCAGATTATTGTTTGATTTAGTATGGAAATGAAATATATTGTAATGTATTGACAAATATTTTGTTCAGTCCAGAAATATATTACAAATACAATTAAAATATATGAATGAAAATCAGAAATATACCAAAACGGCAATTTAAATGTTATGAAAAACATGGTGTCTGTATGTGTTTTTGTATTAGAACTACAATTGAGGGGAAAATGCTCACAAAGGAGTTATGAGGCCCAACATATTTGTGCTTCCTACAGGCAATATTTATGTTATGCCTAGCGATCAAGGTTATTGATCTCGTCCTTGTGGTAAAGAGAGTTAAGACAAATTTTTTTAAATGTTGTATATTGTTTCCCCGGCAAGCTGTCAATGAATGTTTTAATCCATTGAAAAAAGAAACAGACTGCAGCCTATTAGCAGTGTACAAGGAATGTGAGAGTGCCTTTTCTCTGAAAGCAGTGATAATTCACACACGATGAGCTCTCTGCATCAGCGTTAACTAAACCTGCTCCCTTTGGACTACGCTTGACTTCTCTTGCCCACAGATGTTAGCGTCCCTAGCGGAACCACGGTGTCATGACACTGTTGTTTCTAGGAAAGTGTGCTCTTGAATCCCTGAGCAGCCTTTCGATCACCCCGTGCCTGACTCGCACACTCAATGTCAGGAGCAGGGAAATGTCCGAGAGATCAACGCGTCGATCGCACGGTGCGTTGTGGAAGCCTGTTTAGTGGTCGTTCTGTTGTGCTAATAGGTTAATGAACTGTGGTCCCCCCTGTGTGTACCCTGTCCTTGTTTGTGACAGGTTTAAACAGTCTCGTCACCGCAAGTGCTCACCGTCCCCGTCCAGTCTGATCCAGATACAGTTGGGCTTTTTCGCCATTACACAAGTGTCCCTGATTTTTTTGTTTTTCCCAGCCAGCGTTTACATGCAGATTATTTGAAACAGAAAATTAAAGCTGGCAAGACAGACACCCCAGCCTGTGCTCTCTGTCAGAAAATAGAATCCATTTGGGTAATCCAGGCGCTTTACCTCTCTTTGTGCATTTGGCATTTGGCCTCCTGCCATCGGTTTAAAGCAGTTTAGAGTGTTTTATTTTTGTATGCACTCATCCCATGTGAGAGCTGTCCTTGCCCATCACTGCACTGAAAGACACACTCACCTCAGGCTGAATCACTGAGATCTTCTTTCTGTATCATCCAGGAATTTGTTAATGGCGCTTTGGTAATTCTTTTGCAGATATGACAATCGAAGCACAAGTGAAATGGCAAAGCCTCCTTGGTCTAATGTCAGGGGTCCTGCATGCTGAAATTAGGGTGGTGTATTCACCCTATTGTGTCCCTATCTCAGTCCCCTCTGAGCAATGTCACACAGATGTTGAAGTCTTATTTATGTGTGTATTTTCCCAGAAATACAGTCATTTTACCATTGCTACTAATAACACGTTCTAACCCATTTGCTAAGGCTGTCCTACTTCTTTATCTTTGATTTTTCTTGTTTGTTTGTGTTGTGTTTCTTTACGTCTTTCTTGTTTTTTTTGCACCCTGCAAAGGGAATATTTTAAAGGGTTATAACATTATATATTATAAATGTTTTGAAGGGTTATAACATTTTGTAAGTGGTGCAGTTTCAAAGGGAAATGCTGATTTGGGGACTGTGGGAAATAGATGTGACTGTTCCTTGGCTCTGTGAAGTTACTGATGTACATCCTCTTCAAAACAATGAACCTCACAGTTACTTACATTGTCAGTGAATTCTATCAAACAGATCATTAATGATTAAGTGCAGGATGAAAGGAGGAGTTGAATGAAGGCAAAAAGATAAGCCAAGCAGCAGGTTTATGTGTTAACTCCTCATTCAGTATTTTTGATAACATTCAGACAGATGTTTGACTTTTTTGTTTCTGTTTTTTGCTTTTTGGTAGCTTCTCCAAGATCTAGAGCAGCTTAACTCACATTGCCTTTCCTGAGCCTCTGAACTGTTGTCCTCTTTTTTCTGAAACTGATTCTAGGACTTTTTCTTCCCCCTCCACCACATGTCTTGGGGAAACAGCCCATTTTGTTGTGCTGTGAAGGTTCGCTGTCCCCCACATAAGAGATGTCCTATTGCACTTGGTCTCAACACACTTTTCCTAACAAAGGGAGAGTGTTCCTGCTGCAGTGACAGGCAGATGATGAATGGGTCTCACCTGGTAGCATTGGCAGGGGCTGTGGTGGGGGGTAGGGGGCCAGCAGAGGACACCATGGAGTCCTTTGCCACCCCTGTCCTGTGCTGGCTGTGGCAGAGACAGGACATCATTAATCAGAATTCTCCAGTTGCCTCCTCCTCACCCCGACAGCCTCCCTTGCTGTCCCCCTCAGAACAACACCCTTTTAAATGGTCTCTGCCCGATGGTATCTGAAGCTGCAGCATGACCCAGTTTTAGAAGTTTTAGATTCTGCTATGCGGTAGTACTGCTTCCCTGTAAGTAGAGCTTAATAAACTGTTCCACAGCCACACACTGTGCTAGCATCAATACAGCCCAGCACTGAAGATGCATGATGCACAGTGCCAACTTCACAGTGATTGCTATGATTATTTCACAATCACCATAAAAATAATGATTCAATAATTCAAATAGTTCTGTTCTATTTAAATGACTGCTGCCTTTCAGCCTTGTACCACTAAAAATACATTTATGCTACAAAGGCGAGAGTAGAGAACGCACACTGTGAGACATCCAACTATTACATGTGTTGCTCAAGGTTATTTATAGTTCAAGACAAAATGTGTTGCAGTTACATCGGACTGAGGTTGTACTTCCTATAGCATGGCTTATTGTCAGAGAAAATAGGATTATTAATATGATGTGTAGCCTTACAGATGTTTACCTCTGTAATGTGAAAGGTTATTTACTTATTGTAAACACTATAAAAACCAACAGTCACCATAGTGTCATAATTTTCTATGGTTCACTGAGGCTATGTGGTTCGAACAAAGCTTTACTAGCCTTTAGTATGCTGCACAATTATCATAAAAGGACCATGATAAGAAATATATTACACTATGTTGTATTTTGCTTTGTTTAAATATGTAATACTCTCACCTCCATGATGTTAAGTGCAGTCTTTATTTGTGATAATTCTAGTTTAAACATAACTACTGTAATATGTTGTTTTTTGTCTATATGAAGTTTTCAGAATCAATTTTTAGCATGGTGTTTTTGCATGAGATAACAAAAGTAATTAAAATTACATGAAGTGTCAAACCGAATGTGCCAGTTAACTCAGCCCTTGGTAATCGGTACACCCGGCCCGTGGCATAGGCGGTATAGGCGAATGCTAGGGGCGCCGTACCCCCCTCAATCTTAGTTAGACTTACCTGATTGTGGATTGTGGGGGATGGGCGAGTTATCTGAAGTAGTGAGTGACACTGACCGTGAAAAGTGATACGATTAACATCAGTAGCCTAATTCAAATATATATATAGCCTAATTCAAACATATATCATGTCAAAAAGGCCAAAGGCCTCTCTTGGAGCAGAGTGTTACATGCTTACTTTGGACGATAGCAACGTTTGCTAATTTAATAAATAGCTAGAGTTAAAGTCAGTTACTCCCACCTTAAATTCATCATGGAAAGTTGGAAAGACTATTCAGGTGTTTGGGGAATAACCTACAGCATAATTTTGAGAAATACACTTTTTCTTTTGAGTGTGCTGCACAAACCATCCACGGTCTGCCTCAAGAAACCAGGCATACATTTTTAGTGACATCTTAGTCTAGTTAGCCAATGTTAGCCCTCAATTAAAATGCTTTTCCTTTTCCATCCCCTTTTGTAATTAATAGTTGTAACTTTGTAGGGCTGGGCGATAAAATGATAACAATAATTATCACAATATAATTTTCCTCGATAGAAATATAACAAGTGTTTGATATAATTAATTTCCATGCTTAGAAAGCATGCACAGAAATGAATCATGAACTGCCAATCATGTCGCAGGAATAGAGGTATGCATTGCACAAGTTAGGTTGCACGGTGACAGGTATAAATTCAGGCCAGCATGTGGTATTGTTTAGACACAGTGGCTGACAGGCTTGTAGTTTGGAGCGGAATAAGCCGTATAAGCGAAATGAGTGACACAGAAGAAAAAGCAGTGCTCATGACCAGCTTGAAGGATGAAGACATCGTCAACAAGAAAGGTCACTCAACTTAAGTAGTTTTGAGATATTTTGGCTATTTACAATCCGACAAAAACAGAGCAGCGTGCACTGCAAACTGTGCCGAAGACACATGCCATCAAAGACAGGCAACACCACAAACCTGTTTCATCATTTCACCCGTTAGAACACGCAGAAAGTAAGAAATTACAATCCCAAACGTGTGTTGTTAGTGGACCCTTGACACGAGTCGCACTGGCCAGTACCCAGTGCGACTACCCAGCAGCAAACGATCGTATCAGCATTTTCCTTACGACAAAAAAAGGAAAAGACACAAAGACATCACAAATGTAATTGCATATTGCATTGCAAAAGACATGCTTCCCATTAGCACTGTTGAAAATGAGGGATTCGAGAAGCTTATCAGCTGTCACAGGGCAGCTTTAAAACCTGAGACTGTAGACAGACTTGTCTTTCTTGCCCGTAACTTGTAGGATAATGGCTTTGCTTGTTTAAAACTTGTACAGAAGATGCTGACCACAGTTCAGATTTTTCTTTTGCCTATTTATTTTGTTTACATCATCAGCGAAAACACTTACAAAATATTTCAAACCGTCTGTACAAAGGGTTTGGCATGCTGACCAGAATTAAGATTTCTTTGTCTATTTATTGTTTTATTCATTGACATTATCCTTTAAAACACTTTTAAACTTTGCAGTCTGAGCCATCTTACATGTGTGCTGTACCACACTGCAGCACTTAATTTTTCTATTAAAATGTTTATTTTGTTGAGGAAAAAGGACTGAAAAAGGATTTTACTTAGTTTTACTCATGCATATTTTGATGTTAAATCAAATTCATTGATGTAGAATTTGATTTTATCATTATAATTGTTCTACCTCAGATCTGTGAAATGTTCCGCTGTTTGGCAAGTGTTTGTCATGTTCTGACCATAGAGCAGGGGTGGGCAACTCCAGTCCTGGAGGGCCATGGTCCTGCTGTTTTTCTTGTTGACCAACTAAATACAATCTCTGATTGGCTGAAGAGCAAGCACACCTGTTTTCAAGGTGAAAATCAACAGGTAACTAAGAGATGAAAACAAAAACCAGCAGGACACTGGCCCTCCAGGACCGGAATTGCCCACCCCTGCGTATAGAGAATAGTGTAAAACCACAATTAACCATATGGTTTCTTCAACTTTCACTCAGGAACAAAAATTAGCCTTTAAACTTGAAAGAAATAATGATTTGACATTTATCGTGATAATTATCGATACCAATTGATATGAAATTTTTTGTCGTGATAACACTTTTGGCCATATCGCCCAGCCCTAGAACTTGTAAGCCTTTGCATTTTCATTATTGATTAGTCTTATATATATAGCAAACAGCATGTATCATGTGTGAGAAGTGCTCATTGAATACATGTTTTGTGCATGAATGCTAAGTGTAATTTCTCTTGCTGTTTGTGTTTACAATGTTATAGGCTATAATGTGGCTTAGGTGCTATTATTGGCTGGGTTTCACCATCAGCAGCTTTTTTATTAATATAATGTAACACCCAGTGGTCACATATACTCCTCTTCTCTCCTCAGATGCACTTTTGATGTATTTTAATCCCACCCCTGCAAATCCTGGGCCACCTGCAGACACCAAAGACATAAAGCTATGCAGTTTCTGTGTGAGTGTATGAACACAATGATTGGTGGTGGAATTGGCAGGGCCGGCTCTGGTAATTGGTAATACGCGCTTCAGAGTTGTGCTATCATGATCTGAGGGGATCGTATCTGTCTGTGTGATCTGCAGTTAAGGCTACTTCTGGGAATATTTGTCACCTGAAGCGCGTCTCAGTGCAGCGCTGAGATCCTGGTTTGAAGCAGTGTGGGTTTAGAGGTGGCAGCTTGCTTGTTTCCAAAGCAAGCAGCCGAGCTCTGCTGGTAGGGGTCTACTCTAAATGCATTTATTTAGCGTCCATTTTAAAGCAAGAGTCTGACGAGCCATGCTGATAAATGCACACTCAACCAGGCAGAGACTCTAAAGACGGTAACAACTCGGATACATCACAGAACTTGTCCGTTTTTAACCATGATTATTCATTTATATATTTATTTTTTAGATTGAAAGTTGAATGAGGTTATGTAGATTTCGGCAGAAATGGTTGACGTTCACGTACCGCTTGCCGTCTTCCCTCTAGAAGGTAACCTTGTACAGAAAGGTTTTGTCTGTGGTGAGGCTAAAAAGACCAATTCCCCGTGTTTATCATTCAAAACCATATTACAACAGATGCGGCTTTGACCCTACATGGCCGTCAGTGGCTAGGCCAATATGAGTGCACTGTAACGTGTGTAGTGCTGTGCAGTGGCATTACTAGCATGTCATCCTGGGGTGGGCATTTGGATATGTGGGGTGGTCAACTAAATCCAATATGAAAAGAGGTCAGCAACAACTCAAAAACCTCTCTTTCTGCCTGTACAACGCACGTTACTTTTCATTGAAAAATACTCCGAAAGTCCCACATATACAATAGTCAATACAGCTACGGCCATGCTATTCCCTATGACAAAAATTGTTAGAACTGCTGATTATTTCCCTTCATATTGTAATTGCAGTTATTAATGTAATTTCATAGACACAAAATTTACAGAAATAAAGGCTCAGAGTGCAGTACTAGCAAACTTAATGCAGAACTGTAGGATGTCATTTTCAAGGCTTGTAAGACGAACATATCAGATGCCTTGTGTTTTCTTTTGGAACACTGAAAAAAAAGCAATCTGAAACAAAACAAATTCTCAACTGGTATAGTCTATAGGCACAGGATAGACCTCCATAGGCATAAGATATATAACACAAAAAGAAACTTTTTTTCTTTAGAATGGAAATGTACGATGAGACAAAAACTTGTTACTGGACATAGGGGATTAAATGTAGAGAACTGCAACATCTCTGGTGGGACTACACAACTAATTACATACATGTTCAGATTTTTGTGATTGTTTTCTCATGTGCTAAAATCACCAAATTTCTTTTCCTAGCATGTAACATGGACCTGTGTAATGCAGTGGGGATGCGAGAGAGTGTAAAGAAGGAGTTCTCACATGTTGCTGATGACACACCAATGATCAGTGCAATACTTTATATTTTATGCAACTCAGTCAATCCATCTTTGTACTCTTTTACACATCTACATACTGTGGAGAGATCTGCATCACAGGGCAGTTTGTTAGGTAATGTTGGTTTGGCCGCAAGAATTTCATTGAGCAAACTCACATTGTTTTGTGTTGTGCCAGCAAGCACCTGTAGTGGATTCAGGAAAATATGTTAATGTCTCCTGCCAAAATCTTCCTCATTTCTTGATGTGGCTTTTATCAGATCCACATTTGTTTTGGAAAATCTAGTTTCCATTTCAACAATGGCCAGATCAAGGATGTTGAACTTGGACCTTTTCAGAGACTGATTCACAGTGACAGTGTGGTTATCATAATCACTGTATCCAACAACAGAGAAAATAAAGTTGTCAAAGTGTTTGCTCACAATTCTTTTCCTTTTAGCAGGATTTGAATCCACAGAAACTGGAAAATGGTTATTACAGATAGGGATGCACCTTAGCTTAGACACCACACTTCCAGTACCACATCTCATGCACTGTGGGCAGGGTGGAGTTTGCCTCCTGGGAAAATAGATAAAAGGGGCAGTGGTGTCAAAGGGTAAGGAGATGGAGCCCCGAGGAGAACCCGAGACAAAGTGCTTGTGTGAAGAACTTCTCAGATGTTTGACCCGTTTTGTTTTTTTGTTTTGTCACATTAATTAAAACTATCATCGAAACGAACTTAGCCCATTTTAATAAAAAAAAAAAAAAATCTGAATGAACCACAACAAAGAGCGGGGGTGGGCGACTCTGCTGTCACCCCAAGGAGCGGGCCCGGTGTTTGCCCAGGTGGAGGTAAGCTCACCTTTTTCCCTCAGTGCTACACCCTCAACATTATATTCATGCATACTGACGTCCATGTTAAAGCACACATTAATTTAGGTTACAACCGAAGCTCAGGCAGGGTAATTACCGTATCCCCTAGACCAACGTCGTTCAGGTTATTAAGAGCCTATCTGGGCTTGTGTATTTTCTGTCCTTGGGTCTCGGGTTGTAGCATGGTCCTCCCAGAAAGCATCATTTCGCATGTTTTTCAAAGCTTCAATCGAAGACCCCCCCAGCAATACACAAATGTACTGACTGTGCCTGTAAAATAGAATAGGCTGGCTTTAGAGCACCTAGTATATGGACAAGAAATTTTCCGGTTTCAAAGAAATTATGCCTTTTTCCCTGTGCCAACAGACCAGGTGCCTCTGTACAGATATCCATGGGAGCATGGTCATCCTCAGCTACTTCGGATAAAACAATTATAATGGAATCTGCATTCTCAACAATGCATCTTATCACATCATAATGACAAGTCCAGCGAATCTCTAGTAGCCTTTTGAACATAGGGGCATTGTGCTTTTGTGCAACATGTTGTCTGCGACAGAAGACGTGTAAGGAATTACACCATTCAAAAAACTTTCGTGCATGTGGTTCTAAACTATTAACAAGGATGGCATTTATTGATTTAAATTACGTGAAATGCTCATGACACATCACAGCTTTTGTGAGGTCTGCGTTCTAAATGTTATTGTTCATGTTAGCTCTGTTTTGTAATTTGAATTTTGTAACACAAGAAAGCTATAATGTGAAACATTTAAGAGAAGGTTTTGGGATTATTTGCCACTTAATTATTCAAATTGCCATCTTTGTTAGTTAAACAATCTCATGCTGTGGCTTTCACAATAGCACACACATTTCAGACAATCTACGGTGTTTCGCGCGCATAATGATTTATTCTAATTACGCGATTGGTGTTGATTATTCTGTGAATTTCTGTGTTTTATTGTTAATCAAGGAGGATAAAAGGGAACAGGTTGAAAGTAATGATAGATTTAAAAGTAATGTTTGATGAGGGTGAGCGCTGGTCTGACGCCAGAGAGTAGAGGAAAGGAATGGACATACTGATTGTGATAAGTTTAGGTCCATATTATATAAATCTTTATAATTTATGTTTGTGTATGTGTGTTTGTGTGTGTGCATGTGTGTACAAATGGAAGGTATCAGTAAAAAAAATTAAAATATGTAGCCATACATTTAATCTCTCTGTAATATAATGTAAATGAAAGTCAGAGAGAGCGTCGCTAATACAACAGGTTCATAGGCTGCTGCTGTGAAATGGCTGAATTTGGTCATTGCTCTCATTTCATTCATCACTCATTATACCAAAGTTATTCCATTTTCAATTATGCATCCATTTGTTGGTGTGATTCCATTTCGAGAGCCAGCTTGTGTTTGTACAATCTAATTGAGTGGGATTATACCATTATTTAATGCTTGTAATCGTTCATTTATTGAATGGCTGGTGGTGGCTTTCAGTCCTCATGCTTACTCACCTCTTAAAGAGCTGTGAGTTTGCTACCCTCACAGAATAAAGGGAGGAGAGGGGCCAGCATCTGATAGCAGTGACAGCAGTGTGATATAAATCGGCTTATATCTTTTTTGTTTTTCTTTTTTTTCACTTTGATGCCAAAAATTGATAATGGCAGGAAAAAAAAATTTAGTCCGAGGCAGATTTTCTCCAAGGTGTTTTGCTCCCGTATCATGCCACGATTTATGTATTCTGTGGTTGAGTGGGTCTCTGCTGAAACCCCAACCTCAATTCTGTGGTTGTTTCAGAGTTTATTATGTGTGCTTAAATCAGCCAGTGACGTTGCTCGCACCACCTGTGTGCTGGTGTGGTGCTCAGAGATCCTCAGATCCTGGACTGAAAGCCACTGTCCCTGGGTTGACCAGTTAAGCACAGTCTGGGCATCCACATGCACTGCTGTGGAGCGAAGGCCTTTGCGGTCATGAGCAGAATGTGCCATCCTCATCCCAGGCAATTGGATTGTCAGGCGGCTGTCACCTATTTGTGTTTGTTCTGTGGAGGACACCAGGGGAACAGGACAAGTGCAAGGTTACCCAGCATCCCCTTGTCAACTAGAGGAAGCACTAAAATGGGTTTCCCCTCTTTTGCTGTTTTCTAGCTTTAAACCTCAACACAAATTTTCAGAAACACTTGCCCTCCACAATGCTCTGCAACCTAACAACCTGTCTTTGTAAAGTGGCAGAGCATTGTGGGAAAATAACATCATGCCTGTGTAGTTTTTGTCTGCCTGGCTCCGTGCTCTGCAGCTGCTACGGTTTCGAGATGTTTCATCCTGCACACTCACAGCTGAAAATTTGCAATGCCGTTTTGGTTAATTTTCTCAACAGATGTAAATGCAATCAGATTTGACCCACTTGTGAGTTCAGACAGGGTAGTATTAAAGCGTAAAAAGTGTGTTCGATCAAGTGTGAATGAGGCTCGGTGGCTGAGGAACCCCCCTGTGATGCCTCTTTACCAAGGGGTGGGGCTAACCTAGGGGCAGGGCCAAACCAGCAGGCCCGAACCAGCAAGCCCGAGCCAGCAGACCCAAACACTGTCTTTCAACCCAATACCTACTAATCTCATTAGCCAAGCGCTCCAGCTAAATATGTTCTGAAGTTGCATCTTTATCCTGAATCCTCTGTCAGGCACAAAGCAGGAGAACCAAGTGGGGGTCTGCTGTAATTAGAGACAGGCATTTTAAAGGCAAGCCTTTTATTGCCGCTGATTAATCCTTTTAATTAGTGGGAGCTGTCTTGCTCCTGCTAGCAATTGTTGTAATTAGCGGCTGTGGAGTACTTAGCCTGTGTGTGCGGGTCTTTGGACGCCATTCACACCTCCTCTCTGGGTATGAGTCCCCGGCTTTTAGCTGATCTTTTTAAATGGGTCTTTTTAAAAAACATTTAAGCCTTTCTGTCAGAGGAGCCTGTGAAAGTGCACATCCATAATGAATGTATGTACATGTGGGGGGTGTGTTCAGATGCGAGCGTGTGTGTTTGTGCATGGGCATACGCACTGTGTGTGTGTGTATGTTGCACGTGCATTGTATGTTTTATGAATGTGTGCACATATTTTTGTGTTTGTATGTGTGTGTCTGCAAGATTCATGACCTTGTGGGACTGTGGGATTGCTGGCGGATCAGTGTTTTCAGAGGCATAAGGGGAAGGCCGTGGAGTTTCTCAGCTTACCTACTCAAACCCTGAGTGCCTGCCAGCCCACCATTCACATCTTGGTTCTGCTGTTGTTGGTTGCGCTCAGTCAATCACATGATACACATCCCAGTTGCACGATGTGGGGAATGCGTCTCTCTCTCCCTTTCAAAGCCCCTCTGAGAGGTGAGAAAAGCACAGCAGAGAATGCCACGAGCAGGGCCAGGTATTGTCCCCCTCTGCACAGATTAAGTGTTGCGTAACATTGTGGAGTGAGCCCAAACATACAATATTCATCAGACGCTATTTTTAACGTGGGAGGATTATGTAATATGACACAGAGCATGGGCGATCATGTGATTGTGGAAGGCTCTGTATGTTCCCAGACTCTGAGCTGATGTCACTCTTTATTGATGCCGGACATAGTAGTTAAAGACCAGCAGTGTGGTGTAGTGGTAAGAAGCAGAGGTTGCTGGTTCACTTCCTCCCTGGGGCACTGCTGTTGCTGCCTTTAAAGGGCGAGACTATTAACACAGGGCTCACTGTTAAAATGCTGTCTCTCAGGATCGGCTTTCGTTACGATTCCATCTCTCTTACTCTGTGCTGTGGATTCGCTGGGGCTCAGTTCATTTACCTGGAGCCTTTATGTCACCTGGGCAGAGATGGTCAGTATTTCTGTTACTTGTATTTGAAATGTGTATTTCAATTACTTTTGAGTATTTTGTAATTTGTATTTGCCAGGGCTGAAAAATTTCATATGTAATTTGTATCAAGATACTTTAGAGTGGAGTAATTTTGTAATTTCAAAATACTCAAAATACTTTTTCCATTATTCCATAAAACATAAAAAATTCATGTAAATACATCTTAAAATGAAGAACAATACACTTAGACACACTCACACACAGTGATTTTCTAAGCCTACACTACTCACAGTATTTCTGTAAACAACTTCTGTGAAGTTCAACACCCCCAAGCAAGCCAGCACATGCTTCCTGCCTCACCCAGTGCAGTGGACTGTCAGTCAAGGTAAACATTTTATCTGAACTGCAATAACTATATAAAATATATCTTACTTCTTAGAATGTACATATGTTGAACGCCATAGGTAAAGGCTAAAGATAATACCAATCAATACCTGTGGCCTAGTGGCTAAAGAAGTGAGTAAGCCAGCAAGCTAGTTAGCTATTAATTAGTGCTACAAGTTGGCTTGAATAGTTAACATGAAACAGCTCGACGAGACTGGTTAGCCATGGGTAGCCAGCAAGTGTTAGCTAGATGTATAATTTATGTCTGGCTACATATTGCATGGTACATGGTGGTTAACATTATAATATATCAAGCTAGCAATGCTAACACAACCCTCCCCTCTTCAGCTGCGGCTGAGAGACTGTTCTCATTTGCTGGAATAATACTCCGTCTGCACAGGAGGCGGTTAACACCAGAAATACACTATATGGCCAAAAGTATGTGGACACCTGACCATCACACCTATATGAGCTTATTGGACATCCCATTCCAAAACCATGGGCATTAGTATGGCGTTGCCCCGCCCACCCCACCCCCCCTTTGCAGCTATAACATGCCCATTCATAATGTGCCCATTCAGCCAAAAGAGCATTTGTGAGGTCAGGCACTGATGTTGGATGAGAAGGCCTGGCTCACAATCAGCATTCTAATTCATCCCAAAGGTGTTCAAAGAGGTTGAGGTCAGGGCTCTGTGCAGGCCACTGGAGTTCCTCCACACCAAACTCGTCAAACCATGTCTTTATGGACGTTGCTTTGTGCACAGGGGCACAGGGTCATGCTGGAACAGGAAAGGGCCTTCCCCAAACTGTTGCCACAAAGTTGGAAGCATACAATTGTCTAAAATGTCTTTGTATGCTGTAGCATTAATGTTACCCTTTGCTGGAACTAAGGGGCCTAGCCCAAACCCTGAAAAACAGCCTCAGACCATTATCCCTCCTCCACCAAACTTTACAGTAGGCACTGTGCATTCCGGTAGGTAGTGCTCTCCTGGCAAACCCAGATTCGTCCATCAGACTGCCAGATAGTGAAGCGTGATTCATCACTCCAGAGAACGCGTTTCCACTGCTCCAGAGTCCAGTGGCGGCATGCTTTGCACCACTCCAGCCGTCACTTGGCATTGCACATAGTGATGCTGGGCTTGTGTGCAGCTGCTCAGCCATGGAAACCCAATTCACGAAGCTCCCAACGCACAGTTCTTGTGCTGATGTTGCAGCCAGAGACAGTTTGGAACTCTGTAGTGAGTGATTCAACAGAGGATAGGCGTTTTTTTATGTGCTACGTGCTTCAGCACTCAGCAGCCCTGCTCTGTAAGTTTGCGTGGTCTACCACTTTGTGGCTGAGCTGTTGTTGCTCCTAGACGGTTCCACTTGACAATAATAGCACTTACAGTTGACCGGGGCAGATCTAGCAGGTAGGGTTGCCACCTGTCCCGGTTTTGCCGGGATTGTCCTTTTTTTTTGAGTGACTATCCCGGAAAATTAATAATCTTTCCTGGGACACGAATTCTCCCGTTTTTTTTGTGAAAATGTACGTCTAATTTAGAATTTCATAGTTTCAAATAAAACCTCATTTGGTTTCCTTCTACTGCTAATCTGTTTTCTTCCTGGTTATGTTTATACATCCAATCCTGTGCCCATAAACGGCTAAAACGCAGCGACGATTGGCCATGTCTATACTTTTATTTGATTGGTAGCAGAAATATGAAAGCTTACCTTACAGCCACGGCCACAGCTACTTATCTACGGATTGTGGCAATAAAGTAAGTGCGAAAATCTTTCATGACTCAAGTATTAAAACATTCATTGAGGGACAGCAGGGACTTCTGCAGGCAGCAAAAAGGGATGAGAAATTCACATGCAAAAAGAGGTGAGATATGTCAGTGTTAGATTGCCCAAATTCATTAAGAACTTGTTTATAATCTATTATAATACATCCAATCATGTTTTCATTGCTAAAGGGAGTATATCTTTGGACATATTATTAGATTTTATAATAGATTATAATTAGACAGTATATGTTTACACGTTAAAGTAAAAAAATGTATTTAATGTAGAAAGGGACAGCAGCAGACAAAGGAGTCCAGAGTGAGTGCAACTGCATCAGGGAGTGTGTCTGCGTCAGGACAAATATAGGTAAGAGAGGCAATAGGGAGTCCCACGACTGTTAACTTAGTATATCTGCAAATATGGGTTAATCCCCAAAAAAAAAAATCGTCTGGGTGTCCCGATTTTTCACAAATCAAAGGTGGCAACCCTACTGGTACAGGGCAGAAATTTTTGCGAACTGACTTGTGGCAAAGATGGCATCCTATGACAGTAGGGCTGAACGATTAATTGATTTAAAATTAAAATCGCGATTTGAAACAATGCGATTAGCAAATCTCAAAGGCTGCGATTTAGCATATACGTTATGCAGCGCGTCTGACCCAGGGTTTAAACTGTTGTGTCAATGGTTTTACAAATTCATGCCGTACTCCTTGTGTGGCAGTCATGCTCACCAATCAGAAGTGCCGTGCTCCTCGTGTACCAGTCATGCTCACCAATCAGAAGTGGACCAAGGTGACTGCGTATACGCCCACATGGGTGAAAGATCTCCGGCCCACGCCGGAAATCCGGCCTGCAGCGATTTTAGAGCAGGCGGTGAGTCATTACTAGCGTATACCAGACCGGAACGCAATTCTATTAAAACCAATCACTGACGTGTTGTTTTTTCGGATGAGTTTTAACCAAGCCTGTTTAGGCGACGTACTGGCACGAGAGGACTGTTCTTATTCCATCGGCAACTAGTTTCAACTTTCTGTGAGGCGGTGCCAGGAAGTATTTACTGTATCAGTTGATTACTGCACAGTAGGCTAGCATGCATTGGAATAGATGGAGCATAGAAGCGAAACTTGTGAAGGCTGGCGCAGACACAAGCACAATATAACGGAAGATGAAAAATAAATGGCGATAGGCTTGGTTATATAAAAACAGTAATGACGGACAAACTTTCGGCTTATGTTGTCACAGATTAAACGAGACCTGGAACTGCTTTTGGACCGTGTGTTCGAAAGAAATATAGTATGGGAGAAGCGGCAAAAGGCATTGTCTCGGCATGATACAGACCCCTCACACAAAGCAGCTGTTCGGGCTCTTCGTCAACGTTGCCGGGAGCAGTGGCCACTGTAGCTGCTGCCGCTTCATCCATCCAAGACAGCGTGTGCAATCATAAAGTCCGTGTTTGTACATTTATAGCGGAACATGACGTGTCTTTCAGGATAGCGCCAGCGCTAGTTGAGCTGTGCAAAACATTCTCACAGGACAGAACTGCACTCTCCAAACTTAGCGTGTCAAATACACAGGCCAGCTACCTATCCACTCACGACATTGCCTGTCACATTAAGCAATGTTTATCGCACAAGCTGTCAAAACAGATGTTTTCACTGAAGGTTTACGAGTCGACAAACCGCAACATGGACAGAATTCTCAATGTCTTGGTCCGATTCTATGATGATGACTTGGACAAAGTTGTGACACATCTTGCTACTCGACCAACTTTTATTGAAGCTGCACTTTGTATTTTTAATAGCATTTAAGAAAAAAGGAAGCACTTTTAATTTGATCACGGTAATACAAAATTGTGTTAATGTGTGGTTTTTTTTGTTTTACAATTTTGAATTAAAGGTAAAGCCCCCCCACCAAAAAAAACAACAACACATTTCAGGCTCAGAAGAATTAGTTGCTTTAAGCCCTGATTTTGTGTTGTGTTTAAACCCTGACCGCTAGATAGCAGTGTTGTAATCTATCTTCAGTCGTTTGAGTCTTCCACTCCAATGTAACAATGTAAACTGAGACAGGAAGTAGCGTAAGTGCATGCCACTAACGTTAGCATTAGCAAACCTAGCTGACTAGTAACATTACCGCCGATGGCTGAATGCCAAAGAGTTAGACTGGCTCCTGCGGCGTACAGAGCTGAAGTGTGGGCTCATTTTGGCTTCTACAATAAAGAAGGCACTAAGGAGATCGACAAGAGCCATGCCGTTTGCAAAATGTGCCATGCCAAAATCAAATACTTATACTGTGGCAGTTTTCCTAAAATTAGATTAAAAATCGCAATATATCGCGTTGCTTACAGTATCGCAATATATCGCACTATATTGAATCGTAACCCCTGTATCGTGATACGTATGGTATTGCCAGATTCTTGCCAATACACGTCCCTAACTGTCTCAGGGCCCACACACACAATAAAGCCAAATCAGACCTGTGTGTGTGTATGTATGTATGTATGTGTGTGTGTGTGTGTGTAAATGTAGTTCTGTATTTCTGTTTTCCATTATTTGACACTTTTTATGTTAGTTCTTCTTCACTTCTTTCACGTCTTAGCACTGATTGTTTTGCTGAGGAAGGCAGTGAAATAGTCTCCTAATACTGGTGTGGGACATGGTTTATGAGGGACTCCTTCAGCTCCACTCACATCACACTGACCTTTCGCCTCAGCCACTCACCCAGGTGCAGAGATGGGCAAAGATACATAAAAATGTATCTTGTTACAAAATACAAAATACCCTCAAATAACTGTATCAAAATAAAATACAAAATACTGGTGCCAGAAAATGTATCAAGATGAAATACATGTATTTTGTAATTTCAAAATACAGGAAAATACATTTTTAACCCTGGGCATTCTGAATTTGTACACAATGGCAGAACATCCAGATTTTTATAATGTACACAAGGCTCTGGTGAGAGTTTGAACCCTACAGGAAGGAAGAACGGGAAGTAGAATGCTACTGTATCTAAGCAAAACTGTAAAAAAAGCAACAAAAAATACTGAAAATAGTATGTCTTGTACAGTATGTAGAAACTTGCTCTCTGTCCAATTCAAAGACATGGCAGTTGAGACCCAACCACTTCAATTAGTAGCCTATTTAGTTGCCTTTAAGAACAACTAACTTTTCAAATACACTGTATGGCCAAAAGTATGTGGACACCCTTCCTAATTATTGAGTTCAGGTTTTTCAGCCACACCGATTGTTAACAGGTGCATAAAATCAAGCACATAGCCATGCGATCTCCATAGACAAACCTTGGAAGTAGAATGAGTTGTACTGGAGAGCTCAGTGACTTTAAATGTGGCGCTGTCATATAGGGCTGATTTGTGGAAAATATCTAATTGTGATTTTTCTGACAGATATTGCGATTGCGATTTGATTTGCGATATAATTTTCAGCTTTCAGCTTAGGTCAAGCTTCAGATCAATATTCACTGTGTAATAGATTTAAAACATGATGGAGCATTACCACATGAGATACCATCAAAATATTAACTGCTCTATATTCCAATGCAAGGATGAGAACTTAAAGATATGAATTGCTTCCAACATGTATTTATTACATTTTTTAATTGGCATAGAACGTAGAACAGTCAAACACAGAACAATTACAGGGCTTAAAGCAACAAAATTTTCTGAGCCTGAAATAGGACACACATAAATTTAGCATTACCAAAACAGCTTTAATTCAAAATTGTAAAACAAACAAATAAATTATTAATACAATTTTGTATTACAGTGCTCAAATTAAAAGTGCTTCCTTTTTTCTTAAATGCTATTAAAAATGAAAAGTGAAAAATGAAAACTTCAATAAAAGTTGGTCGTGTAGCAAGACGTGTCACAACTTTGTCCAAGTCATCATCATAGAATTGGACATAGACATTGAGAATTCTGTCCATGATGCGGTTTGTGGACTCGTAAACGTTCAGTGAAAACATCTGTTTTGATAGCTTGTGCGCTAAACATCACCTAATGTGACAGGCAATGCCGTGAGTGGATAGGTGTTAAAGTGCATGAATTTTTAGGGGAAGAGACATACCAATGCAACATGATCTACATATCCCAACTAGTGCAGTGGAATAGCATAAAATCATTCACTTTGTGATAAAAGCACCAAATTTGTAACGCATCAATTACAAATTTGGTTCCTGAACATATCTTCCGCCATGTACTAGTTATGCCACAATTTAACAGTACTTAATCCCTATTATTCTGTGATAATTATTGCCGCATTGATAGCTGTCAAGACCCTGGCAGCTGTCACACCCACCCCTCCTTTGCACCATTTTATAACTGGTAAATAAATAATTAAAAAGTTCTGTATACATTAACTGTATACATTAATGTCAATTTGTTCTTTTTCCCACCTGGTTCGCAGCCTTCTAACAAGAAGACATGGCACTGCAACGTCGTTTAATTTGTTTTTTTTTTTTTTGTTTTTTTAACTTGAAAACAATAGAAAATTACAGGAAAACAACAGGGTGAGATACTAATACAGTGTGGCCTCTATCGGCATTCGTATCCACCCATAATGCATTGGCACCGTCCCAGTTTTGGTCTGAGGTAATTTAGATTGTTCCAATTTACCTCAGATCGAAATTCCGCATCGCGCGCGAAATCAGTTCTATTACCTGTTAGAATGTTCAAGTCATCTATTAAAGGCATTAACATAGATTGAATATCGAGCATTTTATAATAAACATGTATATTGTCGCTGTCGGATGAAAACATATCATGAAGTGGAAAAAGCATTCCCATATCATCATTATGGAACACAGCACCACAAGATTTCACAGTCTGACTCAATTTTAGGTCTAATATTAAACCATGTCAATAATCAGTTGCTAGAACTGGAGATACGAGTTATTAGCACTCTAACAACAATGGGTTAGCAAACCCATTTTTGGTTATATCTATACTCTACATGTGCTGTACAGGATTCTGCTTTGATTTAAATATTAATACTTATTATTTCACTTCATGTTACCACTGCATGCTTTGTTACTGTTCCTGAGTTCCAAAAAAATTATGCTCTTTATTAATGTAATGGCATAATTTAAGAGTTGGGTTCTTTAAGGGAAAAACTGTCAGGATACACAGACAGTTGTATGATAATATCCTTGACAGGTATGTGTAAACAGCGACATGCAAGTGCTTAGTGCTTTGCTGTATTGAATGGCTATTGAAGTGTTGAATTTATAAACACAGTATCATAATTTGAGGAGCATTTTGAGTTATAAAGACAAGATTCAGGAAAGCCTGATTTCTGAGAACGTGTCCCTGACCAATTGGATTGCCTCTTTTCATTATCAGCACTGACAAATGGTAATGCTCTTTTCAGAATGGTGGCCAAAAGAAGCGCTATTAATCCGGTACTTCATTTGATTAGAATTTCAAAGCCAGTTTTGCATACCCCTATAATCTGGTTTTCCGTTCAGCTCCCCGAGCTTAGTGCACACGCAAGCCTACCTCACCGATCTCTGTGTTTTACGAGCGGGACTTCAAGCGTCCAGCCAGGAGTCGCTCGGACTTGTGACACGTGACAAGGCTGGCCTCCATGAACAAGCCCTGTTGGAGCAGGAAAGCGGCCTTTGCATTACGACACCAGTCGGGACCTGGTAGATGCTTCCCTTTTGGGGTTTGCGATAAACTCACAGGGCATGCGCCGTGGTGGAGGCCTCCTCGACTTCCTGTCTGTTAATCCCACCATGCGTCCGCCCAAATCCGCAGGGCACTGTAAATTACCACAGTGCCACGACGCGTGAAATTTTCTTGCCACTGTGCACAGCAGTAAATCAGCTCACCAAAGCAAAATTGATAGCCTTTAATGTGAGGCGTAATGCGTCTGACATGTGATAATGGATGCGCCAAGCTTGTAAGAACTGCGTCGGTGTCCCATTCCTCAGTCAGCAGAAACTGCTGGTCGCTATGAGCATTTTCATCAGCAGTACTCTCTTGATTTGTATTGGTGGCTGGGGATGGGAGTTGACTGGACTCTGCTGTGAAATGTAGGCTCTGTAACCTGTTTCCACAACTTTTTGTGGTAAAATATTAACTGTGGATGACGCAGATTAACCTTCATTAGATTAGATTAGATTAGATTCAACTTTATTGTCATTGTGCAGAGTACAGGTACAAAGCCAATGAAATGCAGTTAGCATCTAACCAGAAGTGCAAAAACAAGTATTATTTACAGAAAGTATAGGAAATGTTATATTTTACAGTATGTACAGTGTTAACAGATAATAAATATCTATAATATATTATTGTGTTGTACATAGGGGGGTGAAATGGACAGGGTTGGAAAGGGGAGAGTATATATAAGGGTTGTATGTACAGTATTGACAGATATTTACAGATGGTTGTATGTACAGCAGTGCAAATATGACAGTAAAAGTACAGAGACAGTGCAGTCAATTAGTGCAATGATGCTTAGTGCTGTGGTGTGGAGTTCAGCAGGGTCACAGCCTCAGGGAAGAAACTCCTCCTGAACCTGCTGGTGCGGGAGCGGAAGCTCCTGTAACGCCTGCCTGATGGAAGGAGAGTAAAAAGTCCCTGGTTAGGGTGGGATGCATCCTTGATAATGCTTTTGCCCTGCCCAGGCAGCGTTTATTGTAAATGTTCTCAATGGTGGGCAATTGGGTGCCGGTGATCCGTTGGGCAGTTTTCACCACCCGCTGTAGTGCTTTACGATCTGATGCTGAGCAGTTGCCGTACCACACTGAGATGCACTTGGTGAGTATGCTCTCAATAGTACAGCGGTAAAAGTCCACCAGTATTCTAGAACACAGGTGAGCTTTCTTAAGGCTCAGAAAGTAAAGGCGCTGCTGCGCCTTTTGATGAGAGTGGAGGAGTTCAGGGACCAGGTGAGATCGTCAGAGATGTGGACGCCAAGGAATTTGAAGCTAGATACACGCTCCACTACATCTCCGTTGATGTAGATGGGGGCGTGCGCATGGCTCCTAGCTCGCCTGAAGTCCACAATGATCTCCTTGGTCTTCTGGGTGTTAAGGGCCAGGTTGTTGTCGGCACACCACGTGGCCAGGTGCTGGACCTCATCCCTGTAGGCCGTCTCGTCATCCCCTCTGATCAGGCCTACCACCGTGGTGTCGTCTGCAAACTTGATTATGGTGTTAGAACCATGTACAGGAGTGCAGTCATGGGTGAAGAGGGAGTACAGAAGAGGGCTCAGCACACAGCCTTGTGGCACGCCGGTGTTCAGGATGAGAGTGGAGGAGGAGAGGTTGTCTAACCTAACAGACTGGAGTCTGTTAGTCAGAAAGTCCAGAGTCCAGTTGCGGAGGGAGGTGCTAATACCAAGCTGGCTAAGCTTGGAGATCAGCTTAGAGGGGAACACAGTGTTGAATGCTGAGCTGAAGTCAATGAACAGCATTCTGACGTAGGAGTTGGGACTGTCCAGGTGGGTCAGGGCAGAGTGGAGTGCCGTGGAGATTGCGTCCTCTGTCGACCTGTTAGTGCGGTAGGCAAACTGATGGGGGTCCAGGGTAGTGGGCAGACAGGATTTCAGTTGAGTTAAGACCAGTCTTTGAAGCACTTTGCAATGATGGGGGTGAGTGCAACCGGGCGGAAGTCATTCAGGGCCGTAGCAGTGGAGTGCTTTGGCACTGGCACAATGGTGGCGGTCTTGAAGCTTGTGGGGACAACTGCCTGGGCCAGAGACAGATTAAAAATGTCTGTGAAGACCCCGGCCAGCTGCCCTGCACAGACTCTGAGCACCCGGCCAGGTATTCCATCCGGGCCAGCTGCCTTCCTTGCATTCACCCTGCTCAGGGTGGCGCTAACATCAGAGATGGAGAGTGAGGGAGGCAGTTCACCAGGAGGGAGATCCGCTTTGTGGGTGACCTCCTTGTTTCCCGGTCAAAGCGGGCGTAGAAGTGGTTGAGCTCGTCAGGGAGGGAGGCAGAGCTGGATGGCGGCACAGTATTGGGTGGTTTGAAGTCCGTGATGGTCTGTATGCCACGCCACATGCGCCGGGGGTCTGAGGAGTTGAAGTGCTCTTCGATCCTGAGTTTGTATGTATGTTTAGCCTGAGAGATTCCCCTCTTCAGGTTGGCCCTGGCTGAGATGTAAGCCTCCCGGTCTCCAGACCTGAAGGCTGCATCCTGGCTTTGAGCAGGAGGCGAACCTCTCTGTTCATCCAGGGTTTCTGATTGGGGAAAGCTTTTATCTGCTTTTGTGTTGTCACTCTGTCCACACACCTGTTGATGTGATCCAGGACAGAGTTGGTGTAAGAGTCAATGTTGACCTGAGAGTCTGTGGTAGCATGGGCAGCAAACACACTCCAGTCTGTGTGCTGGAATTGGTGCTGAAGAGCAGAGTCAGCACCCTCCTGCCAGATGTTGATAGCCCTCATTGTGGGTTTCACACGTTTAATGACCGGGCTGTACTTGGGAAACAGGAACAATGAAAGATGATCAGACTGTCCCAGGTGGGGGAGGGAGTGGCTTTGTAGGCGTCAGCCACATTTGTATAGACATGATCCAAGGTTTTATGTCCCCTTGTGGTGCATGAGACATTTTGGTGAAATCTTGGAAGCACGATACGTAGATTGCAGTGATTGAAGTCCCCAGCAACAATAAAGGCCCCGTCTGGATACAATGTCTGCAGTTTGCTAATAGCGGCACTGAGGTCTTTCATGGCAACTTTAGCAATTGCATCCGGTGGTACATAAACTGCGGCAGCGATGATGCATGTAAACTCTCGCGGTAGATAAAAGGGTCTGCACTTAATAATCAGGTATTCCAGATCAGCAGAGCAATAAGTTTCAGCAATGGTAGAGTCGGTGCACCATGATTTATTCACATAGATGCATAAACCACCGCCCCTGCTTTTACCTGTCGCTGCTGCAGCTCTGTCAGCCCTGAAGACCGTGCGCCCCTCCAGTTCCACCGCGATGTTCGGGACATCGTTGTTAAGCCATGTTTCCGTGAAAAACATGAAGCTGCAATCCATAAGCCTTCTCTGTGTGAGGGTCCAAGTCCTGAGTTCGTCCAGCTTGTTCGCCAGAGACCGTACATTGGCGAGGAAGATGCTGGGTAAAGCTGGCCGGTGTGGATTTAGCCTTAGTTTAGCCCGCACACCACCGCGCTTCCCCCGTCTTTGTTTACGGTCTCGACGCCGACGCCGGATACTTCCGTACGGAATGAGTTGTCCGCAGGTCCATGGCGTCCTCTCTAACTCCGGTGGTAGTTCATCGAAGTTGAATGGATGATCAAAAACTGTGCTGCTGCACCGATAATAGATGTCCAAAAGTATCTGTTTGCTATATGTGAAGTTCGCATAGCTGAATCGGGCGAACACGCAGGAAATAACCAGATAAATTAACACTATTTTGCGAAATCTGGTAAGACACTGAGCCTCGCGATGTGCACGCGCCGCCATCTTCATGAAATGTTAACAACATGGAGATATCTATTTTTTTGCTTTGTAATGAGGTGTGTATGTCAGTTCTTCCTCCTCTCAAAGGATCATCAGTTTACATCATCATCAGTTTACAGCTGTGATTATGTGTATAACTGTTTTGCAGTTGGAGCATAAATAAGGTCTTTCATGACAGGGTTGATAAACCTTGTAATAAACTTCACTCAATTGTTTCAGGACCCAGATCTAATCTAACCAACAGGCACCGTCCCTTACCTCAACTAACACCATTTAACACATAAAGGCGAATTTTTTTTAATGAATTTGTTCCAGAAGTACTCAAAGTGTTTTGTGAGTGTGTTGTGGTTCTGCCAAATCTGCCCATTCGGAGGCTTGTCTGGATCAAATATCTGCCTCAGCTCCATGTGGTGTGGGAAAAGACCAGACCCAAATTTGAGTTTCACTGGGTGACCCTACAGCGTAATCCTTTCCACCCCCAAAGCTGTCTTTGTCGCACAGCTGACAGCCCTCAGTAGTCAGGGCTGGAGGGGCCCGAATGAGCCTCTTCTTGGCACTGTCTCTCTGTCTCTGTCTTCCAGATTCGGGACCGTTCATGGCTTTCAGGTAAAGGACGAGGAGGCACGATCACCATGAACTCTCTACCATCGATGGACAGGCACATACAGCAGACCAACGACCGGCTGCAGTGTATCAAACAGGTAGGAGGTGCCCCAACCCCTGGAGCTTGTGTCATTATGTCAAACCCGTCGGGTCAGAGCCCTGGGCCTGCGGGAAAATCCAATGGACACCTCTGGCTTTGAAAGCTCAGCAGGTTCTGCTGGCTCTGACCCCTCCCCTGTCACTCAAGACCACCATCGCAGATCAGTCAGGCTGTGCCTGTTGGCACAGGTTAGTTGGCAAGGTTGCTTTAAACTCATCTTAACGACATCTCTAGCCCCATGCAGGATGTGCTGGAGCGAAATGTGTGTAATCCTTCCACACACTTGCCCTCACCAGAAGGCTGCTTCACACACTTCCAACCGTACTGTGCCCTGCAGGAGAGCCAGTAACTATATTACACACTACAAATTCCATAGTACACTGCAGCAGGGCCAATGACTATTTTATGCACTAAAATCCCACCGGGCATTGTGAGAGGGCCACTGTCTATTTTACACACGACAAGTCCCATAGTGCACTACAGCAGAGCCAATGACCATTGTACACAATATAAAGGGAGGTTCAGCACCCTCTTATCTTCAGTCCATCATTAGACCCCACATAGCAGCCGGACCACTGCACTCAACCTCTTCAGGATGCCTGGCTGTCACCCTACTTGTAATTACACACTGTGGTCATGTCCCTTGTCCATCTTGGCTCCTGTGTGGTGGAATGAGCTTCCTGTTGTGTCAGAACAGCTGAATAGCTGAATCGCTAGTTACATTCCACTGATTGAAGACCTACCTCTTCAAACTGTATCTCATTTCCCCTACCCTAGTGTGAACTTGTTCCCCTTTTATGTAATTGTTAATATATTGTTATTTTTTGTAGTTTTGTAGTTTTTCACTTTCATAATAATAGAGATTGGATTTCACTTTCATGTTGAATTATGTACATGTCCCTGTGTTGTACAACATTTCATGCTGTTTTGTTACATGCACTTTGTACTTGCACCTTGGAAGTTGCTCTGGATAGTAGCATCTGCTAAATGACTATATGTAAGTATAAATGTACAAGTCCCATAGTGCTTTACAGCAAAGCCAATGACTATTTCACACATGACATATGTCATAGTTCACTACAGCAAAGGCAATGACTATTTTAGACATTACAAATACCGTAGTTCACTGTAGCAGAGTCAATGATTTTTTTACACACTACAGATCTTGTAGTTTATCACAGCAGAGCCAGTGACTTTTTTACACATTGAAAATTCTATAGTTCACTACAGCAGAGGCAATGACTTTTTTTACACCCTACAAATCCCGTAGTGCAGTACAGGACAGGCAATGACTGTTTGACACACGACAAGTCTCATAGGCCCTGTTTACACTTGGTTTTAAAATGCATCTTGGGCGATCGGATCACAAGTGGACAGCCGAGACACATCACCGTTTACACCTGTGTCTAACATGCGTCTCCAAGGTATCCAGCTGACCACTTGTCTTCAGATTTTGTTACTGCCTACATCACCCCGCCTACAGTTATTACGTCAGTCTCTGTCTCCAGACAAGCGCCAGATTTGTTTAGCACGGGCTAGCTAAGAAAACAAAAATGTTTCAAGAACTAATACACAAGTACGGACTGTTCCAGCTGTTGAGATTGGCAGGACAAAGTCATTTGCGACTTGCAAAAGAGTGCAGGACAAGACGAAAAAGGAAGCATGTTAGAAAAGCATTTTTTCGAGCGTTGGCACACTGTCACCAAAACAACCACCACGTCCTGCATTGATGATGTATTTTCCTGTTACGTCTTTGTCGGGGACGCATCAGGACGCATTAGCGGTTACACTACACAAGATATGTGGTCAAATGCGTCCCAGACCACCTCCACAAGTGGTTTGAGTGATCGGATCACAATGCGTCTTGGTGGTCATTTACAATTGTATTTAGCGCATTTTAAAACCAAGTGTAAATGGGGCCATAGTTCACTACAAGAAAATGAATGGCAATTTGAGGATTAGCAGGCACATATCAACGGTGGATTACCATTATAGTTGCATACATTACTTTACAGTTACATTGCCGTTTGTAGAAGGTGGCCAAGGGGAACTCATACAGTACAAAATGTGTGGGATTGCTCCACCTCCACAATTAATGCCTGCTCAAATACATGATTACCACAATGCAGAGACTACCTAACCTGCCTAACCTAATCTTTAGCACAGCCTATCATGATGTGCTTACATTCTCCAAAACCAGAACTGAGGTTGGAAGGTTCACTGTGTTAACCATGCAGTTAGAGTGACTGAATCTGTGCTCAATGTTGGACAGCAGGCTTTGTTAAACAGTACTACCAAATGTATAGCTAGCCACCCTTATTCTGTATTCACAGCAGTTTGTTGGAAAAGAGTATTATATTCAACAATAGGGTCCTTGAAGATGTAGTTATTTTGCCATCATGGGGGAGATGAATTCAAGTGGGGAAAAAATGACAGGGTCATACAGCAGCTTCTGTCACCCTGTGAATGTCATGAAAAGGGGATGTGTAAGCCAGTGGCATAAAGCTCACTTCCTATGTGTAGCTGGGGATCTTGGCAGTCTCATCAAAAATGGTAGATTCGTTGACTGTGGGTTCTGGTTTGGTGAATCAGCTCTCCCATGTAAAGGCCTCAGACACTGAATCACACAAAAGTGACAGAGCTGTGGTCATTCAGATGCACCTTACAGCGTATTGGTACCCTGATATCTCAACCCAAGCATTTTGGAAGTGTGGCTGAGGTCTATAATTAGCACCGGTTTAAAGTGGCTCAATGCTACAGAGAATAGCTCATGATGGAGAAACTGATCAATGTGAATCATTACTTTGGAAGGAGAAAGCAATGGAGGTCTTGCAGAATGTTTTCCTTCTAAGCAGGCAGTAGCAGTGGAGTGGTAAGAAGCAGCACTTTTGACCTACAGGGTGCTGGTTCAAATCAAAGGTGGAGGCACTGCTGTTGTAACCTTGGGCAAGATACCGAACCTGAATAGCCTTAGTAAATGTCCACATGTGTAAATACAAATGTCCACGTGTATATACATTAACAAAATTATAAGATGTGTAAATTGCTCTGTATAAAACCATTCACAAAGCGATTATAATGCAAGAATGGAATAATTCTGGTTCTGCATAAATTTAACGTGGTTAGTTGCGTGGTGGATTCTTTGAATGATTCGTGTCAGCACCCTGCTCGAAGCGCTGGCTTTTTATTACAGTGACAGTCAGGAACCAAGAGTGATGAACAGTACTAGGGCTGTGCGATATGACCAAAATCTCATATCCCGATATAGATCATTTCATATCTCAATAACGATACATATCACGATACAGCACATTTTCTGTAAATTCAATGAATAAATAGATTATATACAAAATGACCACATGGAAAGGTCTATTTCTTATTACATTTTGAATTATATACTCGACAAATAAAAGGTACTTACTCATATTTGATTATTTTTCTCCTTTTATTTAGAACCTTTATGCAAATTTTCAATCAACCCTTTCGCGCATACGGTCACACCAATGTAATTCGTTTAGCGCGCTAAAACCGGTGCGATTAAAACACTAGATTGGAAAAATTCTAGCTAATTTTAGCTTTGCGGATTTAATGTTAAAAAAAATATAGCAAATGCTAACTGAAAACTATGAGAAGCTTAATAACGCTAATGAAACCATAAGGAACCATGTAACGCAACACGCTCGCTACATAGGGTTAAGCATGTAACAAAATATAAAATATAAAACATTAATGTATAAAATGTAAAAAGGTAAATAGAAAACACTTTTCAACTATAGTTCTGTGTCACGTTCCCTCTCCTCCATGTTTGTTTGTGTTGCCTTCATGCAAATTCCCTGCCTGCATCTGTGCTGTGTGGAAGAACGCAAAGCGTCGTCCAAACGATGAAAAATTGCCATAATGTGTGTGACTTGCGACACAACGAAAGAAACGATAGAGCATAATATGAAACAACAGACGTTTTTCTATCGTCACACGATATATATCGTCATATCGCACAGCCCGAAACAGTACTTATGTTTTACTAGTCAGAATGCTTCAAAGCCAGTTCCATAGTCATACATTCTCTTCAAAGCAGAAAGAACATATATCCAGGAGGAGGTCAGAACCATTAATTTGCCATCCTCTCCTGTTTACCAGTGCAGAATATGTCAACAATTAAAACGTTAATGAAATATTGTAAATCAAATCCTGCTGCTACATTTGCTTAAAGATTTCTCATATGCAAATCTGGCATCTTGATGAAATTAGTATTGCCATGCCAGAGGAATATAAAATAGACTCTTGTTTTTTTTTCTTCTCTAAAAAGTGTGACAGTTGTGTTTAAATAGACAGAATATTCACTGTTAACGTCTGGAATGGAAATTCTCCAATGTGTCTACTTGAACGGAGAAAATAAATAGCTGTCAAATTAGATCTTTGTTAGTTGACAAGCAGAGATATATATAAAAAAGTTGAGCCACACATTTTTTGCATAGTGATTTTCTGTGAAAATAATTTGTTCCAAAAGCTTGAATCTGAAATGTAAACATGATGTAGTTGAAATGTTGTACTCAGAAACTTCTTATTGTATGCGTTTAATTACATTGTATCATTCATTTGTTTGGCAGGCAGAACTGCAACTGTTTGCATGGCTTGCATTGAATATATTTGAATATAGAGCTTTGTTTTTACAGCTGGGTATTTACTGAAACACTGCAGCTTTGTTTTTACAGGTAGGTATTTACTGAAGCAGTGCAGCTTCATTTTTACAGGTAGGTATTTACTGAAATGGTGCAGCCTTGTTTTTACAGCTGGGTATTTACTCAAGCATTACAGCTTTGTTTTTATAACTGGGCATTTACTGAAGCCCTGCAGCTTCATTTTTACAGCCTGGTGTTTACCAAAGCAGTGCAGCTTCATTTTTACAGCTAGGTATTTATTCATACATTGTAGCATCATTTTTTCAGCTGTGTATTAACTGAAGTGGTGCTTCAGACTCAAATCTGAAGCCTTCTAAGTTCCTGTCTACCACAATGCATGTTCACCCTTAATGTGTGGTAGCCTCATGAAGTAGGAGCACGACTGGGTTTCTGTGCTTCGCATGTAATTATAATTATTATCATTATCAGTATCTTTACATCATGTCTCTGTAACTAGGGATCAGGGAGAGTATATTGAGTTCATGCATTTAAAGATGCTAGCTTCTTCCCAAGGCGTGTCTGCATCCAGGGACATCCTGTCTCTTGGCCTGGGTGGTTGGAATCGATTTGTACAATTTTGGCTGGCGAACAGGGAACATCTGTGGTGTAGCACTGCCAATGGCTTGGCCACCTTGGCAACCAGCACACACAACACACGGGTGGCCATGATAGTGCTACCTCCCGAGGTAACGCAGGCCAGATTCTCCTATTTTCCTATTGAGCACATTCTTTGTACATTACATTATTGTCATGTTGCAGATGATCTTATCCAAAGCGACTTACATTGGTTACAATTTTATCCACTGCTCCTCAGTCTCCGTCACCCCACATGGCATAGTGCGTGTGTAGTGTGAAGAGGCCTCAGCCACAGCATGGGTACATCAAGGATGGAAGGAGGAGCTGCTCAGAGCCACTTGCCTCCAAAGAGCACCCCCCATCTGATTTTTTGTTTCATCAATCTCACAATTGTATGGTTCTCAGTCAACAAAAGACAACTGGTAGATTTAGGATGGAGAGGAGTGCCATGAGAAGACCTTGAAGCTCACTGAGCTCATTGGCAGATAGGGAGCCACAGTGTGCAAGAGCTGTTCAGCTGTTCATAGTGGTGCAGAGCAGCAGTGTGGTATAGTGGTATGGAGCAGCAGTGTGGTTTAGAGGTAAGGAGCAGCACTGTGGTGTAGCGGTTTGGTAATATATGATACCACTTCACAGAGGTAACGGGCCTATTGTGTGGGTTGTGTTTACATCCAAATACATACTAGCAAAGGTCTGAAGGTACAGTTGTTCAGTTATGTGATAAATTTGTCAGGTGTCATCAGGACAAGGCTTATTCAGGTTTTATTAACATAATAGCCGAATAAGATAAATACCTATTACTATGTGTCCACCGAAACCCCCTCCTAATTTGAAGAGTGGCAATGCTACTTCATGGCAGTCTCTATTCACTTTTATCAAATGGTCTTACAAATGGTTACAGGGGCATGGTTCAAATGTGATCTTAGCACTAATGCCAAACATGATGATGGCCTTTGGCCTCTAACTTCTGGCATTGCCTCTTTTGTTCCACAGCACTTACAAAACCCAGTGAACTTCCAGACGGCGGCAACGGAGCTCCTAGACTGGTGTGGGGACCCGCGGGCATTCCAACGCCCCTTTGAGCAGAGCCTGATGGGGTGCCTGACGGTAAGAGGGCCGGCGTCCTTCTGCCCTCTGCACAAGACCCCTGCACGGGGACCACACGGAAAGGGGAGTCAGTGGAGTCAGGCAGTCAGTGGTCCATACAGCTTCAGAGTCAACTCTGTTTCAGTTCAGTCAGTTCATTACATTACATTACACTGCATTCATTTAGCAGACGCTCTTATCCAGAGCCACTTCCAACACTAAAGAACAGAAGTGTGTCCATCCTAGTTAAATGAGCAACAGTGTCAGAACAGGATAACAACATTCCCAGACCAGTGAGTGTGAGCATAACACCATTCAAGCACAATCACAAGTTAACTTGTACTGATCTGAAACTAGCTAGAAACCTAAGGGCATATTTTTGAAACTATTAATATGGTAGTTAATATTACCATATTAATAGCTTTAAAAAGCCCTCATATTCCAAATGGAACCCTTGAGAAATACCATGTCTACCTTGCCAGTCATTTCACAGGTCATCAGTTGTAAAAAGTTGCAAAAAAGTTTCTAAATCAAGGAAAGGTGTTCGACTTTATTTGCTTCATTGTTGAATTTCATACTTGTGTGGAATGCAATTTCTTTTGGTTTCTGTGTTTTCAGTAGATTCAGTGGCTAAATCCTTTTTTAGATTAAATCTGCTGCTAAGATGAGGCAAGGCTGCCATTCCACTGAGTTGCGTGGTGTTCCCTTTGTGCTGTGGAAGTGAACAGCCGTCAGTGAAGGATTAACAACACAAGGCAAACTAAACTGAGGTAGCAGTAGGTGAAAACAACAGAGTAATCAATGTTAGCAAGGCAAGTAAGACCATTAAGCTTTTAATTCCTTGGTTAAATGCCACTACCTTGCATGGGTCACATAACTGCATTTAGCCATTTAATTTGTTTGATCGTTTAATCAAATATCTATAAGAACATGGCTAGGAGTTGTGAAGTTTTGACTTCAAAGAACTGCATAAACAGACAAGGATGAATTTGGGAAATTAATTTGTGTGTACTTTTTAGGCAGACAGCTTGAGGTAAGCTACCCTGTCATGACACAACTTTGTAATGTCTTATTAAAAGTTTCTACTGTATAGAAAGAGGACAGTAATAGTAGTAGAAAAAGTGATAAAAGTGGTATATCAGAAGGTAATTATGAAGCAGAAGTGTTTTCTAGAGAGGAATGCTTCCCTTTCTGTTGGTAGCCTAGAACACACAAGGCATGAACTCACACAAATTAATGTGCAGAGTACTCAGAGTACTCGCAGTCATAAAGACCCTTATAAAGACACCATTATTTTCACAAATGAGCATTTCCACATACTCCTACTGTTTTTATAGGCAGTGCTTGTTCTTTTTATACAGAAGGTGCTAATTAATTTCTTGTTTTAATATGAACAAAATTTACCGGTAATGTTCCCTGCCTCCTAGCAACCACAGGTTATATTAAGATGAGATGTCAGAAGAGTTGAACATTGGTGGACAGAAGAGGATACATCAATTACCGACCTCCGTTTTTCTGTACAGCTTTCATCTTTGTGGTGCAGCAGTTTGGGGGTGCTCTCATCTCTCCTTCTGAGTTTTTGCTAAAAATGTAATCGCTGCTGAAGCTAATGTCTTCCATTTCAGTTCATGCATTTCATAGCTGTTGGTAGGCTTCCAATCTGCATCCATCTCTGGATACTCAGTGATGTTTCTTTTAATGTATTTTGGAAAATTCCTGGATGTCTTGTTATGCATTCTGAGTGTAGTGGTACTGCCTGGTCCCATCTGTAGAAGGTCCAGCAGAAGGTTGCTATTTTGTGTGTGGGTTTTACCAATGTTATTGGTTTCCAAGGCTTTTCTAGACATACGTTGCTAAAGCCACTGCTTTTAGCGCATATAGTCAGTACTGTACACAGGATTAGAGTAATTCCAAACCACCGGCCCAGAAGCGTAGTTCACCTTGCGCCCTTGGTTTACACATTCACTTTGTTCAGGTAAGCAGATGTACAGAAAAACCTCTAGATACAGATCAGAGGGTGTTGCCCTGTACGTATTAATTCAGGCAGTGGGTTGATGTAAAACAGTGTTAAAATATGTCTTTATAGTCCAATTGCATTTTCAACATGGCCAGTAGCTGTGAGCTCACTTGAAAGTGAATATTTCAAAGTGGTAATTAGGATCTATAATTTTGACTGTTTCATTCATGCTAGTATTAATATCCAGCTCCTCTGATACCTTCTAAGAAGTGGTTCACATCCACAAATGATCATCAGGGATTTGTTAAATGGTTGATGTCACCAGTTTAGGATGGTGGAGGTTGATGTTGAAATTTTGAACTGGAGTCAGTTTCAGATTTTGCTCTGAAGTCATCAGATTTTGCCCTCTGAATAATTTCTCATTGGGCTCTGCAGAAACTCTTAAAGTTTTGAAAAGTATTTTTCCATTTAATCACTCCTTTGTGCATTGACCCAGTCATGAAAATAATCTTTAATTTTATTTGGGAATGATGCTGTGTTTTGGGGATTCTGAGAAAATGCATGCTAAAAAACCTGCAGGATGGAGTGTAATTATACCATGGAGTGGGACTGTCGCATTGGGACTGTTCCGATCCTTGGCAGGATGATTCTGTGTAGTCACAAACACTAATTCAGTCTGTCAGATTGCTGAAATCTTATCATTCTCTTCAAAAGAAGTACGCTCCTGCATCAAAAGGGATACAGCCTCCTGTGTATAATTAAGGCTTTAGATTAGAACATGCATGACATTTTGTGCTGCACTCATACAAGCAATAGCTTTGATAAAAAACTGTAATGACATGAAGTGAAGCTCAACAGGAAGATGTCACTCTGCAGGGCTAGTGTTACCTGGTGTTGGACAGGGAAAACATGTCACCGCCTGTAGTCTGCTCTAGACACGTGCTTCGTGTTTAAGGTCACAGGGATCAGAATGTTCTTTGTGGCAGATAATTGAGGAACGTGAATCAGAGCTGTGTCTGTCATTTCATTATGATTTATTATGCCTCTAATGGCTTGGTAGCTTTCACTGAATAATCTACCTCCTCCTCAGAGCTTATCAGTGCACAGAAAAAAAATAATTATCCACCTGTATTAAAGGGATGGCATGTAAAAATGCTAAGTCGTGTAAGTAACCCTGTATCCGTTAAGCAGCTGTGATGTAATGTTTAGTTATTGAAATAGACGCACAAATCGAGACCACAAATGATCATTACAGGCCTCTGTGCAGTGTATCTGTTCTAGAGTCCTTGACTGCCCCAAAGCGACGATAGTTTTAATTAATGTGACAAAACAAAAAACCAAAACGGGTCAAACATCTGAGAAGTTCTTCACACGAGCACTTTGTCTCGGCTTCTCCTCAGGGCTCCACCTCCGTCTCCTTTGACATCACTGCCCCTTTTTTCTGTTTTCCCAGGAGGCAAGCTCCACCCTGCCCCCAGTGCATGAGGTGTGGTACTGGAAGTGTGGTGTCTAAGCTAAGGTGCATCCCTATCCGCAATAGTACATGTGAATACCCATTGACAGACCTCCTTTTTATTCTTGGATTAAGGCACAAGATTTGCAGTAGCAACACCTGGCTGCATTTTTGTGTGCCTGACAGCACACAGAAGATAACCTGTATGGTGGTATACACGTCGAGTGTCAAGATCAGGTTACTTTTTTGTGGATCATTTGTGAGTGACTCTGGAGATTAGAGAGGAGGATCATGGACAGATTTGTGGGGAGGTGGAGTCAAAGGTCTGGAAATGCATGAGAACAGATGTATTAAAAGTGAGCAGTGTGAAAACAGAGATGACCTGTATCACAGCATGGCTTTGAGGAAGAGAGAAGGACAGTAGCACAGTAAATCAGAGCTGTGGCTGGCTTACTCCTTCCCCTGGGGAGCCTGCTTCAGATGCAGAGGAAGCATCATTTGTACATCTGTAATGAGACCTTTAAACAGCCAGCTGCTCATATAGTACAGGACCTCTCTGCCTCAGGGAAGCTGGTGGGAACAGAAGCACATAGTCTGTGTGTGTCTGCGCATATAGTTCCATGTGTACGCACTAGGGCTGCCCCCTGAAAGTCAACGAGTCGAATCATCTGTCGGAGACCCGTCAGTCGACTGAGATTCTTCAAGTTGGGCAGTCGTTTTTTTTGTGTCAGTCAGTGTGCATTACAATAACAGGATAAAACGGATAGAAGCTTACAAAAATGCACAGGGATAACATTTCAATGAGGAATTATAAATAAGGGGAATCATGAACATATTTTTTATATTCTAGCAGAGCTAGCTGGTGCGCTTGCTAAAAAAAATCCACATGACAACATGCACTGATGAGAGAAGCTGAAACCCGAGGTGGAGTGGTTGGTAAACTAGGCTAGTTAACCATGTCTCAGAAGAAGTTTAAAGTATGGCAGAATTTCGAACTTTTGAAGGAAAACCCTAACAAAGTTAAATGCAAACTCTGTATGCAAGAATTTGCGTATCATTCAACAACATCTGGGTAGATTTACTATACAAATATAACGCAGGCAGGGCTGTACTGTGAAATAAATTCAGCCCTGGACTTATCTGCTAGGAACGGGGGGTTGGGCGTGTGCTCGGGAATTAAAGTATATTTGGTTATGATTCTCAAGTTCTGTCTACAACTGAGACTACCTCTTAATTAGTTTTATATCATCGCGTTTAATGCAGCTAGCTAGCTGGGTACAACTTGGACATCAGCGGTCCGGAAGTTCCCTTTAACCTGCTAGGGAGCCAGCTAGCTAGTTTGCTTGCCTTGATAACGGCACACAGCTAACATTGAAAACTTGTCTCGTTTTATTTCGCGTTAATTAAAAACAGTGGTGACAATACAATATTTTACTTGGGTTAGATGACCGTGTTGTTGGTAAGCTTAAGCAAACTAAACTCTGTTTGAACTAATCGTGACGTGACTTTGTGAGTGTCAAAGTAAAGGATTTCATACGAACGTGTGTTATTGAAAACTGCTGTGCAACATGCCTTAACAGTGAAAGCATTCATGAAATTATGGTATCTTGTTAATGAAATAAATGTTCATTTCTCAGTCCTCCCAATTGAACCATTTCATCAGATGATAGGCACACAGAGGGCCGGTAAAAACTTTATGGATTTTTTGATGGTCCACTGGCCCACCGATGCAGCGGCCGACTGGGATTTGTCCCGGTATGCCCGATGGCCAGTACACCACTGAATGCAGGCAATAAGTCTATTTACAAGGCTAATTTAACCCTTTCGCACGTAATTTATTTTTTATTCTATGTAGCGCGTACATTACATGGTTCATTATGTTTTTATTAGCGTTATTAAGCTTCTCATAGTTTTCAGTTAGCGTTTGCTATATTTTTAATGTTAAATCGCTGTTTCCTCAAAGCTAAAATTAGGTGGAATTTTTCCAATCTAGTTTTCTAATCGCACCAGTTTTAGCATACGCTAAACGGCTAATCACACCGGTGTGACCGTACGCACGAAGGGGTTAAATGCTCCCAAAAATGCCAATGGATTTTCTGATTGCCAAATAGTCTATATGAAATCAAAAGAACAAATAGTCGAATCGTCGTATTGAACAGCCAAATCCGATTCAACTCACAAAATTCTGAGTCGGGTACAGCCCTAGTATGCACACACATAGGGGTTTAGCTTTGTCTTTATTCTTATTCTGAGGTTCTAAGTGCAGGTTCGTAGCATGTGTTTTCTGTGCATTTTCTAAGTATGAGATTCCTGTGCAGATGGTGCAGGTTCTAAGCATGTGTTTTCTGTGCAGGTGATGCAGGTTCTAAGCATGCATTTTTTTGTGTAGGTGGTGAGCCGTGTTGCTGCGCAGCAGGGATTCGACCTGGACCTGGGGTACCGGCTCCTGGCCGTATGTGCCGCCAACCGGGACAAGTTCACCCCAAAATCAGAAGGTGAGATCCAGCATCTCCAGCCGACACACACCTGGATCACTCATTCCCAGTGCTGAGTAAGCACTTGCTATCTGCTCTCTTGCCTCTCCAGAGCTCTTAAAAGGGCCCTGTTAGCCCCTTTCATCTCTGCTGTAACACTGACACTAACACTGCTCTGTGTACAGAAGGGAATATTCTTGATAATTACATTTAGCTGGAAGCTCTTGTTAAATCAAAGTTCACTTCAGTTCAATGGTCTCTGAAGAATTATTTCATTGTCTGTATGTCAGCAGCATTCATAAAAAGAATTGTTCAAGAGAGAATTTGTGAAGGCTGTAAGATTTTTTCTGTTTACTTTTTTCACATACTTGAGTTCATTTACTTACCACTGACACGTGTGTTAGGTTTTTGACTTGCCCTCATCATTTGCATGCAGATATCTCTGATTGAATGGCATTGGGAGAAAAGCAAAGCCATCATCTAAATGTAAATAAATGTGGACATGTTCCAGATTCTGTTCAATTGTGGGAAAATATCTCTTGCTAGAGCTTATTTGTTTTTTCTTATCGTGACTTGGATAGTATGTTAATAAGAGACAGATGGCATTATAAGATTTGGATGGTATGCTAATAATATGATGGTTTGTGAGGAAGGAGCATTTTTACTTTGTTAAATATTCACTATGGCAGTGTAGTTTTCTGACCACCTTGGCCCTTTCTGCAGCTGCTGTGCCTATACCAAAACCAAGTGCCTCTCTAACTGGTGCAGATCTGTAAAAATCACTTCTTACGTATTCAGGCAACAGGAATTCTCCTGTAGTGTCCTGCTCTTGAGCGTCTGTCAGTGTAAAATATATATGTATATCTGTGATATTTATAACAGGTAAAAGTTGACTTGGAATGCTTGTACTGTAGTTGACAGTGGCCTGTCAAAGCTAGCCATTGAGAATGAAGATAGATGGGGATGGGGAACTTGGCAGACAACCATGGCTACCTTTGGACATTCTAAAGCCCTCAGATTGGGCATCAGTGAATCTTTTTTCAGATATTTGCCACTGCAGTGGATGTTCAGGTCATGAGTGGTTATTTACATTAATTAATGGTTAACGGTTAAAAAAAATACTCATTTAGTTTTACTAGAACTTATTCATGTCCATTTTTTAACCATTTCCATTATGCTGCTTGTGAATCCAGGTGTTAAAGTGATGCCAGCATCCTTCTGAGTTCACTATCGTGGTGTCACTTGATTGAGAGCGAGTCAGGCTCCGTGTTTTGTTTTATAACCGTACTCAGGACAGTAATGCAATATGAACCGACCGCATGCAGTCTTTTATTGCTAATGTGATTTCATTCAGCAGCTTTACTTTAGGTTGGCTTTAATGAGCTAAACTCCAATTACCCCTTTCTTCACGGCTTAAATTGTTTCCCAACAGCAGTAATGTTAGGAGTGAGTGGAGAATCCAGTGCTGTCAAGAGTAAGAAACTGCATTTTATGGTGAACTGTATCTGCACCCATAAAACTGCGAATGTGGAACATTCAGGAATTTGGTCCTGGCTGGAGTGGGAGTCCGTGGAGTCTGCTGTACCAAATGGGTCAGGCCGACTCTCTCACTCCCTTCTCCACCAGGCAGATGGTGTCCGAGACAGGGAGACAGCCGGGGTGGTGTGCTGAGAGAGAGAGAGAGCGAGAGTGAGAGCGAGAGCAAGCACTCGGAGAGGCTGGAGGGAGAGAGGCTACTTTAAACATCTACATGGCTGTTGCTGAGAGACCAAAATGAGCCAGTCGCGAGACAGCTGGGATGACCAGCTTCAGAAACAGGGACTCTGCACCTGTGATTCACAGGGGCTGCTGGGAACTAGTCGATGCTGGAAAGTGTTTGGTGCCGGATGGGTCAGGGAGGGAGAGAGCGGTGTGGCATACACTGAACAGTGAACTCTTTTGTAGTAGTGTTTTAAAGAGAATTTCAGTATGTACATCTTTCTTTCTGAGTGATTTCCCATATTAGGAATACATTGAATAGATAGGCTGCTGCAGGGGTCTGTTTCAGACTGCTGTAATACTGTGTATTACTGTGTATTGCAGTTATGTTGCAGCATAACCAGGGAATCTGGATATATGTGGACATTTGGGTTGCATATAAAACTGGTGCCTTACTACTTTTAGTGTAGTCTGGCCAATGGTAGGCTACGCTTTCTGCAAATAGTGTTCCTGCACAGCTTACTCCCTGCAGTGACATGTGCAATAGCTACAATACTGAAATACTAATAGCTGTAATGAAACTACAGTCCTGCAAAATGGAAGTGGAACTATACAACTACAGCTCTGAAATTGTGCAAAGAATAATACTATAATACTATATACAAACTATAATAATGACAACAATACACAATAACAACCTGATTGGTGGGCAATATGTTCAGTTGCACAAATATATGAGTATATAACTGCTCTGTGTTTTCTACAGCTTATACTATGGCAGTGAGAAAGTTGTTTTCAAACAAGTGTGCACCATGCACTCTAATCTGTGAAAGCTCCTCTGAGTGTAAAGGCTGCTGTCACTCTGCACAGGAATATCAGACAGCATATCTCCCTCAGTGGGCAAGCTTGTCTTTCATGTTCTGAAAAGCAAACACATTTTCCATGTCAGCTGTGATAGATTACATCCCACGTGGGATGTAATTCACATGTCATCCGTACAATTTACGGCAACAGTGGAGAGTCTGGTACGGTATGCAGTTTGGTTTGGTCCCTGTATCCATTTGAGATTCTGTACAGTCTTTTATGTGGCACTGGATGTCTGAAATGTAGATTTCATCTAAGATTTCTCTGACGTGGTGGATATCATCTGTGTAATTGAGTATAGCTCAGACAACAACCGTATACATACTATGTATTAAAAGCATGTCCAATGAAGCTTTGCCAAAGCAAAGGCACTTTTTTTTAAGGAATCATTTTTGCATTCTGTCTAATTAAAGGCTTGACTGCAAGCCAGCATAAAGTATATGTTCATTTGCTGCAGTATTTTTTCATTACAGTTTATCATTTGCTGCCATAGATCTGAGTGTTAATATGCATGGTTTCTTTTCATTTAAAGTGGCATTTTCAGTTGTAAAAGAGCTTCTTCTCACACAGAATTTGAACCTGCAGCTCTCTGGTGGCAAGGCCAGTCCCCCAACCAAAATCCCATACTACCTCCCTGTATTTGCCATTTTCAAGCAAAGCAAACTGTGTGAATGCATGGTAGTTTTAAATGTGGTTCTGTGCAGTGTGTTTTAAATTACTGCTCTGTGTTGGGCTGTCTATATGCATAATAATGCTACAGAATGATAATTTTCCTTTGGGATGTGAGATGACACTACATGCCACTGATATGAAAAAACACATCATTGTTCATAATTATAATATAACTTAAACATATTTATAGTGTGAACTAAAAATGTTTTTCCAAGTATTACCAAAGTTATGATATAAAATCAGTTATTAATTTCTATTATTGAACATTTACTATTATTATCTTTAATCACGATTAGTCAGTTACATGATCGTAGTTTGAAAATATGGTTGACAACCTAAAGCTTTATTTCACTGTAAAGGCAGCATATTAAAGCTGGCTGTATCCTTGTGTCCCTGTAAAAGCAGCATCTAAGATGGCTGTATCGTTGTGTCCTTGTAAAAGCATTTTGAAGCTCACTGTAGCCTTGTGTCACTGTAAAAGCAGCATCTTCACTCTGAAAGTTGTATTGTTTCCCTGTTAAACAAAACCATGCTTCATTCCAGGCACAGTCTTCTCAATTTCCGGATCATAATAGGCGGTACCAAACAACATTTATATTAAAATGTTTATATTCATTTTCACCAAAACAGACAGGAGTAGTCCCTCATGAAAGCAGACCGCAATATTGACCGCCTTGGGTTTATTTCAGACAGTTCACACTCTCAGATATAATTAGTCATGTCACTCAGTGCTAAAACAGCATTTTCAATGCGTTCCCCACTCACTGCTCAGATGGCGGTGATACCAGACCCACACAGAGCAGAAGCAGCCTAGCACAGCCTTTAATGAGCACCGCCAGATGGATGGATTTACTGAGTAAGGTTTACAGAATAGGGATGATGCTACAGCTGTTTGCAGAATAGGGTAATGCTAAGAATGGATTTATCAGTGGGAAGAATACCCTGTCTAGACATCTGCAGTGAGTTCTGCACTTTAGCAGAAATTGTACTCCCCCTTTAGTTTAAAATGTATCCTGGCCCATGAGGCTCCACCCTGTTTTAATTTGAAACATGAACTGGTCCACGAGGCTCTGCCCCCTTTAGTTTGAAATGTGAGCTTCCCACATTTTTTCACCTGAAAAAAATCCTAGGAAAGAGGAGAGGCCCATTAGTAAGTGCACTGCCCACACATGTCTGCTCTCTTTTTTATGTCATCTGCTCCAGCAGGCGGAGCTATTAGGACCATGGCATGCTCCTCTGCCCTACTGTCTTCTGGGCATCTGGACCACAGTCTGTGTGCACACAGGGGCCTTGACCTGGGAAACCAAGAGACAGGGAGTGAATAATTGATGTGCAGTCATTGGACAGGCAGACAGAGGGAGAAGCAGGAAGAGGGAGAGAGAGAGTTTCCTGAAAGGAAGAGGGAAGGAAGGAGAGAGGAAGGCAGATGCTGGCTCCTGCTGTAGCAGACTCCAGCTCAGAAGAGCTTCTGCACTTGAGCCTTTTTCTGTGCAGTGTCGACAGGGTAATGAGGTGGAAAGTCTGGTTGGAGTGTTGAGTGCATGCGTTAGTATGTGTGATCAGTACTCAATCAGGAGAGAAGGACGCTTCTCATTAAGGTGTCCCAGGGGGTTGAGTTAACGCGCCCACCCCCTGTGGCTTTAACTAATGGGCCAGGGCTGCAACCTTGGCATGCTGCCCACGACAGAGGTCTCACAGCTCATCATGTCTGACCTAGTTCCTGCTCACCATCAAAGGGTGAGGACAGAGTCCCTGGGCTCTGCCATGAGTTGACCTACTTGGGAGAGCATTTTAACGTGTTCTCATGGGGTTTCTGAGTGCTCACACAAACACTGTCATGCCACAGTGTTCTCTGGGGATACTCTGAGCCGTGTGCACATGGGTGTGGAACAGCGTCAAGGTGCAGGCTGGACGTTGCCCTGTTTTAGAACGTGTATGTACTTCATTCAGGAGCACCTTTGAATGGTAACTGTGGCTGTTGCAGGAATTCTTGCACCAATGTACAGCTGGCCTTCACTAGCAGGTGGTGTGGTGAAGTTGCAGTGCTCTGTGAAAGGCTAAACAGGCACGAGTCAGCTGTTGGTGCCGTCCTCTCTGTGTGCACACCCTAACCCTAATGTTAACCATGACCTTAATCCTAACCCAACACACACACCCAAACCTTAACCTGAACGTGCTCCCCCTACCCTAACCCCATTATGCTAACCCTAACCCCAACCTTTTGTAGGGAACCAAGCCTACGATTAGTCTTCCTCACATGGGGCACCAATTATGTAAGGGATGTTAGTCTTCCTTACACGGGGCACCAGTTATGTAAGGAATAATTAAGTCAAACACATGGAGGCGCCATACAGAATATGGCGTCTACCATAGTGGTTAAAATAAAATATCAGTCTCAGTTTTGTATATTAGTCTCATAAAATATACTAAACTATTAATTTGGAACTTCAATTAATAATTAAATTAATAATCATAATCGAAATTATCACATCAATAGTTAATCTTAATCAAATCACAATATTATCTATTTAGCTAACTAAACAAATAACACTGATAATTCAACTAAGAGGTGAAGGCATTCAGAATTCTGATCAGCAGAGGTTGGCGATATTCATTGCACGTGTAACATTACAACACACAACCTTGGAAAAATAATGCATTTATTGAGATATAACATCAAAATAGTAAGGCACATGTGTCATATGTACAATGAGTGAAACATATGCATGTATTTACACTCATGTGTAGATATGAGTGAATGTCTTGCGCTAGTGTGTGAGCGTGTCAGGGTGTGTGTGTTCCTTTGTTCTGAGTCGTGCATGTACTGCGCGTGCGCGTGTGATGCGCATACTTGCTGAACACACGTTTTCAAAGAGAACAAAGGAACATGCATGTGGAGGCGAGTTTGAGTTGGTTATGTGCATATGTGAGCGAACATAACGTCTGTCTGGTACAGGATATGTTCGGACGACTGATAACGGTGGGGTTATTTTGTGCGGATTAAAAGCAGGTACCGGGGTTAGCAGGAAGATACGCATGCAAAGACTCTATGTCCCTGTGTGGTATCTTAACTAACGCTGTGCGGTGAATAGTGTGTGACAAATCAGTACGGAACAACGAAACATAGCTAGTTACATTACTCGTAATGATCTGAAACGCACAGATGTACAACATTCATCAACGTGGCTAACAATCGGTTGTTTAGCTATGCAATGTCTAATGCCCAGAGTAAATAGCCTACTGTAGCTCATGAAATGAGGTCCAAATCATGCGGTTCCATGGGTGGTTTCACTGGCGGTTCCGTCGTCGGGGAGCCAGGGCTGGTCTGGTTCGGTCGGTCTGGTCTGGATGAGGGTTTCTTTCGGGAGACACGCTGAGGTGGATCCGGTTGCACCTTTGTCTCCGGCTGGAAGCGAGTTTGCGCTGCTCTGATTGCGGGCGCTGAAACTCAAGCTCTTGCTTTGTTTATCTCCGCTAGCAATGCGTCGCTAGCGTGGAGAATCTACGCCAGGACAGGGCCCTCGGCTCGGCTGTCTGTGTCCTGTCCGTGGTGTGCGGCCTCCAGGAACGAGAGGGATACGTCCGCCTTGTTCGGACGTGTGAAGCAAGAGAGAAGAAGGGCTTACGTCCGTCTTCTTCGGATGTGAGGGGAGCACGAGAAATACATCCGTCTCCTTTGGACGTATGGGGCAAGAGAGAGAACAAAGGAATGCACCCGGTTTTTAGTGGCATCGCTGCGGGGGGCATTTCCTGTTTACTATAGTGGTCCTTGGTTGGGTGAGAGGTCGTAAAACTGCGACATCACTTCCAGTGAGATCACGTTTCACATCAAAAGCGATTTATGTGTTATTGTCCGTAAATGTTGAACAAATAAAATGAAGGAATCTATCTGTGGACGGCACTGTACCTACACTTTCTACCAACACTTACCCTAACCCTAACACATCAACCCTAACCCCAACCTTTCTGCCAACACTCACCCTAACCCTAACACATCAACCCTAAACCCAACCTTTCTCTCAACACTCACCCTAACCCTTCTCCCAAAACTCACCCTAAACCTAACACTAACACATCAACCCTATACCCAACCTTTCTCCCAACACTCACCCTAACCCTCACCCTAATCCTTCTCCCAACACTCACCCTAACCCTAACCCCAACCCTTCTCCCAACATTCACCCTAACCCTAACCTTAACCCTTCTCCCAGCCCTTCTCCCAGCCCTCACACCCCTACCATCAGCATATCCCAGCACATGACGGTCCTGGTGTTAGATACAGCAAGTGACTACATTTCTGTGTTTCTCCACTAA
The DNA here is from genome assembly GCA_019176425.1 of Megalops atlanticus. Lineage (NCBI taxonomy): Eukaryota > Metazoa > Chordata > Actinopteri > Elopiformes > Megalopidae > Megalops > Megalops atlanticus. The sequence continues at coordinate 1,610,593 of CM032890.1, read as the reverse complement.
TTCCATAATAAACCTGTTGATTGTTGACACTGTTCATGCATTTTCTCTTAGTGCCATGCTACGAGGGTCCTGTGCTGGAAACAGGATGCATGTATATATGCACTCATTACCATCGTTCTGGGCCTTTCAGTGGGGGTCTCCTTCAGTTCATCTGTTGGGAGCGGTTGATAATAAGAGCATCATTTCAGTGAAATCCTGCCAGGACCTCCCAAAAGGTTAACTGCAAGAATCTGACAGCCCAGGCAGCCATCACGTTGAGCACATTTCTGCCATGATCTTCTGTTGTCCCCCTCCCCAGTTCAGCTGTATGTCCCACCTGCTTGCTGCTGGGTTGAGAATTTGTGTTGGTGAGACACTTCCAAGTCATTGGCTGAGCACCATGCTGAAAAGGACTGATTGACCTGTTCTGGTCATTATACTGAGATTTCTAATATGTTTAGTCAGTGGCTGTGGAATCTTTATTTGGTCAGCAACCCATGAGTAATTTGTGAAATAAAGCAGATAGCTTTAACATTCTAGAGTAAATTGTACTTGCATGCAAGGGCATTTTATCAAGTGAAATTTTCATTTGAAAATCCAAGCTTATAATACGCTTGTATTTATTTAGTTGAAATCGAGTATTTCTCAGAAGGAACAAACTTCTAACTACAGTGCATTCAGAAAGTATTCAGACCCCTACACTTTTTTCACATTTTGTTATGTTGCAGCCTTATGCTAAAATCATTTAAATTCATTTTTTCCATCATCAATCTACACTCAATACCCCACAATGACAAAGTGAAAACAGGATTTTAGAAATTTTAGGAATTTTTCATTTCATGCGAATTCATTAAAAATAAAAAACTGAAATATCTCATTGGCGTAAGTATTCAGACCCTTTGCTATGAAACTTGAAATTTAGCTCGGGTCCATCCCATTTCTCTTGATCATCATCGAGATGTTTCTACACCTTGATTGGATTCCATTGACTGGATATGATTGGGAAAGGCACATACCCGTCTATATAAGGTCTCTCAGCTGACAATGCACATCAGAGCAAAAACCAAGCCCTGAGGTTGAAGGAACTGCCTGTAGAGCTCAGTGACAGTATGGTGTCGAGGCACAGATCTGGGGAAGGCTACAAAAAATTTCTGCTACATTGAAGGTTCCCAAGAACACAGTGGCCTCCATAATTCTTAAATGGAATAAGTTTGGAACAACTAGGAGTCTTCCTAGAGCTGGCTGCCTGGCCAAACTGAGTGATCGGGGGAGAAGGGCCTTGGTAAGAGAGGTGATCAAGAACCCGATGGTCACTCTGGCTAAGCTCCAGAGATCCTGTGTGGAGATGGGAGAAACTTCCAGAAGGACAGCCATCACTGTAACACTCTACCGATCTGGGCTTTATGGCAGAGTGGCCAGACAGAAGCCTCTCCTCAGTAAGACACATGAGAGCCTGCTTGGAGTTTGCAAAAAAGCACCTAAAGGACTCTCAGACTATGACAAACAAGATTCTCTAGTCTTTTGGCCTCAATTCTAAGCGTCATGTCTGGAGGAAACCAGGCACTGCTCATCACCTGCACAGTACCATCCCAACGGTGATGCATGGTGGTGGCAGCATCATGTTATGGGGATGTTTTTCAGTGGCAGGGACTGGGAGACTGGTCAGGGTTGAGGGAAAGCTGAACAGAGCAACGTACAGAGATAACCTGCTCCAGAGCGCTCAGGACCTCAGACTGGGCTGAAGGTGGACCTTCCAACAGGACAATGACCCTAAGCACACAGCCAAGACAACGCAGGAGTGGCTTAGGGACAACTCTGTGAATGTCCTTGAGTTGCCCAGCCAGAGTCTGGACATGAACCCAATTGAACATCTCTGGAGAGACCTGAAAATGGCTGTCCACCGACAGTCCCCATTCAACCTGGCAGAGCTTGAGAGGATCTGCAGAGGAGAATGGCAGAAAATCCCCAAATCCAGGTGTGTAAAGCTTGTCACATCATATCCAAGAAGACTCAAGGCTTTAATCGCTGCCAAAGGTGCTTCAACTAAGTACTGAGTTAAGGCTCTGAATACTTATGTCAATGTCATATTTCAGTTTTTTTTTTTTTAATAAATTTGGAAAAAATTCTAAAATCCTGTTTTCATTTTGTCATTATGGGGTATTGAGTGTAGATTGATGAAGGGGGAAATGAATTTAAACAATTTTAGCATAAGGCTGCAACATAACAAAATGTGAAAAAGTGAAGGGGTCTGAATACCAGGGATGGAAGTAACAAATTACAATTACTCTCGTAACTGTAACGAAGTTGATTTTTTGTGTACTTATACTTTTTTGAGTATTTTTAAAAAACGATAATCTTACTTTTACTTAAGTATGTTTATTTTGAGGTATTTTCCTTCGCTAAAATTTAAATTGCCTCCATTACAAATAAAAAAAGTCTCCAAGCACCTTAAGCCGAATGAACGTAAAAAGTCATTCACGCGACATATCAGAATCAATGTAAAAACAGCGGTGAGAGTTCTATGCGCTGACAAAAAAAAAAAAAAAACGGAGAAGTGGCTTGATCTCAAACAGAAAGGTAAGCTGGCTACAGGAATGACCTGCCAATCAACAATCAGTGTTTGGACGAATGTTTGTGTGATTGATGTGTAACAGATGCTCATCGCCAAGCTAATCAAACAGCTGATTGGATATTTCTCTGTACCGTCAACTCGGGATGGTAGTTACAACCATCGACTTGGATAAGCAAGTTGCAGGTCATCGATAAGGTAAGCCTCAACAAAGAATTAATGAAGTATAAACTTTTTTTTATTAGGGAGTAATTCTTGTGGATGCTAACAATAGCGATAGCAGACAGAGAGAAGATGTAACTAATGTAGCCTATTTTACAACTAAAGAAATTGCTAACCTAGCTAACTTACATAGATGTTCATGTACTGAATTAAGTTACGTTAGCCAGCGAAGCTAGTTAGTTGACGTTACATAAAGATACCTCGACTGAACTAACGTTAGTATCTAACGTGGCAAGGTAGCTAAACAAAGTTAGGCTGTGTTCACACATAGGCCTAATGTCTTTTTCTGATGAAAACCGCTGGTCAAAGTGTTTTTTCATAAGTAAAAAAACGCTGTTCCAAAATGCATTTGAGAGCGTCCTTTGTTACCATAACTTATACCAACCTAGTTAACGTTAGGTAACAGGCTAGTTTTGCTAGCAACTGAAATAAACAAACACCAACCAGAAACTCTTAGGACCCGTCCAGTTTTACTCCACAAATGAATATTGGTGATACAGTTTAACTGACATGTCTATATTTCACTGTGCTCTGAATAGACTTTTGACTGTAAGTACAATGTGTTGCCAGCTTTCTTTCACAAATATGGTAAGGATAATGGTCGAAAACAACGTGAAGAAAACTTAACTTAAAATTTCTTTCAAATAATTTTTTTTTTATATATATAAATTTGCATATCATATTTACACAGCATCTGAGAGTACTCTTTCAAATAATAATAGGGGGGCAGGGTGAGGAGGTCCAGAGACAAGACACAAGTATTAGAAGAAGATACATGCTGCATTTTATCTGACAGAAAATAAAGATCTCTCCAAAGCTAAAATAACTGTGTAAGTACATTAATTGTCCATTTATTTATACCTAGTACAGCATACAGTGAAGTTGAGTAGTCTGAGACATGTCTAACTTAAAGCTTTACACTCAGAAATACAGGAAAGAGTTGAGTCTGTCCCGGAGTTTAAGGGATGGCTAAAGCCATTCTTAGGAGATGCCACCCGAGCTTACTGTAGCTACTGCAAGACAGACTTCTATGCCAAATTATGTGACATTAAGAAACACATGCAAACAAAAAAAACACATAGAGAAGTCAAAACCCTATGCCCCAAATCAAGCTACCATTCTTGTAGTTGCAACTGAAGCGGATGCCTCTAAAAAAGCCGAAGCCACTATGGCTTTAGCTATTGCGGAGCACTGCTCGTTGCTAACCATAGGTCATCTGGGGGAAGCCTGAAAAGTAGCATTTAGTGACTCTGTTGCAGCTAATCATTTCCGGATGCATAGGACAAAATGCAGGGAAATGATTAATGGTGTCCTAGCTCCATACTTCCTCCACAGGCTAATGTCTGACATAGGGGAACAGAAGTATAGCCTTTTGTTTGATGAGTCCACTGATGTTAGCGTTTCAAAATACCTAAGTATTGTGGTCCACTACTTCAGTGAGAATAAAAATCAGGTCAACTCCACATATCTTGGTTTGGTTGAGCTAACCTAGGGCTATTGCGACTGCATTAATGGATTTTCTGGTCAAGTGTGGTTTAAAAAAGGAACATCTGATTGGCATTGGGACAGACAATGCCTCTGTAATGATTGGCATAAATAATGGTGTTTACAAATTCCTTCGGGATGAGTACGGCCTGTCCATTCTTGTGCTCATTAGATGTTTGTGCCATTCTCTCCAGCTAGCTGTCAGCCATGCATCACATGACACCATACCAAGAAGTGTGGAGTACCTTGTGAGGGAGACATATAATTGGTTTTCTGTGTCTTCTAAACGGAAGGATGCTTACAGGGCAGTCTGTGAGACAATAAATATTGGAGAAAAGCCCCTGCAAATCACTCAGGTGTGTGCAACACGGTGGCTGTCCATTGAGCCCGCAGTTGACCGCATCCTGCACCAGTGGGTGAGTTGGAGCTGCACTTTGGCCTTACAAAGTCTTCTGAGCATTGCTACATGGCAGAGACACTTTATGCAATGTACAGTGACAGAATGTACTATACCTAGCATTTTTAAGGTCAATTCTATCAGAGGTCCAAGCAGCTGTGAAGGCTTTTGAAGCTGAGCAAGGAGACCCATTCAGGCTTTTAGAAACTTCAATGACTGGTCTCATTAAGTCTGTCGTCACACGTGTTTTAAATCCAATGACAAGAATTAATGTCTTTGAGGAGGCAATTGATTTTAATTTGTTAGTATATTTTATATCATGTTTATTTTTTATTTCAGTTTTTAATTGTATTTATTTCATGTTTATTTCATTTAACTTTTTATTAATGCACTTTATTTTGTATCATTTTTATTTTTTATTCCAGAAATATTTATGCAAATGGGTGGTTGACATATAAGCCTGAAAAATGATTTTTTTAAAAACTTCAAATATTATCCCTGAAAATCATTTATTTGTGTTCTTGTGACTCTTGAATTTTCAAATATACTTGTGGTCTTTTAGATATTGTATCGAAATCTTTATTTATTCACCAATTTGCTATATCAGTGCCTAAAATTGTCATATGGTGTGACGTGAAAGCTATTTTATATAAAATGAAAATGGGGTATTTCTTTCTCATTTAACTTACTTCACCATACATTTTCATCACAACTGCATTGATATTTCACATTTCCTTGTGAAAATTTGTTATATTTTGCATTATTTTTCTAAATCATCATGCAAAGTAGGACATCTCTCCTCAGACTTTCAAGATATTTTAGATTAATTCTGATAAACCTTATAATAACTCTAACAAAATGCTTGAGACTGTTGCTGATACTATTTCCCTTGTGTTGTAATGACGTTTTCATGATGTATCACTAAGAAAGCCTTTTTCTTGTCACAATTGTGAAATGTCACACCAGATGACATGGTGTCACACCATAGGATGAACTGCACTTCACCACAATTTGTCGATGCAAAAAGTGTATTATGTATTTAACATGCAAACAAAAAAGCAGTTAAAGATAAATCACACAAACATTTTTATCAACAGTGTGATTTTTGGCATAGGTTACACAGGAATTCCAAATGCTGAACTAAGATCATAGAACAATATCTTTCACATAGCCTTAACGGTCCAATAAAAACACCAAATAACATTACGTGTATTCAGTATGAATTAACATTTAAAATCAGTTGATATATAAATGTGAACGTGAATATTGCTATAAATGATAAAAAGTGAGGCCTTTCACATGACTAAAAATTATCAACACACAACAAACTTTCAAACTGAAGAAACTCAAAAGTGTGAGTCAACATGTTATCATGAATGCATATTTAAAAAATATGAGGTGAGTGGGTGATTGGGTTATAACAACAATGGTACCTTTTCAGTAAACAGTAAAACAGTAAAAATATTATCATTCTAGCAAATAGATGAGTGTTGTAAACTGCATTAAGGAGATTCACAGACATTCATAGGATCCGTATTTTCACATAAGTCAAAAATGTACAATGTATCATTCACAAATTAATGATTCGATCAATCATATAAAATTTGGTAGTTGTTCAGTTTTAAACTTCAGTGGAAAATGAAAAGCTTAAAGCCTTCAGACCATATTAAACTTCAGCCAATCAATGTCAGAGAGCTTGGCAGACCTGTGAAGTGGTTCAGGCTCAGATATCGTACATACTATTTGATTGCAGCTGTAAAATATGCAGTCTGGTTTATCTGGCCGGATGAAGACATTCTTGTCACCAACTTGCTTCATGCAATTCATTTCTGCCTCAGTGTGACATACATTCATGATGTGGCATCTTTTAATATGCACAGCGTAGCAAACATGGTAAAACATGGTGAAGTGAAATGTAAAATTGAAAAGGGAAACATTAATTATATAGATAATATATTTTTCCCATCAAACTTTTTAAATGCATATGTTTTGAATATATATTTATACAAATATTCTTGTAAAATAAGTTATATGTCATATGGTGCGACAGATGTGTCATAAGGTGTGACATGGAAAAAGGTGTGACACCATATGACACATTGTCACACCATATGACGTTTTGTTCAGTTAAGCTAATCTATTATCCAACTGAAAACAGCCTATACCTATCATGTAATTAGCCACATGGCAGCAACGATTTTTAAGAATTAGTGAGTAAGATTTGTAAAAAATATTTAATTTGTATGCAAATAATGTCACACCATAAGACACAAAACATTGACCACTATTGATGATGTCAGATATAGAGCTTTTTAACAAAAAATCATAAGTAAAACTCACCTCTTGACCTTGCAAACCACTCCAGAGATGTTATCACTACTTCCTGGTTGAGGGTGGGCCTCTTCTTCATTAAGGTGTACAAATTATTGCCCATTTAAAATATACACTATAGTGTCGCACCATATGACGCCCATTTTACGGACAAAATGTATTTGGTCAGAACTTGCTATGACATTATGCATAGACATCAACACTTTCTGTGACCATTGGAAACACCTAATAATTTCACTTGAACTGGAGAGCTATCAAGTATTTATGCTTTATTTGGATATATACTCTTATTATTAAGGTCACACATAGGCCGGACAGTCACACCATATGACATTTTTGATGTTTGGATCAAAATTCTAAGAGGAGATCTTAATACATCAACAACAACCTTGGTATATTGTACTATATGCTATCAGAGGAACAACATTTACATATATATTTTAACCAAATAGCAATTTTCATTCATATGTGACACCATGGACAGTTAGAATTGCATTATTCGTCATCCACCCAAATATTTATGCAATGTTTACTTCATGTTTTAATTTCTTAATGCACTTTATTTTATAAAGATGATCTGAAATTAAAAATAACATGTTATATACATGCTCTTCCCCTGTCTGCGTTGCCTGGGAAAGGTCCTAGAGGACAATCTATCTGCACCTCGCCAACAACACAGTTAAAAAAAAAAAGTAACTATGTAACTATGTTACTTTTTACTTTTATTTGAGTGGATTTTTACACAAGTAATTTTACTTTTACTTTAGTACAATTTCATCATAGTAACAGTACTTTTACTTGAGTAAAATAATTTAGTACTCTTTACACCTCTGCTGAATAGTTTCTGAATGCACTGTATGTTGCACTTCATACAGACAGGGTGAGAAAGAGAATAGAGAGTTGGCTGGTTTTAATTAGATTTTTGACACTGGTGAATTTCCTCACAGTGGCTGGAAGCTTGTGTATTCACGTAGCTACTAATGATGACTTCTTTTCTTTCCCTTGTCTTGCATTCATTAGTGTGGTTGCCCGAGGGGCAAGCACACCACTGTTCTTGTGTAGCTTATTGTTATTGTTGTTGTTTTTATTATTAATAATTCTTCTTCTGGCTTTAAAAGAGCCTAAACTGTTTGCTCTACAGACACCAAACCAATGCCAAATTGACTGTATGTTCACCATTGGTGTGCTTGTGCTTGTATAAATTTGTAGGTTTATAGTTGTAATGATATTTAAAAAAAAAACACTATGATTTTACCCCCATTAAAAAAAGTAGGATTCTATCTTTTCGTATTACCATATCTCAGTGAATTTTGGCTCCACACGCATAAATTGTACATCAAAATAGAGGTACACTTGTGCAGATTCTCACAATGTCTGTATGTTTAGTGCTGTGATGAACAGTTTTTGAATTATGAGCCAAAATACATGCCCATTTCAGTCTCCGCTCTAAGTCACATGTAGATGTAATGCTCACATTCCGACAATTACATATCTTCAACAGAGCCAATCAGAGATAGCTAGTGTGAAGCTACTGCTGTTGCAGTGTATCCAATCAGAAGACATAGAGGTAGGGGGAGAGGGAGACAACAAGTCCAATAGACACACATTCAGGACTTTTGAAGAAAGTGGAAGAAGAAAGTGGCTCTACACGTTTAAATTATACATCAAAACAGGATAACTTGTGAAAATTGTAACCATGTCTTTGGTTCAGTGATGATGGTTTTAAAAAATTTCACTTCTGTGTTTGAAAATACTTTTTTTTTTTTAACTGTTGTATCTCTGCAAATTCTGGCTCTACATGCATGAATTATACATCAAAACAGAGGAAAACTTCTCACACTGTCTTCGGTACAGTGCTGTGTCAGAGAGTTCAGCCGCCTCTATAAGTCGTATGTACACATTTCTTTGTCTAAGGGAGCTCACTTCTTGACATTGACATCTGCAACGGAGCCAGTCAGAGACAGCTGGTGTCAAGTGACAGCTGGTAGCGCCAGGCACAGAGGGAGGGGGCAGGGAGATGGCAACTCCAAGAGTTTGGGTGTATGGTCAATAATGCAAGCAGGCAACCACACATCGCATTTTCTTCAGAAAAATGCACACAAATCAAATTATTATTTATTGTTCTTCTAGCTCTAACTGTGCCTAACCAGTTTAACAGTTGATATTTAAATTGTTGCAATGAAGCCAATCAGAGACAGCTGGTGTCAAGTCACTGCTCTGTCTCCATGCAGCGCCAGACACAGAGGAAGGGGGGAGGGTGACGGTAACTCAAATGCACACAAATTCATGCGTATGGTCAATAATGCAAACAGGCAACCACACATTGCATTTTCTTAAGGAAATGGACACAAATCTAGTTTTTTTTGCTCTTTTAACACAACCTATCATGGTTTAACAGTGAGGCAAGAGAGTATGCAGATCAGGCACTTGTTAATTTTGTTAATTGCGCCGCAGGAATGTAATGAAAACACTTTTGTGGGTCTTGTGTAGAGGTGAATAGAGGGTCTGCTCGGCCGATAGAAGTGATTATGATACCCCTTTTTGTCTGCGGTGTCTGAAAGTAGTTCTGTGGTTCTCCTAGGATGCTGTGGATACCAGATCTGGGAATTGTACTTGAAAGAATCCCCTGTTTGCCAAATCGCTGCAGTATATAATAGGTATTACCATTTGAATCTCTCATGGATGCATTTGTTACTGATGTTGGATTTGGACAATTATCTGGAGAGTGTAAATAATGAATTTGGGGAGTGCTCTTTCCCAATGCGAATCATCCCACTTGAACTTAGCGTACCTGTGCTCTCCACAATGTATTGCACTGCCACAGTGACGGGGGTCACAACCAATCAGGAGTCTGGCTTCTTAAGAGATGGAAACAGAGGCAGGCAATTTACACAGGTACTCAAAGGCCAACCCCCCCCACACACACACACACACACACACACACACACACACACACACACACACACACAGCTCTTACTGTGGAGAAAATGGCAAGTCCAAAGCCTAAAAGTGTTAAGGGAAAAGAGGAAAAACACTGTTTTTGTCAGAGATAAGCAAAAACTTCAGTGGTCCAGTTTTTGGTTGTGCTGTGGAAATGAATGTAACACTCAGAAGCGACTAAAGATGCAGTTGTCATATTAATCGGGTAGTCAGAGGTTTGAATTTCCAGTCTCCTGAAGCAGAAACAGTTTACTCCAAACCTGCCTTACCTGAGCAACAGTGAAATAAAGTTCGTATTTGTGTCTTCCACTTTTTCTGCGTATCGGTGCTTGTCATTGTGGTTTGTGATAGAGCCTACACAAAATTGTTGAAATTGTTATTTATACTTTTCACTTGCAAAGAACATACGGTAGAAAACGCAGTGGATAAAGGCACCTTCCAAATAACAACAAAAAATGATAACAGTAATCCTTATCATCAAAATGAAAATAGTAATTATTTAGGAAGAATAACAGCAATGACAAGAATAACACACTGTAACACGTCAGTAGTGTGCTCATGAACAGAGCCCAAAGGTATCAAAGTCACTCCAAAGGAAAATTACTAGCACATTGTTTTTCACTCTGTCTGGACCTGCTATGAAGGAATATTAAAGTTTCAACCAATGTGTGGGTAAAGTGTAGCATTTCATTAGGTGGTGCAGTGGTTGAATGATAGTGCCTATGGATCAGATTGGTTTGAAAGGGGCACTCTAGGCCTCCACCAGGTTTGTAGTGCTCCTGTTTCTTCAGGCTGAGCTGTGATCTGTGCTGCATCCTCACACTGCTTTACAACTTCCAGTAAAATGTTGAATTTGAACCTTACAGAAACCAACAGCTGCAGAAGATATCAGATTGATACAGGTACCCCTTCCTGTTGTGGTTTTGTACAGCTTGTGAGGTACGTCACTGAAGGCGTAGTTATCCCACCATCCTCACCCCAGTGTGTCCATTTCCTCTCACCAATTTTCTTCCCAGGCCTGGATTCACCACGTGTCTGATAATGTCGCAGTTCCCTTAACTTTCAAATACTTATTTCCACCTTTTTGTCCATTTTAACCACTACTAAATTCTGTTGCTTGAGTAATGTTTGCTCAAATTTGCCAGTCAAAGTTAAGGATGAAACTGCAATGTGGCAGTTTTGAAACCCGGTCTTGGTTGTGTGTTTTTTTTTTTTTTGGACAATGGGGGTAAGGGTTTTCCATTGGGCTGCTATATGGTTGTTTGCTGTAGTTTTGCCAAATCATCATTGTTTAGGTTGATGTTTGCTATGTTTCTGCTGCAGCTTTATGTAGGTTGCCAGTTACATCTATCAAAATAGCTTCCATTTTCTCTGTGCTTGCCTCATTCCTGTTTATTGGTAAATATGTATTTAGTCTGGAAAATTGATTTTTTCAACTGTTTCCCTGTGACATCTGTATCTGTTTGTGTATATATGGTTGTCTGATGGGGCTTTTTGATTGGCTGGGCACTCAGCAGTGTTGACCAATCTTTTGCTTATTTTCTTGTACAGTTGTAGGCTGAATGAATTGGAATGAACTGAATAAGTAGCCTTGGGCTAAGCAGTAGAACAGCAACCTTATCGCTCTATTGTCAAGAGTGATGCAATAATTAGGGGTGGAAATTTAATGACTCCAGTGACACTGTGCAGTTAATTATCATGCTGTTTATCATGCTATTTAGGGTATCTGATTGCAAAAGAGGTAGATTCTAGGTACTGACTGTGTGCAAAAATGGGACACACCTCTAAAAAGCACACGGTGAATATTCTCATCCATCGACTTTGAGGTGTGTTATTCCAGTATGGACTAGGGCCGTTGAAAAAGTGCATAATGATTTTATAGATGTCATAAACAACAACTTGGACACTCCTGAGTCTCTGTGCAGACCAGCCCAGGTGGCTATCTCAGTGTGTGTGATCTGTGGGCAGGGCTGTGGCACTTACCCCAGATGTAAGTTATCAAAACTCAGTTATTAAAACAAATGAAAGCTCTTCGATGTCGACACGTACGTGAAAAGTAAGGAGCAACCTAAGGATTTAAAACTTATGGAGACATTACACTTTAAGAATTACGCACAGTCGTTTTTACCACCACCCCCATGGGGATTATAGCTGTCAGCCTGATACCTTTTTCTGTGGGTTTTAATTATTCCTCCAGTACAAGCATGTCGTCTTGGCCTCACATCTGCTTTGCTCTTAATTAGCATCGGCGTTCCCTCACAGATGAGCACTTGCAGCTTGCCTGCTGTTAATTGTGGCTCTTTTCCTGGAGAGCTGGTCCACCTGGAGTGAATGCTTTCCTCTGTGCTGCTCCTGAGGGTGACTGGAGGTCAACGGCACACTCACAAAGAGTTCCTTGCAGAGCTGAAATTAAATAGAGCGGCTCTCTCAGAATCTCAAGACTGTGATTTTGCAGCTGCAGACCCCTCCTGTGGCACTCAGCACAATGCTGTATGTTATGTAATGATTCCTAATGTTGGTTTGGACACTGGTGATTTGGTATCTTCTGTGCTCTTAGCCTAAACTTTTTTGTATGCACTAGAGGTCGACCGATATGGATTTTTTATGGCCGATGCCGATACCGATGTTTAGCCATCAGCCTCAACCGATGACCGATATGTACTGCCGATTTTTTTTTGAGCCGATATTTGGGGCCGATATTGTTTTTCTCTCCCTCTATTTGCATGATAGAAATGTCATAATAATAACAATCAGGGATACACAATTGGAAAAAAAAAATAAGTTTATTGAACACACACACGTCTCAAAAAAATATACAGTAGAACAGTACACACATTTATAATATATAACACTTGAATAAACAACAATGTAACAATATACTGTACTACAACGATCAGCATATCATTATGACCACCTGCCTAATACTGTGTGTCCCCACCTTTTGCTGCCAAAACTGAATTCACCATTTATTCTTTCACCTTTCTATCAGAACCAGCATTAACAAATATGACTTGTTTCATCAGTATTCGGCGCATTATCAGCGTTTACTCAAATTTTAACCACGCATAGTCTCGTTTCTCCCGTCATACTTCAAACAGCTCCCAGGCGGAGCAACAGTCACACACACAATTGGCCTGTGTAGTTCGCTAGTTGAAAGCATTGTCATTCGCGTTAGAAAGTAACTGTGTCACACACACACTTTAGGCAATGCTCTCCGACAAATTGAGAGTTGAGTTTCTGTTGTAAAGAGCAAACGACTTGTTGCATTTATTTGGCGCATTATCAATGTTAATGTAAACTTTAACCACGCATAGTTTATCCCATCATACTAATACAGTTCTCCGGCGGAGCAACAGTCGCTCGCACACACACACACACACACACACACACACACACACACACACACACACACACACACACACACACACACACACACACTCACTCGCACCCCGCCCCTCACACTCACCGGAGCTGTGTGTGTGAGGGGGTTCTGCTCCTGAGACCACCGTGTCTCTCTGCTTAGTCGCAGATGCAGAAACTTTCTATACTCCATCGAGTTGATAACGTTGGCGTTATATGTTTACAGTTAAATCCCGCGAGTGGTGTCCAAGTCACTTCCCATGCATTGCACACTGAGCAACTGAACGAAATTGGCCTGTGTAGTTCGCTAGTTGAAAGCATTGATATTCCCGTTAGAAAGTAACTGCGTCACATACACTTTAAGCAATCCTCTCCAACAAATTGCTTGAGATTCAGCTGTAAAAGGCAAACGGCTTGTGGCATCTATTTGGCGCATTATCAGTGTTAACTCATATAAACTTTAACCATGCATAGACTAGTTTCTCCCGTCATACTTAAACAGCTCTCCGGCGGAGCAACAGTCACACACACTTGCAGTAACCCAGCCCCTCACATACGCCGTAGCTGTGTGTGTGAGGGGGCTGCTTCTGAGACCACCTTACCTCTGCTTAGTCGCAGACGCCGACTGAAACTTTCTAAACACATCTGAATTGATAACGTTGACGTCATATGGTTATGATTTAATTCCACGAGTGGTTTCCAGCCTGCAGCCTGCATAGCCTGCAGTTGCAAGCAAGCACATTTAAACTGACCAGGCAGGCATTCACATTTTCACCCTAAAAGTTCAAGGCAACAATACAGCAAACTAACCAATGACCAATACAATTCTCTGAAAGATCAAAACTTAAGCCTTACCGTTCCCTCCCAGAAGTTGTGTTGTTTATTTGGCCAATGGCCACTCCAGCTGAAGTCTGCCAGCAGGCTGGTAACGTAGGCGTCCAGTGGGGGAGGGGAAAGCATGCGTTGCACGTGTTCTCCAGCAACACTGGGCTGTCTGCGGATATGCCCGTCTGTAATTAAGGCCCCGGAAAAAAAATCGGCCGCACGCTCCTGGGTGTCGGCCGATGCCGATACCTTCAAAAAACCCTAATATCGGCCAAATATATCGGCCGGCCGATGTATCGGTCGACCTTTAGTATGCACTCTGGATAAGACTAAATAATTGAATAAATAATTAAATGTAAACATAATGTAAATGCTAAGTTGCTGAAGTTGACTGATTTATTAAGGATTTTTTCTGGTTTTGACCTTGTCTTGCATGTGTACTTTCTAATATATTCATCAAATAATTTTGGCTGTTTTTGTATATAAGTCACATCAACATTCATTTAATAAGATATAGGTTACTTATGACTCGGATAGACAGCCCTCGTCTTGGAATGCAGACAGTGCTTCTGGCTGTTGTTCCATCGGAGCTCTTAATTACTTAATTGGATCAGTAATTAGGCTTAATGAATGTAAGGGACTGTATGCTCCATATTAGGCTTAAGGTGTTACCCTTAAGCATTCTCCCTGTTATTAACTGCAGGTCCTAGGCTTTCCATGCACACTTGCAGTAATCTCCCACCTCGGTGATGCCATTACTAAATTGACACAAATCTCTAGCAAGAAAAACCCGGCTAAAACAAAGACAAGTAAGACAAGGAATATGTGTAAAATGCGGTTAAGACAATTAGCTTAAACTTGCAGTGAAGGATGTGTGTAAACAGATTAGAGAAGTTTTGGGTAGGTGCACAGGGAGATTTGTAAAAGATTAGAGTAGGGGCTCCCGAGTGGCTCAGTTGGTAAAAGCACTCGTTCCGAGTGTAGACTGAACGCTACGGCCAGGGTTCGATCCCGGCCGTGTCACTAGCCGACAGTGACCGGGAGCTCACAGGCGGAGCACATTGGCTTCGTTCCGCCGGGATAGGGGTGGGTACGTCGGCAGGGGCTTCGGTCCCATTAGCAACAGTGACCCCTGCTGGTCGATCGGGCGCCTGTGGTCCACGTGCCAAAAGCTGCATATGAAATGTCTTCCTCCGACTCATCTCTGTGCTAGCTTGGCTTGTGGACGCAGAGCGAAAAAGAAGCAGCGGCTGACATCATGTGTCTCGGAGGAGGGCACGTGCTTGTCCACGCTCTCCCGGATTGACAGTGGGGGTTGTGCAATGGGACCGAACATCGATGACTAATTGGGCATTCCAAATTCGGGAAATTGGCCATTCCAAATTGGGGATAAAATGGAAAAATGACAAAAAAAAAAAAAAAAAAAGATTAGAGTAGAAACAGTGGGTGAGTGCAGTTTGTTTCTTTGGTCTGGGTTTGTCAGAACTCAGGCAGGGACTCAGGTGCAGACAGGGAGACTGGTGCACAGGGAATTTACTCAATCCAGAGGGCAACCCAAAATCGTAGTCAAAAAACAGGCAGGGCCCAAAACTAGAAGACATGGCAACCAAAACCAAAAGGGCAGATCTAGGAGCGAAATTGGAAAAAACAGGCAAGGCGACAGAACCGGCAGGCAGACACGAAAAACAGACGGCGAGTAGCGAAACAGAAGACTGTGACGAACTGGCAACGAGATAAGAAACAAGCAGGGAGTATATAGGGCAATGCTGATGAGGAGATGGGATGCAGGTGCGCGGGCAGGCAGGTGAAGACAATCAGGTAATCAGGTGGGCGGTGACCGGGCAGAGAGCAGGGCAGGGGGGGAAAAACACAGGGAAAAATAAGAGCGCATGGACGGGGAAAACAAAACAACCGGCTAAGACGCTGCAGTACTGACAGAGTTACACCATACACATGAGAGAGGATATTACTGCACTGCTATTCCCCTGTCTGTCTTGGCAGACCAATGGAGTGAGAATCATTGCCAGACATGCAAACTCAACATTCTTGTTCCAGCAGCCACCCTCTGCTGTTGTAGCATAGTATGCAACCTAGAGATACCTAGACAGCATTTGAACAGTCAGCTTTGTCAAAAAAAAAAAAAAAAAAGCAATCATACAAAAAATTTCACGTGTGCCATACCCATAATCATAGTTGTGGTTGTCCTGGGTAATAGAAATGTGAAGGGATATTGTTATTTCAAACCAGGAAGGAATGCAAGCATTTCTCTGCTTCTGGAGGGGGCGTGAGAAAATTTTTAAATAACGTGGCTGCGGAAGCAGAGACAGCAATGGAAAATAAGACAACCCACAATCGCCTAGTTCCTGCGTTGGGACTCGAACAGAGGGCGTAATTTTTGTGTTTGTACACTTACACAACGACACTGAACAGCGATTAAAGTCTGTAACTTTATAGTGTCTCTGCTCATTAAAAATAAATATCGCGGCTCCATAAGGAGAGAATGCGATGGGAAATAAGACAGCGATCATAATAAGACAGATAAGCTTCTCTCTGCTTCCGGAGCGGAGTGAGACCATTTTTTAAATTATGCTATACATATATATATATACACACACATATATGTATATATATGTATATGTATATATACACACACACACACACACACACACACACACACACACACACACATACACTATATTGGCATCGGCAATCGGCCAGAATGATTTTGAAAATATCGGCTCAATGGATATCGGCAAAAAACCAATATCGTGCATCCGTTATTAAATGAAAACAGAGAGGTCACTGGCATTAAGGTCACAGTACAGAGAGCAGGCCTCTGCCATTACGCTCACAGTGCAGAGACCCGGACTCTGCCATTAAGCTCACGTTCCAGAGAGCAGGGGTCTGCCAGTAAGCTCACAGTACAGAGAGCAGGGCCTGCTAATAAGCTTACAGTGCAGAGGGCAGGGCTTTTCCATTAAGCTTACAGTGCAGAGAACAGGGCTGTGCCATTAAACTCACATTGCAGAGAAGAGGGCTCTGTCAGTAAGCTCAAACTGCTAACAGACTGAGCCAGTGAGTCTGGCCCTCCAGGTGCCAATGAGTCTAAGTACCTGTTGACATGGTGCCAGAGTCACCCTGGCAACCTGGACAGAGAGAGGGCGTTTTATCAGCACAGACACAGTGTCTGTTCCACTTTATGGCTGGATTTACTCCTCCACGGTAGGCTGACAGCATCCCAGTATGAGCACTCCCATGAGCATGCCTCTTTTCCACCAATGCGAACTAGGTGCTAGCTCTGGGCTCGTCGTAGTGCCAGTTCGGAGTTGGTTCAACTTGCGAACCTTTGAAGAACCGGTTTGCTTTTCCACGGGCTAGAGAGCCACCATAGAGCCACAACATTACGTCACTGTATACGTCTTCACTTCGCGTAAGTAGAGTAAATGATTATGCTTGCAAAACAGCAGCCTGTGTTCTAAACGTTATTGTTCATTGCACTCAACCTAACCTAAAAGTTTATTCTCAGTAATTTAAATCGATTTAACTAAAGTTAGCTCTGTTTTGTAATTTGAATTTTGTAACACAAGAAAGCTATAATGTGAAACATTTAAGAGAAAGCTTTGGGATTACTTGCCACTTAATTATTAAAATTGCCATCCTTGTTAATTAAACAATCTTATGCTGTAGCTTTTGCAATAGCACACAAATTTCAGACAATCTGCGGTGTTTTGCGAGCATGATCATTTATTCTAATTACGCAATTGGTGTTGTTTATTCTGTGAATTATTTGTTTTAGTGGTAATCAAGGAGGATAAAGGGGAACACGTTGAAAGTAATGATAGATTTAAAAGTAGTGTTTGGGCTTCCCCTGTTTCCAGCTCACCAGCCGCCACTGGAAGCTAGCAGGAACAAACAACACCAAAAAAACAAGAGAACAGTGCTTTAAGAATCAAAATTGTCCACTGCACTTTATACAATGTTAGCCTTTTGTGAAGCCAAATGTTAAGTGACGTTGGTAGGTGAATCAATGGCAATGTTAGAAAGTAGCATGCTAACGTTGTCTAGTGTTACCAAGGTTATGGTAGCTGGCTAGCTGGCTGTTGGTCAGCTAACATTACCCAAGCAAGCATAGCTACTAATTTCTCACATCAATGATACGAACGTCGAACGTAACATTGATGTGAGAAATTAGTAGCTATGCTTGCTTGGGTAATGTTAGCTGACCAACAGCTAGCCAGCTAGTTAGCCATCAATGTTACATTTGCAACATTGATGTGAGACAATAGTAGCTCGCTAAACAGCTAAGAAATACATAGCTGGCTGGCAACAAGGCGAAACATTTGAAAAATAAAACTCAGGTTTTTCTTCTTCTGTTTCTTCTTTTTAGGCAGACTAGGCGCTAAACTAGCTCTGTTTTTTTTTTTTTTTAAATGGTGGTCACAAAGTTTTAGTTGATCTTGTTGGTCACGATAATCCTGCCCCCAGCCCCTGACGTAACAGTTCTTGGTTCTAGACCAGCAAAGTGTTGGTGTCACTCTCGAACCAGTTTTCCTGGCCGGTTCTTTGGCTGTCAAAATGTGAAGAACTGGTTCGAGATTAGGCGCGAGCTCTGAACCAGCCCTCGAACTGCCTTGGTGGAAAAGGGGCACCAGTCTCCACCCTATCTCCTGGGCAGAGCCTCCTGGTGCTGTGATGCAGCTGATTGCTCTGGCTTTGTTTGCCCCTTTCTTCCCTGAAAGTGATAGAGTCCTCTGCATATGTAAGACATTTTGCATAAATGCGTCCTCACATAGCCTTTTTTTTTTTTTTAACAACTTTTCATAGATGCACATTTTATTTAAGAGGCAGGAGGATCAAATATAAACAATACATAGCTATATTGGGAAGCTCAGAGACAGTAAAATAAATTAAAATATGAAAACCGTCATATCAAGGCCATACTACCATGATGTCATAAAATCGGATAGAATGTTTAAGCACGAAAGTAACCAACAGTTTTAATCACTGAGGTTTGTCTATCCCTCTATTAGTGGGACCTGTTGATAAGCAAGCATCTAAAGTCTTGGTGTGAATCAAAATTCTTGGTGTGAATAGATGAGTTCGATGTTGTGCACTAGGAGTTGCACGTTAACGTGGGGAGCTAGGCAACAGCGTGGTGTAGTGGTAAGGCTCAGGACTCGTAAGCAAAACGTTGCTGATTCAATTCCCTGCTCTAGTGCACTGCTGTTGTATTTTTGTGTGAGGTACTTACAACAGAGTTGCCTCAGTAAAAATCCAGCTCTATAAATGGATAAAGTTGTAAGTTGCTCTGGATAAGAGTGTCTGATGAATGACAGTAATGTAATGTAATGTTGATTGGCCTAACTTGACTTGTGTCTTCTTTGATCTCTGTCGTTATGGTTTGTGATGAGTTAAATTCATTTTATGTTTTCATACCTGCTCCATCTGTCACGATTTCATCCTGCTCTCATCATTCTGAAATCTTTTCTTTAACGTGCCTCTGCGTAGTTTTTCAATTGAAACCTGAAACTGCGAGGTGCATCTTACCATCATGCAATCAACCATCTGTCTTCCTGTCTGTGACAGGGCCTTTGTGGAAGGTGCTGCACTAGACTGCCTGTAAATGTCTACACCCTATGACAAAGCAGCCACTGTGCTTCAGTCTCTTGGGTGAGCAATATCAAAAGCAGGGCAGGTTCTCACTCTTAATCTCGCCCACTTGGTTCCATAGAACCATCAGCTCTGTTGTTAATAAACCATATCAGAGCTGTTTTTAATGCTGTGCAGCCCCACTATTTCTCTGGCTCACTCTTTTGGGAATAACTCGGCCTAGCTAGGCAACCCAGTCGTGCGTATTAATCAATTTCTGTTGCATTATTCCCCTGTACTTGAAGGCTGTAGGGCTTTAACTTACATGTTATTTACATTGAGGCTTCTGCGTACACCATACATGAACCGTTTTTAACATTTATGCACGATAGGAATAAGGTGTTGTGCAGCCAAACAGTGGTGCTCCTTATAGCCACGTTTTGAAGCGTGCACATGATGTACAATCGTGTACAATAATTATCCTCCCTTGTTAAGTCATAGTTTTACGTACAGCATTACTTGTTTCCTGTATATATACACTCATTATAAATGGAGAGAGAATGACGAATATGAGCTAGCAAAATGGCAAACACATCATGAATGAAACATGGTTTGGTATCGAGTTGTACACACATGGTGTTATTTTTTAAAATGGCTTTAGATATACAGCTGTTTTTTTTCCATTAAGAAATGCACAATCAAGATATTATTGCAACCACCAGTTCAGACCTTTCGGGATTCAGCAGCTGAGGAGCACCTAGAGTTTTCTCAGTGCCTTCATTATCACCAAGATGCAGAGCTGTCAGTTTCAACTGCTTGTTCAGGTCTCCTTTTGGAACTGTAATTTGACACTTTCTTCCGTGGGCAGATTAGTTAAGAAGTGCCACCCCCCTCAGAGGATTATGGGACTACAGTGGAGGACCATGGGAAGGTTTCCATGCCTGACAGTAAGGTCATAATTAATCATAAGCTGAGGTCCTATAAAGCAGGAAAGTAAGAATGACGTCACACCCTTCCATGATACAAACAAACATTGAACAAGTTGAATTTGCATAGATAGCAGATAACTAGATAGACCTGGTGATGTGGCTAGCCATTGATAATGAATTGTTTACCAGTTTGTGCATGCTGGTTTAACCAGTTGATGGGCCACAAAGCATTATGGCAAGCTGCAAGTTTTAACAAATGTCAGCATCCTTTAAATGACAGAACAAAAATGAGAACCTTGGATTGAGGGGAGAGCAGAATGTCACCAATCAGAAACAGATACCATTTTTGTAAGAGATGGCTTATTAATTTACAGTGGTGTCTTCAACAGCATTATATTCACTGTAAGTTCAGTTTTGCCTTTACTTAGGGAAAGCTTTGGGCTGCTATCCTGAATGGGAGTTTATTAGTATTTCAGCCAGAGCATCTGTTTTTGCTGCGGGTCTGTGTTAGATTGTAATTCTCCACAGTAAACCCAGTCTTTGATGTAGAGACTGGGCTGGACGTGTCATCTGGGCCCTGCTGAGAAGCAGCTAGAGGAAATTTAATGGTTTAATGGTTTAATGGTTTCTGTAAAATTCAGCTCATTTTTCCCCCCTCCAGTTTAAAAGGTTTTTACGTGGAAAATATTCAAGCTTGGGGCATTGGGAGCAGCGAGGGGCAGGGGAGTGCAGTTCCACCGGTGTCTTCATTTGTCCATTTGGGTGAGGAGGCCATTTCATTCCGAGTAGACAGGAATAAAATTCACATCTCTCAATTATTCACATTGCTGAGCCCAGAGTTTCTCCCAGACTGACAGAAAATGGCTCAGTGTCCATTTGGTGAGGCAGGTTAGTTTATAGTTGAGGTAATTGCTTCATAGTTAATTTTCAAGGAGAAGTCTGTGAGAACGCGGATGCTTACGTGGCACTCCCTAAATGCTTAAACCTGTGTGGTAACCTGGTGGTGCTAATCAATCAGCTGCATTGGGAACATAAGTGTGCGGACATCGTTCTACTGTTTGCATTGTTTATGACTCCTGCCTGGGAGTACTCTGGATGTGCCTACATGTTAACCCAGAAACTTCACAAGAATGTATGACTTGTGACGAGACATTGTCAGCCCAAACTATTGCTATTGAAATGTGTTTTTAAATTCAGCCTCTGTTCGAAAGCAATGAACAGTGGCCCCTGGCTGAGACAAAGGTGGAGTAATACACTCCAACTCTGTAGAGCTAACGTGACCACAACTGAGATCTGATCTGGTGAAACTCATATCACCAGCCCGCCGCAGGCCTCTTGGTCTGAGATTCAGTGAAAGCTTCCCTTGGTAACAGTCCCCATTCCAGCAGTGACACCCCAAAAAAAGGCCACATCAGAATTAAGATATCAGCAGCCATCCATTGTGACTGTTAAGTAAAATAGAGCCTGAAGAGGCTGTGTTTTTGAGAAAAAGTCACTGACGGTCTGGTGAAGGAGTCAGCACTTTGCAAGTAGACAGAAATGCCTCTTTTGCTTTTAAGGTGATTTGGGTAACCAGGGCGTTGCAACTCTTTTTTTCCTCCAGTGCGCTTTCTCCTTTGGAAGGGGGAGAATTATTCAGTGGGGTACAAAAAAGAGGGGCCACGGCAGAAGGGAGCTGTTGGAAGGGAGCCGTTTTTTTTTTTAAAGAAATGAGCCACAAACTGTCTGTCTTGAAATCCCATGTCAGAGTTTTTCAGTAGTTTTACAGTAGTTATTATGGTATTGTAATGTACTTTGTGAAGCAAAACTTCTGCCAAATGCTATGACAGGCATATTCTCAGAATGATTGAGACATGGAGGCTGACTCTAGTAATTATTCCGTGGTCAAGAGACCAGTAGGTTGCAGGTTGAAGTCACAAGTGGGGCACAACTTTTACAGCACACTGGGGAAAAATCTGCTGCCCCTGGTGGCAGTTTAACTCACCTGTTGTGCCGTTGCACTTGCATTTTTATGCCACTCCATGTTGTGGTGAAAGTGCAGAGGGCAGTGGGCATGTGCCATAGCTGCTAGCCTCCTGCTGTCCCAGCCCAGGAAGGAACTCAGCTGTGATAGGCCTGCTCCGCTAGTTGGTCAACCATACCAAACAGAATTAGAGATTCTCAAAAAAAGAAAAAAACTGTACAGGACTAGTAAAGACAATCTTCACAATGGGATCCCGTAAGTAAAATGAAATGAGAAGCACTGTTCTTGGGTAACCTGACGTGCAACCATGGTTCTTTGAGCCAGTAAAACTCAGAAAAGGTGTTTAGCGGGATGAACCATGTATTTGTAACTCCAACTTGAGAGGATTATGTGACTAAACACTTTCTGAGATTCAGTTTCAGAAACTTTAGACACTTTCTAGAATGCTTTCTTTATTTAAAATGGGTATTCAATGAATTGTCTGTATTCCCTCTATAAACCTTTGACTTGTGATGGTGATCTAAAACACCTGGTTGAATTCACATTCCAAACCCAAAGGTGCTTTCTATTTTGTATCTGCAAGCACCATGCTGTGGTAGGCAAAGGGCTGGCAAGCAGATGTAGGGTCCATGCTGTCACAGAAAAGGTCCTTTGGTTACCAATTGCAGATAATTTCATTTATGTGCACTGAAGTTGAAATGAAGGTGTTTGACAAAATAGCTAACTTGCCAGGAACAGAAGAACATTATGATTGATGTAAACCATAAAATCAGGGGATATTCACTTTTGTTACTAGAAAAAGGAGTCTGACACCTCCCCAATGGAAGTAAATGAAAAAATCATATAACTAATTCATAATATACACCTGAAATAATACCATTCTTCTCTGGTGTTATTTTCAGGTGTGAACGCAAACACAGCTCCAGCACACTCCTTAAACTGGCTGGTGCCAACAGGGAAAGATGACTTCTTTTGCATTCTTCCTCTGTGCACACAGTGCAATTATCCAAGCCACTGCAGGATGTGCATGCAGTGTGCTTGTTATGGTTATTGTTATGCTATTGTGACGGTTGACTGTGCTGAGGTTGTAGTAGTGATTTCCAGTTAATATTTGTGCTTTGAATTTTATCCTAGAAGTTGTAGAGGCAGCAGTGTAGCATAGTAGTAAGGTGCAGGGCTTATAACCAAAAGGTTGGGTAAGGTACTTAACTCACTATTGCCTCAGTAAATATCAGCTGTATAAATTGTAACATATGTAAGTTGCTCTGGATAAGAGCATCTGCTAAATGACAATAATGTAATCTAATGTAATGTGCAAATATAACATTAAAATTCATGAATAACAATGGAAATAATAGCTTTGTAGCAGCAGTAAAAACAATTCATAACAACACATGATAATAAAAATAACATTAATAGTAAACCACATTTGTTGTGGTAGTAGTAATAATAATTAAACTTTGTTTGTTGTAGTAGTAGTAATGATAGTAATAACAATAATAAACTACTGTTGCAGTGGTAATAGTAATGATAGCCATAATATTATGATAAGTTTTCCTCGGGCTGCCCTGGGTGAGTTGGGTGGAGGAAGAGTTTGGGTGTGGCACAAGGGGTGAGATTTGAGGTCATAGCAGTGGGAAGTTGGCAGGCTGGCTCGTCTCTCTCCCGCTTGTCATAGGAGCCCTTAAAAGCCTTTGAGCAAATAACAGTTGCCAACCCCTTTAAGCAGGCCTTCCCAGCCAAGGTGGTGATTTATTGAGCCGATAAGCTCTCTCTAATGGTAGGGTAGGAGCACTCCCATTCCACCCCTCTCTCCCCCACAATGGTAATTGCCCTTGGCTCATGGCTGCTGCTGTGGTCCTCCAGGCACCTTTATATTTAACTACTGAGGCTGAACGCGGCTGCCAGTACATTTTAGGAGCATATGAGAAAGGATTATCGACTCAAGGTTAATGTTGGGGTAGAGTGCCTTTGTTTATGGTGTGACTTGTCAGTGAGTTTTAATGTGTTTGTCAGCGTTGAATTAGCTGTCTCTGCAGGTGAGTTCCACAGCTAGTGTCACCATGCACTAATAGAAGCAACAGCGTCTGTCCTTGATTCATGTTGGTGTATCATTGTTACCTGTGCAGGGCTTCCTGCAGCAGGCACATTGGTTGGTGCTCAAAAGACGTGGTGGTTGTGAACAGGGTGGGGGTGTGCCGGAGTATCCATGCCAGACACAGGGGGAGCAGTCAGTCTTCAGCAACATAGGGTGACCAATAAACACATCACCAAAACATTGTTTTGCATCATCCCTTCCCTTATTAATAAAACAAGGCAGAAGCAAATAAAAAAGAATAAAACAAAATAAAATTTTAAAAAACAATAAAAAAATAATACAACATAAGAATGAATTAAACACTAATTTGTAAAAATGAATTTTCGAAAGCGATTCAAAAGCAGTTGCAGACTTTGCAGTTTTTATTTTTTCAGGGAAACTGTTGCAGAGTGTTAGTAAACTCCCAGAGGAGCAAAATAAGTTATTTTCCGACAAGGAAGCAGATCCGATGTTCGTAGTAAAAGACAGGAAGGTTTATTTACACAGAGGGCCATGGGAACAACAGCATGGAGCCGAAGTTCGACAGGTACAATGTATGGTTCACATTTATACAGTTTTCAGGAGGTACATTTACATGTGATGGTCAGGAAACTCCTGGAAAGGAAGTCCATATATGGTCATGAAGAACCCCGCGTTCCCTGGACTGGAAGTAGTGGTAATTGTGAATTGGCACCTTTTGGCTCCGGTTGGATGTAGCGGCATCGCTTTGTATTCGAATACACATCGCTTGTCTCCGGCGTTTGTATTCTAATACGCATTGCTTGCCTCCGGATCAAACGCTGTGCCCCTCCACAAAACTGTCTCCTAACAGTCCCTCCTGTTTGACCCAACATACAACGAATGATGAGGTCAACCTTACAATTAACCTTTAACAGAATGAATTACAAAGGTAAAGGCAGTATAAGTTGACCAGTGATTGTTTGCAGAATAGCTTTACAAAGATCCCAGGCCTGAGACCCCCTCAGAGCAAGCTTATAGGCGACAGTGGCAAGGAAAAACTTCCTGACTAATAGGAAGAAACCTTGAGCAGAACCCGGCTCAGAGGGGAAGCTCATCTGCTTCTGGCCGGCACTGGGCAGACCAGTGATGAAAGAAAAAAACAGGATAGGAAAGAGGAAGCCTTCTAAATATGTTGACATTAATCATATACACGGCCTAATGCTGAGTATAGGCACCTCTACTTATAGTGTAAAATAAAATAAAAATAAAAAAACATTGTTGGTGTGGTATATGGTCCCACACTTGGGGTGCCAGACTGCGTCGGCGGTGGAGATCTTCTGAAGCAGATGTCAGGTGTGTTCAGTGCAGGTGTTTGATGTCAGCAGCAGATGTCAGCCAGGAGTCAGATGTCCCTCAGGTGATGGACACGGCTTGCCAAGAGGGTGGTGGACTGGACTGGAATACATGCGACTCGAAGGGCAGACTCAGAGATTAAAAGCATTTGGTAGGGTCCTTGCTATCGGGGTTGGAAGGACTTTGGATGATGGGCTTTTATCATAACCCATTGTCCAGATCCATACTCCTGCTCATGTTCTTCACCCTCCTGTTGTTTGTCCTTCAGATCCTATAATGACACAGCATGAGTGGTTGCATTTTCAATCTGAGTCCATTTTTCTGCTCTGGAACAGTCATTCTGTAATTTGACAATGTCCAATTCAGTCGGGCCCGACGCTTTAGTAGTCACCATTTGGTAGATGGGTAGTGAGTCATTTTACTTACGACAGCTAGTTTAGCTAGTAGCTTGGAGGCATTTATGAGATTTTTGAATCATCCCCCCATTTTTTTCATCAGGGTGCCTGATGAAGACAGGAAACCCAGAGGAGACCAGTTAAGTGTGAAATCTTGAACAACACCAAAAGCATACCTGGAATCAGTGTGTACAGTAAGGCATTTCCCAAACTCGCAAGCACAAGTCAGGGCAGCAAGCTCAGCGACTTGTGCTGAAACTGAACTTGGAAGGTGGTCAGAAGCCATGATTTGACCAGAAATGTCAACAACTGCATAACCCAGCTGCTGAGACGCAGGAAAAATGGCCATGGGCCAGGACGTTGTGAACAGCATGCGACACACCAACTGAGAGTGGTGCCCCCAAGACCAGCAGAGCAGAGACTGCCACTGCCACAGCAGCAGTCTACACCCCTCGCAATCAAGGAGAAAGACCAGAGACCACAGGGCCCAGCCAAGAACAACATGCAACAGGGCGTTGCACACCTCTATGGGGTTGGGCAAGAATGGCTGCAGCGTGGCCCTGTCCAACAGCTGACCACAGAATGAATGGCAGGTCAGTGCAAGGCATCCCCAAAGCAGGGGCAGAAGCAAGGGCCACCTCCAGAGCAGCAAACCCAACTTCACACTCAGGTGACCAGTCAACTTCCCCCCCCAGGGGGCAACACGGGCCCCTCAAGAGTGCGCCGACCGGCGC
This sequence comes from Megalops atlanticus, assembly GCA_019176425.1. Lineage (NCBI taxonomy): Eukaryota > Metazoa > Chordata > Actinopteri > Elopiformes > Megalopidae > Megalops > Megalops atlanticus. The sequence goes on along the minus strand of CM032890.1, from coordinate 1,583,484 downwards.
AGCAGCAACAGAAAAGTCAAGAACCTGCAGAAATCAAAAAGACCCAGAATCCCTCAGACCCCACGCACAGCACGGGGGCATACAATGCAAATAGTGCTGAAGCTGAGCGCAAGGTCCGTGACGCGAGCCAACTAATCTGAACTAGGATTGCATCTCAAATACAATTACAGAAAAAATGGAGTACCGCTATACCACCTAGGTAAGTGAGGAACAAGTACAAGACAGGAGTCGGATTCTCAACGTCAAAGTTACAAGGTCAAAGAGGCAGAGGTATCAGTCCAGGTAGAGTCTGAAGAGGTGTGTCTTCAGCGCACGTCTGAAGGGTTGGATTGAAGGAGTTGTTCTCAGGGGGGTGGGGAGTTCATTCCACCACTGGGGGGCGATGATGGAAAAGCGTCGTTGTGAGGAGCGTGGGCCTTTTGTTCTGTTGGTGGGTGGAGCGAGGCGTCCGGATGTAGCAGAGCGAAGTTGACGAGCAGGTGCGTAGGGTAGGATGAGGTCCTGGAGGTAGGTCGGGGCAGTCTTTCTTGCAGCAGAAAAGGTGAGAGTCAAGGTTTTGAAGCAGATCCTGGCTGTGATTGGGAGCCAGTGGAGGGATCTCAGTAGGGGGGTGACACGGGAGAACTTGGGGAGATTGTAGATCAGCCTAGCGGCTGCATTTTGGATGAGCTGCAGCGGCTGAATGGTGCAGGCTGGGAGGCCTGCGAGGAGGGCGTTACAGTAGTCCAAGCGGGAGAGCACAGTGGCCTGGACGAGCAGCTGGGTGGAGTAGGTGGTCAAAAAAGGGCGAATCCTCCTGATGTTGTAGAGGAGGAATCGACAGGAGAGTGCCGTCTGGGAGATGTAGTCGGTGAAGTCCAACCTGTTGTTGAGGGTGACGCCCAGGCTCTTCACAGAAGTGGAGAAAGTTACTGTGGTGCCGTCAACAGTAACCGAGAGCTCTTGAAGAGGAGAGGTCCTGGCCGGGATAAGCAGCAGATCAGTCTTGTCCAGGTTAAGCTTGAGGTGGTTGGAGGCCATCCATCTGGAGATGTCGGCCAGGCATGCAGAGATCTTTTCGTTGACCTGGGGGGTAGAGGGGGGAAAAGAAAAAATTAGTTGAGTGTCATCAGCATAGCAGTGGTAGGAGAAACCATGCGAGTCAATAACTGAACCAAGAGAGTTAGTGTAGATGGAGAAGAGGAGGGGTCCCAATACAGAGCCCTGGGGGACACCTGTAGTGTGTGGAGGGTAGTGGGTGTGGAGGTGGAGCCTTTCCAATAGACCTGGGAAGATCTACCGGTCAGGTAGGACCTGAACCAAGAAAGGGCAGTCCCAGAGATGCCAAGCTCAGAGAGCTTGGCGATGAGCAGCTGGTGGTTGACGGTGTCAAACGCAGCGGAGAGGTCGAGGAGGATGAGGACCGAAGACAGGTCGGAGGCTCTGGCTGCGTGGAGGGCCTCTGTCACCGCCAGGAGTGCCGTTTCAGTTGAGTGCCCGGGTCTGAACCCAGACTGGTGGGGATCCAGAAGGTTGTGCTTGTGGAGAAAGGGAGACAGTTGATTAAGTACAGCACGTTCAAGGGATTTGGATACAAATGGCAGGAGGGATACTGGACGGTAATTGTTCATGTCAGATGGGTCAGCGGTGGGTTTTTTTAGTAGGGGGGTAACCGTAGCATTTTTCAGATCAGTGGGAACGAGGCCAGTAGTCAGAGATGTGTTGATGATGGAGGAGAGATACGGGGCGATCTCACCAGACACAGACTGGAGAAGGGTGGAGGGAATGGGGTCGAGGGGGCAGGTTGTAGCTCGGTGGGATGTGATGAGTTGAAGAACTTCTGAGTCGCTGAGTGTAGAGAAGGAGGACAGGTGGTGGCTGGGTGCCTTTCCGGTGGTTGAGGCTGTGGATGGAGGAGTGATGGAGTCCCGGATGCTGGACACCTTCTTCTTGAAGTGGGCCTTGAAGTCTTCTGCAGAAAGGAGAGAAGGGGAGGGGGGGGAGGAGGGTGGAGAAGGTAGAGAAGAGATTGCGGGGGTTAGTGATGTTGGCGTTGATTTTGTTTTGAAAAAATGAGGACTTAGCTGTTGTCGTTGCAGCCGTGAATGCTGTCAGCAGGGAGTGGTAGGACGCTAGATCGTTGGAGGATCTGGATGTGTGTGTGAAGGAGTAGGATGAAGACAAGGCAGCAGGGGTAGCAGTGTTGGTAGGAGAGATCCATGTCTCAGTGAGAGCCAGGAACTGCAGGGAGTTGGTCTCAGCGTAGGCGGTGATGAAGTCTGCTTTCTGGACCGATGACTGACAGTTCCAGAGTCCGCCTGCTACTGAGAGTACCTCCAGAGAGGACAGAGCGGGATGGAGCAGGTTGGCCGGGTTGCGTCTGCGGTGGTTGTATCGTCTGCGAAGAGGAGAGAAGTGCACAGGGATAGGGAGAAAGCACATGGTTTAGTGAGTGGTAAAGTCAGTATAGAGAAAGAGAGAAGCACAGGAAATGCAACTGGTGAGCGGATTGGCGACGAGGCTGCCGTACTGGCAGCCTCTGACTAGAGTTAAATACCTGCGAGTGCTAATTACCTAGTTCAAAGCAATAATGACTCACAGCTGGCTAAATCTAAGCACAGGTGTGACAAATCGACAAATTAACAAATTAACAAATCAACAAAAGATCGAAACTAGCTGGTCACACAATCACAAACTGATTAGCTACAGCTAAACAACAACTATCGACAAGTAATGAAACGATACACTTATCCATATCCTGGACCGATGCCGAACGCCGACTAGATGCACACTGAAGATGCAGCCTAAGAGTAAGCTATAAATACCGGCAGCCTCTGACTAGAGTTAAATACCTGCGAGTGCTAATTACCTAATTCAAAGCAATAATGACTCACAGCTGGCTAAATCTAAGCACAGGTGTGACGTTGGGCATTTCTACTTTCCCGTATTTTAGTAACCATTGGAGCCATTGGGATTGCATCACTTGCCTCTTTATACTCAAAATACATTGGCTCAGTTATCGTGGGACATTCTTTGTTTAGATCAGAGTACAAACTTTGAACGTCTTTTAGTTCAGCTGGTATAACTAAAAGACACGCAAGCGCGGCGCTCTGATCAGAGCTTTTACATTTTTCTTCTAAATCACTTATTCTTTTGCGCAATTCCGATAATTCTTTACCCTGGGTTTGTAAGCAGTCATGCATTTTATCACACTTCTCGATTAGTTTTCTATGCACTGTTACCAAAATAACAGTACCACTTGCAGTTCTATCCTTCTTCTGATTCGCCTACCATTCTAACGATGTCTGAGTGGATCCTTTTGGATTCCAACCATGTTTCAACATTTCACTTTCCTTCTTCACATACTTTTCCAACAAATATATAGTAATGCTGGCTGCGTAACCACGAGGGGCTTTGGATGTTTCTTTAGTTGCTGGCATTTTATCACGGTTTATATATTTTCTATTATTAATTAAGTGTAGGCCTACATTAATTTTTACCAATAATATAATTATAAATGTACGCTATTGGCCAAAACACAATGTTCAAACGACAATATAAAAACAACGTAAATCACAACGACGTGATCTTCCTAAGTAACAATTGTTACCTAGCTTCTCAACGACCCGTAAGCACAACGGCAACTGCGTAAACGCGATCACTGAGGCGGCCACCGGTCCAAACACAAAAAGACAAACGAACATAAACCTCACGATAATCCTTGTCAGAATATACGCAAGCTTCCCAGGTAGGCTACAGCCTCACTCCCTGGGGTACCGATGTCGTCAAACAACTAGATCCACGTCAGACAACAAGCGCGCTTTCCTAGGTACTCACCTAGCTTCTCAGGAGTCGGCGATCTCTCCTGAGGCCCCCACCGGGCAAACACAAAACACAAATCCCCGGGAACCGGCTTCCCAGGAGACGGCGATCTCTCCTGGGGGTCACACCGGGTAAACACAACTTCCCAGGAGACGGCGATCTCTCCTGGGCCTCCCAGTAGACGGCGATCTCTCCTGGGGCTCACGATGGGGGTCAAAAAGATGATACGCAGAGTAAGTGATTAAATGTTCTTTAACATAATCAGGGGCCAGTGCTTATCTTGCTTTGAAAGTACTGTAATTAGTAAAACCTTAAAAGTAATTGGCAACCAGTGCAGTGAGGCAAGGATAGGGGTTATGTAACATATTTTGCTTGTTTTGGTTAAAAGCCTGGTTGCAGAGTTCTAGACTAGCTGCAGACTGCACAAGTTGTGTGGGCTCAGGCTGGTGAAAAGGGATTTACAGGAGTCCAACCGAAAGGAAATAAGAGCTGAATGAATTCTCAGTGTCTGCATGAGATGAAAATGACCTAATTTTGGCAGTTTCTCAGTAATAAAAAGACTGTATTAGCTTTTTAGTATGCAGCTCAAAATTAAGGTAGGGCTCAAAAATAACTCCAAGATTCCTGGAGGCTGTTGTCACATTGCAGATGGGGGGCCAAGCTTCACACGGATACGTTAAGTTTCTTGCTTGGCACCTGCAGTTAGAATTTCTGTCAGTTTACCCAGTCCTGCAGTTACTCTGTTTCCACTGTGTGAACTTGGCTTGAAGGCACACAGAAAGGGGAGAGCCATATTAAAAGTGAGAATAAATCTTGTGATTTGTTAGCAACAATGATGAAAGTCAAGCAGTGTTTTTGTGGAGTGAGAGACATCCAATGGACAGTGTAGATTTACATATTATTTTGGTGCATGACGGGTTGGAAAAATGCCAGAAAACCCTTGTATGCCAGTGATGCATACAGTGGTAAGCCACGTTTCTGTCATTTAGTGGCAGTCAAAGACAATGAAGTTGAAGAGTTTATCAGCTTTTTCTCTTTGGGAGTAATTAAGAAACAAATTTAAAAAACACTGAACTTCAGTTTGGCATGACAGTGACAATTCAAATTGGCAAGGCTTCTGTAGTGCGGTCTATCAAAATACAATAAGAGAAAGTTAATGGTTTTTCCAAGAAAGTAGACACTCTTAGCGCTCCACAGCCTTATGGTGTGTAAGTACAGCTTTACAATCTGCACCACATCTTCTGCTGTACTGAAAAATCCAGGCACTGCTTTCCACAAAAATGCAGGAAGGAGGTGGTGTGAAGTTCAACACGACAATGTCACTCTGCAGGGTTTGCAGTCCCTGGTGTTGGACAGGGAAAGGCTTTTGTACTGAGTGAAAAATATGTCAGCACTTATAATCTGCTCTAGACACATGATTCATGTTTAAGGTCACAGGGATCAGAGGGTTCTCTGTGACACATTATGGGGGAAGGCGAATCAGAGCTGTGTCTGTCGTTTAAATATGACTTATGCCTCTAATGGTATGGTCACTCAGTATCCTACCTGCTCCTCTTCCTTTAACACGTCAATCTAATCCAAGCTTGAAATCCGTTTGAAGTTTCTCGGAAACAAATCAGTGTTCATTCATGAAAATGAAAAGGAAACACTAAACCCAGTGAGGGTGTTTAGTCAGACTTGCCAAGAACATGCTAGCACTAGACTTATAAGGAGTCCCTGCATCCACCCAAATGATATCCCTGAGTTTAATTCAAAGCACAAAAATAGAGCCACCCATGTTTTTTTAATGACAGTTAATGTCATTTGTCAAATCTTCTTCCCACCACATTGTGTGGTGGAGCAGTCCTCTCTTTGACAAAGATGCCAGCACAAGTTCTCTCCTTTTCATTCTGAAGTGATGGTGAATGGAATAGCTGCTCAGTCGTAGGGTGCACATCCCAGTAGGCCATAGGTTCGATTCGCATGTGGGGCAACATTTTTATCCTGAATGGCTTCAGTAAATATCTAGCCATATTAGTGGAGGTGGAGAATGGGAACAGCCAATTCCATCACACAGTGCAGGTTTCATGAGGTGAAGGAGTCATAATGAGAAACACCCATCTTTAGGAAAACGTGGCTTTAAGCTTTTTTCTTCTTGCTGCTTTAGTGTGTTCCACTGACATGAATGACTGAGCAGGTTAAGAGCAGGTTAAGAGCAGGTCTCTTCAGCCTCTCCGCTCCTTGCGGACCTTTGACTGTGCGCATTCTGTAGGAACCCCCGTGCACACTGCTTTGGTGATTATTGCCTGCGAGGCATTTCATGCACCAGGGGGAACCGGTGGGACAGGCTAACAGGGCAGCCCTAAGGAAGCGAAGGCCTGACCGAGTCATGGAATGGCAACCCCGGCAGAGCAGGACTGGAGCATCACAGTACATTACATTCCATTAATTTAGCAGATGTTCTTATCTAGAGCAGAAGAGAAGAAGAGAAGTGTATCCACCCAAGTTAAATGAGTAACAGTGTCAGATCAGGCTAGCAACACTCCCAGACCTGCAAATGCGAGCACCATTCAGGCATTACCACAGGTTAACCTGTACTAACCAGAAACTAGACAGGTTAGGAAACTAAGGTGAGTCAATTACATACACGACCATATATCTCAGTGTCACTCGATGGCAATATCCATAACACATCACAATATTACCAGTAAGTAAGCAGCAGCTAAAACTCAGAAGTGGCCTGTGTTTGTTTATTTTTTAAATATTTGGGGTTTTTAACTCCACTGCCTGCTAGCTCCTCCCACCGCTACTACTACCCCGTTGCATGCTGGAGCTCTTTGTTTTTCGTCTTTAGATGTGAAGCCCCCCGGCTGCTCCTCACAGGAGTAACTCTTCACCTTGAGCACTAATTCGCCTGGAGCTAGAGCTAGAGTGGCTACTAGTGGCAGCAGAAGGAACTGCTCCAATGTGCCACATTCTGAACGCTTCTCTTTTTGAAGACCTTTGTGTCACTTGGGAAACTGCGGCATACTGTTGAACTGAGAGATGTTTCTTTTAAGCTCATTTTTAGGAATAACAGATCTTTGATATCTGTAATCCTGAAACAAACACGATTTGTGTAAAACAGTCTTTGCTGGGAGTAACAGGAAAGATCTGTCTGAAAACACATACTTACATAGGTGTGAATTATAATAAATTGATGCTTGTTTAAAATGGCTAGTGTTACCTTAAAAATGTGGGTGTGTTTCATTTAAAAAGCATTGTAAAATCATTTTCTGCAGAGAAATACTGTAATCAAGCATGTTTATCACAGTAATCCACCTCATCAATAAATTAATAGTGAGTTTGATAATTAATGGAAAAGATTGATTAAAAATATTTGGGAAAGAAATACATTACATAAGAGCTTGTGCAATTATTGAACTGAACAAGTCAAGCAGAGATGAAATTGTGTAGGTGCAAATCAGTTACCTGAGACATGCATTTGCTTGTATGTTTCTTGTTTATATGTTGTCATTTGGGTGTGGATAATCTTCCATCCTTTATATGCACTGTAACCACAATTCTTGCTGTCTTAGAAAGACAGAATTTTTGCAATAATCAGGTTTTTGCATTAAAGAGGAACTGTAAGCTCTGGATAAGATGTCTGAAATGCTGATGATGTGAAGTCCAGCCCACAGAAGTGATCTGTAATGGATGCCCCCATGAGGTCAGAGGATGACATGGATACATGCATGTGTGTGTTTGTCCGCCAGCCCTCCTGGCATCGTGGTGTGAGGAGCTGGGACGCCTCCTCCTCCTCCGGCACCAGAAGAGCCGTCAGGGTGACGCCCCGGGGAAGCTGGCCATGCAGACGCCCCTGGGCCCCATGAAGCCCACCCTTTCACATGGGTCAGTGCCGAAACCACACCCTCCACTCTGCTGTGTGTGTGTGTGCGCGCGTGTGCGCGCGTGCATCTTTGTGCACGCATGTGTGTATGTGCATGTGTGTGCGTGCGTGTGCATCCGCATAGGTGTGTGTGTGGTTCAGTGGGTTTCTGTGAATTTTGTTTGTGTGTCTGTGTTCGCGTGTGTTTGTGTGTGTAGGGAGGAGTTGTGTGCAAATGTGTTCAGTTACTCACATGGCCACATGTATGCTTGTGGGTGTGTTTCAGCTTATGCATGTTCTGTATAAATGTGTTTGTTTCCTTGCATAAAAGGATCTCAGACAGTGCAGAGCTCGAACCAAAGCCATGCAGCTCTGAGCGAAACCCTAGTGCTGGTCTCGCCGAGGGGCATGTGCAAGAGTGAAGTCAGGTTTCTCTGAACATTCCATGCTCTCGCCAAGCGCTCTAGCTCTGCACCAGGCCCCTCTCAGCTTCCAGGGGGCATGTTTCGAAAGAGAGGCTTGAATTTCTACCTCCACAGGAAAGCAAATCTATGCCATTCAGCCACAAGGGTAAACAAAGCTCTCTGCAGAGATTAAACATGTCTCCCCCAAAACAGTGTTGTAACAAAGGCTGCATTGTGAGGCAGTCTTTTGTTTTAGTTTGTGGCATGCTACTATGATGGTGTGTCTTTTATTTATTTTATTTCTTTTTCTTTCTTTCTTTCTTTCTTTATTTTTCGAGTTAATGTGTTGATACACAGCTGCTATGTGGGAAATCTGTCATCCTTACAATTGTCATTTAAGATGTCATTGTAAGACTGGAACTTTCCTGTGGAAAAGGGTGTTTCTTTTTCTGACATTCATGCACCAAAGCAAGGCTCAAGCCCCTCAGCTCGAGTTACATTACATTCATTACACTCTTATCCAGAGCCACTTCCAGCACAAGAGAATAGAAGTGTATCCATTCAGTTTAAATGAGCAACAGTGTGAGATCAGGCTAACAACATGCCCAGACCAGCGAGTTTGAGTGCAACAAGTTAACTTGTGCTAATCTGAAACTAAACAACATATAAAACGGAAGACAAGTGGATACACTACTGTATCTCAGTGTTAACGTATTAAAGTTAGGGATTAAACTGCAGGGGTTAGTGTGGTCGTGGCCCTCTGTTGCCACGTTGCCCTCATATCTGTGCTCCTGTCCAACAGGGATGGACCCTTCCCCTACGACTCCGTCCCCTGGCACCAAAACACCAATCAGCCCCCGAGGTCCCTGTCTGTGGTGACCACAGTATGGGGCGTCACCAACACATCGCAAAGCCAGGTGAGGGACAGAGCATCTTGCCTCCAGGTAACCTGCAGTGTGTCAGCTTCTCATTTCGCTGGTTTATTTCACTCCAATAGCACCAGACAGACAGACACACAGGCAGTTCTGGAGGGAAAATAAATCAGATTATGTCTTTAGAAGGTGTGAAGATATCCACCTAGGGATTTGTAATTCACCTTTTCCTCTGTAGTGATTGTACTGGACAACATATCCCAAATTTAAAAGTGGCTTTATAGTCACACTGATAAAGGAGTACCCAGATGTTGTTGTTGTAGCTCCACAAATGCCTTCCCTAGATGGCAAAGCACATCAACTTCTACAGATGTACCACAGAAAGCATCTTAACAAACTGCATGGCAGCCTGGTACAGCAGCTACACCAAAGCTGATAAAAAAGTCCTCCAGTGTGTTGTGAAAACAGCACAAGACATCATTGGCACTGAGCTGCCAACACCGGAACATCTACACAGCACTCGCTGCGTGAGGAGGGCTTGGAACATCATAAAGGACATTACACACCCCGGACACCATCTGTTTAAGCTCCTTCCATCAAGCAGGCGCTTCAGAACAATCCGCACACACACAGACTGAAAAACAGTTTCTTCCCCAAAGCAGTAACACTACTGAACTCAAATATCTCATCAGTCTGACAAGACTGATGTACTGCATCACTGGAGCACGTGCAATATTTATATTTATATTATGTATTTACAACCTGGAATAAGTGCACTATTCCACTGAACCTCTACTATACCTATGCTGCTGGCGCCTTTGCACCCTTGTTTGTCAATTATTGTCATCATTTTACTAATTGTATTTTCATACGTTATACTGTTTATATTTTATGTCTTGTACTTGTATTGTTTAGATCCTGTACTTTTTCTTTTTTTACCGATATTTATATTGCTTATTTTTTTTGTAAATATGTGTGAGGACTGGATTATAATGCACCGTTGGAGGCTGACACACTTGCAATTTCGTTGTGCTTGCACAATGACAATAAAGTTCTTGAATCTTGAATCTTGTTTCAACCTCTACAGTTTACCTTTGTCAGTGTATCTTTTGCACCTGGAGATTAACAGATGTGCATTTGTCTTCTCTTAGATGCTAAATAGATACAAAATAATAAAAAGTTTTATAAAAAAATGCATTTACACTAGCCCAACTTTTATGAGTTGTGTTTTGTTTTTGTATTTATTTTTTATTTTGGCACTTCATACTGTGACGAATGACCAGGCTTGCAGCCAGAATACCTCAGTTTTCCTGCACAGTGATGTACAGTTTCTATGGAAGGCCATGAAAGCAAAGACACAGTTTGATTGTTTCTGTGTCAGCCCATGGCCTGCTCCAGTGTTGGGCCCTTGCTTTGACAAAAATCGCTCTACTGTTTATTATAAAAACAGGTCCTAGGCAACACAATGGTGAACAGCAATCCCATGAACCCTGGCGGCAACCCCATGGCTCCAGGCGTGTCGGGGAACAACCCCGGGATCAGCTCACCTCAGTTCCCCGGCCAGCAGCAGCATTACCCCACCAAATCCGGCTCCAGCCAGCCCTACGTGCAGCCAGGGGTGTACGGGCGGGGCGGCTACCCAGGAGGGGGATTCAACGGGAGGTGAGGCACGTCTACACCTGCGCCCAACACAGCAGAGAGCTTGGCAGACAGCAAGCTAGAACCGAAAACATGGGCGGAGGCAGGTCAAAGGATACGCCAGTGCCTGAAAAATCATGATTTTGGAAAAATCATAATCATGAAAAAATTGAATCTAACATGCCCTGGCTTGAGAATGAAGTGAATGTCTGCTTTTACAGTTGACACAACATGGAATAAGCCCAGTTGATTGTTAACTGTGCAAAAGCCTGTGTTGACTTCCTTCCTGTGATCCTCCTTCATTTCCTGATTTCCATGATTACAGTACATTACATTATTGTAATTAGCTGATGCTCTTATCCAGAGCAGCTTACACCATCCCTCTGAAAAAGTGGCATTGAACAGTTGTGCATGCCAGAGTGCAACGTAATGATTGGCGTCTGTGTTCTGAAGCTACCCGGGAGGTCTGAATGCCCCTGGTGGAATGGGAATGCCCCCACACACGCGCTCTCCTGCCGACTTCACCCAGCCTGCCGCTGCTGCTGCCGCCGCGGCTGTTGCTGCAGCTGCTGCCACAGCAACCGCCACAGCCACTGCCACGGTGGCTGCCCTGCAGGAGACACAGAACAAGGACATGAACCAGTATGGCCCGGTAGGAAGCAGCTACGCCCACCCCCTTACACCTACTCCAGCATGTAGGAGGTGTCACTAGGCCTAGTTACTGCTTACTACTTACCACAGCTCAACTAGGCATATATTAAATCTAACTGTAGTGTAACTTTGAGAAAAAATGTAGCTCTTTTTCTGGATCCTTCTACATAATCTTTTATGTTAATTTCTGTGAGCTCCAAACTCTTGATATGTAGCTGATGAACAAAGTAAAGCTAGATTATGTTTGCTCAAAGTGAAGGGCAAAACGCAGTGCAATCAGAGTATGAATGATGCCATGGGTTTATTACTGCAGCCAAAAGATGCCCAATGTTATGTTGCACATCATTCTGTCACTCTGTCATGTGGAATCTTTGATGTGAATTCCGCAGGTATTAGGTATTAGGAGGTGCTAACTCATGCTGCTTCTCTCCTACAGATGTGTTCCTCTTTCCAGATGGGTCCAGCCCAGGCCTACAACAGCCAGTTCCTGAACCAGCCAGGCCCCCGTGGCCCCCCCTCCATGCAGCCCGGCATGAGCCCTGCGGGGATGGGCGGGGGAATGGGTGGGGCTATGGGCGGGGGTATGAATGCCTCTGGCATGAGCGGGCAGCCCATGAGCATGAGCCAGCCCAGAGCCCAGGGCATGAGCCCCTTTGGTGGCCATGGCCAGCGCATGCCCCAGCAGGGGTACCCCGGGCCCAGGCCCCAGGTGATCCCCATGCAGGGCATGAAGAGGCCCTACCCAGGGGAGGTCAGAAGCACCCCTTTGCCAGCCCATAAAACATGTCCTGGTCTCCCTCTAAAGTGGGAAAGGGTTTAGTGGAATGCAAATAGCATTCATACCACATCTTTTACTGACTTTTTTATTGACCTGCCACCATGCTTAGTTGTGATGCAACAGAGAAATGAAATTAGAAATGTACATTTGTGTCCCCCAGTGCTCTGACACCCCCCAACCCCTCCTCTCAGTATATGCCTGGTGTGTCCAACCAAAGACTTTCCCAGGGATAATTTACATATGCTTATTAAAGTGTTTGTGTGCTTGCCAGGTCCAGCCACTTTCCTGGAATTTGTTTAAAAATATAAACCTTTTTCAAGAACTTAAAGATTCTACTGCTACATAAATGTGAAGGAGGGGCACACTGGTAATAATAATTTGGTTATATCTAAGAGGTACTTAAAAATGTGACAAGTGAGGGATCATTCAGTTTCTTAACTTTTCATGAACATGATTATGTAAAAAATGCTGAAGTGAAGTACAATTTTCAAATCCAATTTCAGATCCCCAACATTCATAAGGCTCCATGTTATTTGATTTGCTGTCTGAATGTAGCATCTTGTTTTGCACCCGGACGTTACATGAGTCCACACACGCACCCATTTCTAACAGATCCTGACAGTTGTATTTGAATTCATTCTGTTCTTTCCCCCACCCCCTCAGGGTAATTATGGAAACCACCAGTATGGACCAAATAACCAGTACCCCACCCCCAGCCCCAGCAGGCCACTACTGTCCCCCAGCTATCCTGCGCAGAGGATTCAGGGCCAGCAGGGCCCTGGGCAGTACCCTCCTCCTGGGGTGGGCATGGGGCCCTATTACAAAGTAAGACCTCACTGCAGACGTCGCCTCTGCTTACAGACTCAAACTATCCATTTCAGTTTCATATGTAAGTACCTTTTTATTTATTTTTTTTTTTCCAGCAAGAGCCATTTAATGGACAGAGTGGATATGCTTACAACCAGGGAAGTGTCAATGGGGTATGTTACATCGTTGCTATCACTGTTTCTTTGGTCATAAAGTTTCTGCCAAGAACTGTATTCACTGTCTCCAGTGTGAACTTTAGTCTTGTAAACTTTAATCACCTTCCTCTCTGTTATGAAATGCTGCTACTGTTATGTACACAGTAAACATAAAATTAACAGTGCAAAAACCAACTTGTTCAAAGCTTTAATTCCATTGAAGAGCCACCAGTATGCCATTTACATTTATTGGCTTTGTAAATTCACTGTTAATTTTACACTTACAGTCTATACAGCTCAAAATGTTTTCTCTAGTAGTGAATTTTAGTTTAGCCACTCCTCTCTGCTTAGTGAAAACCTTGCCTGGTTTTATGTTTAGCCTTGCTGTCTGAGTGAATGAGATGGTTGTTTGTATTGTTGCTGATCTGTGTTGAAGCAGTTATAGAATTTTAATCTAAGCATGTAGCTTGGCTCTGCTTTCCGGTAACTGATGCCTGTTTCTTTCTCCGTGGCAGCCCCCTCGGCCTGTAAGTAACTACCCCCATTCTCCGGTACCGGGCAGCCCCACTCCTCCCATGACCCCAGGGAGTAGTGTACCTCCGTACCTGTCCCCAAACCAGGATGTGAAGCCTCCCTTTCACCCAGAAATGAAAACAAATATTGCTGCCCTCCCCCCTTCCCTGAGTGAGTACGCCTCGCCCTCCCACTGCCCCCCACCTCAAAAAAAAAAAAAAAAAAAAAAAAAACAAAACACAGGCGTCTGTCCTCACATTCCTTGGTTCTTCCAACAGCCCACAAACACAGATTTGTGATCAGGGCTGTGAGCCTTCAGCTAAAGATAACATGGATTCATGGACTCTGTGTGGATGATGGTACCTGTCAGCTGAGAGACTCAAAGTGATTAGTTATAACTAATAACTGTATCAGAGAAATAAAACCTCATGCTAAGAGCTGCCTGCTGATAAAGTGCAGCCCATAAGCCAAATATTGTGTATTAATGAACAAATTGTAGTTGACCAATATTGTCATCACCAGTCTTAATTAAATGGTCATGGAAAAAGCCAGCTGACTACCTTTTTGTAAAGTACTGTAAAACAGCACTTTCTTAAATAAGCAATATGTTACATATGAGTCAAGTATTACTTGAAGTTCTGTTGCTAGTGTTTATACATCATTTTAGGTATAAAATAAGAATGAAAGACTGTGTATCTATTTCCCATTGCTACTTCAAAGGTTGTATGATTTGACAAATGGAAAGTGGCATTTATATGTGTATAGTGCATAAGACTAAGGGGTAAACATTTATGTTTAAGTATGCATTTATGTATATATAAATCAAACTTTCTGAAATTGTATGACCTGTAATTATAATACCTATGATTGGGTTATTACTCTAAACTGCATACATACTTCCCCCCTCTGTAAGGGGTTTACATAGATTACATTTTATCCATTTATACAGTTGGATGCTTACAAAAGTGATCTTAGATTAAGTGCTTAGTTGGAGGGCGCAGCCACGAAGCCATCTTAGCATTAGATCATACAACCCTCTGGAGCTTCCCAGCCGCTACAGTGTGTATTCACTCTGCTTCCCAGGCAGCACTCTATCTCTGTTCTCTGGCAAACATGAGAAAGCAGGGTGATTGCCTTGCCGTGGATACTGAAAGGGAGGAGTGGTCAGGCTCTCTCTCTTGCCCTCTCAGCCAATCCCAATGAAGAGCTGCGGCTGACGTTCCCGGTCAGAGACGGAGTCGTCCTGGAACCCTTCCGCCTAGAGCACAACCTGGCTGTCAGCAACCATGTCTTCCACCTGCGTCCGTCTGTACACCAGACCCTCATGTGGAGGTGGGTATGCCACACTGTGCCATGCTATGCCAATGCTCTAGTGTGATTGGCTGGTGAAGTCCATGCCTCATGTGCCCCCCCTGCAGGTCAGACCTGGAGCTGCAGTTTAAGTGCTACCACCACGAGGACCGGCAGATGAACACCAACTGGCCAACGTCTGTGCAGGTCAGCGTCAATGCCACACCCCTCACCATTGAGAGAGGCGACAACAAGACCTCCCACAAGCCCCTGCACCTGAAGCACGTGTGCCGGCCAGGGAGGAACACCATCCAGATTACCGTTACAGCCTGCTGCTGCGTGAGTCCCGCCCTCCTACACAAAAGCTGCCAATTAGAGACCCTCAGAGTCTTGGTTTCCTTGTCCCTGAAAATTAAAATGAAAATTAATTTTAAAACTAACATGGTTAACATGAAGAGAAAAATCATGAATCTTTTGTACTTGCAGTATCCATAAACCTTATAGGGATAAACTAAGTTGTATTTAAATAGAATTTATAGTAGTTACAGCAATCAAAGAATGTGACAGTAATAGTAAGACTTAAATAACAGTAATAAGATGTCTGAAAACAGCAGTAGGTGCATGTGAAATGTGTGTGCTGTTAGCGTGACTGAGGTCTCTATTCTCCTCGCAGTCCCACCTGTTCGTCCTGCAGCTGGTGCACCGGCCATCAGTGCGCTCCGTTCTGCAGGGCTTGCTGAAGAAGAGGCTGCTTCCAGCTGAGCATTGCATCAACAAAAGTACGCTTGGCGTCTCAATGTCAGGAGCATAAGGACATGAAACCCAGGGAAAGTGGTTGGACATACCAAGTATAAATCAGCCTTTCATAGGTTTAGCCTGTGCTTTGTGAGTCCAGCTAAACTTTTTTTCTGCATTGCGTGCTCAAAATATTATTGATTTTTTTCCCCAGAAACCCTGAAGTTAATTTCAGGCTCTAATTACTGTATACATTCCTGTTAAGTACATGTCAAAAATGGTGTTTGGGTTGTTCGGATGTGCTGGCCTCCATTTGCTGTTTGCTTTGCTGTGGTGCATTGTGGGACTTGTAGTGTGAAAAATAACTGTAGACTGCATGTGAATGTATTGGAAGATTGCATTTGTCTTGCTTCAGCGTTGCTGCACAAGCACAGAGGGTGTAATGTAGTAAAACTGGCACTTCCAAAAGTATGTGAAATGGGTAAAAAGCATAAAGAAAATGCTAATAAAAAGTACACACTAAGGACATCTTTGGCCTTGTTTCATACTTTGCCCTCCCTCCTTGCCTCTAATTCTGACCACCCATTTTCCATAGTCAAGCGGAACTTCAGCAGTGTGGCCGCGTCGTCGGGCAACGCAACATTAAATGGGGAGGACAGCGTGGAGCAGACGGCCATCAGGGTGTCCCTCAAGTGCCCCATCACTTTCCGCAGAATACAGCTCCCAGCCAGGGGCCACGACTGTAAACATGTCCAGGCAAGTGGGGGCCCCAAACTTTTTCCCCAAGATGGGTTTTATACTAATCCCAGTACAGCCTTCAGCATCTGCTGCCCTTCTTCTGAAAAAGCTCAAAAGCGTTTCTTTTCCCACCCTGCAGTGTTTTGATCTGGAATCCTACCTGCAGCTGAACTGTGAGCGGGGGACATGGAGGTGCCCAGTGTGCAAGTAAGTGGAATCATTTCGAATGACAAATGACACTGAGCAGTTTACTCTGGAGATTCACATCTGGCTGAGTTTGGGAGATGTAAGTAATGAGTGTCTGTCTCTGCCCCCAGTAAAACGGCATTGTTGGAGGGTCTGGAGGTCGACCAGTACATGTGGGGTATTCTGAACGCCATACAAAAGTAAGTTCTCTCTATTCCTGGAACCCTTTAAGAAATAATAAGACACTTTGTCATGGCCTTACTGTCTAGTCTTTAACAGTAGAATATGTCTTGGATACTGTTAGAAGTTATAATACATGTATGTATATGTTTTTATAGGGATAAGATTGCTATAGAACTGTGTCACTGTCCAAAGAAAGAAAAACGCTGAGTGAAATGGCTAGCATCACTCCATGGTGTGGTGTTCAAAGCATAATCAACAGATAGACAAGTCATTGTAATAAACAAACTGGAAGGACTGGAAGACCCCAAAAAGCCATCTAAGAGGGATGAGGAAAACATGAAGATAGTATCTCAAAGACACTAAACAAATATGGATTAGGCTCAGATGTCATTATCCAATCCCAAACAGTACGAAAGCCACTCTAGAGTAAGGATGTGTTGCAGTCAGAACTCATCTGCAAAGTAAGATATACAAGAAGAAAAGGCTAAAATATTCACAAAGTTTTGCTTTCCTCATGTATCAGAGTGTAAAAGGGTTAAATCCCTAAGCCATTTTGCACAGAATTGTGAATCATTCTCATTGACACATTGTTCTCTCGCACTCCGAACGAAGTGCAGGCATCACTGGTGTGTGCATGTCTTTCAGCTAATGTCTCAGAGAATGTATGGGAAGTTCATTTGCTTAAAGGGCACTGACCCTGCAGCATGTGGTGTGTCCTGCGCTTTCCTCCACAGCTTTGAGTTCGAGGAGGTCACCATCGACCCCACGTGCAGCTGGAGGCCAGTCACCATGAAGTCAGATGTCCACATCAAGGAGGACCCGGATGGCCCTCTGGCCAAGCACTTCAAGACCATGAGCCCCAGCCAGATGATCCTTCCCAATGTGATGGACATGATCGCACAGCTGGGGTCTGGCCCCACCCCCTACCCGCCAGTCCCTCCTGTGCACGGGGGCGGCAGCGGAGAGTACAGCAGCCAAGGTAGGACCTGCCAATCAAGCAGGCCAGCCAGGCGCAGGACCATTGGACCCAGAGCTGCTCGTTACACCAAGCCTCTTATTCCGCCTGTTTGCGGCCATAACAGTCCGTCTGAGGAGGATTACGGTGTGAGGATGTGGCGTTAACCTGGTCCGCGTATATTCCATCTGTTCATTTCTAAAATTGAAAAACAATCTTTTTTTGTGCTTTTTTTGTACGTCATGTGATATACACTTATTATTATAAAAAAGAAAACAGATGTTTTCAGTAGAATTTCTTCATAAACAAGGATTTTGGTCATTATCTATGTCTGAAGTTCATTTACAAAGAATGCATGAAGATACATCCTGGAAGTACTGTCCCTCCTTAAAATGATTCGGCCAGTTCAGAGTGATAGTCTTTTCTTTGCTTAGCAAATTATGACAACCTTGTAATTACAAGCATATGAAGTTAAAGACCTCATTAATTGGCTGTTTTATTAGAAATTACGCTAATGTTGGCGAGATGAATTAACACATACTAGTGCTATCACTCTGAGCATTATCAAAGTAAGAGCATGGAATTATTTAAATAACTTCACCAAAAATAGTGAATTGGCATGTAGGTTTCGTCAGCGTTCCACTGAGCAATCAAAATATATTTGCTGAAGTGTGTGTAGGACGGATTAATTAGTTTATAAATCTGTGTGGTTGTGGCTCGTTGTCTATTTGAAAAATGTGATCTCAATTAGACTATGTCATCATTTGAATTGGTATTGAGTAATTATAGTGCCAGGAACATCTTGACTGACTTTTTAGGACTCATATCCTCATGTCTAAAGGTCACTCTTACGCTATTTTTCAAAAGACCAAAGTTCTATGTCTTTAAAGCAAAGCAACATGTGTCCAACTCCGTGATCAGAAGTGCCGTAGTGGTGTAGCCAGCTACTAAAGCTTCTGAGCCATATGTGAACACAAGTGGGGAAATAACAAAATGGAAATATGAACCTTTTTGCAATACTGGATTTCCACTAAATATCATTTGAAATAGGGAAACAGCTCGGTTTCAGTTTTAGGATGTCAGTGGCAGCTGATTTTTCAATTCACAAAAGAAAAGCGAATGCATCCAATGCCCATCATACCACATTCTTTTGTCACCATCTGTAGTGTCTCATTTTTCCCAGATGTGTGATAGATCCTCTCAGATCGCAGTGTTAGGGTCAAGATTTACTTCTAGCATTCATACAACAGACATTCAGGGCCATCCAGAGACATACTCAGGGTGTACTCACACTAGGAAATCCGTACCGTGCCCAAGCACGTTTGACCCCCAAAGTCTAGTTCGTTTGACTAGTGTGATCGCTCCGTACTGTTCCCGGGCACGGTACACTGAACCATGCCCGGGCCCGCTTGAAGAGGTGGGCTTGGGCACGGTTCACTTGGACTCGGGCACGGTACGCATCAGTGTGATCGCTAACTGTGCCCAAGCACGGAACACGAACATGACGTCAATGATGCGACTGTCCCATTTAACAAATATATCCGTTATATAGCAACAGTTAGCTGGATATCTGTTAGTTACACGCCCAGTCATAATAAATCCTTTAAACCATCATTTGACTAGCTAGTTGACTTCCTTAAATATAACAAACTGGCTACCTCCAAAATGATGTTTGATTGGTTAGTTCTGTAGATCTATACCTAAAAATAATTCTGTGGATCCCCACATTAGCTTGATTACTAGCAAGCGAAATAAAACTAACCATAATTTACTCGGCGATGTAAGCATTGCTGTTGTCAGGGGCTTAGTCAGAGTATCACAAATGAAGCAGCCAAACTGTTTAAGTAGCTAGTCTTCAACAATCGTTCAGATAGGTAGCCTGTTAGATAACTAGCACTGTTTGTCAAATCTATCACTAGATAGCGTTAGCTCCCTAGCCAGTTAGCATCGATTATGCAACGCAGCGATTTTCAGTTAATTGTGCTGCACGTATAAGAAGATTTTTACGGAGGCAGCTGACATTAAGGGAGGAATTTGGAGCTTTACTCGACGACTACAATTCATATTCATCAATAAGGTGAGAACCAGACCCGTTATTGACCCAAATATTCTCGAATGAATTGAAAAGTGCACTATCCAAGTAGTAATAGAAGATGTTTGTTGTTGTAATGATGACAGTAGGGTGAGGTGAACATGATGGTTTGGACTGCATCCTCTTTCCTTCCATAAACCTCCATGGGCAAACTGACTGTTTAGAAAGTTAAATATTTTTGAAGGAGTTGCAATTATAAGCAGGGCTTCAGGCTGCAACGCTGTGACCTTAGAGGTTTCATTGTGGAATTGTTTTGGATTGTTTTGCATGTTAGGCAACAGTTACCAGGGGCAAGGAAACTTCGACTTTCCCCACGGCAACACAGGTGGCACACCCATGAATGACCTCACTCACGGAACTCAGCTATCCCACCCGCCAGACATGCCCAGTGGCCTCATGACCGCAGACAAAGCACTCAGTCTTGGAATGCCTGACACGGTAAGCACTCAGCCCCAACCTGACCACATGAGCGGATACTCTGTGACGACTGCACTCATGCCATTTCCCAGGTTTGCCACACATCACAGCACAAAAAACGAAGCTGCCTCATCAGAATGGATTGTACCACTAACTCAAAGCTTTATTTTAGTTTTCGTGTGCACTGTGATGAACCAAAACTCACTGCCAACTGTGGAGTGATTGTCTCAAATGACTTATTTGTGTGTCCAGTCCTTAGTGTGACAATTTAATGTGGCACAGCCAGGCCCGGCGCACTATGTGGGTGCTTAGGGGTGCATTGCACCCCCAGACGAGCCTCATTGCACCCCCAGTTGTTCTCTTATATCCCAATGTCTACATAGTATTTATGACTTTATGTGCACCTCGTAGATTGTAGTTGCACCCCTCTGTGCTTTCTCCGTGCGCCAAGCCTGGGCACAGTGCTGCCATTAGCAGCTCTGATTATAACCTGTCTCTGATGAGGAGACCATGAAGGAAACACTAAACTCCAACAGATCTGATGTTTTTACTTTTCAAGAATGTAGAGCTGTAATTTAAGCCAGAATTGGCACTGGGAGGGATTGGTTTAAATGACCTCCATTGGCAGCTATCCCAAATGTTTGTATGTGTGTGTTTGGTATGTGAAAGATACCTTTCATTTTAATTATGGTTTGGCAGCGCCCTGGTGTGTGGAGGTTCACTGGAGTGGTTTCATTGCCTTGTTCCAGGGCCTAGTGTCGGGTAGCAGTACTGGGTCTCAATGGCGCCCCCTGGAGGCTGGTCAGGGCCTCATGCTCCCTTGTCTACTTCCCCTTCAGATGCCACACCCCGGGGGCTCCAACCAGCCCCACAGCTCTATGCACGTCCCTCCCACTCACCTCGGTAGCCAATCGGGGCAACCGCTACACCATGGTGGCCCCCTGCAGCCCTCCTGCCAGCCCCCGCCCCCACAGCCTGCCTCCAACAGTCACCCGCATGGTGATCTGACCTTTATCCCCAGCTCCTCCATGGAAGGTCAGGCCAGGCGACAGGGTGCCCCGGACATGCCAGAACCTTCCTTGGACGTAAGTGTGTGCGTCGTGTTGTTGGCTTACAACACGGTCCCCTGTAGTCCATCACATTTTGCTGTCACACACAACCATTATATCAGTCAGGTCGACAGCCATCTCTCTCAAACACACTTCTCAGACCCACTGCAAAGTGCACCAAGTACCCCTAATGCCTTTGCATTGACTCTACACACTCACGGGTGCTACGTTTTACTTAGTACCAACTGTGCATCTATCATTGTGGTTGTGATACAGGGTGGAATCATGCAGGGGTTAGACAGCTGTAAATTGCTGTGTAAATGTCTGTAGGTACACCGTAGTTACACTATGCCAGAGCATGTGCAATTGCAAATACACAGGTATTTATGGCCACTTCTGGTGAAATTAGCCACATTTTTCATATTAGTGATGGGAGAGCAAAATTGACCCCAAATATGGAAGCACCAACAATACAGTGATAAAGACTATGGGGGGGTATTTTGATGTGTGATGCCTCTGTTCTCTTTGGCATTTTGATACAGGATTTGTAATGAAAACACAGCTAATGCAAGTCAATTAAATTATAGGATCAGGCAATCATTTAAAATATACATATGTGTCAATCCTTTTCTTTCACTCACAGACAAGTTCAGACTATTAACTTGTCTTAACAAAGGTCCCCTGTATGACTGAGTCACCTAAATGACTTCCATTGACATAATAAGAGGTTACTGTCCATGCACTGAATGGACTAAAATCAGTCATTTTTATTCTCATGGTTATCATTTACAGTATATTTAGGATTTATGTCACAACAGCAAATGGGTTACATCAAAGTCACATACTTCATAATATGACCCCTTAACCCATTCCTGGAATAATGTCACAATGTTTGGAAAGTGACAGAGTGTTTGACCTGTGGCTTCCTCCCCTAAATGTTTTCTGCTATTAATCAGACTCTGTCTTCGACAGCTCCTTCCAGAACTTACAAATCCAGATGACTTGCTGTCCTACCTGGATCCTCCCGATCTCCCTAGCAATGGAAACGATGACCTTCTCTCCCTCTTTGAAAACAACTGACCTCAGCTGACCCCCACACACACACACACACACACACACACACACACGCGCGCGCACGCGCGCGCAAACCCGCCAAAAACAAGATTTTTGCTCCACTGACCTGGCGTCAGCTGGGACTGGAGCATGACACAACACACAGAAAAAAACACTCCTTCTACTCCTTTTAAGGGTTTTGTTCTCCAGTTCAGACTGAAAGCCACCATAAACACACAGATGAGACAGCTTGGTTGGCTGCCACTAAGTGATACATTTGAACTGTGCAGCTATCAGTTTGTTTACAAGTCATTTGGTCTTCTGTGTAAACACTAGAAGTGCTTTCGCATTTTTAAAGTCTCAATTTGTTTTTCTTTTAAGAAATGACAAGGAAAAAAAACTTCCCATTCTGGCCAGTGTCTGTAATCCCTTTCAGCTTTGCTCTTCCAAGCTATGAAACAGGCTTCCCAGATCATGGTTTTCCCCCCAGCTGGATAATAGAGGTGTTTGTCTGTTGAGCACTAGTGCAAAGCACAATAGATCACAACAAACTAAGAGGAAACAGGATCCTACTTAGAGCACTTGCAACACAATCAGTGGGATGTATGGCCTTACGTCAACACGGCACACAGAAAGGGACTTTAATGACGATTCCAGTGTCAACCCATCGTCATACAGATACTGGAGAAATCCATTATTCTCCAACAGGTGCTTTTTTCATATTTTATTTTTGAAATTCAGGATAACACTTTCATCGCATGAAATAAAATAATTGAGAAAATTATTTTTACATACATATCCATGGTACAGGTAGGTTTTTGAAGGGCAGGTGGGTTTATGAGAGTGCATAATGTGGGATTTTGTTATTTTGGGACCAGGGGTACATTAATTCACCCAGCTCCCCCTACTCCACCGCATACAGTACTAGGCTGGTATTTTGTATCGTGCATTTCATTCCGAAACTGACGTGCAAATTTTGGGTGCTTCTCAGTCAAGCTGCAGTATCTCCTGGACAGAAGAGGGAAATGGACATGGGTTAAAAAAACAGAGTAAAAGGTGGCTTTTGTTGTGGGAGTCTGAATCACTGTGTTGCAATGAAGTGTGTATCTTCTGCGTGTCTCCTGCATGGGCCTTGTGCCACCATTTTGTGCATCCATTTCCCTCCTTGGTTGCATACAATGGATGGTATAACGTGCATGTGTGCCAATCTTGCCAGTTTAGTGGTATTACAAACAGACCTGTGTGTTTTACTTTTAACTGTAGCAATTTTGTCATCCTGTTTTCATTGAATTCGTATTGTTTTGAATGTTTTTCTCATACGCAAGATGTGCTCTTTTGTCAATGTTTTTTATAATTATTTTATTTGTTTTACCATTGTGCAGATGCCCAGCAAATGAATTATGTTGTTGATTTGTATTACCAAAGTTTTACAGTCCTGTCCCACTGTTGGAACGTAGTAGCACTCAGTTCGGGCCAAGCTGAGGTCCACTTGCTTTTCCATTGCTGCCCCTCGGCTGTCATATATCACACACATTTGCAGAGAAGTGGATGGATGGAAATGCCCTGGTAAGACACTTCCAAGGAGGACAAGATTCATTTAATGAATTCTAGAGCTTTATCTTTGTAAATGTTAATATGGGTAGCTAGCTAACTATCTAGAAAAAATTACGAATAGTTGTATTTTTATTATGAATGATGCAAAATACAGATGCCCATACTTTGTCAGTAATGTTCAGCAAGTGCAGCTATCAATAGCTAGAGATATCACACACCTATATTACTAGAGGATAAAATGATGTTTGAGAAGAACAAATAAATGTTACAAGTCATTCTGGTTGGATAATCTTTCAGTAGCAATTTAGCTCGCTTTCTGAAGTATAGAGCTGTACACTTCTTATTCAATGACAATGACAGGCGCAGCATTGCCATGCAGTTCAATATCACTGCCCCTGGCCTGTGTGGACCCATGTTAGCACCAGGTAGCATATGGAATTAGAATTCTGTAGCTGGTTTGGATTCAGCGTCAGAAAAAATTTAGATTAGGTGAAAAAAATGGTGGAGCCGTACCAAGCAAGCCTTGTCTAAACCCAACAGTGGCAAAAGGGTATTATAATTTAGGAGGGTTGGAGGGACCAGCTACTCTTATTTTAATAGTCTTGAAACAAAACTCACTGCTTTAGAAGCAGAAATAAATGATTGTTTCCTGTATTTCTGTGTAGATATTTTCAGATCTCTGGAGGAATTTTTATTTCCAGTAGCTACTGTATGCTGGGACTGTTTTTGTCCTGTCATCTTTTTTGTTTCCAGTTTTGTTTGAGCAGGAAAGCACTGTTGAAAATAAAGTTTTGTTATTTTTTTACGTTATTGTAAATACTTCTATTAATATTTTAGTTTTGACTAAGATGATATTACTCATTGTCATGATTGGTTGTCTGTCCATCATCCACTTTTTGTCCAGTAAATCTCCAGCAAGCCACCATAACGTGAGGCCTCTTCTGTACAAAAGTCAATCCAATGAAATGTCACTTTCGTCAGCTGTTTGTAGCCTTTTTTTGTAGCATTTAAGTAATGTTTCTGATTCCATTGTCCTCATTACAGTAGTGGAATGAACTGAATTACCTTTGTAGAAAGGTGATCCAAAGGTATGCTGGTTCCCATCACAGAATACAGTTTTGGAGGCCATCTTAGTGTTTCAGACAAGATTTTTAAAAAAATATTTCAAAGAATGAATATTTTAGCATTATTTGGATGGAAGATCAGAGGTAGTTATGTAAATGGCCAGTGCCATGTCAATATCAGATTTTTTTGTTTAAGTGTCCCAGTGTTTCACATTGAATTAATCTGTATATTATTTTATTGTTATGAAAATATCATTTTGTAAAACCATTTAAAATGTATACCTGTAAACGCACTTTGAATACCATTTTTCACAATTAAAGCAGTTTTTATGTTTGTTTTTTTAAAATGAATTTCTTAGGCTGGTGATCACGTACCAATCCATTTACCCCTAAGTGTGTGATAGTGGAAAATTAACTCTTGAAAACCATTTTAAATCATTTTGGAAGCAATTTGTACTCCCAAATCAAGAAATGAAGAACATGGTTAAAATAGCTTAATTGGTGCTGGTATAATGATTGGAAGTTGCGTTATTTGATGGGCCTTTGATGGCACTTTATTTCTGTTGCTTTTTCGCTATTTGATGTAGTCTATTACGTCGGTATACCTATGCCTACAGAGATGAGCCATTTCCATGAAGGCCCATGCAGGACCCATGAAGGCCACTGGGGTGGGTGACACCAGTGATGCCTGGACATATGTAAATGACAGACAGAGACGTGTCGATGGGAAAGTATTCATTTCCCAATGGGAACGTGCATTTTTTATTTAGAATTCTAAAGGCTTGCAACCCCCTGTCAGAGGTGATATTTATGCAGGGAAATGAATCTTGTTTTTTAGGTGTCAGTGGAATCTCTCCGCATTTGTTCAGTTATGTCATATATGTTAAGACTGAAAAAAGAACAACAGTCTTGTTTTACTTTATGTGTAATATTAGCCTACATGTAATAGTCTATCACCTGTGTATTTTAAGGTACTACAGAAAAACTAATACAGAAAGTTCTGGAAGATGAGGTACAGGAGAGAGAGACAGGTGTGTTTTCGAGAGACTGTAAGCAGATCCATACTTTGTATTCTTTTTGATATGATCACACAGAAAATTTAGAAAGGTACAAATGATTCATGCTGAAGTGGCCATCGTTTTCTGGTTGTATATTTTATGGACACTCAATCACATCACATTCTAAACTGGTCAGAGAAAAACAATTAATTGTCTTTTTTTTTAGTCTTGCAAAACTCTATGTAGTTAGATGATGTGACAGCCTAATATTTATGTAATAAATATGTATTCAGATGAAACGTGCACCATGTTGTTCATGTGTTCATTTAAACCGATTTTATCTAAACGTTTCAGTCAATAGTTATGTCGTATTTACGTAGGTAGAACGTACCAAGGTAGTAGGTACGTTCTACCTACACTTGCAAAAATATACAACAGCAATACAGGTACAATTATTTCAGAATTTAAAGATTCAATAGAAGTTGTAATGAGTTAGGTAGCAGTGGGTAATAATGATGGTATTTTACGGTCAAGACCTGACTGGTTTGTGACTTTAATACAACAAAAACAGCCCCCGTCTTATTACACTACAAAGAATGTTTCGATTATAGTTTTCGAGTTCAACTTTTATGGTGACTCTACGCAGGAGCTACCACAAGATAGAGTTCAAATGGACCAGAAATTATTTTCAATTGTAAAACATTTTAAATTAAAACATTGCGTCACGTCAGCGAGATGCACGTCATGGCCAAAGAAATCTAAAAGCAAAGCAAGATTTTACACCTGAGTGCCCACTCGCCTCTCCCGCAACAAAATTATGAAACATTATCCGCTACAGCGTGGGTGATCGATAATTAGATGAGAGTGATTCGATTATTTTGACATACACAGTCAATTAACTCTGTTTGCTCTGTGTCCTTAATCCATAGATTAGTGGGCGTCTTGACGCAGTCGAGGGGTAAACTGTCCCAGAGACCGTGGCAGCCGGCCCAAGCTTTCTTCACGGTGGATTAACATGTCTCATACGAGACTAAATTTACTGTAGCTAACGCTAGCGATTTTATCTGAGATCACTAACGCAGCCCTACAGATGACTACAATGTTGCAGATGAAAAATCGAATTAAATATTGTTCACTGGCGATAGCTGCGACCAGACTGTTTTCCAGACCAGTCTGGAATCCGGTTGTTTACTTGGACATTACAGCCGACAACGAGCCCCTCGGAAGAGTCATAATCGAGGTAAAAAGTTACATAAAGCGACTGTAGCTGTAACAGTGTTTTTTGTTATCCCAAAAAGCTAGCAAGATAAATTTGGGCACAGCGAAGTTAATTTAAGTTACAGGCTAATTTGTTTACGTGGTTATCTAGCTAGAGCTAGTTCGCTAACTATGCACTTCAACGGAGAGACTAGGATTGCTAGGTGAAGTTGTATTGTATTGCGCCGACTATGCATTATTGTGGCTTGTTAGACCTTTGGCAAAACAGCTTTAATCCCGCAGCATCACTGTATCATTTCTGTGTCTTATATATAGCTAACTAGCTAACTGTTAGCTAACGTTAACTGGATGAGACTGATTCAGAGGCCTAGAGAAAGTGCTAATGCTATCCCGCTAGGTATTTTTGTCCGAAAAGGGACAGCAATTTTCATAAGGACTATGAACACTATTTAATAAAAAAATCAATTAATCCACGTTTAATAAAACGCATGACCCATTTAACAGCACAAAGGTCAGTTGCGCTTTCATAAGATTGTTAAGCACGCGGCATTGCAAGGGGTTAGTTTGGTATCTCCACAGCAACACTTCCCCAGCATCACCGCCTGAAGGTTTGGCTGGTAGGCAATGACATGCGAGTACTGGGTTTGGAATATGGCACCAGACACCTTTTGACAGGTATCTTTTGCAAGAACAATAATCCCTCTCTGTAATTTGCTGTGCCTGTATGCTGCACTGTGGATAGAACATCATACCAAAATATTGATATAAATGTAATATTATTAATTAAATGGAAAAATAATGGCCCTAACCCTAAGTTTTTTTTTTTTTACAATTTTGATATTAATTGGGTTACCATTCTAATGTTTTTAGTCACTCAGAGTGATCTTTTTTGTATTTATCATAATCATGATTTGAGTGCCAAGCATCATGCCTGCTTATTATAACACAGCCTTTTAAAATACTTTGTATTTCTTCTGCTGTTGTGTTTTTTCTTTAGTAATGAAATTACTCTTATCTGTTGCAGTTGAATGCTGATGTTGTACCCAAAACAGCAGGTAAGGACATCTGGGAAAGAATTCCAAATGCATGTGACGCCTGTGGTCTATTTGTGGTGTGTGACAGCCTTTGACTGGCTGGGCCGTGGTTTATTCCACAGAGAACTTCCGCGCCCTGTGTACCGGAGAGCATGGCTTTGGCTACAAAGGATCCATATTCCACCGGGTGATCCCACAGTTCATGTGCCAGGTACTGGTTGTGCCTTGTCTTTTGATATTGTGCATTCAGAGATTGGAGATGTGCTTATTAAATATTGTCTGGTTTTCAGGGGTGTGCTAGGCCATGCATTAAACACTGGCTGTCGCATACTGCAGTAGTTAGTACTGTAATTCATTCAACTCTGCCAGAAAAATCAACGCAAAACAGCAAAAGAACATGAGCACACATGCTTATGCACAGATTTGTTGTGAATGGTTTTTGACCCTTGGGGTTGCAGGGAGGAGATTTCACTAATCACAATGGGACCGGAGGAAAGTCTATCTATGGTCCAAAATTCCGAGATGAAAACTTCAAGCTGAAGCACACAGGACCCGGTAACCTTACCCTCTTTGTTTCATGCTTACTTTTCTTTATTTCTTTTTCTTTTATCCTCTTTCCGTATTTGTTCCTCAGTCATGCATTGAGTGCGTACTACAAGAGGCACGATATGGTGTACAAAACAATATATGGAACTGATGAGAAAATGTTAAGTAAATGTTAGGTTTACATTTACTCATTTAGCAGATGCTCTTATCCAGAGCAAATTACAAAAGTGCATACAAAAAGGTTTAGTCAAAGAGCAGGGATGATACCAAATCATCAGTGTTGCATGTAGTAGGAATCATTATACGATATACAGCATTCTGAAAAGTGCCATAGAAGGTACTTTGAGGACACAGTACTTTTATTTGTAGTATGAACGTGAGGAGTTTTACATCTTTTTTGCTTTTAAATGAATTCATATGGCAGGCACACGTAAGAAAGCAAATGTCCAAGCATGCATATTATAAGGCCACATGAACAAGAGTTCATATAAAATGAATAAATAAACAAAACATCAACAACAGTGAGCATGTATAAGACAGTGAGCAATAATGATACTGGCCATAAAGAAGAGGACTGTACAAAATGCAAGACTTTGGTGCAGCAGTTATATGAGCTTACAAGTGATGCAACAGAGTTGATTTTAGTGGTGTATTGCAGGCAACAGTGGAAGCAAGCCCCAGTGGTAACAGAGGAGTTATAATAAATAGTTTTGTATGAATAAATAGTAGGACTTTAAAAAAAGAAATCACTGGAAAATTACACCACTGCTGTGTCGAACACATATATTGTGAAAATATGAAGATGAAATGATAATGTTTGTTTTGAATTGTACAGACTGATCCTATAAAAAGTGACAGGTTTTAAGAAAGTAAGATAATTACACCACTAGATGGCGCCATTGCCTTAATAATTAGTGTAGGAATCATCTTTGTCTCCCAAATATAGTGACCTACCATTTTACATTAACCACCAGTTCTCTGATATGAGGCCGTGAGCACTGCCTGTCTTTGATATCTGTATGCTGATCACATGTCTTTCCCTAAACAGGACTATGCTAAAATAAAGTGTTTTTTTTGCATAATAATAGCCTTCAGTTATTAAGTATCATAACTCACTTTGTAGTTTGGCTAACCTTGATTAATTCTTTGCATTGGCTTGTCATTTTTAGGTGTTTTGTCAATGGCAAATGCTGGACCCAATACCAACGGCTCCCAATTCTTCATCTGCACTGCCAAAACTGAATGGTATGCTGGAAGAACAAATGGGCTTGAATTTCATCTAATGTAATTTACATTTCCTGCTAAGGTATAACTTGAAGCAAGTATTACCTTTTGACCACCCACAGAGTAGTCTTCATTTATGTCTGCAGTGGCCCAAACTCAAGCTGTGGCAAAGGCAAGGTACGACAGGCAGGGCAGGCTGGTTCTTTCCTCCCCGGTTTATTTTTGTGGAATAGTAAATACATCCCACTAATGAGTGATACGTTTAAGCAAGTTTTATTTTTTAAACACCCACACAGGAGTGTTCACTTGTTTTTGCAATGGAACTGACCAGCCAGCTGTGCCGTTTCTCTCAGGCTGGACAACCGGCACGTAGTGTTCGGCTACGTCAAGGAGGGCATGGACATCATCAGCAAGGTGGAGTCGTACGGGTCCCACGATGGCAGCACGTCCAAGAAGATTGTCATCACGGACTGCGGCGAAATCAAGTAGCACCCTGTCTGGGTGGCAAGCACCTCACACACTGCACATACGAGGAGCCCAGCTATAATTACTAAATAATAAAGTCTGTATAGCTATACAGTGATGTATGATAATGTATTACCCTGCTGCTCAACTTAACTTCAATAGGGAGTTCTCTGAGCAGTGTTTCTACTCTTCAGAGAGAAGCCGTAGGGAATGAGGCATAGGGCTGTTTGGGTGAGGGGAGAGATGGGTAATCACACAAAAAAGCCATATAGGTAAGTTCTGTGAGGAAATCCACACAGTGGGGTGTTGGGATGATTTTACCGGACATTTAACAAATCAGCATTGACACATCCACCTAAATATTAGCTTGATTTTAAAGAAAACTGAATATTCTTTGTTTATAGTTTACCATAAAACAACCCTAGTTTCCCATTCATTTGTATTTTGATAATGTGTGGGCATTACCCATGAGTATGTGGTGATGTCTAAGTCTCTATGCAGTACAGACTTTAATGTGAAAACCAAAAGTATGAAGGTCTGGCAACTTGGGATGTTGGCTACTCCTTCTCTTTGGTAATGTATATGCAGGAACTGTTTGTTTAGCATTTGAAGTACTGTGTGGAAGCACATGAGGAGGTTTTGAATAAAATGGAACAGAGTGTACAGGAAGGTGGCTGCCATGTGTGGAATTTTCTTGCAGGGTTTTGGCTGCATGCACTTCAGCCCTCTTGGCTGGGGTTGTCGGAGTGCCACTGCAGTGAGATGAATCAGTTAAGCTTGGTCATCATGACCTTGGGTTCTTCTGGGAGAACGTTGCTGTGCGCTTGTGTGAGGAGGAGGAAGGTGTGAGGAGGTGTGGTGTAGTGGTCAAGTTTCCCACATGCAGGTGTGTGGGTTTGGTCTCCTAAGTGGAACCCTATTGGGTGAAAAAGTGGTTAAATCTTACTGTAATGGATCTGACCTCAGGTATGGAAAGCATTATTACACAGCATTATTGATATCTGTTCATTCAGTTAGCATAAATTCATTTTAAATTCTGTAAAGTGTAGCCTTGCTAACAACTTGGATTCTAGCTTTTGCAGAGTAACTAGGACAAATTGCGTGATCCTGAAAATTATGTCCATGTCCAAAGCATTTCATTCCACTGTAGATGAAATCATGAACAATACCAGCAGTGGACAGCCTGCCTGTAGCATTAAGGTGGTCATATTTATACCTCAGAAAATGCATCTCATAACAAGAGGAAGCGGCGTGGTGGGTGTACATTCAAACGTGTGTGTGCGTATTCAGTAGGGAGTGGTTCTCAGATGCAGCTTTTCTGCCATGCCTAGGTTCTGCAGTGTCCAGACCTGTCTGACTGTATCCCAAAATCGTACTGCTCCTTTGTGCCATTTGACAGTGGAACGATATTACTGGAGCACTGTGTAAGGCCTCTTGGAGGGGAGCCAGCGACTGTTTTTAGACTGTAGCCCACACACACGGACCTCCAATGACTTCCTCTCCCCCCAATCAGGATGTGACATCAAAGTTCTGACTTCCATTTATTCACAAATACCTGGGCCAATAGTAAAACACTGTGGCCCAATTATCATTACCCTTACTACATTATAATATTGTCATTTAACAGATGCTCCTATCCAGAAGGTTACAATTTTTATCTTATCCATTTATACAGCCAGGTACAGTCCCTTGCGAAAGTATTCACCCCCCTTGGCATTCTTCCTATTTTGTTGCCTTACAACCTGGAATTAAAATGGATTTATTGGGGGTTAGTATCATTTGATTTACACAACATGCCTACCACTTTGAAGATGCAAAATGTTTTTTTATTGTGAAACTTCGTAGAGCCACCTTTTGCAGCAATTAGAGCTGCAAATCTCTTGGGGAATGTCTCTATAAGCTTGGCACATCTAACCACTGGGGTTTTTGCCCATTCTTCAAGGCAAAACTGCTCCATCTACTTCAGGTTGGATGTGTTCCGCTGGTGTACTGCAATCTTTAAGTCATACCACAGATTCTGAATTGGATTGAGGTCTGGGCTTTGACTGGGCCATTCCAAGACATTTGAATGTTTCCCCTTAAACCACTCAAGTGTTACTTTAGCAGTATGCTAAGGGTCATTGTCCTGCTGGAAGGTGAACCTCTGTCCCAGTCTAAAATCTCTGGAAGACTGAAACAGGTTTTCCTCAAGAATTTGCCTGTATTTAGCACCATCCATCATTCCTTCAATTCTGACCAGTTTCCCAGTCCCTGCTGATGAAAAACATCCCCACAGCATGATTCTGCCACCACCATGCTTCAGGTGTTGGGTTTGCGCCAGACATAGCGCTTTCCTTGATGGCCAAAAAGTTCAATTTTAGTCTTCCATATGTTTGGGGAGTCTCCCACATGCCTTTTGGTGAACTCCAAATGTGTTTTCTTATTTTTTTCTTTAAGCAATGGCTTTTTTTCTGGCCACTTCCATAAAGCCCAGCTCTGTGGAGTGTACAGCTTAAAGTGGTCCTATGGACAGATACTCCAATCTCCACTGTGGAGCTTTCTAGCTCCTTCAGGGTTATCTTTGGTCTCTTTGTTGCCTCTCTGATTAATGCCCTCCTTGCCTGGTCCGTGAGTTTTGGTGGGCGGCCCTCTCTTGGCAGGTTTGTTGTGGTGGCATATTCTTTCCATTTTGTAATGACTGATTTAATGGTGCTCCGTGGGGTGTTCAAAGTTTGGGATTTTTTTTTATAACCCAATCCTGATCTGTACTTCTCCACAACTTTGGCCCTGACTTGTTTGGAGAGCTCTTTGGTCTTTGTGGTGCCACTTGCTTGGTGGTGCCCCTTGCTTAGTGGTGTTGCAGACTCTGGGGCCTTTCAGAACAGGTGTATATACACTGAGATACACAGGTCATGTGACACTTAGATTGCACAGAGGTGGACTTTAACTAATTATGTGACTTCTGAAGGTAATTGTTAGGGGCTTCATAGCAAAGGGGGTGAATACATATACACACACCACTTTTCAGTTTTTTTATTTTTTAGAATTTTTTAAAGTTTTTTTTTCTTCATTTCACTTCACCAATTTGGACTATTTTGTGTAGGTCCATTACATAAAATCCAAATAAAAATCCGTTTAAATTACAGGTTATAATGCAAAAAAATAGGAAAAACGCCAAGGGAGGTGAATACTTCTGCAAGGCACTGTATTTAGTGAGGCAATTCAGGGTTAAATAGGGTGCAACAGCAGTGCCCCAGCAGGGACCAGCAACCTTTCGGTTATGAAACCTGCTCCTTACCACCATGCCACACAGCCATCTTATTAAGCCAACACTCTCACATAAGGATGCTCACGGTGTATTAAATGCAGTTAAGCATCATCTCCTGCTCTCCGTGTGGATATCTGTGCACTGGTCTGTGCATGCCTGGGTTCACAGCGTGGTATGAACAATACACCAAAGGGAGCTGAGTGCAGCTCTGCTCTGTGAGGAAGTCACCACAGTGGAGTTCTTCATCTACTTCACATACATACACACGATGTGATCCGAACTGGAAATCATGGTAATTAAACCAGCTGTATGTCTTGTATGCATTAGACAACAGTGGAGTGTCACATTTTGATTTCCTCTGATTGGCTAATCAGTGCCTGCCAATCATACAGCTGTTGCTGGCTGATTCAAACTGAAAGAATGTTTAATTTTGCAGTGCTTGGGGTTATAATATGTCCTTTTTTAATGGAATTATATTAACTCTTATTAAGCTGTGTAATTAAGGCACCTTCAGTGGTCCCATGAGAAAATATAACCACAACAAACATAATTACTGGCCATTTTGAATGATCATTTTTGGACTATTTCACTAAAGCCCTTTGCCTTGAGGTTCACTCAAATAATTTCTTTTCTTCCACTTTCTTTGGAAAAAAGTGACTGGTAAGTGACTGATCACTTTTCAGGCCTGTGGGTGTTAACGGCCTGGCTCAATAGAGGTGTTCCAATCTGAAAAAACCCTTCTGCACTATGAGCTCAGCACTGCATTACAGGGCTTTAGATCTTGGGGGAGCAGCACACCGAATCTGTTATTTTAATTGTAGCCATTTGGAAATCTGTAATATGTTGTTTGTCTCATTTTTTTGGCAAGCTCTTGAGTAACAACCTTGGTTGCTAAGTGGCTAATGCCAGCTACGTTTCAAATGCCAGTTCAAAACGCAAGGCCTATCTTTTTTTTTTTTCAGACTCTGACTCGGATTTCAGATGCCAAGCTGGCACACTAGGGTCTTTTTTCCTTGCATTTAAGGTGAATGCACTGAACTCATAACTTCGTAAGTGTCACTGAAATAAACTAATTTCGCCATATTCATGTTAAATCAAACCAGCCTCTCTCAAAATGTCCAAACACAATAGCCTTGTTAATACACTGCAAGAATGAATTATGAGCCCAGGAGAGTTAACTGTGGAGCTTAAATGAACCCATATGCTGCCTGGATGTGACATGTTTGTTTAGGCTCTCAGATTTCAAGGTCACCATGGAAACCCTCTCTATCCCACGCCGCTTAATCTTCCTGTTATAATAAACTTGACATGATTCAGGTCCCCTCCCTCTAATGAAGTTTAGCTATGCTGAATATGTATTGCAATCATGGAAACCTGGCTTATGAACTTACTGAGAGCAGCTGAGCTCTTGGGCCAACGTTTGTAAAATGCTCTGCACATTCATAAATATGAAAGGAACTGAGCCATGAGTGAAGAACTCCCCGTTTCTTTTCCAGCGGTCTGTTCTGTAAATTGGTTGTAATGTGTTCTGCACTCTCTTTTTCCTGGAAAAAGTGGATGCAGGGCGTTAGTCTGGGTTACCACTGCATGTGCAGGCTTCTGCTGTAGATAGTCACTGAAACAAACAGTGGGAGTAATTACTGAACCAATTTCAGTTTCTTCCCCCAGTTCTGTGATGTGAAGACTGCCGGGAAGCATTCTGGACCGTGTACAGAGACCACATCTACCTGCATCTGCATACCTCCGCTTGTGTATAATTCGTTCAGCCTCCATAAACACATGATTCACCCAAGTATAAACCAAGCATCGTGACTCGCATAGTTTCCTTGTTTAAACTCAAAGACGTTCAGCTCCTGCTCCGCTGTTTCGGGAAGCTTCGGTCCGGAGTTTGTGCTGGCCTGAGAGTCCTTTGCCATTTCCCAGAAAGCCACCCTCAGAGGCAGGGCCACGAGATCCCACACAGTCACGTTACCTTTACATCAGTGTGAGGTTTCAGCCAGAGCAGCACAACAACCAGCAAAAACAACAGCACTGTTTCAATTTTTTAATTTGACAATAAAACTCTTTAAAAGTAATAAGGCAAGCATTTTTCCCCTAATCAGTAAATAAGGCACATTTTGGAATGCCATTTTATGGACAATTCACAACAGAGGGTCCAATTGTTTTCACACTCCCAATTTCTCTGTGCGTTGCCCATTACTGTAACAGCATTACAGTCATTTTAGTCAAAGTAAGTATGTTACAGAAGTGAAACCACTAAAACAATGGTGTCTCATTCATCACAAAGCACTACACATTATTCAGTCTACCTTACATTCAGTAAAGCACCGAACCTCAGTATAACAATATATTAGACAGTATACACTCGTATAAAATATAAGGCATAGAAGTTAGTAGTTTGCTGTACACTATGACAAAAATATGTTGCCATCTACATGAACGAACTAAAATTTAACACGTCTACACTGAATGAAAAAAAGTTCTTCCTCTCAAATTCATTCACAAAATACATGTGCATGCAAACTACCAGAACTGTATGTTTTCACATACTCTAACAGCGTGTATTTTTTTTCTGAACTTTGCATAAAACATTAAAACCCACACTAGTTCCATAACATTGTTGCTTTAGTAGTATTGCATACTAAAACTCACAGTTTGTTTTCCTTGAATTCAGTGAATGTAAATCCGTAAAACATTAGAAATGTTGGTTCTGTGTTTTAACACAACAATATTATTGCATTTCAATTCCTGTCTTCTTACACTTTAAAAACACCAACATCAGAATATTTCTGTTAGTTAATAAGGTTCATAATAATTGTAATACTGGTTCAAAAGGATAGCACACTTCAAAATACACGTAAATGAACTCTGATTAGCATATTAGTTAAAGCACTTGGAAATAATAAAGGATAAGTTCAATACTGATAATATTTTCATCTACGAAACAAAAATGGCTTATATGAGAGAAAGGTTTAATTGTGTACCAACCTATTCATACAATAAGCTATGCAGCCATCAATATGTTCTTCTTAGTGTAGTTTTGTTGCATATTTTATACAGAGAAAGTATTGTAAAAAAAAAAAAAATTCCTTCCATAAATATCTTCTGTAGGACACATCCTCAGATTATTATAAAACATTAAAGAAAAACTCCCATCTTTGTTTGTGTGTCAACAATAGGCCCTTTTCACAAAAAACATGTTTAATATTGCAATATATCATTTAAAAATGACTACTATACTTTGAAAATGATGGCCATCTAAAATATACATAAAATACTTAGATTGCAAGAATCTAAGAGTTCCACTATTAGCTATTATTTCTCTAAAATTTTTAACATCTGGAAAGGTTACCAAAATACACATATGGTTCATAGAAAAAAGATGCATTCTGAAAAATAACTGTAAAAGTCAAGTACATGTGTCTTGAGCCTCTATATAGTTCTTACATGAGTGTTGATTATTATATTACTGCTGTGCTCCCACTGGCTGTTGCTTTCCCCTTACAGGTCAAAGGCCATAGGCTTGCTAAAGAGCTACTCCTCTAGACAGTATCAATGGATCACAGACTGGTGCTTTATAACCACCAGTCACCCTATCCATGTCTTTAAAGGTGTTTAAAGGTTCTGTCCAAGGTTCCTGCTTCATGTTAGTTCTAGCAGCCAGGTTTTCTGAATGAACCAAGAACGGCCCTAAGAGTAACAGGAGACACCTAGATGATGATTTCATAAACTGCCTCCAGGTTTTTGCACCGACGAGACGCCAAGGCATGGAGTCAGCATGAAGAAATACAAATCTACCTATGCCAGTATGAGAATCAAAATGTCAAGGTGGAAAAGCCTCACAAACAAAGATGAGTATAGTGGATACTGAGAGTGAGAGTGAACTGAGAGTGATACAAATGCTGACATATAACATGCCTTCCCTGCAGGAAAACAGCCATTGCTTCCACAGTCATATAAATGTGTAAATATATGATTTTGATCCCACCACAGCATATGGGAAGAGGAACTCAGAGATTTTGTAGTCAATCAACAGTGAAACGTGAAAAAAAGTGGACTCCCGTAAACCAGTAACAATTTATGGTTATTTTAGATTAATATTCTGGTTATTAACACTTGTCCCAAGCCTCTCCTGTTAAAGGGAGAGATATATTTGAACAATGGCAAGTGCAACTGGCTGTTGATTACACACAGTCACAAACCTTGCAGATAAATTATGGAACTTTGTCCCACCCTTTCACTTGTCTGCCCCCCTTCCTTGGCAGTTATGCCTTTAATATGCAATACGTAATTTTCTGGGACCTGTTCCTAACAACAACTACTCCACCTCCTTCAGACGTTGGAGTGTTCACAACAGATACATT
Source organism: Megalops atlanticus (assembly GCA_019176425.1). Classification (NCBI taxonomy): domain Eukaryota; kingdom Metazoa; phylum Chordata; class Actinopteri; order Elopiformes; family Megalopidae; genus Megalops; species Megalops atlanticus. The sequence continues at coordinate 1,545,606 of CM032890.1, read as the reverse complement.
TAAATTATTGTATAAGCGCTCCTTGCACAAATCAGCTCACACAAAAAAAACCCTTAAGATACCAAAATAACAGAAAATTCAGTCCCTCTGAAGTTTTTGCTACATGGATGGCTCACTAAAGTTGAATGTCAAAAGTGCAAGACCTTGCATTTGTTTCGACTCCACATCTCTCACTGTTCACCAGTGGACCGAAAACAGACACACAGCCCAATATTAAGATCTTTGTGAGTTTGTCCCTTATTCGTTTAGCCACAACTATCATTGATATCTGAATTTTTTTCACCAAGCCTAGGCTTCAGATAGCATTTCCTTGCTGATTCTATCACAGTGCTCATGTGACTACTTTGCCAGTTGGAAATTCTTTGTTCCTGCTGCCAAGTCAACCAATAAGAATGAAAGAAAGCATTAGCCAGTTTAAGGACTCTGTAGTAGCAGTGTAATTGTAACTGAATTGTCTCTACATATATGCATCATTGTGAATGTCATGTTATTGTCAGTTACTGCCTGGGCATGAGTCTGAATGGGTGTGAATGCCAAACAGGTTCCTCACAGTGACAGACCAGCCTTTAAAAAAACACTCTGAGCTAAGCTTCATCATTCCACAACTTTTACATGCAATTACAAATTATTTACATTTAGCTTTGTTTTTTTGCCAAACATATTTTGTAATTGTGCTCTACCGATAATTGAATATTTTAAAAAACTAAACACACTATCTGAAAAAAGTAGTATGTTAAATTAATGACCCTTTACACACATTCTAAAATGAAATTCACATATGCTGTCTAGCCATAATGATGAATATGAGACTGAGACGTGAGAGGTATATCTCTCCCACAATGCATCATGGGACTCCTTGAGTCCCTGCCAGACTAATTTTCCTAAATTATTTGTCTGTGAATTGTCACAAAATAACGTATCATACCTATAAAAGAAATTCACTCTGAGTGAAGTTTATTGGTTAAACCCTCTGCTTAGTATCAGCAAATTCCTTTTTTAGCCCTGTAGTTATTAAATTCATCCCATTATTTTTTGTTGCCAAAAACAGACTCAGGGGTCTGTAGTCTATCATACATAAGTTTTGAAAGTCAAGTTTTGTGAGTTTTTGGAAAATATGTGAGAATGGTACAAGAAAACACATTTCATTTAGGATGCACTTTCAACTGAATTGTGGGAAAAAACTATGTTAGAGAAATCTTTGTTTTAGTAAACAGAAAGTGTAAATATACATTAATGAATGATTTTCCATTTATCCTATAAGACATTTTGTAAGCTGATAAAGTTCAAGGTCTTCTGCCCTACTCTACAATGTTTCTATCCGATGGTTCATAAATAAAAACATTTCATCTTGATCCATCAGCATAACCTCCATATCTCCTCCTATCAAAAAAAAAACATGCAAATTTTCCACTTTCTTTCTTTTTACACAGTGAACATTATCCCTTCAACTAACCTCCTGTTTTCCCTGCAGCTCTCCTTCTTACCTGTTGTGAAACATGTTTTATGTTAAATCCCTTAAATCTCTTTCCCAAACACTTTTAACAAGATTGCTCTCTCCCTTCATTACAGAGGAGGCTCGTCCATTGAGGAAAGGGAGGACCATCCTCCCTAAAATTTCGGAGAAAAATAAACTTCCAAGAGAAAAATACATACACGTAAATTTAACAGATTATTCTGTTAAAATATTGATAATATTACTATTTTAACACTTCAAAGTCACAAAAATCGTCTCCCCGTGTCAAAATACCCACAGCACCCCCATACCGCAGTTGAAAATTACTGTACGGAGGTCCGACCTCCCCAAGCCTCACATTGATGTCCATTATAAACGTTTGTGAAGTTAATGAAGTTCATTAATAAAGTTGCCTCCAGGTAACCAATCTATCTTTATTGACAGTGGCGTGAGAAGTAGGCAAATGTGTAGAAAAAGTGAGTTACAAAACACTAGATTATTTTACATTATTTTCTATTATCTGATTACTTGCTCTTAGAAAAGCATTGTTATCTGGAACCATCTGACAGGCAGTATTTTTTAAAACGTAATCGTTATTACTATTATAGCTTGTGGAAAGAAATAACATTGTTTTTATAGTTTTACATACACCACTCTAATCCAAATCAAATGCAGTAAGAGCAGTTTAAAAGAGATAAAAAATGACATACTGAATTAAAACAGCCAATATTATAAAGGAGTATTTTTAAGGACTAGGTACTTTACAGTTTACAGTACAAAATTCTGCATACCTGATCATTTTGTATTTTGACAGCGTACTAGACCTGAGTTAAAAAATAAACTGAGATACAGATATCTACAAGGCAAAGCCATTTTAAAGCACTGTAAAAATACATGCGGGAAAAATGGATCAGGGTTTCACGAGCTGATGGGACTGTTCTTCCATGGAAATAAAGTTAAATCAGACACTGAAAACTATGTGTGAAGACATAGGGCACAGAGTTATTGGTAAAAGGCGACTGGGGGACCGTTGTTGACCCTGTCTTGAGGCAGGCATGTAAGCATAAACGTCCTCTCTTTCCCCTACTTTGAAATGGAAAGATGTAGAGATGGGTCAAATTCATTTTGATCTGAAATTGTGTTGTTTTTTGTTTGTTTTTGTCAACTCAAGTGGTAAAGACTTGTCTTTGATATCCCGTTGTTATCTTGTTATGGTATTGCACTGTAGCCTTTAACACAATTATTAAGATTTTTCATGAACTTCTGTCTTTATATCAGTTTCTATAAATGGACTCCATCATGTATGTCTACGTCTACTTAATATATAGAAAGACACTTAAAAAGCAAAAGATTGTAACAATATGTGAAAGCTAAAATGAGCTATTCTAGTTGAATCTACAGTAGTATCTAAAGAATTCTGAAAAAAGCTACATGAGTTACATGTTTGTATGACCCAGTTAAAATTCTTTTGAATTACACAGTAAAAAATAAAAAACAAAAACAAACTAACCTACAACCAAAATGTGCTGCTCTCCAGTAATAAATATGTCACCAAAATACAAGCTGGGGAGGAAGTCCCCATTCTCCCTCAGTTAATTCACAGTTAATTCAATGTGCTGATAACCCAATTAACAGCGCAAGGCAAGTAGGCCTCATTAAATTGTCAAAAACAAACATTATAATGCTCAACACAACTATGCGTTTCACTCGGCAGGCAACAACTAGGAAAGAGCTCTGTAAACAAACAGCCAACACATACTGCTGCAGGGCAATTCATTACAATTGACAAGGACAGCAATACTGTGGAGACACTGCTATCATTAAGAAACTTTTGGTTAGACACATACACAGGTAAACGTTACAAGGCATCAATTAGCCCTGTTAGCATTAAGAATATTTACACAGAAAATTTGGCTGGGTCTTGCTTGGTGAAGAGCACTTGGCGGACGGAGAAAAGGCACGGGGTGGTTTCAGCATGGTGCTGGGCCGATGCCGGGGCCCGGGGTTACTGCACGCGCCGGCAGTAGTAGCCCAGGACCTTGCACTTCTCACACAGGTGCTGGGGGTGCTCCTTGCTCTGGTCTGAGACGTCGAGGCCGTCTGGCTTCTCCAGAGGCCGCTGGGCCATGGGGGGGGGGGGATGAAGAGAAACTGCATCAACACGCTGGAGGTCATAAGGTCAAAGCATCTTCCACAGGTCTTCTGGGGCCACCATATCTCCAACGCACAGTGTATATACAAGTGTTACACTGTCACATATTACTCATTGTCAGACAGCAAATCCAGCTGCATATTTATATAATTATACAGCAACTGAGATAGAATATCTGAAAAGTTAGGATAGATTTGCCGCATGTGTGTGTCCACACACGTATGTAACATTAAACATTAAATTAAACAATATTTAATGTTTAACAAGAGTTAAACATTAAATATTGATTTTTTGTACAATACCAGTCAAAGATTTGGACACACTTGCTTAAGATAATGGGAAACATGCATTCAAAGACATTTTGATCTAAAGACTTACCCTTAAATGCTTTAAATTTGTTTCTTAGACAAATATAAACAGTGACATTGATGCCTATGTATGAATTAAAAAAAAAAACACTTTAATTAAAAAATGTGGCTACTTTGAAGAATCTATAGTATAAGAGAGTTTTCATTTGTTTAACACTTTTTTGGTCAATGGTTATCTGTCAATTCCTGATTCTCTAAGCTAAACAAGTATATAATCAGGTTGTTAATGAAAGTTAATGCTATTCTGCTATTGAGAAGTTGAGAGTAACATGTACAGTACCTGTCAAAAGTTTGGACACACCTGTCTTTATTTTTACTATATACCACATTTTAGAACAATAGTAAAGACATCAAAACTATGAAATAACACAAATGGAATTATGCAGTGACCAAAAAAGTCAAACAAAAAATCTTTTCTTATATCTAAACTTATCTTATATTTTAGATTCTTAAAAGTAGCCAATATATATTTTTTAATTAAAATGTTTTGGAAAATAAATTCATACACATGCATCATGTGTCTAAGAAACAAATTTCAATCATTTAAGCATAGGTCTTTGGATCAAAATGTCTTTGAATGCATGTTTCCCCTTATGTTAACCAGGTGTGTCCAAACTTTTGACTGGTACTGTACATACAGTGTTTGTCCATGTTATGTGTACTGAATGAGAGTAATATATTATTGTGTTTTTCCCTTCTGCAGCCAGCAAGGCCTTTGGTTCATTGCCTCAGTATTTTGTTTGTATTGCATATATTTAGTTGTCAGATTTAAAAAAAAACAGTTTTTGAGAGTCACTACATACTGCATTTTCCTTTGGCTCATCAGGCGTTCCTACCTGGGGTAAATGCTTATAGTGTTACCCCCTTACACTTTCTTATAACCCAATTACAGTGCTGCAGTCCCTGAGATAAAAAGCCTAACTCGAGTATAACAGCAAGGGCTCGTCTAGTGATTAAACCCTGGAGCCTCCTGTTTAGTGTCTACAGCTCACACTCATCTTTTTGCACCTATGGTTTTTAAATCGTCTCATTTTCTCAGTCACCCTCGCTGAAAAAATTTTGACCAACCTTTATCAAATCCTCGCATCCACATATTTGGCTCCTTTAAACATTTTCCTGACAGAGATTTGTCTTAACTTGAGTGATGGCAATAAAAATGTACACACAAAGATTTATTTCCCCAGAATTGAGGAGAGAGGGGGGGCCAGGAAAAAAGCATGAGGAAACTGGGATTATCTGTCGGTGCCAGTGGTGTTTGGATGGCTATCATAAACAGTGCCACTGCAATGAGCTGTTTTCCCTCCTGTTGTCAATGGAGCACTTTTTTTTGTCAATGGAGCACTTTTTTTCCTCTGCTGTTATTGTTTCTAGAGTGTTTCAGACCTATTTCATGAACATTAAAAACAGGGTAACCATGGGCCAGCAAAAAGAGACAATGAGGCTCTTGACTGGAGCACTTCCTGAAAGACCCTTAGTCCCCTGAAAATAGCATGCACACATGGGAAACCTCAATCGCCTATACATTCTAAAAAGTAAAAAATACTTAATAAACTTAATTAACCCTTTGCGCGTGTACGGTCACACTGGTGTGATTAGCCTTTTTGCACATACAGTGATTAGAACACTAGACTGGAAAAATTCTAGCTAACATTAGCTTTAAGGAAACAGTGATTTAACATTAAAAAGTATAGCAAATACGGCAGTGAAAACTATGAGAAGCTTATTAATGCTAATGAAAACATAACAAACCATGTAATGTAACTTGGCACCATAGCATAAAAATTGTCATGTACGAAAGGATTAAGTATAGAGGGGGGCTGACAGGCAAGATGGGCCTTCTGGGGTTAGAAATGAATATGAATGCTAAATGATGACATAGAATATGTGTGGGCTATGTTCTCCTTTTATACCTCCCTCAGAATTTGTGCTTAAAAAAGCGAACACTGCAGTGTATACAATTACAGGTGAAACTATAGTCTTTATAATCATTATAGTTAAAGTCTGAGATTTCTACCTTCCTGGATTTCATAGTGAGCTTTAACAATGTAATAATGTAAGCTTCAGTAATGTCAGATTCAACTGAAGGGCTAATCCTGTGTCAAAAGAGCAATTTAAGGGATAATTTGGGAATAAAACCAACACAGGACAGAAAATGTAGCACTAATTCAGATTTCAAAGCAATTTCTTAAGTCCTAAACTCTGTTTGCCTAAAAAACAGAATTTTAATGGTTTAATGCACTTGAGTCTTTACCAGCAAGCTTGTACCTTGTCTGGTCAACTATTGAAACTTGGTCATTCAGCACTTCTATTATTGTGACTCCTTATATGGCTTTTGCTTGTGTTCTACTCTGCCTCACTTGTAAGTCGCCTCTGGATAAAAGCGTCTGCAAAATGAATAAATGTGAATGCAATGTAAATGTAATTCTGTGAAGCAGTTCTGCTTTGAAAAGGCCTCTGCTTCAGGGCTCTGCTCCACATAGGCCCTGTTCACACCTGGCATTAACATGCGTCTTGGGTGATCCAATCACAAGTGGACATTTCTAAGTACGTCCGTTCACACCTGGCATTAGAATGCATCTCCACATGCTTCTCGAGTGACCACTTGTGATCGGATCTCACTTCCCCGCTCTATGCAAATAAACACATACATCATTTCCATTTGCAAAGACCAAATGCGTTGTTTTAAACCCTTTCGCACATAACTTATTTTTGTGCTATGTAGCGCACGTGTTATGTTACATGGTTCGTTATGTTTTCATTAGAGTTATTAAGCTTCTCATAGTTTTCAGTTAGCATTTGCTATATTTTTAACGTTAAATCGCTGTTTCCTCAAAGCTAAAATCAGCTAGAATGTTTTCAATCTAGTGTTATAATCGCACCGGTTTTAGCATACGCGCTAAATGGCTAATCACACCGGTGTGACCGTACATGCAAAAGGGCAGGAGGCAGCAGTGCACTTACGCAGAGGACATCGGTTGAGTAGGTCGGTCCTTCAGTGTGGCCCAAAATTAGACACTGCTGGGGTGAAATATGTTAATTGGGTGACGCTGCAAGTGTGAAGAATTCTGTCTGCAAGAGTGCAGCCGGGTGCTTCATTCAAGGCATTAAGGGCCACACTCTTCCTACATGCCAGCGTCACACAGTTGGTGGTTCAGAGGGAAAATTACTGCTCACACTCTTGAACTCCACTGCATCTGTAAAAGCACTCCTTCACCGTCAGTAATGTGTTGGCTTAGCCTGATTTCATCGCCAGAAAGCCTCAGCTGGACACTGTGTGGCCTAAATGGTGTTGACGCAAAGGGGGGGTCCTGCCCATAGATGCAACCACCCCACTCAACTCTAGGCAAAAGGTACTGTTGGCCCTCTGATCTAAAGACCCAGCTCCCTTGCTGAAAAGGAGCCTCGTCTCGATCCCAGGGGGCAATGGTGATGTCCATTAGTGGACTCACATGGTGAAATCTGCTACTCTCTCTCCCTCTGGACACATGTAGGCAAACAGGCAGTTGTCACAGAGACTTACACACATCTATTGGCCTTCTACTCACATGCATAAAAACTCAATGTAAACTCAATATAACACTGTCCCTTTGGCAGTAGTGGTATAGTACAGGGAACATTTAAAATAAGCCTAAGCCATCCACAACAAGTGCCAAAAAAGGTGTTTATGTGAGTCCTCATATCAGTCAATGTGCATGAAAAGCAATTGACTTTTGTTGTCTATTCCAACCAAGTGAGTCACTGTAGAACTTTCCAGAACTGTAGTTCTGACTACTTTTAATGGCCCTTCAAAACTGGCTTTCAGACTTCGGAAGAATATAAATTGTAATGTTACGCAGATGTGTCCCTCAAAAGGAAACATTCCAGAGATGGAAGGCTCTTCTTGGGATGGTCACAGGAGTGAAAAACAAGCTCTGAGTTGACTCATGGCCAGTGTGGTTTCAGCTCACTTTCTGCTCACTTAACCACTTGTGCTTAACTTCAGGGTTCCTACACATTTTCCATTTCAAAAGTCCATACTTTTCCAGACTCAAATTTCCAGACTTCTTTTTTTTCAGACCATATTTGCCATCTGAGTACAAATAGCTAGATGTTTATTATAGAAATAAGTGGTTTTAAAATCCAAATAATTGGACGATGTTCCACTGGCAAACATCTCCGCCCAAAGAGGAAGTAAATTAACCAGTACTACCTATACTTTAATTATTTTCCCTGAACCTAATGAATAATATTTTTTAGTCTCTTTTATAAATAAGAACCGAAAATGAGTTGAAAAAAGTTAAATAATTTAATTTTCATGGCGTCTGTGCAGCCTTGTTTATTCACTGTGTCCATGGAAACGATAATGAACGCAGCTGTATGGTTTCCTTACGCAGAAAAGGTAGTCCATTTACTTTTCTTATAACTACATCGCTGCATAACTCATAAATGTTCAGACAAGCTTAATATTTGGTTATTTGTGATGCTAGGTACCGTGTACATGCAATTCAAAGATATTGCCGCATCAAACTAATTTGGTCGCAGATGTCCGGATTTGGTACAGTTATAAGGCACTTGGGGCAGAGCTGTTTTGCAGGCTGTGACATACAGGTGTAGAGGCAGCTCTGGGTAGGAGTGTGCGTTCAGTCGCACGCCATACTTCTTGCCTTGCTTTCCACGACCTCAAACTCGCTCTGGCCCGCGCTCTCTCACACAGTGGTAAACATTTTGGCTGCACTGGCTGCCTGCTCCAAACGCCATGAAAAACACTCTGCTTGTATGATCAATTTATTTTTATATTTATTTTTTAGAAATTCTGAATTTTATATTCTAGAAAACAGAATAGGGGCAATAGTCTGGAAACACAAATATTTTTGCATACTCTCTTTTCTTTTTTTCCATACTTATCCAGACCTGGAAATTACTGAAATCAAATTCCATACTTTTCCATACTTCTCCATACTGCGTAGGAACCCTGTAACTTTCAAGGGAGGATTCAAGGAAAGGAAGAGTCACCTGAGCTCAGGCTTGGCACTCATATTTGGTATAACTGCAAACAGAACATCCCACAATTGTCCTGACATGGTTATCAGCGTGACCCTTGACCTATAATATGTAGGCACAATAAGTTAAAGCTATTAGTAATGTAAAACCAACTTCTTCCATTTTTTGTCTGGCACCCAATTATTAAAGAACAGCTGTGGGGTATTTCCAGAAACACTTAATGAGTAATGTAAAGGTATTTGTTGGAAAATTGAAGTTTTATGTGTGACAGATAAATTGAATCTTGCAAGGAGCAGCTAGCAAATTTGCTGGTCCATCTTCTAATAGAGATAATTCTAATGGAATCTATCTTGATATAATTGTCACATATCCCCTAATGTCAAACCGAAACTGTGGGGTGTCTTCACATTACCACATTTTTCCAGAAACCAGAGCTGATTTTCTGTAAAAGACAAAGTTTACTTTGGAACTTTTTTCTGAGGTTAAAATGCATAATTTCAGAGCAACTGAAACCACTGTTTTGAGTTAGGGGAGGTTCAGCCCTGCAAAATGCCTGCCTGCACCTAAACAACCACAGCACTCACTAATGCAGCCACACTGGGCAGTCCATCTCTGGATCTGATTAACGTTGGCAAAACGACTCCTTTGTCTTCAAAACCAAATGAAAACTGTTTGTCAAATATGCTCATTTTTACACAACTGCTTTTCTGTTGCTAGCAAACAGAGCTGTCTGTTTCTTATAATGAAATCTCTTAAATCCTAGCATACAGTATACTGTATCTTCATAGCATGGGTTTAATTGAGCAAGACTAGGAATCAAAAGACATTAGAACTGTGAATTACAATTGACAGTGATTGCAGCTTGCTGTTGAACAAAGAAAGGATAAAAACTATAAAATAATCCCATGTGCCTGTCATTTATAGCTGTCCCAAAACTATTAATTGTGGTCTGAACAAGCAAAGATTGAAGTACCCTTGAATACATGGTTTCCATACAAACTCTCCTCAATGTAAGCTTTTTCCAGTTTTCTGTATTGTGTAAACATGACTTCATGTGTTGTACAGTTCTGATTATCACATTGCATCACAAGAGGCCAGTCTGGCTGCTTGATCAAGTTCTGTCAGAAACAACAAGAAACATTTTCAAGGGAAACACTGCTTAACTGTGAAGATCTACAACAGCCAAAAAAGGGTCTTCATTGTGACTTTATGACATGGACTGACAATGATTGACAGAACTGATGGATAGACAGGAGCTATGATTGTGTCACATTATTGGTTCAAATCTAAACCACTTACCATCATTTTTGCTGAATGCTAATGCTAATTTTGCTAATGCTTATTTGCTGCTGTTGTCTGTTGTATTCTCATTGGTTACATGCATCTCACCAGAGAGCATAAATTGCATGTTAAAGTGTCCAAATTCCTGTTTTGCAATTAAAAAAGCCCTTCTAGACCTATTTCATGAACATCAATGTTATTTCCAACTGAATAACAGATAATAACCCCCGTGTTATGGTACTTAAGAAACAAAAATACATATTCGGAGAATGGACTTTGAGCCTGTATAAGCAAGAGCATGTTCAGTTGTCCTCGACGATTGCTTTTTATTTTGAACTCCAAGCATCTGGCAGCCAGGAGTGGGTTATTCATTGACACAAAGCTGAGCTGGAAAGGGCACCGTGATTAGCCACCCTGCTCACAGTGTTCCTGATGGGACAGATGCTGGATGTTTGCCATCTCCCACATGGAACGCTCAACAGACCAGAAGCACAGACACAGGCATTTGCTCCAAATTCACTGCACACAAGCCTGTGCACCCTCTGTGCAGCAGGTTATTGTGCGGGTGGAGGATAAGGGGGGATTATAGGGGGGTACCTGCTTGTGGGGGTAGACGTTGATATGGCATTTGATACATTCTTGGCCCATGTTGGCCCAGGAGTTCCCACTCATCCACTTCCTCTTGCATTTGGGACACTTGTACTCTCCAAAACACCTCTTCTTCCCTTGGTATGGGGTCAGTCCTTCACCTTTTGGCCGGGCCTGGAAACAAAGGGCAACAACAGATAGATTACATTACAGTTGCTTAGCAGCTGCTATCACACAAGGCAAGTCATTTTCTAATGTGTTATCCATTTATACAGCTGGATATTTACTGAAGTAATTCAGGATAACAGTTTAGCCCGTAGGTACAGGAGTGACCCCACGTGGGAACCAAACCAGCCACCCTCAGCTAACAAGGCCTGCTCCCACTACCCACTGTTATTATTACAATGTGTTATATAAAGTAATTTCAGAGGAAGCGAGATCTCCAAGTATCCTGTCACAGAGAGCTGTGAGAGCTATGAGTCACCTTGACACCTTTATGCAGATGTTTACTTTTTTCAAGGTTTGGGAACTGGTTCAAGACTGATTTGAGAATGTGCATGAATAAGTTTAAAGATACATTATATTTTTGGTGGACCACTTCTTTTCTCTGTACTAGTTAAGAGGAAAAGACAAGAAGAAGGAGCATGAGCTCCTAAAAATGCATTTTCCTAATATCACATTTAGTCATTAATATGTCTGTTAGCACATAAATGGAATGACCAACCAAGTTCAAGACAGTTCAATCAAGTTGAAGCTGCACTCAGTCACATGTGATCTCCTTCGATTGCTGTTTTGGGATCCATTCTTCAAAGACATTCTAGGAAATGAACATCCCATCCCTGAGCACTGAAAGGGAGGGAGGACTCTCCAGCACAAACAAAAGCATGGCCACTATGAGGCTAAACGACTCGATGCGACATTCCACCAAAACAAACAACATTAGCAAACTTTACTAAACCCTGTCACCTTTAATCATCAAGTCTACATTTCAAATATAAATAAGAGCTGAAAGAAAAGAAAACCATAAAATCCATAGTGAAAACATGCACTGTGTTCTCTCCGACAGCCCTTCCGAGATCACGGCCGCCCGGGCACAATCCAAGGCATCAAAGCCCCATTTTGTTCTTTTTTTCCAAACAGATTGTTTTCCTTTGCAGCAGAGAGCATTCACTCTAATACTGAGCCTTGCGTGGTGGGGGGAATGTATAGCGCAATCCCCCAGTATGAGTAATGCATACCCTAATTGTCTGCATCTGTGCCGATCCCGGCTTGGTTTGTGTCACCGGCAGCACACCAAGTGCGATGGGTCAGAATGACTCAATGGCTGCAGACAGGAAATCTCTCTGGTAGAGGGAGCAGGTGGAAGCTGACACCCCTGGCTCTGGCCTTACTCCTCATCCATATCTACCAGTGAGGGTTGACGTAAAACATCAGTGACAGCCTTTCTCCACTTCTCGCTCTGCAGGGGAGTATGGTCCACGAGTGGAGTGTGGACAAGACCACAAGTCTTTATGAATCAAACAGCTTTATGCTCACAAACAGATCAATGTGGACAGACTTCATGCAATGGATTGTACAGTAATGACACCCATACACATATAATGAACCCCTAGTGCTCTAACTACACACTGCATGTTTCAGCTCAAAGCTCTGCTTTGCAAGTCTTTTGATTGATTTATATGACGTGGTTACTGACAGAATATTCTGGCTTCACCCATTATGGGGTTTGTAAAGTCTCTTTCTCTCACCAGTAGAGTTTGCTATCCCAGTTTTAAGATACAATCATGGAATTAGCAGAAAACTGCCTGTTCTGCCCTACATGTTCCATTTTGTTGTTTAATCATCTGTAGAAAGTGTAATACCACAGCCAATCACTAAGTGGTAACATATAGAAACGTGTGCATTAGAATTAGTTGTAGGCAGAGCCATGTAGAGAGTCGTGTCAACAGAAGTTCAAAATGCTTGATCGTCACGTCATTCACGTAGACTTCAGATAGTTCCAGGAAGTTCTTGGCGGGCAATTTGAATGCGTAAATACAGAGAGACAGAACTGCGATTTAGTAGTCAATAAATGCAATGATTTACAATATTTATATAGCACACCGACATGTATGTGGTTACATCAATATGTTTTTTTTAAAAAGTAAAATTCAATACTATTTGAGGATTAGTGTGAACACCTAGTGTTGCCTGCCTTGTTGACATATTTTAGGCTAATGTTACCTTGGTTAAAGAGTGTGATGCTGTTGTTTATTGCTTTGTGTTTTATTATTATGTTCCCAAACTTGTATGTTAGTCAAGAACAATCATATCCTAATGTTTATTGATATATTTAGAGGGAAGGGAAGGGAAGGAATGTTTCAAAATTCAGATCAGATTAATTTGCGAAATTTGCTTAATTCATGGTGGTTTCAGTATTCCCATGGGAACTGAGTAATCTTAATGATTTAATGACTAATGTAATCTTTATGACTTTCAGATAGGACAGAAGGAGACCGACAGGTGAGACCTGAGGTGACTGTCAATGATTGTCATGAATTCATAAAATAAATCTCTAATAAACTCAGAAACACGAATAGCATGTCAAGCAGTTTGTCTGTGCCCTTTCCTCCGTGTTGTCTCCACCATGGTTTGCTGTGCTGCATGGGGATGCTCCAATCGCTCGGAGAAAGGAGTACGGACGTACGGTTTCCCCACCAACACGGAGAGGAGGAAAAAAATGGTTGGCTCAAGTCAGCAGGAGCAACCTTACTATCACTAAAGATTACAACAACAAAAAATATGTGAGGTAATCATATTCAAACACTGCATTTGCACTTTTTCACAAAGACCACACCATTGGGAAGCAAAAATCACGTTTAGAAGCCTTCTTCTCTAATTCCACAACGTTGGATGAAATGGCATTAAGAGAACGGAATTTACAATTAATAGGCTGTTCGTGGTTAATGTTATGTGTTGCTAACTTTATGCAGTATCCTAGCCTAATCTGTTATCTGTTAACGTTCCCTAAATCTACTAATTTAGTGGGGGATAATCCACTAATATGCTTTAATGCACATGTTAATTTGATTCAGATGTGCTGATAACATAAAATCTGATTCTTTAAACGTCTTACCCTTTAAAAGTGCATCACAATAATCGGTCTATTCTGCTGCAGCTCTACTGCACTGCTAGTATGTGCTGCTAACTTCCGGGAACTACTGAGAGGCTCCACGATCCGCCATTGCTGTAAAAAAAAAAAAAAAAAAGGTCCACTGGAGAGACCGGAGTTGACGCGACTCTCTCTACGGGGAAAACCAGGAAGTAGTTTTATTCCTTCTTTTTAAGTTGTAAACAAAGGTGCAACGGTAGTGAATTGCCTCTCTTTCATCACAATTAATTCTCCTGCTGTAGCCCTCAGAAAGCAATGGTTGTAAGTGCATTTTTGTTTGCATGTTTAACATTCTATTTCGACGTAATTGATTGTTATTAGAGTGGTGTTTTTTTACCGTTCATTAGCATGTTGCTAATTCGTATTGTTTTATATTAGGAATTCTTTAGCTACTGTGTGATTTGCTATCAGTAGGCTATTTACTTAGAACACTCGTGTGAAGAGAATGAACAAATGTAAATTTCATTCATACTCACCTGATTAGATTAGTTTTAAGTCTAATTATGGTCATTTCTTTTTTCTTATACAGTTTTACACTTTCAATTCATTCATGTTCATCTGCTTCATTTGCTTCCAATGTGTTTTGGAAACCTCATTAAAGGAGCAAGGAGGCTCACTTCCTGACTCATGACTAGAGTTTGGCTTGCTGTTTATCAACGCTCAACACTAGAGACAGTTAAACACGTAGAGAGTACACTACCAAAGACAAACTTCACTGGCATCAATGTTAATTAAAGCTGTGATTAGAGTTGCTACAATCTCTAGTGTAACTTCTGAGTTATAAGAAGCTTTGAGTTATGAGACTGGCTTATCTTCAAAAGAAAAAGGGTACCAAGAATATTTGTGTTAATAAAATGTAGTAATGATTAAATAAGCAATGTATGAAATGCATGTAAATGTAATTTAAAGATTCCATTACAGAAGGTTTATGAAACATTTGATTAACTTGTAAAAAAAATGCAACCATCACTGATTACAAGCTCATAAGAAGACAGTTGGCAGTTTGTAGCGAAGGGAGAGAGCAGTCACCCCACCCGGCCTCAAACCCAACTGCAACGCCAAAGAGCCAGGCTCGGTGGTATGGCAGTCAGAGCGCATACTCAACCATAGTGACAGCACTCTCTCACACTGCCCTCCCCTTCGAGAAGTGCGCCGATGCGCTTCACACACAGAGGCGTCTCTCGCGCATTCCCCCACCGTACCTCTCCCTTCCCAGGGTGCCACACTCACTCGTGCTTCACCCATCTCTGGGGTCCCTCACACCGTGCTTCACCCATCGCTGGGGTCCCTCACACCAGGGTCAACCTAACCTGGGGGTCCCTCATATGGCTCACACACTGGGCATGCCTCCGATGGCCTCGCAGCCAGCCATACCACTTCTGACACCATATGTAGCAAAGGGAGACAGAAGTCACCCCACCCGACCTCAAACCCGGGTCTATGGGGTACCAAACTGCAGCTTTGACCGCAACACCAAAGAGCCTGGCTCGTTGGTATGGCAGTCAGAGCACATACTCAACCATAGTGACAGCACTCTGTCACACAGTTGTGTGTGTTTTTTTTTCCAAATTGAAGGTTGTTGAGCTGTTGGCCCATATTTTTTTCCATATTTTTTTGTAATGCAATTACTGCTCACTGCATCTAGATGTGTGTGAAATCTGATTTTTATTGCCTTACGTTATCAGCCCTGCCGTACATGGCTGCCAAACAAATTTTTCATACATGATCATAACTTCTTGTGGCATTCGGTCCCTTCATGTTTGGTGCATGTGCCCGGGATTTGTTCTAGTTGTCTTGCCTCTTGGTCACTGGCCATTCACAACATGGCTGTCATTCAACATTTTTGCTTGATGCATTCTCTGGGCACTCACTCACACTTGAAACATGTCTTGGGAGTGGTCGCTAGTTGTGAAAGCTACATTCAGTTTATTATTTCACTCTCATGCGTAACTCCACCTGAATACGAAGAATAGAAATGAAGTGGTTCTGAACGTATCAAGAGCATATGACACACACTGAAGTAAAAATGCTATTAACTTGCAAAGAAGTTGACATGTTTAACATTATAGAGAAAAGAATCACTGAGGGGAATGGGTTGTTGGTAGTCGCTGGCATTACATGAACAGGGAGAAAACAGCACTGAGGCAGAGGTCTGAAAGGGTACGTTTTTAGGAAACAAAGGGGTTATAAGACAACGTGTTCCCAGTGTGGCCAGGCACTTAATTCATTATAACAATGATGGTACAACTTGTGAAAACCTGTTTTAACTGCAACATCTTAAAAAACAACACAAACAATCCATGTTTTTGGTAGTCAGTTTTTAAAACCAGACCAGTCTCTGGAATTAAAGTACGCTGTCATTTTCAATTGAAACTTAACTGTGAACACTGAGCATGAACGAGCTGATGCTGACCTCTGTGGAGAGCATATGCTTAATTCTTTCACAGAAGGAACCCCACATTTTGTAAAACCCCTACGTTTTGTGAAATGGAGGCACACGTCCCCAAGGGTGAGTCCAACACTTCGGAGCATCACACAAACAAGCCTGTCCTTTTTGTCAGCTGGAACCTGAGAAGCATGGAATTCCGAATCCTGCTGCTCTACTCTGAAATGAGTCATTCAAAAGGACTGGTTGTGGGGAAGCTAACTGATGCTTCTCCACTGTCCCTTCATTCCTAAAGTAAAAGCAGGGAGATCGCTACGCATAGCGAGTGTGCTCAGGCGTACGATGGGCGCCTCACTAGTTGCTAGCCGGTTTCCTACAGCACAGTAGTTCGTTACCGTATAATGCGGTTCCGAACGATTTACAGGTTTGAATTACTGTCCATTAAACATCTTTTAAGCTATCTGTATCATATTCCTTTACAATACTTATGTTTTGTTTAGTTAGTTTTGCAATTTAATTAGTTACCACATACATTGGTTGTGTTCTCCCGCCCTCTCCCTCTCTCTCACTCTCACTCTCTCTCTCTCGTGCGCGGTCTCGGTGCATGGATGAAGCCAGCTGCTCAGGAAGGAGGTGGTCAGAGGAAGCGCGTGCCCTGACTACGTCCCTTTTCTGAGATTTCGCCGTAGATCTCGCGCGAACTTTGGGGGAAAGTCCATCGTAGGAGTGGAGGGGGGAGGAAGGGATATTGGTAGTTTTGTTATATTATTATGTGTAATGTTTGTTTTATTGTTATTTTGTTATGGTTGTTATTTTGAATATAATATTACTTTTTTGTTTTGTTAAGCTGTTATTGGAATTTAATTTATTAAGTTTCCCAAAGACAGGTTCACAAAGACTCCCCTGTTCAGTGGGGGCTGGTTTATATATAGCAAGCATACAGCACAAAATGGGAGAGGTTAGCTGCTGTCTGCGCAGGACAGCATGCTGCAGCTGGGTGCAGCTGGTTAATTTGAGTGATTTTAAGTTATTATTAACTTGTTTTTTTGTTTTTTTTTTTCTATTGGAATTTTTTGTTTTTTTTTTTTTTTGGTCTGCACTCCATGTAGGAGGAATACTGGTGGCTGCCATATTTTCTACAGTAAAAATAAAAATCTTTCCATGGGAATTATTGCTGAGCTTCCAATAGCCACTTAGTGTCATCCTGGAGACTCGGGTTGCTGCCTAGGTCTCACACTCGTGTTGGACAGAAAAAAAATCTCTTCTGATTCCCGCAAGATCATTGAGCCAGGACTCCTACCCAGAATGCACTGGAAGCTGTGCTGTGCACCAACTGCCTTCCCACCACTGAGTTTGCTCTCCTTGTAAGATTCCAAATGAAACTTACCCTTAAAACATACCGCTTACTGTAGACTGTGCAAAGATAATGATACAAAACTTTTTTATATTCAATCTTTTTTAAATAAAGTACAAAATAAAGTACAAAAAAACATTTTTTACTTCCTAACAATCTATAATCATGCATTTGTATTTTTACGAAGTTTTCTATTACCTTAAATCAGATCCTTAAGACTGTCTGCTTTAAAAGCTACAACAGATGCTATTTTGGTTAAAGCTGCTTCCTAATTAAACCAAAATGATCTGAACAATGGAATGGAAGTATGAGAAATGATGGGAACATACAGTATAGGGGAACTGGTACACTAGGTGCCATCAACTGAACGTCATAGAATTATAGACAATCACAAATGGCCTTAATAATGTAACTAATGTTTTTCTGATAATGTAGAAACATTTTATTTTTTGTATTGCTAATGTTTCAATGACAGTTCAAACATTTATACCCCACCCTCTCAACCACACCTGATTAAGCCCAGGACCAGTATATTGATGGATCAGCTCATATGTTGCCGTTTGAAATTATTGTTATTACTTACATTAGCAGCTTTTGTCATCATCTCCTCACCTTAATCTAAAGCTCTTGTATTACTTTGCCTTGAGAGACGTGCTGATTTTTAGATGAGCTGCAGTAAAAAAAATAAATAACTACCCTCTAACTTCAAAGCTATAATGTTTTTCCTTTAATGTCTTCTGATCTGAAAAGAGAATACTGCAGTTACACCATTCTAAAGAGCTGACCCATGCAATGAACACAGTTATGCAAATGTTTAAACAAGAGCAGGCTGGGCATGTGAAGTGTGATTAGATTATGGGTTTACCCCACTGCATACACTGAAATACTCCGAAACAAAGGCACCCACTTTGGTTCATTACATTACATTACAATATTGGCATTTAGCAGACACTCTTATCCAGAGCGATTTGCATAGGTTGCAATTTTTTTTTTACATGTTATCCATTTATACAGCTGGGTATTTACTGAGGCTATTCTGGGTTAAGCACCTTGTCCAAGGGTACAACAGCAGTACTGCAGCAGGGAATCAAACCGGCAACCTTTCAGTTACAAGTCTTGCTCCTTACCACTAGGCTACACTGCTGCCACTGAACTAAATGCTCATTTCAAACACCCATTTAACTTAATCCAAACTGAAAGAACATAAGTGACACAACTGATTCTGTTTGACACCTGTCAGACTACCACTCACTGGCCAAAGCAATCAGTATTATCCAATCCAGTTTGCGAGGTATTATTTGCCCAGTCACTTCAAATTTGGTCAAGTGTAGAATCAAAGTTTATTTCTGTATCGTAACCAGCCACCCACTGACTTTGTTTTATGAGACCACAAGTCACTTCCAGGAAAGAAGTGTGCTTTCCAAGCATTCATCAATACTTTTGATTCTGTGAAAGATTCAGCTGGTCAACTATATGTAAAGCCTTAAATTGTGTTTTTATTTCAGTTTTTACATTCAGGAATTGTACACAGTGACAAAAACAGACCTGAAACTGGACCAAACTAAACGTGTGTTGAGACTGCTATGAAATTGTAGGATCTTCAGGGGTAACTGGTCCAAAGGTTAGCATGACACATCCTGTGACTGTAAATCTTGTTTTTTTGGGAGGCAAAGGGGGAACGAAGGAGTTTGAATGCAAGCTGCGTCCCCCTCCCTCCAGCTGTGTTCCCTAAGGGCAGTGCTTGGGGAGGCCTGGCCCTTCCAGATCTACCAATGAGCAGAGCTCCCTCCGACAGGAGGAATACCACAGTGACTCGATCATCGCTCCCAGCTGCAGTGGCCTTACAATCAGACCATAAAGGACTGGGGGGGTGAGAGGGGTGGAGGAAATCAGAACCAGATGAACTCAATACTGGTATAACACAAGAATACACTAACCCAATCATAAAACCACCAATCTGCTTTGAATTAAGTTATAGGTTAGTAAGGACTGTTAAATGGACTGGCTAAACCAATGAACTAAAGCCACATAAATGACACACAAGAGCTGCTAACAGTAGGACAGTGCCAGTCTCCAGGGAATTCCAGTGTTTCCCAAGTTCTGCATATCCCCATATCAACACAGGAAGCCTAGCCTATGCACATAAAACCCAATTCCAAAGCAACACAGTCCATCCCCGTTCTCATTTCATTTGCTTATCATACACTGTTACCCAGGGTAGCTCTAGCATACATAAAGTTGTAGTTGTATATTTATATTCTATACATTCAGACAGGTTGAAACTTGGTGAAGTCATTCAGGTCACCTAAATCAAAGGTATGACAGTGCTGTGCCACAATGTCACCCTCCTCTCCTGCTGTAGGTGAAGGGCTGAGAGAGGTTAGAGTGGATGGGACTCTGCCTTCTTGTCCAGTCCTTTTCAGTCCAGATATTACACCCTGGTGCACAACACCGAGCCAAGCAACACTTAGCTTCCTGTTAGAGGGAACCACTGTTACTCCACAGATAGACACACATAAAGGCATAAACACACACACAAAGGCACAAACACACCAGATGCCATTCGGTAGCAGAGCGCAGTGGTTGGGGGGGAACATAGGGTTGCAGCAGGGAGTTCAGGTAGGTAGGTGTTTTGTTGGCCGCACTGTATGCAAGCATCAAGGCCTCGAACGTGATACAGGCAGCCACAGGGAGCCAGTGGAGCGAGACCAAGAGAGGTGTAATGTGAGCTCTTTTTGGTTGGTTGAAAACCAGATGTGCAGCCACATTCTGTATCAACTGCAGAGCCTTAATAATGCATGCAGGTCGGCCAGCCAAGAGAGCATTGCAGTAGCCCAGTCTTGAGATGACCAAAGCCTGGACAAGGAAATTTTGGTAACTGTAGTTACATGTGATCTGTAGAATAATGGCATCTTCATGTCTAAATGACAAAATTTAAATGTGAAGATTTGTGCTGTATATCAACAATGGTGGAAAACAAGAATTCTCAATTTAAAACACAGAATTTGCTGAAAAGGCATGACAGTGAAAATTATCTCTGATGGAGACAGCATGTGTCCAGTTCTGGTTCCAGATCTAACATTTTCGTTGTGTTATAATTGTTGAGTGGCCATGTAGCTGCACAATTCAATAGCATTTTTAGTTTCTTTTAACTGTGCATTTAAATTTGTAATGTTTTCTCCTTCCCAGATGCACAGCCATGAAGGTGGTGAAAACATTCAAAGGAAAATATGTCAAACTTGCCAAATAACTCCAACAGTGGTTTTCTGACACCGGGAACACGCAGTACAATTTCTGAAAATTGTGAAGGAGAGAAATGTAAGTCCATCTGTCAGGTTACCGTTTGGCTTAGGAGAAATCACCATCAGGAAACAGGCTGTATAGCTTCAGTTTTCACGTTTCATCCCATCCCATCAAACTTTATTTGTTACAGATTTTTTACAATGGAAACTGTCACAAAGTGCTGAACATGGACCATAGTGGATTTTCCAAAGGAGAATCAAAAAACAAAATTCATGGCCAGTTGGGGAAAAATGGAAAATTATTCCCTGACTCCTGGAAAATAGTGGAAATGTTAACAGAGGGATAACATGATAAAGGCATCAATTCCTGTGTATGGGCAGTGTGGCAGACAGGGGAATGCCATAATTGGTAGTAGATAGCAGTTTAGACATGAGGAAAATGTAGTTTGTGTCCCTGGCTGAAGAATATTAGCATGCTTAATTAGCTTCGTTAACTTGCTCAGAGCTTAAGCGCACAAAGTCATTTCAGGACATCTAAAATCACAGCCTTTTCCACCATGTTCCCCAGATACTTCTTTCTTTGAGCTTTCAATACACTGCATTACATTATTGTTGTTTAGCAGACATTCTTGTCCACAGCACCTTACAGTTTTATCCATTTATACACCTGGATATTTACTGAGACAACTGTGGGTTAAGTACATTGCCCAGTGGTACAACAGTAGTGCCCTAACAGGGAATCAAACCAGCAACTTTTTGTTTACAAGCCCTGTGTCAGGACTGCGGCTTTTTAGCCTGGTTTGTTTTTTTTGTTTTCCTTGTCTATGTGTTTTTATTTTTCCCTGTGTTCCAGCCCTGCCCTGCTCTCCGCCCTGTCTCTGCCCACCCTATTACCTGACCGGCTCCACCTGCCTGCCGGCACACCTGCATCCCATCTCCTTATTAGCCTTACCCTATATATTCCCCGTTTGTTTCTTGTCTTGTCGCGAGTTCGTCTCAGTTATTCTGTTTCGTTACGAGCGTTTTTCCCTGTTCTGCCTGCCTACCTGTTTTACTGATTTTTGCCTGTTCACTTGACTTCGCCTTTGGATCTGTTTTCGGTTTTGTTTGCTGTGTTTTACTGGATTGTGACCTTGCCTATTTTTGACCTTGATTCCTGGACTGCGTTTTTGGCTTCATTAAACTTGTTTTTGCAACCTGCATTCCTGTCTGCACCGAGTCCCTGCCTGAGCTCTGACAGTACGAACTCGCCAGAATGGACTCGGCAGACAGTAGCCAGCTGCGATCGGTGTTGGACCGACAGGGAGCCCTCCTCGGCCAACATCAGAACCAGCTCGAGTAGATTGGCAGGACCCTGGAGAGCTTCGCGGTAAGCCTGAACAACCTCTCCGCTCAACTGCAGCAGCTCCAGCTCGCACAAGACGCCCCAGCAGACCCCCCTGCACCTGCTCCACAGCCTCTTGCCCCCCAGCCCGGAACCTGCCGGTCCTTTTTGTCCCAGTGCTCTTTGGTGTTTGAGCTCCAGCCGTCGACCTTCCCCACTGATCGGGCAAGGATCGCCTACATCATCACCCTGTTGACCGGACGTACCAGGGAATGGGGAACGGCAGTGTGGGATGCTCGTTCGCCTGTGTGTTCCTCCTACGCCACCTTCTGCGAGGAGATGAAGCGAGTGTTCGATCGCTCCAAACACGGTTATGAGGCTGCGTGGGAGATGCTGCAGACCCGTCAGCGAGGGGCTTTGGTCTCTGATTACGCCATTGACTTCCAGACCCTTGCTGCAACCAGTGGCTGGATTCAGGCCCTTTATGATGCGTGATGCGTTATGATGCTTTTCCGCTGCAAGAAAGACTGCCCCGACCTACCTCCAGGACCTCATCCTGCCCTACGCACCCGCTCGTCAACTCCGCTCTGCTACATCCGGACGCCTCGCTCCACCCACCAATAGTACGAAAGGCCCACGCTCCTCACAACGACGCTTCTCCATCATCGCCCCCCAGTGGTGGAATGAACTCCCCACCCCCCTAAGAACAACTCCATCAATCCAACCCTTCAGACGTGCACTGAAGACACACCTCTTCAGACTCTACCTGGACTGATACCTCCCTCTTCGACCTTGTAACTTTGATGTTGTGAATCTGACTCCTGCCTTGTACTTGTTGCTCACTTGTCTAGGTAGTATAGCGGTACTCCATTTTTCTTTCTGTAATTGTATTTGAGATGCAATCCTAGTTCAGATTAGTTGGCTCGCGTCACTGACCTTGCGCTCAGCTTCAGCACTATTTGCATTATATGACCTTTACACATCTTGCTCTTGTGCCTGTTGTTTGCTCACTATTTGCACTTTTGTACGTCGCTTTGGATAAAAGCGTCTGCCAAATGAATAAATGTAAATGTAAATGTAAATGCGTTCCTCCATGGGCTGTCTGGGGAGATCAAGGATGAGCTCATCACCCGGGACCTGCCTGCTGATTTCGACGCCTTAGTTGACCTCGCCATCCGCGTTGACCACTGCCTGTCCGTTCGTCGGAGGGAACGAGCAGAGTCCCGGAGACCAGTGGAGTTCCGAAGGCCCTCCACGCCCCCTGCGGCAACGCCCTCAGCCCCTGCTGCCCAAGGTCTGTCGACAGAACCGATGCAGATCGACCGCGCGCATCTGTCTCCAGCTGAGTGCCAGAGATGGATTCAGACCCGATCCTACCTGTACTGCGGCAACCCTGGGCACTGCGTCGTCAACTGCCCGTTAAAAGCCAGCGCTCACCCGTAGCCGGGGAGATACAGGTGAGCGCAACCCCTCTGTCTGACTCCCCAGTTACTCGCTCGCCTGCCTCTCTCCTTGTGAATGGTCAACCACAGGTGGTAGCGGTCCTTATTGACTCCGGAGCAGACGGCAACTTCATTGACGCTGTCCTTGTCCAGCAGCTCGGGTTGCCTCGATCCCGCTCCAGACTCCCCTTGAAGCTGTTGCCATCACCGGGAAGCCCCTTGTCAGGATCACCCACGTCACACCCCCACTGAGTCTACTGCTGTCCGGCAACTACCGCGAGGACATCGTACTTCACATCATTGAGGCGCCACAAGCACCGCTGGTACTGGGACACCCCTGGCTCTGCAAGCACAACCCCTGGATAAACTGGGTGGAGAATAAGGTACTGGAGTGGAGCTCCTTCTGCGCATCTCACTGCCTCAAAGATGCTCCGGTTCCTGTCTCTTCTGTTCCTGTGACTGCAGAGGAGTTTCCCGACCTGTCTGGGGTGCCCCCCAAGTACCTGGACCTGAAGGGGGTGTTTAGAAAATCCCGCGCCGCCTCCTTGCATCCTCACCGGCCCTACGACTGCGCCATCGATCTCCTGCCTGGCACCACTCCGCCCCGGGGCCGCCTGTATTCCCTGTTGCCACCAGAGACGGAGGCCACGAATAAGTATATCCGGGAGTCGCTGGCTGCCGGCATCATTCGCCCTTCGTCATCGCCTGCCGGAGCAGGTTTCTTCTTCGTGGGCAAGAAGGACGGTGGACTCCGCCCCTGCATCGATTACTGGGGACTGAACAACATCACAGTGAAGAACCACTACCCCCTTCCTCTGATGTCCGTTGCGTTTGAGTCCCTGCAGGGTGCGAAGATTTTTACGAAGCTCGACCTCCGCAACGCTTATCACCTGGTCCGCATCAGAGAGGGGGACGAGTGGAAGACCGCATTCAACACACCGACGGGGCATTATGAATATCTGGTTATGCCCTTCGGTTTAACTAATGCCCCGTCCGTCTTCCAGGCCCTGGTCAACGATGTTCTCCGTGACATGCTTGGCCGGTTCATGTTCGTGTACCTCGATGACATTCTCATCTTCTCCCGGTCACCTGCTGAACACTCACGCCATGTCTGCCAAGTGCTGCAGAGGCTGCTCGAGAACCACCTATTCATCAAGGCGGAGAAGTGCGAATTTCATCGGGACTCTGTTTCCTTTTTGGGGTGTGTTGTCTCTGCTGAGGGGATTTGGATGGATCGACACAAGGTCCAGGCGGTTGAGGAGTGGCCACCACCATCTTCCTGTCGTGAGCTCCAGAGGTTCCTGGGTTTTGCAAATTTTTACTGGCGGTTTATCCGCAACTACAGCTCTTTCGCTGCTCCGCTCACCTCTCTGACTTCCCCTGCCAGAAGCTTCTCCTGGGACCCGGCCGCCACGGAAGCATTCCAGGAACTCAAGAGGCGTTTCACCACCGCGCCTGTGCTCATCCAGCCTGATCCAGCCCGGCAGTTCGTGGTGGAAGTGGATGCCTCTGAGGTGTGCGTGGGGGCCGTGCTCTCTCAAATGTCTGAGCAGGACAACAAGCTTCACCCCTGCGCCTTCTTTTCCCGCCGGCTTTCTGCATCCGAGCATAATTACGACATCGGTGATCAGGAACTGCTGGCGGTGAAGTTGGCGCTGGAGGAGTGGAGGCACTGGCTGGAGGGGGCTAGTGTCCCGTTTCTGGTGTGGACAGACCACAAAAACCTGGAGTACCTCCGCACTGCTAAATGCCTTAACCCCCGTCAGGCTCGCTGGTCTCTGTTCTTTGCCAGGTTCAACTTTGTCCTCTCCTACCACCCAGGTTCCAAGAATGGCAAGCCTGATGCCCTCTCCCGTCAATCCTCCTCACCCGAGGAGGCGCCAGAGCCCAGCACCATATTGCCCGCTTGCTGCTTGCTAGCTGCGGCATCATGGGATATTGAGTCCCTGGTGCGCTCATCCCAGCGGGGCGAGGCTGGTCCCAGTGCATGTCCTGTTAACCGTCTGTTTGTTCCCAAGTCTGTTCATCCCCAGGTTCTGCGGTGGGGATACTCCTCCAGGCTGGTCTGCTACAAGGGGTTAGATGCACCGCTGTCCTCATCGAGCAATGCTTCTGGTGGCCCACTATGGAGGAGGATGTACGCAGCTTCGTCTCCGCTTGCTCGGTCTGTGCGCAGAACAAGCCCTCCAATCACCCTCCTGCAGGGTTGCTGTGTCCTCTGCCGGTGCCCAAGAGACCCTGGTCCCACGTTGCCTTGGACTTCGTCACTGGTCTGCCCCCATCTGACGGTAACACCGTCATTCTCACAGTGGTTGATCGGTTCTCTAAGTCCGTGCACTTCGTAGCACTACCGAAGCTGCTCACAGCCAAAGAGACTGCCGAGCTAATGATCAACCATGTGTTCAGGCTGCACGGGTTGCCAGTTGATGTGGTGTCAGATAGGGGGTTCCAATTCACTTCACACTTCTGGAGGGCATTCTGTAAGTTGTTGGGGGCATCTGTGAGTCTGTCCTCAGGCTTCCACCCGCAGACCAACGGCCAGACTGAGCGGGCTAACCAGCAATTGGAAACAGTGCTGCGTTGCCTTGCCTCTCAAGACCCCAGCTCCTGCCTTGGGTGGAGTACTCGATCAACTCCCTGCCATCCTCTTCCACCGGCATGTCCCCGTTCCAGTGCTGCCTCGGCTACCAGCCCCCGCTGGTCCCGCGGCTCAGGAGGAGGAGGTTGGCGTCCTTTCAGCAGAGGCGTTCATTCGCCGCTGTCGGTGGATCTGGAGACGCACCCAGACCGTGCTTCTGCGTGCTTCTGCCCGGATCAAGCGGGCAGCCGACTGGCATAGGTCCAAGGCTCCCCGATACGTCCAGGGGCAGCGGGTGTGGCTGTCCACATGCGACCTTCCCCTCTGAGTGGAGTCCCGCACGATGGCTCCATGTTTCATCGATCCCTTCCCCATTGCCAAGGTGGTCAGTCCCGCTGCAGTCCGGCTCAAACTGCTGCCCTCTCTCCACCGTATTCACCCGACATTCCACGTCTCCCGGGTCAAGCCCGTGATCAGCAGCTCACTCTGCCCGGCTCCGCGGGCTCCTCCGCCTCCCCACCTGATTGGCGGATCCGAGGCTTACACTGTACGTCGCCTGCTGGAAGTTCGACGTCGGGGCCGTGGATTCCAGTGCTTGGTGGACTGGGAGGGTTATGGTCCGGAGGAACGGTGCTGGGTCCCGGCCCGTGACATCCTCGACCCGTCCCTCATCACGGACTTCCGTTGGCGGCATCCTGGGCTGCCTGCCAGGACGCCCGGTGGCGTCCGTGGGGGGTACTGTCAGGACTGCGGCTTCTTAGCCTGGTTTGTTTTTTTTTGTTTTCCTTGTCCATGTGTTTTTGTTTTTTCCTGTGTTCCAGCCCTGCCCTGCTCTCCGCCCTGTCTCCGCCCACCCTATTACCTGACCGGCTCCACCTGCCTGCCGGCACACCTGCATCCCATCTCCTTATTAGCCTTACCCTATATATTCCCCGTTTGTTTCTTGTCTCGTCGCGAGTTCGTCTCAGTTATTCTGTTTCTTTACGTGCGTTTTTCCCTGTTCTGCCTGCCTACCTGTTTTACTGATTTTTGCCTGTTCACTTGACTTCACCTTTGGATCTGTTTTCAGTTTTGTTTGCTGTGTTTTACTGGATTGTGACCTTGCCTGTTTTTGACCTTGATTCCTGGACTGTGTTTTTGGCTTCATTAAACTCGTTTTTGCAACCTGCGTTCCTGTCTGCGCCCGAGTCCCTGCCTGAGCTCTGACACCCTGCTCCTTACTGCTAAATCACACTGCTGCCACATTGTTCTGTCATAGTAGCTAGCTAGATCAGAAGCTACACAGAATGCATCAGTTTAACTACTGTGGTGTTCCTGCCACTCTCTCCATATGCTCCTGATCCAGAAGTTCTGCCCATTTCTGTTTTTCAATTGTCTCCATCTGTCACAGCTGGCCAATGCTCTACACATAAATTACCAGAAGGAGTAAAACTTACAAAAACAATAATTTATTTTAAAAAACACACACAAACACAGCAGAACCAGTCTACAACCACCAGCCCACAAAATGGCTTCCAAAATCTGAGCCCCTCTGTGAGGCCACACATCTGTATATAATAAGCCTAATTAGGGCAGGTGTGACCAGTTAACTGGTTCACAGACAAACAAGACAATTAACAAAACAATTAAACAACTATTAAATAATCAACCAAGATAAACACGAAACCTGTCTCGGCTGTAGTTGATTGATTAAAGCACCTTATGCCACAAGATGGAAAATGGACAACATGAGGATTCTCAATCCACACAGCTGGACATCCAAACAACCAATTTAACAATCAAACAATCAACATTCAACACTTTGTTGGGGTGGGGTGAGGGGCTGCTCCTTCACGCTATCTCTGCTTCTGTCTCCTTACATTTTCTTCACATTTATTTGTACTGCATACTTAAGTTGGATTAACAGTTAGGGGTTTCCTGCATTTTCCACATCAATGCAAGTGTCCAATTGTTTGCTGCTAACAATCACGTCACAACACTAATGCACTGATGAGTGATCTTGATTTCAAGGAGAAGGGGGCCCCCAAGACAGCCCCGGCAGGTGGCTTTCCTTGAAGCTGAAGCACAAGAATATCACTGTCAGCCATCAGCTGTGTCGCTGTGTCTTCATAATGAACCATTTTTAATTGGTTGTTTCTGCAGCCCTCTGATAAAGGCTTGTGCGAGAATTCCAGTCAAGCACTGAAAATAACCCCTCTGTTCTACTGCATATTAATTCCAAGTCAGAACACTAAATGAGGCCAGTGTTCTCAGGCCCTCTGGGTCCTTTCCTTGTGCAGCTGTCTCTTTTTATGCCTGACAGGAATGAAAAGCACAGCAGAAGCTGACTGGGGACACAGGTGTGCTGCTAAATGATGAATTTGGCTTCTTGAAATACTTCTGTCTTTAAACACAATCTACTCAATCAGAGTGGCTAGACAACCTTCACAAATAGAAATCAAGCAGACCTTTTATCTGGATTTGAAGCGAAAGAAATACTTACAAAAACATACCACTTATATTTTCTCCTGCAAGGGAAGGTCTCCATTCAAGAATGAAGACTAAAACAGCCATGACATGACTAAGAAAGAAAAGACCAAATATTTTCCGGACAAAAATAAAGAAATTATGATTCCTGCATCACTTTTACCATTTACAATTAGACAAGGGAGTCACCACTTTTGTAGGACAAGGCAAGACTCACCACCTTGTATACCTCAGATCTGTTAATGCTCCATGCGCAGATTTTCGCTAACAGCTCTGCTGAAAGTTTTGAACAATCGTGCTAATCAGCGACTCCCTGAAACAGTCCTTTGCTGATTAAAAAGGAATCCGTGGGCTGGAGAGTAGCTCTCAAGCTGTGTTTTTCTCAGTGCATTCCTTTTCCACATAATTTCATGCTTTCAGATGTTGTAAAAATGTGTGTGACTGTTTTTTTTTTTTTTTTTTTTTAGCAAAACCTGGCACTTCCCTTGCCAAGAAGTCATTTTTAATCAGTTTTTGAAACATGCTGAAGTCTTAGCCCTACCTGGTTGTTTTTTTCCTCTCTAGGTTATTACAGCGCAAAGATATGTCGTCCAAGTGTTTGAGATAGCCCTGGACTGCTTCCTAGGTCCTGCCGAGCGCCCCAGGAGGCTAGCTGCTGCCTCCACCAGCATCTGGAAACCATCAGTGTAAACAATGGAGGTCTCGGGGCTGGAGCCCCCTCCCCTGCTCCCATGGGATGCTGATCCCGGGATCACGAGAATGGCAAACCCACCGGACACCACGCAGTACTGTGCTGCACACCAACAAACCTGAGCCCTTTCATTGGTCCCTGTTGAGCTTGGCCTGGCTGGCCGCTCTCTGAGAGAAAGGCCCATCACCTGGGAGGGGAGAAACAGGAAGCCAATTGGTATATATAGTCAGAGACACACACTGTGGTCGTGCCATCCTTTTACTGCTGCTGAACGGAGCCTTCTAGGGTAACTAGGTTTTACCCTTCTCCCCTTTGTTTCCTCACAGTTCCTTGTTCAGATCTGTATTTGTCTACCCGTCTTATTGATGTTTACATTAGCCGTCTAGAGATCTGATTTTGTGTAAACCTGAAAACTGGAATCCCACCACCTTATGACCTCTACATGTCAGCCCAGCGACAGCCCCCCACTAGCCAGCAGTGGTGATTCTTAGTGAGTAATTGCTGTTTTTAAGAGTACAAGACGCACTGGGACACACGGGACTGGTGATGCCTTGTGGAGTGCACTCTAAGTGTGATAATCAGGTTAAAGCTGAACTGCAGCCATGCTTCACACAGCAAACGTAACTACCTGTAGCAGGGAAGGTGCAGTGGTAGGGGTCTTTTCAAAAGTATGTGGAATCTGTGTAATATATATGTATATATAATAGTGTAATATTAACCGAAGCATCCATACATACATCACCTGGGTTAAGTAAAACACAGCGTTGAGTTGTTATTTACCGTACCACACACACTCCCATCATGCACTGCTTCCTCTGTGGCCCGCTCTCCTGCCTGGTTCCCCTCAGTGCAATTTCAATGGGAGAACTACAAAACCAGATGTAAACAGTTCGTTGCACAATGGATTAGCGTCAAACCAGATCCCGACCGGACAGTATCAAAAGTTGCATTAAAGACAGACAACACTGATACAATACAAATTAATTGAAAAGTTTGACGTTTAAGAAATTTAATGTAGTTAATTCTATTTATTTATTTATTTTCTACTTTATTCATTGGTTTTATTCCTTATTAGTTTAGTTTGGCCACTCTCTACGAGTTCTAGAAGTTCAACCTATCCGTAATTTTAAGTCGGCTCCATGTGGGTGTTCTTTTCGTTTGTGCAGACAGGATTAAATGTTCATTGCGTGTTCAGTGAAACTGTGCTTTATTATGACAGCAGAGAAAACCACAACGTTATCCGTCAAGTCCTATGTTCAGCTGGACTTTCGTTAACTTTAACTTGCCATCAGGTGAGTTTGAGTCCACAGCCTTTTGGTGATAATTAGCCGAGCAAACACGCAAGCACGCCTGTGGCAAGGAAGGGAGCAGTCTGTTCTGTAGTGTGGTGTAGTGGTAAGGAACACTGCTTCTAATCGCTTTGATTCCCCAGTGGGGCACTGCCATTGTACACTTGGGCAATGTACTTAACTATCCAATTGGTACTAACCAATGTACTTAACTGTTGTGCCAGCTGTATAAACAGATAACATGTAAAAACTAAGCTATGTAAGTTCCTCTGGATAAGAGCATCTGCTAAGCATTTTCAGTGCTGGTACAGTGACGGTAAACTTGGGCAAATGAACTTTGGCAACTGCATTACTGACCCCTTCAACAGTGGCCTCACTGCTGAAGCTTGGAAACATAGTGGGCTGAGGGAATTTGAGATGTACTACAGCACTCTGAACCATGCTGAACCAAGCAGAGGCCACTGCAAGTGAGAGTAAAATAATCCCTGATGGTATGATAAGAAGGGCCCCTCTCTGAAGAAAGAACTTTTTTCCCAATAGCCAGGCCCATTGATACAGAGTATTCAATCAGTTTCTTTTCATCTCCCACACTTGCACAGAATATTGGGACCTTGAGATATCAAAATCTAAATAAAGTCCATAAAAACATGGAGTTGGTGGATAAGGAGAACATGTAGCGATGGGTGGACAGAGAAAGGCTCACCAGTTGCTGTGTCTATGCTGTAAGTGCCGAGATAAACATTCTTATCTGAACAACCGTTGCTAAATATAAACATCAGCATTATTCAATATGAGCGCTAATGCTAACTTACTGAAATCCCATGTGACCACAGAGGCCCTCCAGTAACCTCCACTGACTTGCTGAAGTTTGAAGTATAGGCACAGTAAAACAACTGGCAATCCTCTTAATCCTCCTGTGTGCAATATTCAACCCCCTTTTTCTTAATTTCTTTAATTATAATGACAATTGACCAAAACTATCTGCAGACAAGAGATCTGGGCACAGTTATAATCACATATCTCACAAGCAGCAAGTAATCACACATGCGCAGAGAAATATAATCATTTTATGTTCTCTATCTGAGAAACCCTGAATCCAAAGAAAAACCAGCAAGGAAGATACAGGACTGGGATGTAAATGTTACAGCATGCCCTAAATTCAGTTTCCAACCACAGAAATCTTTCCCTTTCTTATAGCTGAGCAGGACCAGAAACATTCTCATGTGTTATGATAGAAAATGACCAAAGGTGTATTGTTTCCCCCCTCCAATATTCATGCTCATCAGAAACATCTGGCTAATGATGAAGTCTAGATATACATATACTTCATGCAGTGATACGATCACCACATAAAAACTATCCACTCCTAGACATGAGGGGAGACTGTTATCTGTGTTATCTGAGATGGCTTATATATAAAGTCACTCTCTCTCCCCTTCCTCTCCTGGCTCTGTCTGTTTAAGTCGTCTCTGCCTCTGTTAGTGTAAAAACTCAGGACAGCTGTGCAAAATGGAGGCTACACTCACAGCGCTGTGACAGCAGATCAGGTACTAAATACTCTCCTGCGTAAGAGTTATGGAACCAAAGTGACCTGTTTTTACAAAGAGATTCCCTTAGTGATGAGCTGTATGTGTGGTTTGTAAAAAGGGAAAGCAGATCAGAAGTCTAGCGAGGATCCGTGGGCTTGTGCTGATGTCCAAGGAAGCAAAACACAAGCTGTTATTTCCAGGAACCAGTAAAACATCCGCCTGTGAGCCAATCAAAGTCACATGTGATTAGCTATAATTTTTTTCTATATAATTCCACAGCAATGCCATAACTTTCTGTAGACCAAAGGACGGCCAAGGTCCAAGGTCAAATTTTCATACCTAATTTGCATATCTGCAAACATAAAGCGTGCCCTTCATGCAAATATCTTTTGCCATAAGGTTTTGACCATTATGTTAATTTGTCTTGTTGCATCTTTGTTATAAACCATACCCTTGTATTTCATATTGTACAATAGCTGCTGGAAAACCATTTAGCATAAAAATATGTGAATTCAAATTATTAAATACATATGATGTATACATATATCTGACAAGTTTCATCCTTAAAACAAAAAAGTATTTTTGAAATATTTGACATATTCTTCATAAAAATGTTTTAAAAACGTGTTGCCATACATAAAGACTTAGATTTCTGTGCTGACATACTGTGTATCCTGAAGCTAGACTTCAAACCCTCCTCTTCTTTGTTAGCAGTAACAGGTCTACCCCAGGTTTACAGTATGTTCTACGCCTGCAAAACGATGAGGAGCCTACTCTAATGTCTGTTTTGGTTGGCCGAAGAGCATTCGGGGGTGGGGGGGATCTGTAAGCCCAACGTATGGAAGTGCGCAGCCCTGTGGCAAGATGCAGGCCGCAGGCCACCTAATGAGCCATGCAGCTGTGCCCTAGGATTACGTTTCAGGGGGTTGCTGAGTGACGGGGGCAGGTGGGCAGGCTCAAGGGAAAAAATATAGGAACACAAATTCCATGCTTATTTCAGAACACAGGACCTGTACTCAGGTGGGGGGAGGGATTTCACTGTTATCTCAAATTCTGCAGCCAGATGGTGTGTGTGTGTATGTGTGTGTGTCTGTGTGTGTGTGTGTGTGTGTGTGTGTGTGTGTGTCTCTGTGTCTGTGTCTGTGTGGGGGATAGGAAAGGGTGTAATGTGTGTGTGTGTGTGTGTGTATGTGAGTGTGACTGTGTGTTAGTGTATGTTTTCAGGGAGAGTGGTTATAAACTGTAAAATACTGTATTTAAGCAGCTGGGTAAATTCCCCTGGTTTCCTCCAGCAATGTGAGCTACACATTTCCCAGTGATGGCCTTCCCCTCCAGTGCATGTCTACTTAAATAAAAAAGCGTATGGGAGCATGCTCCGACTTCCAAGGGTAACTGGACAAGCAGTAAAAGCTAATATGATGTCAATGTCTCTAAAACCCATGCGAGCTGGATGACAGCTGTCATTCGAAAGGACAGAGGCTGTGTTGTGTCTTTGCCATCATGGACAAAGCAAATCTATTTACATTTCTAACTCTCTCTGACTGAGCTGTCTCCCTCGCTTCCACGCCTGACACCCCCACCCACCACCACCCCCTCTTTGCTCTCTCTCTTTCTCCAGGACATGGTAACCTGAGAGCCCGAATATCAGCTGAGGCCTCTGCCAGAAAGGAAAGAAAGCCATTGGCTGGGCTATGAAAACATTCACATAGACCCCTCCACCGCAAATGCCTTCACAGTTTGCCAATAACCCCGCCCACCAGTGTCTATTATGACATTATTGGAGTGCTCCAGAGGCAGTGCTGACCTTAGGAATTCAGGATGCCTGAATGCCTTGTTACATTTACATTACATTACATCACATGCATTTAGCAGATACTCTTATCCAGAGCAACTTCCAGCACAATAGAAAAATAGAACAAGTGCAACAAGTGCATCCATTCAAGTTAAATGAGCAACAGTGTCAGACCAGACTAACAACACTCAAACCAGTGAGTGTGAGCATAACACCATTCAAGCCCTACCACAAGTTAACTTGTGAAATCTGACTAGGCAATGGAAGCAAAGTATACTGCGATACATCAACATAATACTACATGTAAAATAAGCATCAAATACTAGAAGTAGCAGGTGTTAGGGGGCAGGGACTGAGGTGGAACCAAGATGCAGTCTGACGAGGTGGGTCTTCAGTCTGTGTCAGAAGCTAGCCAGTGATCCCACTGTCCTAACCTCCGTGGGGAGTTTCCACCAATGAGGGACCAGTACAGACAGGGATTGTGTCTGAGAGGAACGACCCCATCAGAAAGGGACAATCAGTTGCCCCATAGTTGCATAGCATAGTGATCTTGACAGAACAGGGTTTGAAGACTGATTGTAAGTATGAGGGGGCTGTCCCATTGTTTCCTGTATGCCAGCACCAAGGTTTTGAACTTGATGCGAATGATAACAGGAAGCCAATGAAGTGAGGTGAGGAGGGGAGTAACTTGACTATGTTTAGGGAGATTGTAGACACTTTACTCCTGAGGTAGTACTCTACATTCATGGATTCGGTGGGAGCAAAGGTTGCTGCTGTAGGCCAGGTTCTACAGGGTGGCCCAGGTGGGTTGGGTGCACCATAAGTATCACCTGGCCCCAGCTAGAATTTCAACCCATGTCAACAATCTCTGGCTGATTAGGCTTCCAAATGGCACTTTGGCCATCTCTGTCTGCCACGTGGCCACACCTAATCACAACAGCTGGAGCTCACCCCCTGCTCCTTTTATTTGTCCATTTAAATGTAAGTGGTACATACTGAGAATAATCACAGTGTGACTGGATTTAAAATAACGCATAACACAATACAACAGTGTAACATGACAGCACTGAGGACAAATACTAAAAGTTATGGGTCTTCAGGAGTCTAACTGAAACCTGAAATTAATCTGAGATTTTCTGGAAAGAAAAAAGTCAAATGAGATTTTGAAAAACAGGGCAAGTGACTACTTGGCCACACAGAGTATAGACCAGCCATAAGGCCTGCACAAGCCGCATTTGTAAATGTTTAGTTTGTTCAGCCAACATTTTCATCAGCTTTTACTGTAAGATAGGACCACCAATGGTGTCATTTGAAGAAACAAAAAACATTTTTCTTTCTTTTGCAAATTGAAAACAATAGAAAAACTAAAAATATGGGATGGGATAAAAAAAAAAGATCTCAGGGCCGAAACTGAAAACAGATGACTGGTTTGACTTTACTTAAGGGGCAGAGTTGGACATACCATTTCTGGCCTTTTCACAGCCTCTCTTATTAGTATTTTGACCCAAACACAATTCAGTACATTCCCCAGACAATATTGTTATGAACCACAAAATTGGTCCTCAAGAGAGAAGACTCTAGCACTCGACTTTTCGCACTATTACATGCTATGGCTAGTGCTTCCCACACCGATACGGGGCTGTCCTGAGAGGAGCAGAAAAATATCCTTTAAAAACAACAATGAAATTATGTTTTTATTTCAGTTATATTTTTCACAAAGGAAGATATGAAATGACCACACAGAGAGAATGGGGGAAAAGTAAAATATTCTATTTTAATCAAAACTTAAATAACACAAAATGTAGAGCATGAAAAGGTATCATTGACTCTGCCAGTTTACATAAAGTCTTACAGGGAGCAACAAACTTCCTTTGCTTTATTC
This sequence comes from Megalops atlanticus, assembly GCA_019176425.1. Taxonomy (NCBI): domain Eukaryota; kingdom Metazoa; phylum Chordata; class Actinopteri; order Elopiformes; family Megalopidae; genus Megalops; species Megalops atlanticus. The sequence goes on along the minus strand of CM032890.1, from coordinate 1,509,658 downwards.
TGGGTTCAAATATTGCTTTGCAGATGTCTCTGAGCAAAGATCTTCCAAGCAAGTAGTTCCAAAGGAGCCAACACAATTCACTTATGTATCTGTTTTTTTCAGTTGGTGTGTCCTCCTCTTTGCTAACATTACTGTCAACATAGCCTATACCCAATAGATTTTTTTATTTCCACATACTGATACTGCGAATCAGTATTTTTCCCCAAGAAGACCTCAACAAGAGGGGCATCAGGACCTGTTTGATTAATGTAACAGGGCAGTTGGAAATGAACACAAGACAATTACCGAGACATCTTTGTGCAATGTCACTGGCCCATGTGGAGAACCAATGGCATGTATGCTTGGATTGGGGGTAGACTGGGGGGAGGGGGTTCCAGCTGAAAGGAACACACAGCAGAGCAGAAGTTAGGTATTCACTTCCCAAGTGAATGCCAAGCTACATATAGCCCTGAGTCTACTCAGTCCTTAGTCCTTAGTTTGACTCTGCATTTGTTTTGGACAGATGATATAGAGGAGGGGGACCTGGTGGCCCTGATGGAAGTGTCTTTGCTGAAACCCCAGTGTTAGGGTTAAACAAATAGCGATTCAAACTGAGGCACAATGCTTGGCGAGAGACTGAATGTCTTGGAATCGCATTGGTCATTGTCCACCCAAAAATGAAAGGAAGCGTCAGTGAACTAATTTTAAAAATCAGTTCCACCTGCTTAGTCCATCAAATCTCACCCCCTCCAGATGTGACTGCAATTTTAAAACCTCAAACACAACACATCCTCAGACAGCTAAGCTGTGCCTGGTACCCAAGCACACTTCACTGAAGATCCATTATCGGATCTTTCAGCTGAACAGAGTGGAGTGAAAGACAATGTTCAGAGATCCACATGGCTGTAGCCCGCCCAGTTCTGAGCACCAGCTAACTTCCTGACCCCTTTGGTCCACGGCAAGAGGGGCAAGGTGAATCCTTTTTAGCAGTACTCTTCTCATCTGACCCCACGTGCCTGCAAACGTTCCCACAATGTCCCACTGGCATCACCCCATTGGCTGCAAACACAGCAAGCTTGTCTTTCGTGCTTTGCACAACTGTCAGCAAAGGCGGTCATGCTATTCAATACCCATGAGTAGCCTCATATGACAGATTATCTTACTGCAGTAATAATGATGGAACTGTTTTAATTGGATGCTGCTGTCTTATCTCATCCTGACATTACATTATGGCAGGTAGACTGGAGTTTCATCATTTTTTGAATCACTGATTTAAACACGTATTTAAAATTATTGAGGTCATTTTTGCATAAAACAGAGCTGTTAATAGCCTCCTTTGTCTACTTTTACGTTAAACCATGTAAGCCAATAACTGTTTGGGACAGCGAGAACACAAAAACAAATACCTTGCCCTTCAAATACAACTTGTTGTCACTGCAAGATCCTTTCTTGCAGTGACAACAAAACTAATAGTTGCAAATCTAATACTGGCTGACATAAAACTGCTGGGTTTCCCATCCCAAATGCAGCACACCACAGCAGATTCATAAATATTTCACTATATTTAGCTATCTGCATGCAGATTGTTCCTGGATTGTTCTGCATAACTCTCCATGCTGAAACAAGCAGTTTAATTACAGTTGCACTCCAATATCTGGACAATTGCTTCATAAAAGCACACTCACCATATGACGCAGACCTCACATTAACCAGCTCTATAATGGGCAAAGGTTCAGACATCAAACCTAAACTTGCTCTGTGTTATAATTAGTGTTATAATTAGCAGCTCCTAAGTGACCTGCTATAACCAAAAAGGGTTACTTTAGTCATGAAATTTGTAGCTGGAGGGAGAGGGGTCTCTCAGGCCTGTTTCTGTGCCCACAGCTCTCTGCATTGTTTCCTGCCTATCAGATTTTGTGTGTGTGTGTGTGTGTGTGGGGGTATTGTTGGAGGGTCTTGTGGCATGATGTCACACAATGTAATCTGTGCTATTGTCATGGTGTCACATCAACAACCTGTCAAAATATGGGTACAACATGGATGATGTTTTCTCATTGGGCAGTCTGCAGAGTGCCATCTTTGCTTCAGTGCAACGCCATGTTTTAAAAATTCTGTGACAGGGCAGGCTTGTAGGTTGAGATAGAAATCTTAACATCACCACATGTAGAGAAGCTGGCCACCACTCCCAGAAATGAGCCAAAAAAGAACCAAAGGTTAAAAGAAACAATAATTTATTCTTAAAGCCAAGCAACAAAACAAAGGAAATCAACCTATACAAACCACCAGCAGGGACAAAATGAGCCTTCCCCTATTCTGCAGCCACACCTGCATTTAATCTGCCTTCAATTAGTAAGGTGTGGCTTGTTAGCCAATAGGCTGGTTCCCCAAATGAATTGCCAACATGTGGACACAATTAAATGATTGACACAATTGACAATTATCATTTAGATTCAAGGTGATGATATCAAAGAGCAACACGGCCAATTGGAGAGCTGCTAGGGTCACGACCCTGATGTAACCATGGAAATGCAAAGCACTGTCTTTTTTGAGGCAAAGAGTGATATTTATATATATATATATATATATATATATATATATATATATATATATATATATATATATAGAGAGAGAGAGAGAGAGAAATCAGAATCTTGAAAAAGGTCCTGTACCCAGATCACCTGCCTGTTAGTCATTTTAAAGAGGATTCAGCCATTTGAGTTCATCACATTTTTTCTCTGCCTTTGTTTGGGAAACGCTTATGCCTGGTACACACTAGAGGATTTTCAAATCTTAACAGATTTTAAAAACGTGGGAGACCAGATTTAACTGATTTTTAATATTTTAATCGTAAGAACACACACACCAGACAATTCAGTCAAGATGCAGGACCACACACTTGGCGTTTATACTAAACGATTTCAGAATGGCGATTCCAGGGACTTGGGATCTCACAGAAACTTGCGTGATCAAACCTGACTTCAGAGCAAAACAAACATGGAGGCAGACCGTCGTCTTCAGCTTGTTGCACTTGTGTGTGCTATGTTTTACACCGAAAAAAAAATAGGAGAAAAAAACTGTGGATGAAGTCATGGCTGAGAAGACGGAATCAGCATGGCTTATACATTTTGCTGCGCGAGTTGGAGTTGTCTCAAACGGGGCTAGTGCAACCTTGTGCTACAAGCTAACGTTATTGTTACTTATACACAGGTGGAGGGGAGAGTGAAACCTGTGATCATTAGAAATGTAGTCATTTTTATACATTCTCTGACCTTCCACTGCCATGGACATGCCGTTCCATATTAATATTACTGTGCTCTGGGTTTGTACGAAGGTTACTGGTTGGTAAGCTCGCTCTCATTGGTTATTGCGGGTTTCTGCTCAATATTCCATCGCTGTTCCTTTCACACTACAGGATTTCAAGTCGTAAATATCAAACATGTTTGATATTTACGACTCAAAATCGGGGAGACTCCTATCAAGTTGGTAACATTAAGATTATGTCTGTAAACCCCTCACACTACAGGATCATTTGGGCAGTTAATCGGTTCAGACCAGCCAGGAGGGGAGAGCTCTGTGGAATAGAGCAACGTGCACGCTGCTGTGTTGCCGAAGCTTCAGTGCTTTCACCTGTCTGTGGTGCTGTGCCATCCTTCTTAACAGCAACACCTGACACCATGTGCTACTGTCCAGAAAGCCATCTTCTGTGTGGTCTCCCACGGACATCAGTATATGCGTCAGTAATCAGAAGGTCCCATAACCCAAGGGCTGCTGGTTCGACTACCAGGTAGGCCACTGCTGCTGTTCCCTTGGGCAAGGAACTTACCCCGTATTGTTAAAGTGGCATCAAGTTGTATAAATGGGTAACAGGGACCTGTAAGATGTATAAATTGCTCTGGATAAGAGCATCTACAAAAAGTGTAATGCAAAAACACATGCCATTCTTTAGAATCCAACCCTCTGTTCAGAAGATATCCAAGGAGTCCACAACAAGAGAGCACAGAAATCATCAATCAGTTTACTATAGGCCATCCCATCATGTTACTGAAAGGGCACCATCTGAGACAGCAGAGAATTCCCTAACATGGGCAAAGGTCTGTCCCTCAAGTGAAATGGCTCAGCTGGCTACATGTGGTCAGCCAATGAGCTTGATTAAACACTCTTCTGACAGAGACCTGGCAGAGAGCTTCATCTCCCTAAATCTTAATCAGCATCACCGTGATGTTGGTCGTTTCTTGTGTGTCTGCTTAGCCTCCAGCTTGGGCGCTTTTGTCCCTGCTGTTCACATTTCAGCTCGTCGTTCCCTTCCTGATACTAGCATGTGGGCGGATATGGGATGAATATCTCTGGAAAATGAAACTAGCTGCAAAGAGTAAATCCCAGGAGACAAATGACTGCAAAAATTATACATTGGGCCCACCCAAAGTCACAGTCAGAAAGATAAATCAAAAATCCCTGTTGCCCTGTCTGTTCTGTAATTATGCAATGATGCAATATCTGAAATTATGGCATGTCCTTGAGTTGCGTATTTACTTTGAGCTTTTCCGCAGACAGGAATCTCTCAGGAAATTCCTGTAAAAATAAAAGTGAATGCAAAAGTAATTGCCCTGCATTAATAAATAATATCTTTCGCGAATCTGCTGGCTTGCCGAGAAGTAGAGGCACCTGGCCAGCTAGCTAGCCATCAACGTTACGTTTGCAACATTGATGTGAGAAATTAGTTGCTCACTAAACAGCTAAGAAATACATAGCTGGCTGGCAACAAGGCGTTTTTGAAAAATATTTGAAATAACATTTGAAAAATAAAACTCTGTTTTTCTTCTTCTTCTTCTTCTTCTTTTTAGGCAGACTCAACGCTACACTAGCTCTAGTTCTTTTTAAAAATGGCGGTCACAAAGTTTTAGTTGTTCTTGTTGGTCACGATAATCCCGCCCCCAGCCCCTGACGTAACGGTTCTTGGTTCTAGACCAGCAAAGTGTTGGTGCCACTCTCGAACCAGTTTTCCTGGCCGAGAGCCGGTTCTTTGGCTGTCGAAACGCAAAGAACTGGTCCAAGATTAGGCACCAGCCCTTGAACTGCCTTGGTGGAAAAGGGGCATCAGACATGCCATCCATCCAGTTGGATAAAATCTGACATAACTATCATGGGTTGGTGTAAGAAAAAAACAGCAGCCGCGGGGTGAGACAAAAATATTATACTTGGTCATTTATTTATTGAGGAAAATGATCCAATATTACATATCTGTGAGTGGCTTAGCAATTAATTTGAAGGGGAAATTAGAGTCAGGTGTTTTCAATCAATGGGATGACAATCAGTTGTGAGTGGGCACCCTGTTTTATTTAAAGAACAGGGATCTATGAAAGTCTGATCTTCACTACACATGTTTGTGGAAGTGTATCATGGCACGAACAAAGGAGATTTCTGAGGACCTCAGAAAAAGAGTTGTTGATGCTCATCAGGCTGGAAAAGTTTACAAAACCATCTCTATAGAGTTTGGACTCCACCAATCCACAGTCAGACAGATTGTGTACAAATGGAAGAAATTCAAGACCATTGTTACCCTCCCCAGGAGTGGTCGACCAACAAAGATCCCTCCAAGAGCAAGGCATGTAATAGTCTGTGAGGTCACAAAGGAATCCAGGGTAACTTCTAAGCAACTAAAGGCCTCTCTCACATTTGCTAATGTTAATGTTCATGAGTCTACCATCAGGAGAACACTGAACAACAATGGTGTGCATGGCAGGGTTGCAAGGAGAAAGCCACTGCTCTCCAAAAAGAACATTGCTGCCCATCTGCAGTTTGCTAAAGATCACGTGGACAAGCCAGAAGGCTATTGGAAAAATGTTTTGTGGACGGATGAGACCAAAATAGAACTTTTTGGTTTAAATGAGAAGCGTTATGTTTGGAGAAAGGAAAAAACTGCATTTCAGTATAAGAACCTTATCCCGTCTGTGAAACATAGTGGTGGTAGTATCATGGTTTGGGCCTGTTTTGCTGCATCTGGGCCAGGACGGCTTGCCATCATTGATGGAACAATGAATTCTGAATTATACCAGCGAATTTAAAGGAAAATGTCAGGACATCTGTCCGTGAACTGAATCTCAAGAGAACATGGGTCATGCAGCAAGACAATGACCCTAAGCACACAAGTCGCTCTACTGAAGAATGGCTAAAGAAGAATAAAGTTAATGTTTTGGAATGGCCAAGTCAAAGTCCTGACCTTAATCCAATAGAAATGTTGTGGAAGGACCTGAAGCGAGCATTTCATGTGAGGAAACCCACCAACATCCCAGAGTTGAAGCTGTTCTGTATGGAGGAATGGACTAAAATTCCTCCAAGCCGATGTGCAGGACTGATCAACAATTACTGGAAACGTTTAGCTACAGTTATAGCTGCACAAGGGGGTCACACCAGATACTGAAAGCAAAGGTTCACATACTTTTGCCATTCACAGATATGTAATATTGGATCATTTTCCTCAAGAAATAAATGACCAAGTATAATATTTTGTCTCATTTGTTTAATTGGGCTCTCTTCATCTACTTTTAGGACTTGTGTGAAAATCTGATGATGTTTTAGGTTATATTTATGCAGAAATATAGAAAATTCTTAAGGGTTCGCAAACTTTCAAGCACCACTGTATACAGTGGATATAAAAAGTCTACACACCCTTGTTACGACCCAAGACCCGAGGGCAGAAAGTACGCAGGCCTAGAGGGACTCTAACTAACTTGCACTCCGTTGGTCTAGGGGATTTGGTAGATGCCCTGCCTGAGCTTCGGGTGTAACCTAAGCTAATGTGTGCTTTAACGTGGACGTCAGTATGTGCGAATCTAATGTTGAGGATGTAGCGCTGAGGGGAACAGGTGAGCTTACCTCCGCCTGGGCAAACACCGAGCCCGCTCCTTGGGGTGACGGTAGAGTCGGCCGGCCCTCGCTCCGTGTTGTGGTACGTTCAGTTTTCTTTTTATTCTTTTTCCTTTATTAAAATGGGCTAAGGTCGTTTAGCCGGAGTTTTCACTTAATGTGACCAACAAAAACAAACGGGTTAAAACTCTGGGATTCGGCATGCGTGCCCTGTCTCCGCCCCTTTTGCCCTTTGACACCACTGCCCTCTTTATCCATTTTCCCAGGAGGCAAACTCCACCCTGCCCCCCAGTGCATGAGGTGTGGTACTGGAAGTGTGGTGTCTAAGCTAAGGTGCATCCCTATCCGTAATATGTCTCCCCCCCCAAAAAAAAAAAAAAACCTAGTGCAATCAGCCCCTTTTTTTTTCCTTTTTTTTTCCTGTTGTATTACAATTCTATTCCTTACAACAAAGACTACACAGTGCTTTCATTTACAAGTGTCCCTTCCTGACATCAACTAAGCATGGGAAACCCAGGGAGAGAGTAATTTTATGGGTGGCACAAAACAAGCTATACCCCCTATTAAAGCTACACCAATTTCTCTGAATGCTCTAAACCAGACGGCTTCTCATCTTCTAGACAGAGTGTCTGCAATCTCGTTGTCCCGCCCTGCTAGATGTTGTATGACCAAGTTGTACGGCTGCAAAACCAACCCCCACCTAAAAATTCGCTGGTTGGTTAGCTTAAACTTCTCCAGAAAGGTCAGGGGATTGTGATCCGTATAAACCACCACTTCCCCACCTGAACCCGACACATAAACTTCAAAATGGCGGACAGCTAACACCAAACCCAGCGCCTCTTTCTCAATGGTAGAATACGCGCATTGATGTTTATTTAATTTCTTTGAGAAATAAGCCACTGGTTTATCCACTCCAGAGGCATCTGCCTGGAGCAGCACTGCCCCCACCCCCACATCACACGCATCGACTGCCAGCTTAAAAGGCTGGGAAAAATCAGGAGCACTTAAAACAGGCTCACATGACAAGATAGCCTTCACCTTCTCAAATGCCTGCTGACATGCTGTGGTCCAGGTAAAATTCACACCTTTCTTTAAAAGATTAGTCAAAGGTTCGGTCACGGCTGCAAAGTTTGGTACAAACTTGCGATAGAACCCGCACATCCCCAGGACTCGCATTAGCTGCTTTCGGTTCTTAGGAACGGGCAACTCTAAAATGGCCTGAACCTTCGCCCCTCGCGGCATCACCGTACCTTGCCCCACAACATGCCCTAGGTATGTTACGCGTGCTTTTGCGATCTCGCATTTGGGCAGGTTCACCACCAGTCCAGCTACCTCCAGCCGCTGAAAGAACTGATCGATGTGGGTGACATGTTCGGACCAGGAATCACTGTACACCACTACATCATCTATATAGGTAACCACATTCTCCATTCCAGATGTAACCCAGTTCATTAACCTCTGGAAGGTCGCAGGAGCATTCTTCATTCCGAACGGAAGAACGCAACATGAATATAAGGCATCTGGTGTCACAAACCCTGAGATTTCCCTGGCCCGGTCTGACAATGGCACCTGCCAATACCCCTTCAGTAAGTCAAATTTGGATATGAACTGTGCCTTGCCTATTCGATCTACGCAGTCCTCCAGCCTTGGAATGGGAAACGTATCTGTCTTTGTAACCGCATTAACCTTTCGATAATCTATACAAAACAGAACCATCAGACTTCGGGATGAGCACCACAGGTGAACTCCACTCACTATGGCATGGCTCGATGACATTGATCTCTAACATGTATGCCAATTCTTCTTTTACTTGTGCCATTTTTCCTGGGGCAATACGATAAGGATGTTGCTTTATCGGACGAGCATCTCCTGTCTCAACATCATGCACCACCATGGAGGTGAGACCAGGTACATCAGAGAACAGCACTAGATGAGACTGAATCAAGCCTCACACATCCTGCTGCTGACTTGGGGTAAGATGCCTCAGGAAAGGGTCTAAATTCCTAAGAGCCTCGGAATTCCTCAAACGAGCACTCACAGGTAGAGAGGAAGACATGCTAGAATAGTCTTCATCCCTCTCCTCTTCCACTACTGTAACACAGCTAACCTCTGCCGCTCCAGCCCGCTCATAATAAGGCTTCAGCAAATTGATGTGACACAGCCTGGTGCTCTTCCTCCGATCCGGAGTGCTGATAACATAATTCACATCATTCACCTTCCTTACGACAGAGTACGGTCCACAGAACTTCACACTGAGAGAGTCTCCCTGCATTGGTGACAAAACCAGAACCTTGTCCCCCACCGAAAATGATCGGGCTACCGCCTTTTTATCATACTGCTGCTTCATCTTATCCCTGGCTCCCTTCAGGTTTTCCCGAGCCACCCTACAGGCAGTATACAAACGGTCTCTAAAAGTGGAGACATACTGGTGGATGTTACCCTCAGCCTTTGGCGACAACAGTTTCTCTTTAGCGAGTTTCAATGGGCCCCTCACTTCATGGCCATAAACTAATTCAAAAGAACTAAACCCCGTTGACTCGTTCACTGAGTCCCGAATGGCAAACAGCAAGAAAGGAATAGCAACGTCCCAATCGTTAGGACACTCAACACAGTAGGTTTTTAGCATGGTCTTTAGCGTTTGGTGACAACGTTCAATTGCTCCTTGTGACTGAGGGTGGTAAGCCGATGACTTTATCTGCGCAATACCCAGCTCCGCAACAACTTGCTGGAACACGCCAGACATAAAATTGGAACCCCTATCAGACTGAATCTCCCTTGGCAGCCCAAAACGAGAAAAGAACTGGAGCAAGGCCTCTACAACCGTCTTGGCCTTTATATTTCTCAAGGGCACAATCTCAGGAAACCTGGTAGTCACATCCATTATGGTTACCAGGAACTCATTGCCTTTCCGTGATCGGGGCAGTGGTCCCACGCAATCTACCATAACACGAGAAAAGGGTTCTTCCACCACTGGCAACGCATGTAAAGGGGCTACAGGTATGGACTGATTCGGCTTTCCTACCACCTGACACGTATGGCATGTCCGACAATACGACACTACATTCTGATGTAATTTTTGCCAATAGAAATGTTTCACTAACTTGGCTTGAGTCTTCCTTATTCCCAAATGACCTGCCATTGGCGTCTCATGAGCAAGCCTTAACACCTCCTGCCGGAAACTCTCTGGCAACACAATTTGATGCCTGACACCCCAATCTTCTGATGCAGGACTATCAGGAGCCCTTCCTTTTCGCATCAGTACATCCCGATCAAGATAAAACCCTTCAGCCATCTCCTGACTCTCTTCCAGAGACACGGCTATTTCTACAAAAGACGCCAAAACAGGGTCTTTTCGCTGCTGCTCAATCAGGACCTCTCTGGTAAACTGGGAAGGCTTCTCCACCCCCCATAAATCAGCCAAAAATGTCTCGGCCAGATGAACAGGTGAGTCTGAGGTCTCAAACGACAAAGCCCCCACTTCAGACTCAGACTCAAGCTTACGCGCCTTACCACGTGTAACCACACAGGCTGGGAAAAGACCAGGGTATTCTTGTTCAAGTGCCACTGTTTCTGGAACTTCACAAGGCACATGACTGATAACTGGGGTCACACAAACCTGATCACCAGCAAGGTCATTTCCCAGCAGTAAGCTAGCTCCCTCCACAGGCAATGAAGGAACTACTCCCACTGTGACACAGCCTTCCACCACGTTGGACTTCAGATAGACCCTATGCAATGGCACAGAACTGAACTCTCCTCCAATACCCTTAAACAATGCTGAGGCATTCAAAGATGTGGACTCTGGCAGATCTAGGACTCCCTTCAACAGCAGGGACTGAGCTGCTCCAGTATCCCTTAGAATGGTGACCGGAAACTCTTCCTCCCCACAGGAGACAGACACTGAACCAGGGGACACAAAGCTTTTGTACACAGCAGAGGTTACTCCCACAGAGGTCACCTCTTCACCATCATCTGGGACAGACCCACTGATTTTGCTGTGGCCTCCCCTTTTTCTGCTCTTTTGGCCTGCCACTTATGGCACTCAGATCTTATATGACCCTTAACACCACAAAAATGACAAATTACATTGTTGCGGGGCCACTGAGCTTTATTTGATGATCCATCACCCATTCACCAAGAACCAGACCGAGCCGCCCCCTCTGAGGGTTCCCTACTCCACTGGGGTTTGTGCGTGAGCTCATACAAATCCGCACAGGCCGCTGTCTGACTGGCATCTAGCACACCCTGATCGTTTAAATGCATTTCAATTTGCGGCGGAACACTGTTTTTAAACTGTTCCAGCAGCATTAACCGGCGCAACTCCTCATAGGTATAAACCTCACTGGCTTTCACCCATCGATCAAATGCTAGCTCTTGTCGCCTAGCTAAATTGGTGAATGCTTCACCGGCATTGCGCTTAAGACCGCAAAATTTCTGCCTATATGCTTCAGGCACCAGCTCGTACGCTGCTAACACACACTTTTTAACCTTCCCATAATTGGCTGTCTGCGGTCCCTCCAGACCAGCATAGGCTTCTTGAGCTTTTCCAACAAATACACTCTGGACGAGAATCGCCCAGCAGGACTCTGGCCAATCCAACTGTCTTGCAATTTTCTCAAACGAGTCAAAAAACACACTCACCTCTTCAGTATTAAACTTTGGCATCAGCTTAATGCAGTTAGCAACCTCAAACCGAGCCTCGTGTTTTCGCTGCTGTTGATTCTCATACGCTCTGAGTTTTATTTTTTCTCATCTCAACTCTAGCACGCTCAGTTTCGCGGTCGTGCTCTTGTTGGGATTTCCTTAGCTAAAGCTCAGTGCGTTCACGCTGCAAAGCGACGCGCTCACGTTCTACTTCTAGCGCTTCTTGCTCCTTTTCTCTCGTTAAGGCCTCATCTGGGATGCCAAACTGCCACATGAGTTCCTTGATGATATCAATTTTCCTCATGGTGGCTGCCACCTCGATTTCGTTTACCTCTGCCACCTGTCTTAACTGAGGAACTGTGAGTGCAACAAAATCAGCCCGCACCAAGTCCTTGTGGAAGAACTTTACCGGATCAAACCCTTCCATGGTTTCCAACACAATTTGAAGACACTTTTTTCAGCCAAACAACAAGGCACGTCTGGAAGTACAAACAAAATTTTCTGACCCACTCTGCTTTCAAGCAAAACGAAATACACGCGAGTCACCCACTTACTTCAACATTAATTACCTATCGCTAAAACCCACAGGTAACAGCACAAGTAGCTTACCGATTCCTACAGCGGATCTGTTTTGCGACCCAAGCACAAACGCAAACCGGCAATGTCCGTATCTACACAGCCTAGTAACAACCCAGTACTTGCAGCAAAAGACAACTCGTTTATTGCAGCCGCTAACTGGTTAAGCTTTTCAAGCACCACTTACTCCGCTAAGGTTAAACAGCTCAAACACCAGCACATGCGAATTCTCACACCCCAGCTACACCATACAACACTAACGTTAAAGCATACCTCAGCATACAAACGCAAAAACCAATCCCGGACGAGCCCCCAACTGTTACGACCCAAGACCCGAGGGCAGAAAGTACGCAGGCCTAGAGGGACTCTAGCTAACCTGCACTCCGTTGGTCTAGGGGATTTGGTAGATGCCCTGCCTGAGCTTCGGGTGTAACCTAAGCTAATGTGTGCTTTAACGTGGACGTCAGTATGTGCGAATCTAATGTTGAGGATGTAGCGCTGAGGGGAACAGGTGAGCTTACCTCCGCCTGGGCAAACACCGAGCCCGCTCCTTGGGGTGACGGTAGAGTCGGCCGGCCCTCGCTCCGTGTTGTGGTAAGTTCAGTTTTCTTTTTATTCTTTTTCCTTTATTAAAATGGGCTAAGGTTGTTTAGCCGGAGTTTTCACTTAATGTGACCAACAAAAACAAACGGGTTAAAACTCAGGGATTCGGCATGCGCGCCCTGTCTCCGCTTCTCCTCGGGACTCCACCCCCTTTGCCCTTTGACACCACTGCCCTCTTTATCCATTTTCCCAGGAGGCAAACTCCACCCTGCCCCCCAGTGCATGAGGTGTGGTACTGGAAGTGTGGTGTCTAAGCTAAGGTGCATCCCTATCCGTAATACCCTTTTGAAATTGCAGATTTTTGAAACGTAAAGACAGAAATAACAACAACATAAATGTCAGACTCTTTCCATCTTTAATGTGACCTTCCAACAAACAAAAATCCAGAGAAAGAAAGAAAAGTTATTAGGAAAAAAAAATTTTTTTTAAAACTACAACACCGTGATTGCATAAGTCTGCACACCCCGCCCAACTAATACTTTGTGGAAGCACCTTTTGCATTTATTACAGCAGCAAGTCTTTGTGAATAAGTCTCTATTAACTTTGTACATCTAGACTTTGGAATTTTATCCCACTCTTCTTTGAAAAAAGTCAAGTTTCTTCAAATTGCAAGGGGATCTCCTGTGTACAGCTCCCTTTAGATCATTCCACAGGTTTTCGATGGGATTGAGGTCTGGGCTCTGACTGGGCCATTCCAATTGCCATTCTTGGTCGACTTGGATGTGTGCTTTGGGTCATTGTCATGTTGGAATGTGAAATTCCTCTTCATCTTCAGCTTTCTGACAGAGGCCAGCAGGTTTTGTGCCAAAATATCTTGATATTTGGAGCTATTCATTATCCCATCTATCTTGGCAAGAGCCCCTGACCCAGCTGAAGAGAAGCAGCCCCAAAGCATGATGCTACCACCACCATGCTTCAAAGTCTGTATGGTGTTCCTTGGATGATGAGTTTTATTGGCTTTGCGCCAAACATATCTTTTACAATTTAGGCCGAAAAGTTCAATCTCTGTCTTGTCAGACCATAGCACATTTTCCCACATGGATTGGGGTGACAATGAATCTTCTGGCATAATTTAGACGGGCTTGGATATTCCTTTTTGTGAGAAAGGGTTTCTGTCTTGCCACCCTACCCCATAGCCCAGACGTGCAGAATACGAGAGATGGTGGTCACATGCAAGGAGTGACCGGTACCTGCCAGAAATTCCTGTAGTTCCTTCAGTGTTGCTGTTGTGTTCCTTCAAGCAAATCCTACAGCAACAGATGACTTTAATCTGGGTTTAATCAGAATGACTTTCATTGATGGCAGGTGTATGCTATTTACCTAAATGCATGATTTTGAATGTGATTGGTTAACTCTGGGCACAGCTAGAGCCCCCATTAAGAAAGGGTGTGCAGACTTATGCAGTCAGGGTGTTGTAGTTTTTTATTTAAAATGTTCCTAATAATTAACTATTTGTTTTTCTCTGGATTTTTGTTTGTTGGAAGATCACATTACAGATGGAAAAAGTCTGACATTCACGTTGTTATTTCTGTCTTTACATTTCAAAAACCTGCAATTTCATAAGGGTGTGTGGACTTTTTATATCCAGTGAATGTAGGAGGGACTCTGGGAGAGAAATCTAAATTAAAATTAAACTCTTAAAAAATCCTAAATCTTAAATTGCTCCTTTACAAACATGTTAGTCAGGTGCTTTTTAAAACTGCAACTTTCACTTAAATAATGAATGTGATACGGGGATCATCATGGTAGATTCAGAGCAGACACGGTCAGTTCGCGAAGAAAAAGAAGCAGGAGATTTGTGGTCGCAACAAAAGCGGCAGTGCGATGTCTGTTGTATCAGCAAACCCAGAGGATGAACAGTATTCCTTTCCGGGACGCGAAACAGCTGGCAGGAAACATGCTTTTTTAAAAATGCCTTCAACTTCAATTTCCTTTTTAAAGAAGTGTGCTCAACATGCTTTCCCTGCCTCTGTCTCTCTGTGATCACTTTCCCTGCATTATCACTAACGTTTTGAGGACACAAAGGACTTCCCTTCCCTCTTTCTTCCCTTCCACCACTCCCCCTTCATTAGCACTAACATTTTGATGTCATAAAGAATTGAGGTCTACTTCCCTCCCTTTCTAAACGGTGTAATATTTTAAAGATTGAGCCTTGTTTTAAACAAAAAGTGTATGTGTTATGCTGCATACATAAAATATAAAAGTACTTCAAGTGAGCTCTGAGAGAAGAGGAAACTGAGGATTTGTGGTCCTCACTGTAGTGAGAGGAAGTACAATGTGAAAGAATGCTTTAACCAGTTATTCCAATAAGCAGGGATAAAATAAATCCATGTGACTCAACAATGTGACTGAGAGGATGATGGTGTGTCCCCACCAATGTCTTTCAGACCCATCCAAATTCAGACCAAACAGATGCATGTTATTGCCTACATCAATAGTGTAATTTATGAGGGAAACGCACAAAATAGGTTCAACTTTTTTTTAGGCAGAGGCCCCTGTCCAGGAAAACAGTAACTTTACTTTAACCAAGGCAATGCCAGACATTACTTCAGCCATGGCAATGACAGTAACATTACTTTAATCAGGACAATGACAGTAACTTTACTTTAGACAAGACAACTACAGTAACATTACTGTAGCCAGGGCAAAGACAGTAACACTATTTTCACCAGGACACTGACAGTAACAGGGCTCCAGACTAACTTTTCCACTGGTAGCACAGGTGCTACCAACTTTCTCAGCTGGTCACACCAGCAGATGATTTGGTCGCACCCCTTTTCTTTTTTGGTACAGCATGGTATTAATCAATGACCTTGCATGCTGATGAATAGTTGTCTTAATTTGCATACTCTAGTTTTGCATTGATGTAAAGATTGACAGTGACTCGACAAATATTTTAATCTGAACATTAAATTTCTTTGCCACGAGCAGTGGGTCACAAAATAGGTCATCTTCTATTATATAATTTTAAAAGACAACATAACAAAAATGTTATGAAATAGAAGCAAAGCATAACTATGTTATAGGCAGTGATGACCATTTCATTCTCCTCCGTTGAGCGATTACTCTCATCTAGCCGCTGAATGGGAGGGGCTCAGTGTTTCGGGTGATGCATCGGTCCCTGCAGGTTTTGTGTTTCTTACTGTCGTTGTGCACCTTCAAAGTTTCAAGCTTAAACTGTGTTGACCTGGTAACAAGTTTAGAGTTGCCTGCAATGGACGGGCCACATTGCCTACAATACACACACAACATAGCATTCCCCTCGTACCGCAATCACGGGTGCTGCGTTAGCCATTGTGGTTGAAAGCAGTACTTTTTCTTCTTCACTGGCTCAGTTGGTCTCTCCCTGCCTGCACTCTCATCATCAGTTATGTCTGAGTCCGGCCCTCTCATTGGCTCTCCCTCTCCACCAGCTTCCTCCTCTCTCTCCTCATTTTGTTTTTTAACCCTTTCGTGTGTACGGTCACACCGGTGTGATTAGCCGTTTAGCGCATATGCTAAAAATGGAGCGATTAGAACACAAGATTGGAAAAATTCTAGCAAATTCTAGCTTTGAGGAAACAGCGATTTAACATTAAAAATATAGCAAATGCGGCGGCGAAAGCTATGAGAAGCTTAATAACACTAATGAAAACATAACGAACCATGTAATGTAACGCATGCTACATAG
Source organism: Megalops atlanticus (assembly GCA_019176425.1). Lineage (NCBI taxonomy): Eukaryota > Metazoa > Chordata > Actinopteri > Elopiformes > Megalopidae > Megalops > Megalops atlanticus. The sequence continues at coordinate 1,493,322 of CM032890.1, read as the reverse complement.
CATAAAATAAGTGTGAAAGGGTTAAAATTATCAGCTATAGACCGCTTCATCTTTGGAACATGGTAACAGCTAAATGGACTGTTTTGCTTGTTTCCCACGCACTGATGATGAAAGTGCAGGAAGGGAGAGTGCAGGTAGGGAGAGACCAACTGAGCCAGTGAAGAAGAAAAAGTACTACTTTCAGCCACAATGGCTGCAACACTTCCATATGTTTTGGTGCCCCCTCCGGCGCAGTACCCCTGCCGAAGGGGCACCAAAACAGCCTAATGATCACCATGCACTCGCACGAATGCGACCACGTGAAATCTTAACTCGCACAGTCTCAAAAAATGGTTGCATATGCTACCATTTTGGTCACAGTCTGGAGCCCTGAGTAACATTACTTCAGCCAGGACAGTGATAGTAACATCACCTTAGCCAGGACAACTACAGTAACATTATTTTAGCCAATACAACTACAGTAACTTTATTTATTTAAAGTTATTATTTATTAATACTATAATAACTATATTATAAGTTATTCTACTACCTCTTGTTGTTACTGCTGCACTAAGATGCTTACTTTTGTCAACAAAAGCAATTCCATCTGAAACAGTGTACAATAAATGACTGGAAGAGGATGTGCACTGTGGATGGCATGTGTTGCCATAGCATGCTGGCATGCTGCGTGTCCATTCATGAATGTGCCATGCTTCAGCTACTGCTGTGAATCATGTAGCTTCATTGTACACATACTGTCAGGTGACACCCTAAAAAATAATCTGCAACATTTGGACATATAAACATTGTGTTCAGTTCTTTTTATACACTTATATAGACAATCCCCATACACCCGCCCATTATATACTCTGCAACCCTCTGATACAGATGGATGTTTGGTTCAGGAGCTGAGCTCCAGTATCTGCTTTGCACCAGGACTCAAACCTGCAGCTCACTCCGAGCTGTAGTGCCACACCAGGAAATTACAGAGGATGATTGTTTTCAGGCTGAGGAGCGCAGAAACAGTGGTGACGTAACGCGTGATGAGGTGTGGCCGTCAGAGCAGCCTGCACTGCAGCCAAGAGCTGGGCACACAAAGCTGAGCTGTCATAAAAGAGGAAGAAAACACGTGCAAGACAATCATCTTTATACACTGAAGAGATACACACCTTTTCCATACGTTTATCACATAATCACGCACGTCACCATGAACCGGACTTATTTGAAATCAGCCTCCCTCCACCTCTGCCTTTGGGTCAGTGCAGATAAAGCTGTCCCACCCAGCACTAAGTGCAGCTGACAGAAAAAAACATGGATATGCAACTGACAAGCTTCTCTGTCCTCTGTTTATTTCCCCTGAGAAATAATGATGTAATCTCAGTACTGACCACCAGTGACAATGGAACAGGAAAAGTTTACCAAGAAGAGGCAAGCTCAAAGTCCAAAGGTCCCTTCAGCCCACAAAGCAAGCAGTTAAGGCTAGGGATCTAACCCACTGCACTGCGTTCTGGTATTGAGTTCAAATGACGAATTTGAGCCAGAGCTCTTTCTGAAATTTGTTAGCATAATGAGAATACCCTGTGAGTGGCAAAAGCATCTTTATGCTTGTTGTTCAAAGGTCAGGGCCCCCCATAATTTGGTAGTAATGAACCTAGACCTCGCTGTTCCACACCTCTTCCAAGAGGTCCAGCTGGCCTTTTCCCCGCCTGGTGAAACTCCCGGTTGCCATTTGGTGTGACCCCCCTTGTAGCGTGGAATAGCAAAACAACACCTTCTACTGAATTTACCGCCACAGATCATTCAGTCCACAAGAGCCCCACCTGATAAGAAGTGGGCCCGGAGCAACATATGGTGCACTTCTGGGCAGCGGTATGATACTCGTTTGACTGCAAACCCTCAATGCATGATGATATGGTTCAAAACATCTGCGTCATACAGTGTGTCATCTGCACTTCCATATGGATAGCACAGCAGAATTCTTGGTGGTGAGGTTATTTTACAGGCATGTTTACATGTAAGGCAGTCAAATGTCTACATCCCCATTATGTCAATATTTTGTCCACAGATCAACAAATTGTCTCCACACATTCACGTCTGGAAAAATAAATCTTCTGTTCTGAGATCACCAGCTTCTATACATCTCAACGGGCTTTTCATAATCATACACTAATGCAAATGGGAACATGTATAAATTTTAGGTCACGGCAAAAGCCCACTGCACTCATGTTATTCCTAAACACAGCTTCAAAACCAGATGCTAGACCAACTATCAAAACACTGCAATGGCTATTCTAATGTCTTCCCAACTATAAAAAATATTGTGTTGCCTGGGGTAACAGCTGTTAAGCCACAATGGGGGGGGGAGACAGACCAAAGCTGTTTATGACATCACAATCAGCAGCGCTAATGTAGCATTGCACTCAGGGCTGGGTTCTTCACCCAATCGATCAAGAGGTAAGTGGCCAGCCATCCGAATGCCACTATTGTGCCACTGTGCCTGACATCTGCAAACGCCTAAGCAAAACCCCACGGTTGTGATGTCATCAGCATCTCCTCCGCATACCACAGTCACTCTGCCACAGTGTTGGCCGTTTCCATTTTGTGCCCGAGGGCGGGGGGGAGTTGTGTTCCGCAAGCTCCCTCATCCTGTCAGTACCCAGCCATGACATTCCCCGATTCCAATTGCTTTCTATTCAAGCAAACAATTCTGGGGACCTCGAGCCACTTTGCACGGCTGCACAAAACACAGGGTGAAAAGGAGATGCCGTGCGAGGGCCAGTTCCGCCAACAACCACAGGTCAGTGGTCATGTGGCGGTCTCCGGCAGTCCATGTTCACATTGGTCTGACTCAGCTGGGTCCTGCTCTGTCCTGGATCCACATTGTCCTGGCCATTCGCTTCCTCCACAGGACTGGCAGAAAAGTCGACACTCAGAACACTGAGCTTTATTTTCATGTGTGGTGACTACCCTGGGGGATACATTCATTCTGAGTAGAGCATACACGTCAAAGGGAAAAATGAATCTGTGCATGGTACATAAATTCATAAAGGAAAACCCAGAGAGGAGTGTGAATAACCGCAGCAGGTGTCAGAGGAGGAGAAGGGAGTGTTGTTAGGGGAACACTGTTTTCTTCCTGTCTCTACTGAATCCACACAGAAAAAAGGACGACCTTGTGCGTGATTTACGCCATGTGGCGACATTCTGGCTGTTCTGCAGTGTGATTTATTTCATAGTTTCAGATTTTTTGACAATTTTTTTTATTTTATTAATATACAAGACTAAAATCTGCCACTTCCTGAACTCTGCTGCAGACTGGAGAAGTAGTGTCATTTCAGAGGCTGAACAGTCAAACTTTATTATTATTATCATTATTATCATTATACCACCATGTTATGGAGACTCTTACCAACAGCGACTTGAGGCATTTCACTTGCATACACAATTTTTAACATAACAATACATAGGGCTGGGTATGAAGATAAATATGTTGCAAAATGTGAGAGCTTGTAGACTTGATTCTGAGAACTTGTAGCAGACCCGGTCCGTGGCCTAGGCGGTATAGGCGAATGCTAGGGGTGCCGTCCATCCATAGTAGGGGCCGACCGATTATCGGCCTGGCCAATTATCGGGGCCGATATTCAGCATTTTTACGATTATCTTTATCGTTATTTTTTAAAATCCGATAACCGATAAAATAAGTTAATTTAAAAATGCCCTACTTTGGCTCTGATGCAGCCGCCTCTCTCTGTCTGTAGTCACCACTCTGTGGTCTCGTGCAATGTCCTGCCCACAGCACTATCTGATTGGTTATACGTCACGACTCATGAGTAATAGCCTATCAACACTGAAGGCTACTGTGCCACAGACGGGCACAGAGGAACGCATTTGCAGACTGGTTCTCGGGAATTAAAGTATATTTGGCTACGATTCTCAAGTTCTGTCTACAACTGAGACTACCTCTTAAGCAGTTAATGTGCATGGACTTTACAAACGATTATATTCTTCTGAATATACAGGTAGGTCACGTAGCAAGTTTCATATTGTCGCGTTTAATGCAGCTAGCTAGGTACAACTTGGACATCAGTGGTCCTGAAGTTCTCTTTAACCTGCTAGGCAGCCAGCTAGCTAGCTGGCTTGCTTGCCTTAATAACGACACACAGCTAACATTGAAAACTTGTCTAATTTTATTTAGCGTTAATTAAAAAAAACAGCGGTGACAATGCAATATTTTACTTAGATTAGATGCGCGCGTTGTTGGTAAGCTTACACAACTAAGCTGTGTTTGAACTAATTGTGACTTTTTCACTAAAGGATTACATACAAACGTGTGTCATTAGTGTGATTGCAAAGCGAAGCATTGCAAGCGCACTATTGTTATCCAATAGTTTTATTAGTGTAATTGCAATGCAAAGCATTCACTTCAGTGCATTTCTCAAAGCCTTACCACTCGATCACCATTTGACCAATAGCCACGGGACCTGATATGGTGCTTTGGGTCATGTGACCCGACACTCATCAAAGCTGGGTGTGTCCCTAGCAACCATATTTTTACCCTAGCAACCACTTAGCAACACTTTGGCAACCACCCAGCAACCATATTGTTTATCCTAGCAACCACTTAGCAACACCCTGGCAACTGCCCAGCAATGCCCTAGCAATGCCCAAGCGACCGTATTGTTTACCCTAGCAACCACTTAGCAACACATTGGCAACCACCTTATATTCCTTAGCAACCACTTAGCAACAGCCTAGCAACCACCTAGCAACAGGCTAGCAATGATGCAGCAACTAACTAGAAACTGCTTAGCAACATCCTAGCAACAGCCTAGCCACCACTTAGCCACTTCCTAGCGATCATCTCATATACATTAGCGCGTTTTCACTGCCAGGTTGCAATCACACTCTGCATTTTCTTCAGGAAATGCACTTTTCTAGTTTGTAACTATTGTTATTTGATAGTTTTATTAGAGTGATTGCTATATGAAGCATTGAAAGCACACTATTGTTATCTGATAGTTTTATTAGTGTGTTTGCAATGTGAAGCAAACTATTGTCCTTCGATAGTTTTATTAGTGTGCTTGCAATGCGAAGCAGTGAAAGCAAACTATTGTTATCCGATAGTTTTATTAGTGTGCTTGTAATGTTATCCGATAGTTTTCTTCTTTTTCTTCTTCTTCTTCTTCTTCTTAGTGTGCTTGCAATGCGAAGCTATTGTTATTCTTTAGTTTTATTAGTGTGCTTGCAATGCATTGCAAGCAGACTATTGTTATTCTTTAGTTTTATTAGTGTGCTTGCAATGCATTGCAGGCAGACTATTGTTATTCTTTAGTTTTATTAGTGTGCTTGCAATGCATTTCGAGATATCCACCCCAAACCAACTGTAACCCGTCCAGTCTGACCCAGATCGGGTTGCTTGTATACAGCTAAGCCGTACCTGCACTCGTTCTCCGGTTTTTGTCGTTTTTTCATCCCTTTTTTCCCATAGACTCCCATTCATTTTCAAAATCACCCCCTCACCCTTCGTGGCCTTCCCACTCGCTCACTTTTCACCCCAGAGTCACCACACCTCACATGTTGCCTCGGGACAAATCACCCAACACTCATCCGAGACCGTTTTGACCCGCACTCGTCTTTTTGTCATTTTTTAAATCAGTTTTTTTACTCATTTATTCATCCCTCCATCCTGCCATTGACTTCAATTCATTTTTCAAAGTCTTGCCGCTCGGTCACCTTTCGGCCTACGGTCACAGTACCACATGTGCTGCCTCAGGTCATGCCACCAATCACTCATTGAAGCACATACTGACCCGCACTCGTCTTTTACTCGTTTATTCATCCCTCCATCCTCCCATTGACTTCAATTCATTTTTCAAAGTCTTACCACTCGGTCACCTTTGGCCCGACAAGCACCGTACCTCATATGCTGCTTCAGGTCATGCCACCCATCACTCATTGAAAGCCATATTGACCCGCACTCGTCTTTTTGTCGTTCACTCATCCCTCCATCCTCCCATTGACTTCAATTCATTTTTCAAAGTCTTACCGTTCAATCACCTTTCGGCCTACGGTCACATTACCTCACATGCTGCCTCAGGTCATGCCACCCAACACTCACTGAAACCCATACTGACCCCGCACTCGTCTTTTACTCATTTACTCATCCTTCCATCCTCCCATTGATTTCAATTCATTTTTCAAAGTCTTACCACTTGGCCACCATTTGACCAATAGCCACGGGACCTGATATGCTGCTTTGGGTCATGTGACCCAACACTCACCAAAGTGGGTGTGTCCCCAGCAACCATATTGTTTACCCTAGCAACCGCCTAGCAACCGCTAGCAACACCCTAGCAACCACCTACCAATCACTTAGCAACCACCTTGCAATGCCCAGTGACCATATTGTTTACACTAGCAACCGCCTAGCAACCACTTAGTAACACCCTAGCAACCGCATAGCAACACCCTAGCAACCAACTAGCAACCACTTAGAAACACTTTGGCAACCACCCAGCAACGCCCAGAGACCATATTGTTTACCCTAGCAACCACTTAGTAAAACCCTGGCAACCACCCAGCAACACCCTAGCAACCAAGTGGCAACCACTTAGCAACACTTTGGCAACCACCCAGCAACACCCTAGCAATGCCCAGCGACCATATTGTTTACCCTAGCAACCGCCTAGCAACACCCTAGCAACCACCTAGCAACCACTTAGCAACGCCCTTGCAATGCCCAGCGACCATATTGTTTACCCTAGCAACCACCTAGCAACCACTTAGTAACACCCTAGCAACCGCATAGCAACACCCTAGCAACCAACTAGCAACCACTTAGAAACACTTTGGCAGCCACCCAGCAACGCCCTAGCAACATCCAGAGACCATATTGTTTACCCTAGCAACCACTTAGCAACACCCTGGCAACCACCCAGCAACACCGTGGCAACCACTTAGCAACACTTTGGCAACCACCCAGCAACGCCCTAGCAATGCCCAGCAACCATATTGTTTACCCTAGCAACCACTTAGCAACACCCTGGCAACCACCCAGCAACACCCTAGCAACCAAATGGCAACTACTTAGCAACACTTTGGCACCCACCCAGCAACGCCCTAGCAATGCCCAGTGACCATATTGTTTACCCTAGCAACCACTTCGCAACACCCTGGCAACCGCCCAGCAATGCCCTAGCAATGCCCCAGTGACCATATTGTTTACCCTCGCAACCGCCTAGCAACCACTTAGCAACACCCTAGCAACCACCTAGCAACCACTTAGCAACGCCCTAGCAACAGCCCAGCGACCATACTGTTTACCCTAGCAACGCCTGGCAACCACCTAGCAACCGCCAAGCAACACCCTGGCAACCACCTAGCAACCGCTTAGCAACACTTTGGCAACCACCCAGCAACACCCTAGCAACACTCAGTGACCATAATGTTTACCCTAGCAACCACTTAGCAACACCCAGCAACCGCCCAGCAACGCCCTAGCCTTGCCCCAGCGACCATATTGTTTACTCTAGCAACCCCCTAGCAACCACTTAAAACCACCATAGCAGCCACCCAACAACACACTAGCAACCAAATCATATACCTTAGTAACCGTCTAGCAACGCACTAGCAACCACCTAGCAACAGCCTAGCAACCAATTAGCCACGTCCTAGCTATCGTCTCATATACGTTACCATGTTTTCGCTGGCGGGTTGCAAGCACACTCTGCATTTTCTTCAGGAAATGCACTTTTCTGGTTCTTCTTCTTATTCCACCAAATTTGGGGACGCTTCTCCTCCCACAGTTTTCGAGATATCCACCCCAAACCAACTGTAACCCGTCCAGTCTGACCCTGATCGGGTTGCTTGTATACAGCTAAGCCGTACCCGCACTTGTTCTCCGGTTTTTGTCGTTTTTTCATCCCTTTTTTCCCACAGACTCCCATTCATTTTCAAAATCACCCCCCCTCACCCTTCCTCCGCTCACTGTTCACCCTAGAGCCACCATACCTCACATGTTGCCTCGGGACAAATCACCCAACACTCATCCAAGACCGTTTTGACCCGCACTGTCATTTTTTTAATCAGTTTTTTTACTCATTTATTCATCCCTCCATCCTGCCATTGACTTCAATTCATTTTTCAAAGTCTTAGCGCTCTGTCACCTTTCAACCTACGGTCACAGTACCAGACATGCTGCCTCAGGTCATGCCACCAAACACTCATTGAAACCCATACTGACCCGCACTCGTCTTTTACTCGTTTATTCATCCTTCCATCCTCCCATTGACTTCAATTCATTTTTCAAAGTCTTACTGTGCAATCACCTTTCGGCCTACGGTCACATTACCAAATATGGTGCCTAGGTCATGCAACCCATCACTCATTGAAAGCCATACTGACCCGCACTCGTCTTTTTGTCGTTCACTCATCCCTCCATCCTCTCATTGACTTCAGTTCATTTTTCAAAGTCTTACCACTCGGTCACCTTTCGGCCTACGGTCACAGTACCACATGTCGGCTCAGGTCATGCTATCCAGCACTCATAGAAAGCCATACTGACCTGCACTCATCTTTTTGTCGTTCACTCATCCTTCCATCCTCCCATTCACCTCAGTTCATTTTCAAGATCTTACCACACGGTCACCTTTGGCCTGACAGCCACCGTACCTCATATGCTGCTTCAGGTCATGCCACCCAACATTCATTGAAAGCCAAACTGACCCGCACTCGTCTTTTTGTCGTTCACTCATCCCTCCATCCTCCCATTGACTTCAATTCATTTTTCAAAGTCTTACTGTGCAATCACCTTTCGGCCTACGGTCACATTACCAAATATGGTGCCTAGGTCATGCCACCCAACACTCACTGAAACCCATACTGACCCCGCACTCGTCTTTTACTCATTTACTCATCCTTCCATCCTCCCATTGATTTCAATTCATTTTTCAAAGTCTTACCACTTGGCCACCATTTGACCAATAGCCACGGGACCTGATATGCTGCTTTGGGTCATGTGACCCAACACTCACCGAAGGTGGGTGTGTCCCTAGCAACCATATTGTTTACCCTAGCAACCGCCTAGCAACCACTTAGTAACACCCTAGCAACCGCCTAGCAACCACCTAGCAACCACTTAGCAACGCCCTTGCAATGCCCAGCGACCATATTGTTGACCCTAGCAACCACCCAGCAACGCCCTAGCAATGCCCCAGTGACCATAATGTTTACCCTAGCAACCACTTAGCAACACCCTGGCAACCACCCAGCAACACCCTAGCAACCAACTAGCAACCACTTAGCAACACTTTGGCAACCACCCAGCAACGCCCAGAGACCATATTGTTTGCCCTAGCAACCACTTAGCAACACCCTGGCAACCACCTAGCAACAGCCTAGCTACCACTTAGCCACTTCTTAGCAATTGTCTCATATACGTTACCAAGTTTTCGCTGCCGGGTTGCAATCACACTCTGCATTTTCTTTAGGAAATGCACTTTACTAGTTGAAAACTGCTGTGCAACATGCCTTAACAGTGAAAGCATTCATGAAATTATGGTATCTTGTTATTGAAATAAATGTTCATTTCTCAGTCCTCCCAATTGAACCATTTCATCAGATGACAGGTACACAGAGAGGGCCGGTAAGGAGACAGACAGGGCCGGTAAAAACTTCATAGATTTTTTGAATCCCCTGGCCCACCAATGCAGCAGCCGGTCCCGGTATGCCCGATGGCCAGTACACCACTGCAATCCTCTACCCTGAAGTTGCAAAAACACCACAATCTTATGATCTATTTCTATGACGACAAGCATACCCAGTTTCCCAGTTACACTGAAAATGCCCAAATAATGCACTTTGTTGCAGTCATATACAGTTAACTATAATGAGATAACAGAGTTTATATATGCAGCGATAGCTAAATCTTTGAGTAACGTTGGTGCCAGTGCAACTGAAACTTATTTTAGCTACCATATTGCGAACGAAACATTACTCGCTCATATGAGTTGGTGTTTTTAGATGTTATAGGTAGCCAATGGTCATAATAATGTAAGCTAATGTTGAGTTTCGTAGAGCTGACTTGAATGCGATAGTGAACGTCAACAAGTTAATTTTTTGATCCATAATTTAGCCAGCTGACTAACAAAAAAAATGATAAGCTATAACATTATTTCTTGCACATCACTTACCAGGGCCCGTCATACTCTCAGTCTCAACCCATGACTACTACTTAATTTATTTACTTCATAAAACTTCGGGGAGCTATTTTGTTTATTTATTTATTTATTAAAATTTAATTTAACTTTATTAGAAATGCTGCTGAGAGCTCCCTGCACTTTTTGTTTTAAGATAATGTTGAAGAGTTCTCTTTTACTTAAACATATGCCTAAAGGCATTTCAACAAAGTTTTGTGTTGGAGTTTGTGTTATTCTAAATTTTGACATCATGATTTTCATTTTTACTGCAAATGTATATCGGTTCCAAATATCGGTTATCGGTCTCCTTGATTACTCATAATTGGTATCGGCCCAGAAGAAATCATATTGGTCGATCCCTAATCCATAGGGGTGCCCCAAATGAGGGAAGAAAAAAAAATCAAAATCTGTAACTTTTACTATTTTGTTATATTAATATTTTAATACTATTATTTCGAAATATTATAAAAAAAGCCCACAACAACATAACTACATTGCCTACCTTCTGGGTTGCCCTCCCCCCCTTTAGTTAGACTTACCTGATTGTGGATTGTGTGGCATGGGCGAGTTATTGAACTAGTGAGTGACACTGACCGTGAAGCTTGATATGAGTAACATCAGTAGCCTAATTCAAATATATGTATATCATGTCAAAAAGACCAAAGCCCTCTGGTGCCCAGAGAAGAAAAAGAACAAGAGGAGAAAAAACGGGAAGCAGACAGAGGTAATGTGATGAATGAATAGTTCATCTATTGCATAGTAGTTATCGTTAGAGCAGAGTGTTACTAGCTTATTTTGGACGATAGTAATGTTCGCTAATTTAATAAATAGCTAGAATTAACATCAGTTACTCCCACCTTAAATTCATTAGGGAAGGTTGGAAAGACTATTCAGGTGTTTGGGGGAATAACCTACGACATAATTTTGAGAAATACTCTTTTTCTTTTCAGTGTGCTGCACGAACCATCCACTGTCTGCCTCAAGAAACCAGGCATTTTTATTGACATCTTAGTCTAGTTAGCCAACGTTAGCTTTGCTTGTAATAGTCAATTAAAATGCCTTTCCTTTCCATCCCCTTTTGTAATTAATAGTTGTAACTAGGGCTGGGCAATAAAATGATAACAATAATTATCACGATATAATTTTCCTTGACAGAAATATAACAAATGTTCGATATGATTAATTTCCATGCTTAGACAGCATGCCCAGAAATGAATCACGAACTGCCAATCATGTCACAGGAATAGAGGTATGCATTGCACGTTAGGCTGCATGGTGAGCAGTATAAATTCAGGCCAGCACGTGGTATTGTTTACAGACACAGTGGCTGACAGGCTTGTAGTTGGAGCAGAACAAGCCAAATAAGCGAAATGAGCGAAAAAAGCAGTGCCCATGACCAGCTCAAAGGACGAAGACATCATCGACAAGAAAGGTCACTCAACTTCAGTAGTTTGGAGATATTTTGGCTATTTACAATCCAAAAAAAAGCATGCACTACAAACTGTGCCGAAGACACGTGCCATCAAAGACAGGCAACACCTCAAACCTGTTTCATCATTTGAAACAATTTCACCCGTTACAACACGCAGAAAGTAAGAAATTACAGTCCCAAACGAGTGTTGTTAGTGGACCCTCGACAAGCACCAGGCCAGTACCCAGTGCGACTACCCAGCAGCAAAAGATCGTATCAGCATTTTCCAGCACCGTGCCTTACGACAAAAAACAAAAAGACACAAAGACATCACAAATGCAATTGCACATTGCATTGCAAAAACATGCTTCCCAATAGCACTGTCAAAAATGAGGGATTCAAGAAACTTATCAGCTGTCACAGGGCAGCTTTAAAACCTGAGACTGTCGACAGACGTGTCTTTCTTGCCCGTAACTTGTAGGATAATGGCTTTGCTTGTTTAAAACTTGTACAGAAGATAGTGACCACAGTTGAGATTTTTCTTTTGTCTATTTATTTTGTTTACATTGTCAGCTAAAACACTTACAGAATGTTTCAAACCATCTGTACAAAGGGTTTGGCATGCTGACCAGAATTTGTGTGTATTATGTGTATACGGGTACAACAAAAAAGCTCAGAACAAAATTTTTTTTTCTCATCCTTGAGTAAGTTGTTAGAGGAATGGAAAGTGGTCTACACAACTGACAAAGTCATAACGGGAGGAGATTTTAATTTGGTTAGACCATGTTCCATCCAAGGGTCAGTGTCATAACTATAATGAAACTATAGTTGAATTGGTCACAAAAGCAAGTTTGACTGATTATTGGAGAATGAAAAATCCCTTTACTACACAATATACCTGGTTTAATGCATCTAATAATGGCCAGTGCTCAAGGATTGACTATTGGTTAATCTCAAACAATTTAGTCAATGATGTTTCTAAGTGAAATCTCATCAGCATCACCTCTAACTGATCCTTTTTGTTGTGTAGATATGCGTCTACCTTTACTCCTATCTGGAAATTCAATAATAACCTTTTGGTAAATATAGATTTTTGCAAAGAAGTCAAACATCTGATTGAGGAAATTGTTGAACTGGAAATGTAATTTTTGAGTAAATGGGAGTGGTTCAAATTTAAAGTTAGACAGGTTGCAATTAAGACAAGTAAGTATTCTTCTAAACTTAAAAACCAGAAACAGTGAGACATTACTAGTGAGATCAACAATTTATGTAATAAAACTGAATTATCAGTGGATGAACATGTCAAATTAAACAATCTTCAATCCCAATTAGACAATATGTACAGGTATTTAGAGAAAGCAAAGGGAGCATTTATACGTTCTAGAGCTCATTGGATCGAGGAAGGGGAAAAGAATTATTTCTTTAGTCTGGAAAAACAAAGACAAACAAAAAAGAAAATTCAAAAGTTGCTTATTAATTAAACAAATTTATTAGTACTGTTCTGAAATCCAAAGTGTTTCATGATTATAATTAAGGCTGCCGTGATTACTGCCGTGATTACACTGAAAATGCGTCGACATCAATATTTTAAACCGATGCATAGTTTTTTTTAATTTTTATGAATTTACCTTTTTGATTTCTAAAACGCTTCAATTCATTATAAGAAATTTTTTCTTCAATATCACTACGTAATTGCTGCGTGCATGATGTCAGTCGTTTTTGGCTCCAGTCATTGGTCGGCTCCTGTCAACGCTACAGTTTTAAAAAATCCGACTCGGTTGCAAAAGAGGTTCAGTGTAAAAGTTTCCAAAGACTCAAGGCTTCGAAAGTATGGGAGTACTTCAAATTATCACAAAACAAAAAGGTGGTGTGTACACTGTGCAAAGTTTCCATGGCATAAAACAGCAGCACTAACGCTATGCACAAGCACCTGAAGAGAAAACACACAGGCGCTGGATGATGGACTGCCAGAAAAGGCAAAACCACAGTAAGTGCTGTCTATTCATGTCTATTAAAATACCATTAGTAGGGAGAGCTTTTTAATATCTTTTGTCCTTGTAGCTGCTAAATACACTAATTATATTAGCCATAGATTTGTCTGCCTGCTACCTTAGGCCAGGTTCACACTACACGATTTTAGCCCTGATTTTTCACTCGCCGACAGTTTTTGGAGTTTGCCGAGAAAAGCCCCAGATCACAGGCAAATTGCCGTTCGCTCAGGGCTCGCAAATCGGCTCTCGATCGCTATGTGTGAATTGTTCAAAGACGCCATCCGAGAGACTTGCCGAGGCCTCGTAGATGCCCAAAAGATACCAAGCAGGCTAAATATCTGGACCTGTGGGGGAGTCCAAATCCTGTGGTGTGAAAAGTGTTGTGACTGGCAGTGAGTGCGGCGATGAGCTACAGCCAATGAGAGTGCAAGACATGGAGTGAGGGGAAACTCGGGGGAGGAGCTGTCATCTGCAGCAGCTCCCTGAACCTAGTCTTATCATGCATCTGTTAGTATGGGGGCAAATACTATAGTTTCCATCAGAATACATTGGCATACACACAAGCTTTTCAGTATTTGTAACCTTGTTGTCCTTGCCAACCCACAATACGAGCAGGCAGCTACCTACGTTTTCATTGCAAAAATATTTATTTACCTCCAACTCTCTCTACAGAACAGACAATCCCTGCTGGCTGTGTATCCCAATCCATTCTCTCGCCCATATTCTTTTCTTTTCCCTCCTTGTTTTTTCGCTGTGAATCAGCACACAAACAACTTGGATCGCTCGCTTCTTGCTGACATCCATTTTTGGAAAAAAAAAAATCCCTGTCTCGCGCATGGTATCGCGTCATTCCCCGTGTCACTTCACATGTGTGTTTTTGTGACAAAACATAGTTTGGAGACCAGACAGACTCGTCAGAGATTCCCCCTGGTGAAAGATCTTGTAATGTGTGACCCCCTGTCGCTGATGAGTCATGTAGTGTGCAAACCACAACGACTTCAAGATTCCCGATTACAAGACAAGTTGTGTAGTGTGAACTGTACAGCGATCTGACAACCTTGAAAGTCATGTAGTGTGTCCATGGCCTTAGAATTTCCATTGAATAAGTGTTTGAGAAAATGCTTAGGCTAGAATCTGGGCTTATTCTACGTTGATTGACGGTGCCAGTGTGTGTGTTCATGCGCATTGGGCTTGTTGGGACATGTACCTTATCTAATTATTTTATTTCTGCCATTATTTGAAGCACAATTCTTTGTGTAGGGAATGCCATAGATACAATAGATAACGTTTGAATAATTGTGATCAATATAATTAAAGGTGTAAGTTAATTAAGCAATATCACACTAGAGGGAGTGCTGTTATACTGTAATATCAGCATGGCTGTGATTCGGTCGTAGGCCTGGTCAATTTGATTTTTTGGAGGAAAATTAATCGTTTAGATTAATCGACTAAATAGTAAAATAGTCGATAGATTAATTGATAGAAAAATAGTCGATAGTGGCAGCCCTAATTATAATAGAGGGTTGTATGTACACGTTCCTGATATGGAAACATTGTCTATTATAGGTAAAGCACACTCTAAATTTATTAAATGGCCTATTTCCCCAAAGGTCAAAGAAACTCATTTCAAAATCATTCACAAGGTTTACCTGGTTGCAGAATTTCTTAAAAAAAAGGTTCAAATTTGAAGTGGACCCTTGTATCTTTTGTAATGTGTCAGATGAAACATTAGAACACATGTTTTTCTCATGCCCTGTGTCCAAAAGATTCGATATACAAAACTGGTTCGATGTAAAAAAACTGGATATCAATTAAGGTAAATGACATTCCAACTTTTGGCATTTCTCATCTATTTCTGACATGATTAATATAATCATTCTTATGAGTAAATATCATATTCATTGTAGCAAATGGAGAAATAGCAAGCCCTCCTTTGTTTGTTTTATAAATGATTTCAAATTATTTTTCTCATCACTTAAAAAAATACACTCAAGTAATATAGCAAGAAAGATTTGTGAGGATATATCTTGTTTCTTGTTGTTTTGATGTATGCTCCCTTACTGTTGAAAGTTTTGCTCCTCTTTGGTTGTTCTTTTTCTTTTGTTTGTTTTGCCTTTGCCTTGTGATTGAGAAATAGCTGCTTATTTATGTATTTCTATGTATATCTGTATGTAAATCCCACATGTTCTTGTTTTGTTTTTTTTCTTGGATGTTATGATGTTTGTATTGTGTTGTGTTGTATTCATGTGCTCTCTGCGAGTGCTTGTATGTTTCTTGTTGTGTTCAATTTAAAAAAAATTGTTAAAAAAAGAACAGTCCCAAAGGCTCAGGACTACCCACAATGCATTTCAGGCCTACTGATGTCATTATTGTAACTGTAATCAGCTGGTTTGAGTGACATTCCCATTCATAATATCAGAACGCATATCTTCAAGTATTGAGTGGTTGATATAACGCTTGAACACTGATATTTCACTTGATATGGTCTATCTGGAAACATGAATCATGCCTGTGTATTGCTAACAATAAGACCACTAATCAAAATGTACTAACTAATATTTAAATGTTACTTCTAATGTAATACATTTTCTTTTTTGTTTTAGGAAGCTATATTGTGCAATAGTTTTCTCAATAACTACTTACTGAGTGACTATCCAAAGGGTACACTTCAATTCAGTGCTATTATATTCCAATAATATAACAAAATTTAATTTAAAACTGCACATAAGCAGCTGCAATATCTAAAAATATCAAAAATCTCTTCATTGTTGATTACTCAAATCCATTTATTATTTAAGCAATATTCATGGAAAACCATGCAATGTAATTACATTTTCAAGTGAAGCAGTGTAGGAAGAATACAGTCATATAAATAAATAAGCTACAAATTGAAAGTTAACAAGCTCTGCTTCATGACTGGAGTTTCCACTGAGCCAAGTCATCTATTATAAAAATTTAACAGCTGAGAGAGATTTACCTAATGAGTTATAGACAACCAAGGTGCAGTGGTTAACAGGGCACTAATTAAAAGAACAAAGAATCTGAAAGCAACTGTTTAAAACAGATTTAATCTTAAAAGGTGAGTCTTCCTTGATCTAATGGCTAACCTACCCCATAGACATGAGCTAGTAAGGTCCCTTGACAATCAGAGAAGTGTGGTTGCCAAGTAAGTTCACAGATGATGTTACATGTCTGATAAACAAACCACAAACCTCAAACAACCATATACAATACCAAAATAAATGCTGAGCTCTTGGTCCCTTTGTTTCTTTATTGAGCCACTTCCCAACACCTTTAGGCTATGCCAAAAAAACAACTGCCAACTGGAGTGGATTACTCAGGGAAGCTTTGAGATACAAATCCAAATCTGGCAACGCTGATGGAATATTCCACACATGCTTCATTGAAAATAGCAAGGAAAGCTTACGAGGGATGCAGTGAGATATACTACACTTCCCACACTTAATTTGACATTACTGAAATTACAGTAATAGTGAAAGATTACAGTAGGGCTGGAACAATGTGTCAATGTAATTGATTATGTCAATTACGTAAATACGTCGATTTGCAAGGAATGCATCAATGCGTCATGCTGTTAATTATGGCGGCTCCTGCTCCCCGGCGTGCTGAAAATGATACTTTACCTCAAAAAGGCTGAACCCGATCGTCCAAAGTGTGGGAATACTTTAAGCAGAGACCTAATAAAATTGTGCTCTGCACACTTGGTAAAAGTGAAATGGCCTATGCTATGCACGAGCATCTGAAACGAAAACATCCTGGGGCTCTCCGACCTCAAAACGACGAGACAGCAGCGTAAGTATTTATTACAGTGAGTTTTCTCTGATTGTTGGTAGGGATGGGAATTGATAAGATTTTATTGATAGCAATGCCATTATCGATTCTGCTTTATGGATCTGATTCTTTATCGATTCCCTTATTGATTCCTGATCAATTTTCTGTATGGGGAAAAAAAGTAGGCGTACACAGGTTTTCAGCGTCAACGCAGCTGTTTTATTATCTCTGAGTTACAGATCACATCGGGAAAAAAAACAAGGGCTACTTTCGAGTCCCAGAAATAGTCATACACAAAGGGGAGACATGTAAAAAACTCACAGCGAAACGGCTGCAGAGAAGTCGGACAATGCTTGTGTATGCAGTGACCACTTCGTGAAAGGTAAGGCTGAAGTCATTTTGCTACCTACATAGCTAGCTAAAACTGACATAAAATGCAGACCAGGGTGGTGATATCGCAGGAAACATAGCTAGCTACATCTGTGGAACTCCTAATACTTATTACACAACCCACAGCACTGATTGCATTGCGTCTGTGGGAAGGTAACATTCAATTCTTAACAATCTGGTGTGTAAAGGTTCTTTTTTTCAGGAAGTTAGTATAGCTGCAGAACAAACACCACAGGGTGTTAATATCGCAGATGTTAACACCCTGTGGTGTTAATAAAAAACTATTTTCGGGACTCGAAGGTAGCCCTTGTTTTTTTCCCAATTTGATCGGTTGGAACAACCATAAACAGCGCGCAAGCCACAGGCATTTGCTGCAGTGTTGGTGGTCGTTGCCAATTTGCCTCGCAGTTTTAGTTAGCTAGCTAGTTATAATTGTTTATCAGTCAATTTTATATTTGTTTTATATTTTATTTTTGTTTTTTTATATAAAGTTATATCCTTTTAAGAAAAGGAGTATTGTAATTTATCTTAACATGTTCAAATGTTAGTAGGCAGACATCCTACACTGTGTTCAGACTCAGAGATAATAAAACAGCTGTGTTGACACTGAAAACCTGCGTAGGCCTACTTTTTTCCACACAGAAAATTGATCAGGAATCAATAAGGGAATCAATAAAGAATCAGACCCATCACGCCCCACATGGCTGCTGCACTCTCTGATAGCATTCTCAACATGATTGTCAAGGATGAGACCCCTTTCTATTGTGGAGGGTCAGGGCTTCCACGAGATGGTCAACACATATTACCCAGGGTACACACTTCCATCCAGGGCCCACTGCACTAACCTGATGGAGAGGAAATATGACAAGACTCTTGAGAGAGTGAAAGCATCACTCAAAGAGGTCAAAACAAAAATCACCCTCACCACAGATGCATGGACAAGTTTTGCCACTGAAGCATACTTAGGTGTCACCTGCCACTTTATTAGTGAAGACTGGGAGCTGATGTCATATAACCTGACCACAATGCCACTTGAAGAGCGACATACAGCTGAAAATATTGCTGCTTGGGTGGAGAAAGCAGCTGAGAAATTTGGTATATCCATGACTAAAGTAATGGTTGTTGTACATGACAATGCTGCTAATGTTGTTGCTGCTCTAAGGATGTTGGAAGAGATGCATGGGGTTACTTCTCTCAGGTGCACTGGCCATACACTACAGTTAGTTGTCAACCATGTTCTAAAGGATGCTCAGATCAGCAAGGCACTCAGGGGTGCAAGATGCCTTGTAGAACATTTCAAGAAAAGTGAGCTTGCCAGCACCAAGCTGAAAGCAAAGCAGCAACAGATGGGTACTCCTGAGCATACACTAATACAAGATGTATCAGTAAGATGGAACAGTTCATTACACATGATCAGCCGCCTGCTGGAACAGAGGTGGCCCCTGACAGCAACCCTTTCAGACCCTGAAGTCATACAGTGAGGGAAGTGCTTCCTGGATCTGAAAAGTGATCAGTAGAGCCTACTTGAAGAACTGGAACAAGTCCTAAAGCCCTTTGAGTGTGCCACTGTCTTTCTGAGTGGAGAGTCTTATGTCACTGTTTCAGCTCTACCTCCGCTGGTGAAGGGCCTCTAAAAGTCCACACGGAACACATCATTTGAGACCAAGCCTGTTAAGGCTTTCCAGGCTGCTGCAGCACAAGAGATGACTTCATGATGGGAGCTGGAGACCACATTCAGAGATGATGCACAAAATGTATGCATTATTGCGGCTGCCCTTGACCCAAGATTTCGCAAACTAAAGTTCCTGCCAGAAGAGGAGAGCCTAAAAGTGCAAGTAAAAGTTCAAGCTCTTGCATTGCAAGCAAAAAGAAGGGAGAGAGAGGAAACACAGCAACATCACAGTGTGGAACAGGATGACCCCGCAAGAGCCAAACCACCAGTTTCAGAGAGGAGGCCAGTGTCTCTGCTGGACACTTTGCTTGGCTCAGATTCAGATGAGCACAGCAACAGTGAGGAAGACAATGGACATGTTCAACATGATGATACTAACAGTGAAATGGTGAGGAATGAGGTACTGATATACTTTGGAGAACCGCCTATCCCAAAGGATGAGAACCCACTCAAATGGTGGAAGGAAAATGAAGCAAGGTTTCCCACCTTGGTCATCCTGGCAAAGTCTTACTTGTCTGTCCCTGCAACATCAGCCCCATCCGAACGCCTCTTCTCAGCTGCAGGGAACATTGTGACTAAAAAAAAAGCAAGCCTGACTGCAGAGCATGTAGACATGCTTACACTCCTCCACTGTAATGCTAATTGAACTAATTGCTAATTTGTAAATAAGTATTTTGTATGAGAAAATGCTTGAATAAAAGGTTGAAAGATTAATGGTCGAAGTTATGGTTATTTTTTTATTGGTAAGTAAACCAAAGGATTAATCGACTAATCATAAAATAACCAATAGATTAATTGAGAGAGAGAGAGAGAGAGAGAGAGAGAGAGAAAACAAATAAATAAAAATAATCGATAGATCAATCGACTAATCGAAAAATAATCAATAGATTAATCGATAATAATAATAATAATAATAATAATCGATAGTTGCAGCCTTAGATTACAGCAAGCTGTCAGTGAGGCTTAAGTACTGTGGGCCTGGCTCGATATGATAAAACTCTAAAGTGTACTGTTCAATTCCACATCTGTAAGAGAGATCCCATCTGTGTGTTCTGTACCATCACACTAGTGAAGGAGAGCCCTTCCTGCTGCAGCCTTTGACCCTCATTTGTGTAACAAAAGCAAATCAACACTGAGCAAGAACTTTTAAGGAATCTCATTACAACAAACAATAAGCAACCCGCCCCGTTGGTGGAGCTGTGGAAACATTTTATCATTTGGCTTACGGATTGTTTACAGATCCACATGGAGTCCCTTTCCCCCTTTCATAAAGAGAGGTTTATCATTTTAATCCAACATCTGGCTCTCATTAGCACTCCGTGGTACACTGAGATGGGGCAAGGTGGCACGCTGGCCACCACTGGCCTATAAACACACACACCTTTAAATCAAAGATTTCACAAAAAAATACACAAAAACACGACTTATGGAAACCCTGCCGCCTTTCACACACACAAAGATTTACTGCATCAATCTGCAAGACGAATACTCAAGATGAGTCCAGAGTAAGAAAGATGAGACAGCGGTGACAGTGAAAAGTGTGTGGCTCCATGTATCGAATTAAGTATGCCCAATGGCATTATGGTAATTCCAGTAAACACGGATATTAAACCAACAGTAAATCCAGAAGTGAGATCCTTAGAGATCACGTGATGGAACCATTCAGAGTCCCACAGCGCACTCAGTATCAGTCCTGAAAATACTCATGTTTCTTACCTTGTGCAGAGCTTTGGAGGCGGGTTGGGGGCTACAGGATGACACTGATATGAGTTTTGCTCTCAATGAGTTCCAGCTGGTACAGCAATCCTGCAGTCCACTATGGTCACGCCTATTACGGTTAAAGAGGGGCGAGGTCTGTTTTTGAAAATTAGCTGGGGTTTATCCCATGACGATCATTTGATATGTATGCCTGACTGGGGATGACGTTTGCTCAAATTTTTCTAGAATATTATTCAGATAACAACCTTGGGAATTTGTTCAGTGGGACGTCCAGGGCTGTCTAAGGAATGCTTATGTCCACACAATCCTTTCCCAGGATTTAATTTGTCTCATAGTCTAACCCTAAGTGCCTTTTAAAGCCTGTGCACCTTGGACAGCAGACACCATGGACACTGGTGATGAATAAATAAATCCATTTCAATACCTTGAAAACAAGCTCTCCAAATAACTCCTATTTTAGCTTGCTAATCTCATAAGTACATGAGTGACAGATAGTTTCTTTTCCAAGTAGTTGTTTATTTAAAAATATCTCTTACACTTTCACAAAACACATATTTGCAATACAACACATGGTTTAAAGCCCAGGGTTTTGGTGATATAACTGGATATTAATGTCTGTCACATGAATGCTATTAAATACATCCATGAAAGATGCATACTCAACATTTCCTAATAATATAATGTTTAGATATTAGGATTCATTTGCCACATGCCAGTTTTTAAACATTTCACTGTATATACCATTAAGTCGCAAAGTAAACAGCCTCAATATTATCAGCTAGAGGAGGTGTTTGCATGAATGTGTGTGTATGTATGTGTGTATGTGCGTGTGTGCGCTTTCCTTCATTATCACAGACCAGTCCTGAGCTGGGAATGTTTGCTGTGAAATCCAGTAGCTTCAGCTCACTCCATACGCAGAGCAGAGGTTATGTAATGCTCTGAGCGTCCTTGGTGCTTGGCCTGCCCAATTAACTTTGACACACACGTGACAAAACACAGAGGCCATCTGTTTTAAAAGTAGGTCAGGGGGATGCCGTGCTGTACCTTCACCCACCCCCACCTCCCTCACAGATCTCTGCAGACCCCCGAGGTCCCTGTGCGTGTGAGCCCCATCTCACCTGGGGGCAGTCTTTGATGTAGTGTCCCTTGTTGAAACACAGGTGGCACAGGTAGTTGGGCGGGGGCCTCTTGCTGGACTTGCGTGGCTCCGAGGAGAGCGAGAGGTCTGAGAAGTGCTCCGTCAGCGAGCTCAGCCCATCCACGATGTTGTTGAGGGAGCCGTACGGGGAGGAGTTCTTGTACAGACTGTTGCTCAGCACCTGCAAAGCAAGTGAGCAGATCAATCTGCTGGCGTCATCAGCAACATTTCAAATGTAAAAAAGCACTTCTTTCATGAATGGAGTCTAAACTAGTATTATTGCAACAACGCTGAAAGCTTACACTGTAAGGATACAATGCATGCATCCATACACAGTAGATCAGCTCTGTCGGAAGAAACATACAGCAATGGTTTGAGAATTATCAAGTGCCCTAGCTCTATATTTCATCACTGTGCTGTCCATGTGCATCTGTAAGTTGGATGAAGATGAAATGAGAGATTTTTGAGTTGGAGTTATTAAGTGAATATGCCGCATTGCTCTCCCATCTGGTGTCTGCACTGTGTCTCCTCCAAAAGACCAGCTTATTAGTGCAATGCCCAGCAAAGACTGGGCACTTCATCTTACTCAGCTATGCAGATTTACCTATACACTTAAAGTTGGCTAAAGGTTCAACAAAAAAGTGAAATTTTTTATTTCACTTTTGTAAAATTTTATTTATTTATTTATTTTTTAAATTTTATTTCTACAACTAAATCAAAGTAAAAATGCATCTAACACCAGTGGCTTGTGTTGATCTAAGAGCAGAGTGTTGTTTTTACAGGAATGATGGGTCTTTCCAAAAACGCATTCGTCAAAATTTGACTGGATCGCGATTTTGCTCTAATACAGTAAGACTGTTATTAAACACAGAGGCCACACCACACACAGCTTATGGGTTCACTGGGGAAGGATGGAAAGTGTCAACGAAAGTGACCCCACATAAACAGAAAGAGGGCCATCCTTAAATCACCACTCACAAAGACGCTCTCAATGCGCTTCTGCAGATGTGCGCTGAGTGAAAGTTGCCCCAGCCCTCCCCTCCCAGCACTCGCACCCACGAGAGGAACAGAGTGCTGTTTTCATGCCTTCTTTTTGTTCTATTTCCATTGTGCCAAACAATTCGCCCTATTGTGCCAGGGACAGGAGTTCAGCTGTGCCATCGAGAGTGAGCAGCGATGCAGTAATGTGTGCCGCTTGAATGTAGTTTAAAGGCAAGGGAGAGATACGGGGGTCCAGTGTAAGCACCACACACTAAGCACTTCTGCGATTGAACAAATCTGTCATACCGCCAACTCTACACACACACAATCTCCCAGAGGATGGACGCAGTCCCGTGGAGTTATGGCAATGGAGCTGGGATCATCACTCAGGGGCTGCAGGTTTGAATGCTACAGTATGTAGGCCACAGCTCTGCTGTTGAATAAACTAACTAACATGATTCAGCATTCAAATGCAAAACTAGGTACCCTCTAAAAACGCAGGCCTAGGAGTTACAATCTCTCTACAGGGTTGCCAGATTTTTCAGATCTTACCCAAACTGAGTGCTTTTTTTTTAAACCCAGATACTGTTAACTCCAATATATATTCACAGGGAATCCCCCCAATACAGGATCTGGAAATATAGTTGCAATCCTACACAAAAAGAAATAGCAACTCAAGTAATTTTATAGCTGACATGTACATCACACATGAGCTTACAAAATAAATACAGCATTTAACAAGAACATATTACAGATGCAGCATGTATAAGCAGCACACTAACCTACAGCATCGATATTGTATTATTGTATTATTGTATTATTATCTTAAACAGTGACATGTGTGGGAGAGATCATGTGATCATCCTGATCTGCCTGTCTATTCCTGTGAATATGATAACTTGGATTTGGATGAAAGTTGGTGAAACAATGCTGACAGGACATATATAAAAATGATTTAGATTCAGGGCTGAACTGTCAGCTGCAATGGGCAGCAGGGGAATGGCTTTATCAAACCGCATTAGCGCAATGTAATGCTGATCAATCCTGCAGAGGCATCTTAGTGAGTAATCTAGAAAATCTGCTCAGATGCCACCTCTGATCCAGCGCACGGCCATTTAGGACTGCAGGAAGGGTGCCTGACAGGGGAACAGGCCAGGCCACGGTTGTCGTGATGATGAACCCTGTCCGAGGCAGAATGGTGATTGGCCCATTCATCTGAGACGTGTGACATGCGTGACGACCTCATGCTAGTAGCAGTCAGACAAACAACAAAGCACTTCCAGCACAGCGCATCAAACTACGCATGCACAGCTCAAAGCGCCACCTGCATTTCATACGATGAGAGCTGCAGGTAAATGCAATCATGTGTTCAGCTACGTTTTGCTAATGGAAATGAACATTCACTGCTCTGAACAGAAGAATATGCTATCACTGGTGCTGACAACAATGGCTGGCAACAGTGCTGTCACTATTTAAAGAAAGCTATTCCCTAACACTGTCTGCCTGTCAGCTACAGAAGAACCACATCCTATCAGCACATCACCTAAAGAAAAACACAAACCAACACAGCGTCTAGAGAAAACCCCATATACCAACACCAGACCAAAAGAGGAAACACATCTACAATCACAACACCTACAGAAAAAAGACAGCTCTACCAGCACATCATCTAGAACAGTGTTTCTCAATCCTACTCCTGGAGGCCCACTGTCCTGCATATCTTCTCTCCATCCTTGCTCCAAACACACCTGATTAGTGTGATTAACATGCTCTTGATTAAATCAGGTGTGCTAAGCTAATCAAAAGTGCCACTGCCTAGTTCAGTCAGGTAGGCAGAGCAGGGAAAGATGGAAAACGTGCGGAGCAGGGGGCCCCGAGGAGCAGGATTGAGAATTAGTGATCTAGAATAAACACATCTACCAACACAACACCTAGAGAACAAAATACTTCTGCAAGCACAACGTCAACAAAAAACACATCTCCCAGCACACCTAGACAGGAAATATATCTACCAACACAACACCTAGACAGATTGTCTTCAGACAAAAAAACACACTGCTGGGTCTTCATCTGGCCCACAATCTGAATCTATTTTGATAACAAGCAACAGTTTTATAAAAAACAGCAATCGCATAACTACCAAATCTGGGAATGAATATCAACGTCATATCAAGTGTGGTCACATTCATTAATCATCTGCTATTATTACAGTGGCTGTGATCGTGAGAGACAACACCAGTTATCATACCCAACATCAAATCTAAAATGCAGGGTGGAGAATGCACAATTACAATCAATCAATCAATCAATCAATCAAGTTTCATTTGTCATAGTACATTTTTACAAATTTGGAACTTTGGAAGTGTACATTTGCACTGTACAACTGTGCACTTTTCAGAGGGAATCAAAAAACCAAAAACTCACACTAATTGGGAAAGAACTGGGAAATTATTGCCTGATCCTGGAAAAGGCAGTTGAGACACAGGGTTGCCAGATTTTTCAGACCTTACACAAACCTGAGTGTTTTTTTTTTTTTTTTTTTTTTTTTTACTTTTTTACTGTTTTACTTTTCCCGGGTGCTTTCCCATTGACTGGAATTGGATGTGACTCAGTATCTGCACCCGGTGTGAGGCTATCCCATAGTCCTCTGGTGGCAGAGCTAGACCTCTGTGGATCACTCACTTCAGGTTATAAAAACCTGCAGGGAGCCTTTTTAGCAGTGCAACGCCGCTGCCAACCAACACCAGAAACACTGCTCTAACACATACCCTGACTGAAGCTGGTATATAACAATGTCCAAACACCATTATGAATGTGCACTATACTTACGGGTGTTAAACTTCAATAAGAAAATCTAAGGTTGTTTTACAGAAATGCTTTAAGCTAATATAAATAGTATGCATAATACGTGATCATATATGGTTTTGTCAATATAATGTTGCATTTTATTTGGAAACTTTGTTCATTTTTCCTGAGATTATTGGTAAGAAATGCTATTTCTTTTATGTTAGACTGGTTTTATTCCATTGGATGTTAATGTAGAGAATTAGACTGAATTAAGCAAAGGCATTTTATTCAGTAATAAGACGGGAACCAATATTTAAAAACAAAAACAAATCGTATCTACAGTGCTTGTCGTATGCTTGTCGCGGGCCTCTTTCCCGTGCGCTGCAGCGTACAGCGCTGGCAGATCTAACATACGTTGTAATTAGACTAAAACCATTTTGTGCACGGGACGACTCATCAGCATGCTGTCCGCAATCCCAGACGCTTCTACATGCTGCACATTATAGTTCAGTCACCACTACCGCCTCTACACTTTCTATTACTATTAACAAGCCATTTACAAGTCTGTTCAGTAGTATTCTCTTCAGCATGGAAATCATCTACATAGATACCCAAAGCTACCACACAGGAAATTCGACTAATTTCGTCACTAAGTATTTTGGCCTAGGTTATGGGGGTCACTTTCTAAGAACTGCGTGTGTCTACATGTCTAGACCTGAATGCACTCTGAGTGTCTGCGCTTCTTATGACAAAATTTATCGATTGGCTATCAGACGTAAGTTTTTTTTAATCACTCTACGTCTGCGACGCTTGAGTGAGTTACGTAATTTGCTGTTTACCTTCCGCTCCTGATCAATTGCTTACATTGGAAAGTTATGTCAATGGTAAATTAAATCATTTTAACGTGATGTATGTTCAAGATATTTAAGGATCCCTCTCAATGTTTATCGTACAAAAGCGCATGGTTACGCTGCTAAACAATTTGAAAATCCGAACAGCCCTCTTTGTCTGTTAGGGCCAAAATAATTTTGGGCAAAACAACATTTACAAGTCTGGAATGGCAATCGCATTAAATAGGCAATACAAGTTGCTGTGATTCTTTTTCCAACAGAGCGTTTAGCTATCATTATTCACGGTACACGAGCAAACACGACAAGAATCCGTTACACTTACATCAATTGACATTTTGCGATTCATCTACCTTTTCGAGTTCTTATTCCGAATATCATGGCGGATCTGTCATTGTACAAAATCGCAAAATGCTTGCATCAAACATTCAACAGGCGGAATTATCCGACGAAGTCTGAGGGTAAACATAACCGGGATAACGTGGCATTTAGCCTACATTTCTTTCGTCACGAATCCAGCAGCATACTTAATTTACGCCCGAGGCAACGGGGAAGGGGGAAGAAAGAAACCGTCATAAAACTCTCTAACCTCATTCCTTTGGAGCTGAAAGAAGTTGTTGAGATAGTTGGAATTAAGAGCGGAGGTGAGCTCAGCTGCCGGAGGCTTGGTGCAGTTCAGATCCGGATGGGAAGAATTAGGCTCTGGTCTGAAGGCGTCAAAGGCAGTGGTCTGGTGAGTGTCTTGTAAAGAAAGATAAACCCAGTTTAAAAGCTGCGCGGGCTGGTACACCGATGCACTGGTGTCTATAGCAGACAGCAAGCTCATCTTTGAGAGGCAGCTCGCGTCTCCACCGTTACTCTTGGATAAGTCTCAACTTCGGATCTTGCTTTAAGTTACTTCAGTCTTCGCACCGTTGGCTTTCCCCTCCCCAAAAGTCTGGACCTATCTTTTTTCCTTCCCTCACGGACCTTATCCGCTTGCATGGATCCTATACCCTACTTTATGATTACGCAAAAGCCATGGCTGTATCATGACAGTATAAAAGTTTTTAACCACCACCGAGGTTCCGCTATCTCCCTTTCTCTGCACTATACAGCATCTAGAGCCTCATTACATATTTTGCAGGAAAACGGAGTACGTCACAGTTCATTGGAAGCAAATAGGAGTACAAGTTTTTTCTTATTTGCATAGTTATTTATTCATTCTCCACATGACTGGACGCCTACTTGCATATTAACAACAACATCCACTCTTCAATCAAGGAAGCCGTTTGGTTTAGTTAATGAATATTTATAAAACAGCTGATCACAGCATCGCCACAACTAACGCCGTGCAAGAACGGATAACTCGGATAAGTTAACAACGGGAACACAGCTGCTACAATAATACTGTAGACATGGCTTTTCCCATCTGTTGTTGCGCTGCATACTTAATGTTTAAGTACCCGGAACACTTTCTCACTAAATTTACGAAGTACAAAAAGGTCACAATTTATATGAGAGACTTATAATAAAGACTATATAATAATAATTGCTGCTATTCTATTTTACATACACACTCCGATTGTGTGTCTCTTTTCTTAACACTAACCGACCACACTCCCATCATCAGGACCACAAACTGCAAGCTGCCCTGCTTCTTCCGTTTCTGAAAGGAGTCATGTTTTATTTATTTGGGGACAGAGGTGAGATTGAATCCCCAGGACCTCAGTTCCCTCTCTCTTAACCTCTGGCACAGCCAGAAGGTGATTGCTCCTTTGTACCTGAGGTGCCTGTTCTTGAGCTTTGATGGAGGCCCTTAAGGCTGTCACCTTGGCCATCTGCACCAGAGCAGGGACAGCCCCTGCAGGGGTGGTCACACCTCATCTTCCCTCCTCTCTTTCAGTTAACCCAGCAAACAGGTGGGCTGCTGAAAGTGCACCACACACAAGATCAGTGATAATGGCTTCATCTGCAATGCCCAAATATCAAAAATAGTTGAATTCTGTGCTGCTGACCACTTGACCTTGGGTCATGTTGTTTTCTAAAATATACAGTTTGGATCCTGCTGAGTTTAGTACATTTAAAGTGAATTGTGAAGTGTGAGATGTCTTGGTTTATTGAAATGCCTGCATTCTAACATGTAAAACTATCCCAATGGTTTTGGGATAAAAGCTTGTAGTGAATGAGTGTGTGAAAAAAGAACAAATTCAAAGGTACAATTAATCTTGAATTTTAACAAAAGTTGTAGTGTTTCATAAATTACACAACATATTCCTATAAACATCAGTATATATAAAACAGGTTTAAAAAACGGTAATAATTTAAGCTCTTTTTGGAACCTGAAATCAGATGCCATCTCACAGACAGTGTTACATTGTGGTGAATACTGTCCCCTGTGTGGTTTAATGACTGTATATTACGATTGCTTTCAGTGGAAGTGAATGTCAAGGAAGAAAACAAAACACAAACAATTTTAATACAATATATAATAATAAGTTAATAAACAGTCATAACAACATAAGCAAATATGTAATGTAATGTAATAAGAACTATTTGAAACATCATTCTTGTTTATACCTTGCACATCTGTATGGAATATGATTATTTTATGTTGAGTTATTGATGCTGATTGTGTTGTTAATCAGTAAGCAATCCAAAATTAAGCTTGAAGTGTTGTTACAGATTCCATGGGCTTTCATTGTGCCAACATAAGGGTGGCTTTTTGTGGAGTCCCAAATTCGATGGCTGGAGTTCTGAGTCAAAAAAAGAACCTGCAGCTGTCCTTATGAAAATAGACATTCAGATTTAGATTTGCCCTGTACGTCAAGTTTGCTGTAACATAAGCACACACTAGGATGTTAGAAATACATCCAGCACCAACAACAAATAATTACCAACTGCACTTGGGTACTTCTAGTGAAGGTAAATGTGTCCAAATAAAAGTGTATGGCTGAATTTACTGAGCTCCATAAATCTCTCATAGGGTACAGTGACTTGCTATGTTTGATACTAAGAACTAGTCAGTTTTAATAGAGTTCTTTTTTGTATGCTTAATGATGTTTTTCTAAATAAGTAAAATTTCAAATTCAAATGGGCTTAGACATACATGTGAAATGATAATCTCAGGGTAAATTACTGATCATTTGTAGTCAGGAGGAGTTCAACTGGCAAGGCTGAGTCCTATAGCCCAAGTTCGAAATCAGCTGTGTCATTTGTCAATGATGACTGGGACAGAACAATTTGGCTTTGTTCCTCCCGAGGGTAGGGATGGGTGTGTTGGCAGGGCTTCCTCATTTAACCACTCTCAGGCACCCTGTGATTCAACGGGCACCTGTGAGTTTTATGGATCACATCAGTAGAATTGTGCATATTTTCCCATGAGTTCCCACTCTACTGTGGTGAGCTGTGTGACCTACAGAGTGAAAAAGAGCCGTTGGCTGCATGCAAGCCCGCTGCAGGATTGCATCTGTCTTGGAAGTTAGACAAGCCTAAGATTGCAAGCCATGCTCCTCACCACTATGTCACACTGCTGCCCATTCAAGGATATAACTGGAGCCCCCAAGGGATCAATGTGTGGTGTCTGTCTGGTTTCCTGCTAAGCTAAACCACTTTGACCTTTTGCTTTCCTTCATCTCCTAACAGTATTAATACTAATGGAGGTCCTTTTCCTCCATTTGTCTCTGTAAGCATCATTGCACACTTAGCTAAGACTTCAAGGCCAGGCTGCTCTTCAGCCCTCTAAACTATGCCTCCTGCACCGCCTCTGCCCTTTTCCCCCTTCACTGGTTTCCAATCACTGTTGACATCAAATTCAACACTTTGATGCTGGCCTCCCAGGCAGGCGAGGGCATGGCTCCTTTGGTCCATTGTCAGACCTTACACCCCTGCACAAGTTCTCCGCTCAGCAGCCTCCACTCCTCTGGCAGCCTCTCCCCTCCATGGCCGCCTGTCTTGAGCATTCCTTTTTTCCACACCAGCTCCATAACAGTTGAACGAGCTACCTCACATCATCAGAAATGCAGAATTACTACCCATTGTCCAGCAGTGACTCCCAAGAAACACATTTTCATACCTCACCTCTGTTTGAGGAGCTTGACTATGCTTTCCTATGCTGCTCTAAAAAGGCCAAGAGCAGTGACTTGATTTTTGTGAAAATTGAGCTATGTAATGGCCACTGTGATGTCTGATTTATATTGTATTAGAGTTTCCTGACCTAATTTCACCCTATAATCAAACAACAGGGGAGTCTTTTTGGTATTATGTACATACACACAACAGAGAACCCAGGCAAATAAACTTTGAAGTCATTTTTCTCAGTTTCATTGTTGTGGCAGTTTCCCATTACGCCTTGGAGGGGTACGGTCTCACCATGGATTCATTCATGCAGCCTTGCGGGATCTGTATTGCTCTGGCGCAATGACGCCCTCCTATGGAACTCCTGGTCACTCACCCATAAGCTATTATGACACTTCCATAACAAGCAAACTAGGGAACCATACACTGTTGCACTTGAACAAATACACAAGTTTATTGTAGCAGCGTCATCCTTAAACACTTTGTTCGCATTTAGTATTAGTTGTATGCATTTAGTATCTCTTAAAGTCACATTAGGAAATGAAACAGATCCCCGAGTCCACAGTTAATAGTTTAACCACATTGGAGATGTCTTTTTTCATGTATTTTTACATCTTTAAACATTAATTTTGTGTTAAATGTAAATGTGATCGGGAAAATGGCTGCCTAGTCGTTCCAGGACAATTTTAGGTCACACGCTACAGGTTGCACTGTTTTCCCTTCCCCCTGATTAATTTACCAATCACAGGGATTTTATATAAGCTACCTGCTGTCTCACTGTTTTCTGCTCTGGTCCGCCTCCCTTCCCATGAATTGTCCTGTGTTGATGCGAGGTATGTGCAGCCATACCACGGCATCGCGTAGGTAGTATTCTAAATGGTAACTATTTGACGATTGATTGTTTGCATGTTCATTCATAGCTCCCGGGTCCTGATCTTGATTTGCTGGTACCACTGGAGATTGTTGCCACTGTGTGTGGGTAGGTGCCGA
Organism: Megalops atlanticus; assembly: GCA_019176425.1. NCBI lineage: Eukaryota > Metazoa > Chordata > Actinopteri > Elopiformes > Megalopidae > Megalops > Megalops atlanticus. The sequence continues at coordinate 1,461,375 of CM032890.1, read as the reverse complement.
CTCCAAAAATGAATTGATTCGGCAAGTTCCCACTCACTATAACTAAGTGGGTTGTTTACAGGTATCACACGGTTGGTGCGCATGTTCTTCAGAAGCTGTCTTGCCATTTCAAGCAACTCTGCGCATTTTTACACTCTAACAACATTTTGGAAGTCTATCAGTCCGGGTTCAGACCTCATCATAGCACGGAAACCCCTCTCCTGAAAGTGCTCAACGATCTTCTCTCTTGTGACAATGGCTGTATCTCTCTTCTTGTGCTACTAGACCTAAATGCAGCCTTTGATACCATCGATCATCGTATCCTCCTCGACCGCCTCGAAAACCTGGTTGGCATAAGTGGACAGGCTCTATCTTGGTTTAGGTCCTATCTATCAGAGCGATATCAGTTTCTCTCCATTAACAATGAATCTTCCGCTCCTTCCAGAGTAAGATATGGTATACCACAAGGATTTGTGCTTGGGCCTCTGCTCTTCTCATTATACATGTTGCCTCTTGTCGATATCATCCGTAAACATGACATTAGTTTCCACTGCTATGCGGATGACACTCAGCTATACATGTCAGTCAAACCCGATGTCCCTTTGAATATGTCAAACGTGGAGGCCTGCTTAACAGATGTAAAAAATTGGATGGCCCGAAATTTTCTCCTCAACTCAGAAAAAACCGAAATATTGGTCGTTGGCCAAAATTCAATCAGGAGCAAATTCACTCATTTTACACTGGACCTTGATGGTGTCACCCTCGCCTCGAGTACAGCTATCAAAGACCTTGGTGTCGTTATTGATCCTGAGCTCTCTTTTGAAACTCACATAACTAACACCTCTAGGACAGCCTTCTTCCATTTGAGAAATATAGCCAAAATCAGGAAAATTGTATCAATTAATGATGCTGAAAAATTAATCCATGCCTTTGTAACAATCAGATTAGACTACTGTAATACCCCCTTGTCAGGATGTGCAAATGTGTCAGGCGGTAGAGCCTTTTCCTATCGAGCCCCTCTCCTGTGGAACAGCTTACCCACCGAGGTTCAAGGAGCAGACTCTCTCTCCACCTTTAAGTCTAGGCTGAAAACATATCTATACACTTAATCCTTCAGCTGAGGGACATGGCCTGGTGCTGGCGTGGATTATAGAGTCTCTGGTGGACTAAGTGCTCATTGCTGTCACTTTATCATGGACTCTGTGCCATGATCTGGTGTTGAGTGCCTTAGGGTCGCCCTCATGACTATGACGGTCCCTTGCCTCCCGTCCCCCAGGTATGCTGCCATAATGTTAGCCTGCCGGGGTTTTTTCCTTGTTGCACACTGGCACCTTCTTCCTTGCCCCTCCTCTCCTGCCTCTCTGGTGTACATTCCTGCCATTCTTACCATCCACTAATCACTGTCTTCTGTTTGTTTCCTATCCCTGCTCTGGGCTCCTGCCTGGAGCTGCAGCCCAAGCGTCACATTCTGACTTCCAGTCCTGCTACCTCGCTGCCCTGCCTATCAAGCCACCTGCATTCCAAGAACCAGACATCCTAGGAGACATTTTTATAATTACTCTGCTGTTAATTACTTCTGTCTACCAAACTCAAATGTCCTAAAGTACATTGTACAACTTTAAGTTTTGTCTTTAATTCTATCTGCCCAGTGTCGGCCAGAAGCATATGGGCTCCCCCTCTGAACCGGGCTATTTAATATCGCAGCTTATCCACCACTAAGTTTCAAAACTGCTCTTAGCTTTGCGTGGTATGTCCTATCGAGCACCGAGCTAGCTAGCTACTGCCTCTCTTGCTAGCATTATCCCTTCTGAAGTAAGGCACCGATTGCTAGCTGCTAAGCTGCTTTTCTTTTAGTCTTAGTAATCTGTGTATTTTTGGGGAAATATTTTAATGGACCGTGCATTAGCACTGTTAGATAGTGGAGCCTAGTGCCGCTGTGGTGGGAGGTTAGTTGTAGTGGGTGAACACCTTCACATTTGCACGCGCGTTATCCGTAACTGCACCGATTCACCGTTTCGACATGATCTCATTGTGTTCCAGAGTGTGGGCACGCGTGGTGGTGAGTATTCTGCACTGGTGGGATCCCCCTTAGCCGTGAGTATACCTCCCCCGTGGCTGGCCCACAGCCCGCTTATTAATAGCATTGATTGTGACCGTATTTTAACTAAATACTGTAGCACCAAAGCCATGGGAAGGTAAGGCAAGAAGTTTTCTGTTCCATCGTTGTGTGCGATACAGAGTTCTGGGGTGCAGGGTAGGTTGGAATCTATGTCTAGTAATGGTTCTCAGGGTGAAATTGCAGAGTTGAAGGAAATGATGCGGAAGCAACAAGAGTAGCTCAATCAATTGTTAGAACGCCACATGTTTTTACAAACTGCGCCTAGGCACCACCCTAATCATAGTCACACCATATGTAGACGCTGTCAACAACCAGGTCATTACGCCCGTAATTGCAGTAATGAAAGGGTTGTTTCACAGGCCCCGTCTACTCGTCCTGGCCTAAGGGAGCCCCCAGTCAGCCGGCGGAAAACTAGTGCCCTCTGAATTGCAGAGCCACACTTCAGAAGGGGACATGACTGGCTCCACTATGCAGGACCTAGGACATGAACAGGCAGTCTCCAAGTTGCTGGGGTCATGCCCACAGGTAACGGTTAACCTTGGAGGGGTGGATGTTAAATGTCTGTTGGACACTGGATCCATGGTGTCTACCTTGACTGAGAGTTTTTTTCCCAGAATTTTCTGGAAAAACTCCACCCCTGTCATTGGTTACAGCTCTGTGCAGCTAATGGTCTAGACATCCCTTATGTGGGCTACCTGGAGCTTGATGTTAGGGTTGTGGGTAAGGTTATTCCTAAGTGTGGGGTTTTGGTTGTTAAAGATCCCCCTGGTCTGTTGTCCAAACCAGAAGTGCCTGGGGTACTAGGCATGAATGTCATACAGGAGTGTTATGATGAGCTTTTTGGACAACATGGTCCCTCCTTTTTTAGTCTCCCCTTAGTAAGACAGGCTCCTGAAGCTTGGCAACAAGCCCTACAGTACTGCCATCAGGCTTAGTTCACGTCAGCCCCCCTTAAAATGGGAATTGTCAGAGTTAGGGGAAGACGGCCAGTGCATATCCCCGAGGGTAGCATAACGCTAGTTGCCACAACCTGCTCATCCCGTCTGGCTATGTCTGGCATGGCTCTGTTTGAGCCTGCCACTAACCCTCAGGTGTTATCTGCTGGCCTGTTAGTCTCTCCTGCTATGGTAAAGGTGATTTGTGGCACAACATATGTCCCAGTTGTTAACGTGGGGGTCACTGATGCAGTCCTTCATCCCTGCTGCTCAGTAGGAGTGTTGAGCCAGGCACAAATAGTTTACCGGCAGGTGTCACTGAAGTTGTTAAAGGGCCTAGTGCGGGTAGTTTTTCAGCTGCAGCTGCACGGGTTAGGCCAGTGCGGGAACATATTGCATCCATTGATTTATCGATCCTCTCACACAAGGATCAAGAGAAGGTCCAGACCTTGCTCTGCAAATATGAGTCTGTATTTTCAGTCTGTATTTGCACCAATCTCATTTCGCATGAGATCCTGTTGTTGGATGATGTACCTGTCCGTCAGAGGTATAGGCGCATCCCTCCATCTGATTATGATGCTATCAAGGCTCACATACACCAGCTGCTGGATAGCCAAGCAATTCGGGAGAGCTGTAGCCCTTATGCCTCTCCCATTGTACTGGTAAGGAAGAAGGATGGAAGCCTCCGTCTGTGTGTGGACTGCCAGCAGCTGAATAGCAAGACTCGCCGTGATGTCTTCCCCTCCCACGGACTGAGGAGTCTCTGGACGCATTGTCTGGGGCTAACTGGTTTTCCACCTTGTATCTTGCCAGTGTCTATAATCAGGTACCCGTAGCTGAACGGGACAAGATGAAAACTGCCTTCTGTACCCCGTTTGGTCTGTTTGAGTTCAATCACATGCCTTTTGGCCTTTGCAATGCTCCTAGCACTTTCCAGTGATTAATGGAGCACATATTTGGTGCTCAGCACTGTCAGTCATTGCTGCTTTACCTGGACAATGTCATGGTCTTCTCTTCCGGTGTAGACAAGCATTTGGATCATCTGGGTTCAGTGCTGGGTCGCCGGCAGCAGGAGGGCCTTAAGGTAAAGCTTGAGAAGTGCTGCTTCTGCAAGTCCGTGGTGAAATAATTGGGGCATGTTATCTCTAGGGAGGGTGTCTCCACTGACCCCAGTAAGATTGCTGCTGTTTCTGATTGGGCCTGTCCAAGCAGCATGTCGGAACTGCACTCCTTTCTAGGGTTCGCTAGTTATTACAGACGTTTTGTCGAGGGCTTCGCTAAGCTTGCTGCTCCTCTTCATCGCCTGGTTGCAGAGTATACAAGCCCAAAGGCCTGGCAGGCCCCAAGGAAGGCATTCAATGATGGTTGGACGGAGGAGTGTGAGTGGAGTTTCAATGCTTTAAAGGCAAAGTTGGTGTCTGCACCGGTTCTAGCTTATGCTAACTTCTCTCTCCCCTTTATTCTAGAAATGTGAAATGCCAGTCACAGTGGCCTGGGAGCGGTGCTGTCACAGGAGCAAGATGGCCGGGTAACACCCATAGCCTATGCTAGCAGGGGCCTGAGTTGGTCGGAGCTCAATACGGCCAATTATAATTCAATGAAATTGGAATTCCTGGCTTTAAAATGGGCTGGGACGTTCCAGAATTGGAGGACATTTTCTGTCCCACAAATGAAATTTCAAATAATCCATGCACAAAATACTAAAACATGCACTTGTGTAAATTATACTTGTCCTGAGATAAAATGTAAATATAGTTGTAGAAAAAAAGTAGTTCCAAAATATTTAAAGTACCAAATAGCTCTCGATCACCCCGTAAAATGGCATTTTTCTCTTGTCCCACCTTCTTGATGACCAACTTGCATATCAAATATAACAGTTAAAATAAGTTTTAAATCTACTTTTTTGGTATGATTTTGTTGATATATGTCTCTTGTAATTGTTAAAACAATTTGTTTAATCATCAACATATTTTAAATAGTAGTAATTATGCACTGAAGTTGTGTCCCACAACATGCGCGCAACCCTGTTACCAAAAGCTATTTAGCCTGGCAGAAAAAGAGAAAAAACAGTGAGTCACATGACACAGAGGAAATGACATCATCAAGCCATTTGCTAACGCCATGGATAGACCAAATGTAAGTCCTCTCTTCTATTTTTCATATTTTTCCAATCTTTTTAGCCTTGATTGAGTGTGTCACTCTAACTAACGCAACCCTGTAACTCATTTTATCAGAATAAGACAAATAAATTTCAAAGTTTTCTTTCTTCATTTATATAACTAAGTTTGTCCTTGACCTTGACAGTAACGTTACATTCCACAGCTAGCAAGAAAAAGCTAAAAAAAGCTAACATTAGCATTGATTTGCAACCCTGTTACTATAATTAGAGTAACAGGGCTGCACTTCTGTAACAGGGCTGCATCTCCTTCAGTTCACTGAGAAGGGACAATCTATTATCTATAGTAAAATTAAATGTGTATGTGTCAATGTCTTGTTGACATGTTTATTTTTTATCATTCCTACTCATCCTGTTGATCCTTCATCAAAAAGATATATAAAATTTTATTACACAACATTCCTGTGGTCCTGAGTATTTGTCACATTTATGTCATGATCTATAATCAAAAGTAATGTATCCATTCAACCCTGTTACTTTGCGCAACCCTGTTACTCTAATTTCAGCCCTGTTACCATATCATTTTTATTAAAATAATCTTAAATGATTTTCTCAGCTCACGAGAGTTTAACTTATTGTCCTTTTAATAGTTTGAATGATTATATGCATACTGTTTGAGCAAATATTTGAAAATAAATACTGAAATTAGTAAAAAAAAAAAAAAAAGTGTGACTATTGAGTTGACTACTAATTTGGGCAAGATAGATTTCAAAAGTTGCTTAAATTAATATAAATGAATAAGGATTTATTAAACAATATTTTAAAATATACTTTTTTCACGTTCCTGAGTATTCGTAACAGGGTTACGGCAAGCATAGCACGTGTGGCGGATGCCCCCGGACTGGGCCAGATGGACCAAGGGTGCTCCTCCACACTTTGAAGTCTTCTGCAAATAATAAGTTCTTGCAGAGTCTGATGTTAGTTTAAGCTTTGGTTTATTGCATATGGTGATCAGTCACATACAGTAAACCGGGTTGGTCCGCGGATCAACAAGTTACAAAGCATTTGCAAGCATACCCCAACACGCTTTCTGACACCCCTTGGCCTGCATCCTTCTTTTATGCTGTTTTCCAGACTCCTCCTTTACCGTGGCCTGTTCCCTAACTCCTCCCAGACTCCTCCTTCAAGATTACCTCATCTCACGTAATACGCCATTATCTTTTACCTGGAAATCCCAAAAACTCCATGGCCATTAATCGCATATTAATTTTAAGGCATATCACTTTTGGAAATTCCCATTATTTCTAGGCCTGCACCTGGATGATTTTTTAAAATAATTAAATAATACAGCAGGCTCGTCCTATCTCTTACGCTTACTCATGTCTGGAGTTTCCCATTATTTCCAGGCCCTTGCTTGAATAATTTTTTGAAAAAGGGCTAAATAACTTCAAGGGCTGGTCTGGCCACGCTGCACTTCTCCAAGGTCACCCATTCTGATACCGACCATCCTGGAATAACTCCCAGATGCCTGCGGCCTTGAATCACTCCTGGCCTTGCTTAAACTCATGAAACTCATACACAGAAAATCCCAGTGTATTAATAATAATGCTTAATATTTTTCAGTAGTTGTGCTTGCATTAGTAGTGCTCAAAAATATATTCCAGTTGTGCTTGTGTTATAAAACATACCTCAGTATTGCTCATATTAGTAACAGTGCTCAAAACCTACATAATACTCAAACAGTAAGTAGTGTGTTCAAAAACATTTCTCCACCACACACACAACAAATAAATCTCATAAAAAGTGTACCTTTGATGCCTGAGCTGGATGAATCAAATTATTTGACGGTTTAATACCTGTTTTTCTTAAATACATAACAGAAAATGATAAAATGAAGGGTCAATTTTTCATAAGTGTTGATGCCTCAATTGTCCTCCAATTCTGGAATGACCCGGCTATGACTGAAACGTTTAGAGAATACCTGTTTGGCCAGAAATGTGTGGTCTGGACTGACAACAATCCACTCAGCCATTTGAATTCTGCAAAGCTGGGTGCCACAGAGCAGCACTGGGCAGCTGAGTTGTCAGCTTTTGACTACACCTTACGTTATCGTTCTGGGTGGTCTAATAAGAATGCAGACGCTCTCTCTCGGCAATACCAGCCTGCTGAGGTGGCCCCCGGTTTACAGGAGGCACTCTCCGGAACCAGTGTCCCTGAGCCCTTGCGACGATCAGTTGGGGGAAGACCCCTACAGGTAGCCCAGCACGTAATCACTGCTTTGCCCTCCCACTCGCTGGTGAATTTGGCCTCACTGCAGGCAGCCGACCCCATCATTCAAACCTTCTTGCAGTTCTGGCAATGTAAACGGGGCCCCGATTATGCCGAACAACAGTTGCTCTCTAAGCCTGTGTTACAGCTAGTTAGGCAGTGGGATCGGATTGTCCAGACAGATGGCCTCCTGTACCGCCACGTCCTTCGGCCTGATGGGGAGGAAGAGATACACCAGCTGCTTCTACCTGGGTCCCTGAAAGAAGAGGTGCTGCAACAGCTACATCAGGGTCATGGGCACCAGGGTATTGAGTGGACCACTGAACTTGTGCGACAGTGGTGCTACTGGCCCGGTATGTACCAGGATATTAAGGAGTGGTGCCAGAAGTGTGAGCGCTGCACAGTAGCTAAACCTTCTCAGCCCCAGGTTTGGGCCCCCATGGGTCACTTGCTGGCTTCCAGGCCCAACTAAATTGTGGCCATTGATTTCACCCTGATGGAGCCCTCTCATGATGGCAAGGAGTATGTTTTAATTATGATGGACATTTTTTCCCAGTACCCAGGCCGTACCAACCAGGGATCAACAGGCTGCAACAGTGGTGGGCGTGCTGGTAAAGGAGTGGTTTAATAGGTTTGGAGTTCCTGCACGCATTCACTCCGATCAGGGTAGGAACTTTGAGAGCAGTTTTATTCAACTGCTATGCCTTCTGTATGGCATTCATAAGACCCACACGACGCCGTACCACCCTCAAGGAAATGGCCAGTGTGAGCAATTCAATCGAACTCTACGCGACCTGTGGTGCGCACTGCCACTTGCTAAGAAGTGAAGCTGGTCACATAAATGCCACATGTGATGTGATTTTTAGGATGCTTTATTGACGGAAAATAAAGAGATTTTTCCATCAGTAATAATTGTACAAATCTTCTGCTTTCAGGAAGAAACTGTAGTGCTCAGATGCTTCAGATGCTGTGGGCATGGTCATGGGAGTGTAAATTTCATGCAGTGTAAGAATGTGTACAAACACATGTGTTTGCAGGAACTCCAACCCACTCCTATTCAAGGTTCACTCTTCCTGACAAAAAGGTCTATATTTCACCTTTCAGGCACCAATGCCCTACCATATCCACTGGAGCATGTGTGGGCAGAAACAAGGATCCACTGTGACATCATCAGGACCAGTGACCTAGTGTATTTTCAGGGTGTTGCTTTTCATGGAACCATTGTCATAATTTAACAACTTCTAATATAATTGCCTCCTCTGTCTTGTAGCATACTGTGTTCCATTACAATAGCTATCTACCTTAGACCTAAGATGAGTGTTATTAAGTGTTCAGTTAACTTTAACTTTCATTTATCATGTATGTTTTAGAGGGGCTCATGTGTGCTCAAATGCTCCATTCTTTTGAATGCACATTACATTATTTGCTTAGAAAATTTTCTTATCCAGAGTGAGTTGCATATCTGTCATGTCATCCATTTATACACCTGAACATTTACCAAGGTGGTTCAGGTTAAATAAAAAGCTCTAGAGTACAACAGCAGAATTGAACTGGAAACTTTTTGGTTATGAGCCCTGCTCCTTATCACTGTGTGGAACTTGCTAAATGTCACTTATGCGGAGCAGGTGTAAAAAGTGCCACATCACCCTGTTAATGTTGCAAACATTGGGATAGTATGAATTCAGACAATACACCAGTAAAAATATACATAGAATGTATATAACTAATAATAGTGGGGAAAAGTTGTTTGGTGATTGTTGGATTCTGCTTCTCTTCAAATATTCACTGTTTTCCTGGATCACTGTAGAGAAGAGTTTCTAAATGACAATGAAAATAATACTTTTTGCATATACATTATCTGATCCTTGGTAATATTAAAACAAGAGACCTAAATTCCATGATTTCCATGATTAATGACAGCAATGAATTTGATTAATTTCACTGTAAGCTGAAATGTCTAAAGGTCCTTTTATTATTAAATTATAAATCTTACTGAAAACGGTTATGCGGGCTTGTAAAGCATATATAGACTTAAAATAGATGCCAAATTCGTTGAGTGTTATAATTACATGATGTTGCCTCGTGAGGGCAGCATTGACCATTTATATCGTTAGGGATTGTTGCTGTAATTTCATAAAACTGTGATTGAAAGGGGTTACATAATTAATGACTTTAATAAAATATTTTGCCAAGTTGAGCAGATTTTTAAAAATGATTAATATATGTTTAGAATTTGTATTTATTTTATTGATTTGTTTGATGGGAGCAAACATGACTGAAGTAAGTATTATAGTGTCTGCGTCTGTGTTCTGATGCCTGAAAAAAGTAAGGAAGAAAAGAAAAACAAAGCTCACTGGCCTACTTAAGTGGTGATCACATGTTCACATGGGTGAATGGGAACATTATGTAGGAGTGCCATTTAAATTTCACAAATGACTACAAGATTTCATTTCAGTCAGAACTGTTCTTGTTGTATACCTGTAGAATTAACTTCTGATCATGAGGTGAATTCTACAGGGACACAACCTCAACAGAAATCTGTATATACTTGTGACCGGGCTCCTGCTAACTCTATATCCTCATGTTTACATCCTGTTTCCCCACCGTTTCCGTTGTATATTCATTCCTTATTAGGTTTAGATTATTGATTTTTTGGACAAACCAACAGTGTATTTTGACTTTATTTTAATCATATCTCCACCTTTTTAGATACCCTTTGGGAACAGAGAATGGCTGCACTGCAGGGAGGCTGCCAGTACCGAGCTCCCTAGGTTTTCCTGCACATGAATGAGTTTTTCACCGAACCCCTAATTTCACATTTCTTTCTTGCATTGTGTGTGTTGTGGCACAAACACGTGTGTGTGTGGTGAGTAGATGTCTTCTCCCTGGGTGGTGGTCTTCCCCCCTGCAGTTAGCCTACCCTGTGTAATAATTTGGATCCCCCGTGTGTTAGCAAATTATGTATTTCATCCCATCTTTCTATTTCTTATACTAACTGCATATTTGTACTATATTTTTATATCACAATAAACTGTAAAATTGAACTGTGTTTCTTCCCTCTCAAGGATTTCTGTGGGTGATCAATAAGTCGTTTGCTTTTTTTTTAACCTTTGAACTTGAAGCCATGTCCCTGTTTATTTCCAAACTTACCTGTGTGGAATTGCCTATGGTATTAGAACTATTTCCTTGGGTGAATTCCCAAGGTGGTGTAGTCAAGCTACCTAGTACCCAAAGGTCCTAGTAGGCTTGGTCACATAGGGCTGTATTCTCCCACTGGCGCGTTAGTCCTTTTGTGCGTGCCTCCAGTTATGCGCATTTCAGTTACGCGTATTCTCCCCTACGCACTGCGATCACGCTTCTAGCTACTGTATGACAGCCGGCTAGCTACTTGTAACTGTCATACATACAATGTTATGTACATACATACATACAATGTAACTGTCAGCGCAATGAAACAAGCATACCGTCACCACAAACGAAACAAAAAACGAGAAGAGGAGGAAAAACGACACCAGGACAGTGGTAAGTGGATATAATTATGATAAATAAATACACCATGATTAGATTGATTTTACTTTATACTGTCTGTGCAGGCAAATGTGCTAACGTTAGCTAGGTAGGTAACGTGTCAGTTCATCTCATTAAGCATTACTGTTCTGATGAGTCACAGCTTGTGGCAACTGGCAACATCTCTTAAAACACTTATTTTCTAATCAGCTGACAAGTGTTATTTGCTATTTGCAAAATGACACACAGATATAGGCCATGAAAAAGCAAGTCACAAGTTAATTTAGGTTTTAACGGCATCTGAGTGATACGCAACCTACCAGGAAACTTTTACATATGATATCAATAGCTGGCTAGCTATCACTAGCTAACTATCCAGCTAGCTCACTGGGTTTAGCTAGCTAACAAAACAGTTTTAAAGTTAACTAGTGATTCATTTGTTACGTATTTAGTTGCCATCTGGGTACAAAATACAAATAGTTAATATACATTTATAATAAACCCTTTGAAGAAAGATGCATGATAAGATAATGTAGAAAATTGTGCTTGTATATAAGACACCTTGGGCCATATGTATCAATCTTTGTGTACAACTTGCCGTAAAACCATGCGTACGCACAATCTCACGATTTGCGTACGGAGGTTTTTCGTCAGAGTTATCAAACACCACATACACCTGATTGTCTTCATAAATCGGAGCGTAAATCAAATCAGCGTGAGATCATGTGCACATGAACGCGCTTAACGTCCACTCCCACAATTGTTACGATATGGACCGAGACACGCCCCTAATTCGTCGAATTAACATATAAAGGTCCCAGGTAAATCTGAGTGAAATGCAGAGATTGACGTTAGGGAACAATGGCAGGACACACAAAAAACTGTTCGGACACGGAGATTGAGGTTATGGTTGATGAGGTGGAGAGGAGAAAAAATATCCTTTTTGGAGGCCGGACGAGCAGCATTTCAAATCAACGGAAAAATGCGGAGTGGCTCAAAGTGGTTACTGTAATGAATGCAGTTTCACCAGAGGTGCATACGGTGGAGGAGAAGAAAAAGAAGTGGTCGGATTTTAAACCTGAGTGTCCTCGCACCATTTAGGGAATCGGAGCACTCGGTACGTAGGTCTACAAGATGCAAAATAATAGAATTTATGAACGATTCTAACCACTGAGAGATGACTGCTAATATCAACAAAATAATAGCCAACAGTGTCAGGGTCATTAAGTAAAAAAAAAAAAACAAAGATAATCAGATCGTTTTGTCTGTCTTTCTGCTCATGCCATGCAGCGCTCTCGCTCTCTCTCTCCCTCTCTCTCGTTGACCGAGTTGTGTCGTTTCCAACGAGTATTCCAACGTTTCCAATATTTTACTTAAACCCCCTCTTGCCCCCTCGTGGCGCCGGGTGCAGGCACACTGGTCCTGTGTGCGCTTATTCGTTTTTTGGCCTTTCTTTTAATACTGGTTTCACCACTGCTGTGAAATAAATGTATTATGCTCCCCCAGTCACTTCATCCTGGCGCTGGGACCTGGCGCGATAACACTCATCAATGATTGACACAAGACCTGTTTACTTGCATCACCGGTAGTTCCTCTTGGTGTCGCCAATCTGCAAATTACAAATTTTATGCGTACGCCACCTCAAGACCATGTGTAGAGGTACGCATGTTTTCCCGGGAAGTATCTTTTCATAAATACCGTTTTATGTGTAGAAAAGTGCTCAGCACGATTTTAGTGCGTACGCACCGTTGATACATATGGCCCCTTGATGGTTAAGTTAGCTAGCTAATGTGTAGATATGTTAGCTTAGTTTCACATTGTGAGCCAGTTAGTGAGTTAACTTAGGAAGCATAGTGTCAATTTAGAACCAATTTTTTTGCCATGTAATTATTTTGTTGTGGAGCCCAATATAGGTCAACTGCACTAGTATTTTCTCAATCTATGCACAAAAATCACTTTTTTGACTGAATGCATTGACTGAATTGACTGAATGCATTTTTGTGGGGGGGCTTCTTGCCTGGGCCTCCATGGGCTTCTTTGCCTGGGGCCCCCCAGAGTCTAGGATTGCCACTGCATGAAAGAGTCGTGATTCATTTAAAATAGAAGTAGACTGAGTCACAACCTCGTTTATTTTGGCTGTCGGGAAAACGTGGAATGTGGACTTATGCATTTACCATGTGAATGTCATTGAAATCCATTCAAACCATAAACCAGGCTCTGATTTTGAAAGTAAATGCAAAGGGAGATCTGTATTACCAATCGCCTCAAAGGAAAGCATTTGTTTCTATGTATGACATAAACCCAAAATAAAGTAAATATACCAAACGACACATGTGCTGGGCCTATGTATAAAGACGTGTGACGTGTGGAGATTCAATAACCCTTTGGCACGTAACTTATTTTTTATGCTACGTAGCACTCGTGTTACCTCACTTAGTTATGTTTTCATTAGCGTTACTAAGCTTCTCATAGTTTTCAGTTAGCATTTGCTATATTTTTTAATGTTAAATCGCTGCTTCATCAAAGGTAAAATTAGCTAGAATTTTTCCAATCTAGTTTTCTAATCACACCGGTTTTAGCATACGCGCTAAACGGCTAATCACACTGGTGTGACCGTATGCGTGAAAGGGTTAATAAAAACACACTATTGAGGAAAAGGTGCAACAAAATGCATGTTCCAATGTCCACGCTTGAACTCATGCTGAGTCGCCTATTATTAGAAATTCATTAGTAATCACTCATCATGACTCTTCCAAAGTACACTGTTAGCTAAATTGGTTAATGAATGGGTAACGCTCTGCTATTTATACTCATCTTAATTGATATTTCTGTTTTATTGTAATTGAACTAATTATTTACCAGGCTTGTTCACAACAACATGTGATGTAAAATGTTTTTTTTCTGTTTAACAATATAATATAGGGTTACAAGAAATGGTATTGTAGTTTAAAAATAATGACACACAAATGTCTTAAATTTTGAACTTTATTTGTACATGTATAATAAAGTTAAAAGTAGGCCTAACGCCGACTTAAAAGGCAATATGGTGTTTTGCCATGTAGTGGCACTTGACTTACTACAGCCATCAGAAGCGCGTAGTTGAAAAGCACGTAAGTCAAGGGCAGAATATGCGTAAATGGTGTTTACATAAGAAACGCCCAGATTTTGGGGTTGCTCTGCCCAAAGCGCGTAACTGCCTTCATGTTGCGCAAATCATACACTTAAGTCAAGGGCAGAATACGCGTAGGCTGAAAAACGCGTAGCTATGCACTGTTTTTGACTTTATGCGCATGGGAGAATACGGCCCCCTGTGTATAACATAATGGACTACACCTGATGTGTCCAGCTCCATATCTCTAATAGCGTAAAGTCCGTAAACTATATATGTCAGGGTCTGGGTGGTGTAGAGAAGGAGAGTGAATTAAATATTTGCACAGTGAGATAAGAAAGCAGTAAGCACTGCAGTTTCTTAGAGTTAATGCAGTTTATTGTTTGCAGTTTATTATCACTCTGTTATCACTATTATCTCCCTAACTCATTTGTATGTGGCCAGCTGTTGTAGACTTGTATGGCTGTTTTTTCTTTACCATATAACAGAGTAAGAAACAGGGAGAGACTGGCACATGCTGAACAGAATGGTAACAAGATTGTTTGTGTTTTAGAGGAGCCATAACACTGCCATCACCTGTTGTGGGAGAAGAGATCTGATGAGTCTTTGTCTGTTTTTTTTGTAATTGAAATGATGTGGTTGCTGTGCATGTCTTGATAGAACTGGATTGCCACATGCTATACATCTATGTGCTATGTTTTATGTTTGTAGGTTTGTTTAAGGACTCAGACTACACAATACTATACACCTGTCTAGTCCCTACTCTTCCATTCACTATTGACAAGGTTACCTTTCTGTTATGTATCTATGCGTCATGGTTAAAAAAAAAAAAAAATCTTCTGTACTAACCCTGTCTCTATGTTGCAGGTTTTGTTTGCAGATTTCTGTTTTATTGTTGCAGGATCTACAGGAGCATGGTACTGTAAATAATTATTTTGCATTCCTACTGTGATCTTTTGCCTATGAGGAAGCCAGCTATACCTGATTGATGCACTAATTGTAAGTTGCTTTGGCTTAAAGGCGTCTGCGAAATGCCAAATTGTAAATTGTTACCACCCCTAGCCTGACCCATCTCTAACCTCACCAGTCACATACTTCACCTTTGAATGGGGGTGTGTATCTCTCTTCAACTTCAGTTTTTGGGTCTTAATATTTGTAGCCCTCCCAACTACCACCACCAATTTTTCATTTCAAACTATATGCATTTCAAACTGCATATTGAGCTACAGGTCCACTTGAATGAGGAGCTGAGCTGGTTCTGAATGGTAGTGGAATATAGCCTTTGGTGGAAGAGGTGGAAAGGTGTTCTCCATGTGGTGTTTTGTCAGACAGGGCAGGTAGTGAAGTTTATTCCATTAAATTTTATTGGAACACAAGTTGTCACAAAGCAGCTTTACATTGTTACCAGGCCTGAGACCCCCTGAGAGCAAGCCTAATGGTGCGCTCACACCTGCAGCGACTACGAGCAACAAAGCGACCGGAAGTCATTCATTTTCAATGGTTGCTGGGCGATGCTGAGCGACATGGGGAATCGCGTGGCCTGGCGACGCGATCGCCGCGATTTGGTGACGAAAAAAAGTTAAGCAATGTTCAACTTTATGCAAATGAGCAGCGACAGAGTCGAGCAATGGCCAATCAGGGCAGATGTGTTCCTCTTATATTCATTCGCTCTGAAACGTTTTCTTAAACTTTAGTTCCTATATTCGCATTTTAGTTCCCATAGCGGCCATTGCGAATGTTACTTTGCGGTCCATGGTGAAACGGTAGTGTAGCAAGATCACACTCTTTATTGGAAAATAAATTCCCTCCAAAACATATTTTTCAGCGGGAATGCACCTGATTTGTGGGTTCACGCATATATTGGGCGATATATGAATAGGCCTGCCTTTAAGAAAATACAAACATACAACTCCACGATGAATATAGCAAAGACGATGTAAATATAACATATAAATAAATGTAAAATATAATATATAGTTATAATATTTATTAGAATGTACATTTTTTTATAAAATTGATGCATCTCCATTTTGCCTCGTTTCCACATAGCTCTTTGTACGTATGTGAGTCAACCGGAAGTCCATTCATTCCTATGGGAACCTCCTCCTTCTGTTTTTTTCTGTCTGGAATTTGCCTCCGTGTACATTGAAAAAATTGAACTTTTGCGGCGAATTTCGGAGAGACCGTATATGCACATGTTCCCGGAAGTTACATGGCATTGGAAAAACGAATTAGCTAGCAGGCTATTTCTTTCAATTCAGTTGCTTGACTATGTTGATAGTCAAATTGTGTAATTGTATAATTAAGAAAGAAACTAAGAAACTAGTTTAGCTAGTTTAACACATTGTGAATCTGAGTAATGCTATTCTGCTAAAAATATGGCTAGCCTATAGGTTACACCACCTAGATCGAAGTTAAATAAAAGTGAGAGCGTTCATTAAACATATTTTGAAGAGAGAATTTGCGTAAATGCAACCTTTTGCATATATCAATAAATAATAGTGTTTAATTGGCTTTCACTATCGACATTTACATTTATTCATTTAGCAGCATTTAGCAGCTTTCAACCAAAGCGACGCACAAAAGTGCAAGGCAAAGAACAGGCACAAGGGCAAGATGTGTACAGGTCATACAATGCAAATAGTGCTGAAGCTGAGCACATGGTCTGTGTAGCAAGACAGAACTAATCTGATCTGAGGTTACATATATATATATATAACCTATCAAATACAGTCACTGGGACAATAAAGTGCTGCTATACTACCTAGGCAAAAACGTGCTACAAATACAACGTAAGAGGTAGTGCTACAAGTACAAGCCAAGAATCTTAGATTTACAAGGTCAAAACATAAACACTGCGCTTTAACCAATAATATTAAGAAATACAGATCATCTTTATCAGTTTGATATGAAAACTTTATTTCCCTCCCATTCTACCGTTGTGATTTCCCTCCATTATATTCCCGCTCATTTGACGTATAAATAGAGGTTGCTACGCCGTTGCATTCATTCCTTGATGACACCGACAGGAGTGAGAGTTATTGCTATTGCCTATCTGTAGTGGCGGCATCATGATTAACGCCAACGGCACTCCTTTTGGGCGAGGCCATACTTGCGCCACCGACGGGAGTTGGGTGCTTATCACTGACTGGTTCAAGAGATGCGACTTGGTGATGGGGAAGTCTTCCAGAATTATTTCAGACTATCCTGGGTGCAGTTTGATGCCGTTCTTGCCGTGGTTGGTCCAACAATCACCCGACAGGATACCACCTACCACCAGGCCATCAGCCCTGCTGAGCGCCTGGCAATTTGTTTGCGGTAAGCTTCATTGCAAAAAATATGTACATACAAAATGTTGATTAAATATATCAGAGCACCATGCATTAATAAAACTAGTATTAATTTATATAATTACATATATGCCCGTAACCAGCTATGAGGTCACCAAGGTCCGGACCTCAGTAATTTTTTTAGAGCTAAAAATAAAATTTGAAGCTGAATACAACTGGATAAAAAAATCAGTGGTTGAGAACTTCTCCGAGACGAGTGCATGCTTAATTCAATAACTCATGTTATTTAGTGTCCGCTGTGTGTGAGAGTTGTGAGAGAGGGTGCAAGTGCAGCCCCTTGTATCATCAGCACTTCCACTGACAGCAGCAATTGGAATTTATGCACGTTGGCAGCAGCAGGTGGCTTGTGTTTGAACTGGCAGCATACCATTCGGTAAGACAAAGCAATGATCGTTATGCCATTATCTGTAAGAAACGTTCAAAACAGTAACCTGGTACAGCATCTGGAGTAAAGGCAATTGTGTGAAACATGTTAAATTTGCGTACTTTGGCCATGATGAAGGGTAGGCTATTTCTTTCATATTAGTGGGCTAGCTAACGTTTCACACAATGCCATTGATTAAAAAACAGCTTATCAATATTAATAGGCCTACGAAACATTTCAAAGCCAAATTTGGAAATGAATATAAGTGTGTAATGATGTTAGCTTGTAATGGTGTTACTCTCAAGCATTTTTCTTTTTTTTTTAGCTTAACCTTAGCTTAATTATCATGCTTCATACCATAGACCTATGCATTTTGATTTTGATGCTCGAGATAATGTTATTACGAAAGTAATGTTTATATGTGTAATTTGACAAAACCCAACCCCCCCTGCGGACAACAACATTGACAAAACCTAAACACCAACAACCCCCCCCCCCAGAGACCTCACTATTTTTCAAACACTGGTTACGGCCATGATTACAGAGGCTACTCAAAAGTCCATGTCAGAATGCCATGATGCATATGAGCTTCACAATGTCTGTAATGCACTTAGGCATATATGTTCTATTCATGTTCATGGTCATTCCAAGTTAAATAGCCATTACATTATTTTTGTCATTTTCATTTTAGATACCTGGCAACCGGGGACTCTTACAAATTGCAACTATTTCACATATTGTGCCAGATGTTGCCAAAGCCATCTGGGATGGCTTTGTTGGCAGGTACATGTCGATGCCAAACGAGGAGGAATGGAGGGCCATTGCGCAGGAGTTTGAGGAGCGTTTGCAGTTCCCTAACTGCATTGCTGCTATAGATGGCAAACACGTGATCATCCAGGCTCCACCCTGCTCTGGCTCCCTTTTCCATAATTATAAAGGGACCTACTCGACTGTGTTGCTTGCAGTCGTAGATGCCAACTACTGCTTCAGGATGGTTGATGTCGGCATGGGAAAGGGAGTGATGGCGGGACCCTGAGGGAGTCTGCTTTTGGAAGAGCCCTTCAGGCCAGCACCCTTCACATACCACCTGACAAAGGCCTTCCTGGAGCTCCCCAGCTTGGTGAGGTACCCCATGTGTTTGTTGGAGATGAGGCCTTCCCTCTGCAGCGTCACATTATGAGGCCCTACCCTTGACACAATCTGTCAAGACAGCAGCGGATTTTCAACTACCGTCTGTCTCAGGCTCGGCTGGTGGTAGAATGCACCTTTGGCATCCTTGCGTCCAGGTTCCGCATGTACCGGCGGGTGATGGGGCAACATCCCAACAATGTGGAAGCGTGTGTGAAGGCAATATGCATCCTCCACAACCTGCCGAGGTTGTGAACACACAACCACCATGGAAAGGACCAGGCATCTGGGAGTCAACAATTCCACCTGGGCAGTGATGCAGCAGAGGGAGACCTTCACTACATATTTTAACTCTGAAGCTGGTGAGGTTTCATGGCAGCATTGAATGGTGTGACCCTATCCCCTTTTCACAACCAAAAGGCCCTTTTCACGGCCACTCAACTCACTGAAAAGCAAAGTAAGCTGTCACTAAGAACCCCAAGTAAAATTTATATACTCATCCCATTATGATCCCATTACCTCACTGTGTTACGCGTACAGTCATGTAAAAAAGATAAGTGCACCCAGCTTCAGGGTATTTGCTCATTTAGAAGCTTATTAGCTGGCTGATTAAGTTTATTATTGCTTGTTTGTGCCCATCCTGTTATATCTATTGCTCTGTGAGCAATGGCAACATCTATTTATCTTTCTTATCAGTGAAGGGAAAAAAATCACACAAAATCTTAATTGGAACTTTAATAATGTAGTAATGTAAGCTTTATATAACAAGAGAGTTTGCCAGCCAGTGCCAGGGTTTTTTGGAAAATTGGAAAAATAATTAAAAATGAAATAATTCATTAAAAGTAAACAAAAGAGGTGAACAGGTCAGCCATCACTGGAGTCTTGCTCTGAAAAAGGAAAATGACAAAAACACAAAACAACCAGGTTAGGAACAGGTCTGTCAAGTCAGGCCAACATTTACAATAACAATTAACAGGTCTATTATAACCATTGCTTACTTATGTGGAAACTTAGCCTCATTTATGAGACGATGGATCTGAAGTTTCACAGTTGCCTTCTGTCTGACGTCCAGTCGCCTCAGAGCTGGCAGAAGGCTGAGCAGAAAATTCTCGTCCTCATCCTGGACAGCAGGAGTAGGTGGAGTAAAAGCAGCAACAGCAGTTGCACTGTTTTCTAGGGCCAACATCAGGTTTGCTTCAAAGTTGCTAAGGACCTCTACTCTTACCAGCCTCCTCTTCCTGCCCACCGCACCACCATACACCTGCTCTCTCATGACACCCGCTCTCTCACGCACACTTTCATTTGCCCTCTCCCTCAATACAGCCGGCCCCTCACGTACACCCACTCACTCTCTTGCACAGCCTCACTCCCACTCTCCATCTCATGCACATCCTCACTATCCATCTCCATCTGTCTCTTGTTCACACTCTGACCTCCAGCTTCACTCTCTCTCTCCTGCTGACCCTCCCCTTGCTGTGACATATTAGAGGATGTTGGCGTTGAAATAAAAGGGTCCAAAAAACTCATGATAGCTGCAAAGCACCAGGGACTCCTGTGGCTGACAGCGCTGCCACTGGCCATAGTTTAACCTGCCTCCCTCCTCTCCCTCACATATCAATCATGCAGGTCCGTCCATTTCTTGTGACAGTCTTTTTCTGTGAGAACACAAGGTACTCAAAAGTAAACACAAGGAAAATTAGGTTGTTGCCAATTGACATAATCAGTGCAATTTTAGAATACTCCACACTACAATAACGATTGTATTTTATTTATTTGCCTGGGTTAACACAAAACAAACCCTAACTACTCCATATATTCCAATACAATACTATACCGGTGGGTCAAAGTTTCAAGACCTGTCAAACTAACTGATTGATGAGCTGTAGTATGTACAGCTCTATTTATACATTTTTTCTAAGTGAAAGGTTCGAAGGCATATTTAGCTAACACAGGTTGCCTAACTAACATAGGATGCTAGCTGTGTGTAGGGCTACCTGTAATGTACAGAGTGCATGCATAGTGGTTCATACGTCTTTTAACAAAATATTTCACAAAACAGGATACACGCCTGGCAGGTCAACGTCTTCACTTATTTGTCGCCATGTGCTATTGGTCCTGTTTTTATCTCTGTAATGCTCCATGCGCATGTTCCATACTACTGGATGGCGAAAAACCAACAAAATTAGCTTCTCACCCATGGCTACATACGGTGGGGTGACGTTTCGATTCATCCGTAAAGAAATGCATTTCCTTGCGTTGAACACTAGAGGGCATATTGCCTATATTATATGGAATTACGGACACCAAATAAAACTGTGTGGAAACCTGTTTAAGGCAAAAGTGGCAAGGAAAAACTCCCTAATTAACAGGAAGAAACCTTGAGCAGAACCCGGCTCAGAGGGGGAGCCCATCTGCTTCTGGCCAGCACTGGGCAGATAGAATTACAGAGTATACTTAAAGTTGTATAATGTACTTAAGACATTTGAATTAAATAGACAGTAGTAATTAACAACAGAGTAATTATAAAATGTAATCCTAGAATGTCCAGTTCTTGGCACACAGTTAGCTTGATAGGCAGGGCAGGACGTGACTTGATAGGCAGGGCAGTGGGGTAGCAGGACTGGAGATCAGGAAGTGACACTTCGGCTACAGCTCCAGGCAGGAGTCCAGAGCAGGGATAGGAAACAAAAAGAAAACTTAACTGCAGGAATGGAAACATAAAGGCATGAAGGCAAAGGGGGGAACAGAGGGGGGAAGAGGGATGCAAGTGTGTAATAAGGAAAAATCCCAGCAGCAAAGCACTATGGCAGCATACCTAGGGGACGAGAGGCAGAGGGCCAGCACGATCATGAGGGTGACCCTAAGGCAGTCAACACCAGATCACAGCTGGATCAGCTGAACACAGAGTACCCAGGCCATGATGTAGTGACAGCAATGACCACTTAGTCCACCAGAGACTCTACGATCAATGTCAGCACCATGCCATGTCCCTCAACTAAAGGATTTGAAATAAAGATAAGTTTTTAGCCTAGACTTATAGGCGGAGAGAGAGTCTGCTCCCCGAACCTCGGTGGGTAGATTGTTCCACAAAAGAGGGGCTTGATACGAAAAGGCTCTACCGCCTATAGTACTTTTACCTACGCTTGGAACAATGAGAAGTCCCGCACTTTGGGAACGTAGAGTTAGTTTTGGAGAATATAGGTGAAGAAGGTCCTTAAGGTAGGGAGGGGCAAACCCATTTAAAGCTTTAAAGGTAAGGAGAAGTATTTTGAAATCAATGCAGTATTTGATAGGTAGCCAGTGGAGAGAGGCTAATACTGGGGTGATGTGCTCAAAGCACTTTGTTCTCGTTAGCATACGAGCAGCTGCATTTTGAACCAGCTGAAGGGGCTTTAGGGAGGCATATGCACATCCTGACAAGAGGGCATTACAGTAGTCCAATCTGGATGTGACAAAAGTGTGGATTAGCTTTTCAGCATCGTGTATTGATAGAATTTTCCTGATTTTGGCAATATTCCTCAAAGAAAGAAAGCAGTACTGGAGGTGTTTTTTATTTGTGTCAAAAGAGAGCTCAGGATCAATCGTGACACCAAGGTCTTTGATGGTTGCACTTGAGGGCACTGAGACACCATCAAGACTTAATGTATTATTGGAGAGTTTGCTCCTGATAGACTTTGGGCCGATAGCCAATATTGGAGTTCTGTGTGGAATGATATCAGATTTGGCTTTTTTTCTCTGCTTTTTTGTGTTGTTCCAATGCAAACAAAAGAAATAAACATGTGAATACCAAAGCAAAGCAAAGGATGTCGAATTTATGGTCAGTAATCAATTCATTTACTAGCATTGCTTTGGGTGTTAATGACCTTATATAAACAGTATGGGACCGAAGTTTGGGGGACAGTCACCGTCTCTGTGGAACTAAATTTAAGTGGTGGTTCACGGGACAAAGCAGAGATCTGTTTGAGACAGAAAGTCTGCTGCCTGGCCTTGGCCTTGATGAGTGAAGGTTTTGAGATATTTAGACTATATGCCAATTTTATTTTTTTTTTTTTTTTTGAAATAGAAAAATTTCCAGTATATCTAAACTATATATTAACATTAAAAACAGCAGTACATATTTTCACGTCAATATTCTTTTCCAAACAAACTGTGTGTGGGCACTAATTCATGTCTGTAGGCTACACAAGGCCAGTGCCTAAGCAAACTACTATAGTTGAAAATGTGAAAAATGTTAATTAAATAATCCATTATGATGTATAAATCCTACTAACAGTGACATCTCTTGGGTAAAACAAACTAAACCATATTTATTTTTCAAAATTAAAGATTTATTGCATGTTTTAAAAAATAAATTCATACACATTAAATAAAGAACAGGATAATTGTTATGATATTGTGATGTAAGGACTGTGTGAATGAGTGTGTGTGAGTATTTGTTCATTCCAATAGATAACAAATTATTGTTATTATTAGGCTATTATTTTATGTTTTTTAATTGACAATAAACTTCATACAGATCAAACAAAAAATGTCCAATTAAAATGTTATTTACCACTCTTTAACTATTAAAACACTAAAACTAAAACTGGTTTTGTGGCTGGTTTTGCCATAAGGAACAAGCAGGTCTTTTTTTGCGTCCACCGCATCTGTTTTGGGCATTGCAGAGCCAGAGTTTTGCCACGTTTTCTATTACTGAGTCCTGTGGCACCGGGTTAACGCCCTCCTTCTTACAGCATCTGTGAAAATAAAATGTGAAAATAAAAAGTGAAAATCGGTGAAAGCATAATGGTTTCGCCTGCCATTTGCTCTGCAACAGTGAAATTTACTGTTAAAACAACGTGTGATGCTAATGCCTTGTCTTAAGCAACTAAGCACTTCGTTTCAGTACAAATTGCAGACGAACACGATCATTACTACAGTGCACACACAAGTTACATTGAATGACAATGCACATCACCCCTCTCTCTCTACAAACAATAGTGATGCAACCTGTTGAACTGAGGTATTCAACTTACTTTGGCACAGACGCACACAGCAACACAATACTCAGTGTCGAGGGCTTGGTCTCCTCAGTGATTCACCCCACAGGTATTGGTGCAGTACTGAGGTGGGGGAGGTCACCACTACTTTATATTGTCCCATATCCTTGGCCCTGTTGATGTTCTTATTGGTGGCCTAAGGATACGGACAGGTCAGAGGGCAAATGGTGACCTGGGGGCCGTCCTTGGGGGTATGACTGTGCCTCTGGTTACCTGCGGGGGTCCTGCTGATAAGGACCGGTTTGGGCAGGTTTCAACTGGGTTGTAAACAAAGTGCCTGTGAGAGGTGGGGGTGGTGTGCAGACAAAGACAAAGACATGTGGCCCTTTTCTTCAGTGGGTTACATCAAGACTTAAGGCGTCCCTAGCGTGGGAACTAAATTATGCCACACCCATGCTGCATCCCCTGCCCCCCTACTACTGTACCCCAGATATACAGAGGTGTGGGAAAATGTGAGTGCAGACAGAAGTTGCATGAACTTAACGGGGAAATATGACTTCAGTACTCAAATCTAGGTTAGCTAATGCTATATGTGCTGTAATGTGAGCTAGCTTGCTACAATCGCACACTTTAGAATTAAAACAACAAACAAAGCACTTAACTAACTTACGTTATGACCATAATTTTACTGGCTAGGCAAATAAATAAATACATACAAATTTATACAAATAATATTGACATATTTTGACATACTTACCTTGTTCGTGTCCTCAGACGTGATCGCTCTTCCACTCCAACTGCCGTCAGTGACGTACCTTTAACAGGAAAAAAAAGGCACGTTCAATGTGCGAATCCGCCAGGTGTCTGCACTGAGTCTGCTGTTTGACGGTGCGCTGTCCGTAGGCAGGCCGGATCTTGTGCGCATGGCCGAAATGAGTGAGACAGTACAGCAGATCTGCCGACTTGAGGGCGGATCCGCCCCTGAGTCTACTGCTATCTGGGTTTGAACTTTTAAAATATCCTCATGAGTGAATCAACTCCTGTCTGAACTGGCGCGCGGAAGAAAGACACGTTAATATAACAGCCTTGTTTTCCTGAAATAAAAATAATACATTATATTAATTATTAATATACTTATTGTTATATTATCATACTAAATAATATAGATATTATATATCTGATATTAAATTTCTTATATTAGGCCTAAGTCATAACATTAGAGTTAATACTCACCCAACTGGATGACTTCTATTCAGGGTAAGATCGATCAGGTCTCGCAGTTTATAAGCCCACAGATTGCCCCTATTGGGCCCACGGTGACATATTTGATGGGGGCCAACATACCGGTTAACCCACAATGGGCTAGTGCGGGTTTTTCTGTGGGCAAGCCCTAGCCCACACTTCCCACAGAAAGCCCACGTTGGGCCAATGCAGTGGTGTTTGCTGGGTGAGCTAGGGGAGCGGCTAGCTGACGCATCCGATACAGAGAAAGATTCAATAAACTCCTCGCTAGCTTTGATCTTATATAAGGTGTGGATGCGTGCCTCTAACTCTGCTATCTTCTCTGTCAATCTAGCATTTAACTCACATTTTGCAAAGGTGAAATTTGCACTACCGGTGGAGAAGGAGTAACTATTACACACAATGCAGAGGAGACAGCAAGAGGGAGGAGAGTTGATTAGGCTACTGGTAAAAGCCATTATCTCAGAGATTACTTATGTTTATATTTATTTTTCCTTATTTTGATAAGTGTTGTAATTCGAGTTGTAATCTTCTGTTTTGTTGAAACTTTTCTTTTCTTTTGAAAAGTGTTGTAATCAGTAGGTGATTTGTTTACTTTTAACAGGGGGGGTGGCAGATGCACACGCAGCACTCTCTCTGCTACTAATTGGGGCAGTGTTTCCCAACCCTACTCCTGGCGGCATACTGTCCTGCATATCTTCTATCTATCCTTGCTGCTTGATTAAATCAGGTGTGCTCACCTAATCAAACATGCCACTGATGAGTTCAGTCAGATAGGTGGTAGTGGTGTTCAAAACGATTCTTTTTAGTGATTCAGTTCCTTTCGTTCAGTTCAATAAAATGATTCGAATTTTTGACTCACTGATTCGTTAATTTCCATATCCGGTCGGGCGGCATACACAAATCTGTAAATAGTTTTATTGCATTTTAAAAGTTACTGTACATTGTTCCAAACATCATGTCCATTATTAGCCTGCTTTGCGGCAAAACAGCACGTGTGAAACCAGATGTCAATGAAACATGGTGAAACTGCACCATGATATTCAAATAATCATGCAAAAAGTAATAGAACCCCACATTTGAACGCGTATAATAGCCTAAGTACATGTCATTTGCTAAAACCTAAAAAAAGCACTGAGGAAAAAAGAGCCACGCTTATATCCAAAGCAAATAACTTCATTTTACAAGTTTTGAACTAACCCAGCCCAAACATTTCAAACATGTCGCATTTTTATTTGTAGACATAGTATGCTACAAATGTGATGCATAGGCTTATGCATCACATTTCTGTTTTGTTTTGCAGCCTATGTTGATTTGTCAGTATTTATTAATAAGGACTTTATTCACGTTAAAAGGAAATGTGATGTCATCATTAAATACATCGTATCCTACGTAAAATTGCAGTTGTGATAAACAAGAACTGCGATATGTTGTGCACACATAAAATATGCTACTGCTAAAAATATAAATATAAAATAATATTCCAGGTAGATGAGCAAAATAATATTTAATAATATTTTTTATTCCTATAATAATGTCACGGAAGCGCTCCGATTCCTTTCGCATCGTCACGGTCAATATAGCCCAAGCCTGTTATACTGAGAACTAGCAGTTCTGGCAACACATAGTCACCAAGTCTTCATAGTCAGTGAATCTTTGGTGTCCGAAGGAACTGGTGAACTGAGGAATTTGTCAGCATAGTCACCAGTTCCTTTGAGTCCGAACGAACTGGTGAACTGAAGACTCACAGTTCCTTTGAGTCCGAACGAACTGGTGAACTGAGGAACTTGTCAACAGTTCATCAGGTCAGTAGGTGGAGTTTAGAGTCTTTGTAGTCACCGGATCTTTTGCATTGTCCCACATTGTCAGCTGTGCCGAGATGGCCAGTGGGAGGTGCTTCGAGAGTTTTAGCATTTCAGCCATTGGCTAGTTGTTGTCATGAACGTACTGCTGATACAGTTTTGTGATAGGCTGCTTCGTGGACAGACCGCATATCTGATATCCACTGGAGGGAGAGTTATAGCTGCTATGCCAGCTAATCAGCGCACATGTTTGCAAAGAGGAGGGAACGAATCTTTTAGACTAGTGATTCAGTACACTCAGTTCACCTCAAGGATTCGTTAAAAAGGATTTGTTCGTTCACGAACTGCACATCACTAGTAGGTAGAGCAAGGATAGATAGAAGATATGCAGGACAGTGTGCTGCCAGGAGTAGGGTTGGGAAACAATGAACTAGGGGATGGAGAGGGGGGGATGGCAGGTTAACGAGGGGGATGCATTTTGGTCATTTTGCTAACAAGGGGGATAGCGTCCCCCCTCAAATCGCCTACTGGTTGTAGTTCGCGATACAAATCGAGTTGTAGCATCTGGCTTCAGGAGTGTTCAGCCAGACTGTGTAGCCAGAAGAGCACTACACCATTCTCCCACATAGCAGAGACATTTGGCCCAGATTTGGCGTGAAGCTGGCACAGCTGGCATTCAGTCGGCACTGGCATAAGGCATATGAACCGAACATGGCCCAGGTGCGGCAGAGGTGGCACCGTCTTTAAGGCGGCGAACAAGATACAGGCCAGTTGTTGAGCATAGTATTTGGCCCAGATGTCAAATTAGAACTGTGGGCCACATATGTATGGCCAGTCTTGTCCCACAGTTAAAATGTAATTTCAGATATTTTTGAGTAAGGTGCCAATATTTATTTAATACTTACCTGACTTGTTTTGTAAAAAACAAAAAACAAATAAAAATCCCATATGTTCTGAGTATTTTTTCTCTCTTAAAATACGATATGTACAGTCTTGTACCTTGCCCTTTTTTAACGTTTTTCGAATATTTTTTTTGTTCAGAATCAATTTAAATAATTTCATGATCCATCTCGTAGGGGGTTGGCACCATTCAAGCCGTCTTGAAATGCTGATTTTTTTGAAAAGTCTATGGGGAGAAATTAATGGGAAATTTACTTCCAGAACCTGGCTGCCGAAAAAGTGGGCGTTAACGTGCCAAGACAGTATTAGTACATCGAAATTAACTGAACTGAATTAGCGATAAGCAGAACGGCAACAACGGCGTGTATTTGCACTTACAAATATAATTGCTACCGTATTTAATTTCACAGGACTGCCATGTGACAGTGAAATCTCTTATCCAGCGCACCAACGTATCCACTCAATGTAGGCTGCGTGTAACCCACATGGTGAGTAAGTACACGCTAGGTTCGGGAAGAACTAAATAAAAGGCTAGCTGGACAAAAATTACGCAGAACAGGACACAGAGGTGTATGCAGAATAGAGCAACTGTATTAACAAATAGCCGGCATTTTTCAAAATGAACAGCAGCAATATACAGCATCAACATGCAGCACCAATCATCACTTCCACTGTTTCCCTTTTACAATTGAATGGGTGCATCCTCAAAATAAAATAAAATCGTCCCGTGTGAATTGTGTCAGTCCAAAGAAATAAACCTACAGTGTCCTGTGTGGTTATGTCAGTCCTACCACACAATTTGCTGGTCTCCTCAATACAGAAAAAATCTTCTCCGTGAAGATCAATCGCCATCAAGATTCGCAGGAATAAACGGAGTAATGACGAAGATAAACTGCTCCTTAAAAGATTCTTTGATATTTTTGTATTTTTAACTTAAAATTGACGGTTTTTATTAACTTTTAACTTAGTTTGTTCTCTGTCAGACCAACACGTCTTCTCTGCTTCCTTCACTAGCAACCGCGGACAAAAAACTATCATGCAGTGAAATTTAGATTACATCAGCTAACGTTATTCATTTCAAGTTAAGTGACACGCCTCGATATAGATTAACTTCAAATAATTTTGAAAAGTAACGGCAAGCATTTCGCGGCATTTGGAGAAGCATGCGCAACCATCAAGCAAAGGCCATAGTCAGTGGTGGGTTTTAGTGCAGCCCCCCTCTTAAAATTAATTTCAAATATTCAATAAAAAATACTTTAAGTTTCATAAGATTATTTATATTGTAGAAATTGTAAGAAAGTAGAGATGGACAATTTCTCTCATTCACCACACGAACGCGTGTCTTATTTATTTTTAGCACAAACCGCGCATGATTGCGCTCCACGAAACAATAACCAAAATAGCACTACGTTACCCAGAAAGCACTATTTCTTAAAGGGACCGTGTCTACCTAACACAGTAAGGCATAAAATATAACTGCGTGTGTAGAACATACACCGAACCAGTGACTATGGTGAATTATGTCCACAGAGTCCGCTACAATATCAAGGCAGTGTCACTAATCTTGAAATGAATTACGTTATTATCTGATGTCATCTAAATTTAATTGCAAAACAGCTTAGCCAAAAAATAGCGTCTTATCATTGACATTTCATTCTCCTTTTAAGCTATTAAAAATATATATAAAATAATTTTGTAATTTGGAATATTCTTCTTTGTCTGTTTCAGGTTGAAGGACAAAGGAGAGGAAGGGAGAGGAGAGGAGGGGACTGGAAGAGAGGAGAGGAAGAGAGATTGGCTGACAAATGACATTTTACAGTTTTGCAAATGGGTTGATGTGAAAAACATCAATAAATATTTGTTCATAATACTGTTGTCGTTGAGGCATTTTTCATCTGGGCCAAATATGGCAAGTGTGTGCATTAATGAAGTGGCTTGGTTAAGGTTTAGTTGAGGCTGACATCTGGAACCAGTGCTGAAACTTGTCTGGTCCAACATAGGGCCAGCTATGGTCATACAGTTGGCTGAGATATGGCTATGTCTTGGCTCATATGTGGCCCATGTTCTGGCAACCAGATCTGGACCACCCGTGGACGATGATTCACTGCTGTATTTGGGCCGAGGGTAAGTGGGCTGTGTGGCCCGTCATTGAGCCAGACCAATTTTGCTATGTGGGCTATGAATGTGGATTTACCGGCTGTGGTTTTATCCCTTAAAGAGAGAAGAACAAAGCAGGGGGTAGCAAGTGGGCAGATATTTTTGCAGAGGAAGCTTATAATGTCTTTAGATATTGTATTATTTCCTTTTTATATGAAGAAGCTCGTGGAATTATTTTAACTCACCCGTGTCCTGGGTGTTATGAGATGTGGTTGGTGCATAATTAGTGCCCTGCATAAATGAGGGCAGCTGTACATTTTCTTGTAAACCTAGTACACGATTCATGAAAATCGCTTTCTTGAAAATGCGAGTTTTCTTGATAAGTTTTTAGAGTACAGATAATGTCAGGAGTTTCTCCTGACAGCGGCAATAGATCGCGCTGCACTCTCTGGGGGAGCGAGGGGGCTCGGGCATGTAGCAGGGCTAAATACTAAATTGAATAATTGGGTAATGACGGTGTTCGCTGCCTGGTGCGTGCTCCGCACCTGTTGCCTATCTGCTGTAAGGGATGCCGGGGCTTTATAGGCAGGTGAGGAGGAGCAGCACCAGGACGCTGACGGAGGTGATCGCACGGGGTTTTAGTGAGGAGTTAAGTTTCTGATTTTCTTTTTTTTTTTTCCCCTTTTGAACGTGCCGGCACGGCCGAGTTGAGGATTTATTTTGGTTTGCTGTTTTGTTCTTTTTTTTGCTTTGTTTGAGCTCTGGGAGTCGCGACCCGGAGCGGAATTTGAGTTTGGTTTGGTTAATTTCTTTTTTCTTTCTTTTGCTTTGGTGTGTTGGGGCGAGTGGGCGTCTGCGTTTGTGTGTGTTTTAGGCGGCTTCCGAAAAAGCGGCGACCGAAGAGGGCTCAAGCAGCGGGTCCTTGAGGGAGGAGGAAGAACATCACCTGGTTCCGGACGCAGCCGGGGTCGAAGAGGGCCCCCACCCCGTGGAAGCGCGTGCTGGGGAGGTGGAACCCCTAGCTGGAAGGGAGGTGACACCGCGAAACATCAACTGAATGCGTGAGTCACCGACACGGGGTGGATCGGGAGGGCTGACCGGCTGCTGAACTGTGTCTCCCTCAGTGTGATCCCGCGGAGCCGGCGAAGTTATTACTGGGAGGAAGACGTGCGTCGCCGCCGGAGCCGCCAGCCCCCGCAGGAGTGGAGCGGGGGCTTTGTCTGGAGATGTGTGTGTGTGTATATATACACTTTTTTTTTTGTTTTTGGGACGTAGGCGAGGCCCGGCAACGTGGCGCGGGCCGAGCTACGTCCCCCCCCTTATACTTTCGTTTTCGTTTTGTGCGTCTTGTGTGGTGTGCGTGCGAGGAGCCTCCCCCGCAGCGGCAGCACTCCCCCTGGTAGTGAAGCAGAGCGATCCTCTCTCTCTGTGCCCAGGTGGGCGGGGACGCCAGTTCACGGGGTGGTTGCAGTGCGGCTGAAGGGTGTGTGGGGGATTTCCTTTTTTTGTGGTTGGGTAGCGTTCCTGCCTGTTTGTAACTAGGGAGGGCAGGGGGAGGGGCTTAGCTGCGAGTAGGTTGATTGGCGTCATATTTTATGAATTGTGTGTGTGGTGGGGTTTTTTTTTTTTTTTTTTTTTTAAGAAATGAAGTGTGCTGATCCTACTCACCTTGTCCTGGCGTTCTTGTGGCGGGCGGATCCCTGGGAGGGCGAACCAACTGGGTGAAGTGTCACTCCTGACAATAACATAACTGGGCTGCTGCAGGAACTGGGAAGTCAGGCCACGTGGGTTTTGAAATGGAGGAATTACAGGGTGTCGACACCCGAGGTCTCGAGCGACAATTTTGCAGTCATATAGTGATCAGTAATTTCTTTCCACAAGTAGAATAAAAATGTAATATGTGTACCAGGTACAGTATGATGCTTTTCAATGGGACGTTTGCGTCCATAACTGCCGACCGTGTCACATGTTGCCACGTGTTGGTCAATACGCAGTTTTCTAATTGAAATGCCTCATCGTTTTTGGGTTTTTTTTTTTTTTTAACCAGGGTTACGGAAACCCCTTGTTCTGACGCAGCTGTAGCGTGCATACTGGTTTCACAATATCATGTAGGCCTATGTCATTTGTAGAAGGGAGTTGGGTCTCTGTGGGTGGGAAATCAGCAGGTTAAATTTGCAATTTCCGCCACATCGATCGGTACAACCTCTTTATTGCTAACTCCTGTGACGAGTCAAAGGGAGGAGCACCTGTGTGCGTCTTCGATGGTCTTACATGGCAGCACACCGTAGGCGAAGGCACCCGTGCAGGGAAGAGGCACAGTAGGGGGAAGAATACTATCAAATTGCACACTGCCATATTGCGCACTCCAATGCTGGTCGTAGAAGTTTTTTTTAAACCTGTGTACGTTTGTGTCCCGAGCTCCGTAGTGTGTTTGTGCCACAGATGTTTGTATAAATATGAACGTATGAAATGTGCATAATTGCTTTCTTTAATCGGCTGGAAAACGGATATTAATTCATGATAATTATATCCTAAAATAAAAGTTCCGCTGTACTAGTCAAACTCATGTTCTGTAGAAAAATGTATTCTATTTCTTACTTGAAAGTGAATTGTCATTGTTCCTTGAATAAGCACGAGAACAGTGTCTTTTTACAGACTTTCATCGTGTTTGGGTTAACTCAGGTTTTCCATCTAATCCCGTGACTCTGAGTCACCTTCTGAGCAATATTTGTATTCTACAGCACGGGGCCTTACTGCCTGTCAATGACGTATTACAGGTATTGCCTTTACCCTGGTTATGAGGTTATATACCGTATAAACTGTTCGTATGCACTTGGGAGAACAGCAAGGGAATATTCTTACTATTGCATTGTCCTAAAATTAGCTGTGAAATTCTGTTGTGCTTTACCAGTCTTATTCAGGGTACCCTGATTGCGATGTATACAGGAATGTTAGCGGTGGTCGTACTTAATATGGGATGTGACCGTAATAAGGCTTAAGACCATTATCTGGAACACTGAGTTCATGTAAATATAGTAAGTGGAAACTATGCGACCCACCCACTTCAGCAAATACATATTAGCTAGCCACCAATGTGTACTTCCTGAATGTTGTCTAGGCTCTCCGGGAAGACCCGTTGCCTGTGGGCGTTTCGCTAACCAAAAGTAAGTAGTGACCACATTTTAGTACACTTTTTATTACATATTTAATTCGTGGAAAATTAGCTACCCGGCTAGCCATAAGGAAGGCGATTCTGAGATCGCGGAGGCTGGTTCGCTACTTCGCCAGCTTGGGACACCAAAGGCAGTGTTTTTGCAGCCATACTAGCTAGCTAGCTAACTAAGTGTATATAACTGCAGACAGGGATTCAGCTGCTTAGTTTTAAATGTCTAGCAGAACAGCATGTATATAGCTAACGCACTGACGTTTTTCTCCAAACATCTCGGCCTCTTTTTCATTCGAATGCATCTGATAAGGCAGGCCCAGCCAACTAAACGAACAAGTATTTGAGCGAGCTAGCTCCCCTGTTCATTGCGGCAGTGTGAGTGTCAGCTGCCATTTTGTGAGGAAATCGCATACACGTTGGCTACGGTACCTTTAGCTTGCTAGATCGACAGAAGGTGTATGCGCATTGTTGTGTTGCAGTTATTTAGCGGTGGTTTTCACGAGACGGTAGCCAACACGAACGAATTGGCTAAACATAACGTATAGCTCGCTAGTTTCATATTTCCGCAGATATACTAACTGACGTTTGCAATATAGAGTCGACGAGTTCATGGTGAAATGCCTTAACACCTGACATTAACCAGACGAGCTAGCTATCAAGCTTTGTATCCAACAAGAAGAGTAAAGTTTTTGTAGTTACCGTTAGCACCTTTCTTCTAATTAGCTTTTACATTTATTCATTTAGCAGACGCTTTTATCCAAAGCTACGTACAAAAGTGCAAATAGTGGGCAAACAGAGCTAATAAACTTTTGGTCAGCTCTTTCGTCGTAGATTTCCTTCTAGTTATCATTAGTTATGACGAGAAGTTTTAAGACGGTATCCATTATTCAGTACCATATCCAGGGCAAGACAAAATTCTATTTATTACAGTGCTCAAATTAAAAGTGCTTCCTTTTTTCTTAAATGCTATTAAAAATGAAGTGAAAAATGAAAACTTCAGTAAAAGTTGGTCGAGTAGCAAGATGCTATGTTACAACTTTGTCCAAGTCATCATCATAGAATCGGACCAAGACCAGAGAATTCTGTCCATGTTGCGGTTTGTCGATTCGTAAATGTTCAGTCAAAACATTGTTTTGACAGCTTGTGCGCTAAACATTACCTAATGAGACAGGCAATGCCGTGAGTGGATAGGTAGCTGGCCTGTGGTCTGTGCTAAGTTTGGAGAGTGCAGTTCTGTCCTGTAAGAATGTTTTGCACAGCTCAACTAGCGCTGGCGCTATCCTGAAAGACAATTCATGTTCCACTATCAATGTACAAAGGCGGACTTTATGATTGCACACACGGTCTTGGATGGGTGAAGCGGCAGCAGCTACAGTGGCCACAGCTCCCGGCAACGTTGACGAAGAGCCCACACAGCTGCTTTGTCTGAGGGATCTGTATCATGCCGAGACAATACCTTTTGCCGCTTCCATACTGTACCGTCCCATACTGTATATATTTTTTTCCAAACACACGGTGCAAAAGCAGATCCCGGTCTCGTTTAATTTGTGACAACATAAGCCCAATGTTCGTCCGTCATTACCGTTTTCATCTAACCAAGCCCATCGCCATTTATATTTTACCCCCCGTTCTACTGTGCTCGTGTCTGCGCCAACCTTCACAAGTTTCGCTTCCATGCTCCATCTATTTCAATGCATGCTAGCCTATTGTGCAGTAACCAACTAATACAATCCTAGTTGTAACTAGTTGCCGATTGGATAACAACAGTGCTCTCCTGCCAGTACGTTACCTAAACAGGCTACTATTGGTTAAAACTATTGGTCAAAAACACCACATCAGTGATTGTTTTTAACAGAACTGTCGTCCGGTCTGATAATGTCAGAGCGCTAGTAATAATTCATTGCCTGATGTTTTCCGGCGTGGGGCCGGAGATCTTTAACCCATGTATATCTGGCTGCCTAACTGTACAAGGAACCTTATTTTCTAAGACAAATGTATGTAGCTGTCTAGCATTAGAAGCAAGGTTGTAACCAACTAGGCTCCGTCTTAAGATCTTTCATGTCAGGCATGCTACGGTATGTAGTCCTTAGCTAATAAAAGAAAGTTCAAAGGCTTTAGGGCTAGTTGGTCAATTTCTTGGAGTAGAGTGATGCACCCTCATGTTATTTTAACATTTGGATTAGACTAATACCACTGTACGTCAGTGAGATGGATGCCTAGCATTTTCATCTGATGGACACCTGAGCTTGACCTAATTCCACAGACGGGAAGAATTCGCCCGGTGCACAAGAGGGCGCCTCTTAACTTCCGTTTTCTGCGTGGGGTGCATTATTGTTTCCGGTTGTAGTTTGTTGTAGTAGTTGTGAGGAGAATTGCGAGAAGACTTGGATAGCAGTCTACACACATAGGGAAAGTAAAAGCAGTTTAGTGGTCACTAAAATGCAAATGGTTATCGTCAGTTCATTTCTAACAGGCCACACGCTTCAAACTGATAAGGAGGCAGCACGGGACAGACCCGAGTGACACATTTGATGTGATAGCATTCACAGGGAAGGCATTTGCATGTTACAGGCACTAGGCTGTAACTACTAGGGCCCATCCTTGTTCACAGGCCTAGACACTGAAAAAATGACAGGCACCTGAAATAGTCTTCCTTTACTTGGACCCCAGTTGAATAAAAAATGTTTTACATAAATGTTAGTGTGAACTTGTAAAATAAAACAAATGGTTCTAGTGATGTAAGGTAACACTTTATTGATCCCCAGGTGGGGAAATTATGGATATTGTGATGTGGTGGATAGATTATGATTTTGTCATTTCCAATTTTGGAAAAGGCTGCATTGTACCCAGTATAAAGTACACATATGGAAAAAGAATAACATGAATAAAAAATTAAAAATATTTATTTGTATATTGTGTAAAAATATACAAATAAATTACAAATAAAATTTACAAATTGAATTGTATTGAAGGGAAAATATTACAAATGTGAACTCTCAGCATTTAAAAGTGTAAAAAATGCCTGTTGACTGTAAGCCATTAAATTGGTATGTCTGAAAAGTGACTCGAATTTCAAGTATCAAGGATCTCTCTGCATCAGCACTGTTTCTCCCATTTCTTGAACTTAATTTGGGGAGATTTTGTAGGCATATGTGCATATTTCCATAATTGCACAGTATTTCATGCTGGAAAAGAATCTTAATAAAAAATACATGTAGCCTGAGTATATACCATCAGTATAAAGTTGCTTACTGTACTTTGGGCAATTTTTTACAGATTGTTCCACAAAAATATTCTATGCATCACAAGGAATGCGCTACATGTCATTGTAAAGAATGAACATCTTGTTCCCCGGGCTGAGGGTAACTGAGGGAAGTAATTGCTGGAGTCTTAAAGTGGCAGATCGGATCTATAGTTGTGCTTGGCTTTTCCTCTTAGGGTCTCCTGAAAATGAGTTATCCTGGCTACCCCCTCAACCTGGCAGCTACCCCCAGCCTGGCAGCTATCCCCCCCAGCCTGGTGGCTACCCCCCCCAGCCCGGCGGCTACCTCCCTCAGGGTGGTGGCTACCCTCCACAAGCTGGGGGCTATCCGCCCCAGGGAGGGGGCTACCCGCCGCAGTCGGGTGGTTACCCCCTGCAGCCGGGGGGCTACCCCCCCGCCCAGTCCGGAGGATTCCCACCCATGCCCCCTGCAGGTAAGCTCTGAATTTATCTTCAGCTTTTCGGGTATCACACCTGCTCATGTGACTCCCATCCTTGCTTTCTCTCAGTCTGAGTGCTCATTACTCCAATGTTACTGCTCTGTGTGCATTTAGTACATTGATGTTAGAGGTTACAGGTTATGTGCTGTTGTAGTTTTGTCTCATATTTTTGTACAATGTGTTATGAGCCTAACTTTGCAGGCTGACATAGTTTTTATGTGCACATAGGTTAAAGATTTTGAATGAGCTAGGATGGATGTTTTGAAACAGCCAGAATAGGAGAAATGGTGGCAATTGTTCACTCAGGATATGTCTGTTGTCCAGACCAAAAGGTTCTAATCTCTACACATCTGTTGTCATATTCCTGTTCTTTTTCTGTTCATTTCCTACAGTTGCCATGTAGAGTTGTTCATTATTCTCGTGTTTTGCAGTTGTGTTTGGCTGTCTTTTTCAGGAACTTTGTTGTAGTTTACCTCTCTCGAGGATATTAAAGATTGAAATCCTTATCTGTTGTGTAGCAAAGCTTTGAGGTCAGAATGACTTGTTTTGTTCCTGTGTCCATTTTTTTCTTCCTTGAGTTACTCTTGAAGAATTGCCCAATTCCACTCAAACCTGGCATGCTCATTTCCCATAGTATAGATGGGTATAATACTTTTTGTTGTTCTAGCTATGACACAGGTTTTTTTTCCACAGATGTCTTTACATTACTATTTATGGCGCAGCAAATGTGCATGTGTGCAAAGTGCTTGTCATTGCAGCCCAGCCAAGCCCAACATGGTCACAAACATGAGTTTTACAGGATAGGTCAGTCCAGCTCAGAAATATTAGATACACGCTACGTTCATAGTCTGCAGTGTCTGTGTGTGAAATGCTCTGATAAGCCCCCATAGATAATAGGCCACACCCATTGTGTTTGGCAAACATGTCAGTGACCTCTAAGGGCACACGCTGCCTTGTCTCACATTGGACATGCTTTTCAGGCAGGGGCCGTGGGCATGTGCATACTTCTGGGCCACGCCCAGCCGCAGATAATACAGCAGTGCAGCTGCTGCTGCTGCCACCTCTGTATGCAGATTATTACATTTTCGGAACAAAATTCCAGGGTAACCTTAATCAGCTTTCACTTAAGACATTGACCCATCTCTCATGTCTCTTGTTTTCCCTAGGAACATTCATGACTGCAGTTCAACCAGATCTGCAAGCTTTTGGCTTGAAGGCTTTGCGGTTGCCAGTAGTCACTAATTTTACTTGCAGTCCAAAGGTCCGAATTTTATGTCTGCTCTCATAGTAATGTTATACATGGGTTATGATCTGTAATTTGGTAGGATGCTGTAGTATCTGTAAGGCTGAACTCCACCAACATTCTAGTGATTTGTGGTTATTAAAGAGAAGATTGGTCTGAGTTGCAGAACGAATCAGGGCCTTCATATGGGAGGTCATCATATGGGAGGTTATTTCTGAATGTTCATTGGTCAATTCTCTGTTGTAGGTGGATGGGGAGGTGGCCCTGGGTTTCCCTCCATAGGCCTCGATAACATGTCCAATCCCGGATTCAATCCAGGAAACCCACAAGTGATGGTAAGCGTGAAATGCTCAGGGTATACAGTTCAGATTACACTAGGAGTCATTGGAGCGAAATATGCCATAATTTCACAGGCCCAGATAATTGCAGGTAATTTGCCACTGCTTTGAGTAGCCCCTTTTAATTGCTTTAAAAGTTCAAATTGATTAAATGGGCTGTCTTCTCCTGATTAATCCCTTTTATAAATTAATAATATTAATTCAGTCTGCTGCAGCTATCTCAAAACTTGTGCTGCTTTGGGATTGATGTAAAACTAAAGATGAAATACCTTGTTAATTTGCCCGCGCATGTGTCACACTGTTTTCCTCTTTGTAATGCGCTTAGCCGTTTTTCCACTCTTTAGTGTTGTAATCCCCTCTGTACGTTGTTCTGCATTCTCCTGTCGATGCTTCCATTTGGTCTGTGTGTATGTTATTTGCTATGCTGTTGGGGAGCATGTACTTGTTATGGGCTGCAATGTTTCTCCGTCACAGGCCAACCAGATCTCTTCATCCATGGGAGGGTTTAACCCAAATCCGTCCATGTTCTCTCAAGCACCCAGTGGTTTCCCCACCCCCCAGCCCGGGGGATTTGGTGCACCCCCCCCTAATCTACAGCCGTATGGCATGTACCCCCAGCCAGGAGGAGGCATGCCCCAGGCACCCGGCTACCCGGCTGGGCCCTCCCCCAGTCAGCCAATGCCGGGGTACCCAGGAGCACCCGCTGCCAGCCCGTCCATGCCAGCCTATGGCGGAGGCACCCCCGCCGTTCCTGTGGCTCCGGCTATTAATGTAAGACTTGGAAAGACTCAGAATCCTAAGATCTATTCCTTAATGTAAGACAGATTGGAAAGACTTAGAATCCTAATTTCTATGCATTAATGTAAGATAGCTTACAGACTAAAGACTCAGAATTCCAAGGTCAAACTATTAATATGACAGCTTTGAAAGATGAGGAATCCAAAGATCCAGCCTTTAATGAAGGATAGCATGGAAAGACTGAATCCTAAGGTCCAGCCATTAATGTAAGACAGCTGGAAAAGACTCATAACTCTTAGAGTACTGAGATAGCCTAGGTGTAGTACAGCTGTAACATCTTGAAGCTCATGATGGAAAGTCTACATCTTCTTTTGCCAGAGAGGATACAGAGGATCCATTCAAGACTTCCCAGGAGCTGATCCACTGAAGGACGTGGAAGTGCTGAGAAAGGCCATGAAGGGCTTTGGTGAGTGAGCAGCTCTCAGTCAGCTGGTGGAAACTTAGGAGTTCCCTGTGGTTGTTCCACTGTAGCTAAAAAAGTAACACACCTTTGCCCTTTCAGCAGAGCGTAGAGAACTGATAATTTACTATGGTGTCCAACATACTGTGTGCTTGATGACCTCTATGTGGGGATGCTGCAGTTGGTGTTCGTAGTAACCATATACCGTACTACCCATTTCTCTGGGGATGTTTGCATATTTTTGATCTTGGAAAGGCCCAAGGCCTCTGGTGGGTGAAGAGAGTGGAATTAGCCCTAGCATTATTGTGTGGATTAAAAAAATTCAACACAACTGATGACTTTGTGCGTGTTCCTACAGGCACCGATGAGCAAGCCATAATTGATCTTCTCGGAAGTCGTACCAACAAGCAGCGCATTCCGCTGTTGATATCGTTCAAAACTGCATACGGAAAGGTATCCATGTCTCCTCCTCTCATGTGTAGTTTAATTTCTTCTGCAAAGCAGCTAGAATAACACTTGCCAATTCAGCATCCCTCCATAGGATAAAAGCAGAAGACTATTTTCTCAGTAGTAACATCTCCCAATATTTCCTAATAGCAATATCTACTGATAATTTATTCTGTTACACATGGTATTTACTCTATTATGCAACCATAGTTTCAAATTTCAACTCGTATGAGGCATGTAGGAAAATTAAGGAGAAGAGCATGTTTTGAAAATGATTATTGAAAGTGTTATGACCTCATGTTCACTGCTCGCTGGATATAATTGTTAAAGGGAAGAAAAGGAAGTTGTTGCAGTGCTCCCTTTCAGTTCTGACAGTGACACCTGTTGGCCAGCACCAGTATTGCAGTGTCATTATCTTCTCCAGTCCCTGTGAGGCAGAAGTAGATTATCAGCTGTGCTGCCGCAATAACATCAGTTATTTCCACAGTCGTTGGATTGACTTTGTATTGCTGGTGTGCAGGTTGCCATAGTGTCGGAGAGGGTCTGG
This sequence comes from Megalops atlanticus, assembly GCA_019176425.1. Lineage (NCBI taxonomy): Eukaryota > Metazoa > Chordata > Actinopteri > Elopiformes > Megalopidae > Megalops > Megalops atlanticus. The sequence continues at coordinate 1,420,839 of CM032890.1, read as the reverse complement.
GAAAAGTCTTTAATGTAACAATCTGCTACCTGAAAATGTGTTCAGAGTCAGAATTCTGAGAGACTAAGTCATTTGATCGTAATTGTGACCATGCAGAAAAACCCAGTCGATTTCTCAGCTTTGTGACAAATAAAATGATGTGCACAAGAAAGGGAATCTGCATGCTTAATGACGTTTGAGGAAATCATTGATAAGTATTAGCACCAGGTATTTGATATAAATCCTTAAAAACACTCTTTCAGACCTGCATCTCTTTTTCTTTTAAACCAGGATTTGATTAAAGATCTGAAGTCAGAGCTTTCAGGGAACTTTGAGAAGCTGGTTCTGGCCATGTTGAAGACTCCCGCCCAGTTCGATGCCTATGAGCTCCATGAGGCCATCAAGGTGAAGGAGTTTCTACTTACAAACATTTCTTTGCACTGTGTTTTTAATAGTTTTGTTTGGTTTTTGTTTTGCATTTTGCTGTGTTTTTGGCTGATATACATGTCATATCACCCTGATCAGAGGAGTAATATTAGAAAATATTAATTGTGATTCCACATCACATGATATCATTTGTTATCTCATCCAGGTGTTGTGCAGTCATGTCAGTTACTGGCAACTGACAACAAAGATGGTCTGAATGGCCTGTGTTCATCATTGTCAAGAGATGTGTTTTATCTCTGACAGGGAGCAGGGACTGATGAGGCCTGCCTGATCGAGATCCTGTCTTCCCGCTCAAATGCGGAAATCCGTGAAATCAATCAAGTCTACAAAGCGGGTGAGCATTGATTCACACCAGTAAACTCACATTATCATCACCCCCCACCCCTCTCATACCAAGTCAAAGCATAGAAAAGCGTTGTCTGAAAAATTCATAATATTCCAGAACTTTCCACAAGTGTTAATTGAACAGCCTGATGAGTCTTATGACAGCCATGAGAAGCGTGAGACAAAACTGGTTTGTCAAATGAGGACTCTCTGTCATTCTGACCCAAACTGAACTCCAGCAGTTCTGGACCTGTCACAAGAAAAGGCTGTATCCCGTAAGAACGGTGATGTCGGCTGGAGCTGTATTTTAACATAACATTTTCAAAGAGCTTCAAACAACAGGTCACTGAAAATGGCCTCAGCCTGCATGTTGTCATTTGCTCAAGTGGCAGGAAGGCAGGCGGTTTTGTTGCTTTTTAATGACATTGCTGGTAACGATGGTAATCATGAAGTAAAAATTCAAGCAGGTTTCTGAAGTAGGAGCACTCCTACTTCGTCTATCCTAAATTTTTGAAAAGCTGCGTTCCATCATGTCTGTGAGTGTTTGTCACACTGCAGTTTGTGTGAGAAATCATGTGCTGATACATCCACATGAAATGTTACCTGATTTTATGTAAATTTTTTACAGATTTTACATGTAAGCGTACATACATGTTACCTGATTATAAAGTAATGTATGTCAGGGGCCCTGTAGAAAGACTGAAGGAAGAAAATGGGTCATTAATTACCAGCTGCATTAATGCCGTGATTGATGGTGTTGGTGGGTCGTTTGAAATGCATTTCCATGTTCCAGTTTCCATTGCAGTGTAGACATGCAGGGCGTCTCTGCAGTCTCACTAGAGGTTTGCATGCCATTTTTGTAGTCAGTACAATTGGGAAAAATGCTTTCAGAATCTCAGTACCCACTTTCCTAAGTCCCTAAGACTACGACAATGGTGAATTGTGGCTGATATATTTCAGAATACAAGAAGTCACTGGAGGAGGCCATCAGTGGAGACACCTCTGGACACTTCCGAAGGCTCCTGGTGTCACTTGCTCAGGTACGACTTGCCTTGCATGATGGTTCACATGCTTCAGAATCTCAGATTTGTCGGTTTTTTATGTCATTTTGGGATTGGTCAGTTTCTCATAAGGTCATTTTTGCAAAGTGGTATTTGAAAAGCTAAATCAAGTTTTATTGAATATGCACAAAACTCAGATGTCAGATGGAATGGGAACACATCTCATCATTTGCCTGCTGTGCTCCAGTCTTGCAGTAGTACTCACCAGGGGACAGGTGTTTCTAGTATGCATTGGACTGAAGATAAACACTCAGTCACATGCATGCACATATACACAAACACACACTCACACACGTACACAGACTCACACACAACCACACTTACACACACGCGCGCTCACTCGCTCACAAAAAGTAATGCCTTACTCTCGTGACTCATTGAAGGGTTTGTTGTGTTTGGGTGTGTTGCACTGAAGCATCTGTTCTTTGGTCACACACTGGAAATAATTCAGGGAAAGGTTCTTTCAAATGGCCATGCCTTAGGTAACACAGGACTATGCTGCATACCTCACCTATTGCAGTCTAAATTTGCATACAGGATTATTAATGTTAGAATATTTTGTACTCCCTATCCCAAGGTCTGTGTTTCAAGGCCAGCTTCACAAATGGACATTAGGCATCACTACTATGGGCCAAATCTATGATCTATGTAGTGAATAACAGGAAAGTTAATAAATTATTACATATCAACACTTTAAGAAACTAAAGTGACTTTACACATTCGCAGCATCCCCCAGGGCATTTCAGCGTACAGGTGGAGTTCAGTAGCTGTGGAACACTGTATAGTTCCCATTCAGTTATTACAACAGTGAGACTACAGTTCCCATGCAACCTGTATGATCAAGCCTCTACTACTAATCCAAAATGCAGCTGCATGACTTGTCTACAATCTCCCTAAATGTAGTCAAGTTACTCCCCTTTTCACCTCACTTCATTCCTGTTATCGCTTGCATCAAGTTCAAAACTTTGTCCTGGCATACAGGGCAGTGAATGGAACAGCCCCCTCATACTGCACCTGGTACCTCTAGTATACCTCTAGGATACCTTTAGTATTTGATATTTATTATATATGTAGTGTTGTGATGTATTTTGGATTCTGTGTTCTTGGGACTGTTGGATCATTGTTTACTTGGCTTCCATCAGATTGCACAAGTTAACTTGTGGTAGGGCTTGAGTAGTATTATGCTCACACTCACTGGTCTGGGAATGTTGTTAGTCTGGTCTGACAATGTTGCTTCTTTAAATTGAATAGATACTTATGTTCTGTTATGCTGGAAGTTGCTCTGGATAAGAGCGTCTGCTAAATGCATATAATGTAATGCAACCAAAATAAGAAGTGACCAAAAAAATGTAATCTCTGACCACAGGAAGAGCCGGTCAAGTATCCAGCAGGGTCCCTGATCGCAATATCGCCAAAATGCTGAGGGACTAGGAGCCAGACACCACAGACGTGTGCTAAAGGAAGTTTCAAAATAAAAGCATCCCTGAAGTTATGGCAGAAGTTATTGCTCTTACTTTTATTCAGTGAATAAAGCCATTATTTTGGTGTGCCCAGTTGAATATTGAATATTTTTAAGAGATGCACTTTAAATTGGGCTTGTGAAAGCACAGATGACCAGCCATCTATATCCATCTTATTTTGAATAAACACAGGATTTACACTTTATTTGGTTGACAGGTTCTTGCCGCTTTGGTTAGCAATTTTTGTTAAGTAGGTTTGTAGTGAAAATTATCAAGGAAGAAGTCAGGTCAAAACCAATAATGCGACTGTATAGTATGACTGAATGTATAATATGCGCCAAATACATCCATGAATATCGGTCTTGTTCTGCAGCTCTGTGCACCAGAGCCTTCACCAGAGCAGTAACTTGTTGGTTAAAAGGTTGCACTTCATAGCAGTGTTTTCCCTGCAGATAGGCCTATGATTTGCTGAGACACAAAACTGAGCTTGTAGATGTAACTTTGACTTCTGTTAAATGTCTACAGGAACAATTTTCCAGTGGAAAAAAGTGCTTCATAACAGTGACTGACTCTATGGTCAGTGGTGTGATGTCAAATGTGTAGATAAGTGGAGAAGGTTGGTCAGAGCCATATATAACCTGCTCTTATTTACATTCAAAAGATACTATATCAGAGCTGCTATTTTTCTGCAAGTCCCCCAGGGTTAAACTGATTGTCCAGAGTTTCAACTTGTGTAAGAGTCCACTTAAAGCAGTTGTGGTTATGAGATGCTAAAATGGCTATTGTTTTGTTGTTGGTGACAACCTTTTTAGTAGCTCCAAAATCAAATCTTTAAGATTTTAGATTTTTTAATGTAGCTGTAAAGCAGATTCCCTTATATGGAGTGACTTATACAGGTAACTGTTTTTACATGTTAACCAGAATTAACCCAGAATTTATAAATGGATAACTGAGGGTTAATTCTGCAACCTTTTGGCAATGAGTTGTGCTCTTTACCACTACACCACGCTGTAGTGTAGGGATTTTTTCTGTTGTGTGTTTTTTTCAGTCTGTTTTCTGGGGTTTCTTAAGTCTCTGAAAGTCTCTTTGTAATCCAATTGCAATTGGGATTACATTCACACAAATTAGTACTGTAAAAGGGATCATTTCCAGGTTGGTGATCTTATCACAGAATGTCCTAGCACAGCTTGTCAAAATTTGCTTGTAGTTGGTGTTGATGATACAGGCGTCCCATCAGACATGTTTTGAAATGCAGGTAAATGTTTAAGAATTTCAAAAGAATGTTCCAATTGCAGATTGAGCAATCTAAGTGTTAAGGTTTATGTCAGATGGAATGGGAACACATTAGAAATGTGTGTCACATCACATTAATCACATAATCATCATATCTCCTGGTTTGCAGGGTAATCGAGATGAAAGAGAGACTGTGGATATCTCATTGGCCAAACAGGATGCTCAGGTAAAGCCCACATACTGAAAATAGATACAGATATGAGTGTGCTGCATACAAATAATCCTCCTAAGTAATCCTGTGTAGTTCCAGTTTGCATTTGTAATATCACAACATCTCTGGTATTGTGGATTACTTTGTAGAGAAATACACAGGAATGTCTGGCTGTATGTTTATTTTTTCCAAATAAATGAATACGTTTAAGACAAAAGTAGGACAGATTTCCTTATAACAGGCTTTTTCTGCTCCGTGAATTTCTCTTATTGGTTTTTTGAATGACAATATGGAAGAATATAATGTTTCATTTAAGGGGGCCTTGAAATGCCACAGAAAGTATGTGACCTCAAAGACTACAGAAGGCTAGCATGTCACATCTCACCTTGTATGTGTTTCAGAAATATAAATAGCCTTACCTACAGTTGTGTCTGATTTCACGTCAGGCCTTAATTTAATCAGTTGGAAAAGGTAATCTCTTTTTAAAGGAATTACTTGCCCAGGCACATTACAGAAAATGAAGGCGTTCAAAGGTTCTAGGATGTAAATATATGAGATTTATTCTTTATAGCATGCATAGCTATTTTTGACAAAATGTGGCCTAAAGAAGGTAAAATCATCCTTTGTTAGTCATTTAAAGGGTCAAGTAAAGAACAATTAACACCTTCTTACAATATAATGGTTGGCATTAAACCTAGCATACACAGGGCAGGGTTTCTGGACGAATTTTTTACCGGACGAATTTGACACTTAACGGTCACGTTTCAATAAAAATCTATGTTACAAACACAAATATAATGTACACCGAGGTTGACGAAAGAATGACGACGACCTCAAATCAGTTTGACTATTTAATGAACAGCAACGATTGAGCAAAACCTCAACACTAGCTGCTAAAATGTAGGCTATTACAAAACATCTGTAACCTGTTACATCTGAAGCTTGTTTAAAAAAAAAAGGCTAGGCCTACATGGCATCAAATGTAGCCTATAGGCTACCAGGTAACATTTTATTTTCTCATTGTTTTTCATTGCGGCAAAGTCCTCTGCCGACTTGAAATCAAACGTGTCCAATGTGTCTTTGCAGCTTGCAATGTACATAAGCCACGTCACTCTCTCCTCCTCCACACGACTTCGCAGCGCTGTCTGCATTCGATTCTGCAGAGGGAAGCCCCTCTCTGTTGGCACACTTGACATGGGCAGAACACAGGCAATTTTAGCCAGTGTAGCCCAGTCGGGGTACAGCTCACTGAACTCATAAATAAGCACTTTGCAAGCTGTTGCAAAAGTTAAACCCCCATAACCGTGGAGCGCCATCATCACTGCCACTACATCTCGTCGTGTGCGCTTAGCATCAATGAGGGGTGCGGCTGCTGGTTCAGTCATCACTTCACGGCCAAAGTGGGCAGTGACCTTTTCAATGGCATCTTTGGCATATTCCTGAAACGCTGAAAGGATGTTTTAATTAAACAAATGTCCTGTTTAGGGATAGCCTTTGTTATAGCTACGTTTTGTATGAGCATTATTACCAGACATTTTGACCAGCAAGTTTTTAATTTATCAGTTTTTTATAAATTTTACCAGGCAAAAACGAGTAATTACTGGATAACGAAAACCCTGACACAGGGGGTCCCCAGTACTAGGGGTGGGCAAATCTGATCTTTTTTCCAAAATCTCTTATAAGACGAGTGGATTCCGTGGCCATTTTAGCTGCTGAACACGAATCCACCAAGTTCTTGGATCTAAAATATATTCTTGAACTGGTTCAGTGGACTTTGTCAAAATGGTGCAAGGACATTTTGACTTTTTTCTGGAAATTTCTTTACAAATTTACCACTGTTCCTTGTAATACATCTTTTTATAGGTTTTTCAGGTTGCTGAATTCAAAAAGAAAGGAATTAGAACAATTCAAGCATTTCTATTGCCTGAAATGTGTAAAAAGTGGGTAATTTACCATTATTAGTGTGAACATGCTACAGAAAGGCAGGATTTGCAACAAAATTATCACACAGTGCATTCATCAATAGGTTGTCAGTATCACTTGCGATATTGTCCTCTAGCTTCAAAGCATTTCTTATGGAAGTTCAAAGTTCCTCCATACTGAATTTCTCCATCTTGAACTCTCCCTCTGCTGTTTTGACACGTCTCATTTGTCTAATGTCTGGGGCAGTTGTTAGTCTTAGATAGGAAATTTCAGCTAAAAGCTGCTTCTCACTCAGTTTAGACAAATCATCCAGATTGTTTGGTGTCATGGGACCACCATGGCTTTTACAACTCTCCAGAACAGTCAATGTTTTGTTAGCTTTCTTCTTCTTCAGATCTTCGTTCTTGTGTAGTGCCAATTTATTTGCAGAACGTACTGTGGCAAGAAAGTCAGCCTGTAGCTTCTTTACTTGCTTGACCTCATCTGAACACCTTGCCCATTTCCAGCTGACTTGTCTATCCTCTGAAGATTTTGATTCAAAATCAGAACCTGCATTGCTTACAACATTCTCTCTAGAATGTGTTTGGACGGACTTACTACCACCACTGGCTTTGATCCGATGGTCGAGCTTAGAAAATTTGGACTCGCAACCCAAATTTGTTAATGGGGTATACTTCAGTTCTTCACATGCTTCACTCCCTGATCTTGTGAAATAACCAGCCTTTGAGAGTTGGCTCTTCACTGTGTCCATAACTTCCTCAATCACAGCAGCTTCAAATTTATCTCTACCAGTTTTGGGATGTTCGTTTCTCTCAACCATCAAGTTGTTCAATTGGGTCATCTTGCTATCAAAGAATCCTTTCACTACTGCCCAGGTTCTTTCTTCACTCTTTTCATCACCCCTCTTGTCAATTCCAAGAAGTTCCATCATTGTGAATATCATCACTTCCCCCATCATTGAGTAAATTTCTGCACAGCATGTAAACCAAATTTAATTGTTCAATATTTTTACCTGACCATTTACCAACACCCTTGATCTTTCTGATTTGTTTATATTTGAATACAGGGACCCCTGAAACATCATAAAAATGACACATTGCAAGCAATGGGTGTGGGACTTCTGATGCCTTTGTCAAAACAAGTCTTCTGTGTAGACATGGTTATGCTGAAATAATGAAAATTGCAAGCCATGTTGGTAAATTTCTAAGGAAATTTCCAAAAAAACCATGAATTTTTGGCCGCCATCTTGAAAAAGTCCACTGAACTAGTTCAAAAATCATTTTAGGGCGAAAATCTTGACGGATTCGTGTTGAGCAGCCAAAATGGCCATAAAAACCAGTTGTCTTGAAAAGTTCAGATTTGCCCACCCCTACCAGTACTAAGTTTGAGCACCTATGTTCTAAGTGATACTCTAGTAAATGACTAAATGACATGTCTGTCACACACTAGGCTCTGTATGCAGCAGGGGAAAACAAGCTGGGGACGGATGAGTCCAAGTTCAATGCCATCCTGTGTGCCCGAAGCAAGCCTCACCTGAGAGCAGGTGAGTTGAGAGCAGTGTTCTTTCTTCGCTAGTTTTCAGCCCTTTTTGTTACTGTTGCTTCTCAGTGTCGCAAGAAAAAAGCATCGGTACCATTTGTGAGACTGTTTGTATTTGGTAAGAGGTACAGGAAATGCTGTAATGTGGAGTTGGGGAAATATCATTTTCTATGCATTATTGAGCAGTAAAATAGTCAGTTACACGCTTCCTCACCAGCAGATGTAAGATCCAAGAGATTTGACTGGTGTGCTATTCACATTGGGCCAGTTTTACTGAGGTCCGCCGTTTAAGCTATCAGGTAAATGTTGGCAACCTCCCCTACTGGAATTACCTTTACCCACATCTTCATTCCTCTGGGTAAAGAATGGGGAATGGGAGTTTAAACACATTTTCAATATATGACACTCCAGGGGTTTATGCAGTTTTATACTTATCATTTCAAGGAGCTGATTGGCTAAGCTCCATCCTTGTGTGTTTTTTGATCATTACCAAAATGAATATGAGAAACATTGACTGAGCCAGGACAGGTCATGAGATTGAGTACATGTCTAGTACGGTATTGTGGGTTTGTGACACACTCTGTGTACAGTGTGTTGAAGACGGGTGTGTGATTCTCTGTAAGGGTCGACCGATTATCTGGTCATTAGATAATCAGGGCCGATATTTGCAAATTTTTGATTATCGGTCATCGGTATATTTTTATCGAAATTCCCGATTAAAAAAAAAAAACTTTTAAAAGCAATGCGTGTACTGTCCCGACGCATCTCCTCTGTCAGAAAAAAATGCTATTGGCTAACATTCTTTCCACAAAATTCCGTCATTGGCCAAGACAGACGTTATCTGACCTTGAAAATCATACGTTTTCAGCTGCTGGAAACAAGGATGGAAGGTAAGTATCCAGTAAAATGGCCGTTGTGCTCAAACCATACCGTTAACCAAATTGCACTAGGCTAATTGGGCTTTTTAAATCAGTGTAAGTACTCTACGTTTAAGCTAAAAAGCAAGCAGAATATAAAAGAAATAAGGACTTGTTATAAGGACTAATTGGTGCACTTATGCTATAAGTTGACAGTTTGACACTGCACATGTAACAAATAGTAATGTATATTTATTCTTTCAAATGAAACATTCAAATAAATTTACCCTAAAGCACAGCTCTTCTGAATTACAGTCGTCATTTAAGCAACCGAAATTAAACTTCAGCTCGCTTGCGGTCGCACTGTATGTCGGAACCTCGCGGCAAAGCTGAAAATACCCGTTTGCCGCTTTGATCATGGAATCATCATCATGGAAGTCGAGTTATTAAAATAAAAAATTTCAGCACACAGTTTGCACTTCACAGTATTTTCGCTAACTTTATCACAGTCCTTCCACACGGTACCTTACTTTTGTATGAGCTGTCCATTTTTCACATAAATGACTTATGAGCATATGGGCTCCCAGAATCTCCCCGCAGCTTCAGAAAAAGCGTGGACGCACAGGCTAGTTTCAAGGTTTGATATTTCATACTTTATGATGAAAATGCAGCCGAAATGATGTATCAATTCGATTTATTTCTTACGCAATGATTGCCATCGTTCGTCCGATAATTGAATGCTTGTGAAATAGCGATAGGCATCTGTTGCGTAGCCAAAATAAGATAACCATGGAGAAATTTACCCACAACGTCAATATTACAATGCGCATTTTAGATATTGCAATTTTTAGTTTATTTTTTATCTTTGAGAGAATTTTCATTTGATCTTTTTGCTCTTTATTTAACTTTAATAGTGCTGATGTATGCCTATTTCTTTTCACACCGAATAAAAAACATGTTAAAAGCATTTAAATATCGGCCTGAAATATCGATTATCGTCCTCTTTTTGTCACAGATAATCATTATCGTATCGGCCCTGAAAAAACCATATCGGTCGACCCCTAATTCTCTGTGTGCAGTGTGTTAAAGATGGGTTTGTGACTCTCTGTGTGCAGTGTGTTAAAGATGGGTGTGTGATTTCTCTCTCTATGGTAGTGTTCCATGAGTACCAGCAGATGTGTGGCAGAGACATTGAGAAGAGCATCAGCAGAGAGATGTCTGGGGACCTGGAGAGTGGCATGCTGGCTGTGGGTAAGCACTGCGCCATGCTCACACAGACATAACACACACACACACACACACACACACGAACGCATACACACGCATATGCACACAGATGCACATATATACACTCATGCGCACACACATGTGTACATGTATACCAATGTGCATTCATACCTGCAGGCACACACAAGTGTGTACACATACAGATTGCTATGCACAGATACAGGTGCACATACACACACACATGCAAACAAACACTAACACAGACACACAAATGCACACACATCCATGCATCCACATGCAAACACACATGCAAAAACAAGATTTGTTGGCCTCATTTATGTTTACAGCTCATTGTCTGTACATGTGTGATTTTCTTGATATAACATGAATGTCAGAAGTATAACTATGGGTTTGTGCAGTTCGATATGCATTCTACAGTTGGTTGATAACATTGGTTGATAATACTGCTGTAACATGCCAGTTTGACTATATTTTTTCTTGCATTTCTCTCTATAATGCTGACAGTGTTGAGGGTAATGGTAATGTGTCTGTGCGAGGTGCTGCTGTGTATGCAGAAACTCTTTGGATCTGGACCCTCATGTTGCACACCACATTGTGTTGTGTGTTTGCTGTGCTTACCATGCATGACTCTGTCCCTCTTGTCTCTCCTGTCTGGAAAGCCAGCAGTTTAAGACCCATTTTTTTTTTTTTTTTTTTTTTTTACAGTTTCTCTGGGTGGACATCCAAACCATTAGCATCATTACTTAGTGACGTTGTAACATATTTGTCTACATAGTGGAAGTTGTATTGACATAACAGGCAGAATAAGCTAAATAAGAAAGGTTGAAAATGTTTATTTCTTTTATTTTGCAGAGTCATATGTTTTCACTGTTTGATGAAGAAATGTTTATATTTGTATTTCCATAAAGGAATGGATTCTACATCGTGGCTGAAGGACTAAAGCATTAAGTTCTGTCGTTTGGGTTAAGCAGAGCAGCCTGGGCCATAAAGTAAAGTTTAGGGCTTCCATGATGAAGCGGTCCTGATAAAGCGCACAGCAGTTATCAGTGTGGTTCTCTCTGACTGCAGATTGTTGACCGCGTGTCACTGACCATGCGCCTCTGACCACAGGCCTCTGACCACATGTCTCTGACTGCACACCTACGTCACCACATACCTCACACATCTGTCACTGGAGTCAACATGATGCTGGGCAGTGTAACATCTGTGCCATCAGACCCAGTCACCACAAATCATGTCCAAATGTGCCACTTCTGTTTTTGTGCTCCTTTGTTGCTGTTTCCATGTGCCAGTTTGGATTTTAATTTGGGTTTGGATTTCATGCGTTGGATTTCAGGCAAGGTGGAGCGAGAACCCTCTCACCAGCTTGCTAAGGCATGTAGAGATCGAATTAAATCTGTCACTCAATGTCACGTTCACTGAAACTCAGGAGTCTTATGCTGGATGAAACAAGCTTTGCTGGTAAAAGCACAAATGCATTTTGCCAACATCACCGCAACGGAGGCTTGGGCCAAAACACATCTGCGTTTTTACCTGTGAAGTTTCATTCGACAGAAAGGCTCTGGGGGTCGCTGTATGTTATGATCAAGGAGCATGCTACTCAAGGACGAGTTAGAGCGTGTTAATACCAACCGCATCTCCTTGTGGGTAACCACTGTGCTCTCCTTTCCCAGTGAAATGCATCAAGAATACACCTGCCTACTTCGCTGAGAGGCTGTACAAGGCCATGAAGGTAAGACCAGATCACCCCACTCCCTCTCTCCTGCACTAAGGCCAGTCTGTACACCTCTCTATCACCAAGCTCTCCCCCTGACCCACTCTGTCTTGCCCCCCACACCCCGCAGGGAGCTGGAACCAAGGACCGGACCCTGATCCGGATCATGGTGACCCGCTCCGAGGTGGACATGCTGGACATACGCCAGGAGTACATGAAGAACTACGGGAAGTCACTGTACACGCATATTTCAGTGAGTGTTTGGGCCTGCCACCTTGCAGAAACACGTGCCTCAAACACCACTTCGGCAGCATTATGGTGTAGTGGTAAAGGAGCAGGGCTCATAAGCCCAGAGGTTGCCAGTTCAATTGCCAGGTGGGCCACTGCTGTTGTACCCCTGGGCAAGATATTTATCCTGGGCTGCCTCAGAAAATATCCATAAATGGATACTGTGCAAAAAAAATTGTAAGCTATGTAAGTCGCTCTGGATACGAGCACGTGCTAGCAAACTCTAAAGTAGGTGTAAAAATGGCGCTATTTCCATTATCAGGTGAGTGTGCCACATTCATATTACACATCGTTAAGGGAAATTTCTAACTTTTGCGTTAGAAAACCTGAACTCTTGGGTGGTACCCTCAAGCAGAAAAAGCAAAACTCTGAAATTCCCATAAAGTTGTGTGTAAGAAAGGGCTCTCCCTGTTCTTGTCGTGACAGGGGGACACCTCGGGAGATTACAAGAAGTTGCTGTTGAAGCTGTGTGGAGGCAACGACTAGGAGAGCATGGAAACGCCGCCATTAAACTTCCTGTTTAACATACGCTTATGTGCATCTGCTTACTGGTCTTAAGCGTACATTTGGTCATATATGCATGTTTTCCTTCACTGCACGATTACACATATAAATGTTCACAGCATATCATCTGTTTGCAGTTTTCTTTTATATATTTCTATGAGTATGAAATTGAAAGCAAGCATTGTTTTTTAATACATATATTGTATGCATTATATGTATAGGCTACTGGACAAACTGTCTCCATAGTGTTGAAAAGGGTAACTTGGATCATTTGAATCTAAATAGAAATTTGAGAGGTATATATTTTATAAAAGACATTACATGTAATCCATATGTTTGCTGGTGCCAATAATGCAAATATAATTTTTATACTGAAATCCACAGTACAGCTGAGTACCAAATTTATTTCAATGTTCTGTTATTGTCTATTGGAAATTGTAATTGAGGTTTACTAGTGAATATAAAGCAAAGACAATTACATTTTATAATGCATATTATATTTTCTTTTACTACTGTTAGCTATAGTGCAAAATAAGTTATTTCTAGCAAAATACTACTTTTATTTGCTTACATGAAATCTCACTTCTGCCAAAAGTACCTACCAAGATAATCCAATGCAAATAAAGATTGAGAATCTTGTCTCTGGAAAATGCTGTCTAATTTGTTATGATGTCATAACAGATGTCATAATAAAATGTTAAATGTTGATTGAGTTTATAATGCATAGAATGATTGAGAGACATTTCCATGCTATCAGTTTAGTTTTTTATGATGTCATTGTATGCAGTTTGAGTCTGTAACAATGCAAATAAAAACTAAGATGCTGTCCATTCTATTCTATATAATGATTTGCAGAATGATGTACAATAGAATTAGTTTGAGTTAATGCTTTTATGATCTACATGTCATAATGCTCAGACACACTCAAATTAAGAATCATAACATTTCTGTACATAAAAAACAAAAACAAAAGTTGTCATAATAAATAAGCATATGACCAGCCAACAACCCAATTTGCTATATTAAATGTGGTTAATGTCCCTTTTGTGTTTCTTTTAATATAAGTATATACCTCAACAGGTGCAGTGGTAAGGTACTAAAGTACTTAAGGTACTAATGTCTCAAGCTTTGTGGCTAAGCACTAACTATACTTAAGGATGGCTTAACATTTTTATTCAATATTCAACAGGACACATTGCCAATGTGTTCCTGAGATATATTTTTACTAGAAATGGGCCTTGTTTGCTAAATTGAACTTGTGTTCATTAACCACTGACCTGTGTAAGATGGCAAGCCAAATGGATCAATAGACTCATTCAGTCTCATTCAGCACTTCATCCTTGATTGCAAGTTTTTCTTTCTTTGCTTAAATTTCTGACTGATAACATGAATGGTGTGTACAACACACACCTGATGTCACTGAAAACTAAGCATAAACTGATTTGGGTTAGACCTTAATTTGTTTTTCAAGTAGTGATAAAAAGATTTTTTTTAAATAGTTATTTTTAAATTTCCTCCAGTATTTTCCCTAGTTGCTTAAATATCAGTGCTATGTCATGTATTGAAACACATGCTGTACAACACATACCCTTTGATCACAAAATGCCTCCCTCTCAGCCCTACCTTGCATAACCACCAGTCAATCACTTGCATTGTGATGTAAGCTTAAAACACCTGTGTTCCTGTAACTGTGGGAGACATGTTCACATGGAACAAAAGTGTTTGTGGTGAACTGCCAGTAGAGAGCAGTTTGAAACTGCATTTAGTGATTTCCAAAACTGCTCTTCCCCAGTGTGAATGCTTAACACTGAAGCCTGTGACACACCACTGTTCAGCACTCCTGTTGTCAGCTTTTGTGCTTGTGGTCACTCATCTCAACTCTGAAGGCAGGACTGTAACTGAACCAGGTGTGGGCATGGCATCTACCTGATCTGCCTCATACAGGTGATGGAGTTAGTGATGGCACACCTACTACTTCTCTGTGGTTAGGTTTGGGAGGAATGTGTTTTTTTTGGTTTTATATGTGTCAATAGGATATCTGGTCACCCAACAACAGGTTTTTATCCTGCTTACTCTATTCAGTAGCATGTTCCATTTGTCTCAAATTCCTTCGGTCCTCTTATACGTGTACCACATGCTTAAGAATGACTTTTTTCACAAGCAAATGGAGCACTGTCCATAGGCACACCTCCTTATTTACCTTATGACTTTGGAAGAAGTAGTACAAATGGTTTACTGCTTCTTGGTTTATGAAAATTTGTTAAATATTCAATAAAACAAAAGATACAACCAAACAATGCTAATTCTCAGATTATTTCCTGTTGGCAGAATGTCTGTGCCATTCTGCTCACTTCGCCTAACACTGACTGTTCTGATTTCTGCTGTTGTCTAACTAGATACAATGTGGTGAAATTGTTACTGCTTTAATGTTATTCATTGCAATGTACACAATCTTTAATCCCAGCCTGTTTTTTGAACAATACATAACCTCAGATGGACCACTGTTAGCTGGTGAACTAAACATACTGGAGGCAGAAGGCTTACCTGTGTTTAACTCTTCTGTAACTATATTGATGGTTTACCATAATTAGCAAGCATGTCAGAGCTAAAGTTAAAAAAAAAAGAATTTAAAAAAGCTCAAACCAGGCATTAGCACTTTCATAGAACCACAGCCACAAAACTCCCTTCCTAGCAGTAAACACACCTGTTGTAAAGCCACTGATTAAGGCAAATGTGGTTAATTACCCAATCACTAGCCTCACCTATGCACACAATTACACACATGACAATGACCCAGTTTAAAGATACAGTTGATGGAATGATGTCATTCATGATGTCAATTATTGATGAAGCCGCAATGAAAAAACATGGCCCCTGCTTTCAAACACACAAATGCTATAAAACAGACCGTTTTTATAATGTCAGAAGAGTTTTTTTTATGGGAAACATAGTTTATTTCAACAGCACTATAGGCTCCTCCCTCACAGTTTGGTACAAGTAAAGGTGGTAACATCATATGTAATAGAAGACTATGGATGGTAAAATTACAAGAAAAGAGGGTGAGCAATACAGTAATGGAAATGTAATGTCTGATTCTGAATTTGTGGTCTGTAAAGCAGTGTAATGGTTATATATGTCCCCTAGACAGGACATGAGTCCATTGCAGGGCTATAATAAAGCACACTTATCTACATATTTTTGCTCTAAATACCATATGTTGCTGGATAGGACACATCTAGAAGTCCATAACAGGGGTCATAACATAATACTATACATTTCCATTCTGTCACTTTACAGATGCTTTTATCCAGGGGAACTTAGAAAGCGTGTCCAATAAGGTCATAGGAACGATGGCACATGCTTACTGCATCTGTGTCAATTTATTGTGCAATGCTGTAATAAGTATTTACAACAGCACTAGTTAAATCCATTAAATCCTACAATAAGAACAATAAAGCATAGCTATTTCAATTCATAGCCTACAGTAATACAAAGAATATACAAGAAAGAGAAAGATATGAGCATTATTGGCAAGGAGAGGCAAGGTGCAGGCTGAAGATATTTCTGCTGAGCCGTCTCTCCTCCAGGGTACTATAGAGACCTTGTTAATATGATGGGTGCATATGTAACAGGTGCCAGATCCCAACTACGCCACTTTGGGAATTTCACCCAAAGAAATAATTAACACCTTTTGTAAGATGTTTGTCCCTCACACAGGTCCCTTCAACTAAATGAAGCAAACGGAGACGTGAATTCCACGATACAAACAACAAGTTCATTAGGGTCGTCGATAAAAGTAAAAAAAGAAGCATACAAAAAACAAGTATAAAAAGTAGGGATGGGACGCTCGATACTGACGTTTCGACGCTGTGTCGAGCTTCCGAAGCGCAGACGTTTCGCAACACTGCTCCGAAGTGTGGTTCAAAACGCCCATGTCACGTGACCATGGCTAAGTGAACCGTCGGTGCGTTTCACCCCTGTTTCGACAGATGATATACCTGCCTCCTACGTTTGATTGACAGTGTCTGGAACAAACCTGATCACACATCTGTCTCAACCGCAAACTCCCAGAATGCTTAAAAAGTCAAGCAAACGCATCCCAACTTCGAGGGTTTTTGTGAAAGGAGAGAAATTTTGAGAGATAGCGACATACAGCGATTGACAGTGCAATTTAGTGAGTGATAGTTAGGCTAGATATAAGGTTAGTGATACATATTGATTGATAGGCAAGTGAGAGACAGTGAGCGATAGATATAGTGACATATTAATATAGAGAGTGATAGCGACAGATTGCACGAGATAGGTGGGAGATAGTATAGCAATTTGATAGGTGTAGATAGACTGATAGATAGGCTAGATTAAGATGGAGAATCCACGTAAAAGATCCCCATCTCTGGTGTGGGATCTGGTGTGGCTTCTGACATGAAACTGAAATACCAAGCCATTGAAATAGCCTCACAGATGTTAATAAACACAATACAACAGAAAAAAGAAATATTTATTAAAACACACTGTTCATTGCTGTCGCGATTTGCTGTCTCTGACAATCTGAGGCTTAAGTACAGCCTCCATACTGCGGGGTTAGTTGTAACACGGCGTTACAACTAAGCCACCTTTCGTAAACAATGACAAGAAGCTATTTATCTCACATATAAAATAAAAAGAACCAATTTCATGTAACTTTTTATTCACAGAATGAGACATCGAATAAGAAAAACTGATAAGGGAGTCTCATGTCATTATTCATATATAATTTGACGTGTGTGTGTGTATCTATTGATTGATCTGTGTGTCTGTCATATAGATAGATAATATATAATGCAGTATGGTTAGAAAATATATTTGTTTCATACAGTATAGAATTATATTGAATTAACTTTGTTTGCACTAATTTATCAGACTTTTCTAGCAAGTGTTACAACTAACCCTCTGTCTGTTACAATTAACCCCACCCTTGGGGTAAATTGTAACATTGCACCTCCCGTCATTTTCGGTGGAATTGTACATGAACGGTAGGTGCTAGAAACATAGTTCAAGTGTTCGTTTGTAGCAGAGATGTATATGTTGCTTGTATAAAAACATGATTATTCCAACTTAAATATTTTTAAAATTATTTCGCAAAAACCAAAATGTGTTAGGTTGTGCCCCGCGCTCCCCTAGTTTAGAATTTGTCAACGCTTGTCTGAGTCGTTGTTTCACAGAATAGCATTATCAAGATGTGACGATAGCAAAATTGGCCAGTAGGTGTCACCGTGGAGATGGGTGTCGGATTGTTTCGAAACCTCGAAACAATTTCCGACACAATTGCTTCGAACGTTTCAGTGTTTCACAAAGCCTCGCTTTGCCCACCACTAATAAAAAGGGAGTAAAAAATTACAATATAAAACCCTGACCGTTCGTCCTCCCGACCATCGGGGGGTTACTGTCCCCGCTAGCAAAATGACGTCCTGGGGACGTCTCCGGGACGTCGCAATGGAACGTCCTTGGAACGTCTTTTTGTAGGGTTCCCTGGATGTTACGGAGGACGTCTTTTGGGGACGTTCGGTGACGTCCTAAGGACGTCCTCTGGACCTTGTATTAGCGTTCCTCGGACGTCCTTTGAACGTTATGAATACCCGTATTATTATTATTATTATTATTATTATTATTATTATTATTATTATTATTATTATTATTATTATTATAAGTAGTAGTGGTGGTAGTAGTCTTGTTATTCGTGGATGTATTATTGTGGATGTTGTGGGTTTTGCTATGTTCTTGACCTATGATGTTAATAATTCATCTCTTTTAATCAGACATGACGAATCATACGGGCTAAATTTGTTTATCGTTCGTTTACTGCAGATCCCACTTGAAGGCGAGCGGGGGGGAAGAATACACGACAACAGCGATTGTAGTTGGAAGGGTTTTTATTAAATAAAAATGAATAAGTAAT